>CM057053.1:0-2400000 GCA_029948455.1 Solanum rostratum | reverse complement strand
TACTACAGGGGAGCTGTTGGAGCTCTGTTGGTTTACGACATAACAAAACGTCAAACCTTTGATCACATCCCACGCTGGCTTGAAGAGCTACGTGCACATGCTGACAAGAACATCGTGATTATGCTGATCGGTAACAAAACCGATCTTGAAAATCAACGAGCTGTTCCCACTGAGGATGCTAAAGAATTTGCTCAGAAAGAAGGGTTGTTCTTCTTAGAGACATCTGCAATGGAGGCCACAAACATCGAGGAGGCCTTCTTAACTGTTTTGACAGAGATCTTCAACATTGTGAACAAGAAGAATCTCTCCGCGGATGATGATCAAGCAAATGATAATCCTGCTTCTTTAACTGGAAAGAAAATTCTTGTACCTGGTCCTGCACAAGTTATCCCAGAAAAGAAGGCATGTTGTAGTTCTTAAGATATTGGGATTTTTCTCAGTAACCAAAAAAAAAAAAGGATTTTGAGATATTGGGATTGGAGTTCCTTTTTCATTCTTTGAGTGTTCTTAGATTTCAAAATTCATCTCATAGTGATTTTTGAGTCTTTTTGTTTATATATGTATGCTGTTATTTTTGTACTGTTTTAAAGAAAGGAAATGGTTATATGGTTTCACCAGAGACAGTTGCAGCTGAATTCATCAGCTTTTAACAGGTAATATTATACTTGGTGGGTTTTTTCCTTAACAGTGTTATACATACATCTAGTCACTTCTTGAATGTAAGGGATTAGCTTCAGTTAGAAAATTGTCAAATTTTATCAATAAAATGACCATTAGACACACCTATCTATTGATAGAGGACAGAATATACATGATCTCTAGGTACCTAACAGAGAATCTATATGCATCATGACAAGGACAGCAAAGACATAGATCCATACATGTGAAAGATTGCCCATAAAGATGTATATATGAAGACATGACAGGTGGTTGCATCAGTGGGACCAATAAAATGATCAAACAATATATCCAATATAATCTCACAAAATGGGGTCCAAGGAGGATAGAGTACGCACAAACCTTAGATATTAAAGTTGTTTCTGATACACTCTCGACAAAAAGTGGAAGCCAAATTTAGGCTTAATGGCCAGAACTATGGTGTACTTAGTTCAACATATTGATAAATAAATTCAAAATACACAAACTAAGAGGATTCTTCAAACCATCTTCATCTATGAATTTTCTTTATAAGATATATTGAATAACCTTAAGCAACCTACAAACAAGCAACTACTAAATTTCACAATCATGGTACACCTATAACAACATCCAAAATTGTTAGTTTTATAAAAGGAAGTGTTCTCATGGTTGTTCTGTGTTTTCTTTAACTTCATCTTCCACTTCTTCAACAATTTTATCTGCCTTGGTAGTTGATTGCTTGGTTTCCAGTGAGGACATTTTTGTTTCCTCCTCCTCCACGCCCATTGACATCCTTTCAAGTAGTTCTTGGCAATCAAGTGCAGTGACCATTACTGAGATATTAGACCTGCCTCTCCAGCATCCTATAGCGATAGTTGATGGATCCGCTTGAGCCTCTGATAGCGTCTTATTTTCTGCGAGGAACGATCAACCAAACTTTAACAGAAGAAAATCATGAGCGTTTTTTCTAGGAAATGAAGAATAATGTGGAGGCGTTTGGCCAATATTTGCTTGCAGTTGAAAAAAAGAGTAGTTGAAATTTAAGTTCATAGAGAGCATTTGGAAGTTAATGTTTGGACATCAAAATTATACTTAAAAAAAGTTGGATATTTTGTGCGCAAAAACCATGATTTCACTTGAACTACTGAAAGTTAGTCTTTGTTTAGTCATGGTCGAATACTAGAACTAACCTTTGTTCAGAACCACCACGCAACAACCCAACAACAGCTGTGAGGCCTTTTCACCAAATTCAGCATCCACGAAATCACCAAATTTAATGCTCTTGTACTGCAAAAGATGCTTGAAGTCTGCAGGAGAGGCATATAATATTTGTTTGGTTATATGTGGCAGCATTAAGGGCAACCCTTCAGATGATATCCGGAATATACATGGTGCAGATGCACCGTCTTTTGATGTTTGACGCTCCTGCAATGTGGAACGAACCAAAGGAATAAGGTCATCTAAATGGTGCAATAGTCAAGGGGGTATGAGAAAAGAAAGTCCCTCTATCTTCTCAAAAGGGTGCAGGACTGCAACTTTTGCTATTTCGCTGAGCCCAACTAGTTTGTGGTCAAGGCATAATTATGTGCAAGTTTTACTATTATGGCACAAGCAACTATGAAGAGAAGTTATGCGCCAAAACTGACAAAAATCCCACAAAGAGAAACAAATGTCAAATTTGGGGACTTACAAACATCTTGAGCCCAACTGAAGCTATTTTAAGCTGCTGACCAGCTAGAAAATTGAGATGCAAGACTTCCTTCACAGACTTTGACACATAATAAATTCTTTTCACATGGCTCATATCACTATTCCTTGTAATCAAATGTCCTTCGAATAGAAAGGATTCCTTGATACCGTAGAAATCCTTTATCTTACCCACAACTGCCTCCTCCTTGTAAAATATAACCGGGTCAACCCCTCTCCACTTGCCTTGCATTTGTAACTTTCTTTTCCCTCTAACAGACTCAGGCTCAGCTCTTATATCAGTTGAAGGTTGAGTGTCCTCTTTCTCGGTTTTCTCCAATATTTCACTGGGCTCAGTATCCAAAGTAGTTTCATCTGTTCCATTGCCAGCATCATGCATAGTCACATCTCGGCTACTAACAGAATGCACTGGCTGAACTTCCTCGGCATTTTCATCGTCTTTGACCTTAGTTGTTACACTTTCAGCTTGAATATCAGTATCACCCATAGTCACTTCTTGGCTACCAGCAGAATCCACTGGCTTGACATCCTCAACATTCGCATCTTCTTTGACCTTTGTTGTCAAACTTTCCACTTGAATAACATCACCGGAATTCGACTTCCCTCGCGAAGACACAGGTTTCTTCTGCTGAAAGGCTGCAGCTACAGAAATGAACAAATGCCACATGATCCAACTTTCTGAGTAATGCACTAATGAGCAAAGACAGTAAAACTTTTAAACTCACCTGGCAAAGGAGAGAGCTTTTGAAATACGGAAATAAAGAAGGCTCCACTATTCTGATCGTGTGGCACTATCCTCATACAGCGTTCCAGTGGTAGAGTTGAAACTTCCTCATCCGAGATCGGAGCAGCAGTTGCAGGATCTTCCAACTCAATGCCATTACCATTATTTCCATTATCAGACAATTGGTCTCTAGTTGCATCATCATTCTTCTCAGATCCATCCACATAGGTTTTGCCAGAGGGGAACATCCCAGGAACAATTGCATTTCTACGACACTCAGGAACATCTTTGTAAGAAGTCCACCACGCTCCTTTGTCTCGAACCTGTGCATACAGATGAGCAACCAACAAATCAAATCATGCAGTATAAAGCAATGGAACCTGTCTAGCACAACTGGAACTGAAATGTTCTAAGAACTCATTTCAATCTTTGCTATGCTCCCGCTGACGCTATTAAAGAATCACTAGAGCTTACAAATACAGACAAGATCATCGAAAAATTGTCAAGATGATTTAAATCATATGATCACCTCCTAGCATTATCATCGAAAAGTTGTCAAGATGATTAAATCATGTGATCACCTCCTAGCATTCTTGGAATCAGCACAACATCACATAGCAGAATTCTCTGTCTCAATCTGGTTGACACTCTTTCTTTTTTGTCCTTCCAAGAGATTGACATACTTCTATATTTAAAAACTAATTCCATAATTTTTATATTCTCTGTTATATTTTTTTTTGAGAAAGTTAACAGTTGTATTAATAATCAAAGAGAAGAGACAGAACCTGCCACATAACAAGTTACAGGTTCCTAATTACAACTTGGAGAATTACCAAATATTCTCTGTTATATTGACATTAACTGTTCTAGGACCCACTGGCAAATAGCTTGTTACTAGGAACACTAGTGGTATTTTATGCATTATAAGCCTGTGTCATCAGTCTTTGTACTTTTCTTAAGCACCATATCCCCTCAGACTATTAAATTTTATATTCCACCCACAGAAGAAAAAGATAACACAAAGCTGTGTGAAAGATGGAAAAAAAAAATTCTTATGTTCTTAAAAACTAATTTCGCAAGATATCCTGTGGTCATATTATATGACATAAGCTGAAAAAGGAAATCCCTCCGTGGATATAAAATGCATCTTCAAACACCACTTTCTCCTTGAGAACATCATGGATTATAATGGACATGGCCCTCTGGTCCATGGCACAACATAGAACAAAAGAGATGAAGGTTAAGGATGAACTTTTTTCACCACACCTTCCATTTTTTAAGGCCTGGCCTGCGAACAAGCTGAGGAAGCTCACTGGACACATCAATTAGTTCAACGGACTCCCCACATCTCCGCAAGACCTGCAATATCAAAAGACAGTGTGGGAGGGAGGCACAGCAAGTTTTAAAGAGCTTGCGAAATACCAAGGCAACACACATACATAATAAGATATACTTGTGTGTGCATGTATGCAATGTATGTGTAAGCTCTGCTTCTCAGGAAAAGGTATACTGATTAATCACCAGCCATCTATAGTGTCACAAGAAGCAGGAAAACATGTTGCAATGGTTGCAACACTTGGGACAAAACATTAAACTACCAAGTTAAAGAAGCTTTGCAGCACTTTTTGATAAAATTGTACACCAATCAAGAAGAAACCCAGGTACTTCTCAAGAAAACCTTTACAATACCAAGCAATCTCCCGGTAGAATAAATTACATGGTATGGACTACGGAGGTTATTACAGGATTAAAGTTGATGTAACAAGACAATTAGTCATACTAACATATCAAACAGAAAGCGTGTGAAAACAATGTCCAATAAATGAATTCTAATAACCTGAAGGTGGGGTTTGGTAGAAACTGGAAGGAAGAAACTCAGCATGGTATTCCACAACGAGCAAATGCTAGGACCTGAACTCCATTAGAGATTCCTTTCCCCTAGTCTCCCCCCTACCACAGTTAACC
Source organism: Solanum rostratum (assembly GCA_029948455.1). Lineage (NCBI taxonomy): Eukaryota > Viridiplantae > Streptophyta > Magnoliopsida > Solanales > Solanaceae > Solanum > Solanum rostratum. The sequence goes on along the minus strand of CM057053.1, from coordinate 2,394,965 downwards.
AAGACCAGTCACTTCATAATTTTCTTTTCCCATGGAAAACCATTTTCGCTCCACTTAGCCTTATCCTCCTCTAGGGGTATTTTAGTGATAGGATCTATGGGGAACTATATTGTATCAGGCAGGCTGTCTTCTTGTACTTGGAGCTCCAAGTTTTTGGAATGATCCATATTCGACTACAGGTCTGATGTTTAACCTTTTAATCTTAATAGAAATTTGTATTCCAGTAGAAAATGTGGAGAACTAAACCTTAATTAATGAATATTGGATTGAGAAGTGCCATGGAGTGACTTTAGTTGGGATTTATAGAATAGACTATCATTAGCTTGAAATTGCAGCATACTTGTTGAATAAAAGAGTAATTCAAGCAATGGAATGTTAATTGATATGCCAGAATTTTTCTCCTTTATAAAAAATAAGGGAAGAACAAAAATGCCAGCATTCCTTCAAATGAGTTACCTCAGCAACCACGGCCTCGTTCTCAATGGGATTCATTGAGCAAGTTGAATAAACCATCCTTCCACCTACTTTAAGCAAAGACAACCCTGCAGTATATGTTTTAAACCAATCATGTATCTACGGAAGGCAACTCAGAATGGTAAAAAGATCCCATAGCATTGAAGAAGGCTTATATACAGAAATTATAACTATGCCTCAGTCCCAAACAAATTAGGGGTCATCCGTTATATCAAACCTCACTGACCATGTTTCTCCAATTAAATTCATGTCATGCCACCATAATACAAAATAAGGTAAATACTGGCGAGTATTAGAAGTAATATAAATAGAACTATAGAAGTGCTAGAATTATAGACAGAAAGGAATAATTAATGACGAAACTAGAACTTAGAAATAAGAAAAACAAGAAGAGATTGAGAAATGCAGTGACCGAAAAATTGTCTCTGAATGAGAGAGAGAGAGAGAGAGAGAGAGAGAGAGAGAGAGAGAGAGAGCACGGAACCTCGCATTGCTATCTGAATCTGTAGCCCATGGAGACCATTACCATTTCCAGCATTCCTGTATGATGCAAAGACAAGGGGAGGGAGAAGGTGAACATTTAGAAACCATCATATGAAGTAAAATGAGAGTGATACGGACTACAACAGTGCGTAATAACTACCATTTCCTCCAGATATCAGGAGCCTTGCGCAGAGTGCCATCACCACTGCATGGAACATCACATAACACACGATCAAACTGAAGTTGACTAATATCTAATTCCCTCACTTTTTGCGCCTCAGAACCATTTGCAAAATTTCTATCTAAACGGCAGCTCGGGAAGTGCTGCGCTTCATGGTTTGTAACGATTAAGTTGGCAGTAGACATTCTCTTTGTTTGGTGAATAAGAAGGTTACACCTTTGGACATCAACATCATTTGCTAAGACCTATATAAAGAGTTAATTACAATAAGAACCGAGAGGATGTCACAGAAGTGCGGATAGCTCACAAGTAAACAAGAAAGATTGGGCATTTGAAAGGCAAACAAAGAAGCTGCATGGGCATCCATGACTTGAAGAGCAAGCTAAGGAAGGAAGAGAACCATTCCACTAGGTAATGTCCCCGGTTCAGCCAAGTGGTGTATCATCTCAAGCAACTGAAATGTTTTCGAACCAGGAGCTGCGCACACTGCATGATTATAGGAACAATCAAGACACAGAGAGCGTCCAGAATGTATATGTGAAAGTAACCTAATTAGAAAATAACAGCAATTGTACTTTAGAATCCACAGAAAATAACTTACTGTCAAGAACAAAATGATCTGGGCGTACATCCAAGAACAGGGGAGGAACCTGAATTGAAGCAGTCACAAGATGAAGCCAATAAAAGGAGAAAATATCAAACAGATCTGCACTGGGATAATTCAACAGGAAACATAGAGAGAAGAAGGTCAACTTGACCAACCATGCTAACAGCCTCCTGTCTCGTAATGTTTCCAATTTCATTTTGTAGCTTCAAGAACTCATGGAACCTGAAAGTTATAGAAATGACCACAAAGTGTTTATCAGAAACAATAAGGATTTTTCGGTTATAGGTCCAATTGTTTGTTTCCACTGGGTATGTTGTTGTTGTAGGTCCAATTGTTTGTTATCAGAAACAATCAGTTCAGTATGGACTATGCAGTTCGAAAAATTAAAGCACAACATGCAAACTTTATTAATTGCTCTGTGATTCTTCTTCAACAATATCTATGAAATAATAAGCAAAATTTATCTTGATAGTAATGTAAGATACCATATGTGCTGTCAACAATGAGTTCTCTTTTGGGTAAGTCGCAACGCAAAATTTGTATTTCATCCTATATTTTTCGAACTACTTTCTGTTGTAAGTCCATCCCAAAATATTGACCTCTTTATTTCATTTATTTTATATAAATGAGAAATCCTCGAGGGCTAACAGTGCATGGTTCGAAAACACGGTGGATGATGACATGCCCCTCTACCCTTTACCACTTAAATACCGGGATCTTGTGACATCAGCCTAACCTAGACATCACAAACTACGCTCTTACCATTAGACGAAAGCCCCGGGAGCGAGTATTGACCTCTTCATTTGAGTAGCAAATTATTTCCATCCACCAATATATACTAATATAACGTAATGTTTCATATAAGTCATTCAAAGTTTGATTAGACATCTTCTCAACAAACTTCTTTTTTACCATGTCAAATTTCAAACTGTCAGTTTAAATTATCCTCCGCTAGACTACATAAGATACTCAAACAACTCTTCAACTCTGTGGAAGTTGAGAAATCCAATGAATTTGGGATTATCAAAAGGGGAGGTTAGACTCGAAAAGGGGCATCAGGATGTTTTATTACCAACATCGGCAAATAGAGGAATAGACTTCTTTACATGTTCATATTCAGATTCTTAATAGCAACTTCATCTTTCACCGAAGCTAACATCACGTAAGCATCCATCCATCTGGTTCATGCAAGCACTTGAAGATTCATATGGAAAACCATCCCATATTTACCAATATCATTGACACAACATTTAAGTAAGCAGGAAAATAATCCACAACCAAGACGATTTCAAGAATATCAAGAGTTAGAGATTTTTTTTTAATTTAGGGTCATAAAAGATGACAAATGTCATCTACATGAGCTCATGAAAAATTATATGATAGATAAGCAGCAAATAAGTGACTTGGTTGAAGAAATAGTCAGTACAGAAACTTCGATGACTAAGGGAAACAATGAGCATTTTCAGATCCATTTAGCAATATATCGGAGTGTGTGTCAGTAGAGAGCTAAGCACCACATTTAGTAGTTAGAACTTCGACAACAATCATTTCGAGAAAGCCGTGTGCTACTCTATCACATACCTATAAATGATCTCTCACTAGAAAATAATCATTCGAGTCATAACACATAAACAGAAAATACATCACTAACCTCTCAAGTATTTGGTTTTTCCTCAACTGGTTGCGTGAAAAATTAGACTGCCAAGCAAGATTCTCAGGATACCAAGGTAATGGTTTTATTCCCTCGATCTCACTCCCATCTACACCCTGAATCATACTTAACATATAGAAACAGTAAGCAATAGAATGATTCTCCTCTAAAAACTGCATATGTAATGCAGGAAGTTAATAAATGAAAGGAAAACATAATTCAACTGACTAACCTCTGCCTGAAGAGATTTCATAAAATCGTTCTCCAACTTAGTCCGAATATCCATGTAACACTGGGTACTGCAACATTAACAAAATGGGAAGTTCAATAAAATTTAATTTTATCAGAAATTGCTTTGTACTTAGAGCTATAAGAATGTCTGATAGGATTAAGCTACAACAAATAAGTTTTACTTAGTCTTTACATACTACTTGGAACTTGAACCAGGAGGATTTGCTACATTTAACCCTTCAATTTAGAGAAACATGTCATCTTTTAAAATTCTAAAGGAAGCACCTCACAAAATAATAAGAGAAGATGAAATTGGGTTACTACAGGTACATACTAATAGCAGCACATAGCCATTCTGATTTCTGAACAAGTTGCACTTGTCATGCCATCGTGATAAGAGGAACATGTACATCCACCACCAAATTTTTATTCTAATGTTAAAAGTCATTGTACCATCAGAAGCATAAGAATTGAAGCTTCACAGATTGTACAATTAGAGCTTGCGAAAACTTTGCATATGAAAGAGAAATGCTCAAAGTTCAAAACTTAATATACATTTTTCTCTCAATTTTTGCAACATTTAACATACGTAACTATTCTTCGAGCAAAAAAACTGCAAATCAATCTTGTTCAAATCCAATTAATTCTAAAGCCAAAAAGATTAACAAAAGGAAACAACAAACATTCATTAAGCTATACTTCAATTATAGTCCTACATTACCATCTAGATAGCAATCAAACAGAATTTCAAGAAGCAAGTTAAGTTAGCGTTTGGTCATAGATGTTGGGAGTAAATTTTTAAATTTCTTCCAAGTTCACAAAAACCTGCTCAAACCAGTTTTTGGGTTTGCGGGACTTCCACTCAGAAAGCTTCAAATTTCTTTCAACTAAATTGCATGTCCAAACACACTTCAAAATCCAAAAATTTCAAGAACTCAAGTATTCAAATTTCAACTTCAATATCTATGGCGAAACTGGAGCTTAAAGATTCAAATGGGGCAAAATTAAAACTCAAAACTGCGTAAACAGAAACCTGGAATTGATCCTGAATGCAGCAGGCAGTGGAGTTCTCAGAAACTGAATAAAAGTATCCCATTCTTCAGCTGGTACTATTCCTTGCTCCTACAAACAAAAAATAACTCAAACCCCATCCCTCAACTAAACATATTAGCAAATACCTATATCCCAAATAGCCCAAAAGACACATTCTTTTTCCAAAATTACTCGAACCCCATCACTCAACTAAACATACAAGCAAATACCTACCTCCCAAATAGCCCAAAAGACACATTCTTTTTCCAAAATTACTCAAACCCCATCACTCAACTAAACATATAAGCAAATACCTACCTCCCAAATAGCCCAAAAGACACATTCTTTTTTCAAAATTACTCAAACCCCATCACTCAACTAAACACATAAGCAAATACCTACCTCCCAAATAGCCCAAAGACACATTCTTTTTTCAAAATTACTCAAACCCCATCACTAAACAAAACATATAATCAAATACCCACATCCCCAAATCCCAAAAAAGACAACTTTTTCAGCTTTTACCTTATAATACTCATCAAATGCAGGATTTTGGGTGGCAAAAGGTTCCCAATGGCGTTGTTCTTTGTTGTCATCATTAGTAGTAGTAACACTGTCTTGTTGCTTCTCCCCTGAATCATCATGTCTGCTGCGTTTCCAGACATTTTCTCTGTTCTGTCTAAAGTGTTTTCTTTGAGTTCGGGACCTTCCTCTCCCACCCATCTTTCTTCTTAGGCTGCTGGAAATTCGAAGAGAAAGAGGGAAACTGAAGATGTTTTTTTTGTGGAGGTTTACTTTTAGAAGAAAATTTGGGCTGCTAAAATTACTGGGCTTAGCCCACTTGTTTTGGAACCTTTAGCCCAATTTGTACTTGGGCCCAAAAAGGAATCTTAGGAAGTGTTTGGCTATGAATATTTTGGAGAAAAGAAAAAAAAAAGATTTTTGTTTCTAAAGTGAAAAAAAGATATTTGAAAATTGGAGTGCATATGGAGAAAGGAGAGGAGGAGGAGGAGGAAAATACAAGGGCATATACTGGCAGGATCATCGAATTCACGTGAACTCGTAATTTTTTTTCTGAAATGATGTATGATATTGTTATATTATTTAAATACAGATATGTGTAATCATGCTTGAAGTATTGTATAATGATTGGGTGCACCTTTCTAAGTAAGATTAGAAATTCGTAGCTTGTATCTATCTTGTTTTATTTTTCCTTCTAAAATTGGGTAACACTGTTTTAAGTGGTTATTGGTAGCACTTTTGGCGTTTTAATATAATTAATTTGGACCTACAGTTTTAACAACTTCTCAGTGATAAAAAATTCAAATATTAAAACTGATCAAATTATAATATCTTATATTCTATTCTTCATAATAGTGCATCCACCATTTCAAAATCCTGAATACGCACTAAAGATATCCTCATCGTCACAGAGTTTGAAACTCCACAATTGAAATTTCAAGACTTCAAAAAATAATTATTATCTTGAAATTTTACATGTCGACTTTCAAATTTCACAATAATAGTTATGTTTCAATTACATAATTAAAAACAACAATTTATCAAGTAATCATAACAACAACAATAACAACAATTTATCCAGTGAAATTTTATAAGTGAGGTCTGAAACTTTACCTCTACCTCAAAGAGATAGAGATAATGTTTTTAAAAGACCCTCAACGCCACTTCGCGGACCATATCAAATTATTTTAATTTATAAAAAATAGTAGATGCAAGTAAATTTTTTACCCCCACTTTGTGGACCATCTTGGTGGGGATCTTTGAGTACACTTTCTAGTTTGACATTCCAAATGGGAACAAAGTTTATCCCCCTTTCCAAAGACAGTTTTGTAGATCCAATTATGTATAGTTGTGTGTTCCCCATTTTCCTTACAATATGGTCCAATTATATAATCTTTAAGTGGTTACATTTCCACAAAATTCTCCACTAACCATAAAGTACTAGTGATGGACATGTGTGATCCAATTGTGTTAAGGATAATATAGTTGTACTAATCCCCAAATTAAGCAATCAATTATTGTAGCAACATTAAGTAAAGTGTATATATATGTTGATTTCTTATGTTTTCATTGTTTTAAGTATAATGGTGGGGTTCCCATAAAAGAAAATGATGGAATGACAAGTTTTAATCGTTTAAATACGACATATTTTAGTTAAGCAGATGAATATGTGATGAAGTATTCAAATATTAGAAAAGCTTTTGTGTGTGTATTTTTAAATGTCTATTACGTAAACAAGTTAGCATCTCATTTGATTATATATGTCAACCTTAACTGAAACAGGATTATGATTTTTGTATAGAAAATACTTTCTAAGAAAATAACTTGGTTTCTTATTAATATATGTATTCGATACACAAGAAAAAAAAATACATATTCTTTTAGAATTATTTATGCATAACCCAGACAAAATACTGTGGGAGTAAAGAGGAGCTATAGAGGTAGGGTAAAATGAGGTGTGTTGGGAGGCTGAATGACACAATCAATACGAAATGCCAATTAAAATAGGATTGTGGCTTTTGCATAAGAAATATTTTCTAAATAAGTCGATTTCTTTATTTATATCCTTGTGTTTAATACGTAAATACATAATTTTCTTTTAAAACTATATATTTATAAGACCTAGATAAAATACCGCGGGAGTTGGGGACTTCGGGGGGAGGGGGGCACTAAGATATGAGAAAATGAGGCGTGCTGAGAGAATGAAATAACACAATCAATATGAAATATCAATTGTGGAACTTCTTTTTTTTTTTTCTATTTTTACTATGCAATATCATTCATCTCATATTTAAAGAACTTATTTTTAAAAATCAAGTATTTTCAAAAAAATTGACCAATCGAATATGAAAAATTAGAATTGTTTTCAAGTTTATACCTAAGTTGATTTCTTATCTTTTCATTATTTTAAGTATAATGGTAGGGCTACTATTATAGAAAATGATGGCTTGACAAGTTCAAAATGGATGTTGTACCACTAATGTACCATCTGACATGCATGATATGTTTAATGCACCAAAAAAAAATCTCTATCAATAATTAGTTAATAATAATAGTCAAATTATAATTAAATATAATTTTTATCGAGACAATTAACACTTTTTGTACATTGAATCCAATGGTAATTAACTATTATCAGTAAGGCTTTTAGTATTCTTTATTAATGTGCTTATTTATTGCTGCTAAAAATTATTTATGTTTTAGTGCGGTACTAGTTTTCTTGATATAATTATCTCATTCTGAAATTTTTTGGTCGGATTAATTTGCATATGCACCACATAAAACCCACGAAAGGGTGGGCGAGCTTCCTATTAAGAGTTCCTCTAATTGAACCTTTCAAGACTCAAACTCAAAATCTTTGATTTGACAGTGCGTTTTGGTTTCCGTTGATATGTTATATACGTATTTATTTTGCGACGGAGTTATAATTGTTGCCAATCCATCGCTATTTCTTTTGAAAAAACTATAGTGTTAAAGGAGTTGACATATTTTAAATGACCAATTCATCTACGTAAAAGACATTTCAAAACATGCAGAAAAAACTTTTTACAAAATTTGAGTCGGAAGTATATAATAGAAACCAGAGGCAGAGTCGCCTATTTGTCAGGGAATTCGACCCTCCCTTTTGGCAAGTTCATATGTTTACTTCTTTAAATTTTGAATCCCCTAAATCAAAACTATGAGTGCGCTACTTATAGAAATACTTTATCATATGTTCAGATGCTTAATTTTTTCAAAAAAATATCACTATTCAACTATTCGAATAAAATATCATCACAAATTTAAAAAATTATCAATCTACTTTAAATTTTTTTGCCAATGTTGTGTTATAAGAATTTTGTACCTAAAGGGGTGATGTTTGGTCAATTATTTATTTCCCTATACTCACAAGGATGTGTCACAATTCACAAACTTGTGTAAAATGACAGAGAGGGGGACCTCTAGCTATTGTTAGGTATTTTCTTTTTATACAATTTTAATTTTATAGACATATATAGGGCAACAAGGACCTTCCAATTTGGACCACTATATACTAAATTAAAGGTTTCGAATTTGAATCGTAAAATTAAAAAAATCCTAATATATATATATATATATATATATATATATATATATATATATAGCCTTTCTTCTTTTACTAAATATACGAAATAAATATAAATTTATATTAATTTCATGAACATATATAGGGCTTCTATTACTGTTTGATTCTGTGCACTTGGATCTTCCAAAAACAGTCTCTCTATCTCTATGAAATAGTGGTAAGGTCTGCGTAGGGTATGTTGTTGTTGGACATATATAGGGAAATAAAGTCCTTCCAATTTGGACCACTATATATTAAAATCAGAGATTTCGAATTTGAATTGTAAAATTAAAAAAAACCTATATATATATATATATGATACAAAGATAAATTAATATTAATTTCATGGACATATATAGGGCAACAAGGATCACTATATACTGAATCAAAGATTCTGAATTTGAATCGTAAAATTAAGAAAATTCTAATATATTTATAAAGTGTTTCTTCTTTTAATAAACCTTGTACGATAAATATAAATTAATAAAAAATTTAAATATCAAATATAGAATGAGAATTTTTTTTTAAAAAAAGTAAGAAAAATAATACTTATCCAAAGTTGATTTTTATTTGGGCTGTGGTGAAAGAACTCTTTTTGTTTTGTAGGTGTGAGAAAGACATATCCATAAAAGTTTAATTGTAATTATTCATTGACAATATAAAAGATATTATAATATCAAGTTATTAAAAAAAATGTGTAACTATTTACATATGCTATATTAAAAGCGTAAATATTCTTAGAAATATTGTTTGAACTTTTTGTCCTTCATTAAAATACTCTGCTTTAGACAAAATCATCTTTTCACTTATTTTTCTGGATTTATAATTTTATTTATTTAGTTTTAAGATTCAATTTAGAATTCACTTTAGATTTATGACTATTTTGTATAAATAATTGTCTAGGCTATGAAGGAAAAAGAAAAAATATTATTATGTTTCTAATATTAAGACTTTGAAATTCACTAAAATTTTGATGCAGCAATTTAAAAAGAAAAAAAAAACAATTAAAATTACATTGGAAACATTAAACGACTCTTTTATAATTAGGAGTCTTTTTGAAAAATATAATTTAATCAATTAATTATTTAACTCCTAATTATAACTCCAAATTATTACTTTCGGTATTCATAAACTATTAACATATCTATATTATAAGTAATTGAATTGATTTTCTCATCTTTGCTTATTCATAATATATTAAACTATTATATCAAATCAATAGTAGTTATTTAATTTTATTATATAAATATTATATTTATTTTAATAGCAAAGTACTATTTATATATAATTTTTTCCTAATCAAAAGCTTGTTCATATCCCCTTCAAACTCAAATATTAATTACTTTGACTAATTAAATTCGTTTCTCACATTACTAGAAGGTCAAATATTGAGTGAAGTTGGGAGCTTTTGGTTATAGAGCTTAAGAGTAAACTAGTGAGTGATATATTTAAAACTAAGTTCTAATAAAATGCGTTGCATGAATTTTTTTCTTGTAATGGTTGATATTTAATGGTTTTGTTGAGTAATATTTGATTTGTCTTCAATTTTCCTGTATCGTTATAATCTGATACATCCAGCTGTCAATATTAAGCCACATCATGTCCGTCTTCAATTTTCATCTATTGACTTACAATATGTCAAACTATCAATAATGAGTCGTATCTTATCTGTCCTAGTATTCAATTAATAATATTTATATCAATTGACTTAAATTGGAATTTTATATATTTGTTTTTAGAGATAGTTGCTACTTTTTTCAACAATATACTCTTTTTCTTTTACTATGAATTGACGTGATATATACGCACAACACATATGTTAAATTTAAATGAACACATATTTTTTCATTTAAACTAATATAATCGTATATATTGTAACTTCACTAGCAATATTATATACTAAATTCGTGAATTTTTTTTATAGTGATGTGACATACACGTGCGATACACACGCACGTTGCACGAATTATATTAAATATAACATGCATTTCATAATTCTTTTTAATCCCAAAATAATTAACCTCGATGACTATTCCCTAAATCAGCAATCAAATAGGTGATAAAAGAGTATTGAATTTTTATTGCAGAACCACCTAGGTTCAATCCTCGAGAATGAAGAACTTTTTTATCAAAAGCATATCTAATTCGATAAATCTTGAATTAATCTGATCAATAAATTTTAATTAGTAAATAATATTTTTTAAAAATACATCATCTATCCTACTACCAATGCAACAAGTGGATCAAATTGGTGAAAAAAAATCAAAAAATAAATGACAAAAGTGATTAACCCCCCCACCCCACCCCACCCCCAAAAACAAACTCTCCATAATTGGCCACTTTGTCTCAACCAAAACCCCCCTATATAATGGTGACAACACATGCAAATTAGGAATTTCTTTCTTAAGGACCATCCATCTCCCTTGAGAACAAATATAACTAGTTTTTCTTCTTGAAAACAAAAAAAAGAAAGACCCCCAAGAATCAAAAATGGGTTATACCCTTTTGATTTTCTTCCTTGTTCTTCAAAGCTTCAATCTTTTTGCTATGGCTACATTCCTGAAGCCAAACTATTACTCAGAGACATGCCCAGAAGCTGAAGTAATAGTCAAAGAAGTTATGAAAAAAGCTATGAAAAGAGAACCAAGAAGCTTAGCTTCAGTGATGAGATTACAGTTTCATGATTGTTTTGTTAATGTAAGAATTTCAAGAATCCAATTTTGCCCCTACCCCCACCCCCTTTTCATAAAAGTTGGTTCTTTTTTTGCTAATGTTTTTGTGTTCTGGTTTTTTTTTTTTTTAGGGATGTGATGCTTCTTTGTTGTTGGATGATACACCAACCATGCTTGGTGAAAAACTAGCTTTATCTAATATAGATTCATTGAGGTCTTATGAAGTTGTTGATGAAGTTAAAGAGGCTTTGGAGGAAGCCTGTCCTGGTGTTGTTTCTTGTGCTGATCTTTTGATCATTGCTGCTAGAGATGCTGTTGTTCTGGTAAAGTTTATTCTTATCTTTAAATTTCCATTTCCAGAAAAGGAAAAAGATCATTTTTTTAAATAACTTTTTGGTGTATGGGATGGGGTGGGGAATGGGGGCAGGGGAGGAGGGGGAGGTTTTTCCATTTTGTAAGTCTGTTTGGGGATCATCGCCGCCCCGACAAGGTACATCTCACGTCTATAGACCGTCATAACTATATGAGCTTTTTTCCTACCAACCAGGATTAAGGTGGGGGTGGGAGAAGGAGAGAGGGAGAGGTTTTTCATTTTGCCAGTCTTCTTTGGGATCATAACCACCCCTACAAGGTACATCTCGCGTTTATGAACCGCCATAACTATATGAGTTTTGCCCTACCAACAAGGATTAGGGTGGGGTGGGGATGGGGTGAGGACAAGGTAAAGGGGGAGGTTTTTTATTTTGCAAGTCTACTTTGGGATCATCGCCGCCACCATAATCTTGCGTTTATGGGCCGCTATAACTATATGAGTTTTTGCCCTACTAGCATGGATATCGAGGGGGTGGGGGAGGGGTGAGGCGTTACAAGATTATAGGATTGAATATTTTGTCATAAATTTTTAGTAGGTGTTTGGTTACGATCTGGTTGATTTTCGAAAAATAATAATTATTTAAAGTGAAGTTGAAAAGGGGTATTTTTGAGGGGGGGAAAAAATTGTGTTTTAACAAAAAAAATGGAGTTTGAAGTTATTATGAGTGTAAACTTGAAAATATTCCTTAAATGTGTTTTTTCATATTACAAATTTTATATTTCAAACTTAATAAACAAATACTCATTTGAAATAATCTCTAAATATGAGGATATAGTTCAAACATCTGACTTATTAAGAAATAAAACAACTCCATTTAAATACAGAAAAAGAAATCACCTGTAATTTTTTGCTGCACCTCAAATTTGATGAAAACAAATACATTCATTAATACTCCTTCTATTTCAAAACAAGAGTTGCTTTAGTAATTAAAGACAAAAAATAGTATTAGTAATTTCCAACTATACCCTTATATAAAAAAGTACTTGTTAATTCTGCTCGAAACATCTAACAAATAGAAACAACTTAGCAAACTATATATTTTATTTATTATTTTTCTTAATGAGCGTGAAACGAGCTAACTTGCACGGACTTTTCACTTTTCGTGTCGGATTCTCTAAAAATACATTACTTTTGACGAATTCGACACACAACCACCGACACTTTTGAAGAATTTGAGCAACATTATTTCCTACTTTGTGTGTTGGTTTTCTTGATAAAACAGAACATGTTATTTGTTTTTGTACATTAGAGTGGAGGTCCATACTGGGAAGTGAAGTTGGGAAGACTAGACAGTTTAACAGCAAGCCAAGAAGACTCAAACCAAATCATGCCAAGTCCAAGATCAAATGCAACATATCTTATTTATCTTTTCAGCAGATTCAATCTTTCTGTCCAAGATCTTGTAGCCCTTTCTGGTTCTCATTCCATTGGCAAAGGCAGATGTTTCTCCATTGTGTTTAGGCTGTACAATCAGTCCGGTTCGGGCCAACCTGACCCTGCCATTGATCCAACATTCAGAGAAACGTTGGACAAACTATGTCCACTTGGTGGAGATGGCAATGTGACTGGAGATTTGGATGCAACGCCTGAGATATTCGACAACCAGTACTTCAAAGATTTGGTGAATGGACGCGGTTTCTTGAACTCTGATCAAACACTTTTCACTTACCCTCTAACAAGTGTATTTGTTAGGGAGTTTAGTGTTGATCAAGAAAAGTTTTTCAACGCGTTCGCAGAGGCAATGATCAAGATGGGTGATCTGCAGTCAGGGCGTCCTGGTGAAATTAGACGCAATTGCAGGGTGGTTAATAGCTATAGACCGCGCGTTGAAGTCCTATTCGAGACTTCAAATGATAACCAGTAGAAGCCTCTCTTGTCATTCACTACATTGCTTCTATCTATCTTTTATGCTTCGCCATTGATGAAATATTGTAGCTTATACAAATGAGAAAATTGGCCAATAGCTATTGAATGTCTTACATTTTTCGCAATCTTTTTCTTGAAAATACATTATGTCGGTGTATGACATAACTTATGAAATATTACGAAAAGAAAAAACTGAACACCAACAAGTCCATCTTGAAATGAGATGTCTCACATCGGCAAAACACAGGAGAGATGCTGAGTATATAAGTAAAAAGACTAGTCTATATACTCTGAGTCGCCTTCTGGGCCAAGACCAAAGGGACAAATCCGTGACAGGCTAAGCCGCCCAAGAGCGGACAATACTTCGCGATGTTGGGCCAAGCCGTTACAATTCCAACTAGGGACATTTGTGCTAATAATGCTTATAACTGGGTTGGGCCTTTTGGGCCTTTCTTTTGTGGATTTGTAGAAATATGGAACAAGATAATGGAAAATAATTGAGAAATTTTTTCATTTAATGTTTGATTGAGGTATTAATTAGTTTTGAAATTATTTTATTTAATTATTTCATAATTTGTACTAAAATGGTGAAATTACTATCCTATAAAAAAATGAGATATCATGAAATATCTCAACTCATGAGATATCCTTGCTTATCCCATCTCGCATATCAAGATTAGACATTAATAATTTTTGATGAATTACAATTTTTGTATTTTATATTTCAATAAAATTACAAACATCACACCTTCCTAATTTTTTTACCTAAACAAACCACTAAAACCATCGTCGTTCTCATTTTTTAAAGAGGAATTTCATAAATGGCAAACATATAAAGCTTAATTATGCTCCATAGCTATAGTTTGGGCAATTATATTTCGTAATTGTAATTATAGCAATGTTTGTATAATTTGTATACATTTGTAGTGTTGTATATTTCACTATACAATTCGTGCATAATGTTTGTATAATTCGTTATACAATTCACAATGTTTGTATATTTTGATATAGATTCGAGCACAATGCTCGTATAAATCGCGCAGATTATACAAAAGTCAAACTATAATTACAGCTACATATTTACCGTGAGCCGTAATTATTCAAACTATAGCTATGTTAGCTATATTAGCTAATTAACTAGTATATATTTACTTATCCGCATAATATTTTCTTTTTACAATAGTATTGTTAAGTGTAAACACAAATAAAAAAAAATAAGATTTTCATAAAGCAAGAAAGAACTTATAAAAAATAACAAATAGATAAATAAGTATGCATAATATTGATATTCATATAATCATAATATCCATGTGAATAATTTTTTTTTTGTGAATTTATGAATAATATTTATATTTGATTCATTTTAATATGGTTAGTTATCCAATACCTACATTTAATAGGTCAGATTAGATGGTTACTTGTTCCATTTTGTGAGCCCTATCCATAACATTATTATGGGAAACTTCATGATCTAGCAAGCTAAAGAATCAATAATTAAAGACAACTATTATGTTACAAGATGTCAATTATTGGGAGGACATTATCTTGTTTTGCCAAAAATATATACCCTAGAAAAGTTGCTAATTTCAGATAGACGCGTTTTTTCCTTTAATAAATCTTACGTGACACATTATTGAACAATCGATATGACTAGTAGAGTATGCAAGGAATGGTTTTTTAAGTTAGACGTGGAGGTTATAATAGTATATATCATAATTTTGACTTTGACTTTCATGACATAGTTTAAAATAACACTCATTTATAAAAGGCCTGTTTGATGCACACACTAAGCTTTCGTTACACACAACAACATTCAAGAAAGAGTCAAACCACATCACGTTTACAAATGTAACACTCATAATGCAAAGATAAAAGCCCTTCACTTATCCCTATCACATAACTAATATCAGGCTTCTGCCAAGTGTGAAAGTCGATAAAAATCTAACTATATAGAGTCTATCGTACAGATGTAACACTCATAATGCACAAACAAAATCCCCACTTGTCTCTATCTTATCGTCAATATCAGAATCCTCATCATCAACATCTGAATCATCATCATCAAGATCAATGCTACTACTTCCATTGACTAATAAATCACAACCTTTGGGTCTCTCCCCTGGTTTTTTTGCCTCTTGAATTATAGCTAACACTTCATCAATACTTTGAGTTGGTTCATTTTCTTCTTTCATTTGTAAACTTGCATCCTCTCCTTCCATATATTCTATAGGCAAATCCTTTAGAAACCAAGGGTGTTTTTTAATCTCTTCAATAGTTATTCTCTAAAAATACAAAAAATATACAACAATTAGTTGATTATTAAAAAAAAAAAAAAATTAGAAAAAGGTACAAATTTGAAGTGAAAATACCACTACAAACCTTCCCAGGGTCAGCTACAAATATTTGAGATAGAAGAAGATTACATTCCTTTGAAACTCGAACGTAACAAGGGATTGAATACTGAACGGTTAATATCCTCTGTCATATATCAAAATTAAATAAAAAATCGACTATAGAAGGTTAATTTCACGTATGATCACAGAACTTCTAATTAAATGACTATACTGTTATAATGAATAACGTTCAACGATTATAAGTGAAATTAACTTACTGTTAAAGTTTCCCTGAAATTTCTTGGATCTTCAGGATCTTCAAAAGGATAAGCACCAACCAACATCACATATAATGTTACCCCACAAGACCAAACATCTGCTAGCTTTTACATCAAAAATAAAGACATTTAAATCATGAAGTTCAAGTCAACAAATTATAAATGAATAAATTGAAGCAAGATTTAAATGGATTTTAAGTTATATATACTGACAATATACAATACTCAATTCCTTATAATTGTACCTTCCCATCGTATTCTTTTTTTGATAAGACTTCTGGGGCGATATAAGCCGGAGTTCCAACAGTAGATTTGGGTTGAGAATGCAAGACTGATGACTAAACAATGAATTGTATATACAACAATCAAAAGCTATTTTGATGAAATATAATTGAATTTCAACATAGGAGTAGAGTTCAAGATCATTGCCTTGGAGTAGCCAAAATCGCATATTTTGAGACGCGGTTTTGAGCTACCATCTAAGAGTGTATTTTCGAGCTTGAGATCTCTATGACAAATTTGCTGCATTAAGAAAATATTTGCACATCATATAAGAATTGGGAAGCATCCCACATTAGAAGGTCTAGGAAAAGACCGCACTCCAAGCATCATATAATAGTTAATTAACATATTAAAGAATAAATCAATTCAAATGAATTAAAGTAGTTTTATAGGTCTAAGTTTTACCATTGAGTGACAATAACTGACTCCTGATATAAGTTGTTGAAAGAAATATCTTGCCTGAAAAATATAACCAAAAAACAGGATATCAGATTACAATGATACAAGGGATGTAACGCTATGACTTTCTAGGGATACTCATCCAAGTACTGCTTCTATCTAAACACGCTTAACTTTGAATTGATGGGATCCGATGTGATAGTGCTGGTATGGTTGCAAATGCATACGAACTTCTAAAAGATGAGTTAAAATTTTAAAATAGACACACGTATGTCAAACTTTCAAGGAGAAGAGGATCTATGTCAGCTCAGACTCTTAAAAAATACTATAGGGTGGAACCCGCTAAAAGAGTGTTGTTTTGGAGAATCTGACACTAGTGGGACAACATTTTTGGCCAATCCGACAGACGTAATTGATTACTACAATTACAACTAAGAACAATTGACAAGAACTTTTTTTTGGTGTGTGTGTGGTTGTTACCTCATCTTCACTGAATCTACCAGCATTGCATATTCTTTCAAAAAGCTCTCCACCAGCAGCATATTCCATCACTATGGCTAGATGAGTTGGGGTAAGAAATACCTGCATAAATTATATTAATTGGCTCAAAAGGACTATAATAGATCTATGATTAGCTCTATGGTCGGGAAGGTCTGGTCGAAGAACTTGATTCATGTAGAGAAAGAGTTTGGAAGGACATTGATCTTTCGCACTGTGCAAAAGATATCTCTCTTTTCATAGACTTCATAAAGAGAGAATAGTCTACTTAAGTCGAAGGGGTAGAGAAATAAACATCAAGTTTGTTTGCTAGTCCAAAAAGAATCAGGCTCGCACGTGAGAGAGCGTGTTGAAAACATAATTAAGAAAATAAATATGTGGCGCTCTTTGTGATTCAATTTAAGCTTTTAGATGAGACGTTCACACAGTTCTAATTAGCGTCACTACTCTTTAGATTAATGATTTGTTAGTTAATTACCTCCTTGAATCTAATGATATTGGGATGCTTCAAAGACCTATGATTCATGATTTCTCTCTGAACATGCTCATCAATCTGCACAAACAAAATAAAAGCAAGAAAGAATAGCAAGAAAATCCTAGTAGAGAGCGGTTTCCTTTTTAACAAGCCTTACACAACACGGATTAGGCTTACGTAGGACTCCAAAATGGATACCAGGCTCCAACAACAACATACTCGATATAATCTCATAATTGAGAATTGACGAGACTTCTTCTAATAGATCCTTAACTCAAAATCAACTGATAGTTATAAACATTAAAGAAACAAACTATGCAACGACAACACTCAACATTCTACCCTAGTCTTCGACCTCCAAAACAGATATCAGACTCGAAAAAAAAGAGAAAGAGATGAAGTTAAGCAAACCTTTTTGCCTCTCTCAATATACTTGACAGCATAAAGCTCATTTGTCAACTTATCTTTAACAAGCTTAGCTACACCAAATTTACCAGAACCAATATCTTTCAAAATTTCATACCTTTCCATTCTATTAATAACCTCAAATTAAATCAAAAAAGTATTGAGAATTTGAAAACCAAAAAAAATAATACATGAAAGGCACTATTTATAATAACTAAGTCAACTGTTGATCAAGTCCTACTTGACAGAAACAGACACCAGAAAATGGTAGACACGTGGCATGATTCAAAGGATTGAAACCAAAAAGAGAAAAAAAACCCATAGAAATGATGACAAAAGAAACAATGGTGGCACAAGATTTTTGTAAAAGGAATTCAAAATATAAAGAATTAACGGTGTAATTTTCTGATGAAGAAGGTTTGAATGCATTAGATTAAGCTAGCTCATACGAAATGTGATTGTCTAAACGTTGTATGATTCCAATACGAGACATTCCAGTCGTTATAGTCTAATTTCTCAACCCACATTGGGTCAGATGTGACTTTAATATCATGTCAAATTAAGTTTAGAGTCTAATTTACGTCTGAATTAGCCCCCCATAAATAAAATTGTTGAATCCTTATAAGGGTACAAACACTCCATTCATTTACGTATGTGAGAAATCCCATTTATCAGGATGAACCCCTTCCACGTTTAGCCTTGTTTATATAAAAGATGTGATGTGTCGTTTGTTCTGCCCATACAAAAGATGTGATGTGATGTGATGGGACGGGACGAATGAGATTCTTTTCAATAACGATAATATAAATAATGTGTGTATATAAATATATACGTATCATTAAAATTGTTAATCAGAATTCATAAATTTTAAAATATAAATTTAATACTAAAAATCTTAAAAATCAAATTTACATATTTTAAAAGATGTGATATAATATTGGAAGTTACATAATTAGTACTTCAAATATTAAAATTTCTCTACAAGATTGTAAACAAAATCTTGAAACTGGATCTAATGTGGATGTTCCCGCTGGAAAGACGATACTAGGGCGTGGGATCGATGGCTTAGGAGTACCTAATGATGGAAAGGAGGCTCTAAGCTATCACGAGCGAAGACGTGTTAAAGTAACCCAACATAATCTTTCTAAGCTTATATAATAATAATATAGGTAAGGTTTAAATGACTAATATAGTTGATTAAATGAGATTTTTTTTCGATAAATTATTTTTACGTACCATACAAATTTAAATTGATCGAATCTCAACTGCAGACAATCATAATTATAGCTCAGCAACCTCCACCTCACCCATCCTTGTAAAAGTATAGACAAATCATGAGTAAGTGTCAGCCATATAAAGTGCAGAAAAGTTGGTAAGATAAGAGTAACCATATCCTTGGAATTTATTCCCTCCTTTTCAAATTTGTTTCACAAAATAGTTGTCAATATTTGATTTGTTAATATATATATATATGTTATTTAAATTTTATAACAATAAAAGGAAAACATTTTATATAATTATCAATTTGATATAATTACATTGTTCCCTTATTTTTTTTCTCATCTTTCCTTTATTTATTAATATTTAAAATAATTTTAAATTGCCTTTTATCTTATCTTCTTCTTTTTTTATATATAATCATTCACTCCATAGTCCATACCTTACTTTTTCTATATTATTCATTAAATTTTTTATGGAACATATTATAAAACAATGAAAGATAATTCAATCTACATTATTAAAATTAATTTATACATATAATACCCATAAAAAACAAGGTGGAAAGGTACTGAATAGTATTACAGTAACTAACAAGAAAAGATAAAGCCAAATTAATATGCATTAATTATCATAATCAACTGGCTTGATAAGCTTATATTAAATTATAGGAACCAAATGTCAAAAGGACAAGGACAATATAAGAGACACCATTACTGTATTTAGTGAAGCATTTTGACGTTTGTCACGTGCATGTATACCTATTTTGAGATAATAAAAGAGTGTGTATGGGAGAAAGGAGGATGAAGGTGAAAAAGGTGCTATTCATGAATCAAGCGTCGAAACATCTCGAAAGGTTCACTTATAGTTATTCAAGTACAGATATCTCTCACCCTTAATTGACCCTTTTTAAAATACTTTAAAAAAAAAAAATCTTTTTCAGCATCCGCCTGCAATTATACAGGCTCCCACAGCAATATCATATTTTGGTTCAGGCCTGTACGAAAAATTGCTTTTCTTTTTTTGGATGCTCCACGACTAAATATACTCATTTAGACTCACTTTTGTTCAATTATAACAAAAGCTGGAATGACAAGCAGCTCTAGATTCGGAGGCTCTTTATATAGCCGAACGCACAGGACAGATCGTTTTTACCAACACTAACAAGATTCTTTTAGCAGGTAATGGAGATATTCTAAGCATTCTATTAGTTATATAAACTCCTCTTGCCTATCTTAGTAGGAAACTGGAACAATCTCCGATTTCAAAAAAAAGCCTTAATTTTTTCGGTATAATACTAATCGATATTCTTCGGGCTAGGCGCCTGAGAGCTGAAAGAAACAATTACATAAATCTATTTTGCTCTCACAAGTCTCTATTTATCAACCCGTATCCCACACATAGATAGCCACTTAGACTGATGTTGGGCTGCTTTGCTAGTATTGGTCTAGGCCCATTCATAACACAAGAACTACTACTTGACCTTTTCTAATATTTAATTATATTAGTCCGGATTAATTAATTAAAAGCAGCATAGAAAATAAAATTCTGAGTTGAAATATTCAAGTTGACAAACCATATTTTTGTACAGCCTGTAGTCAATAGAATTAATTATCGAATTGCTAGCCGCATTAAATCATTAATGGCTCAAAGTCAGCTTAATATTATAGCTCAATGAATACAAAAAGGGAGAAAAATAGTCCAACTAATGATAGTATATTAGTAGTAACTTGTAGTAAAATATTTCTTAAAGCTGGCAAATTGCAGTAGTCAAAATACAGGTTCAAAGCTTGATCTACCATAAAATGATCACCAGGTCCATTAATCATACCATCATCTTGCATAAATTTGTTAAAGAAACTAGTAATTAAGTGCAAAAAATGGCAGAGTGTGCTGTTACCTTTCTGGTACATAAGCTTTCAGCTTTGCTCCATGGTGGACAAAAGTTTCTGGAAAAATTTCAAGAAGAAATAGTGTATATCATGGAAGCATTTGAAAAACTGAAGGCTTTTTCAAGAACAGCTGATGCAAAAGACGACGACATTGAGTTACAATTATGGATTAAGCAAGTGGAAGATCTTGCACAGGATATCCAAGACATTGTTGAAAAACATGTTGTCACATGCAGCAACTTACAAGAAAAAGGATCATGGCCATGGAAGAAACCCCATCATCATTCTTTAATGTCTGAGAAGAAGTTTGAAGCTCAAAATGATAACCTTTCAATGTTGTTGGAAGGTATCAAGGCTCGAATCATCGTCATTTCTGAAGGACATAAAACATTTCTTCAGAAATATGGTGTTATAACAAGTGGTACATGGTGTAATAGCAGTCATGAAGAAGTACCTCTTGATGATGATGCAGACCTTGTAGGCATTGAAAATGATAGATCAGTGCTTCTTGATTGGTTACTTTCTGATGATCCGGAATGGAAATTGTATTATATAATTGGAAGTAGAGGTATAGGGAAGACTACCCTGGTCAAGAAAGTCTACGATGATGCTTCAGTGAAGAAGCATTTCAATTGTATAATGTGGATTGAGGTTTCAAGGTTTTCTACTGTTAAGGAGCTATTAAGGAGCATGATTACTCCAGAAAATGACCAATCTCATCGAGCAATTGACGCAATGGATGCTGAGATGTTGGCAGAGTTCATTCAACAAGTCCTTGAGTCATCAAGGTACTTTGTTGTCCTTGATGATTTCCCTGGTATTGGCACATGGAGGGCTCTCAAAGGCGCGTTTCCTGTTGGAAACTGTGGCAGCAGGGTCATCATCATGTCGCGTTCTGCTGATATACATACTATTTGTTTAGAACCTGGTTTTAATAGTCATCGCTATGATATGAAGCCTTTGTCTGAAGAAGAATCTTGGATTCTTTTCTGCAAAAAGGCATTCTCAGGCAGCCTACTCTGTCCTCCATCTTTGGTGCAAATCTCCAAAGACATCATAGAGAAATGCAATGGTTTGCCAATGGCAATCTTGGTGATTGCTGGTGCACTGGCTACAAAAGGGGACAGGACAGAGGCGTGGGAGGTGTTCTATGAAAGCCTTGTTGACAAGCTACGAGGCAGTTGTAACGAAGACGAGCATATGAAAAGGCTACTCAATCTATGTTATCAAAATTTGCCTTTCTATCTCAAGTCTTGTTTCACTTACCTGAGCATAATTCCAAAATATTATGTCATTGATAAGATGAGACTGATTCGACTGTTGGCAGCACAAGGATTTGTCCTTGAACGACGAGAAAAAGCAATTGCACAGGTTGCTGATAGCTATCTCAATGAACTTGCAAACAGAAGCTTGATCCAAGTTGCTGAAAGGTACTCTGATGGAAGATTAAACTCCTTCACCATCCATAACTTGTGGCATGAAATCATTCTCTCTAGATTACCAGAAAGGGTCACTGCAACTCTAGCTAATGGTGAAGAAATTACAAGACGGCCTCAAAAAATCAGACATCTTGTAATCCATGATCAGTTGGCTAGTGATATACAAGATATTGATCAGTTCAGGTATCTTCACTCTCTAATAACACTCGGGTCATCAGGTTCCGTCTCTAATTCATTCTTGTTGAAGCTGTTATCTGGCAGTTTTAAGCTGCTTAAGGTATTAGACCTAACAGGAGCCCCGTTGGCGAAGATTCCAGAAGTAGTCTTTGAATTGTTTCATCTCAAGTTTCTAAACTTGAGGAGTACTAAGATAAAACATCTGCCAGGATCCATAGGGAAGCTAGAGAGCCTTGAGTTCTTGGATCTCAGGGACACATCGGTACAAAAGTTACCTGTTGAGATACTAAACCTCCAATACCTTTGCCATATCTTCATTTATCGACGTGGTGCTGGTTTTTTTCACGGTTTCAAAGCTCCTAAGAAGATAGGGACCCTTGTGTCCTTAGAAGTGGTGAATCTTATCAATGCCACTACAAGCACAGTGATCGAATTAGGAAAGTTAACAAGACTAAGAATGTTATCCATCACGAAGCTGAGAAAAAAGCACGGGAGGGATCTTTGTTCTTCCCTTGCCAAGTTAATAAATCTTCAGCAACTAATTATATCATCTTATGGGGTGAGTGACATTATTGATTTGCACTATCCCCTTTCTTCTACACATACATCCCTTCGAACATTAACCTTTGAAGGCCGTCTAGAGAGTTTTCCACAATGGGTAACCTCTCTTCAAGCCTTGGCTACTGTTCATCTAAAATGGAGCAACTTAAAGGAAAATGCACTAGACATTCTTCAAGATTTGCCCAACCTTACGAACCTCGTGCTAGACCGGGCCTACGAAGGCGCAGAATTGAGGTTCAGGGCTGGTGGATTCAAGAAACTGAAGGAACTATGTATTTGGCATTCTACAAAACTGAGACAAATGATAGTGGAAGAGGGTGCAATGCCTCATCTTGAAGAGCTTCAAGTGCGCAACTGTAGATTAATGGAGGAGTTGCCCTTTGGGATTGAGCATTTGCGCAAGCTTCAGTATCTCTCACTTGAAGAAATTTCTGAAAAGTTGTTAGTAACTGTGCAGCTTAAGAGCAGTCAAAGTGGGGATTACTGGAAAATTGCTCATGTTCCCAGAGTTCATGTAGAATAAGAATAGGAATGCAACAGAAGAGAAACAAAGTCTCATAAATCAGGTACCACACTTTCTTTGATAATTCAGATTCAAATTTTCTAAGATTATAAGTAGTTAAACACGCACATTTGCCATGTAATAATCTGAGTTCACCACCTTTTTAGATTTGAAGAATTCAGAAGTAATATTACTCTTGCTATTCAGAAGAATTCAAAAGATGAAGCTGGATGCATGGGAGCAGGCAAAAGATCATAAAGAAGAAATACCATATCTTAAAAAAAGTGGTACATAACCATCAAATATATACAAGATTCGTGTTTGCATAGCTTACTAGTAGTTTACTCACGATAGGAAGCAAGGGAAACTCCACTTTCCACCCTTCTGATTGACCTTATATAAACTTGCACTATTGAAACTACTGTGCCTTTTTTCTTTTTCCGTTATGAAAAACAGACACTCTAAACTCAAAACAAGTTCAGTTCAAAGTTCATAGCCTGGGAACCTGGAATTATTCGGTGCAAGTAAGTCGAACAAGAAACAAGCAACGCCACCTAGTCCTTGGAAAAGGGAGTAGGAGTGATCTGCTTCATTATGATTCCTTTCGTTCATGATCGTTCTTGCATCTTGATACAAGCAGCTTGCAAAAGCTTTTGCTCTTTCTTCATATATACACTCCCCAGTTAGCCGATACAGGGAGAGGAATGCGTAAGCATTTCCAGATGTGCCATCTGCAAGTCCCACTTTCTCGACCAACCCACTTTTCCAAACTACCTCTCCACCTTCTATTGCAGCATCACGAAACTCCCTATCATCTGATAGAACCTGCAGCAGAAGAGAAAATAAATTAGGTCATTGTTCATCCTGACTACTTTGTTCGCCAAATTGCAACAATATGATCTCTTTTTTGTTCTCCTTTTACTGGCCTTCAGTGAGGTCATGGTAGTAGAATCAGAAAATCAGAAATTCTAGCAAGAGGATTCGGAAAATGCAAAAGTACTTCACTTAAAATTCAAATTTGTGATCTTCTCACGACTTACTCTGCCCTTTTGTAGAGGGAATTCAACAATTTATACTTATAAAAAAATTGTCCACAGCATAATTTTCTGACAAGGAAATTAATTAAACCCCCTTCGCACCCATCAAGCTCCGTCCCTGGATTGAAGGGGCCCAAGAAATAGGATGCTTCTCCACCTATACAATTTAAATATCTTAATAGAAATCCTAGAGTTGGTTTGGAGAAATCTAGAAAATCCCAATTTGAACACGAACAAGGAACAAGAACGTGCTTAACATTGTTATAGTCAATTTTTTATTTTTTAAAAACTTTGACTATGTCACTATTATAAGTCCTGGGTATAACCAGAAAGCTCATTGCCTCACTCTAACAGGTACTAACCTCAGATGCTTTGCACATAGTAATGGTAATGCCTGTGGCACCATGGGACCATTGGACCAGCTTGTCTCTTGGATTTCCTTCACTGACAGGATAATTACCACTGTGGGGAAACCTGTTGCTCATCATGTACCTTGAGGTTTCCTTAACATCTTCAATATCTTCTTGAGAGAGCGGAAAATGGAGTAGCACATGCAGAATACCAGCAAGGCCATGAGCTGCGCCCCAATACCTTGTCCCATGCCATCTATACATCAGAGGGCAGGCGGGGTTATCAGATGCCCCTGCTCTCCCACCTGCTAATATTGCTTCAACCACAGGCATAAGATAGTCATCTGGTACTGTCTCCACTCCCAAGTACTTCCTGATAAACAATGCCGCCCACAAGAAGCCAGCTCGTCCATAAAGGAGGTCATATGACATTCCAAAACCTCCATCTTCAGGTCCAACAGGAAGGGCTCTCTCTTGTGCTACCTGAAATAGTAAATAGGACAAAGATTTACATGTTGCTCGGAGTCGGGGCTGAGCTAAACTACTTGCTACAGTAGCAGAGGGACATCTGGATGTAGACGATGTAGAGGTTAAAGCAATGAAAACAACATTATGAGACTCATTTTTGCATTAGATGCTTAAGCAATCACCATATCTTATGTGGTTCCATATGGGAGAACAGAGTGGTAACCACAGAAGCATGTATCTAGAAAATATTTTCTTCCACGTTAATTGTTTTTCCTCTTTCATTTTCTCCTAAGCAAGTACCAGGAGCAAGTATTATCTACTATTTGCCATCCTTAGAATCTGTGAGATCCTTTGAAAGTATGATTTGGTCCCATTGGCCTTTACTTAATACAAGTCATTTGTATGATCTACTCTTCTAATTTTTCAGTTTCTCTCGTGAAATAAAATGAATGGCTGCAGAGAACAACAGGTTATTAACAGACATGTTATTCCAACCACCTCCAATTGTAAATTACCAATGCAATAAACATAAACAAAGAAGTCTCTCCTACCATTCAACTTTACTTGACAAATTATTCATCACAACATGGATAAAGTGTGCTCTGCAACAGATTAGTAACTCTTAACATTGTCATTTTCGTTTTATCCCTCTATGGCAAGGGAAACCTTCAGCGAGTGTCCCATGCCAAAATATCCCATCTACATGGCCCCAACTCCACGAGAATATAGAAGTTTTTGGAACTCATAATTTATGTATTGTCTAATGGACTTGTCATCCCAAAGTTAAGCAAGAGTTCATCAAGAAATGATCTATTGCTAATATTTGTTGAATCAATGTGTTCTTGATCTGTTATCCAATAAAGAGGACACTTTGTGATTCAATGAAATTTTTGGAGTGGGTAAATGGTAGAAACAAACTCCAAGAAAAATTAAATCTTTTGACAAACTCCTTCTGACCAGTACATATCTTTTTTTGATAGGTGGAAAAAGTGAAATAATACCTAAAAAAGCAATTATTAGGGGCTCAGCTAAATCATCAGCATGATTAAGATATAATTCAACACAATGGACACCCTTTCACAAAGGTTTGGTATCAAATAAGCAAATGATATTTTGGCCTTATGTGTGTCAAAACAATTTGGTATCAAATTAGCAGTCACCAAACATTAGCTTCCCAAAACTTACAGTAACATGTCATTTACTTTCCAGTTTCCACATATTTAGTGAAGCAGGTCATATGAAATCAATGAATTACCACATGGATATGTTTTAAGAAAAGCTCTTCATACAGAGACATGTTTGGTAAGCTCAATTATCTTTCTGCCGGATTGAAGGAAAAAGCCGAAATCATAATAGGATTGTGTTGGTACCTCGAGAAAATGGTTCAAATATAAGTCACGTTTGTGTTGGTCCCCACAATAGTTGGCAGCAACAGCACCAAGAGCATATACCCCCCCTCTTCCACACAGAAAAGTCACATGCCTGGTCCCAAAAAAGTACAAAGATAAGAAACATTTGAACTAATAGATATTTATGACCCAAAAATAACGACTTAGTAAAAGAATTCTAGACACTAAAATCACAGCTTCAAACTCACAAGTAGAATCGGTTCCAACCACTAGTGGGGCTCCCAAAGATCAAGCCCGCATATGATTGATGTACCATATCATCCAGCATTTCATTATATTATATTATTTACTTTGTTTTAATTTGTGTGATATAATTTTCATTTTGGTTTGTTAAGAATGTTGTATTAATATATTTAAAAACAAATTAACTTTAGCCCCTTTCTTTTATCCTTAATAATTTTGTAGTCACACAAATATCGACGACTTATTTTAGACGACAAGTTTCAAACGTTATTCTTCTTACTTAAACCTCTGATCAGTAAAAGTGCACCACATGAATTTAGACGGGGATGGAGGGAGAGTTCTTCAAAGGTGTTGAGACTTGATTGCTCCATGTTACACATCTTCATACTTGAATATTTCAGCATGTATCTTTTGAGATATCTTAAGGTTGATATATCTTTAAAAATGGCATCTGATTCTAATGTTCTAGAGAGTGATGGGGACAGTTCTTGCAAGACCAAAGTAGCGTGAATATTACTCAAGATGTGATTCTTTTGTCTGTAATTGGAAAAAAAAGAAAGGTGGATACCTATATAAAATTATGTCCACTTTTACAAAACTTTTTCCAGAGTGACCACAAAAATAGACTATACTCATCAAGGAATCAGTCGTCCATATTCAATTCTTGACAAAGAAAGCAATAGCACTATTTCATTTCAATTAATTCATGTGTTTGGACCAGCAAGTAGAAATACACGAAAATACAAAATTCAAAAAACAAGGACAAACAGAGTACATTTTTTCCTAGCATGCTTTGTCAATTGTCACTATCGAGTCACCATTAATTAGCCTGAAACTCAGTAGAAACTTTGTATCAGCCTTCCTGTACATTTCATAGTACTATCATTATTTAATTCGTTCCTAGTCTTTTATCTACCTACTTTAAATATATACAGTGTCTTAAATTAGGGTTAACACAACGATATTCAGACTTCACAGTAGCAAAAACAGAAGCTAAATCCAGACAAAACAGGGATAAAGTTCAATCTTTTTGGTCTGAATTTCAGCTAGAAATGCTTGAATTTCAGCCGGACTAACTTTAGATACCGCATAACTAAAAGTTGTTCAGAAGTAATTAAAGGTGCAGCTTTTTGTTTTTTAATAGATAACCTAAGGCATAATTCAAATGAGTATACATTCACTTCCCCCATTATTTTCCCTAGTTAATCCGCCCTACGCCAACTCTTGACGTAATCTTATTTTTAAAAGATATAATTTATTCCAGAGCACCAACGAACGTTCTCAAGTCCAATTAACATCAATTAAATACTTATTCAATTGCGTATTAGGATTAAGTTGATTAAAAAAATGAAAAGAGGAAAAAGTAAGAACCTCGTGACGGTGCGTGCAAAGTCGGCACACGCATCAACTATCTCCGAGCACAACTCCAAGTCTCTCCGATCACCGGTGGCCTCGTACGACCTCAAACAGGTAAACGCCGTCCCTAGCAAACCTGTATACATCGTCGGATCTGTAACACCGTCGGCACTCATTCCGTTTCCTTTCCATGTAATTTCTACTACCTGAATTTATCACAGGTTCACACAAAATTCAGCTTGCCAAAATCGCCGCGCACTGCGCAAAAGTACACCGGTAAATAACTATTTTCCGGTGTTTTTTTGACAGGAAAATGAACATAGTAGTAATTCTCTAGAACTTTTCCGTACTCTTACACTTCTCGGCGGATTTTCCGGCAAAACAAAATGAAGAACGTTTTCGATCTCCTTGATAATAGTTCATTTTACATGAAACTAAAATTTCTCAATTTTTATAACTGAGAAAAAAAAATTCCGCTGAATTTAGCAAATTACAGCCGATCTCAAACTCAAATAGAGTAGATTTTGCATATAATAGCTCAAATGATCAATACACACAATTACCACTAAAATATAAATCCTACAATTAACAACAAATTATCAAAAAAACACTATTTATTTCACTATTTCCAGCATATTAGCGACGAAATTCGCAAATGAATCTAGTATTTTTCTTGTAGTAGATTTTCTATATAATAGCTCAAATGATCAATAAACATAGTCACCAGTAAACAATAAATCCGTCGAAAACTCTTTAGCGACTAAACTTGTAACTGAATCAAGTTTTTCTAAGCATGATTAGTACGAAACCGATTCGAGATTCATATAAGCAACAAATTTTAAAAGCAAATCTCAACTGATAATAACTCACGTGATCTTTGAGAGAAATTGCAGCTTGAAGAAAATTTTCAGAATGTAGAGAGACATTGCGAGCCGTAGGATGATGATGTTGATCCGAATCTAGCCGTTCATTTCCATCATCACTGTTGTTTTTCTGTGAAGCAGCAAACTGCACTACAGAAGAAGACATATTTCTGAAAAATGGAGCTGAATGAGTACTATTTAACTTCTGTTACATGGAGGTGTTTATATAGCGGAAGAGATGCAGATGTAGGGGAGAAAAGGGGTACACGGTGATGCGGTGGACACGTGGCGAGTAATCAGAGGGATGTTAATGAGTAATCAAATTTTGATGAAATTTTGGGTAAGATGGACGGCTATTATTGGAGGTTTATGGAAGAGTTGGAAGTGGGTCCTACGTTGTGGGACCACCTGAGAGTATGAATGACACCACCACACCTGTATGAACGCCCTAACTAAATAAATGACGAAAGTCGCAGAAATGAAGATGATGAAATAAATATAAATAAAAATATCGCGATAAAGGATAAGATATGAAAAAATGAAATCGAAATAGTTTGAACATATATAAGAATTACATGGATGTTTTAGTGCTTGAAAACTTCTAACTAAAACTAGACAAAAAGTTAGAGATGTATTAAGATATTTATTTCGCGTGAATCGCTTTGGATCGTAGTGATTTTTAATTTTTGTTCTTAAATATAATAATTTTTATTTCTTATTTTATTTAATAATAATAATTTATTTGTCAAAATATTCTTATCTATGATTTAATTTTGTGTTATGATAATTTTTTTGTCTCATCCGATATCAATTTATGTAGAAATTAAGTTATTTGGTATAAATTGTGTAGCATCCAAATTCGCTCTACATTAATTTGGTGAACTTTTACCTCATTTGATATAAGTTCCACAAAAATTACAACATAACTTATAAGTTCTGAATATGAGGTTTGAATTGATTATCTTTCCATCGGTATAAATTTTATAGGACGTAAGGAGTATAACTTGTATTATATTAAGATTTTTAAAAATATAAACTAATGTCAAATAAAATTATTTATTTATTTTATTTTTAAAGGTATTTTCAATCATTCATTTGTTAATTCAAATATAAAAGAAAAAAATAAAATTATAAATTTAAACAATAAAAATTAAACATTTAAGGGTAGCATTGAAATTAAGCATGTGAGAAAAGGTAAGGGTGATTGGGATATTTTATTTTGTGGCTATTAAAGCAAATAATGATTCTGTTTGGATTATGTTTCTTTGTTGGTGGGGAGGTGTCACATTAGAGCCATTATATCATGAATTTCATGTGATCAAATTGGAAAGCAACCAAACAATGCTTACATATATTTTGTATAATGTAATATAAAATAATTTTCAAGAAAATATAAATAGTCCTTTTGTCCATTCAATGTCTGTGTCAGCATTGGAGTTTCAATTAAATTTGAACGGAAACTGTTAGTTACTTCTTTTTTCGTTTAAAAAAGAATGATCTGGTTTGACTTGACACGAAATTTAAGAAAATACAGAAGATTTTTCAATCTAATGGTCCTAAATTAAAATAATGTTAAACGTACCAAAATACCATCTAATCTTATGGTCTTAAACATATCATGTGAAGAGTTGAAATTAAAGTTTTAGCAAAAAAGAAAATGAATTATTCTTTTTTAAATAGACCAAAAAAATAGATCATTCTTTTTTTAAACGGAGGGATTAATTAACAAGAACTATTTTTGTCTATGTAATAGTTTTTCACTTCAAATAATACATCTTATTTGAGATTATTGATGTATTAAAAAGTTATGTATCTATATGGTTAGATTTTTTCATATCTAGAACTCGAAATGAAAATTTCTGATTAAGAGAGGAGCAATTTCAATCACTGCAACGTATCCTTTGATAGTCTAAATCACATGTTGAAATTCATTAACCTTGAATTAAACATGTTTTTTTACATTATTATATATGGATTTTATGCAAAAGGGTTTCTCTATGTGTGAATGGTACAAATTTATAAAATCAAACTTCATTAGTTTATTGAAATTTATCATAATTATTTATTCTAATAACTATGGTTAAGCTTTATCAATAATCTCAACGTGTTTCTTGTTATCTTAATATATTATTAGTTTGAAAATTTGGATTATGCTAACAAAAGAATGAAGTGCTAATTCACACATATGGGCATAAAGTTTATTTTTTATTTTTAGTTTCATACTTGTCGTTGGTGTTTACTTTTGAGTTTTGATAAAATTTAAATTCACATCAACTGTTGTGTGCTTCAGTTGCTTCATAGCCTCTTATATATTGTGTACATGTTACTCACTTCGTCTCAATTGTTGTGACACAGATGAAATTTAAAAAATCATTTAAAAATTAAGATTTTTAAATATTTAAAGTTATTAATTATTGTAATTTATTGTAATTTTTACATAATTTTAAAATAATAAATATTACTCCTATGTCCCAATTATATATATATTAGAATTTTATACAATGTCAATAGAATTCAATAATCAACTAAATTTTTCTAATATCTTTTTTAAATATTTCAAGTTGTTAATTATTGTAATTTATAATATTTTTACGTCATTTTTAAATAACATTTAGCTTTTTGTTTCGATTTATATGGCACCAATAAAATTTTAAAAATTAATCGAATAATGTTACCTTTTTTGTTTTAATTTATGTGGCACTAATAAAATTTCAAAAGTATGTGAATAATATCTGAGTTTATTATCAAGTTTTATAAATTAAGTATTACTTATTGATATATTCTTCAATAGAATGTGTAATGCCATAGAGCCTCTTTAAGGCTAAAACAAAATTAGGAAGAGATGGAATAGAGCTGCTTCCCTAGCCTCTTATATATATTAGAAATATTTCTATTAAGAAATTAGATTACTTTTAGAAAAGCCAACAAACTATGGTCTAATGGATCTATTCAACTAAATTTGTTTTTAATACATAAATGATGATAGTTCAGACAAGAAAATAGAACGAACGTGGATAATTTAGGTGGAAAAATAGAACAACTGATAGTTGAGATGTAAAACTCAAAAAAAAATAAATAGTTCAGACGTTCTTTTGATTGTTATGCCTTGCACAAATCAACCTCTTATTCCTTGGCCATTCATGTACAGGCTACAACCTTTTAAACAACAACTTAGTCAGTGAAAATCTCACAAGTGGGATCTCGAAAGGGAAAAATGTACATAAACTTTACCACTACCTCATAGAGATAGAGAGGTTGTTTTCGGAAAAAAAATATCAAAATTGCTTTAACCAAGAGCTCAATCATATTCAAATTAGTAAACAGGAACTTCTTGAAATCAAGAGTAAAATAGATGAAGTTATAATGTATTCTATCACAACAGACCAACTTATAGTTCCAGGTAAATATAGTCTCCAGAACATACACCAATTCCAGCAAAATTTTCAGTTCTTGGCCCTAACAGAGTTGTTTTCCTTGATCCTAGCCCGGTTATCCAGCTTGACAAAACGTTTGAGGTCATCGTAAGGGAGAGACTCGAGATTTTTCCTTCTCAGTTCACTAAGAGCCGGGCGTTTATCCAGCAGGTGCCACAGCCAGTCAGGGTATTCTGAGTCGGCCAACACTTTAGGATCGGCTCCATCCTTGAGAATATTCGCCCCAACTACTGTACTGGCCTTGACTTCCTTGCTAATCGTCGATGCCTTTGGAGCATCTGCAGCTGCACCGCCTTTTCCACCCTTCTTTTTACCACCCCCAACAGCAAATGTTCTGCAGCCTCCTATTTGAATAACCTCGTGAAAGTTGACATTTCTCAATGATCTGATGTAAGTTAATGCCATCGTCCTTAACCCTGCAGCATCAACCAATACAAATCGTGTCAAAACGTAATTTTTTGTGCAGCATTTCTAACTAAACATTTGCCAAATTCAACAAAATGCCCTAGTAACATAGGAAAGCCAAAACCGACTCAATAATAAAGCTCAACAGAACTTTTGCAAGTTAGATAGGCCAAAACACTGACAAGATTGACCACATAACAGTTTAATGCAACCAAAAACACAGCAGAGGAATGTATTGATATTTAAATATATCTGAGTCACTACACAGACAGAATATATGATAATAAGCACGGTGGACCTCTCATGACCTTAGCCTTATGTGTTATAAGGCCTTCATGGGTGCCTTGACTGTAAGAAGCCGTTAGGAGTAAATTGCTCATCCATCAAAGACCATGTAAAACACTAGTGTATTTCTTCATAGAAACCTTAGGTTCTGTTTGGTTGCAAAGATCTTTTTGTTTTCATATTTATGTTTTCACTCACAAAAAGAGGGAAAAGCAAAAGCCCTACTTGGAATCCTTCTTGGGAATACAACAACTATGCCTAGGTGTGCTAGACTATATGAATTCTCACTACTCATGTCGCTCCATTTAAACTCGTCTCACTCCAAAATTTGAAAATTTAAGTTCTCTGGTATAAGTAGTTCTGTATATGTTACTGTCATATAAATGTGTAACAAAATCTCTAACAAGACTAAAAGACTCCTAGCATTTATTGGACCAAATGCAAACATACATGACGATGATAACAACAACAAAAAGAAAAATCTCACAGTAACCTTAGGTTCAATTTGATTGCAAAGATCTTCTGTTTCTCATGTTTATATTTAAAGAAGTGAGGAAAAAGTAGACCCAAAGTAAACACCCCAATTGGAATCTCCTAAGAATACAACAATAACTATGCCTCCATCCCAATCTAGTTAGACTTGACATATGAATTCTCACATTCATGCTTCATTTAAACCCGCATTAGGTTCCCTAGCATTAGAAGTTCTCAATATTTTACTGATAT
Source organism: Solanum rostratum (assembly GCA_029948455.1). NCBI lineage: Eukaryota > Viridiplantae > Streptophyta > Magnoliopsida > Solanales > Solanaceae > Solanum > Solanum rostratum. Next base: position 2,360,315 of record CM057053.1, on the reverse strand, counting down.
AAATCTCTAACAAGACCAAAACACTCCTAGCATATATTGTACCACCAGTCAATGTACCACAACAACAACAACAACATACCCAGTGGAATCCCACAAGTGGGGTCTGGGGAGGGTAGAATGTACGCATACCTTACCACTTTACCCAGTTGATAGATGAATAAAAAAAGTCCAGGGTTTTAATCGACATTGGCACAAGGATTAATTATTCTTCAGAATATAATCCAAATATCATCTGGTTTCTCTGAAAAATCGTGTCTATGAACATGACTCACTCTCCAGTAAATTAGTAGATTCAAATGCATTACCCCATTTAACTAATTGAGTAGTGGAAATCACAATAATGTTGTATCATTACTTATTTATCTCTTAAAGAACTGAACATACTATTGAATCACACTCCAGTAACTACTTAAGTTACATGAATAATTTACCGTGTCAAAAAGGGCATGAATAGGCACCTCATTCAGATTCTTCAAAGCACCACAAAATGAACCAAAGGCAAAGTACACATACCCCTATAGAGCATCCATCAATGGAATATAGTAAAGAGCCGTCTGTGTCACTGAATAATTACTCTAGTAATAAAAAGAGAGCAAGGTATCATTATTTGAGGCCAGTCACATTTATCTTCCTATATCATGTTAAGCCCCAGCTTCAAAGAATAAGCTTAATGTATCTAGTTGTTAAATATTAGAGACACTCACTATCAAGTTCTCTAAACACTAAAGATGACAGTTCCCGATGGATTGGTGTAAGTTCATGGGTATTTAAATCAAATCATTGCTAAATGCCTGGAAATTTAGATGCTTGCCCAGTTGGAAGTTAGAAGCCGATCCAGAATTTGAAGTTAATAGATTCTTACAACCTGGTTAGAGGCCGATCCAGGATTTAAAGTTAATGGATTCTTACAGCCAAGTAAATATACAATAATAATGGTTCACACTCAAATACTATGGATATTTTTTGGTGAACCTTTAGTTACACTTTGGATCCGCCAGTGACTAGGAAATATTAATTGTTAGGATGACCAGAAAGACTCACTTAAAACCTATGGCTCACACAGAAGTGCTCAAAACTCACAATACTATTATGAAAACTTCATATTTTATCGGTACCTATTCTCCTGGGATGTAGCAGGAACCAGTGGAATAGTCGAGGTGCCCGGATATCACAAAAAATAAACCATGTTTTATGTGTTTTTCTTTTAAAAAAATTCCTTCTTTTGTTATTTGATAATTGTGGTGTGTGGACCTCAACTAATTACACGAGACACCTTACCCCTCCTTCCTCCCACCAGGAGTTACCAGGTAACTCTGTCCACCAACGCCAAAACAGATGGGAAGAAATTCCCAATAATTGTGGTGTGTGGACCTCAACTAATTGCACGAGATACCATCCACCTCCTTCCTCCCACCAGGAGATACCAAATAACTTTGTCCACCGAGGCCAAAACAGATAGAAAGAAAGTCCCTATAATTGTGGTGTTGGACCTCAACTAATTGCACTAAATACCATACACCTCCTTCCTCCCACCAGGAGGTATTAGCTAACTCTGTCCACTGAGGCCAAAACAGATGGGAAGAAATCCACCATTATTTTCTCTCAGCTAAAATTTGATTCTTTGAAAAATGAGATCTTAAGGTGCTCAACCCACTTCACTGACCGCTCGGCTACACTTGGGTGCTTAGTTTTCCTTACTTTAAAATAAATACATGCAGAAAAGATTACTATTTTGAAGCCATTATCACAGGGAGAAAACAACAGAACACATTAAACTGTAAAATTCACAAAGTAGTTCAAGGTTTATTGAAGCAGGAAGCACAGAGAGCATAATAATCCGATTCATAATTGCTGTAAACAACCATTAAATCAAGAAAAAAAGATTGGATTTTTTGTTATTCAAGAAGAACAAGAGAACTTACCACCGGAATTTTATTTCGCCTGAGGAAGAAATGGAGAGGAGAAAAGTTTGTTCTTTCAGCCAAAGGAGAAACCTTGAAGAATGATTTGCAATAAGCTTGGGCTTAGTTATTTCTTGAATCAAGGCCCAAATGTTCAATCAATAGGCCCAATGTCATATTGTTCTAAAATTTTGTGTGTGTGGTGTGGGGGGGGGGGTGTGGGGGGGTGGGGGGGGGAGAGGGGTGTGATGTAGTAGGTTAGTACGATTAGTCGTGTCTTTATATATTATGTTGTACTAATTATCATTTATTTTATTAAAAATTGTCATTGCTTTTCATTTATTCTAATATATCTAGTATTTTTCTGCTTTTGGGTTGATATACTTGAGCTGAGGGTCTTCTAGAAACAACATTTTTATCTATATAAGATAGGTAAGGTCCGTGTATACTCTATCTTCCCCAGATTATTACCCCAAACTACACCACTCTAGTATTTAAGAGTACTTATAGTCCAGTAATATCAAATGAACTTTTTCTATGACTTTATTTGGCATTGACGATAGTTTTTAAAAAAAAGGAAAACACATAGTTGAAATCGATAAAGGTGACATTAATAAGAATAGATCTAGTATAATTTTATAAATTGAATATCTGAAGAGGATATGATGTGTATGCAACCTTGCCCTTACCTTATGAAAGGTAAAGAGTTTGATAGACCCTCGAAAATCATACCAACAACACATAATGTAGTTTCGAGTGTAAAAAATCCAATAATAGAATCAATGAATCAAATCGCACGAAATTAACAATAGCAATACTAATAAAGAAAACTAACAATACTCAACTATTCACTAATCTCTTCTCGATCCTCAACTTCGATAAGTTGTAGGTTTGTCACATCATGTCCGTATCCTCTGACCCATTTCTTCCGGGTCATGCCTGTTTTATTAATTAGGGTTTTAGGGATTCAGCAAAAACCCTCTACATCTTCCCTTCAATTACCAAAACCCCAAAAACCCTGAAAACAAAAAAATGGGTAGCAGCCAAGCAGCAGTATCATTTCTCACGAATATTGCACGCGCCGCTTTCGGTCTCGGCATCAGCGCCACCGTCCTCAACTCCTCCCTCTACACCGTCGACGGTGGTCAACGCGCCGTCCTCTTCGACCGATTCCGAGGAGTCATCGATGATACCGTCGGTGAAGGTACTCATTTCCTCGTCCCATGGCTTCAAAAGCCTTTCATCTTCGATATCCGTACTAGGCCACACACATTCTCCTCCGTCTCCGGCACGAAGGATCTCCAGATGGTCCACCTCACCCTCCGTGTCCTCTCGCGTCCCGAAGTTTCACGCCTCCCCTACATTTTCAAAACCCTAGGTCTCGAGTATGACGAGAAGGTTCTCCCGTCGATCGGCAATGAGGTATTGAAAGCCGTCGTAGCTCAATTCAACGCCGATCAGTTGCTCACTGAGCGTCCACAAGTCTCAGCTTTAGTTCGTGAGAGTTTGATTCGTCGTGCTAAGGATTTCAATATTGTGCTTGATGATGTGGCGATTACACACTTGTCGTATGGTGCGGAGTTCTCTAAGGCTGTGGAGCAGAAGCAGGTAGCTCAGCAGGAAGCAGAGCGGTCAAAGTTCGTGGTGATGAAGGCTGAGCAAGAGAGGAGAGCTGCTATTATTAGAGCTGAAGGAGAAAGTGAGTCAGCTAAGTTGATTTCGGATGCTACTGCAGCTGCTGGAATGGGGTTGATTGAGCTCAGGAGAATCGAGGCATCGAGGGAGGTTGCTGCAACCTTGGCTAAGACTCCCAATGTGGCTTACTTGCCTAAGCAAGGCAACATGCTTCTTGGTCTCAATGCTACACGTTGATTAGGTAATTAGGTTTATTATGTTGGGTTCTTTTTGGAAAATGATCATGTATCTTTTAATTTGCTTCACTTGTTACTAAGTAAATGCGCTGAATGAGATCAAGAAACAATATAGAGTTAGAGAATCAGGAGGGACGAAATAAAGGACATTTCTCTTTCAAAAAGCTATCAAATTGGGTCTTTTGTTTCATCAATTGTATGTTAATGTTTGGATAATCTTCGTTTTGAATTCTGATTCTGAGTTTGTTTTGATAAGCTTGGAGAGCTGCCAAATTGTGCCTTTTGTTTCATCAATGGTAATGTTTGTATAATCTTCTTTTGAGTTCAGATTCTGAGTTTGTATATTTTGATAAGTTCGGAAAGCTGCCAAATTGTGCCTTTTGTTTCATCAATGGTAATGTTTGTATAATCTTCTTTTGAGTTCAGATTCTGAGTTTGTCTATTTTGATAAGTTCGGAAAGCTGCCAAATTGTGCCTTTTGTTTCATCAACTGTATGGTAATGTTTGGATAAGTTCGTGTCAGAATCCGAGGTTGTATCTTTTGATAAGTTCTATCTGTGTTGCGTAAGCTTAAAAATTTCAGATGTCTTTGTTTCTTTGGATGTATCCCTAGCTTGTACTACTTCTGTAAAGTAAGTAACTCAGTGACTGATTGATAGATAAAGCTTGTTTGGATTTTAAGCTTAAATGCTTAGTGTTGGATGATGCCAAGTTTCCAATAAAGTAGAACTGCAATGTTTATAGGTTAGACAGTCTGAAAAAGGCAAGCTTGATGTATTCATCTTGTTTAAGATTGGAGCTAGGGTACTGGCAAGGAAGGAATTTAAATGATGATATACCTAGACACTCTGGAAAAGGTGAGCTTGATGTATTTATCTTGTTTAACATTGGAGCTAGGACACTGTCAAGGATGAAATATAAATGCTGATGTAACTAAGAACTTCATCATCAAACCTCTAAGGCCTTTTGGGAAGAGTTGCTATCGTTTTCCTTGTAAAAGGAGAGTGAATGGAATGATCTAGAGTAATGCCGGAGAAATATGCTGTCCGAAGGCGTGAGTACACTAGTTTTTGTTATTCGTTGTCATATTGATCAACTTTGGTTGAATAGGCTAGATCATGTGTTATAAGACCAAAACGCAATGGCCAGCATGGGAATTAGGATGCACGGAATCATGGAATGGAAACTTTGGGGAAGTGAGTCAGTTGTTTTGCGATAGACTGACTGCGTTATATGCTTTACTTGATATCACTACTAGCTCATTTTAGCTTCACAATGATTTGTTTTTTGGTGCCAGTGGTTTACCTTCCTTTGCTGTACTGTCTTCGTGCTGATGTAACTTTGTGTTGGGATGTGAATATAGTTAATTTCATCCTTGGTATTGTTCATTTAGCTCTAGGCAAGGTCATTTTCCGTGTTGATGCCTTCTAGATCGGTAGCTTTAGCGCTCTTGCATAAACAGGGCGAGCTAGGCCCTTTCTTTTGTATACCCAAGTGGGTCTATGTTCTTATACTTAGCTGTGCACTTGTCTGAGGTGCTTTCTGGGATCACTGGCATAAGATTTCAGTTCAAAGATCACCTGTCTACTTGCTCTTGTTTCAACTTCGTCGTATTGTTTAAATCCATCGTGACATAATGATTAAAGGTCTCATTTTGTGTAATAATAACTGATTTAGGTGTGATTGTGTTGTTACCTTAATATATTTACTTTCACTTTATCTTTATTTATTATTTAATTCTATTTGAAACTTTATCCCACATTTCTATAGTAGCTCTATTATGTATCTTACTTTCTCATAGGTTTATCATTCAAATTGTTAATGTATAAAATTATACAATTTATTCAAATATTATATTCATTAAAACATTACAATATGATGCGATACGATGTAAAATCACATGATTGATGGCATTTGCAAATTTGTTTTTATAACAATGTCATAATGGGCATCATAATGACATTTTTTGAATAACACCGCATGGAAAATAGGAATTGAATGTGTATATATAGAGAAAAAAAAATTGGATGTCCATTTTGTACATAAGATAAGAAAAGATCGGTTATTTTTTAATATAGTTTGTATATGATTATCCGAGATTTACTTTCTCTGTCTAATAATAATTATTCAATATTAAAAATAGTACTTAATAAAAATAATTTTATCAAATTACCTTTATTATTACATATAAGTGACCTAAATATTAAAAAAATGCATAAAAAACTTCGAACTGGGAGACAATCCTCTCGATGAACTGATCGTACCCCAAATTGATATAGGTGAACAAGTAAAGTTTACTGAGGTGTTTGAGAGAACCAAGTTGAGGTGAACAACTAAAGTATACTAGCGCACTTGAGAGAACCATGTTGAAGGAACTCAACAAAATGAACCCGTAACTTCGGGAGAAGGGCTACTCTTCTATCTTTTGATTAGGAAAGCGGCACATACTAGGGGCAGCGACTGTTTCTTAAAATCACAGGACTTTGCTAAGTGATAACACGATGTATAGGTTGATTTTATGAAGTCTAACCTTCATCACGACATTAGTGGCTTAGCTCTTTGTGCTTCCTATTTAATAATAATGATAAAATAGATACAAAAATGATAAATTATCCAATAACAACATATCCAGTGAAATCCCATAAGTGGAATCTGGGGAGGATAGAATGTACGCGGACCTTACCACTACCTCATAAAAATAGAAAAATAATTTCTTAAAGACCCTCGTTTCAAAAATATCATCTCCAAAAACATTTTTGAATTTGTTTTTGGATAAATTCAACCCAAAAAAAAATAAAAATTTACAGTAATATATGCTGAAGGAGCAATTATTAAAGGAAATGGAAGAAATTGCTGTAATCTTATTGGACCAATACCAGGCCCACCTAATAACCAATATATAAAGGGAACGGCCCACTACAAATTAGGAACAAGGATAGAGAATCCTAAAAACCGCTCTCACTTTCTCTCTCTAGAAAACCAAAAAAGAAAAACTCTCTTTCTCTCTCTAAAACCACCAACACATCAATGGCGTCGCCACGCGAGGAGAACGTGTACATGGCGAAGCTTGCTGAACAAGCCGAGCGTTACGAGGAGATGGTTGAGTTCATGGAAAAAGTTGTCGCCGCCGCTGACGGAGCCGAGGAGTTGACCGTCGAAGAGCGAAACCTCCTCTCCGTCGCGTATAAGAATGTGATCGGAGCACGGAGAGCTTCGTGGAGGATTATATCATCCATTGAGCAGAAAGAGGAGAGCCGTGGTAACGAAGATCACGTTGCTTCTATTAAGGAATACAGATCTAAGATCGAGGCTGAACTTACTTCGATCTGTAATGGCATTCTCAAGCTCCTTGATTCTAAGCTCATTGGCTCTGCTTCTACCGGTGATTCTAAGGTGTTTTACTTGAAAATGAAAGGAGATTATCATCGTTATTTGGCTGAGTTTAAGGTAGGAGCTGAGCGAAAAGAAGCTGCTGAGAATACTCTTTCGGCTTACAAATCTGCTCAGGTTAGATTCTTCATCTTTGCTTATTGATGAAAAATTATTCAAATTCTGGAGGAATGAATTTGGTAAATTGTCATTTTTTATCTCGTGGTTTCAGGATATTGCAAATGCTGAGCTCGCTCCTACACATCCAATCCGTTTGGGACTTGCGCTCAATTTCTCTGTATTTTACTACGAGATTTTGAATTCTCCTGATCGTGCCTGTAATCTCGCCAAACAGGTCAGTAAAAAGGAAAAAATATGTCTTTGATTAACTTTTTATCACAATGCTGTTGATTATTATAGCAATAGCTGTCACTTACATGAATGTGCCTAGCTATCGCCATAATTACTTGTAATTAGTACTATTAGATACAGTTTTGATGAGATTGAATTAGTTACATTTGATATAAAGAGAGTGATCTTATAAAAAATGATTTTTATTGTTGATTTGATCATATGAAAGGCCTTTGATGAGGCAATTGCGGAGTTGGACACATTGGGCGAAGAGTCCTACAAGGATAGCACTCTGATCATGCAGCTTCTTCGTGATAACCTGACTTTATGGACCTCTGATATGCAGGTACATACATATTTCTTTCTACTGTTTATATACAGGCTTTTTTCTTGTTTCATTGTTTGGATGATTTTATTGATCTTTGCTTCTTGCTGATACTTGTTCAGGATGATGGAGCTGATGAGATCAAAGAAGCAGCACCTAAGCCAGATAATGAATGAGCAGCAGTAAAAACTGGTGAAATTTCTTTAGGATTGAAATATGCCATGTTGTAACTTCTTTTTTATTTATCTGGATTCAGCTCCTTGTTAGTTCTAGATATTGTGATTTGTAATACCTAAAATCATCCGTTTCTTGTTATTTGTTGTTTTTGCTTGTTTCTATGTGGATTTCGCTTGTATTTGGATAATTTCCTTTTTCTCAAAGGAATGACTTATTGGGAAGTTGGATCTACCTTTTAATCCACAAATTTGCTCAATATAATTTTACATGGATATATATTCAAAAACTTTGTGCCTAATTAGGTATTGGGTCAAGATTGAAGTTTCTGAGCTTCTCCTGTTCATATTTACATGGATATATGTCCAAAACTTTGTGTCAAATTAGGCTCTGGTTCAAATTGAAGTCTATGAGCTTCTCCATTTCATATATACGTGGATATATATTTAAATTCGGGCCAAACGAGGGCTTGGGTCAAGATTGAAGTTTATGAGCATCTCAATTCCATTCCATGTATATGTATATAATTATATATATATGTTCAAAGACTTTGTGCCAAACTAGGGCGTTGGGTCAAGATTGAAGTTTCTGAACTTTCCCGCATATTTACATGAATATAATTCAAAGAATCCATGTCAAACTAGGCATTGGGTCAAGATGGAAGTTTCAAGCTTCTCCATTTCATATTTACATGGATACATGTTCAAATTTTGTGCCAAACTAGGCATTTAGTCAAGATTGAGCTTCTGAGAACCTCTTTTCTTGCATATGAACATTGACCTAAAACTTCAATCTTTCTTTTATTTCCCGGCAGGTATGACAACTAATCTAATCATTATATTTAGGTAACAACCTTGTGTGAAAAACACTTTGCTCTGTTTTTGGGTTGTTTAATCTTTGTTTTTTGGTTGCTCTCTCTATTCCAAATACTTGTCATGTTTCCTTCGTGCGAGTTAAATTGGATTAGGTTAATATTTTAAGATTTTGAATGTTGTTGAAATATATAGTATTGAGTTTTGATAAGTGAAAAAAAGTATTGTGAGATGGGGAGTAGTAGTAAATAAGAGTCACACCCGCTTTGTTTGTCCCATCTGAAAATGACTTGCCCATGGCGCTTGATTTAGTCATAAAGTGTTTGTTCTACTAAATATTACCTGCTAGTACACCACTTTTAATTATGCCAGCAAGGAGACCACTCACTTTCTTCATTTTTCTCACAAGGAGGGGCCTACTCTTTTTTGATTGGATTAAATTTTTAGAAGGGTGGGGCAACACATTCATTTTTTTTTTGACAAAGGTAAAGTTGTATTCTTCAGCAATAAGGGAATGCTGGCAACCATCAAAAAATATTTACATTCCTAGTACAACAGAGAAAAAACTGTTGCTAGAATTACAGGATAGATAAAAAATCCAAAATCTGACTATTACTCTCTGTGTCCACCTCCATGCACCAGAAAAATAAGGTCTTCATACATATCCATTTAATCTTCTGGATAGATTCAGCATTGTTTTCCATGCATCTCTGGTTTCTTTCTCTCCAAACAGTCCACCATATGCAGGAAGGTATCATGTTCCACCATCTCTTTTGGATCTTACTGCCCCCTCTTCTTCCCCAGCAGTTAAGGAGCTCATCAGTATGCTCTGGCATTACCCAGCTAGTGTCTGATTTTTCCAAGAAAATTGTCCATAATTGAGAAGTGAACCTGCAGTGTATGAACAGGTGATTGTTGGTCTCGGGGGCCTCATTACACAGATAACATCTGGAGACTATTTGGAAACCCCTTCTTTGTAGTTTCTCATGCGTGAGACATGCTCTTCTAATCACAAGCCATGAAAAGCATCTAATTTTCGTTGGGACCTTACTCTTCCAAATCTTCTTCCAAGGACCTGGAACTGCATCAGTCATCTCCTTCACTCTTTCCTTGTACAATCTATTTACAGAAATAGTATCTGACTGGTTGTGTTTCCACACCATTGCATCTGCCACCATGTTTGTGCCCCTGAAGTCATCCAAAACCTTTAGCATCTCAGCTACTCTATTGATCTCCCAGTCATTTAAAGATCTCCTGAAGCCTAAGTCCCAACCTTGTTCAGTCCAGACCTCATTTACCATGGCTACTGGAGTTGAGCTGATGGTATATAAATCTGGAAAAGAGGATATCAGTGGTTCTTGGCCAATCCAAAGATCCTTCCAGAATAGAACCCTGTTTCCTTCCCCCACTTTGAATCTAATGAACTGTTGGAAGTGCCCCCAAAGGTTCCTGATGGACCTCCATACAGCTGTTCCATAAGTGTTGTTCACCCCATTAGAGTACCATGAGTTACTCTGTCCATACTTGCTACTGATGACCTCTTTCCAGAGTGCTTGATTCTCTCTTCCATACCTCCACAGCCACTTTGTCATTAAACACCTGTTCTGCAACCCTAGGTTTTTTATTCCCAACCCCCCTGAGTTTCTGCTTAGAACCACTGATTTCCAGTTAACAAGATGTATTCCTTTGCTTTCCTTATTCCCAAACCAGAGGAAGTCCCTTCTTACCTTGTCAAGTCTTGCTTCTACACTGGCAGGTAAGATAAAAAGAGACATGACATAAGTAGGTAGAGAATCCAGCACAGAGTTGATTAGGATGCTTCTTCCCCCCAAAGATAGATATTGAGCCTTCCAATATGCCAATTTCTTCTCAGTTTTCTCAATTATACCATCCCATATCCCTTTCTCTTTGTGATTCCTCCCAAGTGGCATACCAAGATATACCGTTGGGAGTCTTTCAACTTTGCACCCCAAAATGCTTGCCATGTCCTGAATCTGTGAGACCTCCTTGATGGGGAACATACTGCTCTTCCTCCAATTCACTTTCAGGCCAGAGATTGCTTCAAACACTATCAGAATTATTCTGATAATTTTAATCTCCTCTTCTTTTGCTCCACAAAAAATAACAGTATCATCAGCAAAGAGCAAATGGCAAATCTGTATCCCAGCCCCCGGGGGGTCACCAATTTTGAAGCCTTGCAGCCACGAGTTCTGGATGGCCACCCTCATCATATTGTCCAAGCCTTCCATGGCTAAGATGAAAAGAAAAGGAGATAAAGGGTCTCCTTGTCTGAGACCTCTCTCAGAAGGGAAAAAACCAACAGGTTCTCCATTTATCAAAATGGAGAACCTAACAGTTTTTATACAGGTCTCAATCCACCCCAACCATCTTTCACCAAAGCCCATTTGTCTCAGAATGTTAAGTAGGAAGGACCAGTTGACATGGTCATATGCCTTCTCTATGTCTAACTTACACATGATCCCTGGTTCAGCCCCTCTCATTCTAGAATCCACACATTCATTAGCAATGAGAGCCGCATCCATGATTTGTCTGCCTTTGATAAAAGCCATCTGGTGTTTATTCACCAGTTTGTCAATCACCTTCTTTAACCTCTCAGCAAGCAGCTTTGCTATAATCTTATAGACACCACTTATCAGACTTATTGGTCGAAAGTCCCTAAGCTCCACTGCCCCTGCCTTCTTTGGAATGAGAGCCACGAAGGTGGCATTCAAGCTTCTCTCAAAAACTTGATGTTCATGAAAGTGACTGATAGTATTCATGATGTCAACCTTGAGCATCTCCCAAAAGGACTGGTAAAAGCTCATAGGGAAGCCATCTGGGCCAGGAGCTTTATCACTGGCACAAAGCTTGATTCCTTCTAGGACCTCATCTTCCTCAAATTGCCTCTGCAGCCACTCCATCTCCTCTGAACTGATACTTACAGTGTTTTGCAAAATGAATCCAGGCCTCCAGTGTTCTTCTTCTTTATATAGCTTCTGATAAAACCCAGTAATCTCAGCTTTGATGTCATCAATGTCTGTCACCTCCCTGCCATCCACTTCCAGCTTATCAATAGAATTCCATCTTTTGTGGGTTGTGGCCATTCTATGGAAGTATTTTGTATTTTTATCCCCCTGTTTTAGCCATTGGATTCTTGATCTTTGTCTCCAGGCTATCTCTTCATTCCTGGATACCTCCTCAAATTCCCTGGAGAGTTGAAACTTTTGCAACACTTCATCCTCAGTCAAAGATCTTCGCTCCTGTACCTGCTCTATAGTGGTAATCTGATTGAGGATCTCCTCCTTTTTCTGCTTCCAGTTGACTCTATTTTCTTTACCCCATTGGATCAATTTCCCCTTCAACAACTTTAGTTTGGTGGCTAGAATGAGAGAAGGGGTTCCTTCTGCAATGAAGGAACACCACCAGCTCTTTACCTTGTCTTGAAAACCTTCTATCCGCATCCACCATTGTTCAAACTTGAAATAAGATTTCTTGAATTTCAAGTCCCCACATGTCAACATCACAGGGTTGTGATCAGAATCTATTCTCGGCAAAAGCTCTTGTTTGATTTGGGAAAATGTCTCTTCCCAGTGATGAGAGTAGAGAAACCTATCTAACCTGGAAGCAGTCAGATGTTGTTCTCCCCTTCTCCATGTGAATTGCCCACCAAATAAAGGGGGGTCAACTAGCTCCATCTCATTTATCCAATCTGTGAATTCAGACATTGCCCCTGTCAACCTTAAGCCATTAGATCTTTCGGAAGGGTACCTTGTTACATTGAAGTCCCCACACACGATCCATGAACCTGGACGTCTGGCCTGAAAGTTGCTTAGATCTCTCCATAGGTCCCTTCTGATGACTCTGTTGCAATCTGCATAGACTGCACTTAGATACCAGTTTAGTTCCGTGCTAATGCCCTCGAAACTACAGGTTACTGCTTGTGAAGACTTCCACATCAATTCCCCCTTCCATATTCTCCTATCCCACAACACTACTATGCCCCCACTTCTTCCTTCAGCTTCCAAATGAAATTCCCCCATCCATCTGTTAGACCATAATTGCCGGATTAACTTTATGTCCATCCTTGCCAGTTTAGTCTCCACCAATACATATACATCCGCCCCCCATTGTTGTAGAAAGCTTCTAATTGTCCTTCTTTTATTTTCACTGTTTATCCCCCTTACATTCCATGTCACAACTCTAATCATTTATGGTTGGTTGCTGTAATTCTCCCCCTCCTTCTTGGTTCTCCCTCTTTGAAGTTCACATCGAAAGCTAAGTTTCTCACCTCCTTGGAGATCACGTAGGGCCTAAATTCGCCCTTTTGTATCCCCGTATTCTGTTTGCATCGCTCCCTTCTCTGATCAATCTTTAGGAAAAGTTCAAAAGCAGATTTATCGCAGCCTTCAAAGGCTGCACCGAACATTTTGCTAAGCTTAAGGACATTTGCTTGCACCCACAGTGAGGCTTTGTCATCAAAATCTTCCTCTGACGACGGCTCTTTACTGTCAAGAGGTACTGGTTCTTCCATAATGACTAATTGGTTGTCTTGAACTTCCGGAGTATGAAAAATATCGTCAATAGTTCTGCTGAACCTGCCGACACCGTCGGAAGGTGTAAAAATCTCCTGCGTCGCCACTAGATTTCCTCCCGTCGTCTGCATGTCATTCATATCACTCACTAGCTGTCTACTTTCTTGTCGATTCTCTTATGATGTCTTGGTTTGAAATTTGAAACCTATCTAGTGCTATAGCCTTTAGATATTGCTCCTTGGTGAAGAAGCTATATTATAAATTACTCAGATTTGGATAAGGCCCTTTCTTTAGTCATAATGGAAGTTCTTGTCTTTTGTTCCTCTTTTCAATGTCACTTGTTCAAACCTTGACTGTAAAAAAGGCAAAAGCCTTGTCTGCTACAACTCATTATTTCAACTGCTATTCTATGCTTTTAAAGCATTCTTCTTTATGAGTACAGTTGGCATTAGAGACTTGTTGCTGCTTTTCAAACTTTACAGTTGGATTATAGAGGCACTTTTCTGTAGTTATGATCAAATTTGTTGGTTGTTGCTTATAAGTTTGGAGTCATTTTCCAATTTTGCAATGTAGTGTTGGTTTACGTCTTACTCTCCCCATACCTCATTTGTTGATTACATTGGGTATATTGTTATTATCGACAACATAGTATTGGGGTATTAAGTGAGCTGTGAAAACTTACCTGCTCCTAAATACTTATATGACAACAGTTCAACGTACACTCTTATGATTAAATTACAGTTAACTTATACATATTTTAATCTTAGTTAATGATTTAACTATGATAAATTCATAGTTTGATGTAAACCTGAAATGAATGGGAGTAATTCTTTAACTTGAATGAACTATTGGTCAAATGGATGGTGATATAATATAAAATGCTGCAGGCTGGCTAAGTGATGACAACTTTCCAATTTTGTCGTGTGTAATGTGGATTGTTTTTCCAGGATGTATCCACGTAGGACATAAAGTATTTGAAACGGCATCGAATGTGATAGACTTGTAGAAATTATTAAGACTAATTGGAATCTAATATGTCATTTGGTGGTTCAAAAGGTCCATTTATTGAATGGTTTGGTTGGCGGCATGTTCCTTTGAAATTGTGAAAGTGAGGTAGGTCTGAGTAGATTTTTATTCTGATCATGCAAAATTTTGATTTGCTGGCAAAGATTCACCAAATAATTGGAAGTAGGAAAAAAGCAGAAACGAAAATTTTAAAAAGGGGCTGGTGCAGCTGAGTAGTTTATTATTTATAATGTTATTATATTTATTAGTACATAAATATACTAATTACATATATACAATTGGTCATCATATATTCAAATTCAATTACTGACTATCTATGGATCGTAACTAAGCAAACTATACTTATTTTGCCTTATTATGTGTTAAGTCTTTGTTATTTTTGAAAGATCTTCAATAATATACTTTCTTTGTCTCAATTTATGTGAGGTAATCTGTCAAGTAACAACAACAACATACTCAGTGGAATCCTACAAGTGGAGTCTGGGGAGGATAGAATGTACGAAGACCTTACCACTACCTCACAAGGTAGATAGATTGTTTCCTGGGAATTCTCGTCTAAGAAATCCATAAGCAGAATAAACTAGATATGGAAAAAAAGGGAACGGAAACAAAAAGAACGACTATCAATGAGAAGCACACGATAGTGTGTAAATACGATAAAATCAACATATATATGACATATAAGAACAACACAGGATATAAAATCACGACTAATCTTACTACCCTATTATACCTCAAGGCTAGACATCCACCTTACCCTACTAACCTATTAGCCTGCTACTCCAATTCGCGACCTCCTCTCATTTCTATCTACGGTCATGTCCTCGATGAGATCAAGTTTCCCATATCCTGTTTGATCACCTCCCCCAATACTTCTTCGGTCTACCTCTACTCCTCTGCATTAACTAAAAAAGAAAATGAATGATATGAATTGGGAGGAAAAGAATACTAAATTTCTTAGCATTTTTCTCTTTTCCTTTTCAAAGTCAAATACCATTGTCTGAGGTATGGGTTTTCAGGATCAGAAACCCAATGACTTTTGTTGGAGCCTTCTATTTGTATTGAGAGACATATAACAATTTTCTATTCTAGTCAGGAACTCAATACAAAATGGTGGTATGTTAGGTCAATGAGAAAAGGGAACTTTAAATAATTTTTTTTTTATAAAACAAACCACTCTTTTGAAAAAGAAGAATAATTTAAAATTATTAGAAATCGATAAACCTCAAAGTCAAAATTTAGATACACATCATTTAGTTGGCCTCACAAATCCTTTTATTTTGTAGAGACTGTGCTTGTCATTCTTGAATATTGTTTCATCTATCTCAATTAATTCAAAATGTGCCCTTTAGGCTCGGAATTTTTATGATGTTTTATTTCGAAAAGTATGAGCACCAAAATCATTCAATATTTGAAATTCATTGATCCGACTAATTTTAATTCGCAATGATAGGACCATTGAGGGAGTAAACCACTCCTTATCAAGAGACATACTATGCTTCCAAGGTTCGAGCCCTATCGAAAATTACTCCATTCCCAATCCTTGATTTAGAAGGATGGAGGGATCACAATTATCCCACCACATTCCTGCGGTAAATACTATCAATACCATCCCAATATCTTAAAATTCAAATGTTTGATGCTTTAAAATTCTTAAATTCCATATTTCTTGAAATCAACCAAATAAAGAAAAAAATTAACCACTTACTATCTGAAATTTGCTATCGCAGTTAATTTGAATTCACATTAGGAAGTAGATCACTTAGGGAGTAAGGCACTCCATCTTGAAAGTCCCAAGGCTCAAACCCTATTTGAAAAAGTATTATTGGACTTGAATGAGATCTCTAATTAAGAATAGAAAGATTGCAACCATCCCACAATACCCCTCACGATCTGACATTTGATTTTTGATTCTAAAAATTCCGAAAATAAATCAATCAATTCAAATGAATTATAGCACATACTTTATCTATATGTTGGAACTAGAATCATACTCATTCTAGAACTTCAATGAAGATTTAGAATTTGATCCATCAATTCTAAGCTAGTGTTTCGCCGCAAGTTTTGGATCAGATTTCGAAAATTTTATCTACAAATATCTATTTGGCATATTGAAATTTGATCGGATTTTGAAATTTATCTTCAAAATATTTTCAAGTTGAGACTAGTTTTGGAAGAAATTTGGCGTTCACTTACAAAATTTCAAACTTTTTCAAGTAAAATACACGTCAAAACACAACTTCAAGCTCCAAACATCACAACTTCAAAAACTCAAATATTCAAGTTTCGACGTTAAAATTTATGCCCAAACTGGAGCTAATATGATAGGATAAACAAACAAGAGAATGAAACTTTTGAAAATGCAATTTCTTGTATAAATGAACACACTTTTGTATAGCATGTTCAATTACTGTACTATTCAAGCTGTATTCATATACATATGTATATATTACAAAAGGTTTTCCTATTCAGAAACTGGTTCCCTCTTAAACATGGAAACTTTTCCTCATTATGAGGTCACCAACTTTTCGAAACAAAGCTTTTCTTCTACTACTAAGATTTCTATCGCTATATGAATCATCATAAAGATTTGCATTTGGTGTTCCTACCTCGTCTGCTAAGGCGGGTGAAGATGCTCTCCGACAATGAGATAAGGAATGTGGTGTCCGAGGCTCTGATTTTGGAGTGACAGAAGTTGGATCAAATATCGACCCCTTAAGTGTCTCGTCCTTTTTAAGATCCTCAGGTTTTTCAAGTTTCAGCTCTGTAAGATTAGCGCTGAAAGTTTTCATGACTCTATGATCATCCTCGTGTTCCTTGACCATTTCACTAGGCACCTTGACAGTGTCATGAGAAGCTGCAGGCCCGTTATTCCTAAGGCGTTCATTTTCTTTAGTGATAAAATGTAGGGCTTCTTCTTTCTCGGACAGACGATCTTTGAGTTGAGAATTTTCATCTCTAGCTAAGCCAGCTGCAGCTTTCGCTGCATTGGCTTCATTTATAGCCTGTTTCAATATGTCCCTCATTTTGTACTTTTCATCCATGGCTACTTTAGCCCTATCCTCGGCTGCTTTAAGAGACTCTGCAACCCTTTCTGTCTCGCGCTGAGCCAAACTTCTTTCCTCATCAGCTCTTTTTATACAAGTGATGAACCCCATTTCTTTCTCGTTCCATGCTAAAAGTGACTCCTCGGTCTCTAATCTCAATCTCTCCGCTGTGTTTATGTATAGGTCTGCTTCCTTTTTCGCCTCATCCAAGAGCTTTTGATACCTAGCCTCGGTGTTCCTGATCATCTCTTTCAATTTCCCCGCCTCCCCTTTCACTTGTTCCAACTCTAATAGAGTAGCACCAAGTTTCTCCTTGGCCTCGGAGGCTTCAGTAGCAACTTCCTTCAACGCTAATGCTAAATCATCCATCGCCTTTCTGCTCTTCTCCTCTGCTTCACTAGCAAGCTTAACTTCATTTCTAAGCAAGCTTATCTCGTCGTTCAAATTCTTAACCTTCGACAAGGCAATTTTCTCCCTCTCTTGTGCATTAGCCACATCCTCCTTTCCCAATGCAAGTTCAGAGTCAAGCCTTTCAAGTTCCTTCTTCACAGAATTTGCAATCTCCCCATTGCTATAACCGTTCAAGCGCCCACTATTACTTCTCTTCGATGAAGCAGCAGCAGCAGCAGCAGCCTCTAACGACTCAACCTTCTCATGAAGAGAAGCCATCTCGACCTTAGCTTCTTCAAGTTCAATCTTAGCACGTTCAAACTGCTTCGTCTGTAACTCAAACGAATCATACATCTTCGACTCAGACAACTTCCTATTCTCCAATTCAACTTCCAATTCTTTCACTTTTTCCTTAAAAACAACCAATTGCTCCGTTGCTTTAACTTCAGACGCTTTAACACGATCAATCTCCTCTCTGAATCCTCCTAACACAACATCTTTTTCAGCTAACTTAACCTCATATACCTTCACCCTTTCGAGTTCAATCTTCAACGACTCGATACACTTATCTTTAATCTTCAAATCTTCTTGTGTTTTAGACTGAAATTCCCTCAAAACTTTAAGTTCTGCAGTTAGTTCCCCTGCCTTTTTAGGTGATAATCCTTCATTAGCTAATTTTTTCATTTCTCTAATTTCAAGAATGGCTCTATTTTTTTCACCTTCAACAAAATTTAATTGCTCTTTTGTCTCCCTTAACTCCTCTTCAACATGTCCCATTTGCTCTTTCATAACCAAAACTCTATGATTCACTTGATCCTACAAACACCAAAAAAAAATTAAAAATAAAAATTCAATCTTTTGAGACGAACGTTTTCCGAAAATAGCCTCACTGTCTCTATAAGGTATTGGTAAGGTCTGCGTCCAGACCCACTAACCTTACCACTATGAGATAGCGAGGTTGTTTCCGTAAGACCTCAGCTCAAAAATCAAATAAAAATCACAAAAAATTAATAAATACCTCAATTAAATTCTCAATCTTGGTGGGCTTTTTTCTATCAAGAGAAACAACAGCGTTTGAATCAATTTGACACCCCAAAGCATCACCTCTACAAAGCTTTGATGCAGAAAATGTTCTCGAAAATCTTGAAGAATGGCTTTTTTGTCCAAAATCAATGGACCCAGATCTACAAATCCCTCAAAAACATCAAAAAGATTCAATCTTTAATTAAATCTCATGCAAAAAAAAATTATATTTTTTTCAAATCAGAAAACAGAAACCCATGAAATGGAAAAACCTTAACAAACAAATCCGAGAAAATCTCTCTACTTCATATGAATTATATACACACACCAATTCAGAAAATATCGACACCCCAAATTAAAAATTTACATTTATATATTGATAATAACAAGGAAAATAAACAAATAAATATTAAAATGGGTGTACCTTGATTTTGAACGTAACATTTTTTTCTTGGTTACGTGTTTGAATCCCCTTTTTTTCTTGAAAAAATCAGCACAAAAAATGAGAAAAATTCAATCTTTTTTTTGTGTTTTTCTGAGAAAAATAGGTTGTTTTGAAGGTTTGTAGTTTATGAAAAAGTCCGAAGTTGGCGGGGGTTTTGTTTGGTGAAAATATGTAACGCAAAAAAGGAAGATTAGAAGATTGTTGCACGCATTGTAGGGGATCTATGTGAATTGACTAAATTACCCTTGATTAAAGTCAACTTTTTTAATTTAATGAGTTAATTAATTACATGAAGTTTTCAAATGTTTATACTCATATTCATTATTTTTAAAAGGAAAATTTTCATAAACAACCTAGAATTTTGAAATTTAATATGGTCAAATAGTCATATATTATATAATTACACGGAATAACTTCGGCTATGTGACCTGGAGGGGAGGAGAGAGGCGAGCGAAATCGAGAGAAGAAGGAGAGAGACGAATTGTATGTGTATTTTTGTCAAATTGTATGTGTATATCTGTCAAATAATTGTATATGTATAACTAATATACATATGTTTTTTTGTGTATCTGACGAGCGAGATTGGGAGAGGGAGGAGAGAGGCGAGCGAGAGAGGCCAGAGAGTGGAGATAGGCGAATTGTATATGTATATCTGTCAAAATAATTGTATATATGCAGTTGGGATACATATATAATTATATATCTGGCAAGAAACTGCAAAGAGAGAAATTATAATTTTTTCAAATATAGCAGTATAATGTAAATACAAAGCATATGTTTGCTTAGTTACATAAATTTTGCCTTTTAAAAAATCAAGAAAAGATAAATTTCTTTTTCATGTTATATTCTTAGTATTAGTGACTTATTCTTCACATCATTTTTCAAGAACTTATATTAAATATTAATTACTATGGACGTTATTTTTGAATTCGTTGTTTTTGTTATGACCATAGTGTTTATACTCAGTTTATGCATATCTCAATTAATTATGCGATATATCTATTATGTTTCATTAGTAAAGATATTTACTTCCTTTATTCATCAAATCGGGCAGATCTCAAAAAAAGAATAAAAAAAGTCGTTCACTGCATTATGTATGTCTCAAGTAACAACATATTTCGTTTCTTATTCCAATGAAGCAACTTAAAAAAAGAAATATAAACAAGAATATTCATATAATAAAGCTTTCCCAATCGGCTTACGATTTTCTCCACGCGTCTAATGGATAAGACATTCAAAAGAAGAAAAGATGACGCAAAGATGATTAGCTCCCGATTTTTGCAGAGATGGTAGGAAATCAGTGTGAATTGACTAAATTGCCCTTTGTTAAGGTCAACTTTTGAAATTAATGAATTAATTAATTAACTAACACAACCTCCACCCAAAATTAGTTATAATTAATTAATTAATTAAGTGAAGTTTCAAAGTATTTACGTTTCATCTGCAAATACTGAGGTCATTGTTTGCAAGTTGAAGTGTGGATATAAATGGTTATTACAAATTATTTCATATTATATTTTATAGTATTTATTGCAATATATAGTGTTATTATCGGGAATAAAGAGTTACTAAAATAAAGTTCGATAAAGAATACAATAATAACATACCCAGTGAAATCTTACAAGTGGGGTCTAAGGTAAAATATACGCAGACTTTACCAATATCTCATAAAATAGAGAGATTATTTCCTGAAAAAGTACGATAAAGAGAATAATACATAAAAATGAATTCTTGTGACACCAATATTCAATATTTAAGGTTAATTCAACTATCAATTAAAAATTCTCTTAAAATAGAAAAATTAAATATTTTTCTCATATTATCCTTTGTAGTAATTGTTCCTAAACACTACAAATATCTTAATATAGTAAAATATTCAATGAAGAGATATCACAATATATCTTAACACATAAATAAAAATAAAATAGTCAATAAACCCTCCTCTATATTAATAACTTTTTAAAAGTCTGTACAAAATTACTTTCTTCGTCCTATTTTAATTGATATATTGAGACAATGCACACATATTAAAAAAAATATTTAAAGATAAAATATAAATCATACTTTTTACTATTGCTCTTTGTGAAGTCATAAATATATCGTGTAATTTATCTCCTAGAAAATATAAAACTTTAATAAATGAAAGGGCAAATATGAAAAAAAATTCAAATATTAATCTTGAACTTTGAATAATTCAACTATTTTAAACAATGAAAAAATCCCTCAAAAATTCAATTAATGTGGACGGAGGGAGTACAACACAACAAATAATATGAGACAGAGAGAACTGTCTCGGTCTATCTTTATTTGTCAATTATTAACTTTACATACGGATTAAGAAGTGGTAAATGATAAGAGTAGTTTTACCAAACCACCCTTTAAATACAACAAACACAATGTTTTGAAAAATATAATAGGAAAATGACTATAATTAACGACAAGGAAAAATTAGGAGCTAAGTGTAAAACTATCTCTTAAATTATTGATAGAGTGAACAAGTATTATTAGACATCTATTATTCCCTTATTGGGATTATTTTCTTCTGTTTCCCATCTGGTGTCCGATGCCCACATTGGAGCCCGACTATATTTGAATTCGTGTCGTGTAAGACCCCATTTGGGAAGAAGCATTCCCTACCAAGGATTTTTTATTTTCAACGTTTGAACTCGAGATCTCTAATTAAAGGAGGAACAACCATATTCGTTGAGTACAGTGGATAAGTAAAAATGGACGGAAAAGTATTATATAAGTTTGGACATCTACAACTAGAACTTCTTTTTTTTTTTTTTTGAAAATTTTGTTTAAATAATTATAAATTTGAGACATGAAGAATGCTTAGAAATTAATTGAGAGTCTGACTTTGTCTATGGGCCGGCAAACATGACGTTGGAATTTGTTTTAATTAATTAATAGTTTAATACTTCAACTCCTGGATTTAATAATCCATTAATTTCAAATTAAATGAATTATAATCTCTAATTAAGTATTGAAATTAATAAATTTTATGAGCTTTCACAATACAATTGGCGTTATATTACCTACTTCCTTGAATAATCAAACATATATTAGTTAATTAGCTAACATAGTTATAACTTGAATGAATTACGGCTCGTTGTAAACATCTATCTGTAATTACAGTTTAAGTTTTGTATAATTCATGCAGTTTATACAAACTTGTGTGTATAAGTGAATTTTATAGCGAATTACACAAATGTTGTGCACGAATTGTATGGCGAAATATACAAATACTATACAAAAATGGCAAATTATACAAAACGTATACAAAGGTTGTGCGAATTATACAGATAATGCTATAACTATAATTACGAAACGTAATTACCCAAACTATAACTATGAAATATAATGAAATATAATTAAGATATTTTTTGAGTGGCTATACGCAAAAATTCCTTTCCTTAATCCTTATAAAAGTAGAATTTGATTTTTAAAAGGATTATGAAAAGAAGTTCCTTTGGGACTAATAGGAAAGTTGAAACTAAAGAGAAATTGTCAAATCTAATAGACATACTAATTAACATGTACATTTCAGTTCATCCAACAATAACATACTGGTGAAATCTCACAAGTGAGGTCTGAGGAGGGTAGAATGTACGCAGACCTTACCACTACCTCATAAAGGTAGAGAGGTTGTTTCCTGGGAACCCTCGTCACAAAAACCAGCAGAATGAGCTAGATATGATAAACAGGACATTTCAGTTCATCCAGGAAGTAAAAATCAGTGAAATCCAAAACCTTTTCCTGGAATTTCATCTGCAAGTTCATCTGCTTGAGTGTTTTACGAATTTCTTGAATTCTTGGATGAGAGGTATCCCCTCCCAGAAAATAATGCACCTTATTTTCAATCTCTGTCCAACTATACGCTGGTTGTTTTCTGATCCCATGTTCTTTCATCAAGCCTCTCACTCTCGTGACCTCGCTCCACATGCCTGCTTCAGCGTATATGTTAGATAACATAATGTAAGGCCCTGAATTATGGCAGCCCAATTCCATGACTCTCTCAGCAGCAAGCTGCCCCAGTTCTACGTTGGAATGAGCACGACAGCCAGCAAGAAGGGCACCCCATGCGGCTAAATCAGCTTGAAAAGGCGATTGTTGGATAATATCGTAAGCCCTGTCCAGCTGACCTGCTCGGCCAAGTATATCAATCAAACAAGCGTAATGCTCAGGTCTGGGAGTAATTCTGTAGTTTTTCATCATTGAATCAAACCAATATATGCTCATACTAACCAACCCTGCATGGGCACAAGCAGATAATAAGCTGAGGAATGTTATACCATTTGGTTCACATCCTCTGAGAACCATTCGCTCCAAAAATGCAACTGCTTTCTCGTACAACCCGTGCTGTGCAGAGGCAGCAATGATAGTGTTCCAAGAAACTAGGTCTGGACTCGCGATTAGTTCAAAAGCCAATTCACACTCAAAAATGCTGCCACATTTGCTATACATCGTAATCAGAGCATTACACGCAGAGACATTGGAGTCCGCCCCATGTTTAATAACAACTGCATGAGTTTGTCTACCAGCTACTGGAGATGCAAGAGCAGCACACGCAGAAAGAACCGAAGCACATGAAGATTCATCTGGTCGAAGAGACATCCTAAGCATTTCTACCAGTAACTTGAGTGCCTCTTCACTGCATCCGTTTTGTGAATAACCTGTAAAATAACAACTGAATCAGTACAGGGGATATAGTGGATTCACACCTGATAAGCAAATTACCATAAGAAGTCATCACATATACAATATGTTGCTATTTTTATTTGGAATAATACATAAATACACACTCAAACTTGACCTCCGCTAGCAAGTGAGCACTCCAACTTTGGGAGTTCACATCTAAACACCTCAACTTGATCTCAAGTGACAACTTTCGAGGACACACTTTGTGCATACCTGAAATCATGGCATTATAAGCAACACTATCTTTAAATAGTATTCCGTCAAACAAAATCCTTCCTTCCTCCACCCTTCCCTCCTTGCAGTACCCAACAACCATCGCTGTCATTGCAACCACATTCTCATTCTTATCTGGCATCATTTGAAACAATTCCTTTGCCTCGTCGAAACACTCATTCTCTACATACCCACTAATCATTACACCCCATGAAACCTCATTTTTATGCGGCATATGATCAAAGAGTGACCTTGCCTTGTCAATCTCACCTTTCTTCGCATATCCATCAATCATTGCAGTATAAGAAATGACATTCTTTTTTGGCATCTCGTCAAACAACCTCGCTGCTTCCTCTATCATACCATACTTAACGTAACCTGAAATCATCGCGTTCCAGGACCCAATATTCCGCTCCGGCATAGTTCTAAAATACATAGCAGCACTATCAATGCAATCATTTTCCACACAGCCGGAAATCATTGAATTCCAAGTAACTACAGTCATCTCTGGCATTGATACAAAGAGTTTCTTTGACTCATTGAGGTACCCATTTTGCCAATAGGCCGTAATCATTGAATTCCAAGAAATCACATCTCTCTGCAACATTTCATCAAACACCTTCCGGGCAGATTGAAGTTTGCCTTGTCGTCCCAATTCTTTGATCCTGATGTTGCCTGCGTAGACAAGTTCAGGTGATTTGAGCTTGGAGCGGGAAGAATAACGTTCAAAGGTATGTGACCAAGGGAGGTTCAAAAGAAAGAAAGTTTTGAGCTTGGAGCTCGAAAAATGGCGAACAAACATCACAGATGGGAATAAAGGTTGAAATGAAACAAACAGCCTTATGGGTCAGTAACTAATTAATCAATAGATCATTTCTTGATTTCTAGACACATGAAGTCTCTCGCGGAGTCATGTACAAAAATTGAACCGACCGATAAATCGAATAAAAAAAATCTTTTCAAGTTATTGGATTAAGAGGTTGTTTATGATTTTACAAGAATAATTAACGAATTATCAGTTTGATTTCTGAAAAAATCGATAATCCATTAAGACTAATTCTGAAACATTGTTAAACACCACAAGTGTGACAACAAAAGATCACGAGAGATTCAAACAGAACAAACAATTACAGCAAACCTCCAATCCCACATTACAAAATTAAGCAACATCATAGGACATTATCCCTACTAGAGTATTAGATTTCTTTGCCAACTTTTCAACTCTTCACAAAAGAAAAAATCTAAAAAAGCAACAATGGAACAGCCATGGTTGATCAACTTAAGCACGCTCGCCCCTGATACGCCTAGCAAGCTGAATGTCCTTGGGCATAATGGTCACACGCTTGGCATGAATGGCACAAAGACTGGTGTCCGCAGACGGACCAACCAAGTAGGCCTCAGCAGCCTCTTGGAGAGCCAACACAGCATGACTTTGGAAACACAGATCAGTCTGAAACCAAATAAATAGCACAATGTATGAATGACAAAATCACCAAGATAAATAGCACAAAATTTACCCTGAAGAACCAGGATACCAAAATGATACATCCACTTCATCAGAAGCACTCAACCAACCTTCAGTTTATATATCATAGGTAAGATCATACCTGCATCAAATCTTCCAATTTTCCATGGTTTTCTTGGGTCACATTTCAAATTCTTACAGACAGAAGCACCCATCAGTTCAGCAGTTTGAACAATTTCACGATCTTCTGTCAGTGCATTCCCTATTTACCATTCCAGTATCTTCTTGACCAGAGGACAATTTAAATGCCATTGGGAAAATTTGAGTCAACAGCATACTCTAATCATCATCACTCTCCATTCTCCATTCTTCCTCACCAAATAGATCTTCAGGTGGATCATAAACTACAGTATCTGGGAACAGTTCCAGAAAGTCATCCTTCACTTTTTCCCTCAAATCGGGGTAAGGAAGTAGCCCCTTCAATATAACACGATAAGGTAAAGACATAGGAGGATCAGGAGAGCGCCTCATTTCATCATATATTTGCATTGCCTCCGAAGGTAATCCACCATCTAGAAAAGCCCTGACAAGATCGCCAAATGTATGTTGATCGAAAAGCACCCCTTCTTTCTTCAAATCTTCCCATACCTTCTTTGTTTCATCTACCTTTTTGTTTCTTGCAAGCATGAAAAGCATATCCCTATAAAAGAACATGTCTGGCCGATACCATATTTCTTTGCGCACAGCCTCATACAACTGCACAAATTAAGAGTAAAAGTCAGCAGGATAAGCATTATATAAATGATTAATGAAAGTGGATAACTTCCATCTCCAAATAAGCCAAGGAAAGAGGTTAGCAGTAGGCAAACATACCTCTCTCTACTAAAGAATTACCACTTAAAGTGAACAACGGGAAGTAAATATAAGAAGTTGAACATCACATCTCTATTGATTAAGGTGAATCAACAATCAAAGTTGATGATGTTTCAAGCAGGAACATACGTGTTCAACATCATAACGATAGATTTTGTCAAAGGAGTATGATAGTACAGCAATAAATAGACACTGCAACAATTACTTCTAAACAAAACAAGATTTAAACTTTTCTCCCAATATGCAATGAACCCAGTGTCAAACTTATAGGCAAAAGTTGGGGCACGTGAACCCTTGGTCTATCCATAAAACTAGATAGTTTATGCATATATTTCCTAAAATTAGTATAATATTATCTATTGGCAACCATGCTACAAGATCACTAAATGGTACACTTGGTTGAAAGTTGAGCTATTTAGTTAGAAACTTTAGATTCACCACCGAAAAGTTAATTACTGGTGCACCCAAAGAACAACAACAACATAATACCAATAGAATCCCACAAGTGGGGTCTGGGGAGGGTAAAATGTACGCAGACCTTACCATTACCTCACAAAGGTAGAGAGGTTGTTTTCTGGAAACCCTCGTCTCAAAAAACCCATAAACAGAATAAACTAAATATGAAGAAAAAGGGAAGAACGACTAATAATGAAAACCACATGATAGTATGTAAATACGATAAAATTAACATATATAAGACGAATAATGGCAACATAAAATATAAAGACAAGACTAATACTACTACCCTGCTACACCTTAAGGCAGACATCAACCAAACCCTACTAACCTATTAGCCTACTACTCTAATTCACGACCTCCACTTTTTTCTACCTAAGATGTCCTTGGTGAGATCAAAGTTTCACCATATCTTGTTCGATCACCTCCCTACGTACTTTTTTGGTCTACCACTACTCCTAACCCCTAAGTCCAAACTCTCGCAATTACTGGTGCATCCACATTCCAGAAATTCTAGATTAACTGCTGAATGAACCTATGTTAAAACCCACAAGAAGTGCAAAAACTAAATTGTGTTCTGGGGAATTATAACAAGTAATTTATTGTCTTCCTGCTTACAATAAACTATTTTTATAACCAAAAAGTTACAACTTGGTGATATTGATAGCAATAAAGGAAGTAAATAAATCAAATAATTACCCTCATGGAGAGATAAGCGAGATCTTGTCTTTGGAACTCAGCAAGAACAGCAACGAGGTCAGATTTGAGTAGACGAGAAACATGGGACTTCATAAACCGCTCTAACCTAATGGTGTTGGACTGCAAACGCTTAAGCTCCTTGGCGACCACTAAACCTTCTTTACCCATTTCTTTCTTGCGCCTCCATATCGACACGCTTGGGCTTGATGATGATGCTGAACCAGTAATGATTTGTCTGATTCCGCAGCTATGGTTTGATAGCCACGCTCGCCGCACAAGATTCTGACCTTGACGCCACATCTGCAACTCGTCTATTCTCTTCTTGAATCCCAAAAGTTCATAGATTTTCAGGTTAATAGCTATATATATTGTTTCTAGACAAAATTGACGGTGGAGATTTGTTTATCTGTGTGTTTATAGACAGTTGAGATGGCAAGTAAGTAGTTTGTAGCGGATTGTCAAAAGGGCTAGAATTCTAATCTTGTGTCGGGACCTACGAGCCGGGGATAGTCTCGTAGACAGTTACAAGTTTTGCAGGTTAATTATGGACAAAATTAACGGTGGAGATTTGTTTATCTGTGTGTTTATAGACGGTTGAGATGGTAAGTAAGTAGTTTGTAGCGGATTGACAGGACTGAATACTTGATCCTTATTGGTTGAAATTTGTTGAGTGGTGTAGTATTAGGAGCGGATAAAATATTAGCATCATTTGGTTGGCAACATGTTATCCTGGAAAATTAATGTTACTTATTCTATTATATATATGAGATAACTTATCCCATCACTAATGCAAAAATGGTGGAATAAATAGTCCGAAATCAAAATTATTATAACTTATACCTCACACCAAACGACCCATTATAGTATATATTTACTCCAACAAGAAATAGGACCGGCCGGAAAAGATGGCACGGAAGCTTCTTGTGAAGTTATTTGATGGTCCATAAGTAACAGCAACGTTAAATAGTTTAAATGCACAAAACTGGTGAATGTAATAACCAAAGCTTTATGCATAACCATAAATACTATTGACTTTCCCACCCAAAAACTAAGGAAGAAGCTGAACCAAAAAATATCCAATTTTTTTCCACAATGGGAACGGAAACATGTATACAAAAAATATCAGATTTATTCCATAATTGAAGGATATTTCAAGTAGAAGAGCTAACATACTATTTCACATATAAACTTCTCTTACATTCTACATGTAAAAATCAACCACACCACAAAGTTCACTAAATTAAGAACAAACCCTAAATAAAGACTCCGTTTCCATACATATACATACCTAAAAGATCACTTGCCTGGCAAGATCTGCATACATTCTATCTGATGTATAATTTCATATAAGTTACTAAATTTACAGCTAAATTCGAACGAGAGATGATCAGATATTGAACAAATCAGAAAAAGGTAAACCCCAAAATCAGCATTTGAGATATAATTAGAAAGCCTAAAGCGAATTACCTCTTCTTCTTTGTTCTGGTTGATGAAGAGCAAATGCTAAAGGTTCAAAGATTGTGTTTCTTAATAGCTAATAATTATGGCGTTCTATCAAGTTTACACCTACACAATTTGCAGGCTAACACACAACAGATTTGTATACTCGTATTAAGTTGCTCCTAAAAGACTAGCTACCTAATGAAATTGTTACAAACAGTTTTAGAATAGCAAGTGCATGTCCATAAATCACACAACACAAACTTCACAGGTTTAGCTTAACTAATTAGCCATAAATACAATGGCATGCTCTCCAAAAATGTTGCCAACCATCCAATGACAAGCACAAATGCATCATACTGCTGGTATTCCTTGTACAATAACACCAACCATTCAATATCCAATGGGCCACAGGATAAACCAATTAGAGAGACAATTAGCAAATAGTAGTTGAACTACATTAGATGCAAATTCTGAAAGATTGTTCAACACCAGAAGTGTTGACAACAAACATCAAGAGATCCAAAACAAAGGCTACTGCACTTCTCACCCCTCCAAACAGAACAACAATTACAGCACACCTCCATCCCACCTTACAAAATTAATCATCAACATCATACCACATTATCCCTACACTATTAGATCATTACCAACTTTTAAGTCTTCACAAAAAAAAAATCTAAAAATTTAAAAAAAAAACAATAAGACTGCCATGGTTGATCAACTTAAGCACGCTCGCCCCTGATACGCCTAGCAAGCTGAATGTCCTTGGGCATAATGGTGACACGCTTGGCATGAATGGCACAAAGATTGGTGTCCTCAAACAGACCAACCAAGTACGCCTCAGCAGCCTCTTGGAGAGCTAACACAGCATGACTCTGGAAACGCAGATCAGTCTGAAACCAAACAAATCGCAGAGAACCAATTAGTCACCATATACAACAATGTATCAATAACACAATCACCAAGATAAATAGCATAATTTACCTTGAAGTCCTGGGCAATTTCACGAACAAGCCTCTGGAAGGGAAGCTTCCTGATCAAGAGCTCAGTACTCTTCTGGTACTTACGGATTTCACTGCATAATACCAGAAATTGTAATAGGTCGAAACCATGACATCATAGAATCATCGAAAAAGGCAGACCAACCAATACATACCGAAGAGCAACAGTACCAGGGCGGTATCTGTGAGGCTTCTTCACTCCACCAGTAGTTGGAGCAGACTTACGAGCAGCCTAATTCAAAATAACACATACTGTTAGATATCAATAGGAACACATGATTATACAATTTCAAACAAGGAAAACTAAGTAAAAAGAGAAACCTTGGTAGCAAGTTGCTTCCTGGGGGCCTTTCCTCCAGTTGACTTACGAGCAGTTTGCTTGGTACGAGCCATCTGAAAACCACAATCAATTTGCAGTAACAATCAACACCATAAGATCTTACCCACCAAAAAAGATACAATTTTTTTTCTCCACAAACTTAAATTGAATCTTAGAAACATTAAACACCCTCTAATTCTACCTCACTCGTGGGATCTATCGTTGTAAAGCACTATCTAATGTATAATTTCACAGAAATTACTAAATATACAGCCAAATTCGAAACAATTCAACAACAAACATGAACAAATCTTCCTTATTCTACGGAATTTACTACAGAAGTCCAATTACTATGAAAATTAAAAACACACCAAATACTCTTACAATTAATTTCAAACAGATTCCAAAATTGACGAGCAAATTCGAACGAAATACTCAAACGATCCAACATTTAACCAAAATCCTATGTTTAAACGCACAGAGTAAACACCAAACGCAGCATTCGAGATATAATCAGAAATCCTAACCCTAGAAATTCAAACAAATCAAAATACACCTATATAAATCCTACTTCAAATACCAAAAACAATTCAAATAAATAACAAAAAAATTCAAAAAAAAAAAAAAGGAGAAAAAACCAAATTACCTTCTTTTATCCTCTTCTTCTTCGTAAAGCTTAGCAAATGCGGAAGATTCAAAGATTTACAGGTTAATAGATATATATATATTTTGTATGGATAAAATTGGACGGTTCAGATTTGTTTATTCTTGTGTTTTCTTATTAGGTATCGACGGTTATTAAAGGTGCTAGTTGTGTTTTCTCCAAACTGATTGGACGGGTAAGATTTATGGAGGAGGGGAAAGATGGACGGTTGAGATTGCAAGTTAGTAGTTTGTAGTGGATTGAGAGAACTCAATACTTGATTCTTATTGGTTGATGAAACTTGTTTAGTGGTGTGGTATTAGGAGAATTATATATTACTATATATTTTGCTTTGGGAGATGAACTCCACTAAATAAGAAGATAAGGAGTATTTAGTTGGAAAATATGGTTCGAAAGCTTTTATAATATTTAGTATGAGAGTATTATTTTTAAAAATGTGTTTAAAGAGTTTTACGTAGCTATTTCGAAAAATGGTCTGAAAGCTTTCTCCTCCCATTAGAATATTTAGTATAGAATATGATATGTTATGAGAATGTCATGTTTTGAAAATGCGCTTAAAGATTTTACCCTAAATACGCTTACATGTGAGAATATTTAATATAGGAAAGAAATCGAAATTATTCTCAATGAAGCAGACACGTCAATAAAGAGATACCTACTTTCACCCTCGACTGTCTCTATATAATAAGAAAATTTTGTTTTGGGCGGTTTGCTCCACTGAATAAGAAAATAAGATTATCTGGCTGGAAAAAAATGGTCCAAAAGCTTTCCCTCTCCCAGTAGAATATTTAGTATGGGAATGTGATATGTTATGAGAATATCATGTTTTAAAAACACGTTTAAAGAGTTTTAAGTAGCTATACATATGAAATTTGTTTTGAGCGAATAGATTAAAATCACTCTAACCACTCAATAAGAAAATAGGATTATCTGACTGGAAAAAATGGTTCAAAAGTTTTCTCTCTCCTATTAGAATATTTAGTATGGAAATATAATGTGTTATGAGAATATCATATTCTAAAAACACACTTAAAAAGTTTTAAACAGTTATATACATAGAATTTGTTTTGAGCAAATAGATTAAAATCACTCTAATCTATTATAGCTTTGAGAATTACATATTGAATCTTTCCAAACTATCATGAATTTATTGCATAATGTATACTCTTTTTCATCATTTACTCACCTCATGAATTCATTATATCATATATGCTCACTTTAATACTCAGCTTTATCACTCGGACGCTCTCTCAGATCATGAATTTATTGTATCAGCTACACTTATATTATGACTCTTTTTCATCACTCCATCACTTCTTAACGAATTATCTTACGTGATCTTGCTCGGAAAGATAATGAGATTATTCGCGAGGCTTCTAAATGGAGCCCCGGGTGATAATCCCAGAGAGGACAAATGTCAAAATGTCATGTCCCTCATCTGGGTCGAAATGGTGAATGTAACACTGACAATGTAAGAAATTATTTAAACGATAACCACAAACCACTATAATAAATAAGCTTTGTAAGTTATCCACTATAGCACGTCAAATTACAACTGTTGGTGTATATGCTTAACTCATTTTTTTGGTCATCATTAATGTAACAGGAAACTGAATTGGAGCAGGCATCATTGAAGTGAAAGATAATGCATCTGTACTACAAGCAAAAGCATGGCAAAAACTGTGAGCTTCTTGTAATACAGAATTGAAAGAGAAATTGCTCAACTAATCATTAAAGAATTCAACTGCCAGCTTCTATGAAACAGGATACATATGAACAAATTAGCACTAATTCCTGTAGAGACGAAAAAAAAAAAAGGAACACAAACTCAAGTAACCCTTCTATTAGCAGCGGACAGTCTCACCAACCAAATGCTCGCTATCAAAAGACTAAGTAATGAAGAAATAACCCGAAATTTATGCACATGAAATGAGAAGATATTGATGTAAACTAAGTAAACCGATCACCTAAAAAGAATGCGTTTGTACTTCCAGCCAGCACTTTGGTAACCAAGGTGTCTTTCTTTATCGAAATGCTGACTGGTAAGTTTCTGGATCTCTTTACCAATTTTGTGGTGCAATCTTTACATCGAAAAGGGAGCTCATGAATGTCAAAATCGAAAACAGTCTCCAACATGTAGAAGCTTTGCAAGTCGTCTGATAGCTGGTTGCACAGTGTTAGAGTCTGGTGAGAATGTATCAGGAAGCTTTGGGAGACAAACAGGCAAATACTCATCGCCACGTTCATGCAAGCAGAATAGACCAAGTGCAGCACGGCAGAATATGAATCTGCACAGGAGAAAGAAAGCATATTGTTCATATCCAAGTAGGCTCCAGCGAAAACTTCTAGCTGAGAAATTACTAGAGATTGGTTAAAACAGAAACGCTTACCTGAGAATGAGCCGTCTCAGAAAAGGATCAGACAGAACTTGAGCCCAAACCAAATCTAGGCTAGTCGATGTACAGAGGATTACCTCCCACTCTGCAAATGCAGTTGAGATGATGCCATCAGCCTCATCAGAACAATCCTGAAGAGCAATACTGTGAAAAGTTAGACTGACTAACAACTACTCAGGTAAAGCAACTAGCATCATTATCTACTTACTAAATCTTTATCAGATGACACGAGGCCAACCATCTGACAAAAAGCCTGTAAGGGAGCAGCCAAGAACAAGGTGAACTGACTTCCAGTTTGTGTCACATCAATGCTTGGATTCTTGAATGATGGCCTCAGAGGAGAGAGAAGTAAAGCACTTTTTTCTCCTCTTTCTGCCCCATGTAGAACCTGAAGAGCAAAGAGGTGACATGTCAGCAAAGAAATAGTCCTCCTCAAAGGTAGTTTTTAAAATTGAACTTGCAATAGTCATACGTGAAGTACAATATTGATAACAGTAATTTTCCAACAACCCAAATAGTTTAGAGAAAAAAACAAAGAAGACAATCCACCCGTATTAATGATTGGTGGGAGACACAATTAATTTTGAGTAGCTTTTAAATTGTAGTACTCAATAAGGCAGGAACAGTAGCAATTATAGATTTGGAAAAATCAAACTGTCCCTTCTTCAACAACTCACAAATTCAATAATTCAACAAATGTGATCAATAGTAAAACATATAATTTTAGACATTCAGGAGTTCAACATGCTATTAGGCATAGTAAGGACTCTAAACTAAAACAATGAAGACAGTACAATCATCTAAAGATCTCAAGATATGTCGGCATTTGGAAATTTTAGACCTGTGTAGCTCAGGCAAGAATTCTCTGGGTAAGCATACAGGTTAGTGAATAGAAACTGAATCCTGCAGAAAAACTACAGAATTCTCTTTCGATATTCATCGCCCTGCTCCAACACGTTCCACAGTATAATTTTATCAATAGAATGTAATTTATGAGAGCCAAATCAATTCTGCGAAACAACTAAAACAGAGAAAAATGATTATCTATCACAGATATTACCACCGAACCAACCTAGATTTGTATTCCATTTATTCTCTTGGGAGCAAATAAGAGTAAGCTAGATTTCTACTGAGCGCTCCACAGTTTCATAAAATACGGAGCTTTAGAAGGTCAGAAAATGGAATGAAGGATCCTCTAATTTGACACTATCTCATCATATGCTTACTGTGTTTTGTTTTGAACAATATGCTAGATTAATATTTATCCAAAAGAAGCTCTGATAATCCAAAAATTTTCTCGTGTCATCTGCAATTGCATCTCATTACTCACTAGTCACCAAAATATCTCGGCATTCTCTCTCAAAAGCATTACTACACAGTTTCTAGACAACAAGTAGAACTCCAAACACACTTCGAAGTCTGTGTCTTACTCAAGGATAGATCAACATCATTCAACGAGTTAGACACAGTTTTGACAAACCTGCCTTGAATGCATCGCTGCTGTCACTATCAATTATTAAGAAAAGAGGTCTTCGTGTGAAAGGGATTAGATCGCCTGGGTAGAGGTTGTTTGAACCTGCCAAAACAAAAATGGTAAGGTTATTTGAACCAGAAAAAATCCAAATGGTAAAAATCATGCAGTTGGATTTAGAACAATCAGAGAGAATCATGAACCATCTTATGAACTACACATAAATCAAGTTCAGCTAGTATACCTCCACTTCTACTAGGACCTAAGCACAAAGAACTCTCGAAATATTGACCCGTATCTCCATTGGTGTTGGTATAATTTTCACGTAAAGCACTCTTTTGTTCATACGAAACACGAGAAACAGCACTGTTCTTTGAAGATTTTCTAGAACTTGAAGAGCTTTCTGGGTGCGAGGTGGTACTCTGAATCGTATTTCCTGGAAATATATCACAGAATTAAGATTGCAGCCACAATGAGCATAACTGGAGCTAAATTTCATCGGTTAAGTAGCTAACGAGATGTTTTGGTTAGGAACATTTTTTTAAAAAGTCACCAACCTGATGCAGAAATGTATATTAATACCACACTCTCTGTAGGGAGCTCCTCACACATTGTAGCAACAACCTGCGGGTGCCACAACAAATGGACTGAGTAAGGATGCACATTAGGAGCATCAAAAATTGCAGAGGAACTCAGATAAGGTATTATTCCATAATCGAAGTAGATATGGGCAGTTGGGCAAGATTCAAACTTAAAATGGGTTGTTTTAAATGGCTATTGTGGGTGCAGGTGCAAAGAAATTTTTATTAACATTGAGCATTCAGACACCATACAGTGGGCAACAAAAGCAACAAGAGTGAAATTTCTAATTTAGTTCCAAGTTTTGCATAGTATCAAGTGCTTCAGCAATCAGCATTTAGTTATTTGATCAGTTCCCAAGACAGGGAACTACATAACTTAAACCAACATATCAACCAGAAAGATTAATTTCTACACTCCTCTTCCCTTTACCCTTTATATGAAGCAGTAAGCCAATATAGGATCCTTAGATATAGATAAATCCAAATGGAAACACAGAGTAAACATAACAAAACTCACAGATATCAACAGTGGAACATTAGGACGGTAAAGAACGGCCTTCTTGGGATTTGGAGGCAAAGCTGGATCCATCATCTCAGCAGCCAAGTTAATATCTATCAGTCCAGAAGTTATAGATTGGTCAGTCACTGCACCATTCTCTCGTGGTTCAACTGGACTTCTTTGATAGAAAGATCCGCTGGGTTCCCATTCCAAGCATTGCAGCATTCTAAAAGTATCCAGAGTTAATTCTGCAAATTTGACCTGAAATAAAAATGAGAGTAGGTTAATTGTAGAACAAACTGAGCACAACTTAACACCAACGCATGTGCATGTTGTCAATACCTCATTTTTGTGATAACTTGTCAACAGTGCATCTCGAAACTTTAGCACCTTCTTAGCATGGAAGCGAGCTACGTATGGACGAGATGATGGATGTGAATCAAAGAGAGCACAATATCGCAAAGGCCTGGCATCAAGAGATGGGGAATGAACTCTTGTGAATCTAACAATTTCTTGCACTACCAGTCTCCACTCTTTGAAGTTAGTACCCTGTGAAAGTATTACTATGGTTCATCTTATGGAAAAAAGTACAGAGTTTCTGTTGAAACATAGAAAGATAATACAGGGTTAAAGTAGCCGAAGCATCACTTTATTGTTAATGCAATTGGAAGATGCAAGTGTGCTCCAAGCACAAACAAAGTAACTTCAACTACAATGCAACTAACCAGTTTTGCATTGGATATGAAAAGAAGAGAAATGATTGGCAGTTTGTTCAGTTTTCAGCTTTGTATTTGCACAGCTAGTTCCAGAAATTGAAGAATGAGAATCATCTCGTATGTGCTCAGTAACCATTCCAAAACATATTGCTCAGATGTTCAAAAAGTAAAGGGGAGGTAACAAAAACTGCATTCACACACACAGCCTTTTGAAGATAAAATGCTGAAATTCTTTCATGACACTTGACCCTTGTTTCATTAGGAGAATGTTAATATTTTCTCAGGCACACTTCCTTTTTTAATTTTGATGACAATCACTACCATCAATAATATAGCATACAACTCAACCAAATCTCTCTCTCTCTCTCTCTCTCTTCAACAACAACATACCCAGTGAAATCCCACAAGTGGGGTCTGGGGAGGGTAGAGTGTATGCAGACCTTACCACTACCTCATAGCGGTAGAGAGGTTGTTTCCTTGAAACCCTCGTCACAAAACCCATGAGCAGAATAAGCTAGATATGATAAACATGAAAGAAAAAGAAAGTGCACAGGAAGTAAATACGGGACAATTAACGTACAAAAGGGTCTCTCTCTTTCTCTTTAAATGTATATATTATAACAGATGCATCTATGTGTTCATATATACACATAAGAAGTGTACAGGTCTGATATTCCTAGACACCATAGAAAAGGCAAAAGAAAGAGAGGGAAGAAAGTCGTGTAATGCTCGTGCAGGATTCACCAACCCAAGTGCTCCTCCCCCAAATTCACAATGTTAACCTTATTCGCATGCATAGGTGAGAATGTAAGTTAAATATTCAAAACAGTTAGCATTGTGCATGCATCTTGTTATACACCCTTATGTGTTCCTTCCAGAGTACAAAGTAAAGAGGCAATTAGCACTTTTGGCAATTAAGGTAAATTAAAACCATTTTTCAGGCAACGCCAACATAATATAGTGTGGAATGGTCAAAGCTGTAACTCTGAACAACTTGAAGTGAGACACAGAGGCACCAATGGCTAAATTTCCTCTCTTTCTTCATCTTTTAAGAGAACGACCGTTCTTTACTACAACAGCAATAAAAATAATGATCATTCTTTACTATGAACTAAAAGACAAGTCTCCATCACTACAACAAAAAGTATACTACATGACAAAGCTGAGTCCATAGAAGTCATACTACATGACTCAACTGTCACAAGTTCCCAATCAATTCAACCAATAAAATGCATGACAAAGCTTTTCGTAGAGAAGCTATAGAACGTACCTCAATAGCTCAAGTCACACTAGAAAGTTTAAATGCCGGAAATTTGGCGAGTACTGAAAAAACACAATTTGTGTGCTAAAGATAATACTACCTGCCTAATCAATTTAACCCAGGGGCCAAACTTTTACCATAATAATGAGCTGGAAGAGGTACCTAATTTGTCAGAAGTAAAGATGGACTCTCATTTCCCAAACACTCCGAACAAAGCTAACTTAAGTGATCTACTGAAAAATGCCAACAAAAATCATGTTAATTCCTCAATTTGACAGCTAACTTTGGGGATCTTACCCTACATCTCACAAATTTCTGGCTTTCCAAATAGGCTGACCAAAGCTGACTTAAAAATCAACTGAAATATGTCTTAACTTTTCGTGTTAATTCCTCAATCTGATAGCTAAACTACTGTATGTCTATCATATAAACGACAATTCTTCTTCATTTTCACAAAATTGGAGACAAAATTTAGAAATAGCAATGACTGAAACCTAACAATTTCATTATTTACTCAAAAGTTCATCCATCCGAGAACGGAATATAGCAGGTGGTTGTTATAAATGAGCTTCAAAGCCACAAAAATGGAAACAAAATTAACAAAGAAATGGAATTAGTACCGGAAAAGCAGCTTTACTTTCATCAACAATAGCCTTAAACTGCTCAACGAGAAGCTTCACCATTTCCGACCGGTTCAGAATCAACGAGACCATCAAAAACCTGGCATAGAACCTCAGCTCCTTAAACCTCACCGTCCGATCATTTCCAGAACCTTCAAAATACTTCCTGTTCAAAATAGCTTCGTAGAAAATACACGACTCGAGTAAGAACCTCGCTTCGCTAGTCCTCATATACTGACTGAAGTAAAGCTGACCGATCCGTGAAGCGATCTCACCGATC
Source organism: Solanum rostratum (assembly GCA_029948455.1). NCBI lineage: Eukaryota > Viridiplantae > Streptophyta > Magnoliopsida > Solanales > Solanaceae > Solanum > Solanum rostratum. Next base: position 2,321,391 of record CM057053.1, on the reverse strand, counting down.
TCCCAACGCTGTAATCCACACTCCAAAAGCCTCCCTCTGTTCTCCTGCTGGTACTTCCATAACCTCATGTACGCCTTGAACACCTTGTGAAAGTAGTGGTTACTCGTTCCCCACCGTCCATACGCCGGTAAGTCCCGTACTCTTGCGTACTTCTTCTCCGCACTTTCTACTAACGCACGAAACGTCTTCGGAACGACGTCGTCCGCCATCACCTCCACCGGATTTTTCGCACCTCAGCCAACAAGACGACGAGGAAAAAGAAACATTACTCGCCGGAAAAATTTGTATATACTGACCTATAGATACAGATATATTGGGGTTATGGTGGGGTAGGGGGTGGACTTTTATGGGGGTGGGGGGGACAGGTAAGCTGGTGAAATTGAGGGAATTTTGTGAACTGTGATCATCAAATATTCTGTTATTTTGTTTTTCTTTGTAATATAATTTTTTTTTTTTTGGCTATATATAAATTGTCTCGCAATTGCGCATTCAAGATTTTCACTAAGAGAGCATAGTGCATGGCATTTGAATTTGACGATGAAATTTAAACTTTTAACACTTCGTTTGGATTATTGTTACGAATTATTTCACAATTTTTGTTGTATTATAGCGTATTGTATCGTTTTAATAAATATTTCCTCTGTTTACTTTTACTTATCATTATCTAACCTATGGAGGTTAAACTATATGGATTTTTTTACCAACATTTTAAGATATATTTTGCATCATATTAATACGAGAAGGATTGCAACTTATATCATTTTTCGTATGGTTTTCAATCATCTAAATTTTAGATTTCAAATATTAAATTTAGCTTTAAAACTTAGTCAGATTGACCTCGAAAAGTGAAACAATGACAGGTGAAAGTGAACAGAGAGAGAGTACGATATTTGTATAAAATTGTATTATTCTTTATCGTGACATGATTCCCACTTGTAGGATTACACTGGATACGTTGTTGTTGCTGTTGTTTATCATTACATGATATCACACATTCACATCTAAAAAAAATTAAGGTACAGAGTAAATCAGCAATCACACAAAATAAATTTGTATATCGTTACCTAACGATGAATTTATTGTTTGAAAGTCAAAGAAATGTGAGCTGGGTAAAGTGGAGTGCAATGAAAAAGTAGGATTCCAAGAACTTAGAAAATTTGTTTATGAGTTGTTGAGGAGTAAGATGTGGTTTGGTTTATTATAATATTATGATTAATACATGTAAGGAATCTATTTTTTCTATTAAATTTTTTTCAATTGATTTTCATCGAATTTATCTGGTGTAATTTATATTTTTTTTATATAATTTATAAATTATTACATATAATTAGATAATTATTTTTTTAACTTTATTTGAGTTGGTGTGAAATTTTGTATTTCCTATCAAAGATTACTAGATATGCTACATCAAATAGTCCTACATTGAATGTTACTTATTACTTCTATTTGGGGCAAGTATTTTTTTTCAATATCAACATGTTTGATGTATATTTAATGCATGATTTGGATATAAATGAAGAAGTTGAGGTCCGCTTTTTTCGCTAGAAAAACATGTTCCTAAAAATTAGAAAAAAATCATATAAATTAGTGGTGTGAATCGATCAATTCGGTTCGATTTTAGGTATTATCGATTTTCAATTTTTAATTATGTTAAACCAATAAGATATTTTTTATTGGTTGCCCAATAAGAAAATACTCATATATATGACTCTTCTAATAATTTGACACAATACGATGAGATACAGTAAAACAAACAAATCAATTGAACACCTAAACTTAATAATATGCAATATTTAACCTCAGATTCTAATTTAGTTTCCAACTGAAGGGTTATACATTGGAAACCAAGCAAATACATGACTTAAGAGTATCGATATAGTACAACTGATGTTAAAATATTAATATTTATATTTATGAAGGGATAAAGTAGCAAATTATTATAGTCTTAATAAGTTATCGATTTATCCAATAACCCAACACTAAAAATCGAAATCGAACTAATAACCCGATAATTTTTTTTTGTAAAACCACTAAAAATATGTTAACCCGATAACCCGATAACGATAAAGCAATAACAGTTTTTTCGATCGGTTCGATTTTGCAAGCCCTAGTAAAAATAGAAAAAATAAATTTTACACGGCATTCCACATTAATTATATCAACTCCGACTCCACCCTTCAAACTCCAACACACCTCATCTTCATCTTGCCCTTATCCCTGTTGTCCCTCACCGGACTTCTGATATTATTTGTCTGAATAATATAAAATTAAATATCTTTTTTACTCTAGGGGCCGATCTATATGTATTGAAGGGAAGTCACGGCATCCGATGACTTCAATAAAATCTTTGTATATATATGTATATATGTATAATAAATAGGTTATATATTACGTTTGTCACCCAATGATAAAATATTCAATTATAATCCAAAATTGAAAAAACTAATCCGTTTATCTTATTTAGATAATATGACGCTCGTAATTTTTGAATCCTGAATCCGCCTCTGTATCATCGAATACAAAAATATGTAGAAATTAGGATGTTGAAGTAGGTGAAAAAAGTCCACTTAGAAGGGCAAAGGGTCAATATTAAATAAAATTTAAAATTTGTTGATCTTTGCACGAAATCAACAAATTATTAAATTAAAAAAAAAAATCTGTCGTTGAATTTCTAACGTGCATAAAGCCAAAAATTTGACCAGCTGTTTAAAAGGAATCTAATATTATAATTTGTACTATTATTTTATTTTTATCTTTACTTTTTTTCTTTAAAAAAACAAAAAACTTTTGTATAATTATTTTTATGGGAATATATTTAAAATCCACTTGCATTGCGTTGGAATATTCAGGATCGTAAAATTAATCTTTAATGTTAGCAGTAGGACAAATGATTTAACTTGAACGTACGTGACTTACTCAAGTGAAAGAGAGAAAAGACATCAGGGGCTTAGCCCGCCCGTCTATAAATCAAAGAGGTTGAGAGTAAGCATATATAAGCTCGCCCGAAAGCTAATACTCATTATGGATCAACTCATGTTTCCACTCTATTTTCAAGGATGCATCATATTATATTTAGCGCGATCTTTTTTTCGAATCTTGCTAACATATAATAATATTTTGTGCATCGAACTGTCTTTGTTTCAGAATTAGAAAATACTCTTTAAAAAAATACTCTTTTGTGGTATAATTTGATTTTGGTTTGGTTTGAAAAATAATACCTTTTGAAAAAGATTTTGAAAGAAATAATTTCGAAAACTAGCTCTATTTGGAAAAAATACTGTAAAATCTTTAAAATATTGCAAATGTTTTCATATGGTTGATACTCGACTAATATCTTTTTTCATTTCTACTATTCGTATCTGGAACTTCAACTTTTCTCTCTTCAATTCAATTTCTCAAATGAAAATTATTTTGACAGATTTCATTTTTATGTACGATCTTTTCTTTTTTGAATATGTTTATTTTCTATTTCTATCGATGATATTTTTTTTTATTATTATGTAAGTATTAATAAGATTCGTTAACCAAACTTTTCTATCTAATATTCCTATCCCCTTTATATACACAAATAAAAGATATATATTATACATAGAATATGTGCATGTCTATACTACTTGCTATGAATATACCTAAAAATCATATGAATATTATTTTCAAATTTCCATAAATATATAAGTGGGCCATTCAAAAGAATAATTTATATATATTGACTTAATCATTCACACGAAATTATTTCCAAATTATTGTGTAATTATTTATTTTCTTTTTGTTCAACACCATAAGAAATTGTTTTTATTAGAATATTTTTTTCCATATGGGATTATATATATAAAAAAAAGAATTATTCCAAAGTGGCCAAAGTAATATCATTTTCATCTACTAATAAGAATGGTAAATGAGCATATAATATTTGAGTGGTAATAAAAGGAGTCACATCGTCAACAAGAAATTCCACGAGTGAGATTTGAAGAGGATAGAATACACGTAATTTTTATCATTATCTAATGAAAATAGAGATGCTATTTCCAAAAAACATTCGACTCAAATGTATTCACCTCAAGTAAAAGTAGAAAAAAATAATAAATATAACATAGCGATTAAAACAAAGAGCAAATAAAAGAAGTCATATCAATTAAAAAATTGAATCATAATTTATAACTCGTCTAATTTGAGCTAAAAATGGATAATAATCAATCCGCTTGACTCAAAACTTCCTTCATTTTATGTTGTCGTAATTTTTTTTTTTAATAATTTGATTAATAAGCACATCAAACTAATAAAAATAAACATATCTATAACAATAATATCATGCTTAGCGTAATTCCACAATTCGTCAACTAACGTGGAAAATCCTTAATTTTCTACCCTAGTAATGGTAGGGGACAAACTCATAGGTTTACAAGTTAATTAATTAGCACCTTTTGTAGGTGGATCCGATCCAATAGTTATTTTCATTATGACAAAGAAAATCCATCCGTTTAATGAAGATTTTCGAGATCAACAGCATGATTCGTAATAGTTACAACAGATTTGATTTTCGCTAATGTCTTCCAACTTATATTTATCGAGCGACATACTCCCTCTGTTCAACAATAATTATCTATTATTGACTCAACACATGGATTAAGAAGTAGTAGATGATAGGGATACTTTTACTGAATCACTAGACCATCTAAACATTGAAAAATGAATACACTATTTAATAACAAGGATAAAATAGGCACAGGCTGATAAATAGTATAGTAGACAACTAAAAATGGACGGAGGGAATACTAATTAAAATAATGATAGCCAATTACTTTTTCATTTTTTTTTTTAGAAAACTTATTTGGTCTTGGCAATTGTAACTCATTTTATGTTACCTAGAAAAGGGTACACAATAGTTATTTTCCCAAAAAAATTGAGGAAGTTCCATCAAGCCAAAAATTTTGCTAGCAATATCTAGTATATCTATATGGGGTCCAATGGTCATTGTCTAGTAGCTTTGGATTCCTAGATTATACTAGTAATAATTACTACTTCTCAATACTCACAATTGGTTGGTGAAAGAAGAACAAAAAAATTAGGCAACCAACCAAACACCTTGTGCTATATTTGATTAGTTGACAAGAGGCATATGGTTCATAGAAGTGAAGGTAAAAGTGGAAAGATTTGGGTACTTTACTTCCTTACTAAGGTTTTAAAGCTAATTAGATTTGTTGATGGTATTCACATAATATTAGAAGGTGCAAAATTAATGAAAAAAGCTACTATCTTTTTTTCAGCAAGAGCTATTATTGGTATTGAAAATGTTTTTATAAGTTCTTTGGTTCATTTTGTGGTGCGAAATTCATCATTAACAAATTAATTATCTGGCTATGCTATTTTGGACTTTGCTTTAACACGTTTATACCAATAAAGGCTTTTTTTTATCTCGTTTATTTTTTAAGTCCGTGGGTAATTATTTACAACAGGGAGATAAGCAAGAGGGGATCCATGTGGCTGTATTAACTGGTCGAGAAAGTTAGCGAGATTTTTGCTATAGTAAAGTAAAAGATCTTTCATTAGTTGACAGAAGACAAGTGAAAAAATAAAGCAAACTTAGGACTTTCTTTGCGGCCTCAATTCGAATAAGGAGGATTACAAGTTTCTTCAATAAACTAACATGCAATGTAAAAAGTTTCAAAATCTCTCAACAAATTCATTTAATTACCAAACAAAATCTATTATTATTATTATTAATTATATTTTTCATAAATTAATTTTATCATTCTTTTAAATTAAATGAAGGAGGGGTCCATATACACACAAGACCTTGGTCCCTAGCTCTGTCCTTTTGTCATTTTCACATTTATGTATAGGGCGGGACCTTTCATAAATTATGAACCATTCATGTGTATTTTCAGTACTATATATTATATCAAATTAAAAAAAAGAAGAAGTTCTCCTGCAATTATTATTGTACTAGTTTTTTTTTTTTTTCATTGGATCAAAATAAATGTAAGTACTTCAAGAACAACCCATTCAACCACATTTTAATGAATGAGCAACCAATTTAGGTTAAAAAAAGATTTTATAATTTGAGAAGAGGTTGTATATATTAATATTTTCAATGAAAGGCAGGGCATCGAGCTACAGTTTCATAGAGAAGGATTGTCATGCTTTTAGACTGATGTTTTGAAAGAGAGAATTGTATATGACAATATTTCAGATAGAAGGCGGGTGACTATCTTACAGAGGACTGTCATGCTTTTAGGCTGATGAGCTTCTGAAAAAGAGATTGTATATGACAATCGATAGAAATCAGGTGACAAGCTCACTGTTGGGCTAACGAGTTTATGAGAAAGAGATTGCATATGATAATATTTTAGATGGAAGACAGGTCACAGTCTCACAGAACAGGACTATCATGCTTCTAGGCTGACAAACTTCTCAAAAAGAGATTGCATATGATAATAACTTAGGCGAATCTCACGTCAAAATGAGAAATGAAAATGGAAATGTAGAAAATATAATATACATTCACATGGTATATACACTTTTAAGTTCGATGATGACATAACTCGAAAATAAATCCTTGAGGTCTATTAACCAATAGACATGATATGCCCCATCAGAATCCCAGCTACCTTTGGTCCTTTTATTATCATAATAATTTACTCTTAGATAATTATTGAACTTCATAAATCATTATTTTGCATTATTAGGCAATTTCATTCAATTATTTACTGTATATATGTGGGTACTAAATAATTTGAAAGAAGGGTGAAGATGGGGTCAAACATTCAAAAAAAATTATGACAGGATAATTTCATTTATTGACTAAACTATTCTTGCAAATTTTATAATCATGATTTTCGAATTAGCTTGTGTGTAGCCAGACTAATATCATAAGCTATATATCAGTAACTCTATCAATCATAACTAGAACGATGGGAAAAAACCATTTTGTGTTTTTATAATCTCTTCTGGAAATAGAACTTGAGACCTTATGGTTCATGTTCAACTGATTTTATTGATCACTAGATCACCCCCTTGGACATTTAATACAACATAGTTATTTAACATAATAAAGAGATCAAATCATACTTTTTTTTAATTGAAAATGGAAGAGACAAGAGTGGAGTAGTTGAATGTTGAATGTCTTATTTGGTAATAAGTGACATTATACCACAAGCGTCACGATAGAGTGATAAATAATTCTTCATCTTTAATTAAAGGTCTTGAATTCGAGTCTTGTTTAATTAGATATAGAGTTATTTTTATTAGGAAACACTCTACCCTTTAATGTGAAACTTTTTGATACGAATCTCAAATTTAAAAGAACTCAAATACAAATATCAAATACCTACCAAAACTCCCAAAAATTGACATTGTACTCTTCAATTTTTACTTGCTACCACACATATACTATTTACAATTATGTGTTATTCTCTTTATGACATGAAGTAAGATAATGTTATGTCTTTAGTCATAAACCTATCTTTTTGGCATTTGTTATTATCTTGTTCAATTTTCAATGGAAGTCTTTTTCTTTTGCTTTATTAGGTGAAAATCTTGTCTATTCTTTTTCCATGAGTACATGTGTGTGTTTGTTTTGGTGCAAGTTTTCTCATGTACCATCATTTCTATGTCCTTTCATCTAGATAATTTACTTATGCTAAGACAAGAATCTCTAATAATAGCATATTTTTATAATTTGATTGAATCGTAAAGTAGATAGAATTTACTCTCAAGACTGAACTATATCTAAGATTTAAAGTTTATGAATTTAAATTCTAGAATAAGATAACTTATTGATTTTTCAAACTAATAATTTTAAACATAAATATAGATTCTGAATGAAAAGTTTTTAGGTTTTATCAAACTCGTGAAAGTCTCTTCATTATTATTTTTTTTATTTTTTTTTCTTCTTGTTTTTGGTTGTCATGTACAAATGATTTCTGTTAATAAGTCAATACTCAAAAGTAATCACCTTTTAGCAGCAAATTCAAGGCCTATGGAAAAAAAAGATTAGCTTTAATAAAGGGGGTGGACTTAAGAAAACCAAAACAAATTCATATGACTATTTATCTTTCTTTGAACAACTCACTTAATGATGATTGTCAAATAAGATTGTGAATGAATGGTCAATTTTTACAACTGCAATAACACTTACTGAAAAGACTATTTTATGATCAATCGTCTATTTTATTACACTAGATTGAAACAATGCAAAAAATTCAGACACATAAAGGAGAAGGGCTCGCGGGGAAAGGGGTGGGGGGGGGGGGTGGTTCTTTCACTTTCATTTGTTCATTAAATTAAAACTATATATTTACTTTTAGTATATCGAGAGCAAAATATGGAGTATTATTTTTCTTGTTTTCCTTCAATACTAATTACTTCTTCTCTAAATCATTTTACAGAAGTTCTCTAGACTAAATATCAATTAAAATATGAATACTGTGATAATTACTCGTATCGATTGCTTCCTCCACTCACTTTTACTCGTCCATTGGACACTTAGAACGTCCCTTAAATGATTAATATGAGTAAATTAAGCGCAATGCTCATTTTAATTGATGTATAATCATCGATCATTTCATTTTTTTTAAGATGTTAAAATTAACAAGTAATAGTGAAAATTTATGTTTTTTGCAATATTAAACAGGTTAAGATGAACTAAGAGAGTATTATTTTTAACAATACATCAAGTTCAAACTGAACAAGTAAAAGTAAACGGAGAGGAATGACTTACCCATAAGTCACCACTTTTGAGTTTAATGTTCCAACAATGTTTGCACAAAAGAAATGAAGAAACGTGTGGGTTCATTATTTATTTCATCACCACTAAGAAAAGTGAGTTAATGCCACTTTAAGTTTGGCTTTGGAAGAAAGACTTAAAGTTAAGTGGAAACACAATCTTTATCATATAAAAATAGCCATTAGAGTTCAAAACTCTATTGAGAATCTTCCAAAGCATTTTAAATACTATATACCATTAAAGGTCAAAAGATTAAGAAGTTGAAAAAAAAGAGTTAAAAGAGGTAACTAATGATGATACTCAAAGAAAAGAAAATGTGACATTGACCTTTTGTTTTTGTGGAGGATAATGCTTTAAAGTTCCATAAATATGGATGGCCCATCAAAAGCTAAGTCCTTTTTGGCTTTGGGATTTCATTTGATACAAGACAAATTAAAGTAACTTATCCTCTTTAGGTTATGAGGGATTTTTTTTTTCTTCAAAACTTGGGGTTAGGGGAAGGAGAAATGGAAGGGGATTATAATGTGGGGAATCGAACCCTCACCGACAAAGTGAGAGTTCAGGTAGTCAATCAACTGAGCTACTAAGATTCCTCCAGGTTATGAGGGATTGAGTGACCAAAGAGTGGTGTTTAAGCTACTATGCAAGACTAATTATAATCCTAATATTATAATTTTTAGACTAGTTTATATCACATGAAAGATGAGATAAATAATATCAAGTTAAAAGGGATAAAATAGAATATTCAGGATTGAATTTCAGATAAAATTTATATCGTATTTGGCTGATGGCATAAATTTATACGATCACCAAATACAATGTAGATCAAATCTTGAACTATCTAACTTTATCATGTCTTATCAAATGATTCCTTAATATATTTTACCGGCATATGCATTTGATAATTTTCTTCTATTTTGAGCTAAGTGTTCAACTATTTTTAAATCGGAATTACTATTTTTTTTTTATATAGATACACAAATAGTCGAGTTGGGCTTTTTTGAGCACTCGATACCGTTAACGTAGGTCCACCATTGGCTAAGGTTTCGATGTGCATGAAAAGAAAACCTAACATATTTTGTCTACACTGAAATTTGAACTTTAATTTTTCGTGATTTTTACCTACTTCATTTACTATGTGTGCTATGCATATGCATAATTTTTAATATTCTAAAAGCTTTTATGGAAAATGGACCAACATATTAGCAAGAAAACACACACAAGGTTTTGGGCCTAAATGCAATGAAGAACCATGGGCCTTTTGGGTCATATTAGTCCAATAAACATATTGAGAATTTAGCAAAGACATATTGGATAAATAATTGGCATAAAATAATAAAATCTTTTCAAGGAATTTCCGCATATAACCACTCAAAAGTATCTTAATTATACTTTATAGCTATATTTTGGGTAATTACGTTTTGTAACTATAGTTATACCAGTGTTGTATAATTTTCGCAGAATTTGTATACGTTTGTATAATTCGCTATACAATTCACAGTTCTTGTATAACATTTGTATATTTCGCAATACAATTCGTGCACAACATTTGTATAATTCGCTATACAATTCACCGTATTTGTATATTTCGCTATACAATTTGATTCGCATATAACTTTTGTATAATCACGCACAACGTTTGTATAAATTGCCGAATTATACAAAACTCAAACTGTAATTATAGCTAGATGTTTGCCACGAGCCATAATTAATTCAAACTATAGCTATGTTAGCTAATTAACTAGTACATGTTTGCTTATTCACATAATTTGTCCAATCTTGTATTATTGGCAAGATCATATTCATATTGTTGAAATGCGTTTGGATAACTCCTTTTTTACTTGAGTATGACTTCAACTGTCCTTGTAGCCTATTTACAAACATTTCAAGCTTCAAATATACTCTTTTCATTCGAATTTACTTGTCAAATATTTCTTAATTTGATTTCTATTTTTATTTATTATTTTTACAAATCAAGATAGAACAAAATTTTGCTTGGTTCACCGAAAGTTCAAAAATAAGAAACATAATTTGGTGGGTTCTCAAACCAAACTGATGCCTTGCAATTTTTTTTATTATTAATTTTTATTACTTAAATAAATGTACAACTTTTTAAGGTGTTTAGAAGTCAAAGATTAATTGGAGAAATAATAATTTATTGGTAGTTGAGACAGCAAAGACACTCATTCATGTGTTGTCTTTAATCATTAGATAAGTCAAATATATTTAAAATTAAATTTAATATTTTATTTATGTAAACATATAATTAAAATCATTTTTCAAATTATTTTATTCTATTTAAAAGCGAATAAATTATCTCAAAATTATAATTTCAAAATAATTATGTCCGCGAACCAACGCAACCATAATTAATTATATTTTAATTTTAATCAACAAACATATATTAATAGATATCTTTATTTGACCAAATATTGGAAGATTAATACAGCTAGTAAGACAATCCAAACCAAAATATTTTATATTCATCCATAATTTCCAAATACAACAAATCGAATAATACAGCAAATCTTTTTCCAACTTTTTTCTTTTAAATAATAATAATAATAAATAATAATAATAATAAATAATAATAATAAATACTTATAATTAATAATTACTATAAAAGCTACATTTGTTGACTGTGATAAAAAGAAGACTTTAAACTCTAATTAATTGGATGATTGAAAGTGACATTATTCTTATCTTAATTCTATTCCCGTTAATTAAGCAAATACTAAATCTAGAAAAAGTCTTGGTTCAATTTCCCTATAAAATAGCCATCAAGAAAATACATTAAAAATCGCTTTTATATGTTATACTTTTTCAGCGTTTAATCTTATCTTCAACTGAGAATCTCTATCAAAGTTACTTATAAATTTTATAACGTTATCGTCAATCATCATATCAAAAAGCAAAGTTTTTAATTTTCACTGTAGTCGTTTTGTTTCGTGTCTGATAATTTCTGTGTTTGGGATGATACTTTTTAGACGAGGGTCTTTCGAAAACAGTCGTTCTATCTCTATGAGATAATGATAAGGTCTGTGTATATTTTATCCACCCCAAATTCTACTATTGAGATTTCACTAAGTATGTTATTATTGTTGTTACTTTTCGAGATACATGTAAAATGAATCAAAATATATAAAATGAATTGAAAACAATCAACAAAAAAAGGAACAAAAGAAAAGACAAAAAGAGTAGATAGAGTAAATTTTTGTATATCAAAATTAAATTCATATTCACATATTTAAATATCAACATGGCATTAAAAATAAAAAAAGGAAAATCAAATTAAATGATTCTTCTTATCTCTTTTGTACTACTACACATGCAATACCAACCCTAAATTACAAAATAATTCACTAAATTACAAAATATTCACCTAACTCATTGCCTAAAAAACAATTTTAATTTCTTAAATTTCCACCTAATAATAAAATTATTAAAATTCCAACTCATCAATGAACAACAACCCTATTGGTTCGTTTCCCCGTTGACCGAATCAACTTTGACCAAAATCCTTCTTTCTTCTTTTTTCCATTAATTCCAACTCTGCCCCCTCTTGCAACAAAAGCTATTGACCTACTCTTCTTCAACCCCCCTCCCCCTCCTCCGCCAGCAGCCGCTAGCGTAACGAACGAATAGTGGCCGCCAGCAACGTCAGAGGTGATCCGACGATGCCCAATCCCTCCACGTGGAGATGCACAATTGGACGAGGAGGCGGAGGAGGATTCAGAAGATTGAATAGATGAAATCTTAGCAATGGTAGTTGTACCATTAATCTTTGCAAGCTTTTCTCTTAAACAACATGAACATACTCCTGGTTGTTGTTTGTGTTGTGGATGTTTCTTGCATATAACTATTGGCTCCGAAAATCCCATTGTTGATAACTTCTTGATGATCAACGCCAATCAGAACTGACTGATCTAGCTCACTTCTTATTTTTTTGGGTCACGTAGATGAGTTTTGAACTAATGCAAGAAAAATATGAAGAAAGGGGTTTATATATAGTGATAAAGATGTGTGGGGGTAGGGGGTGTTAGGTGGGGTGGTTTTAGGGGGTGGGTGGGTGTTATAAAAGGAAAGTGTGTGGAGGATGGGTGAATTTTGGCCCGTGTGAAATTGGAAATTGTGTACAATTTTTGGTGAATTAATTAAGAAACGTATAGCGACCGTGTGGGACACGAACCGACTTCATTTTTTTTTCCTTTACATACGTACACGTTATGTCATATTGTCTGTTTCGTTCTACTTTGACAAATATTTTAAGATGTATTTTTTCATCATATTAATATGAGAAAACTTGCAATTTATAGCATTTTTCGTATAATATTCAATCATCTAATTTTTGTTTTTAAATATCAAATTTAGCTTTAAAATTTAGTCAAATTGACCTCGAAAAGCGAACAGAAGGATATTTTATTTGATTTTTGTATCAAAAATATTTTTTAAAATTTTTAGCAAAGAAAAAGTTTAGTAAGATTAGTTTTGGTAAAATAACTACGTAAAACAATGCTCCCTCTAATTTATACTTTTTTTTTTAACTTTTGGTTGTCAATTTACCCAGTTATTAAGAAAATAATTATTGGTATTGTAAAAAGTGGCTTTCTTCACGTTAGGAGTCACCGCAATTTATTTTGATAATACAAACCAAGATAGATATATTTTGACTAAATAATCACCATGATCAGACTTTGCCTTTACGTGTTTTCATAATACCACAGGTATGATCTTGGGAATTCCACACTGGGTCAATACGTGTCCAAGGACTTTTGTTCTTTTTGACATCTGTTATTTTGGAACAAATCTTTTTGGTTCTTAAAAGAAACAGTTCGAGAAGGTTCAATTTATTATTTTATTTTTGTTAATTGATAAGGTTCACTCACTATATATTTTAAAATCATTAATTCAATGACAATAAATCGTGGGCATAATAAATCGTAATTACTCACTTTTATGCAATATATATATTTTCCTTTTTCTAGTCATACTACTCCTATTAGTTATACTAATCACACGTGGAACTTGTATTTAGTCCATAAATAGTAAGCAATTATGTATTCAATTTATAATTAATTGTGAATAATTACCAAATCAATAATATAGTTTAGGAGGAAAGAGGAATGTATTTTTATATCTAAAAATAAAATGTAATAATTTCAAGTATTTAAATTGTATAACAACTTTATCTAAAAGTCTGCGTTATATATTTTTATTTATTTAGTTATATTCTTAACACGTCGTTCACGTGCAAGTTTGATTTTCTTTTAGTGATTGGTGGCGTAAATTTAAATTCAAGATTTTCGTTTATTACGACATCATGTAAATTTATTTGAAAGAATAAAATTTTATTTTACTCAATTTTATCTTTTAACACAATTACACAAGTGGCTTTAGTATAATTATCTTATCTGGGACCTCATTAGTGTTAATCCAAGATTAGGTAGCAACTTATATAAATAATTAGTGATTAGAGTACTAATTAATCCCCATATGAAATACGTGTGATTGTGATATGCTGTCTTTTACAAATTATTATATCTAATAATTTTGTCTATTAATTATTATAATATTTTGTAATGACGTATAATTTGTCTCTAAGTAGTCAAAGTTTATGTAATTAAACACCTACTTAGAACATGACTTTTTCTTCTTATTATAAAATTATTATTACTCCATTATTTATTTTTTTGTTTTGGTCAAGAAAAGATTGCCATATTCTTCATGCGTGTGATGTAATAATTCAGATAGAAATCCTTCAGGGTGATTCAGTGATTTAAATTTGGGACGTCCAAATTGAAAGTCTCAATTTTGAAATCCCTTACTAGCAAAAATAAGGAATCTGTCTTCTAGATCGAGCTCGTCGCACCAGACTTGCCTAGTACGAATAATCTCTTCTATGTGATTTGCCAGCTATTATATAAGAGCTAGGGTTTATTCTATACGCACCCAAGTTTCTCCTATCATAAAAAAAGGTCAGATGAAAAATAAAAGAGGGTTACGTGTAATTAGTTAAGTAGATCCCCTTTTTTTTTAAAAAAAAAAAAATTAATTGTCTTTTCTATATTTAGTCAAATTAAAGTCTTTAACGTTACTTTTGCGGCACAGATTAATGTAATATTTAAGTCAAAAATTTCAACCTTAAAAAAATGTCAATCCTGATATTGCATGCACACGAGGAGTTTAGGCTTTATATAAATAATTTTTTATATTATTAAATTATTTAAAATATATTTATAAGTATTTTTCTAAAATACGTAATTTAAATTTAAAAATAAAATATAAATTATTTGTTGTAGTAGCTAAAAATAATATGATAATAAAATTTTTAAAAAATATTATATTTGCCTCTTTATACTATTGAAGTAAGTTATAATTTTTTAAAATTGAAATTGAAATTTTAATGGGCACAGAATAAATATAACTTTAAAATGGTATAATGGAGGACAAATATATACCCTTTTCTAAAAATATTGCTTAGGAAATTTTAAAAAAAAAAACTTATTTTTTTCTTCTGTCATCATATGATTTGTTATTGCTATTATTATTATTATTATTATTATTATTATTATTATTATTATTATTATTATTATTATTATTATTATTATTATTATTATTATTATTATTATTATTATTATTATTGACAATCCTTCTATTGTTATTCTTTTAAACATGTTGTGTTATGCGTTATTTAGTCAATGATTTATTGAAAACAACATAGCATATGTATTATCACAACATAAAAGTAAGTTATATATAATCGCTTTGATTTCTCCGGACTGTCTGTTTATAAAATTTCACTAGGTATATTGTCGTTGCTATTTTTTATTTTCCGTTATCTTTATATTGTATCTTCTTTTCACATTTGTTATGTTGTGAAATAATTTACTTGAGCTGAGAGTCTATTGGAGACATAGGTATAAGATCGTGTAGTGTGTACGCACACACCCTCTTTAAATTTCTCTTATAAAATTTTATTGAGTATGTTATTGTCGTTTTTACCGCTAATTCTGTTCTCAAATCTACTCATTCTCCGATAAGCAATATAATAATCTTTAAAGAGATATCAAATAATCTTTATACTAGTTCGATCAAAGTTTTAATTTTATGTACATATATATATCATACATTGGCTTAGATTATTTTTTTACGAGTATTTATATTCTTTATATTATTAGCATTCACTAATAAAATTTCTGATTCCGTCACCGATCGTCGGAAGGTATTATATGGTTGTCAATAGAGTACGTGACATCCTACTCATTACATATTTTACTTATAATTCTTATTGTTTTTATTTTTTCCAAATTACTTATAATCATGCACGTGAAATTGTCTGATAAACAAACGACCAAAGATTTATAAGATCTTAAATGATTCCTTTACTATTTTGTGAGTTTATATACATTGTAAATTGTAATTATAAACTTTTGATACAATTTAATATACTGTGGCATGTTATCTATTTTATTTTTATAATTATAATTTGATTATTGTGATGAATAGTTACTTAACTATATATAAGTGTTATTAAGGAGGGATCTATTGTTTAAGTTATGTAGGTTCAATATTCAAATGTGACCTTCGTTGTGCTATAGTTTTGATCGATGATAAGCGCTTCATCGTAATAAATGATATATTATTGATGTAGTATCAGAATTGATATATTGCAAGTGGAGGGTGTGTGTCATACCTAGTGATGATGGAGTTGGGAATGATTTGTATCTGAGTCATGATCGAACATGACATTTTCTTGATAAACTTGTTATTTAAAGAAATAAAGTTACACTAAGGTTATGGTTGATATGGAGAAAAATATTTTTCATGAAAAATCATGTCTTAATTTCCTGGAAAATAAGCTGATTTCTAACTCATTTTCTCTTGTTTGGTTGGTGAGTGGAAAATGTTTTCCTCTATACCAAACACACCCTAATATTTACTATCTTCGTCTCATTTTATGTTGTATCCTTTCCTTTTTAGTCCATCGGAAAGAGAATGCCACTATAATATAATTAGAAATAATTTAACTTTTAAATTCTTCTTTTATCCTCAATAAAATGATTTGCAACCATACAAATATCTAAAAATCATTTTAGACCATAAATTTCAAAAGTCTTTCTTTCTTAAATGTCGTATCAAATCAAATTATACCACATAAAATGAACCGAAGAGAATATCAGCTATAACTTTTGACACGATGTACTCGTTTTAATTATACTTATTTTATTAGCATTGTGTTTAAGGAAATATTAATATATTTTTCCCATGCGCATTTGCTCTCTCTTTGTTTCTTGGGTGGTAGACAATGCATAGACCACATCCTTCCCAAAAACTAAAATAATTAGTATTCTTTCTAGAGATTAATTTATTAACTTATTCTTCAATAAATAATTTTAGATGTGTTTTCATTGTTTTATTTTGTTTGGTTTATATCTTTCGATAAATGTATCAAATAGGCTGCTCCTCCCTTAATCAGAGATCTCAGGTTCGAATTCTGAATATGAAAAAACTCTTGGTAGGGAGTGCTTCTCTCCCAATGAGCCTCTACGCGGCACGAATTCAAAATAATTGAGCTGTAATGTGGACACCAGACATCGAATGAAAAAAAAAAGACAAATGTATCAAATGTTTACCATGGTCAAAGGCCAACATGGTATAATCTTACAAATGCATGAATGTGTTATATTTTTTAAATGTATTTCCATGCATTGTAAGTTAATTGATTAGATACATCAAATATTAAATTTTCTAATTATGAGTTAATTGTAAGTTAAATTGATTAGATCCACGATATTATGATTCATATAACCATTGCTTAAAATAAAATATATATAATAACAATAATAGCATAATCTCATAAATAAATTTGAAAAGAATGATGTGTACACAAAATCAACTCTTATTTTCTTCAGATAGAAACATATTTTTAATAAACTCGCAACTTAAATAAAAGTAATTATGTAAATGTATGTGGAAAATATTGGTATTTTTTTAGTAATTAATTTATCAATTTGCCACCATTAACGGCGAAAATGGAACAATCTTTATTAAATGGTTTAATTAGGGGACCAATTTTTTTATTTTATTTTAAGAGAACACGTGTTTCAGTGTGGAATATTTATTTTATTTATAGAAATGACTTTTCCAAAAATATATGCATGTAAATAATTGGAAAAAAATATTAAATAAATAATATAATATAATTCCAAAAAAATCAGCTATTATAATAAAAATACTGTAATTAAGAAATTTCACTATATATATATAATAATTATAAGTTTATATATTCATCAAACTAATTTTTTTGATATAGAATATTAGATTATATATTTCTAAATAATGAAATATATTTGTTGAGGGGAATATGTCTCATACGTTGAATTTGACAAGGAAAAACAAAGAAATTAATTTGTTGTGATTCTATGCATCATATCTTAAAAAGATTTTACATATATTTTGGATCATATTTCTTATTTTATAATTTATAATAATATAAATTTTGTCTTTATCAAATATTATAAATTGAGTTTTGTCTTGCTCTTCAATTTTTGCCTTGGATTATAATGATTTTTTATAAGCAAGTGACTAATTTTATGTTTATGAAATAGAGATTTTTAAAAGAAAAAATAGAATAATATTGTCACGATTCAAATAAAGTCTTTAAGTATCGTAAATATAAAAGAGGGAAAAAGGTCATATACATCCTTAAATTTTATGAAAATGTTTAGATATATCCTTCGTTTGAAGTTTAGCTCATCGGTATCCTCATTGTCCAACTTTTTGCATATATATCCTTGTAAGTGTTAGTTGCTTTGTTGAAAATACCCAAACCCTTTTAAAATAGTAATAATCGAAATTGCGATATTTTCTTTTAATTTTATATGGAATTTATACTAAATTAAATATTAAATATACACCCGCCTTTTAATATTTTGACTCGTAAATTATTTTCAAGTGAAAAATAATTCGTTTTAACCCATTCTCAAAGTCCTAATATGAGAAAACCTCTTCATTACAACGTGCGTCGCTAGTTTCGTGAGAAAACTTCTTCCACCAAATTTTGGTCAGTTCTTCCGTCAAGTTTCGATCATCTTCCTCCATTCAAGTTTTAAAAATATGATTCAATATTTGAGTGTTTCAAGTCAGGGTTCAATGAGCTAGCTGTCAATGCGGTATTGAAACGAGAATTCTCACGGCTTTCAGGGTTTGTTAAGTCAGTACCTAACAAGCATTTATCGAAATAACATTTGTTAAAAAATTGGACGACAAGGGTACGAATGTGCTAAACTTTTAACAAGGGTATATTTGGACATTTTTGTAAAGTTTAGAGGTGTTCGTGTATATACGACCCTTTTTCCGTAAAAAATTGTCATCGTCCATACTTTCGAAAAGGTGAAAATCGTAATCGGAATAGTATTTATCAGCTTTTTTTTAGTATTGGAGTTTCATATTTACAAATAAAACTTTATGATGATATTAATACTTCATGAAACTTTTATTTTCCATTTATGAAAATAATAATTATATGTGAATTTTATCAAAAAAAACAAAAAACAAATGGTGAATATAGATGGGCCAAATATAACTATAGCCTGTGGGCTTATTATAAATATGGTCCAAATATACTTTTTAAAATACTTTTACAATCTTTTTTTTCCTATTTAAATGGTAAAATCATTTTCTCAAATTAAGCTTGTATAAAATAAAAGTGTAAAGACATAATAGATAAACAAGAGTTCATATTTAATTTTAAACAAATACATGTATTCCAATTTTGATAATTCACAATTAGACATCTTCGTTTAGTCTCAATTGACAACTAATCACTTAAGACTTTTTGATAGTGTCTTGTGGATTCCCAACATTAACAATATACATAGGAGAATTATTATAAATAGTCTTGGCTTGAAACTTAATATAGTCAAATAACTATATTTTACATAATTACACAATATAACCTCGACTATGTGACCTGGGGGGAGGAGAGAGGCGAACGAGATTGAGAGAGGGAGGAGAGAAGCGAATTGTATATGTATATTTGTCAAATTGTATGTGTATATCTGTCAAATAATTGTATGTGTCTCAATTGATAATTAATCACTTAAGACTTTCTGATAGTGTCTTGTGGATTCCCAACACTAACAATATATAAAGGAGAATTTTCATAAATAACATAGGCTTGAAACTTAATATGGTCAAATAACTATATTTTACATAATTACACAATATAACCTCGATTATGTGACCTGGGAGGGAGGAGAGAGGCGAACGAGATTGAGAGATGGAGGAGAGAGGCGATTGTATATGTATATTTGTCAAATTGTATGTGTATATCTGTCAAATAATTGTATGCGTCTCAATTGACAATTAATCACTTAAGACTTTCTGATAGTGTCTTGTGGATTCCCAACACTAACAATATATAAAGGAGAATTTTCATAAATAATATAGGCTTGAAACTTAATATGGTCAAATAACTATATTTTACATAATTACACAACATAACCTCGACTATGTGACCGGGGGGAAGGAGAGAGGCGAACGAGATTGAGAGAGGGAGGAGAGAGGCGATTTGTATGTATATATTTGTCAAATATATATATATATATATATATATATATATATATATATATATATATATTTGTATATCTGGCAAGCGAGATTGAGAGAGGGAGGAGAAAGGCGAGCGAGATTGAAAGAGGGAGGAGAGAGGCGAGCGAGAGTGGAGAGAGGCAAATTGTATTTGTAGATCTGTCGAATTGACTATACATATTTGTTAAAATAATTGTATATATGCAGCTGATATACATTTGTAACTGTAAATGCAGAGAAAATAGCCATAAAACTCTAACTATAGTTATAAGTTGTAATTTTCAAACTATAATTGTATAATGTAAAATCATATCATATGTTTGCCTAATTATGTTATTTTATCATATATAAATGATTATTTTTAAAAGAATTTTCGCATATAGCCACTAAAAAATATCTTAATTATCTGTAAAATTAAGTCTTGGGGGCCTAGCTCACGACCCAAAAGCTAGCTCAAAGGAAGGAGGCTTACCCAAGCCTTATAAAGAGACCACCCATCTCATTAACCACCAATGTGAGACTTTTTTCATACTTCAACATTAACTATAGTTATAGTAGTATATGAATAATTCGCGCAACATTTGTATACGTTTATGTAATTCGCTATACAATTCATTGTTTTTATATAGCGTTTGTATATTTCGCTATACAATTTGTGCACAACGTTTGTATAATTTACAATACAATTTGCAGTGTTTGTATATTTCACCATACAATTTGATTCGCGCACAAATTTTGTATAATTGCGTACAATGTTTGTATCAATTGCATGAATTATATAAAATTCAAACTGTAATTTTAGCTACACGTTTGCCACGAACTGTAATTAATTCAAAGTATAATTATACTAGCTAATTATCTACCGCTTGGAGAGTAATAAGTTTGAATATGTTAGTGTATATTGTATGAGTTAAAAGTGCAAAATATATAGCGCCTCTTTCTCCAAAGCTTCTACCGCCATGTCCATGTAGCACGAGATATACAGAGTGTTGAGCTTTCAAGCCAAAAGTGGAAGATGATAAATGCTAAGATACCCAAATTCAAATCATTGGTTTCCTTAAAAGAAGCTGAAACTAATCACCTTTTATGGCCGGCAAAATTTTCTTCATTGTCGTCATCTTTACAACACTATATCAATTCAGACACTCCTATTTTCGGCCAAAAGATTCATTCGTACATTGTAAAAACTGGGTATAAACCCAATACTAATATAAGTATCAAATTGTTAATACTTCATTTGAAAAGTTCTTGTCTTTTTTATGCCCGCCAAGTGTTTGATGAAATGCGTCAACCGACTTTATCTGCTTATAATTACATGATTTCTGGGTATGTGAAACATGGGTTTGTGTTAGAATCTTTTAATATGGTTAGAAAGTTGTGTCTTTGTGGTGAAACTCCAGATAAGTTTACGTTATCCATGATTTTGAAGGGGTCTACTAGTGGCTATGCAGAGTCATATTCTCCCTATATTGGAAAACAGGTTCATGCCCAGGTGTTTAAATGCGATTTTGAGGGTGATGATGTGCTTTATACTGCGTTAGTTGACTCGTATGTGAAGAGTGGGAGGGTGGATTATGCAAGGAGAGTGTTTGATTTGATGTTGGAAAGGAATGTAGTTTGCTCGACGTCGCTGATAACTGGATACATGAATCAGGGTTCTATTGAGGATGCTGAAGATGTGTTTAGTAAAACGATGGAGAAAGATGTTGTGGTGTTCAATGCAATGATTGAAGGTTATAGCAAACAGATTGAAAATGCTAAGAAGGCGATTGAGGTTTATATTGACATGCAACGTTTCGGTTTTAGGCCAAATATTTCTACTTTTTCTAGTATTATTGGGGCTTGTTCTGCTCTAGCAGCATTTGAAATTGGTCAACAAGTTCAAGGACAGCTGATGAAGACTGAGTTAATTGAGCACGTAAAAATCGGAAGTGCTCTAATTGACATGTATTCCAAGTGTGGATTGGTTGAGGATGCAAGAAGAGTCTTTAACCACATGCCTGAGAAGAATGTCTTCTCATGGACTTCAATGATTGATGGATACGGGAAAAGCGGGTATCCCAATGAGGCACTTGAACTATTTAGTATAATGCAAGAAGATCATCTCATCGTTCCAAATTATGTTACATTTCTAAGTGCTCTTTCTGCTTGTGCACATTCCGGACTCGTTGTTAAAGGAAGAGAGATTTTTGAAAGCATGGAAAGAGATTACTGTATGAAGCCAAGGATGGAGCACTATGCTTGCATGGTTGATCTCTTTGGACGCTCAGGGAGCTTAAATCAGGCATTGGAGTTTGTAATTAATATGACTGAAAGGCCAGATTCTGATGTTTGGGCAGCTTTACTCAGTTCTTGTAGAGTGCACGGAGATGTGGAATTGGCTAATTTAGCTGCCAATGAGCTTTTCAAGTTAAATAGTGGTAGTCGTCCAGGGGCATATGTTGCACTATCTAATGCTCTTGCAGATGCTGGTAGATGGGATGGTGTGAGTGAACTTAGGGAGATTATGAAGATTAGAGGAATATCAAAGGGCACAGGCTTCAGTTGGGTTGGTAGTGATGGCAGTTTGAAAGCTTTCTTTGCTGGACAACATACATAACTAAAGGTAATAGTAGCAAGTTTTCACCTTTTTTCCTCTGTGTGTGAAAGAGTTTTCACTCAGTTAATCTGATCATTTTTTTTCTTTCAAATATACAGTTCAAGATCTCCAGAGCCTGGTAGTAAAGAAACGCATCACTACCTATCCGTACCGACTTAACCATGCCTGAACAGGAAGATGGAAAATTGACATGTGACTAGTTGAACACAAATGGAAAATATACCTCCTCAGCTGCATGGTTTGGCTTTCTTCACCTTTCTACAAGGATTCAAGTTCATATACTTGAGTTTGTTTCTATCTCCGTCAAGGATTATTGTTCTATCATTTAAGTTCAAGAGAAATAATATGTTGATAGTCAAATCATACAAGCAGGTCGAGCTACCAGTGATAGAGGAGTCCACTTTCCTGCATTTATCGATCAGGATCCTCAAGGCACCAAGAAGGTGTGTTTCTTTGCATGGTTGGCATCTAGGGAGGAGATATTGACAATGGATGAGCTAAGGGAGCATGTTTGTAGTGGATGCTCCTGATTTGGTTTGGGTGTACAGTGCGTAATGCCGTGCACAATGGAAGAAGTGTTGCATTACTGGGCCTTCAAAATGAGGAAGAGAAGAAATAGGGCATGGATGTTGCCCTGCTAGCCTTATTGTGGGTAAACATGGAGGGAGAATAATAGGAGAGTGTTTAAAAAGGGGTTGAAATAGTTATCTATTTGTAGTTTCCTTTTGGTACAGCCACAAGCTCCCCTGTGTGTATACATGATTGATGTCCTTTATTGAGAACCATATTTTTGTGTAGGTTCGGGTATGTTTTACTTTACAACTATAAGGGGTTTCTCCCACACATTAATAAATTTGTTTACCTTACTGAAAACAAGTTGTATTTGAGCTAGTATTTGGTACAGGTTGGACATCCAATATTTCCATGTGCGAGGAGCGGTTAATAGATTGAACTGTAGTGAGACTACTGGAAACTCAATCAGTCAATCATATACCAAAACAAAGGCAGATAAATTTTGGAGTTCCTGACCAAGTCGAATGTGTTTTCATTTCTCGATGTTTTCTCCATTCTCTTGAGCTTTACAAGCAATAGCATGTTGACATTATTGTACAGTGTGTGCAATCAAAGCTGACCTTGTGGCTCCATATCTTTCGTAGTAATGTAGTTCTCCGCGATGCAAGGAGCACCAATTCCATTTCCATAGACTGCCTAATTCATTGTTGACTAAGGTCTAACAAGCAGACACTCTATCTATCGATTTCTGAAGTGAAGCTTTTACAAGAAATTGCAAAAACAAAAAGAATATTAAGTACGTTGTCCTTGGCTTGCCTATCCAGAATCAAGCGAATGCCTAAGACTATCTATCAATTGATGTAATAAACTTAATCTTTTCTGGGGAACTTAACTTCTTGGAGAAAATAACCTTTACTATTATACTTTTTTTTTGGGCAATCAGGTGAAAAGCAGCTCTTATAATAGTTATGCATTGTTTGGCTATTAGGCATGTTAAATTTGGTTTTGTGTATGCCTTTTGTCGGTTATGGAAGTTTATCATCCCTATTAATCTGGTCCAGGCCTAATGTAATGCTTCTGCAGGATTCGTGGAACTAAGGGTTCTATGCTTGAAGTTGGATTTGCTGTCTCATGATTGTGACGTTGTCAACAGGATGAAGCTTAACAGTCTATGTTGTGAATTTTTTGTCTCATGATTGTGAATTTGGAAGCTAAATGTTTAAGGTTGATGAATATTGGGTGCATCAGAAGACTTCTGCATATGAATACTTGCTGGATGTAATCAGATGGAAGAAGAAGTTGTTTTATATTAATAGAAAAGCAATGTGTAAATACAATAGATTATGTGTTAACTTAGGAAAGAAATAAACTAAATCAGGAAAGAAATAAAAGATTATTCCTATAAATCTACAACCTAAATAAGGTACATTACTGGGAATGAAATCTATATTCGTTCTATAACACTGGATAAAATAAACAGTGTACATTTCCTCTAGCATATGATGTTTATCTTGAGCTAGTGACAAGTTTTAGTTTTGACTGCATGTTGTTGACTAACCATTGTTCTTATGCATGAATAGGATTCCAGAGTGTAGTCCAACGATGCTGTCATTAAAATTCTGTTCTTTTTGGCCATAAAGGTATTTATTTCCGCTTGTGAATTTCGTACAAAATTGTTGTTCTAGTAGTTCTTTTTGCAGTTTATTGCTTCTCCTGTTCTTATGCCTTAATAGAAGAAGTATTTGAAGATAGTTCATCTTACTTGTTCATTAAGAAGCTACAAACCTCAAGGCTATACACTAATGAAAAACCTGGAGGAAACAAAGGTGAAGATTTAAAATGGAGACACAGGTTTTAATCAGCTTTCTCAATATAGAAGAAAAAATGATCTTTAGAAATACTGGCAAATTCTATGATTTGTTTGAAAAAGAAAAGCCAGAAGTGAAGAGTCAATAAATAATGAGACCAACTATTTGATTGCACTGAGTTCATTTTGCTGAATTGAGGCTCTGGCAAGTATTCTTTTGTCCTTTTTCCATAGCGAATAGAAGCCTGTGTATATTAGTCAAAGATGTGAGTTCACAGGTGACCTTGCTTATTCCTTTCCTCATTAGCCTTTGGCTACCGCATAAATCTTGTAAAAAAGATGGAATTGTGAATGAGAAATATAAGTTTCTGATTTTCATAGGAATCAATAGGATTATTTCAAATTTTTCAGGTTAAGAGAGCCTTGGATTGCTCTCAGTGAGGAACTTTCTCTCTTAAAGAAGGCCTTCCATTCCTGGAACTTTCCTCATTAAAAGTGCAATAGAAAAAGGCCGTGCCAGGCGTTCCTTTCTCTCATCAGACAGCAATCTATCTCGAGCTCGTGTTTGCAAAACTTTCACCCAACTAACCTGTCTTTTCTCCACTTGCTCAGTCTTTTTTCTTGCTTGATTGCGAAGCATGGTTTGGAAAGGTCAGCTGAAAGGCAGTTTATAAACATTCAAACCTATTCCTTTGTGGCTTTGATTGCGGGGTACCTTAGCATGGGGGACGTCTAAGCCTTTTGCCATTGCAAAACTGGCTGATATTACACAGCAGGTTTGAAGCTTGAAGATGTACATATCTTTTCGGCTCCATAGACGGAACTCTTTTAGGTATTAGGGAGGGGAGAACACCACTCAGCACTGCTCCGTGGGGCGTTCAATGCCTAAAACTTATTAGTATTCCTACGCAGTGGTTCAATGTTAATGTCATTCTCAACTCTATCACTATCACTGACTGTGTCTCCTCCTTCTCGTTTGGGATAGGACTCTAAAGTTTAGGGCTTATAGAGATTGTACCAGTTTAAGAGATCTATTCCCAACCCTCCCAGCTCCGGTTATTAAGCATCTTTGTGGATATTTTGGAAATGCTGCTTCTCTAATTTAAGTAGCTTAAGCTGATATAGCATGCACAATCAACTTAGAAAGAGTCTGTTCTTTTCTCAAATTTGTTTTTGGTACCAATCATTCTGTTATTACCCTTTAAAAGTCAATATAGGTAGCCTTTACAAGTCGATATAGGTGGCGTTTAGGTAGCCTGTATATGTCAGAAAAAGGTAGTCTGTAATCCGATCCTCCAACCTTCTGATGCTGAAATATACAATTTTTTGGACTTCCATGTATTCCCAGGATTGAATGCTAATTTTTGGATTTTGTCGTAATTTGCTCTTTTTAGTTGCACTTATCAATGAAGTCCTCAGGAAAGGGCTGCAAGGTGGGTGCTAGATCTGCTTGTGTGCAGCTTTCATTATCCTTTGGCTCCATCTTGGTCTGTTGGGATAAGATGTGGAGGTCCATGCAATAATTGTGATGTGAGGAACATTGGCACATCAACTTGTTAAGTGGTTATTCAAGCTTGTTTTCTGCTTAACTGTATACTATAGGCCATTAAATAGAAGACTTCTTAGATTTACACTTCCGCAAGTTAAAAGTACTTTTCCTTTCTCTTAGTACATTTTATATTACAAATTAGTAATGGTGACTCTAAGCTTGTGATTTTTCAAAAGAAAATTTCAGCATCTTCCTTGGCTAATGATTGGTGAATTCATTCTTTGAGCTTTCTCTAGAGATTCAGCTTGATCGTCGTTAAAAATGTCTCTGACTTCAACAACATTTTACCCTCAATTAAAACAAGAAATACTGTTAAATATCAAGTGTTCGGTGGTGATGGTATACTCTCAAGTTCTGTTTTATACTCAAGTATAAAAATCAGTTGTTAACACATCTAAGAATATCAAATTCAATTTCTATTATGTGCGCACAATTACATTTTTCCGCTGAGATTAAATTGATACGTAGTCCGGTGTGATTTTAGGTTGAACATTGTACCTGGAGCTGTTGTTCACTAGAATTTTCAGTAATGGGAAGCACTGATGCAAAGGTTGGACCGACAATCAGTTCAAATTTTGTGTTTGGCTATAGTTGCAGAAATTTTATTTGACCATTAATTATCAGGGAAACAACAATCATGACTTATAAGAGTATGAAGGTGCTAAGTGTTTGAATCTCAATTTCTTCTTTATAGGTAGAAATGATGAGAGACTGGAAGGTGCTCATGCATCAATCCACATCAAAGTCCAATACTATTGCGCGGATGAGGCTTTTACAGTTGCATTTAAGCATAAATTCTTTGATTAAGTTCGTATTGGTCCCGTTATGGTTTTATGACTGAATGTTATACTAGGAGCAGTTTGCTGGTAGGGTATCCTCATCTCCTATAGCTACCTTGAGGAATGGTAGGACACAGATTAAAAAAAAAAGCAATGTTGCAGGTAACTGAAAAGAAAAAACAAAAAAGCTATCTTTATCTGTTGCTTTAGCTACATATTGATTCGTAGAGATTAAAGAATATGAATATGAATTCTCTGTTCTATTTAATTAGACTAACTTCTAGTTAATTTCTCCACATTCATTTGTATCACTGCTGCTATCAAATTCAGTTACAGCATTTTGGCCTTTCAAAGTTGGTGCTAAAACTGCAATTGAGACAAAACAGCTTTTGTTGGTGGATGGTGTGAGAAATATGGGAAAAATATATTATATGAATTATCTATTTACATTGTTACATAAAGACTCTATTTATAGACACTACAGTCTAATCTGAATTCAACTAGGATTGTGTAACCCTACTCCTACTCTAACTCTAACACTCCCCCTCAAGCTGGTGCATACAAATCATAAGCACCTAGCTTGTTACAGATATAATTAATACGAGGACTAGTGAGGGACTTGGTGAAGACATCTGCAAGCTGATCACTTGACTTCACAAACTTTGTAACAATATCTTTTGAGAGTATTTTTTCTCTGACAAAGTGACAATCAATCTCAATGTGCTTGGTCCTTTCATGAAACACTGGATTTGACGCAATATGAAGGGCCGCTTGATTATCACACACAAGTTCCATCTGATCAACCTCACCAAACTTTAGCTCCCTCAACAACTGTTTGACCCAGATAAGCTCGCAAGTTGCTGTAGCCATTGCTCGATATTCTGCCTCTGCACTCGACCGAGCAACCACACTCTGTTTCTTGCTCTTCCACGACACCAAATTACCTCCTACTAATACACAATATCCAGATGTAGACCGTCTATCAGAGGGTGATCCTGCCCAATCAGCATCTGTATATCCCGTGATATGCTCATGTCCTCGATCTTCGAAGAGTAGTCCTTTCCCAGGCGCTGACTTTATATATCGCAGAATACGAACAACTGCATCCCAATGACTATCACAAGGGGAAGTCATAAACTGACTTACAACACTCACAGGGAACGAAATATCAGGTCTAGTCATTGTGAGATAATTTAACTTTCCCACTAGTCGTCTATACCTTTCAGGATTACTGAGTGGCTCCCCCTGTCCTGGAAGCAGTTTTACATTCGGATCCATAGGAGTGTCAATGGGTTTACATCCCATCATCCCTGTCTCCTCAAGAATGTCTAAAGCATATTTGCGTTGACAAATAACAATACCTGATCCAGACTGAGCAACCTCAATACCTAGAAAATACTTTAACCTGCCAAGGTCTTTAGTTTGGAAATGCTTAAAAAGATGTTGCTTCAGACTAGTAATACCATCTTCATCATTGCCAGTGATAACAATATCATCGACATAAACAACCAAATAAATACATAAATTTGCTGCAGAATGCCGATAAAATACAGAATGATCAGTTTCACTGCGAGTCATGCCGAACTCCTGAATTACTGTGCTGAACTTTCCAAACCATGCTCGAGGAGACTGTTTCAGACCATAGAGTGACTTGCGCAATCGGCATACCAGTCTACTAGACTCCCCCTGAGCAACAAAACCAGGTGGTTGCTCCATATAGACTTCTTCCGCAAGATCACCATGTAAAAAAGCATTCTTGACGTCCAACTGATGAAGAGGCCAACGACGAATGGCAGCCATAGATAGAAGAATACGGACAGATGCCATTTTAGCCACAGGAGCAAATGTATCACTGAAGTCAAGCCCAAATATCTGAGTGTATCCTTTGGCAACAAGGCGA
The DNA here is from genome assembly GCA_029948455.1 of Solanum rostratum. NCBI lineage: Eukaryota > Viridiplantae > Streptophyta > Magnoliopsida > Solanales > Solanaceae > Solanum > Solanum rostratum. The sequence continues at coordinate 2,291,927 of CM057053.1, read as the reverse complement.
GCCTTAAGTCGATCAACCTGACCATCCGGACCAACTTTCACTGCATAAACCCAACGGCAACCAACAGTGGATTTACCTGCAGGAAGAGGGACAAGTTCCCAAGTACCACTCGTATGCAAAGCAGACATCTCATCAACCATAGCCTGCCTCCATCCCGAATGAGATAGTGCTTCACGAGTAGTCTTAGGAATGGAAATAGAGGACAAAGACGATACAAAAGCATGATAGGATGATGTGAGACGATGATAACTCAAGAAAGTATAATGTGGGTTAACATTTCGAGTGGATCGTATACCTTTTTTAAGGGCACTCAGTTGGCTAGGAGTAGGCAAGGCCGCAGTAGGTGCAGGGTCTGGCGCATGACATGAATCATTGAGAACCGGTGCTGGGCGTGGACGACGATGATAAGTCAAGAGAGGTGGAGGTGTGGTGGGTTTTGTTAGAGGTGGCACTATCAGTGGAGTTTCCTCAAAAGTCGGTACAGGTAGGACCTGAGGTAGAGGTAAGACCTCAGAGATATCAGGACCATCAGATGATGTATAGTAAGGTTGAGATTCAAAGAATGTGACATCAGCTGACATAAGATATCGATTAAGGTCAGGGGAATAACAACGATACCCTTTTTGAACACGAGAGTAACCAAGAAAGACACATTTGAGAGCACGAGGGGCTAATTTATCTTTCCCTGGAGCTAAGTTATGAACAAAGCATGTGCTCCCGAAGACACGAGGAGGTATAGAATGGAGATGTGACAAAGGGAACAATATGGAATGGGGAACCTGATTCTGAATAGAAGATGAGGGCATTCTATTAATTAAATAACAAGAGGCAAGAACAGCATCGCCCCAAAAACGCAGCGGAACATGGGACTCAATGAGAAGAGTGCGAGCAGTTTCAATAAGATGCCTATTCTTGCGTTCTGCTACACCATTCTGCTGAGGGGTGTATGGACAAGATGTCTGGTGAATAATTCCTTGGTGAGTCACAAACTCCTGAAATTGGGAGGACATGTATTCTAAGGCATTATCACTACGAAGAGTACGAATAGAAACACCAAACTGGTTTTGTATTTCAGCAAAAAAACTTTTAAATATAGAAAATAACTCTGAACGATCTTTCATTAAGAAAACCCAAGTACATCTTGAATAGTCATCAATGAAACTAACAAAATAACGAAATCCTAAGGTTGAACTAACTCGACTAGGACCCCAAATATCAGAATGAACTAAAGAAAAAATAGACTCAGAATGACCCTCAGTACTACGTGAAAAAGTAGCACGAGTGTGTTTCCCAAGTTGACACGACTCACAATCTAATGAGGATAAACTAGACAAACTAGGCACCATCCTTTGCAGTTTAGATAGACTAGGATGTCCCAAACGTTTGTGAATTAGGTCTGGAGTATCTGTGACGGAGCATGCTGTGAAGGATTTGTAAGAGGTAAGATAGTAAAGGCCTTGTGATTCATGTCCTGTGCCAATCGTCTGTCCCGTACTGCGGTCCTGCATAAGGAAAAAATCATCAAAAAAATAAATGCCACAATGTAAGTCCCGTGTCAAACGACTAACCGATGCCAAATTAAAGGGAGAACCAGGAACATAAAGAACAGAATCTAAGGGGACAGAAGGTAAAGGTTGGGCTTTTCCAATCCCTTTAGGTTTGGTCTGGATCCCATTGGCCAAAGTAATAGCAAGAAGGGAGTGTGAGTAAACAAGATCAGACAAAAGTGTTTTGTTACCAGAAACATGATCAGAAGCTCCTGAGTCCATAACCCATGGTCCAAGAGGACTAGACTGTGAAACACAAGCAAAAGGATTACCCGCGACAGGAACAATAGGTTGAGAAGTTGATGCTGCTTGTGGAGACAGTTGCTGACGTGCTCGATACTGAAGGAACTCATCATAATCAGCCTGAGCAATATGAGCATTATTAGATGATCGGTCAGGTGGAGCAACGGAGACAGTAGGATGAGCAACAGTTTGCTTATTCGCTCGATTTCGAAGGGATTCATTATATTCCTTTATAACAATAGGATCATAACTGGGGGGTGGACCATGCAAAGTATAACATATGTCACGAGTGTGTCCAGACTTGTGACAATAACTACATTTAGAGCGAGATCTTCCAGAACGGCCTCCTCCCCGTCGGTTCTCCATGGTAGAACTCTGTTTATCAATAGTTTGAGATGCAAGAATGGATGAGTCAATGATGGGTGATGAAGCTACTTTATGGGTGGGCGGCGCAGCAAGACGAAGTAAACGAGAGAATAATTCATCCATTGTAGGGATGGTAGGACTAGCCAAGATCTGGTCACGCACAGAATCATGATCAGCAGGAAGTCCAGCTAGTGTAAGGACTAAAAACAAGGTTTGTCTGTGCTCTTGTTGTGTTTTGACGTTCGCGGTGACTGGCATCAACGTTTCAAATTCCTCCATGACTGCTTGCACTTGTCCCAAGTATGTCGACATATCAGAATCACGTTTCTTTAAGGTGGTCATTCGAGACACCACATCATAAAATCGAGATATGTCATTAGTATATAAAGCACGAGCCTTTTCCCAAACTGAATAACATGTCTGGAATGGGCGAAATAAGGGCATCAACTTGGAATCAATAGAACGCCATAGGAGACTACACAATTGAGCATCAACCCTCTCCCATTGTGCTTTGGCTGTGGAAGATTCCTCAATAGCCTTTTGCTTTGTATCCACCACAGAAGCATTGGTTGTTAAATGATCGTGAACACCTTGACCTTTGCACCATAATTCAACTGAGGAAGCCCATGCTAAGTAGTTGGAACTACCCATTAAGGGTTCTGAAGTGATTATAGGATGAGAACTACCTGTTCCTGTACTTTTGGAGCCAAACAGATCAACCCCAAAAGACATCCTTTGGAACAAAAGGATAAAAACTGTGTAAACTGTGTAAATAAAGAAAAAAAAGAGATGGGTCTGCCTCAGGATGCTGAGGCGACCTCACTGAGGCAAGAAAAGTGAAAAATAAAGGTCGGAATACTGAAAAAAGTTGCCGGAAAAGGTCGGAGTCGCCGGAACCCTAACTTCAGATGTCGGAATCAAGAAAAAAATGTATGGGCAGCCTCGGAATGGAGAGGCGACCCATCTGGAAAAAAAAAGTTGCCGGAAAGTGGTCGGGAAGTAGCCTCACGCGCCGGCGCGTGGCCAGATCTCGCCGGAAAACCTGCAGGTTGAGGCGGCGCGTGTGGGCGCGTGCAGGGGTATTTTCCGGTGGGTCTGACCTCGATGTGGTCGCCGGAGGGTGAGGGACAAGGTAGTGATGTTGATTTTCACACAACACTGACAGAAAATACACCGACATAAATCAGCAATTGAACCCGGAAGATTTCTCACCGATGCTCTGATACCATGTGAGAAATATGGGAAAAATATATTATATGAATTATCTATTTACATTGTTACATAAAGACTCTATTTATAGACACTACAGTCTAATCTGAATTCAACTAGGATTGTGTAACCCTACTCCTACTCTAACTCTAACAGATGGAACCATTACCAAATTGATCATTTGTTTTGCTTTCTCCTAGTTAGTCATCGGAGTTGTAATTTGTTTACAGTCAGGGGTGGATAGGAGGGGGCGGGGTGTTGGCCTGAACCCCCTCGGCAGAAATTTACATTGTATATACAAGTTGTTGTTTTTAACTTTTAGTGTATATCTTTAGGTTTTGATCCCTCGAACGCATTGGCTCAGTGGTTTGGGGGGTCAAAAATTCACCTTGATTTTCCAAGTTCAAAACAGTGGGAAATGATATCAAAGGAATTGGGGAAAAGACTAATCATAGATAATATTGTTGAGATAAACTGAGAAATTTTGATCGAAACCCCACATCCCAAAATAAAAAGGTGATGTTGAATGCATGTCCCAACACTATTTTCAGCTGCAAAACTAACAAATCACATGCAGGTGGCAGCCACATGGTGACTGATTTTTTTCCTTCCATTTTCCGCTCGTGTTTTTGGTAGTTAGAAGCCTGATTTTAAATTTTTCGGGATCTTGATGCAGATAGTCAATGTCACTTAACGTCTGAGCTACAAGTATCTTGCATGGATTAATCCTCTTCACAAGATCTTATGCACATGGAACATAATCATAAATGAGGTAGCTGGGAAGTCCTTTTACTATTCTGCAGCCCCACCAGTCACCAGGTCTGGCATATCAGGTTTACAGCAATGGAGCTTTCGTCTTCAGTCCTAATTAACATGTCACAAGGCCATCTTGTTTCATGGAGAAAACTTCTCATTAGCGACAAGGAACAGGTAAACATCCCCATATCTATGATGTTAACCTTAGCCTTAGATAATATGAATATGTGCTGGTCCCTTCTTTTAACGACTGTGGTGTCCGTGCGGACTTTTGTGCACCTTGACTAATTTCCACGAAATACTTCTCACCTCCCGCCCGCAACAAGTAGCTCTATCCACCAAAGATGGGACATATGTGAAGAATCACGTAGTGTTTCTTGTCTCTGTACCTAAGACGTCATGACTCTCAACCATTTCATTGACCACTAGGCTTGCGTCACTTTTTTCTTTATTAAAGTTTATAAGGACTACTATATCCAACCCCAGAAAACAACGGTAATATGTAAACTACCTTATTTATTGTTGATAGGACCATTATCATTTATGCCTAGGAAAGAGGGTTAATCAATATGCACCTTATAAAATTTGCAAGTTGTCATTGCATTGAATATACAGGAATTGGCTCTTCATTTCTTCTTTTTTTGTGTATAGACCACAAGTCTACATCCATCTTATTTTACAGATACCTTATGTCTGGAGTAAGAATGAGCAAAGTCTTTTGTAGTCCCTTTAGAGTAAGTTTTATTAAGACTAATTGGGTCCATTAAAATTGACAGATCAATTGCTTGTTTCGTTTTGTCAACTTTTGGCCAAACTATAACAAAGATTGATGTCTTTTGATAAAGTCTTCTATACTTGAATATATTTGCATCAACAGCCTAATGTCTTTACTATTTTGCATCAAGTCCCTTGATCCTCATGAAAATCCACAAAACAAGTACTGATCTTTATCATGTAGCTACGCAAGGGGACGAGCTGTTACAACTGTGGGGCTGGTAAGTTTAGAGACACGGGAATGATCGTAAGCAGACTTAACTCTGCTTGGTGATCATATAGGCACTGCAGGTACAAAGTTGACGCTTGATTCCTTGGACCTGAATCGCATATGTATATCGTTGAAAATACCTAAAAATACATATATAGGTTAAAGCTATGGATGTGCTGACATTAACGTAAAATTCTGGAACTGCCTCTGCATAGTACTTGATTATTCGTGTCATTTGAGAAAGTTTGTTTAGTTCCATGCAAGTAATCACTGACAATTGGTAAATAGTCACTTTTTAGAAAAGCCTATACATGTTTAGAACAGTGCGGAGCCAAGAAGACAGTGAATTCTTGGTCGTGAATATCTGAACTGGTTATTTACTGTTGGAAAGAGGGTAAAATGAAGGAAGATATTAAACTGGAATGTCTGTGATTCCAACAACCAAAGAATATCTTCTAGTAAGTAACCAGACAAGTTCAGTATTGGGTGCTGAGGTAAGTTCAAATGGTCCAAGAAAGTGGCCATATGTGAAAGGGGAATTCAACTTTTAGCCACAAGTGTTGTGTCTTGTTGGTGGATAGGTCAATGGATGGTAGCAACTGTCAGTTTACTTATGAAAGCATTTACTCAGACCTCCCTCTTTTGTAGAATGGTCCCTTACAACCTTTGTAGTTTCTGAAAAGGATGTGTAACTAAAAATTTACAGACATTTATACTAGGAAACTGTTGTGCTAAAATTTGGTTTTCTGAGACCATAAGTTACTATTTTTACTTGTACACTGTTCATGGTGCTAGTTGAAGTAACTAAGAAAATCCCCTTTCCTTACGGTTAGGGCTGGTAAAATGAGTAAGTTATTTGGGTACTTATTCAGATTTACTCATTTTAAACGAGCTAAGTACCCAATCCATTTAAGATGGATAAAACTCATATTACCTATTAAAAATGAGTAATATGGATAAAAAAGTTTCATAAAGTAAATTAATTTTTTATTGGCGGGGGGTTGGGGGGGGGGGGTGGAGGTAAGCAATTCTTTTTGAATTTTCTAAAAAAGTAAATTTAACTTTTTATTAGGAGGGGTTGGAACCAGGGGAGGGGGATTACAAAAATTTAACTTTTTTAACATTTGGGGGGTTGGTGGGGGTGGGGGGCTTTGGTAAGCGAGGCCGTTAAAAAATTAAGATTTAAATTATTTTTTTTGGGTAGGGGGGGAGGTGGGGGGATGCTCAGGGGGGTTCGGGGTAGGGGGTGAAGATTGGCTAAAAGGATTTGTTTTTAAAACTTTTAAAATGATCCCTAATATAATATGAGTATCCATATTTACCCATATATATTTACCCATACTATCTATTGGGTAACTTGTTTTTACTCATTTAAAATATGAGTCGAGTTGGATATTTTATCATTTTTTGCTTAGCTCGTATTTGATTTACTCATATTCAACTCGATCCGCTCGTTTGCCACCCCTACTTACAGTCAAATGGCTTTCAACTCTTTTGATGAGAAATGCGAAACAATAATATACTAATGTAATCTCACAAGTGGAGTATGGTAAGGGTAGGATGTACACACACGTCTTACCTCTATCTTGGTGAGGTTGCGTGGTTGTTGTTTTTGATTGAACCTCAGCTCAAAAGAAAGGATATCGAAGTACAAACGAAAGAAAATATGACAACAAAATAGCTAATTTCATATTTGATAATAGTAGTAATAATAAAATGACAATGTTATTATTGCGAGTGTTTCATCTAAAAAGTGGGCCTTAGTAGGTGAAGACATAAGCAAGTTGTTACAAAATGGTTAAGTAGGGCTGGCAAGCCGGCGAAAGGGTTCATTCGTACCTCATTTGTCAGAAAATTATAACGTATATATATGGTAAAAATTATTTTGTTAATGTATTTTTTCTTGAGAAGTGGTTGAATTATCCACTTACCAAATATTTGGCACATAAAAATAAAAATATCCCATTCGTCAGAACAACGATAAGATTTTATGTTCATATTCCAACAACGATAAAAGAAATACTAGTAGGTGACTTGTTCTCATCTACCTAAATCTTAATAGATACATGTGTTGATGAGAAGTAGCACGTGTCTAACGAAATAATCAAGATACCTAAATGAGAATAAGTAACATGCCTAACGGTTATATTGAACTACTTCAATTCATGATTACACCTGTAAACCTTATCTCATGGCTATGGTTCACCAAACGTTTTTCACTCTTCATACAGTTCTTAGTACTCCTTCTAAAGTCAACCCAACTGGCGATCTTTTGGAAAGTTGCTAAATAGGTCCTTAATCTGTCCCTCAACCTTTATATATTAACATAGAAGAATACTAGATAAGCGTACATAAAATTGTCAGATCGTTTGAAAATATGAACAGAATCGCTTCTGTTGCGAAGGTCTAACGAATTTCATTTCTATCAAACATATGGAAAATAAAGAATGATACTACTAGCTAAAGAGAAGGAACCATCGAGCATAAATTAATTCGAACACCACTATCATAGAAAGAAATTGAAGACCCATAACTATGGTATAAGCAAGAGGGCTTATCAGCTCAAAAACATGGCTTGTGAAGCCAGCCAGCTTGATTTTTTCTAATTTTAATTACATTTTTTTTCTATATTTTTTATTAAGGGGGTGGGGGTGGGGGGTGGGGGTGGGGGGTGTTTGAGGGGGTGGGGGTGCACAGAAAATGAGGGAGCAGATAGATTAGATGAATTTAATAATTCATTGGGATCTGAGCCACCTTATTAAAAGACAAAGATGTATGTAGGGCAGGGCCTAATCCAATGGCCAAAGAGTCAAAAATGGCTGACGACTCTACAGAACTTAGGGTGGGACTAACTATTTATCACATCCAAAAAGTAGACATAAAGAGAGAAAAGTAGTGGCGGAATCAGGATTTGAAGAAGTAGATATATAAACTAGTCGAAAGGGGTTCAATATTTATTATATATATATGAAAAATTATTTCAATCATATATGAATAATATAATTTTTCACCAAAGAAAATTCGAATGAACCCCTTAATCAAATGGTAGCTCTGCCTCTAGACAAAAGATGTCATATAAATTGAGGTCCCTAGTTCGAAGCTCCTGTTCAGCAAAAGCAAGAGGTATGTCTTCTGAGTTGAACTCGACTTGTCTAGTGCGGGTTACCTCTCCTATATAATTTGCGAGCTATTGCATAAGAGCAGAGCTTTACTCTGTGAGCACTCAAAAGAATAACGACTGCAGATTCCCTTTGTCATTGAAAAAAAAATGTCATATAACTTGAAATTAGGAAGTACTTTTTAGTTAATTTTTCTTTCTTAATGTGTATAAACTATGAAGCTTAGATCTTTAATCTTGTAGGTATGTAGCAAGCGAAGCGGATTTTAGCAATTTGAACATATCTATCATCAATCGTTAGATTGAGGGTCTGAGTCACGAGTAAAAGGTATATAAAAATATTATCCACGATGTTGATCACGGATTGACACGAAGGAAAAAAAAAGTTGTAAAAGTGTAATGGTACAAATCCACTATAACATTTGTTGTTCTAATTAATTGTTCATCTTTTAAGTATAATTTTTATGTTTTGTATAATCATGTCTAAGAACATATCGATTAAAATAAATTCTTTTTTGGATCAATTAAATCTTTCTTTTAAACTATACAAGATTTTTTCTTTTCTAAGCATAGGAATTTCGTCTGAATCAAGTGTACTCTGCGAAAAGATGACTTCATCTTTAGAGTTTAAATCCGAATCTTTCTCTTAAGAGTAAGCGAATTTTATCCATTTCATTATAATTTTACGATATATAAAATTTATATTCAAAACTCAAACTCGAGACTTTCAAAATCGAAGCTGTTGTCCACCTACTTAGGAGTACGGGAGCTTGCATAATTTTCCTTTGCTTTAGAAAACGCGGAAAGATTGGATTTGCTAACCAGATTCCCCATGTTATATGCGAGGTCAATAAAATTCTCCAGAGAGTGAGTTTCTGATCATAATGACCACCTAAAGTTGGATTTCCAGTTGTAGTTTTTAGTTTGGGGTGCCAATAGTAGCACAGTTGCTTAGTCGTCCTTCCTCTTACGTATTACAATATAGGTGCTTTGAATGCTGCCTTTAGCGGAAAACGGACTTAATGGACAAATAAGGGATAGGCAAGACCGAAATCCACTCCTGAAGTCACGTCTTTCAGTACTGGGACTGAATCAAAAATATGGCTTTCGACTTGCTCTTTGCCCAAAGCCCGGGTGAGCACAATGTCTTTGTTTTGGGTGACGTGGCCCTGTGAGATGTTCGTTTCAATGGGTCCCATTTTTGTCGGACTAATAGGCCTTGGGGCGTGTGAAATGGGCCCTACAAAAGAAAGTGGGCTTTATTTTGTGGGCCCAATTAAAAGTTTCTTTACAAGTGGATGGCCCAACTGCAAGGAATCCTACTGTAGAGGGGGGCCCTTCTTTCAAAAATAGCAATCACTACATGGAGCCAAAGTTGTCAGCTTTAGCCTCTTTTTTCTTCTCATGTCACACTTCAAGGAATTTTCCCTTTTTAATATATCTCAAATTTGAATTCTTAGAAATAATTTTTAAAAATAAATTTGTATAAATTTTATAGTGGTAAAAGTATATTATATTTTTTTTTTTTAAATTATAAAAATTTCTTAAAATTTATGAATTTGGGATATATCAATGGACTTTCAGATACATCAACGCACGTTCAGATATATAGGAGATGGATATATCACTGTGACACCCCAGTTTAAGATAAGAAATTCCGCATCGACAAAATATCATAGAGATGTTGGGTATATAAGTAATGTTACCTATTAGTGATACATTTTAAAGTCGTGCGGGCCTAGCCTCAAAGCAAACAATATCACTAGTGGATTGGACAGTTACAAATGGTATTAGAGCCACTCATGTGTCAACCTTATCAATGCGGGCTAGAGTTCAACTGAGTTTAAGTAAATCCCAGTAAGGTGGGACAGACCTTAGTGTTGAGTATAGGCAAATTCCATATGGTGGGGGCAAACCTCAGTGAGGATGCTGAGTCTATAGAGGGGGTGTATGTAACACCCCAATTTAAGATAAGAGTTCCACATCGGCAAAATATAGGAGAAATACTGGGTATCTTACCTGCTAGTGACGCCTTTAAAGCCGTGTGGGTCTAGACTCAAAGCGAACATTTCACTAGCGAGGTGGGCCATTACAATCAGAGTGGAAATTAATGCATTTGAGAGGAAAAAAAGTATTAGAAAGAGGATAGAGATATATCAGAGACGAAATAGAACATATATAGAAGAAGGATGTATCATAGAGGAGAACAAAGATATATCAGCGAGAGGAGAGTGTAAATTTGCCCATTGAATTTGTCAAATTGAACTTCTAGTGACCCATCGAGATTTTGCTATCTAATTCTATCCACAACCCTACTTTAGCATATAAAAAGTTAAACAGAATCAAAATTTAAATGATCATATTGAAAAATCTTTATTTATACAAATCACCCCGATATATTACATATATCTCTTATAAGTATTGTTATTATTGTTCATATGCTATTTTGTTCTTCAAATTTATCATTACATGTTAGGTTTTTTAATTTTAGTTCGTATTAGTGGTGTATTATTATTCTCTTCTCTATTATGTTTAATACAAGTGTTTCACTATTTTTTTTTTCCATATTTGATTATATCAATTCCTAACTCTATTTTCACGATATATGAGTAAAATCGTACACACTCCTGATTTATAAAATTATATTGATATATTATTATTATTATTGTCACTACTAAATTATTAAAAAATATAAAGGTGCAAGACTCAATGTGGGGTGATGTAATTGACTTGTTGTCTCTTCTTCTCATCATGATTTACCATTAAGAAACAACAAGACAATTAAAAAAAGAAAGATCTAGCAAGGAATCTATAACAAACAAATGGATTGGTTAAAATTCATCAGAAATAATTATTGGAGTATTTCATTAGAACTATTATAAATTGTCAAATTGTACTAAAGTTTATATTTCTATATTTGGACTTTACTTGGACTGTGTCTTTTGATACATTTGAAGTACTAAACCTAGGATTAGTTGCTAATGAAGGATGTTAAGTTTTGTGCTGTCTGAGAATATCAAAACATAAAACTATGGCTAAATTTTTAATGCAAGTGGGGGAGCCATTATCAACTTGTAGGTTTTTTTTTTTCTAAAAAAGAATATGTTATCAACTTACTACTACTAGTAATTATTAAAATCAGATATAATTAATGCGGCATCAAAAATTATGGTGGGATAGATAGGATCCTTTCATTATTAATAAACGACATTTGGTTTGAGGCTTATTACAGAAAAAAAATCTCGATAGCGAGCACTTTTGCTTTAGTGAGTTTTACCTATTTGCAAATCAAGATTAGTCCGATCTTTTATACAAATTTTGGGATTTCAATTTTCTCGTTTCTTGATTTTAGAATGACGACTACAAGTGTTTATACTTAGAGTTTTAAATTTTACTATGTATATGTATTTAATTCAATGCTTTTATTACGTAAGATTTTTTGTTTAAGCAAACGCTATTGGAATTAATTGTCAAATTATTAATTAGTTTCATTCCCAATTTATTAATAGTGTTAAAAACACCTCTCTACTTGACTAACTGAACTTAAATACACCCCTGATCTTGTAACAAAAGTGAAATATACCCCTAAATTCTTGCCAAGTTAATAAATGTTTTTAACATTTGTGATAGATCAGAGGTGTATTTTAGTTTACTTGGTCAAGTAGAGGGGTGTTTTTAATACTGTCAATAGTTTGAAGATGAAACTAATAACTTGCGTCAAGTTCAAAAATATTTTTAATATTTTTCTCATATTTCCAAGAAGCTAGCTCAATATTCTCTATATGGTAGCTAGTATGTCATCCTTAATTATATGCCTTAATCATGAAAAAGAAGGCTTAAGACTTGATTAAGAATTTTGAGTGGAGTTTTATTTATTGTAAAATATTAGCAAGTTGTGGATTAATTACTACATAGGATGATGATCCAAGACTAGGTCCCTAGCTAGATCCCACTTAATTATATTCTTTTGTGTCACTTTATTAGGATAATTTGTTTTACATTAGATCTACTCATATGCATGTATCTTAATTAAACACAATAGAAAGTGATAAAAATGAAGAATAAAGTGTACTAAGCAATAACGCCAATTAATGACTTCATAAAGCAATAGTCATCTTGAAAAACATTATTATAAAGCAAGAACTTTATTAATTAATACTCAAATGAGAGAAACGAGACTGAGATAGTTTAAATTTTTTTGATACTTTTTGTTTCTTCAGATGATATGATGGGTCAATTCTTTTTTTATTCAGCAAAGCTAATCCTAATCTCCGTTGAGATTACTACCTTGGCCCTGTCCTATGATCTGTATAATGAAAATGTGCAGAGGAGGTGTGTCGACGCCCTAGTTAGAAGGTGCAAGAGGTTGGATTTAGGAGTTACATAGGGGTGAGGGGTAGGCCGAAAAAGTATTAAAAAGAGGTGATTAAACAAGATGTGACGATCCTCCCTCTACCGTTTTAGGGGCTCACCCCCTCGCGGCGCCGGTACTGGGGCTCATCCCCTCACGGTGTCACTCAGACTCACTCACATACTCAGGTATTGTGTAGCCAGGGTACAACCAGTTCAATCCACCTTCACGCTGCAACGCTTCGTGGGATTCGAACCGGGAACCTCCGGCCCTTTACATCCTCTCAAGGAGGATCGCCTTTAGCTGCAGCTCAATTGGTGAAAGGCGATCCTCCTTGAGAGGATGTAAAAGGCCAGAGGTTCCGGGTTCGAATACCACGAAGCGCTGCAGCATGAAGGTGGTTGTACCCTGGCTACACAATACCTGAGTATGTGAGTGAATCTGAGTGACACCGTGAGGGGGTGAGCCCTAAGACCGGCGCCGTGAGGGGGTGAGCCCCAAGATCGGTAGAGGGAGGATCGTCACACAAGATATGATGTAGCTTCATATTACCAAGGACATGATCTTAGATAAAAAGGAACGAAGGTTGCGTATTAGGGTGGAAGGTTAGCAGAGTAGAACGGTCTTGCCTTGTGACGATTTTTAGGTCTAGGATTAGTCGAGCTATTACGCTTGTGTTGTTACCACTCTTCGATTATTCTGCTACTTTTATTTTTTTCATGTAAAATTGATACTACTCTTCGTTTTAGCCGTTATTCTATATCTATTATTATTTTTTGTTGTTGTTGGGGTGGCGGGGAGGGGGGAATACATTTGAAGATTATTTCAGAAACAGTCTCTCTAACTTTATGAGATAATGATAAGGTCTCATACACTCTATCTCGTCCAGACTCCACTTTGTGAAATTTCATCGAGTATGTTAATGTTGTTAATTTGAATCAAAGGCTAATTATAATCCATCCAAAATTTACTTAGACTAAATAATTTATCACTGCTAAACCGTCCGATTCGATCAAATTTATTTATTTTTAATATGGAATAAATTTAACTAATCTAGAAGTAATTTCCCATGATTATACACATATTATACGAGTTTTTGTATGTATTTTTATTATCATCTCACAATACAGGTGTTATTTGGTAGTATACTTTACTAATCAAAAAAGAAAAAAAAATCAAAATTATTTACAAGCTTCAACCAAATATAGAAGACTTAAATATGCGACGAAATATTATAATTAAAATATAAAAATAATCTAATCATGACGATCTACTAAAATTCAACCCTTTAAATCAATATATATTATATTATTTATTTTTTAATTCTTCTTCTTCATGGTTGTCTCTTTCCTTAATAATTGCATATTCAAATATAAGCAAATTAATTAATTAATTAATTAATTAATTACTCCAATATGCATATAGATATTTCTATTTATGTGTCAACTTAAGAACCAATCAATGCATGTGGAATAATGCAATATTTCAACAAAAGAATCATTTTGCAATATATAATTGTAAATATATAAAAATATTTAAATAATTAATTACTACTATTTAAAGTTTTCAAACTTTTTCCAACTCATAATGTATTAATTCTTCAAGACATAAAATAATATATTGTACTTAAAAGGGTATAATTAGACAACCAAAAGTACATAAAATACTAACAATAAAGAAATATTGAGTTAGTGGAATTGTCTTCCTAATGACTATACACCACTTTTTTTAAAAAAAAAATTAATTACTTATAATATTAATTTGTTTTTTTTAATCAACAAAGGATATAGTGCAGTGAATGTCTCTTCTCCCTTAATCAGAGGTCTCAGATTCGAATCCTAGGTATGAAAAAAATCCTTGGTAGGGAGCGTTTTCCCCGAATGGGCCTTATGTTGCTCAAATCTCGAGTAATCAAGCTCCAATATATGGGCACCAGATACCGAATGGACAACCAAAAAAAATATAACTATTTTTATATTAGCCGTGTAATAAAAAATTCGGAGAAAAATTAATCAAGTTTAAAGTTCCTACGGTCGGCTTAAACAGCTGATTAGCGGATAATTAAGCCGATGGATTACAACACAGATAGTGACTTAAGTGTTAATTTCCTCTTTATTAACTTAATTTAATCCCTTTTATATCCACTAATTAATGTAATATAATCTTTATTGACTAAGCGAATTTTTTAATCTATAGAATTACTAGTGGGTTTACTTTCCCTTCTAATTTTTTATATTTAAATTTTTGGTTTAGTATTGTTTTTTTTTCCTACACAGTAAGTAGTAGCTTTAATTTATTCCATAATTTTTTTTACTCCATATTATCATATATTACTACTTGATATTCTTTTTTCCTGTCTTATTTTTTCTATTTTTATACTGATTATAATTAAATTGAACTAGTGGTATGCTAATTAATGATGGTTTAATATAATAATTACGTTGTTATATGTTATTGACTTTATGCATTTAATCTCACTTCTCTAATATTGGTGATTTCACCACTTAATTTCTACTTTAAATTTTTATAATTTCTCTTTTTGATAATTTGAATAAGGAAAAAAAATAAACCTATAATAAGATACACATTGTACAAAAGACTACGAAAGGAGTAGTAGTTTAGTATTACTTTTTTCTCTCTAACAAAATAGTTATTACGTTTCGCTTAAAATCAATTTAATTAATATTTGGAGCTAGACTAAATTAAATTAGAGTAATGTAACTATTCATCTTTAAATAGAAGTTTCACTTCGGTAAAAACACAGAAGAGATATTGGATGTATAAGGAAACAAGTCTTACCTGCTAGTGATGTCTTTTAAAGCCGTAGGGCATAGGCCAAAGCGGACAATATCAATAGCGGGTTGAGTCGTTACAGATGGTATCAGAACCACTCTTGTGTTAACTTTGTCGATATGGATCAGAGTTTGATTGAGTTTAGGCAAATTTCGATAAGGCGGGCAAACCTCATTGCTGAGTCTAGGCAAATTCCATGTGGTGGTGCAAACTTCAGCGAGGATGGTGAGTCTATAGAAGGGTTGTATGCAACAACCCGTCTTCAGATAGAAGTCCCATATCGGCAAAACACATGAGAGATGTTGGATATATAAGTAAATAAGTCTTACCTACTAATGACACGTTTTAAAGTTATTCCTAAAATATTGGTCAAACTTCATGGAGTTACAAGATTTTAGTGGAGAATGCCCTTTTAGGTGCTATACACCTGCCCAAAACTATCTAGTATTAATAAAATGTGAAAAGTTAGTGAACAATAGATGATGAAATTATGAACCTAAATAATTCAACAAATCCATACTAAAAAGTGATTAAAGTAGGTAATTAATTATTAACTAATTACTCCTTTAACTAAGTGGAAAACATAGATTACTTTATTTTATTATAAATAAGCACTTGAGCCAAGAAGTTGGAAGAAGCAATTGGTCATGAGTTTCTTTTATTACCCAATAATTATAAGCCTTTGAGGTTGGAACATGTATCATCCAATGCATGCTTTTATTTAGAAAAATATATGTATTTCCATTAGTATTCGTTTTGGGGTCCAACTCTTCTTATTTACGTCGTGCAAGACTCAATGAATTCAAAAATTTGATATACACAAATATGCTCTTTAACTTGGTTTCAATTAACATTTACGTCCTCTAACTTTAGGTATGTATAAGTAAACACTTAAATATATATAACTGAACAAGTAGACACATGCGTCCTACATGAAAATTTGCATCCTCCGTGGCATAATGTATGCTACATGAAAATTTGCATCCTTTGTGGCATTCTACATACGTTATGCCAAGTAGGATGCCTGTAATTGTTTATTCAATTTTATATAAGTTTAATCGTCTCCTTATGAACACCCACTTCAGGAAATGAAAAACTTGAATCCCCGTTTGATTCACTGGTCAAACTTGGATAAAAAATAGGCCTATTTCAAAGGAGACTAGTAATTAATCCCTTTCATATCATTTGACCAATTGTAACTTCGTGATTTCAATAGTTGAAGTATTTAGCAAAGACTCAGAATAAGTAAGAATAGAAAATTCTATTTAAGTTTAAAATTAGTTTAAGTTAGTCCATAATTGAAGAATATAAATATCAGCGGAAGAAAAGTTAAAAGAGAACATTTATATATTATGCCAAAGTTTATTCATCTCAATACATTTTATAGTGATAATAGGTGGCACTCTTTAATTAGGATTTAAAGGAACCACAAATGTCCACATCAATGTCAATCCATTGGATAGTAGAAAAGAGAAAAGAAAAGAGTACTTACTAGTTAAAATGGAATATTGCCAAGAAAAAACAAAGTTATATATAATATTTTTGGTTATTATTAAAGTAAGTAATCCCATTATAATGTTAAGGCAGAAAAAAGAAAAAAGAATGGATAAAAGATTTTTGAATTTTGAGTTAAAAATGAAAATTTTGATAGAGAGTTTTCCCCTTTATGTAATTTGATCACTATATTTGAACTAGTCAAATTCAGAAACCTAAATGATTATTAAAAAGAAAGATTATTAATAAGTGGTTCCCACCATTATAGACCACTTTATATATTTTTATGTTCGACAATATCAATTTCGAGAGTCACACAATTTACGTTCAATCATAAAATATAACGATCAAAGAAAGATTAGCTTGAATCTCGAAAGTCGAAAGGTATCACATAAATTGAGACACAAGTAGTAATAGAAATTGAGTCCCATTGGGTTGCAACAGAAAATGATTGAAATCCATAAAAAATATACAATTGTGGGAATCTCCGAAAATAATGCATTCCACCAACATGAATGGCTAATGTATTCTCATAAAATAAGGTCACATTAGGACTATATATATAGGTCTTATTAACCTACTTTCAATAAAAGAATCATATAGAGTTTAGGGTTTGTTTGGTGTCATATCTTGATCAATGACCTATGCATAAAACTATTAATATGCCATGTCAAATATTTACAAATAAAAAAAAGTAATTTTATTTTTTTCGTAAGTTATTTACATATATGAAGAAGTAGCTTTTTACGATGTTGAAATAGTTTGTTAGTATTCATGAGATGTGGAAGAAGTCTTTACGATTAAGATTATTGTGATGCTCATAACAAAGAACATGGCGATAACAACATATCAAAGAAAAGTGATGGCACACACCAACAAATTTCTAAAGGGGACCGGGAGGAGGGGCGGAGAGAATATATGACACCTTACGCAAATTAATCCCACATTGACATTGGAATGAGAAAGAAAATGAAGAGATTTATACGACACTCCCTTCTCTCAATTTATGTTGCAAGTTTTGAACTTCGAGATTCAAACAAGACATTTAATTTCTTAGTGTAATTTTTTTTATATCCTGAATTATCAATTAATTTGACTCGTAATACTTTTTACCTACATTGTTTTCAAATATGTATACATTTTGTATAAAGAAACTTAAAGATTCCATAGACGAATTCACGATCAAACTTAAACTATTTAATTCTCGAAATCTGACACTATATAAGCCACATAAACTGAAACAAAGAAAGTATATAACAAGTACTTCACCGCACTTTTGTGCTTGATAATGACATAATCTTAGAAACAAATCTATCTAACTCGATTAGATCAGAACGAACCATACGTATCGTGAGCTTAAACTCCAACAAGTTACCTTTATACCTAACTTGTGAGAGTGAGTAAAATGAAGTCACAAGGTAAGATAATTCAATTTGGATCAAGTCACACATGTTTACAAAAACACACACACACTAGAATATTGTATGTATGTAACTTGTAAGTGTCATAGTCTATTGCATGTGCATTTTTGCAGAAAACTAGAAAAAGGGAGAAAAGGGTGGGCGATATTTTCCGCTTGTAGCCAAAAGAAAAAAAAAAGTAGTACCAACAAAAGAGGTTAAGAAAATGACTATTTGCTTTTGTAGGTAGTGGTAGTGGTACACATTTTTGACTATGTCTAATCCAACTAAAAAAGTTAGAAAGGGATTGTACATTTATTTCAAAAAAAGGGAGGGGGAGGGGGAGGGGGAGGGGAATTTGGTAACGTATGATTCCTAATGGTGTATTTATTTACGCTTGATAAAAGTATTAATCTTAATTATTCAGATATATCAATCGTAAAATCTGCTTGTTTAGGTCTAATAGTGGGGTTAGGAATTCGAGTAAGGAGATTCAGAAAGAAAGATTCTTGTGCCAAGAAAATTCAACAACTTATGGTGGGGTTGGGGGTTGGGGGTTGGGGGGTGGAATTTGGTAAGGTACGATTTCTCATGGTGTATTTATTTACGTTTGATAAAAGTATTAAACTTAATTATTTAGATATATCAATCATTAAATCTGCTTGTTTAGGTCTAATAGCTGAGTTAGGAATTCGAATAAGGAAATTCAAAAAGAAAGATTCTTATGCCAAGAAAATTCAACAACTTATGGTGGGGGTGGAGGGGTGGAATTTGGTAACGTACCATTTCTGATGGTGTATTTATTTACATTTGATAAAAGTATTAATCTTAATTATTTAGATATGTCAATCACTAAATCTGCTTGTTTAGGTCTAATAGCTGAGTTAGGAATTCGAATAAGGAGATTCAGAAAGAAAGATTTTCATGCCAAGAAAATACAACAACTTATATATATATTGTTCTTATCTAACATTATATAAGTAAAAAAAAAAAGGAGGTTCAATTGATCTTCATTGCACTCCTTGGGCTATGCCTCTATAGGTTTGGATCATTGGCCTTTATTAAGGGCATGTCAAATGGATGTATTAGGTTACATTTTAATTTTTTCTTTTGGATTCATCAGAATATTTTTTTCCTTTAGGAGTTAATATTTAGGCTACATGTGATCAACACAATTTTCAGATGGATTGAATTGGCGGGATCAAAATTAATTGAGTTAATAATTAGTCGAAGGAGTTATAATTTCATGAGCTAATTTTGCTATCCCTGACCATATTAATAAATAGAATGGATCACTAATAATCAATGTGTGATAGGTCAGTCAATTTGTCTATTTTTAAAAATTTTCGTTCAAATTTTTATACTCATTGAGATATTCACGGATCGCGTAAAATATGTATATATATTATATTTAAATAATGAGTTGAGATGAATGCGTTATAAAAATGGTAAACTAGTTCAATATAATAGGAAGGATATTTCCAAATATTTAGCTATTGAACCTATGCACATATTGTCAATTTGTTCTTAATATATCTTGAATGTTGGTCCCTAGATTATGAAAATGAAATGTAACAAAAAAACATATAGATACTATAGGATATGTACATGCATGGTGATCAAGTATAGCTAGGATATAGATAAGAAAAACATTAAAAATTTAACTCGTGTTCATTGTTCTTTTAGATTTGTATCGAGTTAAATCACATGTTCTATCGCTTGTGCAGACCCCCATCAATTCGTTTGAGTTTTATTCTTGCGAATGTACTCCTCAAGCAGGAAAAAACATTTATGAAAAAAAATAAACATTTATTTTTTAATAGTAATAAAAATTGTAACTTTTCTCCGTAAACACTTTTTGAAATATATATTGGTCAAGTATAAATGTTGTTCTAATATTGACAAAAATATTTTTTAAAATTAGCAAATTTTTATAAAGCTTAGTTGAATATTAAGTAGATTCTGATGTCTTAAGATTATGAAAAACTGACTTTCTTTGCGGATTTAATCCAAGTTTAAACAAAAAAATAGAAGTGAATTCAGAATTTAAAATTTATGATTCCTTTGATAATTTTAAGTTAATATATAACAATGTAACATAATAAAATAATACATTAATACAACATTTGAGTAAAAAACTTATATATTAGATTTCTACTTATTTTACTAATTTTCATATTTAAAAACTAAAACAACACGTAATTTATTTATTTTTTATAATCGTAGAAATGCCAAAGTTGACTTGGTCACTCCATAATTTTCCCAAAAAATAAATAAATGCAAAGACTAGTCAAATATCGTATTACGTGTCTGCATGGCTAATTGATTCCAATAAATAAATTGTAGTCTAGTCGTTTTATTTTAGTTGTCACGATTTTATTTCTAGAATTAAACTATATAAATTTTGATTAATATTTTAAAATATATTTTTTAATGATATTGATACAAAAAATATATTGCAATGAATAATTCTTTTTTTCAATAGTTTTGCATATCTAAAAATTTTATTTTAAAATATAAAATTAATTTAATCTAGTCAAATTGACTTTCAAAAAATGCAACTGATTCTGTAAGAAGATTTCTATTGCAAAAGAAAATAAGCTTTCGTTTAAATATAAATTTTGAACTTAAAATCTAAAAATTTGTAATTTGAAATTGTAATTTTTTTAAATATGTGAAAGTATATTTAACTTGAAAAGCTTTACAAATGATAACTATAAATTCCCAAAATCAATTTGTACCACTTTTTTAAAAAAGGGATTAAACTTATATTAGAAATAATTTTTCAAGATAAAAAAAATAAAGTTTTTCAACAACAACAACAACAACAACAACATACCCAATTGAATCCCATAAATGGGATCTGGGGAAGGTAGAAATGTACGCAAACCTTCTCACTACCTCGTAAGAAGTAGAGAGGCCGTTTCCCGTGAAAAAATAGGTATTTGAGCATTTTGTACCGTAAGATTCTTAGGCCAAAGAGTCAAATATGGCTGACAATTTTACACAATTAGGGCCCATCTATTTATCTTTTTCTTTATATGTTGAGAACTTTTCGAAAAAAAAAAAAAAGTCTTTATGTGATTAGTAAAATTATTTTCATATAATTAAGAAATAAATATAAGAATATATTTATTTTTTTTTAGCTTCATATCTAAATCATTGAGAGTATTAAATTTTTTATTATCACTCATTAGTATGAAAAACACGTATCATCAATATATGTAATATACCATCTCTCCCAACAACAACATATCCAGTGAAATTCCACAAGTGGGGTTTGGAAAAGGTAGAATGTATGCAGACCTTACCACTACATCATAGAGGTAGAGAAATATACCATCTCTTTCATTTTAGAAAATTTTTTGCTACATGAATAAAATATTTTATCTGGATAAAAATTGAATAAAATATTATTATTAGTAGTTAAAAATTAACGATTACAATATTAATATTCTAAAAATAAGAAATTATTTTTTAAAAAAAATAAAATTTTGAGTTTATTAAATTAAATAAGATATGATAGAATTGTGAATCCAAATTCATAAAGTTTGTTTAACGTATGTGTGATTTTTTTGTGTCTTTAGAGATGTGAAATTTGGACATGACATATATTGGTGCTTGTGTGCTCCATTTCCCACCAACCATGTGACTCACCACTTTCCAACCAAGTCTCACTTAAATTATCTCCGTCGAAATTTAATTTGTTTGTCTAATTTTAATTTGATAAATAAAATTTAAAAATTAAACGAAAAAAAGTTAAATCTTATTTAAGCTAAAGTTATATAGAATATATCAAAATATTGTTTAATCTTGTAATCTGAAGCTTGACACATAAAAAGAAAGAGTCATTCTCTTTGAAATAGTTTCTTTTAGGAAAAAAGCAAGACAAACGTATTAAAATGCAGCGAGTAATAAACTTTGTATGAGTGTGATTTATTTATTCAAGTTGAGTATATGAACACATGATAAGTCGTTCATAATAAAAACTTTCTGACTCAATGTTTTTTCGCAGGTTTTCAAACATCTGTAACATAGATAAGTTAACTATATAAAATATTTCACCTCCTTTAGTTATACACATTAGTCGGTCTCGATTGGAACAAGCTTAGGGTTTTACAACTTACTTGGGCGAACTAGTACGTGTAATTAAAGAAAATAATATATTTTACGTGATTAACTTATCTACGTTATAGACATTCGAGATGAAGAGTAAAAGGAAGGTGGAGTACACTTGCCTAGGAGGCAAGTGAGTGTACATCTTTTCCTTGGGGCACAAATGGGCCCTAGTGCTTGTCATTTTCATAGGGCCCATTTTGTCAGTGATCTGGCCCAGATAAGAAAGGGGCTTTAGTTTGTGGGCCCTTATAACGTTTCTTTTAGTCTAGGCCCAGCCCATGGAATCCTGAGAGGGTCTTTGCCTTTCAAATTGCAATCACCAAATGGAACCAAAATAGTCAACTTTTTTAGCTCTTCCCATCGAAGGACAACTCGGTGCATAAAATATTTTACGTTCATGCAAGATTTGTGAAAGGATCACATTTCAAAAAGTCTGATATAGATAATATATTATGATATAAGTATTAGTGGTTGTATTCACCGTTCGAATCCGTCTTGACTTAATCGTTGCTTTGAGGTTTCCCTCGAAAAATAACTTTATTTTTTCCCCATAAAAAGTATTTGATTTTTATTTTTTTATATTAGCTAGTAGAAATACAAGGTAAGACTGCATATAATAGACCCTTGTGGTCGAGCCCTCCTTCGGACTTTGCGCATAATGAGAGCTTTAGTGCACTGGTGCTTCTCTATATCTATGGTTTTCTTCCTTTCATTTGGGGCAGATACATTTAAGTCGAGGGTCTCTTAAAAGCAACCTCTCTATCTCTATAAGGTAGTAACAAATTTTGCATACACTGTATCCTCCCAATACCCCACTTTGTGGAATTCCACCAGGTATATTGTTGTTGTAGCTTCTCATCTAGTGTTCTATGCCCACTTTGGGATACGACAAATTCAAATTTGTCCCGAAAGCCTCACTTTCAAAGAGGAAGTAAAGCTCATCATGTTAAAGACGACTTCATATTCGAAAGACAGAATTTAAACATGAGACTTCTTATTAACGCTAGAGTAATAATTACTTATTCATACATCATAATCTTTAGTGATTAAACAAAAAATTATTGAAAATTTTATTACATGGATTAATGACTAAATTAAGGGGGTGGGGTGGGAGGTGGTACAAAACTCAAATGGTGGTACAACAACAACATACTCAAGTGGAATCTCACAAGTGTCGATCTGGGAAGGATAAAATGTACGCAGACCTTATCACTACCTCATAGAAGTAGAGAGATTATTTCCTGGGACCCTCGAAAACTCAAATGGTGGTGATTTAATGAAATTGTCTCATCTTCTCAACATGGTGTAATTAACAAATATGTAAAGATCAAGCAAGGAATCCAAAAAAAAAAATTTAAAAAAAATTATAACTTATTTTTCTTTGTCAGAAACAAAACTTTAAACAATTACAAATTGTAATAATTTATATGTTTTCACATTTTGGATTCCACATGGGGTTGTGTTTATTAAATTCAAAAGGAATAAACCTAGGATCAGCTGCTAATTATCAGACACTAAGATCTGTATTGTCAGCTAATATGGAATAAAAATATGTACTTCAAATATTAATGCAGGTAGGACAACACTATATATATGTATATATATTTATATAAAAATTTAAGTTATCACAACTTTTCCTCGACATAAAACATTGTATTCGTTGAAATTAAAATACATAGTGTATTCGAAGTTGTAATTCTATTACAGAATATGTAGTGAATTTAATATTAAAGTATTGAATTTTAAATTTTGAATCGCCTTTGAATAGAAGAACGTTTCTCTTGAATGAAATTGTGATCATATGTAAAAGAAAAAACAATAAAAGATTTAGTTATGGAAGATTTTGTATGTGATGTGTATTCAGATTAGTCAAGTTAGTGAAGCGAGATGGAATGGATGAGATTCTTCATGCTTAGTCAAAGATCCCGTATTCGAGTTTTGTGAATGAAAAAGTTCCTACAATGGGGAGTGTTTTCTTTTTTAGCGAGTCATATTACATCTGGTATCAACTGATCCAGTTCATGATCAAATTTACGTCCTATATCCATTTTAGGAGAAACAATCCTTATCATAGATATTTCTTTTCATTCCCATAGAGTTAATTTGATACCTTTTGTTAAGAATACAAAAATTTCATCTATCAATGAAGAAGGGTTTCTCCTCTGAGTGAACTTCATATATCGAGATAACTTAGCTTATTGCTTGTAAAGTTTAAAAATGAATGTTTATTAAGAAATCAGTAAATCGATATATCGTATCTATATAGATTTGAAGGGAGAAGAATCAAAATTGTCTCCTTTTTAGTAGCACCATATTCTCAAATAATGCAAAAATTGCTTACAATGTGTTAAACATATTAGCCTATCAATGCATATAAAGTATCTATACAATATTTCATTGAGAATCTAGCCACATTTTAGCTATAAAGATCAATATATATTTGGCATAATTGTCAAAAATTATTACAAAGTTTAATTTCCAATAAATAATTGCCAACTCATAGTGTACCAAGTCTTTGAGACATAAATATTCTATTGTAGTAGCAAATGAGCAACCAAACAATAGCTTTAAAAAAACAAAGAATATTGTTGACATTGGGGGAAAAATTAGTGGAGTGGTCCTTTAAAATTGATTTTTGCATAATTTTAAGGCATATGATTAATGAAAATATTCCAAAGAAAAATTATATAAATACACGATTTGAGATATCATAATCTCTAAAATTCTTTATTTGTTTAAAAAATTATAAAAATCCTTTCTCGTATGTATCCCTAGCTCGAACGAAGTGAGAGGGTCTTTTGGCTTCCTCAAGGCTGACACACAAAAGAAAAGACGGAAGACGAGAATCGACATACTCTCTTGGGAACATTTTTATCCCCTCTTGGATACATCCCTCTCCTCTCGAAAATATTCCTACCCCTCTCGGAGACATATCTCATCTTCTCTTGGATATATCCCTCCTATTAAACAATGTACAGCGATCTATGCATCCCATGTCTGCTGATGTATGCAAAATCAATTAATTGTAAGGGATTTTTCTAATTTAAAAAAAATTAAAAAATAATGTAATTAACTTTTAATGCCAAGGAATTTATGTAATTTATATTACTCCAAATGATCTATGTGAAGTTGGTTGATTGGGCTAAATTTTATTTTATCCACCATTTAAAATCTATCCCTATTTTAAAAACATAAATATTTTGCAAGTATAGCATTTGGAATTCTAACAAACTAATAGACATGGATTAAAATCATAGTCTAAAATTTTTCCATAAATTTTTTAATTAACTCAAAATGAATATTTAGACTCTCATTTAAAAATATTCTTTAATAAAAATATTGTATAATTGGTAATATGCTATTTTCTATAGGCAAATCTTTTCTTATGTGGATTGTTATGTCCCCATCTTTCATATAAAAACAAATAACAAATTAAAAGTTCAATAAATTTAAGTTGAAAATGAAAGCCTTAATTTCTTTTCCAATAAAATCAAATCAAATCAAAAGGATGACTTATCCCTTGGGATTAATTTAATTAATTAGGTTAATCACTTTCCCCCTAATTAGGAAATTTTCAAGTCACCTACATAATCCCAAATTTGGTTACAAGTCTTTGTCTCCATAGATTTTTTTATATTAAATAAAATTAGTTAGTTAAATACAAGTTGGCAATTTTTTTAAAATATTTTGTAATATATTTATATAAATTGAGCTTGTTTTTCACTATCGATGATATTATTGTTGTTGTTATTTACATACTAAAAACTTTATGCATTTTATAAATTTTTTGTATAGGTAATTTTAGCGATAGTCAATATTTTTCAAGACAATATCATCGTACAATAATAACAATTGATTTTGTTAAAATATTGATGTCTTACTCTACACTTTTGCGAAAATTATAAACCGATAAAGAGTTCGATTCAATTTAAACGCTTATTTAAATATTAGTAATAAGACCTAGTATAAGCGAAACTAATTTGATACTCTCCTAAAAAAGGAGAAATTAAAAGAACTTATAACAATATACTTTTATGTTTACGTTAAATCAATATAAATCACCAATAAACATAGGGTACGTCATTAAGTTGCTAATTAAAAAATACAAATCTTCCATATTTGTTGAACTTTTTTTTTAGATTAACATAACATGATGTCATACGAAAGTTAATACTTGCAAACCTTGACAACAAAACTAATTATATTAAAAAAGCATAATAATTATATACATAAAATTTTTGACTTTTATACCTTTAACATCCTTTCTTATGAGTTTGATTAAGGGGAGATTATTTTCTTAATAATTTTTATGCATGTTAGTTTTCTCATATATAAATCAATTGATCTCTTTTTTCTCCCTATATATTGCATTTGAATATTCTCTTTTGCTTAATTAAAAAATGAGAATAACAATTAAATTTTAACATTTTTAATTTATGATTTATAAAGTAATTTATAGTCACATAAATTTTAAAAAATATTTCTTCATTCATAAACTCATGCTCAATTAAATATAATCACATATAAAATGAAACGAAAGCCAAATATATACTCCCTCCGTATCAAATTATTTATCATGATTTTGAAAAATAATTATATCAAATTATTTATCATCTTAGAAGCTTAAAATAAAATTATACTAACATTTCACTATTGATAATTATTGTTATTATATATAAACACTTTTATTATGAATGACGTTATGATTTGTTCAAATATAAATTAAAGAAAACATAGTCTAAAAATCTTCTAATTAATACTCCCTCTATCCTAATTTATATCGTACTTTGCATTTTTTTTTAGTCAAACAATAAGTTTGATCAAAATTGTCCGTAAAATCTTCAATTTATTTGTCCGTCTTTCCTTTTCCCTAATTAACTTGACACAGGAATTAAGAAATAGTAACTGAAAAACGTGATCTTACTAAATCACCCTTTAAATATAATAAATACAAATGTAATGAAAAAAATAGAATAACTAGGATTTCCAGAAGAAGATGTCATTCGTTTGATGATAAATAAAAAGGAATACTGAAAATTCGAGTGGCTGAAGCTAAAACAGCTACTTCCGAAATGACTATAATTAATGATAAAGGTAAAAAATTAAGAACTAAATATAAAATTCAAGTACTGTTGAACATCTCAAAATAATACAATAACTAGTAAAGATGAACGAAATGAATATTTATAAATTACATAAAAAGTGCTAAAAACTATAATAATTGATAATTTAAATATAAATTTAGGATAAAAAATCAACTTATTTGAATTTTATATCGCATAAATCGAGATTTAAAAAATTGAGGATTTTTTTTTAAATGGATAAATTATAATGATCCAGAAGAGAACAATTTCCAAGAAAAATGTTCTTATCCAATTAATGACAAACAAAAATGCATGGAACAAGGAATATATATATAGGTATAGCAAAGCTATTATTACCTATTCTTGTTTATTTCAGTGTCTCAGTAAAAGTCACAAGCCTGGATTTGGTTTTTACCTAACTTCTAGGCAAATTATTTATCAAAAAAAAGTCATACATACTTACAAGAAAACACACACACACACACAAAAGGTCACAAGTGTGTATTGTGCAGGTGTTCACAGTTAATGGGCATGTGAATTTCTGCAGAAAAAAATGAGTATGGAAAAGACTATTTGCTTTTATGGTGTAGTACATTTTGGACTATGTCCTACAACAGACGTATTCGTATTGGAGTCCTGGCTAATTTAAAGTCGCATATTTTGAAGATGAAAAGAAAAAAGTGTTCTAGATATTTGAGTGAAATTGTTTTTCTATCTCTGTAAGGTATAGTGGTAAGGTTTGCGTACGTTTTATCCTTCCCAGACTCTGCTTGTGAGATTTTATTAAGTAAGTTGTTGTTGTTGATGTACTAACACTACATATTCGTATTGGAGTCCTCGCTAATTTAAAGTCATATATTTTGAAAATGAAAACAAAAAAAAATGTTCTAGATATTTGAGGGAATCTGCTTTTCTATCTCTATAAGGTATAACGATAAGGTTTACGTACATTTTATCCTTCCCAAACCCTACTTTTGTTGCAGTGTTTTTCTCGAACGAAACGAGTTCTTTGTGATGTGTTGAATCTTCAATGAACTTCACATGTTTCTATTTATGGTTTTTATGGAGCTACATTGCAACAAATCTTCCGAAACCACTTTGTGTTTAGTGTTAGGGAAGGATCAGATCTTTTCGAGAGCTTATTGACCCGCAATAAGAAGCTTTTGATCGATTTCTTTGAGTCAGCTATCAATTTTTTAGAATGATTTGATCCATCAATGGCAGCTATATGAGATAGCCTCGGTTCGTATCCTGTTGTTTTTGTTGATGTAAACTCGAATGAATTTGATTGGTGTAATGAGATTTGTTCAAGAAAAATGTATCGTATCGATGAGGATTGAGATTTCTAAATTATTTTTATAAAGCTGAGATAATCTTTGTCTGTTTGAACCAAGTCCAACTTTTAGAAGGTAAAGAGATTTAACATTTGTTTGATACGATATCAGAGTAAAGCTCATTTGATTAAACCTTAATTCATTAAAGGGGTGAAAACAAAAATAATTGTGATTCATAAATATGTCAATCTCCGATTGATCGACGAGTAGAAAATTCTCATACCATGTAATAAATATTACTTTATTAAAGTAAAATTTTTAATCATAAATTTAAATTCATCGAGCTTCAAATTAAAAAAAATACTAACTTTTATTATAAACACATAAAAGTTACCAATGAAATGATGTGCAAAAAAGCCAAGGCTGTCAAAAAAAGAAACGAATATTTATAAAAATCCAATCATGTGGCACTTCTTTCCATATTGCTCTTTTTTTTTTTATAATGTTTGTCTTTTGCTTTTGTGAAAATTAAAAAAAAAAATCTTGGAATTAATAAATAAATATTAGGCAACTTTGGCATAATAAATTCAACAAATTTTTGGAGAAAAAGAAATGTCTCCAAAAAATCTTTGAGAAAAATGTGATTTTTCTTATGGTTAAATGACTGAACGTCCTTCTCCTTATAGTTCAATATTTAAACGTCCAAAAAAAAAATCATAACATAACATAAACGAATATATTTCTCGATAATAAATTATTTGATGTGATGATCCTCTCTCTGTCGGTCTTGGGGCTCATCGCCTCACGGCACCGGTCTTGGGGTGAAAGGCGATCCTTCTTGAGAGGATATAAACGTCCAGAAATTTCGGGTTCGAATCCTACAAAACGCTGCAGCGTGAAGGATAGATTAACTGCTTGTACCCAGGCCACATAATACCTAAATATGTGATTGAAGTTGAGTGACACCGTAAGGGAGTGAGCCCCAAAATCGATGTCATGAGAGAGTGAGCCTCGAGACCGACAGAGGGAGTATCATCATCACATTTGACTCGATAGATGAAGAAAGAGTCCTCCGACTCAAAGCATAATATAAGGAGGATAAAACATACTTATACCAATAATTTATAACTATTAAATAATAAATTAAAATATATAAAAAAAAAGTTGATGAAGGATTTAAAAATTGAATATTATGAGAATTTTTATACCTATGGGCTATCTTTTCATGATCACCTCACATAGAGGAGGCAAATGCATAGATTATATATAATTCATTTGATCTCAAAAAATTATATATAAATTAATTAAAATAATAATAAATAATCAATTTGAATTTATATTTTTTAAAAAAAGGAAAAATTACGCGGATAATCAAATATATACTAGTTAATTAGCTAATATGGCTAGAGTTTGAATTAATTACGGCTCACGACAAACATCTAGCTGTAATTACAGTTTGAGTTTTGTATAATTCGCGTGATTAATACAAACATTGTGCGTGATTCTACAAAAATTGTGTGCAAATTAAATTATATAGTGAAATATACAAACACTATGAACTGTATAGCGAAATATACAAACGCTACATAAAAATGCGAATTATATAGTGAATTATACAAACGTATACAAAAGTGGCGCGAATTATACAAACGCTGCTATAACTATAGTTACGAAATGTAATTACCCACATTATAGCTATGGAGCATAATTAAGATATTTTTGAGTGGTTATATTTTTATTTCAATATATTATTATTATTTTCAATATTTATCAAATGTGGACATATTAAAGAAGTACACCTAAACCAAAGAAAAAAATATTTTTAAAAAAATTGTCATTTTCAATGAAAGACACAAAACAGAAATTTATATAAATGTTCACACACAAGCATAGTGGCAGGCCAGATCTGAAAAAAAGGGATTCATCTAGCCAGGTTTTATTTAGATAAATTAAATAAATTTGTATTTTGTAATATTTAATAAAACATCAAGAATAGGGGTGTGCAAAAATTAAACCGATTAATCAATTGAACTGATAAAAATATTATTGAGTTATTAGGTTATAGGGGTTTTAGTGGTTTCAAGGAAGAAATTATTGAGTTATCAGTTCGATATCGGTTTTTTGGATTATCGGGTAAACTGTAACCAAATAAAATTATAATAATTTACTATTTTACCCCTTTGTAGATATTAAAGATTAATGATTTAATAGTAATAGAATACTATAACAGTACTTTACCTATTTGGACAACTTGGTTTTAGCTTTAATTTACTTTGCAATTAGCAAATTCTCATTATCATTTTTATTGGGTAAACTAAAAATTAAATTGTTAAGGACTTAAAATTGATAAATTGAAAACTGATAAAAATTATTTTATTGATTTAGTATATTTACAAATCAAAAATCGATAAACCAAATCGATAATGTATAAAAGACCGATGCACATCCCTAGTCAAGAATGCAGTGAAATGAATGAGATTGTTTATTCTTAAATCAAAGATATTTGGATTTGAAATTTAAAAATGAGAAAAAAATTTATGATACCTTCGTCTTTCTTTTAAATTGATTTTATACGTTGCGAATTTGAATTACGAAAAATTAGTAAATTTCAAATATCAGAAGAGTAAAAGATAATTAAGGGAATAGTGTTTTTTAATTTAAGTTATGGGCGTCGTTAATATTTATTACTATAAATATTTTTATACTCCCTTTAGTTTATTTTGGTTGTCAAATATATTAAAATTAGTTGTTTAAAATAGTTGTCAATTTAGATAATTAAGAGAAAATTAATTATCTTTTTCCAAATTTTCCCTTAACATTAACTATTTTAAAATTAAAAGGCACATATATAGATAAAAGTTTAATTATTTATAAAAAATATATTAGTCAAATAACACTTCTAATTAAATTTTTTTCTGATTGTGTCAAACCTTTGATGACAACTAAAAAATCGGTTTATCCTAAATATATATGTTCTAACACACCCAAAAAAGGAATATTTTTTAAAACTTAATTTTTAAATCAGTCAAAAAAAAAAATTAAGATCTTTGAAACTTAAAATTTATTAACATTTGTTGGACTTTTAAAGCTTTTTAAATGAGAAGTTAACGTTTTCAAATTACTGTGTCATTTTAATATTAAATAATCAAATAATTTGAAACTATTTTATTTAAATTCTTACAAAAGATTTTCTTTTAAGTGTGAAAGCATAATTATTGATGAATTATCATATTCAATTTTTTTCCTTCATGCATGGAAAAAGATATAAAATCATTCAAATATAGAATGCATGATTATTTATACTTTTAGCCACTTTTATTTGCCATTACAAGGAAGCTTTTTTTTTTTTTTCCCAACATTTTCTTGAATTCTCCACCCCCCCCCCCCAACCCCACCCCCAGATCTTTTGTGAAGACTTCAATCCACATGTTTCATTCTTCCTCACCCCTACCACCCCACTTGAACCACCCCCCTTCAACACCCCCCACCCCACCACTCTTCAACATGGACAAAATCCAAAAACTTGACCTTTTTTCCTTTGTCATCATCTCTGATATTCTTTTACCCCATTAGGCCATTTTTTACAAATTCAATCTTTTATTCTGAAGTGATCAAGAAAGATAATTAGGAGTCTTTAAAGTTCCAATCTTCAGGACAGTACCATTGAAGTGTAGGAGCTTGTTCATCTGAGAAAAAAGTACTGCAAGATTCTTCACTATTGAAGAAATTATGCTCCTCCATCTTCACATACTGTGTTGTTGTTGGTGGTGGCTGATAATTATAACAATTAGCTTTCTGGGGATCTCCAAGAGTTGATTTTGGGCTTGATTCTGTGAATTTGAAGCAGAGATTCAATGAATTTGAGGATGAACAGCCAACCCCACCACCATCATTAGAGATCAGGAAAGCACCAGATGAAGATATTGCAGCAGCATTTGGGCTGTTATCTTCATTCAAGATTGCACTTGAGTTGTCACTATCTGAGGAACCATCTTTGTTAAAATCAGCAAAAATGGTGGATGCAATAGTGGCATTGATCTCTACATCATCATCATCTTGATCTTCTTCTTCTTCAAGAAGGTCATTTGCCTGGTTTTGTTCAATCAGTTTGTCATCACTTTCAGACTCCATAGCTTCCTCTTTCACTGCAACAACAACAGCTCCTCTGCTTTCTCTATTCTCACCACCATACACCTTTGATTTCAGCTCACGAATCTAAACAAAAGACACAATATCAGCACAGAACCCCTTAAAGATTCAAACTTTAAACAATATATAAGTGGAGTTTGGGCATAAAGTTCAAATTTTAGACCTTTCTTTACTATGCTGTCATATCATAGATCACTTAATTATGTAAATCCAAATGAACTAGGGTAGAATCTCGAACTAGAACTCATAAAGTTTAAATTTTGGACCCTCCTTTGATATGTAGTGGTATCATAGGTCACTTGATTGCGTAAATCAAATGAGTTATCTCGAACTAGACACGTGAAGTTTAAATGTTGGACCCTCCTTTAATCTATAGTCATATCATACGTCACTTGATTGTGTAAATCAAATGAGTTATGGTAGAATCTCGAACTACAACAACAACAAGAAGCCCAATACAATCCCACACAATAATGTTTGTGCTAAACTTACCCCTACCTAGGTTGTTTTTGGTAGAATCTCTAACTAGAACACATAAAGTTTAAATTTTGACCCCTCCACTAATATGTAGTCATATCATAGGTCACCAACTGGCATGCATAGGAGTTAAAACTCACCTATAACAAGACTAACAACACAAACCTACATTAAGTTCTTTTATAAGTCTTAGTACCTCTTTGATGAGAGCTTCATTGTCATGTTTGAGGGACTCATAGTTGTGTTTGAGTGAATCAAAATTGGCTTTAAGAACATTGTAATCTCTTTCAAGTTGCTTTGTTTTCCAACGTGCACGTCTGTTTTGGAACCAAACAGCTACTTGTCTAGGCTGCAAACCAAGTTCTTGAGCCAATTTCACTTTCCTTTCAGGTTCAAGTTTGTTCTCAACTTCAAAATTCTTCTCCAAAGCCTTCACTTGGTCAACACTTAGTCTCCTTTTCTTCTGGCCAGATTCTTCCACACATCCTTCTTCATCTAAGCCTAAATCTAACATGGACTGAAAGTCCCTTGTTGAATACACATGGCTGTTCCCATGGTTCTGGTCATCTAAAAAGATACCAAAAAAATAACAAGAATATGAGAAAAGACACGTGAAAATCAATCATCAAATATCTATTTGGCCACAAAATTGGATAAAAATCTGATCTTGAAAGTTTCTAACTTCAAAATTTATGATCAAACATGAGTGAAATGAAGAGAGCACATAATTGCCTTGAAGAAAGCTAAAAATGGTATAAAGAGTTGAGCACAAAAACTTGCTAAAACAGGAAAAAAAGACACTCTTCTTGACTCAATTAAAAAAATTCAATTTTTCAATATTCCCCCATTAGTATTCTTTATAGCTAAAACTGAGGATTGGAGCATAGAAAAAGGTTAAAGACAAGAAAACATGAAATGGGGATGGTTCTTTTTTTTGTTTTTATGGATCTATGGGATGTATAAACAAATACAAGTAAAAAAGTTCAAAACTTTAATCATATAGTTCACTTAGACAAATTAACAAGTACCTGTAGTACTTGGACACATGGACATCAAAGCACCCAAAGAATCAGAGCTACCAAGTCTTTTCATAATTTTGATTGATGATCCAAATTCCAAAACTATAACAGAGTTCAATATTAGTTTTTTGGGGGGACCAAAGTTCACTTTCTTGAATTCTTAAGCTTATATTTACTGAGAAACAGAAGCTGCAAAAAGGAGATTAATTTAGTGTTCTTGTCCTTTTTTTGTTTTGTTTTGTTTTCTCACTTATAAGAAGACATGTAAACAGATACTTTCACTACTAAAACCAACCAAAATGGCAAAGTTTTGAGTGAAAGTTTTGATTTTGTGCAACCCCTTTTCTTCTCTAGTAACCAAACCTTCATTTTTCTCCTTTTTAGATATTTCCTCCACCTCACAACAACCCATCAAGGATGGCAAGGCAAAAATCAAGAAAATCTAAAAAAAAAAAGGTAAAAATTGAAACCCCCCCCCAAAAAAAAGATAGTAAATTTTGACACTATTTTTTCTATTTTTACATCATTAACTCAAAAAAATCAAATCTTGAACACCCCCACTAAAGTCTTTTTTTTTTTTTTTTGAAGAATTTTTTGAAGAAGAAGAAAAATTTGGGAGAGGAATAGAATTGAGATCAGGAAAAACCAGCTGGCCCTTTGCTTAACACTTTCTCTCACTTTAAATAAAACCAAAGTTGAGTCAGATGTAGGGTTAGAATCTGACTGGGGTTAGGTGCACTTTGCAAATTTCTTGGGGGGAAATGAAATGAACTCTAAATTCAAGCTAAATTCAACCTAAATGAAATGTTTTTTGGTTTATGGGGATATTCTTTTGGATTTAACTTTTTATATATTAAAAAAAAATTATGTGATGTTACATTATCTTATTTTAATTTAGGTGATACTATTTTTGTTTAGTCTGTTATGCACTAACAATACTAACATACTCAATGAAATTTTATAAGTAGGATTTGAGGAAGGTAAAATGTACGCGGACCTTATCACTATATCATAGAGGTAGAGAGGTTGTTTCCTGGAAACCCTTCTCACAAAGCTAGATATGATAAACAAACAAGTATCTAGCTTTGTGGGGAGGGTTTCCAAGAAACAACCTCTCTACCTCTATGTGATAGTGGTAAGGTCTACGTACATCTTACTCTCCCCAGACCCTACTTGTGGGATGATATGTTGTTGTTGTTGTATCCTCAACAAAATGATTTATAGCATCAAAAATATCTAATAATTATTTTAAACTATAAAAATTAAAAAAATTAAATACCATAACAAATCAAACAATATTACGTAAATGAGATAAAAAGAGAAATTTTATATTTTAAATAAAATTTTGGATAAGAATAAGGTGACATGGCAGTATAAGTTATTATACTATATTGTTGTGATAAGCAGAAGGAAGGAAAGGGCTACGGCTCGGCTCGGCTCGGCTCGAGCTGGCTAAAGATATTTGACACGTCAGCATATTCCATTTTATCTCCTCGGCATTTTGGTGCGTGCATCGCCGATTAATTGACAGGTAAATATTTACCAAAGGAGTTTACTTATCGAGATTAAAATACGTCATGTATTCATTGATTTAATATAAATATTAAATATTAATATAAATATAAAAAACGTTAATTGATTCAACAATATCAAAATAACTAATTCTAGAATAAATGAATAAAATGACAAAAGTTATGTAGTAGGTTACAACTTAGATAAAGTTTCGATTCTTTTGTTGTATGATTTTTCTCGAAAAATGATATTTTAAAGTTGAATTATGAATAATGTTATACGATCTCTTCGACATACCATGAGCGTAATACATTAATATTTGTAAATCTTTTCATATCTACACTTCAACAATAAAATATTCACTTAAGGACAGAGAAATTTTACTTAATCAATCCATTGCAATTCTCAACAACAACAATAACATACTCAGTGAAATCCCACAAGTGAGGTCTGAGGAGGGTAAGATTTACGCAGACCTTACCACTACCACATAGAGGTAGAGAGACTGTTACCATTGCAATTTTCATAATTAAAAAAATTCAAACAAATTTTTTAACTCAGAATGAAGAAATCGTATTTATCTGAATAAAATCTTTTATAACAAAAGATACCATATAGCTTATAGGTTAATGATAATTTCTTATCTTCTTTAGTTTATAACCAATCTCTTCTTGCCTGATATGTCAAAAAAAGAGAAGAAAAAAATTTGTTTGCTTATCATATCTAAGCAAGTGGTTTTAACCTACTTGTAATTATAACATATTGAAAAATTCAATTAAATAAAAAATAACTAAATTATTTTTATTCAATATCATATATCATAGCAAAACATAATTTAATTCGAATTCACACATTATAATAATTATTTATCGATATAATATTTACTCTGAATATATATATTTTTTTAATAATTTTTAAAAATTCAAATTCAAAACTTCTTATCAGAAGCCTAGAACTATCACACTACAATGCATGAATCTTTTGTTTTTTTTTTTTAAAAAAAAAAATCTAATTTGGTTACACTGACAACCATAAAGATGTGAAAAATGATTATTATCCAATTAAAATTAAATGCTTGCCCAAACATGTAGGTAGACATTGGAAAATAAGTTTTTATATATTGGGTCCATATCCTAAATTTTAATAAAAACAAATTATGTCTTGTTTGACTCTTGTCCTTTTGTATGTTTTTTTTTTAAAAAAAAATTTGTGATTAGTAATT
The DNA here is from genome assembly GCA_029948455.1 of Solanum rostratum. Lineage (NCBI taxonomy): Eukaryota > Viridiplantae > Streptophyta > Magnoliopsida > Solanales > Solanaceae > Solanum > Solanum rostratum. Next base: position 2,254,809 of record CM057053.1, on the reverse strand, counting down.
TCACATCAGTTTTTTTCAATCAAGAAATTAAAGGTTTCTCTATAGTCTACACATAGTTTCTACTGTTTAGGCCTTTAGAATTATAATTAGTAGGAGTGTCATCATGAGGTCGGAGTGTTCGCGGGTCAGTTTAGGTGGATTATTGATCAATATCAAAATTAAATCGACTTAATCGATTTTTAAATTCTCAATTGTTTGGTTCTTATCGATGTCGGTTTGGTTTGGTTTGGTTATTCAGTTATTGACTATATACAAAAAGAAAAAGCAACGATACATTCAAAATGAAGAAAAAATGACAATAATCCATTCAAAATGAAAAATAGTTAGAACAACTGATATTATAGAACTTTCAATCACAAAATTTATTATGAATGGAGTTTCAAAATTTGTCATTGTGACTTAGAAGGAAGAGATAGTGACATTTCTAGTCCCATCGAGAATTGTCATAGACATTCATATATATGAAATCAATAATATAAATATTCTTGTCTTGAGCATTTATGCTTTCATAAATAGATTAAAAAAAATAAAATTTGATGAAAACGTGTATAAGATCTTTAAAATTATTTTTATAAATAATGTATTATGCAAATCCAAACTCAAATCGAACACTATTGATTTTGAAAAAACTAAAACCAAACCTAACCCAACCCAAATAAAATTGATTTGATTTAATTTTTCGATTTGAATTGATTTTTATCCAAATCATGAACACCCTTAATCAGAGACGGTCGTAGTATTTTGATTATGAATTCAACTAATGACAATATTATTTTTTTGACACGTATATAGTGTGTATATATATATATATATATGAAAAACTAGTAATCTTCTTTTTTAATAAATATTAAATTCTAAAATCACTTTAATTCAAAAGATGCAATGAATTCGATCGTAAAAACTAACCCCAAAGTTGCACTCATCAAATTTAAATTTTATATTTATTACTTTTATCTTATTTATATATTATTATTTATTTTTTTATTATTCCCTTTTTTTCTTTCTTTTCTTTTCCTTATTTTCTTCCATATCTAGTATCTTCTGCTTATGGGGCTTGATTTTTGAGACGAGGTTTTTCGGACTTAACCTCCTATCTCTATAAAATCTACATATATTTTACCCTCCTAGACCCCGCTTATGAGATTTCACTTGATGTGTTATTGCTGTCATCGTCGTGTTCGATCAATATTTCTCAAATCTAGAAAACTTTAGATTGATAGCAATGAGAAATCTCAAAAAAAAAAAAGAGTCTTTATTGATTAGTAGATGGGAGAAAAATTGGCATTTCTTTTGAGTTGTGACATCTAGGGACATGCAAGTGGGAATTTAGCTGTAATATTCTACTAGCTTCTCATAATATCATAACATAAAATTTTTTTAAAAATAGGAGCCCACCATAGGCAACAAAAAGTAAGTCAAAAAAATGAAATTGATTAATTGTTTTATATATATATATGCGCGTCTGTATATTTGATAATCGTATTAAAATTTAATAAAATCTAAATTCACATTGAAAACTCTTATATTGAAAGTGAAATACTTTTTGATAAATATAATTTTTATATTTAAGACTCGAACTCAAAATCTCTGTCGGAATTCAAGAAAACAAAAAAGAATTTTTCACTTTTATAATGTGGACAACACGTGTTATTGTGAGTTAAGTTTCCTTCCATTGTCTCAAAGAGAAGCCCCACAAGAAAAAAAGGGGGAATTGATGAGTTGTGTGCATGTGAGTTTACTTAGAATTTGTTCAAAAAATAAAACATATAAAAGTTTCAAAGAAAAAACAAAATATTTGAATTGAGGCATTTGCTTGGTTTCAAGGTGGACATAAAATTTCAAATTAAAAGTTGTCCATATAGCCACATTATTTGAAAAAAATTACTCCATTCGTTTTAATTTATGCGAAATATATGAAAAAAATTTTAGGGTATAAAGTTATTATCACATGAAGTCGGATTATTTTGTTCACTAATTTCTAATTGAAGTTGTTGCATGCCATCATCTTCCATCTATCCTATACATTTGATTAAGCTTGTTATGCCGAAGATATAGTTAAGATATTGTAACAGTCCAACTCAATAGTGATATTGTCTGTTTTGGGCTTAGGTCGATATGGCTTTAAAACGCGTAACTAGTAGGTAAGGCCTGATTACTTATATAGCCAACATCTTTCCTGTGTTTTTGTCGATGAGGGACTTCAATCTAAAGATGGGTTGTACGTACATCCTTCTATGGACTCAACGTCCTCGCTGAGGTTTATACCACCGTATAGAATTCGCCTAAACTCAACACTGAGGTTTGCTCGACTTCATCGGAATTTGTCTAAACTCGATTGAACTCTAACCCCACGTACCGATATGGGACTTCAATCTAAAGATGGATTGTTACAGATATATGAGGTTAAATTATCTAGATATTGATATTTCGCATCTTTATAGAAAATTAAATTTTATCAAGTCAATATCGAATAACTAAAACAATCATTACACTATTTATATAGATCATTACTTATGCTATAAAGAATTTTGCTATCTTTAAGATAATTAGAATTATATAAACAATCTTGAGTCATGATATTCAAAATCAATGCCCAAAAATTTCAAAAAAAAGTTTTTTTTTTCATTACTGAAAAAAGGGGTATGGGAAGATGAGGATCTTCTTGTAGTTGATAATAGATGAAAAAGTATGGGACATATTAATTAGTGTTTCTGACTCTGCACAAAAGTATATGCATAAATCCCCCATAACATTTTTTTCTAACATGTTCTTTTTATGTACTTATTTATATTTATATAATATAATAAATAAAATATAATCTTTCTATGATTTAATCATTATGTGTCCATCAACAAAAAAACCTTTGAAAAAGCACCTTAGCTTCTTGGTTTTGGAGATATATCTCCACTATAACAAAATCCATGCAAAGAAAATTATTGGTTCTCAAAATGCTAAAAAAATATCACATGAGATAGAAGTGAAATAGAAGGCTTGGAGGGCAAATTACCTGTAAAAATCTATTCCACTGGTGATATTGTTTGCTTTGAATCTAAACTCACACAATTTTAAAACACGTCAGTAATAGATAAGATTTATTTACTTATATATTCAACATCTCTTCTGTGTTTTTATTGATATGAGACTTCTCATCTTAAGATGGATTGTTACATTATCATATTCAGTAAAAAAGATAGCTCAAGGTTTTAAGCATTTTATATTTCTACAAATATCAATAATTGATTTCATTATTTAAACATGTGATCTATAGATCATTTTTATTTTTGCTCAAAAGTGTCACTTTAACTTTAATGTATTGTTATCATATTTTTGTAGCAACATGTTGAATTAGTTCCACAAGTAGGGTGAAGAGTGCATGTACACATTCGATGTCACGATCCGAGTCTACACCCTGGATATGACCGACATCCAGAACCATTTCTGGTCCCAAGCGAATCACTTGGCCTGGCTACATTACTCAACGAAAGACTTAAATAATAAAGATAGGTATAGATAAGATGTACTAAAGAAATTGAAATAGTTTGAACAATCTAAACAAAGGAAATAATCCAATAACATCTGAAAATGAGAACTGAAACTCTTGTCATAAAGTCTATGAAACCTCTAACTAGAATAATCTGAAACAAATACTGTGGCAGGCCCACGATAATCACAACTGAAAGAAATACTAAAAGCAAAAGTAAAGACTCCAAAGCCTCTGACTGGTAAGAGGCCTCACCAATGGCTAAATGAAATATTGATCCTCAACGGAACGTCTGTTGAAGAACCCTGTCACCTGTGTCTGCATCATAAAACGATGCAGGTCCAAAGGATATTAGTACGTGGAATATACGGTATGTAAAATAGCCAAAATTGAGAACTGAGGATAAGGCACTATACTTAAAGTAATGATAACGTGTATCAAAATAGGGTAGCATATGTAATAAATGAAATGCATGCTGAAAGTAAAACATATATTGAAACTATGTACATAGAAACTAGTTTACTTTAGCTTGGGGAGTTTCTCTAACCGACAACCACCACTATGAGCTCCGTGATGATACTACGTCTTGCCCATGCTACCAGAGTCGTCCAATACTTTGCCAGGGTAAGGGACGAAAACTAGGGGAGTGGATCCATCCCAAAACTGGGTCATCTCAGTGACAAGTGAGGAGTTGTACTCTTGGTACAATCCTATCCTATGTCGGCTATGTAGTTTATGTAACACCCCCTAATTTCTTCTACTTAATCTGGAGTGGATGCACAAATGATGTTGAGAAAAGACTAAGAAAAAACTGCAGAACAAGGTTCACGAGGGCTGTTTACGATTCATAAAATAGGTCTCGTAAAACTCCAGATGACTTGACAAAATTTTTTAAGTCTGAGGCCTATATACAAAATGGTATATAACTCGTAGAGTATGTCACGACTCATAGAGGAGGTTTCGTGACAAATTCTAGTAACTCAAGTTTCAGGACCTCCTATTTTCGAGAGGAGTTTACGACCCGTAGAAGGTTTTACGGATTGTCGAGAGGGATTTCGTGCCAACATCTAGTAACTCAGATTTTCAAGCACCTAGTTTACGAGGGCCTGTCACGATAAAATAACCCTAATCCCACATGTAAAATTATAATTATAAAATCAATTCAAATTTGCAGTAAATGTAAATTTCCTTGATGTTGACATCTTTGTTATTAAAAAATTTTTCCTAATTATTAATTTGTACTCTAATATTAATTAAGCATGAAATTAAACACCTTTTAATCACTTTTATATTCAAAAGTGGAATAGTTCTAGAAGGCCTCCAAGAGAATAGCATTAGTCAATTTTACACAATCAGCCAAAATTATAAACTTGTTGATCATACATTTCAACAAGTACCAAAAGTGACAAAATTTTAAAACATTTTTTAATTAAAAGTTACTTTATACTTTTCCCCACACCCATTTTTATAATTAAATATAACAAAGAAATAATGAATGTCATCTAATAGTAAAATAGTGTTGCTTCCCCATGTGAATTTGCTAATCTTGAAATTAATTAGGATAATAATTCATTAATTAGTAAAAATGTGCCATATTTAGTTACTACTGAGAAGATATATATAATAAAAATATGGACTTTAATGGTTAAAAACAAATATTGTACCCCAAATGTTGGCATAAATCTTGGGGTAGTTTGCTTCTTGATAATTATCATATTAAGACATGAGAAGGTACTAGAATAATTGATTTAAATGAAATCATAATTATTTACTCTTTCTGTTCGATAATAGTTGTTTACTATTAACTTGGCATAAAAATTAAGAAGATAAAGATAATTTTACCAAATCACTCTTATTAAATATAAGTCATCTAGCTAACAACAACATACTCATGAAATCCCACAAGTAGGGTTTGGGGAGGATAAAATGTACGCAGACCTTACCACTACCTTATAGAGATAAATAAACTATTTTCGGAAGACCCTCAACTCAAATATATATCTACTATATATGAATACAATAAAAAACGACTAGAGTGGAAAGCAATTGAAAACTCATAAATACGATAAAAGTAGCAAAATAAAAATGACGGACAATAACAAGATTAAAAAAAATGAATACTTCCATAATAAGGGTAAAATAGACACAAAATGAGAAATCTTTGATTTTATAAATTGGACAAGTATTATTAAATATCTCAAATAGTATAGTGGACAAATAAAGATAGACGAAAAGAGTATTAGTCAGTAATTTGAGAGAGTCAAGATTAATTATATTTTAAACATAATTAATATCAAGATAAACCTCATCAGTATTATTTTTTGCCACTAAACACCTCGTGTTGTATCCCTAAACCTTGTTAATACCGATTAAAATTATTGGTCCCCATTAATTTGGGATTACTATTACAGTATATATCATGTGATTTATATACATGTAATTGTCACTATTATACTAGATAGAATCTTGAGCAAGTTATAATTATATTTTCCTTTCACACAAAATATTATAAGGTTATTTCATCAACACTTCCTAATTTGCATTTGCCAATCTCAAATTGATACATGAATTAAACTTGATCTTATATATATATATTACAACAAAGGGAACTCGCAGCTGCTACCCTTTGGGTGCGCACAAGGTAAATCTCTACTTCCATGCAATAGCTCGCAAACCACATAGGAGAAGTAACCCGCACTAGGCAAGTCCGGTGCAACGAGCTCGACCTAGAAGGCAGTACCAGGGAGTTTCGAACTTGAGAACTCCAACATGAAAGTCTCATGCCCAAATTAATGGGCCACCCCGAAGGATAAATCTATATCTATCTATCTATCTATCTATCTATCTATCTATCTATCTATCTATCTATCTATCTATCTATCTATCTATCTATATATATATATAGATAGATTACACCGTATATTACACTGTATTGCCCGAAGGGGCATGCATCGAGAGCGTAGGTGAGTGATAAGCATAGGAGGTGTGCCCGAAGGGCAGCGGCAGCAGTGTGGGTGGCGGGTACTTCGACTGCCTTGTATCAGGTGAAGAGAAGGGGGTTGTAAGCTTAGTAGGGCTCGAACCTATAATATCACCGTTATGAGCGGTACGTTTCAACCAATTAAACTATAAGCCCCTACGAATCTCTACATGCAATTCGCCATTTAGGCGGGTTAGGGCTTGGCTTGACCCTGTGTTCTCTCAGATCGGAGGCGAGAAGTTGAAAGTGAATCATTCAGTGATAGAGTGTTCATATAACATAAGGCCTCGCCCAAGGAGTGACAGATTTGGATAGAGTCTCGCTCATATATATATATATATATATATATATATCATAGAGAATACTTGTATTATACACATATTGCATGAATCACATGGATAGTATTTGTATATTTGTACATACATGAATAGTTCTCCAGAAGAAAATGATAGATAGCTAAGTTTTGAGTTTAATTTTCAAAAAGTGAAAGTGACTGTCACATAAAAGAAAATAAAAGTAGCAATAAAATAAAGAACATATTTTTTCCATCTACTTTAGAAAGTTGGAAAAGAGAGTGATCTTTTTGTTTCTAAGGTAGCTCGTTATTTTTTTCAAAAAAAATAAAATAAAATTGTGGAAACTAGGTAAAAGTTAATTATATCTTGGTCTTTTAAAATGATGAATATTTTAGATAATTTATTTTTATTAAAGACGATAAGTAAAATAAACAGAGATCGTATGAAAAATAAAAAATTAGGAAAAAGGAAATCAGAAATAAATATAAAATGGAAAAGTAACAAATAGGGTAAAAAAGATTTTGATGAAAAAGTGGGCTTTTTAGAATGTAGACCCCTTAATGGTAGGCAACTTTCCTTTCAATGCTTTATTTTATTTTATTTTTTCCTATTTTGTGATTGCTGTCTAAAGGGGAAAAAAACTTGGGAAAAGTAAAAGAAAAAGTAATTTCACTCTTTCACTTTACAATTTTATATAATTTTTGTAAAAAAAAAAACACCTCAGTACTTGAAAGACTCGAAAAATCTAGTACTTGATGAGTTTCCTCATGAGTAAATTTATTCATTAAGTTAGTATTCGAATAAAATAATTTAATTAAATATTCATTAATACTTGAAAGATCTGATACTTGATGAGTTTCCTCATGAATAGATTTATAAGTGTTTTTAAGTCGAGCGTAGCAAAGAGATACACTACGACTGGGCTTGACAGCAAAGGCAGAGAAAAGGTATGGGCCCATATTTGTTGTCTTAACCTAACCAATCTCATCCTAAGTAATCTTTGTCTAGACTAATAATCCGTCCATTTTGACTCGTCCAAATTCAATTCAACTTGTTGACACCTCTATGTACGCACTCACAAAAAGTGAATTGTCATGCATAGGTAGAGTTAGAAAATCAAATCTTGTGTGTTTTAATTCTATGAAATCAAATCTTATGCTAGTTGGATTAATGGATCATTTCATTGGAAATTGTAAAAAAAAAATGCATAACTTGCTAGAATATATACAAAATTTTCACTAAGGTTTACAAAGATATTATTAGGTTGTCTCCAAAAAATGTTATCATACTTGTGTCGGATCCTTCCAACGACACTACTTTTGGAGGATTCGACGCATACAAAACAACATTTTTGAAGAGTGTGATGGCAACATTAGAGAATGCACCGGTTGAAGGTGATAGATCTTTTATTAAACTTGTCATGGATCAAAGAGAGTCAAGTTTAAAGATTTGATAAGCAATAACAAAAGAAGAATATGAAAGATAAAAAGAAATCATAAGAATAATCTATCCAGAACCCAGTAAGCAATAAGAAATGTCATTTGGTATCCATAAATTAAAAATCCTTGCTCCACAACCGATTAGGTTTAGCATGATATAGTTAATAATAAGTCAGCTGACGTAAAAAGGCTCAAACAATAGTACCTTTAAATTGAAAAATTAGAGCTGTTTGGGTTAAATGCAGCCTGTCCTGAATTGTTCTTATTCCAGAAAAGTTCCTGTTACATATTACAAGCTCATATAGTATGTTCTTACAGAACGATTAATGAATCAAAATCGACAACAAAAGAAATCTCATTAGCTCTACCATAAACACTATTATACCTCGACTTGGATTAAAGGAAGAACTTAGGACTTTGGGACTTGCCCTAGAACTCCAACTACCCAAGGCGCTAATTGGAAAAGTCATAAAAGGATGTTAAACGTAATTCTAGAAGGGCCTTCCCGCATAAAGACTGAGTCTTGGTAGTACAAGTGAAAGTTTTTTAGACTTATCCGACTATGATGATGAGGAAACTGACTTCCAAGAGAGCTACTTAAGCTACATGCACCTGTCTGGTCTAATCATTTAGGCGCTCTTTCTAAGAGATGAGAACATAAATAGAAAACATCTCCTGATAAAATCTCACGACTTGGTGGTTGATGTACTAATAATATTATTTTGTCGATATGCTACAATCTGTTTACTAAAATCATCATAGATTATTAATTCATGCTCGATCTTTATATCAAAAAAACTACTTCCTCTAGCTCAATCTTTCAATCTCTTCATAGTAGTACCTCATTGACTTTGGCTTTACTAAATTTCTGTTATGTAATGCCATGATAGTCCAGGCTCATAAGTCACAGGGGAACTTTTTAGCTGCATTCTTTTGATGTTTTAAGCTATGGTATCAAAGAATGCCTATTTAGACAAATTTACCAAATGAAGGAAGCAACAGAATTCACTTACATATTTCAGTTTTAGTAAAGGCCAAGAATCTTCCACCAAGCAGCTCCTGCTAATCCCCATATGACAAGATTCAGAACAGCTATGATAATGCCTAACTTGAAGACATCGCGAAGTTCCACATAGCCAGCTGCCAATGAAGAGAAATCGAAAATGAGATCAATATGAAGAGGGAATAAGTTATCGAAATATTGAATACAGATAAACCAGAAAGAAATCGAGATAATGATACCACTCTTACTGCTGAAAAAGGACTTTAAGGCGTATATGCAGCCTTACTCTTACCTTATGAAGGTAGAAAAGTTGTTTCTGATAGGCGTCAGCTCAAGTAAAATGTATATATAAAAGATAAGTATGTGAAGCAATTAGAACAAACATTCTGTCAAATAAATGAGTTATGATTCGATAAAATTACCTCCGTAGTATACTGCAGCTTGACCACTGCTGTAATGTGTCAACCCGCCAAAAAGATTAGTGATGTATCCCAAACTCAAGGCAGCAAAAAGACCAGGAACTTTTGATGCTAAGCACATTCCAAGAAATGCTGAGTACAATGCTGCAACATGACCTGTTTGACTAGCAAACAAGTAGTGGATGAAGAAATATGCTGCCTGAAGGACACAAAATGCCCCGATCCAAGGTAGTGAAAGCGATCTGAGGAAGTCAGCGACAGCATTAGACATCCACGCGACAACTCCCAGAGTTGTTAATTGTGTTGCCATGCCTATTAAAACACCAAACCAAGCTAAGGTATCCCACGCGGATTTTTCACTTAAGCAATCATCCCAATCAAGTATCCCAAAAGCCAAAAGAAGAGTCAATCCCAACATTGCTGTGATAACACTTGCTAGCGCAAGAGCCTCTCTGTACAAAAGAAAATAAATGACTTCATGCTTCAGCAAAATTCAGAGTGTAAAGAAAATGGATAACGAGTGTAACGCAACCACAAAAGCTAGTTCATAAGATCAGGTATGTCCGATCATAAAGGACAATGTGGAAACTTTACACTCCCTTTCCCCCTCCACACGCCCAAGACTGAACATCTATTGCGTGGACAATATAACATAGGGATCAAACATTAGATAAACCAGTAATTAAGTAGTTTGTTGTAAAGAAAATGGACTTACTTGACTTGTCCCAACCCAAAAATTAGCTTATAAAAGTTTTCAAAAACCATATAAGAAGAAACAGTCCATTCTCTCAACCAACATGTGACACTTAACACAGAGATCTTTGAGCAGTGACGGAGCTACATTGATCAAAGGGTGGTCAGTTGGACACATTTTGTCGAAAAATTGTACTATATATATAGAAAATTATACTAAATATATTTCAAAATTTATTTCTTTATACACATATACGAAATCTTGAACACCCTAAATAAAATTTTTGGCTTCACATTGTCTTTAATAGCAAAGAAGAAATAGTGCACAACCAAGAGGAATACTGAACACATCTAGTCCAACAACAACATACACAATATAATCCCACAAGTGCAGTCTAGCCAGTGGCGAGTCAGGATTTCCACTAAAGGGGTTCAAAATCTAAAGAAGTAAACATATAATTAGTCAAAGGGTATTCGACATCTATTATATATGCATAAAAAAGTCATTTTAACCATGTGCAAATAGTATAATTTTCTGTTCAAGAGGGTTCAGATGAACCCCTTGACTATAAGCTAGCTCCACCACTGGGTCTAGTGCGGGTGTCGTGTATGCAGACCTTCCACCCCTACCTCAAAAAGCTATAAAGGTTGTTTTCTAAAGACTCTCAGCTCAAATAAAGCACATAAACAGGTAATAATCGACGAATGATGCATTGTTTTACATCAAGAATTCTTAATGAAACATACCCTGCAATCCATAATGCTACAGTTACAAGCATTACAACAATCAGCACCCATTGATCACTTTTGATTGGCCCCATTGATTCCAGTCTCCTTCTAGCCATTAATGGAGCATCTGGTGTATCCTTCATTTCTGGAGGAAAAACCTTGTATAACACAATTGGAGTAGCTACAAGAGATAAAATTGCTGGTATACAAGAAGCCTTTAACCAAGTAACCCATTTACTTGATACCTTTACACCTAATCCCTCAGCTAATTTCACACACAACAAATTTTGTGCAGCAGCTGTTAGGAACAGGGCACTTGAACTACTAGAACACTGTAAATAAAATCACACACACACAAAAAAAATTACATTAGTGAAGTTGGTTGTTACGTGATCAGCAGGTCACAGGTTCAAGCTGAGATAACAAAATTTCGTAAAAATACAAGATAAGGTGCGTACAAAAGATATGATATGAAGTTAAGGTTTTTTTGGTAAATGAACAAATTAAAACATATGTTATCGAATCATCTTTACCTGTTGTAGCTGATAACATGCCATATTTTTAAGATTAAAATTTTAAACATCATGTCACCCAAATTATATAAAACAATGAATAAATAAAACACGCTAGTATCGCGGCAAAAAAAAATTATATTTTCAAGTCATTTTTATCTGTTATGGTAGGTAAACTATCATTATTTTAAATTTTAAGCGTAAAATTTCATTTTTAGGGGTGGTTTTATGTAAATTTCTTTTGGGTGATCCAAAAGGTATAATAATAAGATTGTAAATTTTTTTTTACCTTCACCTTAGGGATATCTACAAGTAATAATTTATTTGACCAAGTTTTTAGGAGGTAAAAAGTGTTTATTTAGAAAAATAAGATATTTGATCAAGTTTTTAGAAGAAAATAAATATTTTAAGTTGTAACAGAAGTTGTTTTTCAGAAGCTAAAAGAAAAACAAATTTTCCTCAGAAGTACTTTTGAGAAAAATGCATTTTTATAAACATTTTGAAAAAGTTTGGTCAAAACACTAAGGACACTCGAAAGCGCTTTTAAAACTTACTGGTCAAACACAAACGATTTTCGAAGAAAACTACTTTTTTCGAAAAACACTCTTGAAAAACTAACTTTATAAGCTTGATCGAACAGGATATAAGATAGATTATCAACTATAACACGTGAAGATGATCTACAACAAAAAACAACATATCCAATGGAATCCCACAAGTGGGGTCTGCGAAGGGTAAAATGTATGCAGACCTTACCACTACCACATATAGATGGAGAGGTTGTTTTGAAAAATCCTCATCTCAAAAATCAAACCCCATAAGCAGAAGATACTAGATATGGAAAAAAGAAAAAAGAAAAAGAAAGAACAAAAAATAGCTAATAGCATATATTGACAATACAGAATATAGACACACGTAAAAATGATCTGATGACGTAAAAATGACGATATATATAACTTAAATAATTCTAACCTGCAATTGAGATTGAATAAGATATGCCCCAAGCTTCTTAGCAGAATCATTTTTTGGGTGACTATCAGCAGTAGTAGCCAATGACTTAATTATTGGCAAAAAAATTCCACCAGCTCTTGCAGTTGTACTTGGAATTGCTGGAGAAATTGCTGCTTCACTTAAAGCAAGTCCATAAGAAAGGCCCAATGTATTTTTCCCAAGCCAACTCACAAAATACAAAGCAATTCTATCACCAAGTCCAGTCTTAATGAACCCTCTTGAGAAAAAAAATGATGTAACAATCAACCAAATGACTTCATTGGTGAAAGCAGAAAAAGCCGCGGCAAATGTTAGAGTTTTTGTGATTACGGTGAGCGTGAGGCAAAGGAAAGCCCATGCGCCCACCGGTAATGGGCCTAAAACTAGGCCCGAGATAGTTGTAAGAAAAATAGCTAAGAGTTGCCACGCGTTTTTAGAGAGTTGGTGGGGTTTTGGGACCGCGAAGCGAAAAATAAGGCCTATTGCTATGGATATCAATAATGGGATTGGTTTTGCACCTTTCCATGGTGGAAGGGAGAAGCGGCGACGATGAGGAGGAGGAGGATGGCGTGGGGAGGAGGATGGAGAAGTGTGGGTAGGAAGGGGAGGACTTGAATTTGTCATTTCGTCACATTAACCACCTGTTATCATAGTAACATATTCAAAATTTAAATTTAATAAATATAACGTATAATTAAACAGAATGGAAAAAATATTTGCATGTATGATAGTAAAGAAGAAAATAACAAAGAACTCGCTTATGATTCTATAAGGTGAAGATTTAATTAGCAATTCTTGCATTAACACAAAAACAATTGCAACACAAAATTTTTGTTAATTACTTTAACTTCAATTTATGCATTAATATAAAAGCAATCATACATGCATTAAAAATTTTGTTTTATTAGACCTAGGAATTAGGATAATGAAAGTGACAACATAAATAATATAAAAGTCCTAACACTAGAACTTTTTGTACTACTCTGATCGAAGCTAAATTAGTTCTAACATCTCGATTTTCAAATAGTCACTAATAAACTATAAAGTATTCCAACGATCTTGGATAACAAACAAGAAGTTAATGAGATATTTTTCCTCTATTGTGATATACTAAATCTTCTTATTAAACAAGTAAATTAAATAGATGTTACTTAATATTATTTTACACTTACATAATATAATGGGATGAAACTCTATTATTATCTTATTCATCTGTCACCTTTTAAACAATAAAACTCTCTAGAGAGTTTTTACTAAATTCATTCATCAAATTATCAATTACCTGTTGTTATAGAGATAAATTCAAAATTTACATTTAATGAACGTGAAATATAATCAAGGAGTATATATAGTTCCAGACAAAAATAATGAATCCATTTACTTAGGTAAAAAACAAATGAAGAATATTTGTATCATGTACGAAGGCAAAGAAGGAAATAACAAAGAACTTGCTTATGATTTTATATAATCTCTCTATAAAACCAAATTAGAAAAACAATAAAGTGAAGAATTTGCCTTAACACAAAAACAATTATGACTATACGACACAATTAAAACTTTTTACTTCAATCAAATTTATTGAAATTATATAGTTGAATTCGTCACCTCTTGAATAAATAGACACCTTTCACCTTGCAAAAACTTCAACATAAAATAATTCACTTTCAAGTTCTCGTCTTCGATCAGAGTTAACACATTACCAAGCCAACAACAATAATGGCTATTGGCAAGTGATATAAATAGAAAGGGAGAAGTAGAGGAAATGGAAAGTGGAGACAATTATAGCTTTTTGAATTGCAATTTATTTAATGATTTTTTTTAAATTTATATGCTTTTAGTAATAATTTAAGTCACTTTTATCAAGAAAAAAGGAATTGGATATTTTTGGTTGATTGAAAAGGTCAATAAAAGACAAAATATATGGATTTATGTGATATGTTGTTATTATATACCCGTGAAGACTTTTTTATTCTCTACCTTTTTACCAGTCTTGTCAATTTTAGCAATTTTATATTCCCTTAATTTTAATTTAAATATTTTAATTTAATTGGATATGAAATTTAAAAAAAAATAAAAAATATTTTAAAATCATATATATATATATATATATATGCGTGTGTGTGTAAAATGTGGGAATTAAAAAAATTATTAAATATAAAAAGAGATACGCAAAGAAAGTACTATATACTTAAATTAGGACGAAAAATATTTAGCTTTAGAGTATTTCTCGTATGATTTTATAGTATTTTAAGGTTAATTATAATAACTAAGTTTACAATCAATTTTTTAGAGAATTTCTAAATATATATTTATATGGAATCGGAAAAAATATACTTCATAATCATGTGGTGTCACTTGATTAGACATAGAGTTTAAAAAATAAAGAATTTTTTTTATATATATTTGTTAAAGTATTCTTATTAAAGACATTTTGGGAAAATTGTTAAATAAGAAAAATAAATGACATTCTTTTTTTATAGGAATAGAAAAAAAGTATCCTATAAATTATCCTTATCAAAGTCATTTTAGGAAAATTTTTAAATAAGAAAAATAAATGACATTCTTTTTATAGGAATTAAAAAAAAAGGATCCTATAAATTATCCTTATTAAAGTCATTTTAGGAAAATTTTTAAATAAGAAGAATAAATGTCATTCTTTTTTATAGGAATAAAAAAAAATATCCTATAAATTATCCTTATTAAAGTCATTTTAGGAAAATTTTTAAATAAGAAAAATAAATGTCATTCTTTTTTTATAGGAATAAAAAAAAAAGTATCCTATAACTTATCCTTATTAAAGTCATTTTAGGAAAAATTTTAAATAAGAAAAATAAATGACATTTTTTTATAGGAATAAAAAACAAATCTTATAAATATCAATATTCATTAAACTTTTAATATATATTTTTACATATATATAAAAATATTATTTATAAATATTTTATACTAATGATATTTTATCGAACATGTTGAAAGATATTATTTAATTCGACATTCCTTACTTATAGGCTATAGTTATTGCATTATTTAATAATTATATTTAAATAGTTAGAAACTAAAATTTTCAGGTTAGATAATCTTTCATTTCAAAATACTGTTCCTTTATATTAGGAGATAACATTTAAATATAATCTTTCATTTTTTCATTTACATAATTGAATGTACTTATTTTTATCAAAAATAATAATAAATAAAATTAGAATAAAAAATATATACTTACTTCAATTCAAATCAATATATAATAGTAAACACATTAGCCTTGAATATGCTTATCACTTATCTGCATGTAAAAATAAATAAATTAAAATAAAAAGAATTTCAAGAAAATGAAGAATATACGATTAGCTCAAAGAAATTACAATTCAAATAACATTAACAAGATATAAATGCCATTTTCAATTGTTTTGATTCATCATAACGAAGAATAGGATAATAACAATTGATGAAGCTTCAACAACAACGACAACGACAACGATAACATATCCAGTGGAATCCCATAAGTGAGGTCTGGAGTATAATGTACGCAAACCTTACCACTACCTCATAGAAGCAGAGAGGTTCTTTCCTAGGAACCCTCGTTTCAACAACCCATAGGCGAAATAAACTAGATATGACAAAAATGAAAGGAAAAAAAAAGGAATAGCAAGAACGGCTACTAATGAAAAACACATAATATTATATAAATACTATAAATTTAACATATATAATACATATATTGATGAAGCTTCAATATCAATATTAATACGAAACATTGTGAGATTGAGAATATACATATAATTAAAGAAAAAAAATTAGAAAATAAGATTGTCAATACCTGTTTAATTGCTAATGATGCCAACAACATAAACACTTTTGATTTGATTAAATGAATCTATTGAAATTAATATCAGTATTAATAGCTACTTGAAAGACTGAATATTTTAGAGAATGTAATATATAGAGGGAAGAACCATTATTAATAATCAATTGTTTTAAAATAAGGAAAAGAAGAAGGATAAAATAAAATAAAAAAAATACTTTTTCAATGAAAAAAAAAAACTAGTCTTTGGGAAAATCTACAGAGAAATCAGGAAAATAAATTGGAGAAAAATCAGGAAATAAAAAAAGACTTTTCAAAAAAAAATTAGGGAATAACCATGGATTTCTAGATTTAGTTAAACTAATAATTTTTTTTTAGAATTTTAATATTTTTAATTTTTTGATTCAAAACTTCTATTACATTATTTATTAATTTTGTTCTAAAATTGTTAAGTGGGTTTTTAATAACTTATCGCTTGACTTAACTAGATTGCATGTTACTCTCCTTTATTATATATAGATAGATGAGGTCAGATTAATCGAGTCTGCGTAGAACTTAAGTGACTATTACAGATTGTAAGTTAAAATCACCAAGAAAGTAAAAAAGATGAAGATTCTATAGAGGGATTCAAAAAACATACTGTCATGTATATATATATACTGTCGTGTGTGTATATATATATATATGGATACATATTTGATAAAAAACAATTTACTCCATTGCTCTATTTATGCATATATATTGAATTAAATTAGTAAAATTAATTATTCTCTATTATTTTTATTTATTACTGTTTCGCTTTTCTAAAAAATGAAGACAAAAAGTTTGGGACCCAAACTTTCACACCAAAGATCTTGGTCTATTAGGCAATAATGGCCAAGTCATTTTCAACTAAGGATAAGGTCAAGAGCATTTTTTTTCTAGGTAAATGGACACCTCCATTACTCCTACTTTATGTCTATAACAGACAATAACATATCGATGAAATTTCACAAGTGAGGTCCTGGGAAGATGGTATGTACGCAGATCTAATTATTATCCGATAGAAGTAGAGAGGTTGTTTTCTAAAACATGAATATATTAATTGTACATAAATAAATATCATCATATTTAATTATCAGTTAAGAGATTAATTATTTATATATAAAACTTTTTTTATAATTAATTTTTATATTATTAATATGTGCACAATTGTAACAATGACCCCAACAATAATAACAAACACAAAATAACTTTTTCTCAAAATTCCAAGTCCAAATCCATTACCTCTTTTTGTGCTGCATCCACTGACATTGTCAAAGAATCTAGTTAAGAACAATTATTATAACCCCACTTTTACTTGTTTTATTTTTTTTAAAAAAAATTATTTTGTGAAATAATTTATGTATAAAATATTGATAGAGAAGATGATGTGTCATCTTTTTATCATTTTATGATCATATTGATAATTATTTTTTAAATATTGAGGTGGGATGATATGGAAGAAAATATTGTGAATATTTAGTAAAGACAAATTCAAAATTTGAAAATTTTGGATGCGATAGATAATATGTAACTAGCATGAATCTGGTCTGATATGAATTTAAGCATGGTTCGTTTATTTGCTGCTAAATTCGAAGATAGCATGGGATGAGAGCGCTTCTATGACCCTTAATGAATCGAATGGTCTTTCAACTTTTATTTGATTTAATCAAAATTTTATTTAAAAGAGACTTACCCTGTAGGCTCGAACTTGCATTCTAAAATATTAAAGTTGAGCTCTAACCATTGACACTACGAAATTCATTGTTTCTTTGAATATTAATATTAATATTTATAAATTTTCTCAAATATATATAAAATGTACATGTATATACATAATTTCAATCGAGACGGAATGGTAAAGTAAAGCAAACCAAGCTGGCCAGCCATCGCGGTCAATAGCTAATCTGCAGCCATATAACTAGATAATGAAAATGATATTTAAATTATAATTTAAAAAACTTTATATATATATATCTTTAAAAGAATTTATATATTTTTTCTGTCCCATATTAATTGAATTTATGAGGTAATACACATATATTAAGAAAAATATTTAAAGATAAAATTTACACCATACTTCCATTATAAAAGTTCAAGAAATAAAAGCGTAAATATGAAAAAAAATTCAAATATTCACCTTGAACTTTTGAACAATTCAAATATTTTGAAAATTGAAAAAACCTAAACAAATTTAATTAATTTGAGACGGATGGAATATTATTTATAGATAAATTCCATCATAACTAATCTTAAATTATTACTCACGCTGCTAAACGACCCCTAAAACTTTTAACATACATCTCACAAAACACCACCAAAGAATGTGGTCAGTGGATCGGGTACAAGCCTGGACACGAAAAATTCTTGTTAGAAAGCGCTTTTCATCATGAATTTGGAGTAATCGAACTTCAATGCGGGCACGGAATACCGGAGAGGAAAAAAAAAACCATCCCCAAAAGACATTCTTATCGTACGGTTCTTATTTAAAGTCCTCATGATCCCCAAACAGTGGCGGTGGTGGCCTTTAACAGCTTCATTCAGCAGCTTCTCGTAACTGCTTTTTTTATCACAAAACTCTTCAATTCCATCAAAGATTATAACTTTATACTCAATTGGGTCAGCAAAAATCATGGCTTCAATTCAAAATTCGATGGTTTTTTCCCATTTGAGGTGAGTTTTCTTGAATACCCTTTTCTTATTATTGCTTGAAAATTGCAAAGATCACTGGAAATTTGGTTAATTTTGGCCATTTTCTTCGACCCCATTACTGTATTTAGTTTCAAGAATATTGTAAAGTTTGTTCCTTTTTAGGTTGTGTGTGGTGGATTCTAGGAACATGTAAGACCTAGTTATTTTACGTTTTTTTTTATTGTGAGTGAATTTGCTTGCTTTGGTTAATGTGCTTTTGTAGTAAATTGTGATTAAAAAAGTTGAAATCTTTTGGGGTGTGATTACAAGATTAGGGAATACTCCCTCCGTCCCATTTTAATTGTCACTTTAGCTCTTTTCATGTCCATTAAAAAAACAATGTTTAATGTAGTACTTATGTGGAAAATTGTGATTAAAAAAGTTGGAATCTTTTGGGGTGTGAGTACAAGATTAGTGAAATACTCCCTTCGTCCCATTTTAATTGTCACTTTAGCTTTTTTATGCCCGTTAAAAAAACAATGTTTAATGTAGTACTTATGTGGAAAATTGTGATTAAAAAAGTTGGAATCTTTTTGGGTGTGAGTACAAGATTAGTGAAATACTCCCTCCGTCCCATTTTAAGGGTCACTTTAGCTTTTTAAAACGATGTTAATAAGTGTAGTGCTTATGTTGGAAATTATGATTAAAACAGTTGGAATCTTTTGGGGTTTGATTACAAGATTAGTGAAAATACTCTCTTCGTCCCATTTTAACTGACACTTTAGCTCTTTTCATGCCCATTAAGAGAATCAATATTTAGTGTAGTGCTTATGTAGAAAATTTTTATTAAAATATTTGGAATCTTTTGGGGTGTGATGACAAGATTAGCGAAAATACTCTCTTCGTTCCATTTTAACTGTCACTTTAGCTTTTCTCACGCCTATAAAGAAAAACAATGTATAGTGTAGTATTAAAAAGATTTTATTCTTTAATGTTAAAGGGTATAGTTGGAAACAATCGACAACTTTACTCTGGAATTCCTAGAGTGACAATTTTTATGAGCTAAAGCGACTATTAAAATGGAACTGAAATAGATTCAGCTAAAGAAACCAAGGCACATAAATTCTGTATGCCATTGAATAAATTAAGAGGACATGATTTATTTGTTTATTGAAAGGAGACAGGGAGTGAATGTAATAAGGCAGGAAAACCACATTACAGAGGATTTACAGTTATAGGTCTGTAATTATTTGTCTGAGCAGTCATTGGTGCACATTATAAGTGAAAAGCTCATGTTTCTATTGTTTTCGTCAATGTCAGCAAAAGTGATATGTGTAGAAAAGCTTCTAAGGTCTGTTGGGGTTTAAGTGCAAAGCGTAGTTAAAGCGTGTTAGGGTGGAAAGGCACAAACGTAAAATCTGTGCGCGTGTGTATGTACACGTTTCAGCTGCACTGAGCTTCAGGGCTTAAGCGCCCATTTGACAATGACAAAGAGAACTGTTAGAGCTCAAATTTTTAGAAATCCCTGAATGAACATATATATATCACTGAAGACAAAATTATCTCATCAGAAATCCAAAACTTGCATTCTCTGAATGATCGTTGCAACTTTTAGCTCCAGTAGTTTTTCTCGTTATCCTTGTGCACACCTGAAGGGTAGCGATTGGGGTTTCCCTTGTCATAATAAAAATGTTTTTTCCCATTACATTAATTTGTGCAGTTGTTATATGGAAATTGTCATTTTCACTTGATGAATGGAGAAAATTAATAGTTTCATAAGTTTCTCTGGAATGTGTGGATCTGACTAGTTGATTATGAGCATATATTGGTATCCATCTATTGGATGAAGTTGCATGACTGGGTGTTTCTTCCTAGAAGTTGAATATTTCAGCCCATATAACAAGTCAAGCATTTTACTTCTTTGATTGCCATCTTTTCTTTTAATATAAGGCTTCGCGAATAATTGTTTTTCATGCTCTCTTTTGTATTAGATCCGACCATGGTCTGTACTTTGTCAATCCAATAACAGCAAACTATAAATCAGATTTGTCCTCGCTAAGTTTTGCTAGAAAGTTCCCCTCCAACTTCAAAAGTGGTAGCGGAATACTACGGGCTACATTATTATCAGGAGAAGATGACGTCTGGTCTCGTTTTAATAACCAAGGTGCAGAAAAAGGTTCTTTTGTTAATACTGGAGTTGAGCAAACTGCAATTCCGCAAAACCCCGATGAAATAGCTTTTGGAACACCAGCTGCAGTAATAACTCCTAACAGAAGTGGGTTTCTCTCTGACGTTGATGAATTTGACTTGGATCATGCCGTTGAAGGATTTTCTTCTATCCCGGAGGCTATTGAGGACATTCGTCAGGGCAAGGTTTGTTTGCTCCTAAGTTGTGTTTTTTCATTTTGTACATTTTCTAAGTTTTGCCGTTGAGGTATAAAACTCTTTAATCTCCCCGCCCCCTCCTATTTCTGGAGGACAAGTCGAGACTTGTTACTTTCATTTCTCCTAGTAATTTGGAAAACGACTTGCAGATGGTAATCGTTGTAGATGATGAAGACAGAGAAAATGAGGGTGATCTAATAATGGCAGCACAATTGGTGACACCTGAAGCAATGGCATTCATTGTAAAACATGGAACTGGAATTGTGTGCGTAAGTATGAAAGGTGAAGATCTAGACAGGCTTCAACTTCCACTAATGGTGCCGCCGAAGGAAAATGAGGAGAAACTCTGTACTGCTTTTACTGTTTCTGTGGTACGTCCACTGCTTTTTCTTTTTACTTCTAGAAGCTACTATTTGGCATGATGAAGAAAAAGATCACTTTATATCTATTGATTAGATTCCTCAAGGATCGAAACAGATCTTTTATTTAGAATATGGTGCAGATTGTGTGAGGGTGATGTTCATGAGGTTCTATGATTACCGTTGAGCTTGTCCAAAAGCAATGCTTGTCATATATCCATATTGGATACATGATGGAAAAAATCGACAGGTTTTGTTGAATATACTTGTGATCAGAACTGCCTTTTCTATATCAGAGGATGGATTGATCTCAAAAGTGAACATCTATCTGAAAGGGATTACTTTGAGACACACATACATTAACAAACATACCCAGTATAA
Organism: Solanum rostratum; assembly: GCA_029948455.1. Taxonomy (NCBI): domain Eukaryota; kingdom Viridiplantae; phylum Streptophyta; class Magnoliopsida; order Solanales; family Solanaceae; genus Solanum; species Solanum rostratum. The sequence goes on along the minus strand of CM057053.1, from coordinate 2,232,691 downwards.
TCCAACAAGGTGGGGTCTGGGGAGGCTAGAGTGTACGGAGACCTTACTCCTACCTTGTGAGGGTAGGGAGGTGGTTTTCGATAGACCCTCGGCTCTAGGAGAGAAGAAAAAGCAGCAGTAATAACAAGTAGTAACAACAAGAAGATAATAAGATGAACAAAGTGTAAGGAACAATCAGGTAATAGTAGCGATCAAAGACTGAACAAACATAAAAATAGTACTAATACTGAGACAGTAAAGATATACGCTCGGCAACCTACTAACCCTCTACCCTGATGCTCTGACCTCCACACCTCCTATCAAAGGAAAGATACACATACATCATATTCATTTTATTGGCTTGATGGGGCAAAACCTAGGATTCCTCTTTGCCTTCATCCATATGTGTTACAACTCTGGCTTAGCTCTCGTTTAATGTCTGCTTAAGTGCTCAATGCCAACACCCATCTGGGCTAAGTCTTGTGCGCTAAATTTTTCTTCGATATATCAAATAGGTATGGAACTTGATCTGAGGAACACAGTTTTTGCATAAGCATTTTAAGAGATTTTCTCAATCTACTAATCGTAGTCCTTGAAATCGTGGTCGAGAGCAGTTGTTTTTCCAATCAGATTACTTATGTTTTTTAGGCACGAAAAATCTTTTGTTCACTTTTCATGGCAGCAATTTGTAATTTGGTTCAAATTGCTCCGTGTTCAGAAGTAAAAAGTATAACTAGGACATGTCGCTCTGATATTTATGTAGTGCTCTCAACTCGAATTTTCTCAGCCATTGACACCAATTAGTTGGATCTGATAGGATGCAAAATATGGTACCACAACAGGTGTATCTGCACGTGATAGGGCAAAAACAGTTTTAGCTCTGGCATCTGCTGATTCAAAACCTGAGGATTTCAACCGACCTGGACACATTTTCCCACTAAAGTATAGAGAAGGAGGAGTGCTAAAAAGAGCTGGCCATACTGAAGCTTCTGTTGATCTTGCTGTATTGGCTGGGCTGGACCCTGTTGCTGTTCTTTGTGAAATTGTGGATGATGATGGTTCCATGGCCAGGTTGCCGAGGCTTCGTCAATTTGCCGAGGCTGAGAACTTAAAGATTGTATCCATTGCCGATTTGATCAGGTAAAGACTTGATAAATGTAACATACAGTAACAGCTTTCAACATTCTAATGCTAATACTTTTGCGCTTATCCAAAAAATACACTAAGGGGTCATCTAGTAGAGTGTATTAACAAAAATAATACATGCATTATTAGCCAAAATTATACATGCATTAACTATCTGTGTTAGTAATATTTTTTCCATGCTATCATTAGTTATACACTCAATTCTATATAAAGATGTGTATTATTAATATCATGGATGTCTTAGGTATTAGTAATGTGGGGGATTTAATGCATGCATTACTATGATTAAAGATCCAATTGTGTATCAAAACTTTTTTTGCCATTTTATTAGAGAATATTAGAGAATTGTACACAACCCAAAACCTTACTTGCGGTTAATATTCTGGTTATTGACTTATCAACTCGCCAAAGCAAACCCCGATAGAAACTCTCCATTGAGAAAGAATGACATGATTGGATCTAGCAGGGTCAAACAGTCCATTTTGTAGAGTTAGTTCTGGATTTTGCAAAAATTTGAAATTAAAAACTATTTTAGAAGCATGTCATCTATAAAAAAGTTGTTTCTCTCCAAGTGGTGATTGCTTTAAATATCTAGAGTGATGGTACTGTCTTATAAAATCGGACTGAGGGGACTACCTATTATTGCTAGTTGAAATTTCTTTATCTGGAGAATGGTTGCTCCTTTACTGTGAAATACGTTGTTTTCTTTATTGCTTAGTGTTTGGTTATGCTAATTCTTTAACACAAGGAAGATTTTGTGTGCTTGAGAATTGCTCGAAATTGTCATATCTCTTTGCAAAGTCATCCAAAACCATGATTTTACAGAAATAAATAAAACTGATCTTTCAAATGTCAGGATTGTCTTATTCTCAGTTGCATGATTCTGAATCTGACTTATCTTATCGGTTGACAATTTTCATTCTGCATAGACACGTCAACATGGGCAACGTGAAACACAGATAACAGGACAAACTGATGATTTATTAATCAGGAAAATGTAGTAAGCATATAGGTCATGCATAAACTGGACAAGTCTAAGTCTTTCCGGTTTCCTGAAGTAAACTAGTAACTGTTCTTAAGATAGCAAGACTAACCATTTGTTCATGAATATTTAGTTTCAGAAAGTACTTTGTAAGGCCAACAATTACTTATTTGTGTTCCGATTAGCCTTGCATCAAATGAGAAGAAGTGAGTTCCATATCCTATGGCAGGTATAGAAGGAAAAGAGAGAAACTGGTGGAGCTCGCTGCTGCTGCACCAATACCGACAACGTGGGGACCTTTTAAAGCCTACTGTTTCAAGTCTGTCTTGGATGGAATTGAGCATATTGCCATGGTCAAAGTAAGCAAAGTTGTGATTAGAGGGCTGAATAACCTGCTTCTTTCATATTATATGTGGCTTTATCTCTGTTTAAACAATATTCTAGTTCTACCAGTCCAACACAGTCAATATGACTCCATTTCGTTGACTAATCTGGTGAAAAAAGTTGTATTACTGTAAATGCATGATTTATTTTAATAGGGAGTATCCTTCTGATTATTTTTGACAACCATGACAATGTTCTATTTCAATAGGGTGATATCGGAGATGGGAAAGATGTCCTTGTCAGAGTGCACTCGGAGTGTCTCACTGGTGACATATTTGGGTCAGCCCGATGTGACTGTGGTAAGCAGTTGGCACTTGCAATGAACCAAATTGAACAAGCTGGAAGGGGTGTGTTAGTATATCTCCGCGGGCATGAAGGAAGGGGAATTGGTTTGGGGCATAAACTTCGTGCTTACATCCTGCAAGATGATGGGCACGATACGGTTGAAGCTAATGAAGAGCTGGGATTACCTGTTGATTCGCGGGAGTATGGTATTGGTGCACAGGTACTGACTGCAAAGAAAGTTATCATTTTTTCTTGATTTTAAAACCAACTTTTAACATCTTTATCATTTCAGATACTACGAGACTTGGGTGTTCGTACGATGAAACTGATGACAAACAACCCCGCTAAGTATGTTGGTCTCAAAGGATATGGTCTGGCAATTTCAGGTAGAGTTCCCTTGTTGGCTCCTATAACTACAGAAAATAAGAGGTACTTAGAGACCAAACGCGTGAAATTGGGGCACATATATGACTCCAACGACGATGCCAATGTCCACGTTAATGGTTCTGAACTTGGTAGAACGAGCCACGATGAATTACATGACAACGCTGACTGAAAATCGTCTAAACATGCGCAACAGAAAAAACTGATTCTTCGATTCAATTCTATGATCTGCATTTTCTGTTAGTCTGTTCCAAACATTTTTGAGCCCCTGTTGGTTAAATGTACCTCTTTTTTCCCCTCAAGTTTTGAAGTAACATTTGTGATGTAAGTAAAGCTAATCTCGACTAGTTTGGGATCGAGACGTAGTTGAGCGAATAAAATTCATTTCACATCATTAAAAGAGCTGTCGAATTGAATAGAAATCGCTCTATATAATTTACTTTTGAGTCTTGGTGTGTGTATTTACATATTGACATGCTCTTTTTGTCATATTTAGTTGATTCTGCTTATGGGTTTTTGAGACGAGGGTTTCCAGGAAACCACCTCTCTACTTCTATGAGGTAATGGTAAGGTCTGTATACATTCTATCCTTCCAGATCCCACTGGGTATGTTGCTGTTGTAGTCTTGGTGGCATATTTTTATAACACAAGGCATCATATTCGAGTCTGTGTGTTACATCGTTGTTAACATCTGAATATACGCGGAAGTTTATTCAGATATTGTGATCATTAAAAAAAAATGAAAGTTCAATAAAAAATTTCTTTTTATTTTTTAAGTTTCATGATTAGTCAAATTGAGACGCTATATAAATTAGAACAGAAGGAGTATTAAAAGACTTGATGAAATTAATTAGTCAATTGAGTAGTACTTATCGGATTATTATACATATTTAAAGACTTATAGATGTTTAATTATTTCATTCCACTTTATATATATACAACACATATAAGTTCGATGAAATTATTGTCGTTTGAGATACTATTAATCCATCAATAAATATATTCGTTTCAAAAAAAGATCTAATATAAAATATATAGTAGAAATTGTGGTTATAAATTATTTTATTAAAAATAAATAAACTTTTATAATTATATTATTTTTATATATAAAAATACAATATTTTTTTAAAATAAATTAAAAAGAAAAAGTAAGTCACCAAAGCCAAATGAGTAGTCTACCCTTTAATGATTAATTACTTACATAATATTCTTTTCTTGTAATTTGTGTCACAATTGGTCCACAAAATATATAATCACCACTTTATGTTAAAATTCCAAAGCCTTTTTATTTATTATACTCAATCATTTAAAATTGACAATATAATTTTTAAAAAAATTATATTTCATGGAAAAATCACATCTCAAATTATATAAATTAATCTATTCTAATTTTAGTATTAATTACAATAATTATTTTTACGTACAATTCAAACTCATAATTTATAATCGCTCAAAAATATATTTATCGTTACTCTAAACTTTTATTCAACTATTCCAAAAAAAGTGATAAAAGCGAAAAAAAAGAAAATTTATAAAAAAGAAAATTCCAACTACTTTAAAATATTTAATCCTTAAAAGTTCATCCTTATCTTAAGTAACAGGACCAATATTTTTATTTTTTTTACAGGACTAATATTTTTATTTTATTATTTTTTTTAAAGTATGAAGTACAAAATTTGTCACTTTATGTCATATAGTAACGTACAAAAATAGTAACGTATGTAACGTATTATATTATAAGGTCAGTTAAATTCTGTTTTTTCTTGAAAAATAATTTATACAAAAGTAACATATTCTATTATAAGGTCAGTTAAATTTTGTTTTTTTTAAAAAAAATAATTTATTTATTTATTTTGAAAAATGTTCTTCATGAATAACATATTTTTTACCCACTATCAAATGCTTACCAACTGCCAAATTTACAATAACTAGTTTGTTGAATGTAATAATCATCATTTAATTCACGACCAAATTGATTATTATTTTTGATAAAAAGTGTGAAATAAACTTTTTCAATTATTTTATGTGTTTATGACGTTTATGATAAGGGATAGATCTTACAATACCCTTTTAACGTTGCGTGCAATGGTGGAGCCACATTTTTTAGGGGTGTCAATCAACATCCCTTCGTCGAAATATTATACTTTATGTAGTTAGATAAAAATGCATTTTTATGTATATACATTATATGTTAACACTCCTTGATTTCTTCGTGAATCTTTTCATATATTGACACTCCCTAATAACAGTTCTCTAACTCCAAGCAATTCCTCCAAGCAATTCCTTTTATAGTTTTTAATAAAATTTTTGTTTCTTAATTTTTACATAACAAAAATATCTTCAATGGTGAATAATTAAAATCTTTTTAATTCAATTCGATTATTAATTACCTACTTAATTTATCATCATACATGTAATGTGGCTAAAACTTGTTTTGTTCATTTCATAATGACCATAAAATGATTATTTTATCTTCATGGATTCATCAAAATTTATTAAACTTAAAAAAAAGATATAAATATCGAAGATAAATAAGATAATATAATTTTTAAAGTACTTAAAAAAGATCTTGAAACGCGAAAATAGAGAAAACTCTTTGAAATAATATCAAAGTTCAAAATTGACCACCAAGTAAATATTTTAGAAGATTTCATAAATATTATTTTTCTTAATTTTCTACCTAACAAAAATATGGTGATCAATAAATTGTTAAATCTTTTTATTCAATGTATTTCATATAATGACTATATAAAAAAAAAAAGATATTTTCATGCATCTAGACAAATCTAAAATGTTAATTCATAATAACAATTTTCAAATACATTTATATGTTCATAAGCATTGATTTGTTAAATCTTTTATTGAGATATTAATCCATGGCTCTAAACACAAATTCATTAATTTTTTTCAATTATTTGATATTCGAATATTAATATTTTATCAACAAATATGACAAAGTTTAAATATTTATAACAATTATTAAATAGATTACTTTATATGATCAATAATAAATCCTGATTTTATTGTTTTTTTTTATTCTGAATTAACTATTAAATTGATCACTTTGTATTATTCATAAAAAATCGAGATTCGTCGTTTCTAACCCCATAAACCGTTATATAATGAGTGACTTTATACTATTTATAAAAATTGAGATTCTCTATTGACCCTATAAACGATTAAAAAAGTTACTACACTATTGAAAATATTTAGATTTAGTGTTGACCCTATAACAATTATAGACTCAGTCTGAATTATTCATAAAAAAATTGAGATTCTGCAATGACCCTATAACGACTACAAAATAGATCACTTTATACTATTCATAAAAATCGAGAATCGTCATTGATACAAGTCAATAGGTACTAAAATGAACTTAAAACAACCTTTGGGCAGCCTTATATAGCTTGGCATGAAGTTTTTCTTGAGAATTTTGAAGGACTTGATCAACCCTAACCCCTTTCCTTTTCTTCCTAGTCGCTTTTCTCTGTATAAAATACATGAATTTGAGAGAAATTGTAATTAGCGTACTGATATTGAAGCAAAAATAAACTTAAAACGATGGGATTTTAGTCTAGGAGGGAGGGAGAACAGACGGGGATGTCTTTCTTTAAAACTGAAAATCGAGTACCATGATGAAGCACGTCCGCGATACCGACTTATTCCATCTCAGTTAATTTTCTCCAGAAAATTTTCTAGGGCAAAAATTGAACTGTGATGGGGAAGGTCTGCACCTCTTCCATTTTTGCAACTTCACCTCTAAAAAATTATCTTTCGAATCCCTTGACAAAAAATTCCACCAAAGTTCATACTTATTTTTTATCCCTTTTGATTTTTCAGCTCGATCTTAACTAATAACGCGTGGGGTGTTGAATCATGAGTCGTCATTGACCCTATAAACGACAATAAAATATATTACTTTATACTATTCATGAAACTCGAGATTCGTTGACTCTACAACAACTATCAAAATAATTTATTTTATGTTATCCATAAAAATTGAGAGTCATCAGTGACTGAACAATAATTATAAACACAAATCCCTTTATACTGTTTGTAAAAGTTAAGATTCCCAGTTGACTGTAAACAACCGTAAAATAAATTATTTCATCTCCTTCATGAAAATTGAAATTTGCCGTTGACAACATATTACTCTATAAATGATTATAAAACATATTACTTATATACTATTCATAAACTCTAGATTCGTGGACTCTACAACGACTATTTATATTATTCATAAAAAGTGAGAGTCGTCAGTGACCCTACAACAACTATAAAACAAATCACTTTCTATTGTTCGTAAAAATTAAGATTCATCGTAGACCGTATGACAGCTGTAAAATAAATTATTTCATCCCCTTTATGAAAATAGAAATTCACCGTTGACAACATAATAACGACAAAATAGATTATTTTATACCATCCATAAAATCAAATTCACCACTTAGCCCTAAAAACGACTATAAAATCAACTGATTTGTACTATAAACAAATTATTTTATACTATCCATAAAAATTGAAAGACGTCGGGTGACCCTACAACAACTATAAAACAAATTACTATATACTGTTCGTAAAAATTAAGATTTGTCGTTGACCATATGACAGCTGTAAAATAAATTATTTCATCCCCTTTATGAAAATAGAAATTCACCGTTGACAACATAGTAACGACAAAATAAATTATTTTATACCATCCATATAATCAAATTCACCACTTAGCCCTAAAAACGACTATAAATTAAAATCAACCACTTTGTACTATAAACAAATTATTTTATACTATTCATAAAAATTGAAAGTCGTCGGTAACACTACAACAACTATAAAACGAATTACTATATATATACTGTTCGTAAAAATTAAGATTCGTCGTTGACCATATGACAGCTGTAAAATAAATTATCTCATCCCCTTTATGAAAATAAAAATTCACTATGGACAACATAATAATGACAAAATAGATAATTTTATACCATTCATAAAATCAAATTCACCACTTAGCCCTAAAAACGACTATAAAATCAACCGCTTTGTACTATAAACAAATTATTTTATACTATCCATAAAAATTGAAAGTCGTCGGTGACCCTACAACAACTATAAAACAAATCACTATATACTGTTCGTAAAAATAAGATTCGCCGACCTTACGACACCCGTAAAATAGATCATTCCATCCCATTCTTGAAAACTAAAATTCGCCGTTGACAATATAATAACGACAAAATAAATTATTTGATACCATCCAGAACAATCAAAATTCGCCGCGATGCCCTAAAAACAAGTATAAAATTAATCACTTTGTAGTATAAATAAATTACTTTATCTTATCCATAAAATTTGAGAGTCGTCGGTGACCCTACAACAACTATAAAACAAATTACTTTATACTGTTTGTAAAAATTAAGATTCGCTGTTGACCGTATGACAACTGTAAAATAAATCATTATAATCCCATTTATGAAACTAAAATTCCCCATCGAAATCGTAATAACGGTAAAGTAGATCATTTTATACTTTCCATAAGATCAAAATTCGCCACCTAACCTAAAAAACGACTATAAAATCAATCACTTTATACTATAAATAAATTATTTTATCTTATCCATAAAAATTGAGAGTCGTCGGTGACCCTACAACAACTATAAAACAAATTACTTTATACTGTTTGTAAAAATTAAGATTCGTCGTTGACCATATGACAACTGTAAAATAAATCATTATAATCCCATTTATGAAACTAAAATTTGCCATTGAAATCGTAATAACGGTAAAGTAGATCATTTTATACTTTCCGTAAGATTAAAATTCGCCACCTAACCTTAAAAACGACTATAAAATCAATCGCTTTATACTATAAATAAATTATTTTATCTTATCCATAAAAATTGAGAGTTGTTGGTGACCCCACAACAACTATAAAACAAATCACTTTAAACTATTTGTAAAAATTAAGATTCGCCATTGACCGTATGATAACTGTAAAATAAAGCATTAAAATCCCGTTCATGAAGCTGAAATTCGCTATTGACAACATAATAACAGTAAAATAAATCATTTTATACTTTTCATAAGATCAAAATTTGCCACCTAACCTTAAAAACGACTATAAAATTAATCGCTGTGTACTATAAATAAATTATTTTATCTTATCCATAAAAATTGAAAGTCGTTGGTGACCCTACAACAACTATAAAACAAATCACTTTTAACTGTTTGTATAAATTAAGATTCGCCGCTGACCGTATGATAACTGTAGAATAAATCACTGTAATCCCGTTCATGAAACTGAAATTCACCATTGATGACATAATAACAGTAAAATAGATTATTTTATACTTTTCATAAGATCAAAATTTGCCACCTAACCTTAAAAACGACTATAAAATCAATCACTTTGTACTATAGATAAATCTCGAAATTCATTATTTTTGACTTTGTTTTACCCTTGACTAGAAATGGAGAAGAAAGAAAGGGAGGCTAAATCCAAATCCAAGCAAAAATAGGAGTACAAAAAAGGAAAAAAAATTAATTTTACTTCTCTTTTTGTCTTCGTCTTCCACCATAAAATCCCAAAATTTTCAACTCTGTGTCTTCACTATTACCTGTGTGCTCTGTTCTTCATCTATACGTATACATATACATCCACCCTTTTCCTCGTAATTCACGTCCCTTTCTCTCCCCCCTCCCACCCCCCACAGAGTGTCACAGTTTTTATCAGTTTCTTGGGTCACTTTCTGTTCTTTTCGTACACTTTTTTGTTCTCGAGTTTTTCCAATGGAAAAACGGGTTTCATGGTCGGTGAATCCACCTGGACATGGGTTTTACCGGAATTCTCCGACCCATTACCGGTTTGATCGGCAGACGGATTTTTCCAGAGGGAGAACACCCAATTTCATAATCGAACTCCGTGCAACTCCACAGAACCGGATGCTGAACCGGAAAATACTGAACAACTTGATAGGGAAACTACCCTTCAGCCCAGAAAACCCTTCAGTTGTAGACTCCGGGATCATCGTCGGAACCCTGCCGTATGTTGAATGGTATCAAACATTGGAAGTTATGGTGAGATTATGGGAGTTAAGGTTAAGTGGTGAGCATTGTTATAATCCATTTTTAAAAGCAAAAATTAATCTTCCATCTGATAAAGAAGAGTTGAATGAGAGGTTAAAAGGGGTTTTTTTGGAGAAACTGAATGGGTTGATCAATGGGGTTTTAGTACAAAAATGGCAGAAAAAGTTGGGTTTTGTGGCAGAACAGATTGGCAAAATTTCTTTTTTGTTGAGGAAACCAAACAGGCTTGGAGCTTACCAGGAGTTATGTAAGAAGAAAAAGGGTTTTGAAGCTGAAAGAGATTTGATAGTATTAAGGATTGATGAATTCAAGAATGGGATTAAGTGTATCATTGATTATTTGAAAAAGGAAGAGAAGGAGTTCAAGGTGTTTAATTTTGGTGCAAAAATTGATTGGGATAGAATTCATTATTTGATGATGAGAGAATGTAGAAGGCTTGATAATGGTTTGCCAATTTATGCTTACAGGCAGCAGATTCTTGAACTAATTAGTTCCCAACAGGTAAAATTTACTGTCACTTACTAGTTTTGATTTATAATATTTTATTTACTAGCTTGCCATAGAAATTGAGATTATATGAAAGTTTATTTCAAATATCAAGTTTAAAAAATCATAACTTCAAAAACTCGAATTTTCAAAATCGATGACCAAACTGGAATTTAGTGTCATTGTATCTTGTGATTCTTTTTACTTGTAAAAAGTTGGATTAATGAGCTTAAATATCTGTTCTGCAAGTTGTTGCTGTACATTTTGCTAATACTGATATACACTTTATTAGTTTGTTAGTGGTACTGGCATCGGAACAATTATGATGTTTTTTTTTTCCTTCGATATAGTTATGTATACTTTGTCTAATGTCGTACAGCCGAGCAGCAAAACGACAATTTTCGTAGATAAGAATCTAAATTTTTCTCCTTATTCGTGGAGGGGTCGGGGAACACTTATCTGATAACCATTAAAAACCTTATAACTATTATCCTATATAAATAAATGCTATTCGGGGAATCCTTCCAGCCTATTCTTGTTGGTGCACACTCTGGACTTGTTGATCATTATTCTATATGATGAGTGATTTATTGAATTGCTAGTCTGTCAGTGAGAGAAGTGAGAACTTCGAGAAAGTCCCGCCTAAAGAGCTTAGCCAAGAGTGGACCAGGCCATATGGCGGTCCCTCAAAGGCGGTGACCGGGAACAAAGATCCTTTTCAATTCTTTCACTGCAGATAGCAAGCATCCAAAACTCGGAAATAGTTTCATCCGGAAGTTCCTCCCCGCTGAAAGAGACCGAAGAAGGGTCAATTAGCGCTTAGAGTTTCTCTCCATCGGAACAATAGGACCGTTATGCTCGTTAATAAACTTGTTGAAGAGATGAAATATAACCTAGGTGTATATTTTTTTTTTATTAGAGGTTGAATCAATCATCAGAAGAAGAATTAGGCAAAAGTTTAGGATACATTTTGGGAAAATCAAACTTCCATCGAAGAGAAGCAAATGAAAGGCTTTTATAAAAATTCTCGTAGGAACGAGAATGAAGTTGAACCTACGAATTCGCCAATTATGATCTGATACCCGAATCTCTTTTTGTTTGAAGTTTATTGGACATGAATGAACCCGAACAGACGTAGCCGCCGCTTCTGCTTGCTGCCATTTAACACCCTCTCATTCTTATTACTTTTTCAATATGATAACGAACATTAAATTGGGGTTTATCGGGACCAATGCTATGAGCTTCCGGATGAACTAGTAACCGCTTCCAATTTCCAAAAAGAAAATACCGATTGTGTCAAACTTTCCATTTTTGGAATAGTTATGGAATCTCCATGAATAGGAGCAAACCTTATTCCGTGGTATTTACATGAGGTTCCTCTTTAAGAAATACCAGTTGAAATCACAGCTATATTCGCTTGTCCCAAAAAAGGTTTGAAGCTTCTGTTGATTTTTGTCAAACTTTTACTTGAACATTCGGTGGAGTTTTAAATTGCTTTTACTGATCAAGAGGAGCTAAACTTGTGCTTAGATGATTTTATCTTGTTGTTTGCAGGTGCTAGAAAGATCCCCTCCCCTCTCTTGTATTATTGTTCTTAATTTAGTAATTTGATTGTTCAAATATGTTATTCGTAATTGACTTTTGAACGGTGGATGGTTTTGAGTGATGAGCTTTTGTGTCTGTTTGTATGTATCCTTCGTCATTTGAATGATATGATGTCTCCTTTTTAGGGGCTCGATGTGTTTAATTTTTTTGATGGTTATGTTTTAGGTGACGGTTTTGGTTGGAGAGACTGGATCTGGAAAGAGTACACAATTAGTGCAATTCCTTGCTGATTCAGGAATAGCTGGCAATGGTTCTATGATTTGCACTCAGCCTCGGAAACTTGCTGCCAACTCTTTAGCAAGTAGGGTTAGAGAGGAAAGCCAGGGATGCTATGGTGATAGTTCGATCTCCTGTAATCCACCACATTCATCCTGTCATCAGTTTGATTCAAAGGTGATTTTTATGACAGATCACTGCTTATTACAGCACTACATGGGTGACAAGACTTTGTCCAAGATTTCTTGCATCATAGTTGATGAGGCACATGAAAGAAGCCTCAACACCGATCTTCTTTTAGCATTGATTAAGAATCTACTGCTTCAGAGGTTTGATTTGAGGCTTATAATTATGTCTGCCACCGTTGATGCAGACCAGCTTGCAAACTACTTCTCTGGTTGTGGAACTTTCCATGTGGCGGGTAGAACTTTTCCAGTTGATATTAAGTATGTTCCCTGTGGAGCTGATACCCATCATGCTGCAGGTGCAATTGCCTCTTATGTCCACGATGTTGTCAAGATGGTGAATGAGATCCATAGAACTGAGGGAGAGGGAGCTATTCTAGCCTTCTTGACATCTCAGAGTGAAGTTGAGTGGGCTTGTGAGAAGTTTCAAGAACCACTTGCAATTGCTTTACCTTTACATGGCAAATTATCCTATGATGAGCAAAATCGAGTGTTTCTCTCCTATCCTGGGAAGAGAAAAGTTATATTCGCCACAAATCTTGCTGAGACATCACTGACAATCCCCGGTGTCAAATATGTTGTTGATTCTGGCATGGTTAAAGAAAGCAGGTTTGAACCTGGCTCTGGCATGAATGTTCTCAGGATCTGCAGTGTGAGCCAAAGTTCTGCTAACCAAAGGGCTGGTCGTGCCGGGAGAACTGAACCTGGAAAGTGTTTCAGGCTGTACTCTCAAAGTGATTTTGAGGGTATGCCTCGTCATCAGGAACCTGAAATTCGGAAAGTTCATCTTGGTGTTGCAGTGCTGAGGATTCTTGCTTTAGGTATCAAGAATGTGCAGGATTTTGATTTTGTTGATGCACCGAGCCCCAAAGCTATTGAGATGGCCACCCGAAATCTGGTTCAACTCGGAGCTGTAACACAAAGAGATGATGCATATGAATTAACTGCAGAAGGACTAAAACTGGTGAAGTTGGGTATTGAACCTCGGTTGGGAAAAATGATCCTCAGTTGCGTTGATCAACAGTTGGGTAAAGAAGGTGTCGTGCTTGCTGCCGTTATGTCAAATTCCAGCAGCATTTTCTGTAGGATCGGGTCTGAAGGAGACAAGCTGAAATCTGATTGCCGTAAGGTTCAGTTTTGCCATCCAAATGGGGACCTCTTTACTTTACTATCTGTTTACAGGGAATGGGAGATTGTGCCTAGGGAAAAGAAGAATAGCTGGTGTTGGGATAATAGTATCAATGCCAAATCCATGAGAAGATGTCATGAAACTGTGCTGGAAATGGAAGCCTGTCTTCTGAATGAACTAAATATGATTGTAGCCAGTTACTGGCGCTGGCATCCTCAAGGGCATAACAATTATGACGAAGTATTGCAAAGTATAATTCTTTCTTCACTTTCGGAAAATGTTGCTGTGTACTCAGGTTATGATCAGCTTGGTTATGAGGTTGCGCTAACTGGGAAGTGTGTCCAGCTACATCCTTCCTGTTCACTTCTGACTTTTGGCCAACGACCACGTTGGGTAGTTTTTGGGGATGTCCTTGCAGCAGCTAATGAGTATCTGGTCTGTGTTACTGCATGTGAGTTTAGTTCTCTTATTAGCCTCACTCCTGCCCCTTTGTTTGATTTTCTGAAGATGGATGAACGAAAGTTAGAAAAGAAGGTTTTGTCAGGCTTTGGAGTTGTGCTACTCAAACGATTTTGTGGAAAATTTAACAGTAACATTAATAATCTTATCTCACGCATTAGAACTTCGCATATGGATGAAAGGATAGGCATTCAAGTTAATGTTGATGAGAATGAGGTTCTTTTGTATGCTTCTTCAAGAGACATGGAGAGTGTCACCTTCCAGGTAAATGATGCTCTAGAGTATGAAAGGAAGCTGTTGCGAAATGAATGCTTAGAGAAATGTCTATTCAATGTAGGATCAACAGCTTCAGCCTCTGTTGCCCTCTTTGGAGCTGGTGCTGTGATTAAGCATTTGGAGCTTGAGAAGAGATGTTTGACTGTGGACATATTTCCTTCAAATGGAAATGCCATTGATGATAAGGAACTGCTGATGTGCTTGGAGAGAGCTACATCTGGTAATATTTGTATGGTGCACAAGAACTCTGGAATGAACCAGGACAAAGAGGAAATCAAGTGGGGCACAGTAAAATTTCTTACCCCTGATGCTGCAGAACAGGCTACAGTCTTAAATAAAGTGGAATTTAATGGTGGATTTCTGAAAATTGTTCCATCCAAGAGCATCATACATGGTAGTGATCAAAAGATGTTTCGCTCAGTTCTCAGAGCTAAAGTTTCTTGGCCTCGTAGATACAGTAAAGGAGTAGGTTTTCTGAGATGTGACCCAAGGGATGTTCCTTTAATTTTAAATGACATCTCTGATCTTGTGATTGGCGAAAATCTTATCCATTGTGAGGCAAGCAATAAGAACCCTCACAACATAGTCATTGCTAGACTTGATAAGAACATAGATGAGACAGAGATACTTGAGGTGTTAAGGGCGGCAACAACTAGGCGAATTCTGGATTTCTTCTTGTTGAGAGGAGATTCTGTAGAAAATCCTCCCATATCTACTTGTGAAGAAGCACTTCGAAAAGAGATATCTCCCTTCATGCCTAAAAGTGTTCCGTATGTTAACTCTGTTCGTGTCCAGGTCTTCCAGCCGCAACTAAATGGGTATTTCACGAGAGCAGCTATAACATTTGATGGATCTCTTCATCTTGAAGCAGCCAAGACCTTGGAGCAAATCGATGGCATGGTTTTGCCTGGATGTCTTCCCTGGCAGAAAATAAGATGTGAACGACTGTTTCACAGCTCTGTTTCCTGTCCTGCACCAGTTTATCATGTCATCAGAAACCAGTTGGATTCTTTACTTGCTAACCTCCACCGAACAAAGGGTAACTTGTGCTACTTATTTTTATATATCTTCCTTAATATTATGTCTCTGTCAAATTAGTTGCTTATGTGAAGTGCCGGATTTGGTTTCAAACTGAACCTGAAATGTTCTGTTTTATATGCTCAGTTTGTTGGCTATTTTATATTGTTGTTCACACTCCTATAGCTCTATTCTCAATCTTATTTGTGGTGCTCAAAATTCAGATTGTTGGTTGATGTGAAACTTTGTTGCCTTTTATCTTGAGAATTCTCCGAAGAGAAAAGAAGGGCTTGTTGAATTATGCTCTCTATTTTTGTGTTGGTTGATTGTGGGGAGGAGAAAAATTAGAGAATCCAAGAGGGTTAGTGAGGGGATTCTGCAACCTTTTGTGTCTCTTAAATATTATTTATTGTGCAAGAAGTGACCCTTATTTCAGAACAAAAGGATTTCAGAAGTTGTATGTTGATTTGTTTAATTGGTAGCTGAGTGAAACTTCTGATTGTTTTGCAGCTGGGAAATGCGAGCTACAGAGAAATGCCAACGGTTCCTATACAGTTAGGATATCTGCCACTGCCACCAAAATTGTGGCAGAGTTGAGAAGGCCACTGGAGCAACTTATGAAAGGCAAGATTGTAGATCACGTGGACATTACCCCGACGGTGGTTCAACTTCTGTTCTCTCGAGAAGGAACTAACATTATGAGGACAATTCAACGGGAGACAGGAACCTATATTTACTTTGACAAGCATAGCTTGCTTGTTAGTATCTTTGGTTCTTTAGACAATGTTGATACGGCTCAACAGAGATTTATTGATTCCCTTCTGGCGCTACATGAAAGTAAACAACTTGAGGTGCATCTTCGTGGAGGACTTTTGCCTCATGACCTGATGAAAAGAGTTGTTCAGACATTTGGACCAGACCTTAGTGCGCTTAAAGAAAAGGTGCCTGGGGCAGAGTTCACTCTGAACACAAGGCGCCATTGCATCTATATCAATGGTACGAAAGATATGAAGCAAAGTGTTGAGGACATAATCTCTGAAATTGCTCAAAGAAGTTTTCCAACTCAAACGACTGGAGATGATGCTGACTGTCCCGTTTGCTTGTGTGAACTGGAGGATCCTTATAAACTTGAAGCTTGCTGCCATGTATTCTGTCGGACATGCTTGCTAGAGCAATGCGAGTCTGCAATCAAAAGCCGAGAAGGTTTCCCCATATGCTGTCTTCATCAAGGTTGTGCAGAACCCATCTTGCTTGCTGATTTGAAGTCTCTGTTGTGCAATGATAAATTGGAAGAACTTTTCAGGGCTTCCTTGGGGGCTTTTGTGGCAGCCCATGGGAGTACCTACCGCTTTTGCCCCTCACCAGACTGCCCTTCAGTTTATCGCATTGCAGCTCCCGATATGGTTGGTGCACCTTTTGCCTGTGGTGCATGCTATGTGGAGACATGTACGAGTTGCCACCTGGAGTATCATCCTTACCTCTCTTGTGAGACGTACCAGAAGATTAAAGACAACCCAGATTGCTCTCTAGAGGAATGGTCCAAGGGAAAAGACAATGTAAAGAAATGTCCCGTTTGTGGCTTTACAATCGAGAAGGTGGAGGGCTGCAATCATATCGAGTGTAAGTGCGGGAAACATGTTTGCTGGGTTTGCCTGCTCTTCTTCGACACCAGTGATAACTGCTATAGTCATTTGAGGTCTGTTCACGGTTCCATTACATGAGAAATCGGGAAGCATAGTTTATGTAAGCGTGTTCATGTAAAAATAGTTGCACCGAGTATGTAAGCAAGAGCTTTTTATGTCTGTAAATATCTTATGTTTTATATAGTAGAGACATCAATTATATTGGTGTCTTCAGAACCCTTTTCTTATCTATAGTTAAATGTCTATCTATTACAATAGTACAAAGTTTCTGTCTAATTTTGTGGCATTTGGTTGATTTTGTGTTTCCAACATCATAGTATCTGTAACATGACTGATACAGCTAACCTTCTCAACTGCAAAACAAAGTGGATGTGAGAAGGAAAAGCATATCAGAACAGGAGAAAAAAGAACGGAGTCTGACATAGCGCAAGCTAATGACACGTATTGTCTGCTCTGATCCAACATGTCTAAGGTATCGTGTGCCTTTTTGATCCGTCCTCATCAGTCTGCCATCCATCAAAGGAGGTATCTGTAACCAATTGCAGCTATGCCTAAACAGAAAGCAACTGCTATGAACCATGTTACCCCATTTGTACCATTTTCATCTTCTTTTGTATCAACATGTTCATATTCCTGCTGCTGCTGTTTTTGTGTTTTTAACTGCAGGATTTGCAGCTCAAGAACTTTAATCCAGTTCTTATAAGCAAGCAATCGCGCTGACTCCTGCAACATCAAATCCGAAAGAGCTTCCTTCTCCTTCTCCAATGCCAGGTACTTCCTCTCTGCCTCTCTTGCTCGTGTCTGTGATCGTCTCAACGCCTTTAGAACCTCCAACCTATCACCCCCTAGTTCTTGTTTAATCTCGATATCCACGTTATCACTCATCGGTGATAGCAACACTGACTTATCAGGGGCAGAAAACACCTTGAGAGGTGGAGGCAAGTCACAATTCTGCATAAGAAAATCAAGACTAGATTTTTGTTTTTGCCCAAAGATACAATTATAACTCATATTCATCTCATCTTTGTTGATCATCAACCCCATAGGACTTAACTTTTGGTTATTCATCAACCATCCTGCCATCATCCCAAATTCTTGAATTTTTTTGGCTAAATTTGATGAAATATGTCAACAATTCAAGAAAGTTGGTTGATGGTAGGTTGTTGGATATAGGGGTATTTGTCAGAAAATGATCAAAGGTTTCTGATTGGTTGAGAAGATTGGTGGGTCCCACATTTCTGGTGATGTGGCACAATCTGATTGGTTGGATAACGTTTTTGTTTTCTAACATATAGTATTATTTTTAATATAAGATGCGTGTAAGAATAGATTGGGGGGTTGGAAATTCTTTGCTTCTGATTATAAGCAAAGATAATGTTTTTTTAGAAAAAAATATTAAGTTAAGAGTCAACATATTCTATTTGCTTTGGGAAAAAAAATAGATTCTATTTGTCTTTAGATTAAAGAAAGGAGCAAAGATTGATTTTGAGAATTGTTTATTACCGGCGAAAGCAACGAATTTGCCTTTTGGGTCGAGCTCATCTCACCGGATTTGCCTAGTTCAAGTTACCTCTCCTATGTGATTTGCGAGTTATTGCATAGGAGCAGGAGTTTACTTTGTGCACACCCAAATATCTACATTATTTCATAAGATACTACTTATGGGCCGAAGCTCAAGTTAGATGATTTAACAAGTTAATATTATTTCTTATTGGTCTTTTATAATACGATTGTTCAATATGTTAATTAATTAATTACGATAAATTAAGTCGATATTTTTTACAACATCTCAATGTCATATGAGAGTGAAATTTAAGTTGGACCACCTCAAATAGCATGAACAGCATATAGGGGAATTGGTCTTTTTGAAGTATAATAATTTGACTTAAGAAGCTCTTGCATTAATAGCAGCAGCATTTTTTCTAATTATATTTTAAAATTTTTTATTTGAGTACTTTACATAAACAATAATATATCTAGTAAAATTTCATAAGTGGAGTCTGGGACGGGTAAAAATGTACGCTAGTATTACCACTATCTCATATCGATAAAGAGGTTGTTTTCGAAAGATCCTCAATTCAAATATATCAGCTCCAATTGTAGATAAAAACTAGATATAATAAAATTACTGGGGTGAAAAACAATTGATAATTTTATAAACACAATAAATATAGTAAAATAAATGATGGACAGTAACAACACAATATATAAAAATGCGACTAATCCTATGAACCTACTATATCATAAGGCAAGACAACATCCTACTCTTACTAGCCTACTAATCGTTTATCTTAATATGCGACCTCCAATACTTTTAATCTAAGTTCGTGTCCTCGGTAATATGAAGTTGCGTCAAATCCTGTCTAATCACCTCCACCCAATATTTTCGATCTATTACTACCCCTCTGTGCAAGTCCTAAATCCAACCTCTCCCATCTCCTAATAAGAGCGTCGGTTTTCCCCCTCTGTACATATCTAAATCATTGTAGTCTCGCTTCTCTCATCTTGTCTGCCACAAAGACCACCCATAATTTCTTCCCAATGATCTCATTCCTAATCTTGTCACCTATAGTGTGTCCATACATCCATCCTAACATCCTTATCTCCACAACATGCATCTTCTAAACATGCGAGTTTTGACTAGGCAACACTCCACTCCATATAGCAAAGATGGTCTAATCACCATTCTGTAAAACTTATTTTTAAGTTTAGGTGGTATCTTCTTATCACACAAAAATCTAGAAGTAAGCCTCCATTTCATCCATGCTGCCCAATACGATGTGTGACATCATCAATGATATCACCATTACTTTGGATTATGGGTCCAAGATATCAAAGCTCTCTCTTGGGAATAGATTGAGTGGCAAGCCTCACTTCGATGTATGTTTCATCCTTCGCAATATTGAATTTGCACTTCAAGTATTCTATTTTGATCATACTCAATTTGAATCCTTTGGACTCCATAATATGTCTCCAAACCTTCAACCTATCATTAATTTTATCCTGAGTCTCATCAATCAGTACTATGTCATTCGTAAATAGTATATACCATAAAACTTCCTCCTAAATAGACCATGTCGGCTCATCTATCACTAAGGCAAAAAGAAAAGAGCTCAGCACAGATCCTTGATATAGTTCCATCTAAACAGAAAGATACTCTGAGTCTCCTCTCACCATTCTTACGTGAGTTTTGACTCTATCATACATGTATTTTATCACCCTAATATACACCATTGGAACACCTTTTGTTTCCAGACGTCGGACATCCTCTGAAACTTTGTCATAAGCCTTCTCAAGATCAATGAATACCATATGAAGTCCCTCTTTTTTTCCTTATATTTCTTCACCAGTCTCCCAATAAAAAGGTCCCTCTTTCTTTCCCTATATTTCTCCACCAGTCTCCAAACATGACAGATTGCTTCAGTAGTCGATCGTCTCGGCTTGAATCTGAACTGACTCTCTAAAATAGACACTGCTCTTCTTACCCACATCTTCATTATATAATTACTTCATGATTAAAAAAATATATTGAATCTATTGGTTTGTTAGAATGGATAAATAAAAGGGAGTATATCTTTTAGTTATCCTAAAATTGGAGGCTAAAAGCTTTAAACACTTGAGAATTCAGATAATTACAAAGCTTAATTAACATTTGAACATTTCCCCAAGGATTGAAAAAGTTGATAATGTTGGCATATATAGACCAAACATCTATTTTAAATTAAGAAAAGGTTACCTACTTTGATCATTTCAAAACTTGAGAAAAAATTATCCATGGATAAAGAATTACAAAAAGAAATGAAGTTGATAACCTACTATATTGTACTTTTTTTTATGACAAAAAAATTCACAATCGCTATTTTTCTAATGTAAACCGAATAAATCTCGTTCTCACATTACACTTCGAGTATTATTTGTTATACATTATGAGTGTGTTTGGTATGAAGAAAAATGTCTTTTATGAGAAATGTTTTCCTGGAAAACAAGTTGGTTTCTAATTTATTTTTTCATATTTGGTTGGTGAGTCGAAAAAATTTTCTATTATTAGGTTAGTAAATGAAAATATTTTTGAGCAAAATTTTTTTATTTTGGGCTAGAGAATTCTGACATGAAAATCAACCGAAGTAATCGATTCGAGATCGAACCCCATTATGCGGGACCTAACTCGACCTCCGATCCAAAATTCAATATCAAAATTTAAATTCAACCCCGATTTTCAAATCGAAATCCGACCTCACCCATCTCCATATATTATATTTTTATGCTAAACGGCTTGCTAATCTATTTATACTATATCAAAAGCGTGAAGACCCTTAGAAATATTGTTTGAACTTTTTACCCTTCATTAAAGAATTTTGCTTTAGATAAAATCGTCTTTCCACCATTTTTCTTTAAATTATTATTTGATTATGTTTATAATATAGACTTTTAAAATATATATGGAAAGAAGTTATAACAATATTTATATAATTCACGCAACATTCATATACATTTCACAGTTTTTGTACAACGTTTGTATATTTTGTTATACAATTCGTGCACGACGTTTGTATAATTCGCTACACAATTCACATTATTTGTATGTTTTGCTATACAATTTGATTCGCGCACAGCTTTTGTATAATCACTCACACAACTTTTGTATAAATCGCGCGTACAGAATTCAAACTGTAATTACAATTAGATGTCTGCCGTGAGCCATAATTAATTCAAATTATAGCTATATTAACTAGTATATGATTACTTATTCACGTAAATTTGAGGTAGGTCTCATCTTACGTTGTGCAATAGGATAATACACAAAAAATACTCAATCAATTTTGTTGTTTTTCCCCATTTTAGTCATCTTTTGGACTTTTATGTGATATAAGACCCCACAATATTTTAATTAACGCGTATAGCACGTTAAAAAGTCCTTATTGACTTCTCACAAAGACACCAAAAACCAGAAATTTCTTGTAAATTTCCCTTTAATTATCCTCACACACACAAAAAAAAAATAAAAAAAATAAATAAAACCAAGTGAAAATTCTTAGCAAATCTCAGTGTACATGAGATGTAGCAGTATGGGGGAAAGAAAATCCAAGAAAAAAGGTACTATTTTTTCCATAGTTTGTTGAAAATCTTAAGGTATTGTAAAATCCAAGAAAAGGGTCATTAAATCGTAGTGTTCTTTTGTGATAATTTTAAGGTATTGTTGAATTCAAGAAAAGGGAACATCATATTCTTGATTTCTTGTTACCTTAAAAGGTGTTTGATGGCTTTTTTTGATAGGAAGATGCTAGAAAAACCTCCATTTGATATAGAAAAAAGTGTCAAGTGTTTAAGTTGTACAAAAGATGGCTGTCATGATGATTGTGGTGATGTTGTTATATATGTACCTAGTGATGGTCCATTTCATCATCCACCTCCTCCTATGGTGAACACAAGTGAAAAATATCATATGCCCTTTTATTTTATCATAATGCTTTGTGTCCTAGGGGCTTTCTTTGTGTTCATATGTTATATGATTATAGTTAAGAGGAAGAGGTCCAATTCAAGATCAATTAGGGGAGATGTTTCACAATTTGGTGAGAATAGAGAGGATTTTGTGATAGATGAGAATTTGGGGCCAATTTTGGATCATCCAATTTGGTATATACGTACTGTGGGACTTGGACAAGATGTTATTGATTCAATTTCAGTGTTTAAGTACAAGAAAGATGAGTTTTTGATTGAAGGGACTGATTGTTCGGTTTGTTTGACTGAATTTGAGGAAGATGAGAGTTTAAGGTTGTTGCCTAAATGTAGTCATGCTTTTCATATTCCTTGTATTGATACTTGGTTGAGATCACACAAGAATTGCCCGTTGTGTCGCGCTCCTATAGTCTCTGATATGGATAGTTCCCCTCAGATGGAGAATGTTGTGGAAGTTGTATCGAGCACGGGGGTTTTAGGTGGTGATGGCTCTAGTCGGAGTGAAGTGGTAGAGGGGAGTGATGGGATGGAGAATCTTGAATTGGATGAAGAGGGGGGTAATCAAGAAACGAGGCGTGGGGTACTTGAAAACCTTGATGATGAGGAGGGGAGATCAACGATGGATCCATCGATGAAAAGTACTCCACATGTTCTTGATGGAAGGAGGAAAGGGGGTCGTGTTTATAGCGATTTGGTTGATCAACATAGAGTGGAAGTGATGAAAAATGAACTACAACCAGCACGAAGATCAGTCTCTATGGATTCCTCTGCTGCTCAAGTGATTCACCTCGAGATGAACGAGATGATGAATTCGAGGAAAATCGATCAAGGGTGTTCGAGTTCCAAGAGAGGAGATAGAAATTCAAGTTTGTATAAAGCAATGAAGAGTTCTTCCTTTGGGCGTTCATTGCAAAAAGTGCCTATTAGTATGAAGAGGTCTTTTTCTACTAGTGGAAAGCAAGATCTAAGGTAAATAATGTAAGAACATTTCACTTTGGTTCTTGAATTCTTCAAGTTGGATTCAAGATTTTCCTATATATATTTGAACCATATATGAAAATATAAAGTAATTTTCCATATAAAGTACACTTGGAAACAAATGCATTTGAGGCATTGAGCTATAGTTTAATGGTTGCACTAGCTACTATGTATTTCATATGCCCTCTTCTTAAAGAGAAGTTTGAGTTTATTATACATGACATGTGTCTTGCGACGAGACTATCAATTTGATGCATGAACTTTACTATCCGTTTGATGAAGCGCGTAATGATTTGGAGCAATTGTTAATCATGCTAAGTATTGTGATTTTTGAGAATGTTTATTTTTTTACCATTATGGTGTAAAAACGAATACAACGATAAAGGAAATGTTACATGATATTTAGAATATTTATCGCGAACCAAAAGTTGATTTTAAAGTGGTTAAACTTGCAAAAATTAATGAGTTTTGACTATGTTTTAAATAGTGTTCCTCAAAGCATTCCTAGCCCAAGTTGTGAAAATCCAAATGCTGTCACAGCCCATGGCCCAATTAGCTAAACTGTTTAAGTGGAGCAATGGGCTTTCCAACCAAAGTAATTTTAAAGGAAACTAACAAAAATGCCACTAGTTTAAGAGCTAGTTACTTAGATACGCTCTTGTTTGCAATATTACGCATCTTACCTGATTTACATAAGTCCAGATACGTTCAAATACATGTATCTCAAAACATGTGGGGTTAAAATTAGCTGTAATTTATTTTGCATATATTTAGGATATATAACAATTCTCATTCGTTTCTCTTTCACCTCGCTCTCCACTTTGTTATGTATTCAAGATACATTTTGAATTACACTAGATGCATACACATACATGTATCTAGTGTGATTCACATTTATCTGAGATACATAATAAATCTTACTCGCCTCCCTCCCATCTCGCTCATCTCTCTCCCAAATTTAGTGTATCTTGTAGCAAAAATATATGTATCAAAATATATCTTCCGCAATATTATAGGAAGCTCTTAATTAATGGTAAGATACCTAATATTTTGACAGTATAGGTAATAATATATATGATAGCAAAGTATGTCTAATTATGTAGTTTTTCCTAACATTAAACATGAAGTACACATTTGGTTTGCAATTTACTTCAAACAAACATAATTAAATAAATAAGAATATATTTTTTAATAAGACTAAATTTTACATGAGATGATTATACACTCTAATATGGTATTAAAGCACGTAAAAAAAGTTCGAATCTAACATATAGAATTTACAATATATATTAAACCAAAATCAGAAGTAATAATAGACATAGAATACTGTAGCAGCCATGTGAAAAGTCAAAAGTAGCCAAGTGAAGAGTCAGAAGTAATGAGATATTACGGGTAGACGTGGACGATTGGTGTCTATATATATATATATATATAGATGTATACATTGGTACAATTATTTGCATTCATGTTAACTTAGAAAATAAGTTCTTAGTGGAAGAAAGCAAGATTTTCATATCATATATTGTACTAAGGATTCTCAACTTCTTCTGAGAAAAAATCTTCTCAATGTTCAGTTCTTACTTCAGCTTTTTTTGTCATATCCTTTCTAAACTTTAAGATACACAGTAAATAATTGAGATACAAAAATGTATTTATTTTTGTACAATCGCGATATTCCATCGAACTCTGATTAATTTCACAGAATACTTGTCATCTCCTACTAATAATAAGTCTCATCAGGTAACACTGTTCATCAAAGGTTAAAACAAATGGGAATATTTTTGTAAACATAATATTAAGTTTGACTTATAATTCTTCATATCATAAATGATATTCTCTTATTATATAAGAGGGAGTTGGAGGTGAAGCAGGCACCTCTTCATTGACGTGTCTGCTTCATTCCAAACATTCTCTTATGAGAATTTAAATCATAATTTTTTTTGTTCTATTTTAATGTATGAGAATTTAAATAATAATTTATTTTGGTTCTATTTTAATGTAATTAGTATAACATTTTTCGAAATTATAGAACCCGGTTTAACTATAATCTTTAGTTTTAAATTCATATACTTTAACTGTAGGATCGTTATTTTGATTTGTCAGTAATATTTGTATATTTTTTAATAAAAAATCAGCAATCAATGACAAAAAAAAAAATTAAGACATCTCAATAGACTTATTCATATGAGATATGCACAAAAAATGAGATGATTTGTTACCACACAAATATATATAAATAATATTATAATTCATTTGGAGTAAAAATTTAAAATCATTTACTCATTAAACTTAAACTTTATTAATATTAATAATATTTATTTTACACTTAAGAAGATAATTTAATAATATTTAATTATATCATTAAAAATAAATTTATGAATAACTATTGCGTCCGCACATTGTACGCTATCATAAAGATAGATTGTAAACTTTTATATATGGAATAAATTTTGTTGATAATTTAATGCTTTTGATAGCCAATTAATTACTCTATCTTTTGATGTGAAGAAAAGCTGACAAAATATCATATTTTGGATATTTCAATTTTTATTTAGTGAACTTTCTCATGAACCAATAATTGCATTGTCCAGAGAGATTTCACCTCATGCCTCTTTTTTGGACATGTCTTTTAGCAAATGTCCTTTTTCCGATTTCTCGCATGGTGTTTGATATTCATAGTGATATATATCTGATTAGATTTAAATTCACATATTGTAAAACTTATTTATACGATTATACTTTCAATAGGATATTTTTTTTTCATTTTCGATGCTTAGATACGAGAGTTCTGATTCAGAATGAAGAGTTATCAATCATCATAGCAGAATTCATGTTATTCAGTTACACATATCGTTTCTAATTATATTGTTGGACCATAGCAAATCTTCTCTTCTTCTTTTCTTTTTTATTTCAAGTACAATAAGGTAAGGTAAAGTAATTTCAATGGTTACTTTTTTTTTACCAATTTTAGTGGATGTCCAATTAATTTAATTTCAAACTCTTGCAATAGTTATTTGATCACTTTTCACTATAGATAAAAGTTATATCCACTTAATAAATTATATAGATTGTAGATGGAAAAAAAAATCATTCAACCAAATTTTAGATTTTCGTCGATTATTTTTCTCATTAATTTGTTTAAACAAATTTAGGGTCTTTAAACCATGTTAACCGTCCATAAGTTATAAGAAAGAAAAAAGAGATCATTTACTCTACAATTGCCTCAAAAAGAATAACCAGCAAAACTTTTAAATTCTTTTTTCTTTCTCATTCAATGTTCGATATCTGCTTAAAAATTCGACTAATCCAAATTCAAATGAAAAATCTCACTTGTGAATATAAGAAATAATTCTACATTAAAATTCAAACTCAAACTCAAACTCGAAATTTCTGATTCCATTTTTACCATTTTTAATTCTTTTCCTCTTTCATAATCCTATAATTAGTATTAATAGCCTAGTCATTTCTTTGGACTTTCCTTGAAATTGGCTAAGATATTTTTTTGTTGTTTGGTATAATTGAAAGAACAACATATGATTTGATGAGAAGGTACATAACTAATAATTGTTCATGAATTATGTCTTTATTTTGATTTAGATAAGAGAAAGGGGAACATAGTTTAGGCCACTAAATAAATTAAAATTAATTTTGTCAATAAACATAATGATGAAGAAATTGCATAGCTAATTATAGAAAGACATTATCTAGTCAGGGTACCTATCTCTAATGGATTTATTATTATTAATAATAATGCAATTATTAATTATTACATATAGAAATGATTGAGTTGATGCATAATAATGAAGATATAACTTGGCCAATTCTAGAGAAATATGATTGAATTGGGCTTGTCTAGTACAATTCATATCTCACGTCTGTAATTCACTAGCTGTTACATTATTTTAACGTATTCAATCCTAAATTTTAGCTACATAACGTGTACATTGAAGTTGCAAGTAGCTAAAAGACACGAAAATAAAAGTATCATTTCAAAAAATTTGCCTAGATATGTCTTATTTACAAGATGGAAGAGTTTTTCTTAACTAGTCCGTTTTTACCCCATAGAGAAAAGGATTTTGTGTTTCTCACGATAACTTGTTCTTCCGACGTTAACAATTTTTTAAATAATTTCGAGCTTGATCTTTTCAAAAAAAAAATGCATACAGTACTTTGTGTTTCCGAGCTAAAAGTTTAGCACAAGAAAGTCGAAGTACAATAAACCAGAATTCTTGTGGAGAATAGATGATAACTATATATTCAGAGCTCCTAGTGTTCCTCATAAGGTTTGTTGAAAAATCCATTGTCAGACTTTATTAATCTAAGCAATAGCATACCTTGTATATTTTCTTTTACCTCTAGCTATCTCGCAACACCCTCTACAGCTACTTAACCTTGAACTAATTTACTTCGCCTAAAAGGAGAAAAAATTTCAAACCTTTAGTTTTATTTTGGTCTAAAGCACATGCGATTTGAAGGACACAATCCTTGTGAAACTTTATTACTTTTTTTTGGGGTGGGGGGTGGGGGGTGGGGAATTTCACTCAGTATTCGATATCTTTTTTTATGTTTAATTATTTTAGATTCACATTAGAAACTTTCACTTGAATGCTAAAACGATCCTTATTAAAGACGATTCTTTCCCCCCTTCAAATCAATCATCATTACATGCTTGTTCTACTTGCTAAATATAATTGACTTTCAGATAACTATTATACGTGCTATATAGTTGCATGCTCTATTAATATAAAAGATTAATATTTTAACAATCATGCAAAAGAATCTAAGGAAAGTTCCCACGAATATATAAAAACACATCGTGGGACATGTATAATATAATGTTATTACATATATAAAATAAATAATATAATTATAAGAAAACATTCTCAAAACTAATTAGTATTTGAGAACCAAAGCCCATGTGGCATGTCTTGTTGGTGGCGCCGGGGTTATTATAAATAATTGTCAATTTATTACAGAGGGTGTGCAACTTTTTTTTTTTTTTTTTGAGAGTTATGACCTTTTAAAAAAGTTGTAACTTTTCGATAGATAGAAGGGTTTTCTCTTATTTTTTATTATTGAATTTTCTCCTTCTTCTGCTTAAATTTTTTAACAAATAAAAGTAGTATCTTTGTGGAATTTCATTGCTGCGCTAATAAACTCTTTAGCTAATTCTAGCTAGGAAATCTTGATATCCATATTAGAGAGGATATTCCATGTACTTTAACTAACAATACAATACAATACAAGGGGTAAGTATTAATCTCTAATTGATACAAGTATTGTGTGTGCACTCTATACTAACTATTAATCAGTGTTACATATTGAACGCCACATAAATATTATTAAAAATAATATTAACTTTTTGAAAAACTAATAGATATTATTATGTTAAACTTTTGAATTTAAAGGTTCTTTCGATCTTTTAATGACGTTTGCTCTAAGTAAAGATAATTGGGGTTTAAAACTACAATTTTTTTTTTCTCAACTATATAGTATTAGATGATTATACAAGTTCAAATCTTTATCATGATAAATCTTTTATTTTCTCAAACTCTTAGAGAATAAAGTCTCTTATTTCTTTTTTTTAAAAAAAAACTAGTTATGTATGTATCTTTAATATCAAAATATCTCAAAAAAATATTAAATATGCATATTTAATTGATTTATTTATAAAAACTAAAAAAAACTTAATTATAACCCAAAATTGAACGAACCGACCCACTTATCCTGTTTAGACGATATGACAACCTCTAAATACTAAATTCGCCTCTGCATATATATGACATAATTATTATTTAAAAAGTTAAAGAAATTTTAGTTTATATATTAATTGCTAATAATTATTATTTATAATACTTTTCATATAATTTTTAAATCTAAAATTTATTTACGCAATTAATCGGCCCTTCATGATAGATCATCAAAAGAAAATTTTGAGAATCAACAAAGTACAAAAGTTGGGACCATTCTTCAAAAGATAGATTCATCTTCAAAGAGTGCATAATAGCATAAATAAACTCACAACACTCCATCAATTTAAGATTCAAAGTCGAGATTTTCCTCAAAAAGAAATTTAAAAATTTATAATACATCAATATTATTCATATCATAGAAAAGATTCACCATTAATCCAAACACTATATATATATAACCTTGAAATACATACCAAAAAAGCGAAAAACTCAAAATTTAATAACTTGATCGTAATATTTTGAACTGTATCACATAAAACGAAACAAATGAAGTAAATAATATCATAAATAATCTAAAGAAAGCAATGATTTGATGATAGACAACAAATTATACAATCTTGATAACAACTTTAATAAATTTTTTTAAAATTTCTTGGATTTTGGGTGTTGGGGGTGGGGGTGGGGGTGGGGTGGGTGGGGGTAGGGTAGGGGTGGGGGGTGGGGAACAAGAAGAGAAGAGACAGGTCATCTCAACAAGACATAGCCTCCTCCTTAATCATAGTCACCATTTCATGTATAGCACTTGCTATTTCACTCACTGTATTTAGCTCACAATTTTCTTCCACCTGTCTCATGTAAATAAAAAAATAATTAAACCCCTTTATAATATAATAAAAATATTTAAGAAAAAAATTAGCGACGAACAATTTTTATAGTGAATTAATTTAAAAAATTCACTAATTATATCAGTTCTTGAAGTTTTGACTTTTTTTTTTTGCGCCCCATAGTGACGCACATGCTTTTATAGTCATAAAAATAATTCAGAATATAAGTTCTTTCTTTCTTAAATTTCGTAAAATAATTTAAGAAATTTGTGGATGTACTAACCTTGACATTAAATGTGTAAAGTACCATATGATCAGCTGTTGTAACACTAAGATGAAGAATAGTAAGGCACATTGCTTGTAACATATTAACAATTTTCAACAATTGTTTTGGTCTTTTTCTTGACAACACTTTAACATTTGCATGACTTTCCACCAAAGTCACCTCAATGTCGGCGGCCGCCGACCGCCTCTCCTCCGTCGTGGTCGTCGATCCCGCGGCCGCCAACGAGTGATTGTTACCGGTGGAATATTGAGGAAAAGTGAAGAATTCAGAGAACGGATTGTAGTGAATATGTTGTTGATTTCTCGTGAGGTGTTTATGTACTTCCAAAAATTGGAGGAGTTGTTCAAGTTCTTTAACAAAATTAATTGCGCCTCCAACAATTGATGCTTGGTCTCCCTATCAACATAATTATGAACAAATTAAATTAATGAATAAATAACAAATTAAATTATTTTATCAATTATTTAAAAAATAATAATGCTTTACTACTATGTACTTGATTGACTATAACTACCAAGTTGGATGTTTCCTAATCTTTAGGGAAATTTAATTAAAGTTTGCTTTTACCAACTACAAATAATACACACTTAATCTAATCTTAGAAATTATACATATATAAAATATGTATCTAAATATAGATACATATTATTATCTATTCTTTTACTCGAAAATGCTAAAAAGATTTAAAGATAATAATTCGCAAAATAATAATAACAACTATAACAACAACTAAAAAACAAATGAATTCACAATTTTGCACATTAACATTGTATAGTCGTCCATCAAAATAATAGTCAGCACACACACATATATATAATTATTCTAACCGATCAATCAAATATGACAAGTAATTAACTCTTCGTAACAAGTGTAATATTAAAAATATTTGAATGATTAATAACCCGATATAATAGGTTAAATAATATGATACTATTTTTGACAAATACAAGAATTTAAGTGTATATATATTTACGCTTTACTTAATTCATTTGCAATAACCTTATAAGATAATTTAATTATGTAAATATTTTTTATAACGTCAGTATATAAAACTTAAACTAAAAAATAAAACCACTATCGTTATAAATGACATTAAATATATTAAAAAAAATTGTCAACTTGTTTATTATTAATGCATGTCCTTACGTACGTGTTAGAAAAAAAATAAAATATAAATAAATAAAATAAAAATTACCCGTTGAGCATACGACGGTGGCATCAACGACCGGAGAACGGCGAGATAATCGTTCATTTGCCGCCGCCGATTTCTCTCGACGGCAATGTGTGTCATCCTTTGTATCGCTATTTCCTCCTCGTTTTTCGTGCATTTTGTCCGCCGCCTTTTTCTCCGCCCCGAAACCACCGTACTCTCTGCCGGAAAATATTTCTCCGGCGAAGAATTGTTATTGTTGTTGTTGTTGTTATAACTTTGTGGTATTGAATAATTAGAGGAATCATAATTATTATACCCCTCATAGCCAAAATTATCATAATTATGAAAAGTTTCAAGATTG
Source organism: Solanum rostratum (assembly GCA_029948455.1). Classification (NCBI taxonomy): domain Eukaryota; kingdom Viridiplantae; phylum Streptophyta; class Magnoliopsida; order Solanales; family Solanaceae; genus Solanum; species Solanum rostratum. The sequence goes on along the minus strand of CM057053.1, from coordinate 2,200,683 downwards.
TAAAAATTACAATCTTTGTGGCTATAATTGAAAGGATCTTGTTGGAAAACAACAGTTTCAAGGGCCATTTTTTGATTATTGTTTCTCTTTCTCAAAGATTTTGGCTAGTTTGTGTAAAGGGTTGATGAAGTTTGGTTCACTTATAAAGGCTTGAAAAGTTGGAAAAAATGAAGTAAGAATATGCCAAGTTGTACCCAAAAAAAAATAAAAATTGTAAGCTACAGAAACTCTTACACGTGAGAAAAGCTAATAGAGGAACATCCTAATATTATTTAGTTAATTAAATTATTAAATATCATCTTGTTGGTGAGATTTTTGAGCTGAGGGTCTTTCGGAAATAGTCTTTTTGTCTCTATGAGATAATGGTAAGGTCTGCATACATTTTACCCTCCCCAAACTCCACTTGTGGGATTCAACTGGGTATGTTGTTGTTGTTAATCATCTTGTTGGTGAGGGAGGTGGTGGGGTGGGAGCAGCAACGGAAGCAGAATTTTCATTAATTGTTTAAAATATAATGAAGTAAACACACGAAAAAGACGAAGGAAGTACATTCAACATCCGTTATATATATATATATATATATACATAAACGATAATTTTAACTATTTATAATTACACAATGTAATTTTTCATTGAAGGGGGTTTAATTTGAATAAAACTTTGGACTCTGATTAGCTCCGCTCCTAATTGGATGTGGGTTCTACTTGTTTAAACAAGAAAAAGTGAAAGTGTTTTGATTTCTTATATAGTTATATATTAGAAAAGGATGTGATGCGGTGTATAATATTTCTTAAAATATTATCTTTTTTAAATTCTACGTGAATACGAAATGTTTTATGAAGTAAGTGACTTTTTTTCTTATGTAAGCTTCTTTTGGTTTATTGATGATAGCTATATTCATGAGTAATGAAGAATAATGACAATTTAGGAGTGCTTTGATTCATGTATTGTTGAGTTTGTCTTATATTATTTTTCTAGGATGGTAATTTTAGTTTATAATGTGATCTTGAGTAATTTTTATTTCACGAGTTAATTTTTTAGACTAAGTCAGATTAAAGTTTATTTCTTTATATGTATAATATACGTATCTTGTTATGTCAACATTATTTATACTTGTGGAAATTGTTATGCAATAATGATATTTTGATCATTAATTAAAAAGCCAAGAGATTTACTTATGAACATTTTCAATAATGCCCTCCGCTTACTTTTCTGGAGTCAATAGTATCTCTTTTTTCCATTAGGGAAATTGTCTATTCCTTTCGATCACGTATTAGCTATAAAACGTATATATGACTTTGATTCACCACTTCAGATTCAACTCTTCACGTAGTTACATCAATGGACCTATAAACCGAGTTAGGGCTCCACAAATTACAATCAATCAATATATATATATATATATATATATATATATATATATATATATATATATATATATAAATATCTTTTTATAATATAATAATTTCAATAATGCCCTCCGCTTACTTTTCTGAAGTCAATTGTATCTCTTCTACCCATTAGGAAAGTTGTTTATTCCTTTCGAACACGTATTATCTATAAAAAGTATATATGGTCCCGAAAGTGACTTTAATTCATCACTTCAGATTCAACCCCTCTCGCCTGATTACATCAATGGACCTATAAATCGAGTTAGGGCTCTCACAAATTACAATCACAATATATATATAATAAAACTTAAATTCTTATTATAACCCCCCCCCCCCCCCCCCCAAATACACACTTTCTTCCTTTATGTAAGAGAAAAGATGCTTGAGAATATTAATTTTTTTTACGTATTTTGATATGGCATTATTTTGTCTTTATTTGGTTGATAACATTTTATTTTCTTATGAGTATATGACATGCATGGTGAATCTTTTTTATTAGCTTTGACTAGAAAAAGTGATCACAGATTTGAGTCAGTGTGGATACTGTATAGTAGGAAAAAATGAATAAATTCATGTGACTTTCCGTACAAAAAGAAAGTAGGGTATCTTTTTGAAAATATTTTTTAAAAATATTGTTATGTTACTTAAAAAATAATTATATACGTGACGTATTTCTTGTATTATGGTAAAGTGTTAAATACTGTTGATACAAACTCAGTTTTGTTACAGGGTAATTTATCCTTTAATATGAGACTTTTTGATATAAAATTCAAATTTGTTTGGCCCTTAATACGAATATCAGATATCGAATGAGGAATAAAAAAACATTTTTGTGTTTTGAAGGTTGTAGCTTTTTAACTATCAACCTTAGATGTTAAAACTCCAATATCAATATATGAAACTTTTCATCTAGATATATATATACACACGCACTCTTGTATTTTATGTATATGTTGGATAACTGAATAAAGTCTCATAATAGTAATAAAAAGAAATTAAGAAAAAGTACATATAATGTATAGTGATATTGTTAATATAATGTATGAGGTCTTGCGGGAACGCGGTGAGAGTTTGGCTCAAAACAGAATATATTATGTTGTATATTAAGAGTATATTTAGATTATTTTAATTTGAATTGTTGATACTAGAGGCGATAGTTTCACGAGTTAAGTATACATGATAAAGGTGAAGTGATGGTGTGAAGTTCGACTTTAATTTATATCTTTGTTGTTGATTACTATTATTACTCGTAGTTTTAGGTACATACACAAAAAAAAAAGTAGATGAAGTTGGTGATGGGCTACAAGATTAATGTATTAGATGATATTTATGTGAAATTTAATTCGACGAGAAGATTATGCGCAAATAAAATTTCACATTAGTTATATTGAAAAGAAAAAGAAGCATAAAGGGCATACTTGATAAATTTGAAATATTTTTTGTAAAATAAAAATAAAAAAAAAATAAAGTTTCACAAGCGTTATCCCTATTCAACACAATCTACCCTTATCCCTCCCCCCCCCCCCCCAAACCCCCAATAGCCCCCATATATCCAACCATCTTTATGCTCTTACCCTTGTCGCTCTCGTAGTGTTTATCTAAATTACACATAAATGCTTAATTAATATTTTTTAACATACATTTTTCAAAAAAATAAATACATTGTGAAATTAAAACATTTTTCTTCATACCAAACACCCCACGAAAGGTGTAATGATACTCCTAATATAATCGTGTGAAGTACAAACTAAATTATATGAATTTTAGTCACGATAAACAATATCACATCATATTACGAGTACCTTAATTAGTTCTTAAGTACTAAACCTCTACTTCTTTCCCACTAACCTAATTTGATTTTCTGTCATGCCTTAGTTTAATTAAAAACCAGACAACTATATTTTTAAAATTTGATTAATTATTTACCTTATACATAATAAACTAAATGAGTCTTAAAATAAATTAAAATGATTAACTGTGTACGTGTGGACCAAACTAAAGCACCAATTCCTGTTGATTTGGAGAAGGATCAATTATATTGGACCAAACAAATTAATTAATAAATTAAAATTTTGGTGTATATATATTATTTTTAAATTAGACATTAAGAGGAATATTAGGAATTTAATATAAAGTTTATTTCAAAGATTTTGTATCTCTATATCTTAGTCATTAATTAGACCGTGGACTGGACTAATCATATTTTTCATTTTGGATTATACTACCAAATTAATAGATTTGCAACTTAGAATATGAGATGAAGAATCCTTTCACAAGTAATAATTAGGAAGATAATTGCTAAATTATTCTTTTTAAAAAATAAATGAATAAACCAAAACAATAGTCAAGCTTTTAATTAATTATTATGATAATTATTATTACAAAAAAAAAATATTAATAAATTATTGTGCGGCTTGCGCCTCTCTCAAAAACAATCTATCTATCTTTACGAATTAAGGTCTGTGTATGTACTACGTACAGCTCACTTTCCCTGAAACCTATTTGTGAATTTTTTGGAATATTTTTTTGCTGTTGGATATTGATAAAAAGTTGGATCGAAATTTATAATTATTCTAATTATTTATCTATTTGATGGTTATTCAATTAATATCACAAGTTATAACGAATTTTTAGATATTATTTGTTTTGTCATAATTCAGGGACTTTGATATCACTTATAATGAAGCAGGCCCAACTAGCAATTAAGAGTTCTTTGCTCTTAATTGGATCTTTGGGACCCACAATTTTAACCCATCGAACTTTAATTAATTTAAAATTGAAAAAATATTTTATCAGTTAAATTTTCACTCGCTCATTATAGCCGTTTAACTTTTCCTTTGCATTTTTAGATACTTGATTAAAACAAACTTCACTAATCACAATGACCCCTTTCAAATTTAACCCCTACCATTATGTGAGTTTTTACAAAGATTAACTATGAGATTACAACCTCTAATTAAATTTAAGAATTAATAGGTAGCTTTGACATTATCATCTTTCAAGAAAATAGTTCTCGAGAAGAATTTAGAGTACAAGTCAAACTCATGATACGCGAGAATTCGCTTTCATACATTTTAGTAATTTATTATAATTTTTTAATTTTATTTTTTTCAAAGATTCGATGATTCATTCGTTGACTTAAAATCTTAAAAATGCCTTGCGAAAAAGGGAAAATACCTCTCTTTTGTCTCTTGTGCCTAGCTGGTTCCAGAACAAGATTGATTAACTATTTAATAAGGGTTTAACAACAAAAATTGACTAACTAAACTAGTTAATACTATTAATTAGGGATTTAATAAACCATCTTAATTAATTAAACAAAACCAAATTAATAACATACCAGATGTGCCCCTAACCCTCCGTTTGGATGGTAGTTTGTCATGGTTTCGTAAAGTATGATATGATATTGTACAGTACATTACTGTACAATATTTGGATAGATTGTATGGGTAATCACTGTTTAATGATAGTTTGTTGTTTGATTTGATTATATAGTGTTGTATCGCAACTTATAAATTTACAAAAATGTCCTTAATTATTATAAATATTCAATATATTTTAATAATTTTTTTAAAAATAAATTCATAGAATCAAGTAGAAAAACATACAAGTTGATATATCTCAAATTCATATAGACAACACAAGAAAATAAAAAAGTAAGAACTTTTAAGAAAACGAACCTCAAAAGATAGACTAAAACTTAAAAGAAAGGACAAAAGGCGGAAGAGAAAGTTCAAAAGTTGATGTGGAGGAAATAAGTAATACAAAAGCAGTAGATATATTAGGATAAAATTTAATAAAGAATAAAGGATAAATTAAAACTATTTAAATTTAAGTAGGGGTATAATCAAAAAAGAAATAACGAAATCATGGATACGAACAAATTGGTGGTTTCAAAAAGTGCGAATTTTCATGATCACAGAACCATATAATTAATAAAACAATCAAAATAAATCATCATCCGAACAAACTGTAATGGCCCCACATAGTACTATTAATGAATATTTTTAATAAAAACAACAACAATTTGAAGATTAAAAAAAATAAAACAAGCTTAACTGGCAACACTTTGAAGGTATCAAAATTAATGATAGTTTAAGAGATTTGATGCCAATTAAATCATTATAATTAAAGGATGATTATATTATTCCTTAAGACTTTCTTACGTTAACTAATTACGTACTACTATCATTAATCATTCTAATTATTATTCCTTTCAAGAAACTTCCAAAATGTCTCTAGCAAATGACATAATTAATAGCTTAATCCTGTCTCTGTCCCATTTTGATTGTTACTTTGCATTTTTCGAAAGTCAATTTAATTAATTTTTAAATTAAATTAGATTAAATTAATCTAATATTTTAAAATAAAAATTTAGATACTCAAAAATTATAAGAAAAATATTATTGATTACAACTTTTTTATATTAATGTGATAAAAAATATATCTTAAAATGTTCGTCAAAATCTGCATAGTTTGACTCTAAAAATAAAAACTATGACAACTAAAATGGAACAGAAGAATTAATAATTAGGTATTTTCTTTACAAATTAATTTAGAATTTTAGTAATTTAAATGGATCAAGCTATAAATTTTAAATTTTGATTTCGTCTCTGTCTACTCAATTTCCAAACCCACCTAATAACATTTATAAAATAGTATTTTTTTTTCACGACCTTACCAGATATTAAAAATACATAATAAAAAATCTTTTATTTCTAAAAAAATTAGAAAAAAATTCCTTCAATTACTCTTAAGAGTTTAATATTATCGAGGGAAAATTAATCAAATTATATTTTTTTATATTGAAAGTAAATATATTAAAAGAATTATTAGAAAAGTTAATGATATAGTAAATAAATATAATATCGTAAAGTATAAGAAAAATTAATATAATAAATTGAAAACCTAAAAATTATTCTAGAATAAAGTCTCTGAAATTAACGGTTAATAGAATAAGATTGTCACTTCAATGTCTTTTCCTTATAAAAGTACATGTTGTGACATAAATTTAAATGTATTTTACATCCTTAATATAAATTCTCTCGTTAAGTCGAAAGCCAATCAGAAACAATCTTCTTAGCATCATTATAAATAGAGATAACTTAATTTAAAGGAATGATTTTAAAACAGATGATCATTCGATTAAAGTAATTATAAAAAAAATTGTCATTCGTTATACAAGTATGTATGATCAGATTATATTTCATGTATAGTCAAGTTATATTTAGTTTTTATGTATATCATAATGTATATTCAGTACATAACTCATGGATAAGTAAATTAATTGGTTCGTTGTATATATTTGAAAGTATTCCTAATTTAAATATATTGATATAAATTCTCTCTTTCAGTCGAGAGTCAATAAAAAAAATAATTTTTTTATCAGCAGTGGCATAGCCGCATATAGTTCAGGATGGTCAACCGGACACCCTTCATCGAAAAATTATATTATGCATATAGAAAAATTATTCACAATATATCAATCAAAAATTATTTATATGTGAGTGTGTGTATGTTTGTGTGTCTGTTTTAAATCTTGGACATTTTTAATAAAATTCCTGACTTCACCACTGAACTATCATCACAAATGAACATAAATTATGCCTATATTTATCTTTCTCATATCTTATTATAAAATTATACTGAGTATATTATTATTATGACACTAAATAACATGAATGTTTAATTGTCTCAATAGAATTGAAAGAAAATGAATAAATGCATGCATGCATGAAATAATTCTTATAAAAAAACTAAAAGTGATTGAACTTTTATGTTTGGCTTTATGTTCAAGTGTGTCTCCCCACTTGTCTCCAATTTGTAGTATTAGAATTTTAATCAAAAATAATATTCTAAATAGAATTTAGAATGGAGCTTTCATGTAATTTTATCAATATTAAATGAGCTATTAGATCAATTTTTTCTCTAATTTCTTCAACACTTATGTTTGATGATATATGTATTTGTCTTCTTACTAGATTTTTTATTAAGTAGGACATATAATCATTGGTGTCTATACATATACTACTCACAAGAGAGTCCGTGTTTCTATCCCGATTTATGTGATACTGATATATAGATTCTTTATACATATATTTAAAAATTTTAAATTGATAAATTATTGCTGCTTATATCATATTTTGTGTTATTTTAAAATAATACATGTTTCTTATTTTGTTTCAGTTTATGTTGCACATATGAAATTTTGAGAGCCAATCAAAATCTGTATTTATTTTTTGAAAATATTTTAAACTATTGATAATTGAAGCAGCTGAAAAAATAATTCATTAGGGCTAATATTGTAAAATCAAGCAGCCGAAGTAGGCAACGTCAATTAGCGTCTGCCTTTAAGAAAAATAATTTATTAGGAGTAATATTGTTATTTATAGTCGAAACAGCTGAAGAAATAATTAATAAAAATAACGTAACAAAATCAAGCAGCTAAAGCAAACACGTTAATCGGCAGCTGCCTTCAAGATTTTTTTTTTTAATTAGGGGCAATATTATAAATTCATATATGCAGTAGTTGAAGAAACAATTAATAAAAATGAGTAAATGACATAGTAAAATTATACAAACACGTCAATCGATAGCTGTCTACTTAAGCAGACATCTGTAGCAGACCTATCAATCATGACGTGCCTACTCCAATACGCTTCTATATAGTAGTGATATATATTTTTAGTCTCTATGAGTTCTCATTTTCACAACATTATTTAGTTGAAAATGAGTTTAAGATATTAATTTGACTTTATAATATGTACATAAACTCAATAAATTTTGTTTAAATTGAATATTATGTTTTAAATAATTCATTAAATATGTACACACATAAAATTTAGAATGCAATTATCATTTAAGGTCAATTATTTCTAGCTTCAACGTTGTGTAGTACGGAAAAAACACTCCAAAATTTTTTTTTAAAAAATGTATCACATCTAATCATGATTAAATAAATTTGGTGAATTATTAAAAATATAAATTTTTATGTAAAACAAATTTTTAATAAAAATTTGTCAACAATATTTTGTCTGGAGAGTCTGAAAAAGAAAGGAAAGAGGAGGTGAAATGTATCTTCATTTTTAATTTTTAAAATTATGATAAATAATTATGTAGTTAATTATTTTTCAAACAAGTTGCCTTGGAATATTTGTCAACTAGTTTACTAATGGAGATTTTATTGTACTAGTTTTTAGAGAAAATAAAAGTGTGTGATTTTATTATTAATAAAATGTGATTTTTATTCTCATCTTCTCATGACTTTGAAAGATTTATTATAAAACTAGATTAACTTCTCTTTCTTTACCATCCAATTGACATTGATGTGATATGTATTTCTTCATTTTAGTTATGCGTTTTGACTTCGGGTTACTATTATGAAATCGTCTTTGATAAAAAGCACTTTACGTATAATATTTTGGCACAAATTCGAATTAATCAAGTCCTAAATCACTTATCAGATACCAAATGGAAAACAAAAAAAAAGGGGGGGGGGGGGGGGGGGGGGGGGGAATTAAGCTTATGCCCCTTTGAAGTAAACTATTTACATCCATATATCGCTTTACATTTTATGCGCTCTTATTAAAATTTGCGTGTTGACGTCATGCTGACGTCAGAGCTCACCTTGTATGATATACCAATAGGGTACACATATAATGACAGGATATCACAGGATTAAGCTCAGTCCTATATAGCGATAAAGTATCATAGAATATATTTTCTACTAATTTAGATTTTAATAAATAAGTTTGTAACTTTAATAATTTTCTCTTAATTATTTTATTTATTAAAAAAAGAGCTCAAAATTACACGATACTGATAGGATATCAATATACCAACGGAGTATCACAACAAATATATTCTCTACTAATTTAGAGTTTAATAAGAAAAAAAATTGTTTCTTGTTTATTTCGTAAAAAAAAACATAATCCTATATGATACCAATTGGGTATCAATATACCACAAGAGTATCAAGATGATTGAGTTCATTCTATATGATACTGGTATTGTATATATATACTACCGGACTTATCACAGAGAATTATTTCATAGTATTCATGCTACTATCGTGCTGGTATCAGCATAACGTTGGGGCGAAATAAAAATGAGAAAGTGGGGGTAAGAATGTAAATAGTTAGGGCAATTGGTCCATTAAGGGTAAATAATTAAGATTGGATCCATTAAGGATAAATAATTTCACATTAGGTCTATTTTGTGTACTTTTTCCAAAATAAAAACTCCTTTTCCTTTATGGATTGGATGTATGTGTGCAAAATAATTTAGCCCATAAAAATATGATTCGAATGACCCACAAATTTATTAACTATATATGATCCGTCCAATTCAACCAATCTAAAAAAAAATAACGAAATAACAATAACAACAATAAGTTTAATGAAATTTCACAAAATAGGGTCTAAAGAGGGTAGAATGTACACAGACCTTATCATTACCTCGTAGAGATAGAGACGTTAATTAGATAATGAAGCAAATTATTTGATCTAGTATGTATTGGGCTGACTTTCCTATTGGACTAACATGACTTTTTAGGGAGGGTAAACTCGAGCCCATATATTTGGTCACTGGATTGGGCCCCCAGTAAGTATCATTTCTATTTGGGCTAATTTCAAGGTATACAATAAACTAAGAAATTAATTTACAACAAATATAGCCATAAAAAGTAACCACAAATTCTAAAATATATACGGCGACTGTACATATAGCTTGTCAAAAGTCATAAAAAGTATACACTGACTATACAATATAGATTACTTATACACACTATACATTAAATATACATTATGATACACTAAAAAGTTAAATATAGCTTGACTATACATGAAATATATGAGGAGTATACATGACTTTTTAGTGCTCATTAAAGGATGATGGGAAGTAGTGAAATTGTTTACATTTGAAAACTGTTTATATTGCACTCTTGATAGGTTTCCAAACATATACACATGAATTTCATATAGAAATATTTGAACTTTTGAGTAAAAAGGATTGAATTCAACCAAGTATAATTCCTTAAAAGTTTATTTTCTTGCTTATACTTCTCTCTTTGATGTAGATTTTATTAGTATGTTTTTAGTTGTCCGTGGACAAAGTAAATTTGAAATTGTCTTTTTAGTTCAAGATATAATTTATATTTATGCGCTTCACATTCGTTCAGAATTTGTTCACAAAAATATAATTATTTTTGCTTCTTCAAGTCAATCATACTACCTCTCTTGTCAATTCTCATTGAACGATGACGTGGAGCAAATTCAACTAGAAAAAAATCACATTACGCTTAGAGATAACCAAACTCGAACGGATGATTTTTACTATGTCAAGACGAGAACTTTATTTTTGAATTTTTGACATTTTCACTCACAAACTTCAACTTTTGTACAAATACAATTTTAAATTCTAAAAATCATAATTTTAAAAAATTTAAATTTTTAAATTTCAACCATCAAAAACCAAGAACCTCATTGTCTCCAAGCAAAGTCACACTTTTTACTTCCCTTTTGGCCTTGCCTAATTTAATTCAGACAAGAATTAGTTCTTTTCTTTTGCTGTACATTTGTTTCAGTGCTTTTTATTAAAAAAAAAAAAAAAACCACTTCTGGTTTTGTCCTTATCTGAATACAGATTTTCATCCAATTAATAATGCAGTAATTAAATACTGTGTAGACATACAAATCTTTAATTTCAAAAAGGGTCCTCTGTTTTGGAATTGATTGAGTGAAAAGGAAGGTATTACTCAGATTCTTCTTTTTCACTTTCTGTCTTTGAAAAAGAATGGATTTTTAAAGGGTTCTGAGTATTTTTCCTCTTCTTTCTTTGCAAGAAGGTTCTTTTACTTTCTGGGGTTCAATGATTTTGCATCTTTGATGTGATTTTTTGCCTGTTTTCTTCATGGAACTTCTTTTATCCAAATGGGTCTCTGTTTTTCTGCTCAGCTGTTGGCTTATCTTCTCTGTGGGGCATTCAGGTTTGGTCTTTTCTTGTTATGCTTCTTTTTCAACATTCTGAACAATGTATTTTGTTAAACTAGATAATGTGGTTTTTTAAATTTGTTTTGGTGATTTTAGTGGAGGGGTTACATGGAAATGCAAAAGTAAGAGCAGTGAACTTGGGTGGATGGTTAGTTGTGGAGGGGTGGATAAAGCCTTCTCTTTTTGATGATATACCCAATGGAGATATGCTTGTATGTTCTCTTTATGCTTCAGAATCGAGTTGATTTCTCATATGGTCACTCAATTAATCGTTATTATCTCGTAAAGTTGCTTTCTTTGTTGAAGAAAATTGGAATCAAGGAGAAATGTGACTTTTTGAGATAATGACTAGCATTAGTTAAGTGATTATCTGAGAAATCAACCCTTCACAATCTCGTTTAGATTGAAAAGTTTTGAACTTTTTGGGAGATGATTGTAGTTTGGCAATTCAGGACGGAACGCAGGTGCAATTAAAATCTGTGACATTGCAAAAGTACATTTCTGCACAGAATGGTGGAGGAATGAATGTATCTGTGGATAGAGATAATCCATTAGACTGGGAAACATTCAAGGTGAAATGCATTGTCAAATTGCTTATTGCTATCTTTTAGTCTCTTTGGGGTGACTGTGTCATTTATTGTTAATATACACTATTCATTTTGATGTCCTAAATTGTGGTTACCTGAAGTTATAAATTCTTGGATTCAGGATCAATTTGGAGGGTTGCGGATTAGGATAGAAGGTTAGTTAGTAGTTGGGTGTTCTCTTGCTTTTTATTCAGGAAAGGCTTGGTGATCGTACTTGTTCCTACTTCCTTACCAGTAGTATTAGTGACATTCTTGTAGTTTCTTGTTCTTCGATATCAGTTATCCCTTGTGTTTGTTTGTGCTTAAGTTATCGCATTATTTCGTTGCTGTTACTGATCTTTGTTTTGTATATCATGTAGTGTTTTCCATTTTGCATTATTTTGTTGTTGCTACTGCTTTCTTCTTAGTAATCCCCTTTTCAAACTGCTTTGAGATACTTCTTTTAAGCGAGGGTCTGTCAAAAACAGGCTCTTAATCATACACTCTACGTTCTCTAGACCCCACTTGTGGGATTACACTATATGTTGTTGTTGAGAATCAATCAGATATCCCCAAGTATGTTTCGAACCTACAACCAATCAAGTCGGTTAATAGTCGAGCGCTCTATCACTGAGCAAGTGAGGAACACTAGAAAATGTGATCTCATATAGTTCAATTCCTGTTCGCAACCCATGACCAATATGAGCTCGAATATTCCTTCGTAACTCCTAAACTTCTTCGTATTGGCTCCCTTGTGTCAGCTCTCTGTTTCATATATTTGACCTCCTATATGATTTTGTTCCTCTTCCAGCTAGATTCCCAATTTGGTTTCAATATTGTAATGGAGGGAATGTATTAGCAAGAAGTGAAATTCTAGTTGATTTCAGTTGAAACTCCATATTTCAATTTTAATGATTGAATTGATACTTCTTATTTACATCTTTCAGAAATTGTCTTACTCCTTTTCTCCATGCATTATCTTTCACACAAAACTTTAATCTTTAGTATTTTGAAAACCTGCTCATTTGTTTCAGTTATATTTGGAAAATTAAACCGTGATTCTTTTTACATCCATAATTGCTTATCAAGTTTATCTGACATCAAATAAGCCTTTTGCCTAATTTCCATGATGCAATTGGGACTTATCGGCAGAAATAAATCAATTTTGACAGTCTTTTGTGATTCTGGCGACGACCAGATCAACGTATTATTGGTTCAAGAGAAACTCGTATCGAAGTTCACTAAAAATCAAATATGAAACTTCATACATGTTAAAGTTCATATGACAAAATAGATTATTTGAGGTCCATATACTCAGTACTCAGATCAAGTTTTTGAGTTCATATTGAGTCTCTTGTTCTTTGATTTCTATAAATATCTATTGTTTTGTGTAGTTCGATTGTAGTAATATTTTGTTGTAGTACTGTTTGCTACTATTTGTTGTTTTTACTACTATCTTTTATCTCTTGTACTTCCATTGTGTCCTTCTCTCGCCTGTTTTCGTCTTGAGCCAAGGGTCTATCAGATACGGCCTCTCTATCTCACTTCTAAGGCGGAGGTAAGGTCTGTGTACACTCTATCCTTACCAGCGCACTTTGTGGGACTACGCTGGGTATGTTGTTGTTGTCATCATTGTTGATACTCAGTATCCATAGCATTGAGTAGGCTTAGAGGTAGAAATTGTTGATTCTGGCAGTTGTACCTGATTGATTTGCTTTTGTTTTTAGCAGTTGTGGAGGGTTTCTGAGTCGGAGTTTCAGTTTCGAACTTCTGAAGGGCAATTTCTGACATGCAGTGGTGATGGAGATAGAGTGACGGCAACAGCAGAGTCTCCCTCTGATCCAGAAACATTCTATCTTGAAAGGAACTTCAATAATAGAGTTCACATCAAACTGAAAAGTGGAACTTATATACAGGTGATTTCTCATTTGTTTTACTTTTGCATTTGGCAGAAGCACTTGTTGCAACTGCAGAATCCATTCGATAATGCATCTTCATTTTTGTTTATTTCTCTATCTGTTTCTGTTGTGGAATATATCAGCATATGTGATATGAGTAAACTACATCCCTTTTGTGGTTTGTATAATATGTTCATAGAAGGATTGCAAATATGGAAAACTGTTGTTTAGGCACTAGGTTGTCAGAGCTATGATATTATTTTGTCGCGTTTGAGCGTTTTCTCTCTTTTCAGTCTCACTAATATGGTGCTAGTATTATCATGTTCCTCAATTTTACTACTGTTGTTCCTTTTACTTTAGTTATCTGTTCTATTTTGCTGTCAATACTTTTCTCCTCTTCAGTCTTTTCATCATAGTTTTTTACTTTCATCTTTTCAAACTTGTTTTGACAATGCTTTTCTGGAGTTGAGGGTCTTAACGGAAATAACATCTCTATCTTACCCAAGGTAGGAGTAAGATCCGCATACAACCCACCGTCCCCATATCCCACTTATGGGGATCATACTGGGTATATTGTTGTTGTTGGATGTGTAGTCCTAACTCCTATGGATGGTCAAAATGGATGTGTTGTCCTAACTCCTATGGATGGTCAAAATGGATGTGTAGTCCTAACTCCTATGGATGGTCAAAATATTGAAATTTTCGATGTTCTGATTTGTTTTTCTTTAAGCTAGTGTATTCTTGTGAACCAGCTCTATCAAGGTTTCTACTAGACACTGCTGTAATAGTGTTCTAACTCATTCATTTAGGCCTCAAATGATAATGTTCTCACAGCAGACTTTCCGGGGACACCGGGCTGGGATGATAATCCAGCCGCATTTGAGATGACGTTTGTGGGAAAGTTGCAAGGGGATTACCAGCTTGCTAATGGATATGGACATAACAAGGCAAATGACGTTCTTAAGGTAAATTGATCATGTTCATTGCTTTTAATTGACTTATTTTATCGGATGTAAGTGAGACACCGAGATTCTTCTAAATTTGACAAAACCAAATCTTGTTTGCTGATAATATGATAACTGGATCTTTAACCTACTGCAAGCTCATTGTATTTCTCTCCTTTTTTGTATATTGCAGAAGCATAGGAATAGTTTTATCACTGTAGATGACTTCGATTTCTTGTACAGACACGGAATAAATACTGTGAGGATTCCAGTTGGCTGGTGGATAGCTTTTGATTCTAATCCTCCTGCTCCTTTTATTGGTGGAAGCTTAGAAGCTCTTGACAATGCATTCTCGTGGGCGCAGTAGGTCTTGAATTCTGCTATTTCATTATATTTGTGTACAATTTCTTCCTTTCTTTCAGCCACTTAATTTCTTTTTATTATTCGCAGAGCTTATAGCATAAAGTGCATAATTGACCTTCACGCTGCCCCAGGTTCACAAAATGGGATGGAACATAGTGCTAGTAGGGACGGCACAGTAAACTGGCAGACATCTCCAGAATACATCTCACAAACTTTGGATGCTATTGAATTTTTAGCTTCCAGGTAGAATTTTAATGAATTCTTTACGAATCCATCAACTGTGCTTTGTTGTTAGCTTTAGTCATTGCCAAGATTTTGCGTCTTTGCTTGAATTTTCAGACTTAACATGGTGTCCTTTGACCATGATAATAAGTGATGTCCTAACTTATTGTTCTTGGGGTTTAGGAAGAGTGGAGTGCGACCAGATCTTATCCTTACTTTGTGTGCGGTAGAGAGCTTGTCACCCATATAACCTCAGCTCAAGAAAAACGTTATCAAAAATAGGTTTCTTAACAAATAGAAAAGTTATGGTGAAAATACTGTAGAAAGAACTGTACTAAAAACAAAAGTATCAATGACAACCCAAGTAAAAGAAACAACGGTAGCAATCAGTTGAATAAAATAATCATAGTATAAGAATAATGATACCGATAAGTAGAAAAGGCACAAGGTGCTCTAAGCTTTCACCATGCTCTCCCATATAACAGAGAGACATTGCTCGACTACCTGCAAACTCTCTTTTCTAATCCTCGACATCCATGCTTTTTCTATGTAGGGCCAAATGTCTTCGGTGAGTTGAAGATGTGTCGTGTCATGTCTAATAACCTTTCTCTCAATTCTTCCTCGGTCTACCTCTACCTCTCCTAAGACCTAACACTATCAGCCTCTCACACCTCCTCACTAGGGGATGTGTGCTCCTCGTTTTTACATGCTCATACCATTTCAGTCTCGTTTCCCGCATCTTGTCCTACTCCCCTTGCCTTGTATATCTTCATTTCTAATCTTATCTCTCCTAGTGTGCTCACACATCCATCTAAGCAGTTTCATTCCAGCAACCAAATTACACAATTTTCTAAATTTGCAGACACGTCTCAACCATGTTTCCTTGCCCATTTGTGTCCATGACATTCACCTATTATTCTGAACTAAAAAGTAGTCTATCCACCTTCAAAACTTTTACAGATTTCAGCTTTAGCAGAACTTTTTCTTTCAATGTTTTCTTCAAATTTGTTAATGTTTGAAGGTTAACATCTCGTTTACTGATCGTTGAGTATATCACATGTTTAAATGAGTGTAACTCATGAGCATTCACAGGTATGCCTTGCATCCTGCCTTGCTGGGAATTGAGCTTTTAAACGAGCCATCTGCTGCAGATGTCTCGCTGGATATTCTGGTGCCTTTTTATAAAAAGGGATACCAAATTGTTCGCAAGTATTCGCCAACAGCTTATGTGATATTTTGCCAAAGAATTGGAAATGCTGATCCATTTGAACTTTATCAAGCTAACATAGGCTCATCAAACACAGTAGTTGATTTGCACTACTACAATCTCTTTGACAGATACTTTGATAAACTGACCTCTTTGGAGAATGTTCAATTTATATACAAGAACAGACAATCTCAAATACAGGCGTTGAATAGCGCCAACGGACCATTGGTGTTTGTTGGTAATCCTTTCTTTCCTTTCCAACACATTTATTTTAGTGAATTAGGACGAATATTCAAATGCCACATTCCGGAATTGTGATATCTTGACATGAATTTAACCAATTGCAGGTGAGTGGGTGAACGAATGGAACGTGACGAATGGTTCATTAGCCGATTACCAGGATTTCGGAAGAGTTCAGTTGGATGTATACAATGCTGCCTCTTTTGGATGGTGTTACTGGACTCTAAAGTGCGAAAAAAAGCACTGGGATTTCGAGTGGAGTATTCAGAACAACTATCTTCAACTGCAACCAGGTATAAAACTAACCTTACTTGCCTCAGCAGCTCAGCCTTATCGAAAACATGTACTTTTCAATGTGTAAGTTAAGCATAGAGGCAGAGTTAGGATTTTGAGTTTATCAGTTCGAGATTTTAGAGAACACGGCTTACTGGATTCTAAATAAATTATTTATACGTCTTAAATGGATTTTTAAACATAAATACAGGATTTTTACAAAAGTTGCACGAAGGGCAGAGCCAAGTAGGGACGAAGGGGTTCATTATACTATTTATATATGGTTAAAATTATCTTTTCTATATATATATAGTTGATGTTGGACGTCATTCAACGTGTTCGTAATTTCTGCTGTCTTTGTATGTATGTAGGTACTTCACCAAGGAAGATGATATCTAGAGCTATATTGTTGCTTGGATTGGCATGCATTTGGACCCTTCTGCATTAGAAGAGCCAAAGAAGACTTTTGAATCCAGTGGAATGATGAAATTGTGAAACAATTATTCTTTGTGGAATATAGTCTACCTTGAGCTCCAAATATGGAGGTGACCATAGACACAAAACGCGGTAAGATATTGTAAAACTCGATAAGAATGTTTATTGATTCACCAAATATGAGAAAAGATATCGTGAATTCTTTCAACGTTCATGTGTTACTCCCTATATGACTTGACTTCTACCGACTCAATAAGAATTTTCATTCATTTGCCAAACGTTCAGAATCCACTCGTGGGATTACACGGAGTATGCTATTGTATTCATTTATCAATAATTATAAAGCTATACAATATCTTAATCTTCTCAACTCACTTTTTTCCTTCTTTAATTTCTGGCCTCAATTTTATTCTCCCAAATATATATACTAATATTCTTTTATTCAATTAAATAAATATAAAAAGAACGTACGTGTTGTGTCTATCAACCAATTAATATATATATTAATATAATAAAATAATTAATTAAAGAATGTAAAAAAAGCAAATTAAACAATTGGAAAAAGATAAAATTATTGACCAAAAATGATTGAATATTAGCATATGCATCCCTCTTCCTATATGACAAATCTACCTTTTTTACTCTCTTTTTAAAAATATTTATTTTAAAGACAAAAGGAATCAAAACAGCTCATTAAAAAATAAAAATAGAACCAAAAAAAAAAAAAAATCAAAGAAGCACTATCCTAACACTATGTCACATCTTTCACTCTCTTCTTTTTCCCCTCGTAAAAATATTTATACGATCAGATCACTAAATTCTATAACTATTCATAACGTACATGTGAAATTAGTAATTCGAATACAGATGATATAAAACTTCTTTATATTATTTGTCATAAAATCCAAGTTGAAAGAGGACGTTTATTTTATGCCATCATCGAGTCCAAAAGTGTACATCATATACCACGAACTTGTATAACAATTTATAGAACTTTTCAGTTTCCTTTCTCATTGTGACATGAGATTCGTCTAAAATATCATGCATAATTCTTATTCATCTGAACTTGTACGTAATTAATAGAAACTCTTCAGTTTCCTCTCTCATTCCGATGTGAGATTCACCTAAGGTGTCATGCGTAATCCTTAAAAAAGAAATTATCAACCTAAAAGTCTGTCAGTTCTTCTCTCTGACCCGCCCTCCGTCACAAATGACACTTTCTCCATGCATATGAAGATCTAAATTCTCCAAGATTAGTTAAAATTAATTTTATCAAATATTTAGCCATCCAAACTTTGATCTTTATTCTTCATTTTGTTCTCATAACATGCCTATATTCTTTTTTGTGATTTTATGTCAATCATATATTATTTCTAAAATTGGAATTACGTAACTTAATTACAAATTATATATTTGATGTGTAGATATGATAAGGATATTAGGATAATTTTGTAGTAATTAATCTTAGCATAATGAGATTTTATTCTCTTTTGATAATAATCACAACTTAATTAAGATGTCTGGCTGTAAAATCAGACAATTTCTTGTGTAGTGATCTTTAAATAAATTTAAAAATTGGAGTAATAATAATTTTATACTATCAATTTAAGCTCACCTACTAAAATATAGGTTATTAATTATATGTTATTATAGGTCAATCCATACGATAACAAAAAAATATTTAATGACAATAAATTTTTCTTTTAGCGGAAATATAGATTATCGTTGCAAAAATATTTAACATCAATTGAATTAATAATATTATATCTAGAGTCACTAAAATCTTTAACGATATTTACGATATATAACAAGCTTTATACTGCATGCATGAACTTTCACTATCACGAGAACTCAAACATTTGTTTTTTTTCCTTTTTGGATTTAATTTGTATACATTAATAGCGATGTAAAAGAATTTTATTCTATTCATATAATTTAATTTATTATTACAAGTTTTTCGTTGTACTTTTAGACTATGTTGACGTTGCTTGGACTTTAAAAGATATCGATAAATGCAAGTGGGATTTTTTTAAAATAGTGTATGTATGAAGGATCTGACACGAGTGCAGTAACATTTTTAGAGAGTCCGACCAATTTAGTTTCCAAATAACTAATTTCACTTATAATTGTCAAATCCCACCAAATTTTAATATTGTTGATTAATCTATTTTGTAAAACAATAAAAAAAAATTAATTACTTTATTAATGAAATAAAAAAAAAGGAAAGTATATAAACTAAAATAATCCTCCATTAATTACATTTTTACAAATATTCATCTTTGGTAATTGCAACATACATCCCCATGACAAATATCCCTATATTAAGGGATAAAAAAATAACCATGCCTAAAAAACACAGCTTCAAAAACACATGGGATGTTGCATGGCAACACCAAAGAATAAAACTCATAATCTAGGAGGGAAAAAAATCATTCATATTGTGCCCAAGCTGACTCAGATATCACGATCATGTGAAAAAGTTACTTCAAGATCAGGTAGAACGAGAGCGGAGAAAGAAAATACTCAATTGTTGTTGTCCCATACTTCCTTCAGGATCGATTAAATGAAATGACTCAGAGTTAGAAGATCCATGAACCCTTTCGAATTTTCCTCTTAGATACATTATATCATCGTCGCGATTAATTTCTTTTCCATGAATAGTGCCAGCACCAACAACTACACTTCCCATTTGGTTCAACACTTGTAAATCGGATTTTGTAGGTCTTTTCTTCACCGCGAACCCTACTTTTTTCCCATTACAATACATCGTCCATACAGGCGTAGACAGAAGGGAAGAATTTTCATTTTCATTTTCACTTTCACTTTCTAGTGCGATTCTGAGTAGCCCTCCACGCATTTCACGCGCGAGGGTAGAGGTAGAAACCGCGAGTTCAAGGAGAAGAAGTGGGGTAGAGGAATTAGGGTTTGTTTGGATACAAAAATTGACTTTTCCTTTACGATACCCGAAAATGGTACCCGTGATATTTGTTGTGTTCGAGGTAAATGATTGGGTATGGTGGTAGTTGAAAGATGAAACGGATTTTTTACTCTGGATAGGTTCAACAAACGTACAGTAACAACTCGGAATGAGTAACTCTACTAGAGAGCGGAGGAGCCGCCATGAACGGACTTGTTTCTCGCAATCAACGGTGGTGATGGTGGCGGTGGCGGTGGCGGCGGCCGTGGCCGCCGTGGGGTATGAGCTGATCATTATTGATGATTGTTATTAAAGGCTCAACGAATTAGTTTGGAGAATGGTAGTAGTTTATATAGAGAGAAGTTTGAAGGAATATTTGTTATAAAATAATTTTATTTTATTTTTTAAAAATATATTTTATTTTATTTTTAAAAAAGGGGACAATGGAATCTAACAATTATTATGATGTGGCTATTAATAATGTTACTTTTCCCCTTTTTTGTTGTAATGAAATAGTTCTTGTCTAGGCTAAAATCAAGCAAATGTCCAAATCAATAAATTTGTCCAAAAGAATATTATCCTAATTAATTCCTAGTTTTATTGGAAAACTTTCATACATGATGTGAGATGTTTCTTTTGATATGACTAGGATTATATATTTTATGGCTTTCCGCGAGGGAAATGTCTGGCGAGACACATTTAACGTAGTAGAAGGTTTAATTGATAGGAATAGTTGTAGTGCGCACGAATTCATCAAAAAGAAAGTGTTGGGGGAAGATTCAAAATTGTTAAATGTCTTTAGGCAATATACGTTTGAGTTTATAGTCGTTCATGTACTAAGTTTCTTATTTAGTCTGCTCGACGAACGTGCGCGTGTTCGCACATCCACCTTGATTGAACACCTACAGTCAACAATACGGAGGCAGGCATTCCTCCTAATCTTTGAAATTGACTATTAATTAATTATATGGTGACTAGTGTAGCAACACTTAATAAGTAACTTGGAGGTAGCGCGGAGGATGGTCAGTTGAATATGTTTAATCTATGGAAAACTTATATGTGTATCAAAATTTGTATTAAGTATACAATAATATACTCAGTGAAATTTCATAAGTGGGTGTGAAGGGGGTAAAATATAGGCAGATTTTACCACTATCTCATAGAGATAAAGAAATTATTTTCGAAAGATCCTCATCTAAAAAAAATATCATCTCTTAAAAGCAGGAAATACTAGATATGAAACAAAATGACTACGGTGAAAAGCAAATGATAATCTATAAAGCCGATAAAAGTAACAAAATATACGACGGACAATAAAAACACAATATATAAAGACACGACTACCTCTACTAACCTACTAAATCACACGACCAGACATCATCGTACCCCTACTAATCGTCTAACTTTTTACCCTAACACACGATCTCCACTCATTTCTATCTATTAAGTATATAACTTAAAAATTACTTTACATTATGTATTTATTAAATCTTAAGCACCCCCGACGAATTTTCTGATTTCACCACTTCTTAAGGCTAACTAAGCATAACAAAAAGAGGTTTCCAAAGATGAAAAATAAAAAAAATCATTTTTCCCACACAAAATTTGTAAATAAATGATATATTGTCCAATAATAATTAATCGACAACAAATATTTATCTTATTTTCTTCTAAACATGATTGAATTTATTTATTTATATATCTAAATTTTTCAGCACTCTTTGCTTTTACATATACAATTATTCCACCTTAATTAAAAAGTTTTCCAATTCAACAATGCCTAAAAAAATGGCATTTAATTTTTTTTTTAAATATCTTTTTTTTTCTTTTCATCATTATGACCTTTTTCAAACTTTTCCATATGGATTTAAATTCTCTTTTTCGTTGGATCGCACTTATAATAAATACCAATTATATTTATCATTTATTAAAAAAAAAAAAAAACCGTACAGCCATAACAACCCAAATTCCCCAGACCTTTTAATGATTGAGTATTTAAAATATTATAGATTATATAATATTATAATTTACAACTCTTCAACTACTACTCTTCTATATATTTCCTATAAAAATACATAATATAATAAAGAATTTAATTAAGGGGAGTTTTCAAAAATACCAAGTTTTTGGATAAAAATTACATGCCCCTACCGAATCATTGAAAAATACCATATAAAATACCAACTTTATTTACAAATTTAGGAGAGAGAGTGTTTTGAGTGTGATTATTGTGGTGTGTGGTATGATATAATAGTGTTGGAAAATGAAAAAGAGTGTGTTTTTTTTGGTATTTTGATAAATAAATTTTAAAGTGTAATTTTGGGGGTGAAAGTTGTTATTTGTGTAAAAAATCCTTTAATTAATATACATTATCAGTGTAAATAATTTTTTACAAAATCGAGTCATCTTTACATATGTTGTAACAATTACTAGAAGAATTTATCTATAAATATCGTTTAATTGACCTGATAATATCATTAACTATTTATTTTTTATAATGTACACGATTTAAAACTATATAATAAATCATATAAATTAACACATCATAGTGAACTTTTTGTCGAATATATGGGTCCTGAGTTGGTTAACCACTAGCAAATAGAAACAAAATATATTTTAAATTTTATTTATTTTATTTTATTTTATTTTATTTTTGGAGAAAGAAAAGACTGCATGTTGTATGGGAAAGCAACAAATAAAAAGAGAAAAAAATTTAATTTAATGAGTTGCTTTATAGCCTGGCTTTCTCCACTAATGTCTTTCACTTTTTCCCCCTAATATAAGTTGACAAGATAGGAGGATTAATATATGGTTGGAATATATCTAGTAAACTTCACTAGTAATATCTCGTCCCGCCTCATTCTCAGTAAATTTCATGTCCAAACAGATAATTGAAGATGAAGATTCAAAATCTGATCCAAAATCTATAATTAAACGCTAGTTAAATTAGATGTTATTGAGTACCGAAGATGAAAAATATGTTATGTGGGAATCAAATGTTTGCCTTCTCTAGCGGATTTATGTAGTTAGTCGAACATTTAAATATTGAATACCGAATGATTAGGAGTAAAATGTTTATACGTAATGTAAAATAATCACGTATTGCATGAATTCTAATACTTATATATTATTTAGAAATGACAATATAATGAAGCAACAGATTAAAATAAACTCATCCTTTTTTAATACTCGAACTATTATAATTTTAGAATTAGATGTGAGCGATGTTTATCATTCGAGCAACTTGATATATGGCACAAATGGAGAGGTAGATAGATGAGAAACAAGACAAAAGAGATGAACATATTTAAAAGATAGACACTAGACATAGATAAAAGGTAGCACATGTTGTGGTTCAATTTTTTATTTTGTGTGCTTTGTTCTTGGATCATGTCGGAATCCAAATTTGATCACCACTTACAATTTTGATGATTAATTGTATAAAAGAGACATAACATGATGTGCCATGTCAATGTCTGTTTTTTAATTGTCCACACGCTTGTTTTCTTGATAAATAATATTACTGTTGGACTGTGACGAACATGATATTAGAAAACTACGTTTATAAGTACAGTAAACTTCAGCAAAGAGGCTACATCCAGTATGGTGCATGACGCCTGTGATGAGGGGGTAGACCAATTAGATCAAGCAGATTAGAGAGACGAACTGACAAGCTCCTAGACTAGTAAACTTGTGAAAAAGGAATGCATATGATACCTTAAATGAATTTCTCAATGAAATGGAAAGGAAAGTGAAGAATTCTGTAAGGCCAAAATAATTGTACAGAGTTTCTTGATAAATAATATTATACTGTTGAACTGTGTCAAATATGATATTAGAAAACTACGTTTATAAGTATAGTAAACTTCAGCGAAGAGGCTACGTCCATAAGTATAGTGCATGACGTCTGTGATGGGGGATTAGACCAATTAGATTGAGCAGATTAGAGAGAAGAACTAACAAGCTTCTAGACTAGTAAACTTGTGAAAAAGGAATGCATATGATGCCTTAAATGAATTTCTCAATGAAATGGAAAGAAAAATGAAGAATTTCATAAGGCCAAAATAATTGTACAGAGCAGGAACGCTTTTAGGCTCAATGAACACATACACAAAGGACAAAAACTGTGAGTTCTGTTGAGGCCAGAGCAGATAATATGTGTCATGAGTTTGAACCGTAAATTTAAAATAATTATAAGTGTATTTTTGTAAGGAGAATAAGAGTATCAAAAGAGATTTTTAACAATGTAGTTTGTTGTAAAGACATTATTTTGACAAGTAAAAAAAACATGTGGTTAATTGAATACAAATATATATAATACCATATAGTAAAATTGTGAGAGGAAAAAAAAGGAAGCAAATTTGCCAAACTCAAATAGATATGAAAAAGAGAAACTATTTTGGGTTAGTCCAAGAAAATATGTTTTAGGCCCAAAAAGAGATAACAAACTTGGAAATGTTTTGATATAAGACACTCAGCCCTTAGCCCAAAGAATAGGGACCTAAGCCCATTAATCCTATTAACTGTGAAGTACCATCAATTATAGATCCATTTTTTATACAAATAAATTTGATAAAATAAAGGTGTTGGGAGGGTTATTCTTCAGAATCATGATTGAACACGGTACTTAGGTGGTGGACTTAGTTAATAAATAAAGTTGCACCTTTGATATCAATTATAACTTTTGGCATAATGATAAGCGTTTCATCCTATCTTTACAAATTTTCACTCATGTTCAGACGACTTTTACATTACAACTCAAAGAAACAAATGTATGAGTCCCATAAGACTTGAGGTAACTTAAAGCGCAATTAGGTTAAAGTGAATAATACTATAATAGTTAGATCTGGATCATTACAAACTTAAAATACTTTTGATGTAATTTTTATACATGTAAATTTGGTTTAGAATAAAAAGTTTATGCTCAAATTTCACATTTAAAAGGTACGTGCTTTGACTCTCGTAATCCAAATTCCTGTACATAAATTGAAACGAAGAAAGCATAAAATATCTCCTTAGAACCCCACCTTGAACCTTTTTTTTTGAATTTCTTGACTTATCTTTAATTTCATCCATTTTTCTTTATGTGGTCCAAAAGGGGGAATAGAGGATGTCATCAATAAAGAGTTGGCAGAAAATTAGTAGGGTATATATATACAAACTATATTAAATGAACTTAGCCATCTTTAAATGTTGAAATAATCCCCCCCCCCCCCCTCACCCACCCACACACACATTTATTTGTATCTTTAGATATTTCAAAAAAGAAAATTAATACAAAAAATAGAAATTAATTTATTAAATTCACCACTTATAACAAGGAAAAATTATGCGGATAAGCAAACGTATACAAGTTAATTAGCTGACATAGTTATAATTTGAAGTAATTATGGCTCATGATTAATATCTTTGTCTAATTATAATTTGTGTTTGTAAAACGAATTGTATAGCAAATTGTATCAAATATATAAACACTATAAATTGTATAGCTCCCAACACTGCACATTGTATAGTGAAATTATACAAATGTTATACGGGAACTGTGAATTGTATAGTAAATTATACAAATGTTGCGCGAATTATGTAGCGAAATATTCAAATACTACAAATTGTATAACGAATTATACAAACGTAGTGCACAAAATGTATAGCAAAATATACAAACATCATACAAAAACTGTGAATTATACAAACGTTGCATTGTATAGCGAAATATACAAATACTGCTATAGCTATAATTTCTTTTGTTTAACGATAAAAATAATCCATAGCTTTTTAATTTATTTATTTTTGGTAGAATATAGTAGCATTAATATTGCTTTATTTTTGTTTGTGATTTGCTAGACATATTTCCATGAATTTATGGTGTTACGTCATCAACGTTGTCTAGTATTTATTGCTTTTGCTTTGAATATTATATTATTATAATAATTTTTATTTAAAAATAATACTTCATGCAAAATACTTCACATTTAATTATCTTATATTTCTTGATAGATGAGAATTTCTGAAATTGCTAATATTAAATTAGAGTCTCCAATAATTTATACTCTATATATTTTTTTATGTGTGTGCAAATTTTCTAATTTTAATCATCTATCACATTAATCTTTCAAGATTTTTTATGAATTTATTTTTACTTTTAATCTATACTTCGATAACTATCAGACTACCTACTATATGATAAATAAATATAACTTTATTTTCCTCTTTGGGACAGCTCAACAAAATATTTACTCATTTTTATGACTAAAGTTTATAATAGGAGAAAAGTCAACAATTTCTTTTTTTTTTTTTCCTACACAATTATTCAAAAATAATATAATAAAATAGTAAACACCAGAAGAATATAAAAAAGTAGGTGGACATAATTATTTTGCATAGATTCTTTAATCTAACACTCTTCATAAGATAATGACAATTTGAATTAAGAAAAAATATCTTTAGACTATTTTTATTTAATTATTCATATCTTTCCACAACTTATATTTTATCAATTATTCTAATTTATACGATATTTTTTCTTTCTCAGTCAATCTCACATAACAAATTACATTTCATATTCAGTACTAACAATTTAATTTCAAATTTCAAATTTCAAATTTTTATACTTAGATTTCGTTTGACCTAAATTTTTTTAGATCAAATCTACTTCCTACCTTCATCCACCATCTCAAACTAGTCGTTAATAAGAATTAAATAATGTTAATTTTGATTATTATTTTTTAATTAATTTTTTTTTTTCCAAATTGACTGACATGAGAAAAGTTAATTATTTTGGGTACGGAAAAATTATTTGTCAACGAAAGACTCTTTCGTGTATTACCAAGTCAACAGATTTGTTCATTAATAATTTCCATAACAATTACTATAATCTATGAAGTTAATAAAATTATAATTGGAAAATATATAATATGGTCGAAATAATAATACTTATTCCTATATTTGAAATAAGTATCACCTTAAATTAAATAAAATTTTTGTATGTTTTTCTACTTATGTCTTATATTTCATTTTCTTAATAGTATTTCATTTTTAAGAATATTTACTAAAGAGGAATAGTTTGGTAAACTTCATATTATGTTTATATGACTTTTTAATAGATGTGATTATTACTAAGATAACATTTATTTTAAAATGAGGAGTGATAATTTAAAGCAAAACACTTTTAAAATCGTAATAATTAGTGGTAAGATATCAGTTGATTCGATAATTGATTAGTAATTATTGAGCGATGTATTGGTTAATTTCTAATTCTATAGTACTAATTATACCTTACAAAAAAGATGACTTTTTTTTCATTATTTTAAAATAGTGAAAAAAAATAATAGTATTAAAAACACTTTAATACTTGTCTTACGTAAAATAAATAAGGCAAAATATATATAATTATAGAAAAATAAATAAGTTTTCCGTTTAAAAGTTAGAACTAACAAAGGAAAAATATATAAGTCTCATTATATATTATGGTAAAAATATTAAAATGAGGTTACTATACCTAAAATAAAAAAGTAAGTATGATAAATTTTAACGAGTTAACAGTTTACCTGATAAGTAAAATTGAATAATTCGCCTCCACACCAAACAACAACAACAACAACATACCGAGTTAAATCCAACAAGTGAGGTCTGGGGAGGGTAGAAATGTACGCAGACCTTCCCACTACCTCGTAAGAAGTAGAGAGGCTGTTTCCTGAGGACCCTCAACTCAACAACCCAGAATAACTAGATATAGCAAAGAGAAGGAAAGGGAACAAAAGGGAGAAATAGAATTAAAAATTAAAATAAAAGAGCGACTCTTTACAAAATTTTAACCTGTTCCTCAAGCATTTATTCGATAATCTAATACCACTAAGCCAATAAGTCAATTTTTGAATTAGCTTATCGATTATGATTCGATTATAAATGCCCCTACTTATTAGTAGCTATTTGTGAAAATCCTATAATATTTTTCGCCTTTTCTTTTTTACTTAAAAAGAAAATTAAATATATTAATAATCTCGATAAAATTTAAAAAAGGTCCGATCATAATAGTCTATTAACGCCGCCTTCCCTCTTTCTTTAAACCATAAAAACAGCGTCCTCTCTCTTTTCTTTTCCTTCAACAATTTTTCTCTATTTTTTTTCTCTTTTGTCTCCACTCAACTTCTTTCTCTATCCATCAATGGGGAGAAAAATAATCACTCTCAGAGATCTCATCGGCGCCATTAAAGACAAAGCTTCACAATCCAAAGCAGCTTTCATCTCTAAACCAAGCAGTTTCTCCCTCCACCTTGCCGTACTCCGCGCCACCACTCACGCGCCGTCATCACCATCCGAAGACCACCACGTCTCCACCCTTCTCACCCTCGGTGACAGCTCACGCGCCACCGCTTCCTCACTCATCGTCATCATAATGGACAGACTCCACCGCACCGGCGATTCCACCGTCGCACTCAAATGCCTTCTCATCATCCACCAAATCATCAAACGCGGACCGTTCATACTACAAGACCAACTCTCCGTCTACCCGGCCACCGGCGGACGTAACTACCTCAAACTATCTGCCTTCCGCGACGGCGCAACCGCATCCAGATTCACAATCTCCGCCTGGATCCGATTTTACTCTAGATACATCGAAACCCTACTTTACACCTCCAGAATTTTGGGATATTTTCTCTCTTCCTCTTCTTCGTCGTCGTTTAACACAGATGAAAAGATCTCCACCTTTATAAACTCCGATTTAATCAGAGACGTCGATTCGTTGGTTGAATTGATCGAAGAAACAATCAAATTGCCCGATTCACTCTTACTCGACGGCAACAAATTGCTCTACGAAGTCATCGGATTACTCAATTCCGATTACCTATCTACGGTGAACGAGTTGTTAATCCGGCTCAGTGAGTTCAAACAACGACTCAATTGCCTGAGTTTCGGTGACTCCGTCGAGTTGAGTTTCATTTTGAAGAGATTAGAAGGATGTAAAGAGAGATTATCGGTTTTATTTTCAGTTAAAAAGCGATCGACGGAGTTATTATGGAGCTTGGTAACCGAATTAAGCTCCAAAATTGAGGATTTGAAGGTCGATTTATCGAATCGTAAGTTACTTATGTTGAAAAAATCGAGCGAGTCTGCTCGGTTTAATGATCGGAGTATGAAATTTGGCGACTCGATTCGATTTTCTTCAGGGAGGTATGAGATGAATAAATTACTACCTCTTATGATTGTTGATCACGGAAGTAATTGAAGTTTATAAGCTGATCAAATTCAAAATCAAAATTTTATAATTTTCACGTGTAAACAAGATATTAGGGAATCTTATATTTTTTTTTGTTGAATTTGATATGTTCCCACAAATATTTTTGTGTGTATATATATGCCAGGTGTATCATAATTTTGGATTTTGATTGTTTTTCATGTTTCTCTATTATATTATTTTGTAAAAATAAAAAAGGATCATCCTAGTGTAGTTGGTTCGAATTCGGAAAATATGATCAAAGATAAGAGGAAAATATCTATATTTTTAGATGTCATATTTGATTTGTTTTTGATTTTAGAAGAAAAAAGACGAATCAAATATCTTTAAAAAGATATTTAAGAATAAGGCGATGAAGTAAAGAAAGTCTATATGCTTCAAATTCAAAAATTGATTGAGTCTATTCGAGCGAGTGAGTGAAAAGCATGGCAAGAGGTCGAGTACTCATCATCTCTTCTACTGTTTGAGAGTATTGGTCTCTTGACCTCTTTCGTAAGTCTTTCTTTTGCATCTGAAGCTACTTCATTGTCTATATATTTATTTCGAATGAACTCTCATGCACAAATATATTAGCTTCTGATAATTATACATATAATTACTTTTCATTCTAAATTATAAATTTGCCTATTTTTATGTGTACGGAGAAATGATAATTAAAAAAAAAAAGAACCGTTAAATTGCCACTTTTTATAAAGAGAATGTTGAGGCTTTTTGTCAGAGAATAATTATATTATTATTGCATGGGAATTATTTCTACTATTGGAACAACATGGCCCCCTTGTCGTTTTTAACGTTGGATAACTTTCTCTCACCCAAAAATATTTTTTTTTAATTGAATCGAAATTAATCGAGCTTTAGATATAAATATTTATTTTATTTGTGTATTTTAAGAATATCTTGATAAAATAATTTATATTTATCCATTACCAACGAGGTATTAGGTGATGCCCTTGTCATTTTGAAATTTGGACTAAGAGTAGAGCACAAAGTTACTACTTTCTTATCGCGATTAAAACTATGATATTCAGATCTACTTTTATTTTAAAAAAATTAAAGAAATTAAAATTTAAGTAGCATATATATTGTATAAATTTGTGAAAGAGAACAGAGACATGAGTTACTATATATTTGCAATGATATATTAAGTCATATTATATTAATATGACTTAATATATCCAATTGCTCAAAACAAAATATAAAGCATATAATCCACTTGTGTATGATTTAATCAAATTAAATATTTGGTGCTTACCTAAAAAAAAGAAAAAAATAATAGAAATGGGGATAAAAAATAATAAAATAATCGAATTTAAATTTCAGCAAAGATACAAATACTAACCAGGTGATTCCTCAACATCTATTCTAATTTTGATAAACAGAGTTAATTTAGCATCTGTTGCTGGTGGGAGATGATTTCTTTCTATCTATTCTAATCTTTGAGGGCAAAGTTCGTACCTATTATCGATGACCGGTGACAAATATATATGTATAAATATACTCTCTCTACACAACTTGATGTCTCTAGATTTTGGTACAACAACCGTTTGTACAAATAAATAAATGATGTCAGTGGCTCAACTATTTTTTTTTTAATTACAAGCAAATAAATCTATTTAATTTAAGGAATTAAATAAATAAACTAATTAACTAAGGAATTAATAACAAACTTACTAATTTATTTATGTTCTATTTCAAATGTCGTTATTGGAGATGACTTAGTATGAAAAGGGAAACTTAAGAAAATATTTATTATTTATAGTAATAACAAATTTTTTTTACCGAATATTTATAATACATATTATAGAGAACTGTTATAAATCACATATGAGTGTAATACAAGTTTATCACATATTTATCACATATTTTGATACGCATTGGCGCCGAATATGAAACACGCATATTATATTCTTAAATATTTATATTGCACGTATAATTCACTTTTAATGAAAATACAAACTTATCATAATATTACTTTATATTATCATAAATATAATTATTTTTTAAAAATTACCCGTCCAAGTAATTTTTTTTTTTTTTGAAATGAAACTTGGTACATACAAGTTAACTAGGTCCAACAGCAACACCTGTAAATATTCAAATATTAATGTAAATAAATCAAGAAAACAATCTTACCTACAAATTCATAATTTAGCATCAATTATGATTTAATTTATGTATATAATTTACTTTTCCTAGGTATAGTTCGAGCTAAAGGTATTGAGTTCAGTTCAACTTGTATTATATAGTTAAAAATTAGTGAATATCATCCGAATATATTTATAGTGTTAGATCTACCTCTATATATCATAGGTAAATTCAGAATTCAGAGTCTACAAGATTGGTCTTATTCATGTATTTCGATTATTGAACAAGCATAACATAGTCCTAAAAATCAGCCTCTAACCATAAACATCACTCAACAAATAGAGGCAAATTCAAAGTTTATAAAGTCAGTAAGGTTAGATATTTATGTATTTCAATCAAACTCGCATAACATAGTCCTAAATCTTCTTCTAACTATAAATGTTACACAACATACAAAGGTGAATCCAGAACCTCTAGTCCGGCAAGGTTGATTTTATTCATATATTTCAATCGAACTTGTATAACATAGTCCTAAATCTACCTTTAACTATAAATGCTACACAACAAACAATAGATAAATTCAAGATCTAGAGTTAGTGAGATTGAATGATGTTACTCATGTATTTCAATCGAACTTGTATAACATAGTCCTAAATCTAATATTACTTTATATTATCATAAATATAAATATGTGAAAAATATATTTATCACATATTTTGATACGCATTGGCGCCGAATATGAAACACGCATATTATATTCTTAAATATTTATATTGCACGTATAATTCACTTTTAATGAAAATACAAACTTATCATAATATTACTTTATATTATCATAAATATAATTATTTTTTAAAAATTACCCGTCCAAGTAATTTTTTTTTTTTTTTTAATGAAACTTGGTACATACAAGTTAACTAGGTCTAAATTTGAGAAGTTGTCAAAGATGACCACTTTTTATATTTGGCCATTTTTCTTTACATATGAAATGTGACATACTATATTTTGACTATTGTATAAAGTAATTCTTAACCATTGTGAAAAAAACCAAGGCCCAAATACTATAGGAAATTATTATATAATTCAGCAGATGAGGCTGTTCTTTTTTTAATTAGAGATCTCGAGTTCGTGCCTTGGTTATGAAACAAATTCTTGATAGGGAGTGCTTGCCTCGAATGGGCACTACACGGCGAATTCGAATTAATCAGGCTCCAATGAAGACATAGGATACCGAATGGAAAAAAATATTTTAATTTAATGTATCACTTTTCACTTACTAATTCTTTATTAATTTAGTGCACATATTATAAATGTTGCTTTCTTATCAAAATATCAATTTTTATGTTTACATTTCAAGATACAAAAAATACATACCATTAATCAACTTCATTCAAAATTTATACATATATTGCCACACTTTTGTGTACTAAATAAAAATTACAACTAGCTTAATTAGACTGAAAATTAAATCAGTGCACAAAATTCGATATAAAATATCCAATATTATTGTTATTCTTTTTCGTCATCATTAATATTTAACAAAATTCATCGCTATTTTTATGAAGTCAAATGATCAACATCGTCCCATTTTCTTATATGCATAGAAGCCTTCTCTGCCTGCATTTTGAACCAAAAAACATTTCATTATCAGATCACTTAAAAAATAACTATCGAAAAATAATACAAGGTTTTGTAACATGAAAGATAAGTAAATTATCCGCTTCAACAAATTAAAGTACGCTAATAATAATAAAAAAAATATTTACTTAATTCATATTATATGTTAACTCCATATATCTCTTATCTTACTTTTATCTGTTTTAAATTCTTAATTATAAGTCTCGAATTTATTACCTCTTTCTCCCAATCACATCTAATTGTGATTATAGCCAATATCAAAGTCTGAACTGCAGTTCCACCAAAGATCATTCCAGCCCATATTCCCTATAAAGTAAAACATTTCCATTAGCTTAATTCACATTTAATTTCTAGTTAAGATTTACCGACAATAATAACATACTCAGTGGAATTCCACAAGTGGGATCTGGGGAGAATATAATGTACGCAGACCTTACCACTACCTCATAGAAGTAGAGACATTGTTTCCTAGGAACCCTCGTCTCAACAACCCATAGGCGGAATAAACTAGATATGACAAAAATGGAAGGAATAGGAAGAACGACTACTAATGAAAAACACATAATATTATGTAAATACTATAAATTTAACACATATAATACAAATAAAGACAACACCCTACAATACCCCACGACTAGACATCAACCTAACCCTGCTAACCTATTAAACTTCTACTCTAATTCGCGACCTCCACTCCTTTCTATCTAAGGTCATGTCCTTGGTGAGATCAAGTCTATGTTACGAAAATTAAGATCTACCATCGAAAAAAATTCAAAAATTAGAAATTTTTACTCCCAAAAACTTTAATTCCATGTTACCAATTTCTGCCGCACAAAAGAATTGAAAGAATTTATACAACGACGACAGTAATAACAAATTCATTATAAAATTTCATAGTGTAGGGTCTTAAGAAGACAATCGACAGAGTATACGCACACTTTACTCTTACCTCATGATAGTTAAATAGCTATTTTCGATAGATTCTTGACTTAGGTAAATAGTTTAAAAAAGAATATAAAAAGAATTGTATGTAAAACTAAATATGAAGAACGTACCATGACACCATAGTGAAAACCCCAGCCCATAATAAAGCCCAGAGGAATTCCAAGTAAATAATAGCAGCCCAAATTTATGTATGCAACATATGATTGCCATCCAGATCCAACAGCAACACCTGTAAATGTTCAAATATTAATGTAAATAAATCAAGAAAACAATCTTACCTACAAATTCATAATTTAGCATCAATTATGATTTAATTTATGTATATAATTTACTTTTCCTAGGTATAGTTCGAGCTAAAGGTATTGAATTCAGTCTAACTTGTATTACATAGTTCGAAATTAGTGAATATCATCCAGACATATTTATAGTGTTGGATCTACCTCTATATATCACAGGTAAATTCAGAATTCAGAGTCTATAAGATTGGTCTTATTCATGTATTTCAATTATTGAACAAGTATAACACAGTCCTAAAAATCCGCGTCTAACCATAAACATCACTCAACAAATAGAGGCAAATTCAAAGTTTATAAAGTCAGTGAGGTTAGATATTCGTGTATTTCAATCAAACTCGCATGGCATAGTCCTACATCTTCTTCTAACTAGAAATGTTACACAACAAACAAAGGTGAATCCAGAATCTCTAGTCCGGCAAGGTTGATTTTATTCACATATTTCAATAGAACTTGTATAACATAGTCCTAAATCTACGATAAATTCAGATTCTAGAGTCAGTAAGATTGAATGATGTTACTCATGTATTTCAATCGAACTTGTATAACATAGTCTCCTAAATCTACTTTTGACTGTAAAAGTTACACAACAAACATAGATATATTCAGAATCTAAAGTCAGTGAGATTGGATGATCTTACTCATATATTTCAGTCGAACTTGCATAACATAATCCTAAATCTGTCTCTGATCATAATAACGACCAACCTAACTTTAAAATGAACAAAAAATAGTAGCAAAATTTTTAAGAATTTACCTGATAGAATGGGCTGAACACTGTTGAGGAGAACAGTGAAAGCTAATAGAAGAGCTAATTTATGAACAGCTTCAAGAACAGGTTTGCTTGTTGAAAAAACTAGGGCAAGTTCATTGTGGAAAAACATGATCAAAATCCAGAAAAATAATCCAATCACTATTGATTGTGTCACTGCTACTACTGATGCAAATTTTGCCCCTCTTCCATTTCCAGCTCCCAACTCATTTGCTACCCTTACTCTGCGTCAACAGATTCAACTGAATTCAGTATTTTCGACATAAAATAAAAAAGATATATAATTGTAATGATCCAGCCTGCTAGTGATATTGTATCCTCCATGGCTTTAAACACATGTCATTAGTAGGTAAGACCTGATCACTTATATACCCAAAATTTATCTTGTAGTTTGTTGATGTGAGACTTCTACCTAAAGATGTGTTGTTATAAAAATCATGCACTAAATGTCAGATAATAATAATTAAATTGAAATCTTGGATCGATTGCTACCTATGTATATGAGCTTAGACAGATGGTTGGACTGTATCATGAAAATTGTGTCTGAAATTCATCAATTAAATTAGTTTTTTCGTCAATGGAGAGTAGGGGCAGAGTTAAAATTTCAGAGTTATGAGTTCGGAATTCCATTTAAAAAAGAAATTAAAATTAGCTACAAACTTTGTTGGTAAATTGCTCTTAGCTAACAAAATATTTGGATAATTCAGATTTAACAATGAATTTTTCTTGAGTTAATTTCTATTTCTTGAGTAGTGTTCTAGTTCTATAAAGTTATTGAGTTATAATTAATAATCTTTATTTATTCAATAAATTTTTTAATATAAATATAAAATTTAAATCAAAGCTATTGAAATTTATAACCAAGCGTTACCTCTATCTTCACAAGAATAAATAAACATTAAAAAAAAGAAAATATCATTGTCGTTAAAAAAATAAAAAAAATATATTTATGAATCAAGTAATAATAGCAATACAAATATTTTTCGATCAAATTATCAATGAACGATATTTTTATACAATTTTATATAATTTTAAAATATTTTTTTTTTACTCTTTTTCATTCAATATATATTTTTTTTCTTAATTAAGATATTATGGCCCTTGTGTTGATAACATGTGACTCAATCATTGTCCTACTTTTTCCATCATGAAATTTTGTTAGATTATGTCAGATGCCAAATTTCTGATAAATTCTTTGGGAATCTAAATCTAATTTAAAATTTTTAACTACAAATAAAAAATATTCACCTTTTAAAATTTATCGATTTTAAACTAATTATCAAATTTATAATTATCATAATTATTGAATTCACGATTATATATAACACAGTCATGGTAGCTACAAAGTTATTATCCAATTTTTCCTATCAAATGTAACACGTAACTAATACCAACTACATATTTTTCATATATATTAAAATTAAAAATATTAAATTATTTAAATAAAAAAAATAAAATAAACATACCCAGTTCCAGCAAAGAACCCAAGAGGAATCATCAATTCCCAGCCATTGATATTCATACTGCAAGAATTAAAAATAAAATATTTTAAAAAAAAAGACAATGACACATATATAAAAAAAAAAACAAATTTAGTCATTTTCTTCTTTTTGTAATAAAATTAAAATGTTCTTATCTGAAAAAGTTTTTTTTTTTTTTTGGTTAAAAAGGTGACAAGTTGAAAATACTTAGCCATTAAATTTGACTAGGATATAATTATGAGACTTGTCGTGTTAATGTTCAAGAATATTAAAGACAATGATAATGACAACATTAACAAAAGTTAATTACTTTTTTGGTACATTTAACTCGTTAATTTAAACTAAACAGTAAATCAATCCAATTCGGTCTTATACATACGCGAGGTAATTAAAAAAGAAAGAAAATGGGTTCTTCTTTCTTTTATCACTCAGGAGCCGTGTGAGATGAAAGTCTCATGTACGGTTTTGAATGAGAGAAAGAAAGTGAGGAATTTTCTTTTCGACTCTGACTCTCCCACTCCAGTCGTTGTTTTTCTTTTTGTTGCTTCGAAAGTAACTGCTTCAGCTTCAACCACTCAAATTTTCAATATTCCTTTTATATTTTTTTGTTTTCGTCATCGATTATAATATAAAGAATGTGTAAAGGGTGGAATGAATTAATTATGTAGCTAATTAATACAATTATCATCATCATTAGTGCCATAATTAAGAAGAATAAGTTTAATTACCAGATGGATAAAGCATCCAAAGCAATTTTAGCATTCTCCAAATTACCAGTCATCACAATTAGCACCCTGTAGTACCAATTCTCCAAGCTGTTCCATTTGCACCAAAAATGGGGAATAAAAATATTATAAACAATTAAGCATAATAAATAAATAATGATGAACCTTATGCAATCGAAATCTGAATTAATTGGATTAGTGAGTTTCAGATAATGATTAACTTAAAAAAGAAAAAAAGATAAATCGTGAAAGATTTATCTCTTCCTCAAGTGTCATTTGAAACCAAACAAAATAAATTCACCAGCCACTTTTCAGTTCTGTCTTTAATAAATAGTCATTGTCATAGAGTTTCAAATTTTAAAAGTAAAATTTCGTGATAAGTTCCAGAGTTCACATGCGGAATCTGAAACTCCGTAACAATGACTATTTGTCCATGTCTTTAAACAATAGCCACTATCATAGAGTTCCAATCTTCAGTAGTGAAATTTCATGACATGTCCTGAAATTCACATATGAACCTGTGATTATTCGGCTCTATCTTTAAAAAATAGTCACTGTCATAGAGTTTCCAACTTCAAAAGTGAAATTTCATGACATATCTTGAAATTCACATATGAATCTGAAACCCCATCACTGTGATTATTCAGCTCTATCTTAAAAAAATAGCCACTGTCATAGAGTTTCAAACTTCAGAAGTGAAATTTCATGACATATCCTGAAATTCACATTTGGCACCTGAAACTCCATCACATTAATTATTCGGCTCTATCTTTAAAAAATAATCACTGCCATAGAGTTTCAAACTTCAGAAGTAAAATTTCATGACATATCCTGAAATTCACATTTGAAACCTGAAACTCCATCACATTAATTATTCAGCTCTACCTTTAAAAAATAGTCAGTGCCATAGAGTTCCAAACTACATTTCATGACATGTCCTAAAATTCACATGCGGAATATACAACTCCATGACAGTAACTATTTTTCAATTACATGGTCAAAGTTAGAAATTGTTACCATAGCATGACCCCAGAAGAAGCAGAAAGCTTGAAGAAGTCCCAGAGTCCAGAAAAAGCCTCCATACTAAACCCCTTCCAAGAAAGTGGACAGCCACCACAAGTAGTATAACCAAATAACATCAAAAACACCAACCACCAAGAGAAGTTCAAAGTAAGTGTTGTCCCAATAATTCCCAATTGAAACTTGTACACAATTAGCCAACTTGTCAACACATGGATAGTGAAAGCCACAAAATTAGCCCAAGCAATCACATTGTTCTTCAATTGGCTTTGCAAGAATCTTTGCAATGGGAATTGCAATGCAAAGCAAAAGTGCATTGGGATAAAGGCTAAAACAACAACTCCAGAGAGCTCTGACACATCTTTTGGTTGCCCTAATAATTTCAAGATTGGTGTTGCAAAGAAAAATATTGGCAACATTATTATGCAACATAAGAAAAGTACTATCCATGAACGTTGCAAATATACCCCTAACATGTAGTATTTCTTGGCACCATATGCTTGTCCACATAGTGTTTCCAATGCACTTGCCATACCTAGCTGCAACAATAATTTTTGTATTTTCACTATAATAGGTTAGAGTTATTCTTTTGTAACCGCGAAAAATAATAATTGCGCTTCAATTATAAGTTAAAGGTAGGGTTGGTCGGAGGTAGAGTCGCTTGTAGTTTATGATAGGAGTTCAATTGAATCCCCTTGAAAGGACATTTTTGAAAGATAGTATGTAGCTTATAATGTAACAACAAATAATAATAATAATAATTTGTGTTTCAATCTTAAACATACTAGGGCTGGTTAGGGGCAGACGCTGCTAGAAACAAAGGCTTTTTTCACAGCTGATTAACGGAAAATTTGTGTTATAGAACATGATTTTTTCCACCCATTTCTCATCAAGTCATTTGGTGGGAAACAAGTTCGTGCTGAAATATTGGGAAGCTTCCTAATTTTTATGTGTGAAAACACTATTATTTTTTTTTCCTTTTTTTTTCTCATTGATTCAACTGCAGA
Organism: Solanum rostratum; assembly: GCA_029948455.1. Classification (NCBI taxonomy): domain Eukaryota; kingdom Viridiplantae; phylum Streptophyta; class Magnoliopsida; order Solanales; family Solanaceae; genus Solanum; species Solanum rostratum. Next base: position 2,161,037 of record CM057053.1, on the reverse strand, counting down.
AATAGCCACTTAATATTTTTCAGTGGAAAAATAATAATTTTTTAATAGTGAGAGTCAAGTAATAAAAAGGAGTTCAATTGAATCTCTAGTAATTAGTACTACAATTATCATAAGATTCTTCATTGAAAAATTATATTGTAAAGCAATCATTTTTATGCAATACTTAAAAGAATATTGGAATTTCCTTCATATAAGTGGTCCAAGAATCTTTTTTTAGGTTGCGTTCGAGTCTCAAGAAGTTGATACTTCTACAATTTTTCAAAGAAAATTCATATACACACACATACATCATACTTCCAACTAGAGAATTGAAACATACTCGATTGATTGATTCAATAAAAACGCGTTATAAAAAAAAGGGGAATCTACGTACCAAGAGTCCGAAATCGAAACCAAGAACAACATTACTAGCAATGGACATAGAAGCAAGTTCAAGATCACCAAGATGGCCAGCAAAAGCTTGAGTGATGACAAACATAGAATAAGAGACTATTCTACTAAAGATGGCTGGCCCAACTATATGCCATAGCTTCTTTGATTCAATCCAATATCTTCTTCCAAAACTTTGCTCATTTTGTTCTAAATAATCATTTGTGGGAACATAATCTAATAAGGGCACTTTATTTTCATCCATTGATTTCCCATTGCTAGACATTTTTCCCCTTTTATACCTATAGGCTTTCTCTCTCTTTAGGCAAAAGAAAAGAGAGGAAAAGGAAGAGGAAATGATAGCAAGAGGAATTCACTTGTGTAGATAATGGTTATATATATAGTAGTAGTCTACAAGAAGAACTCAAAAGAAAAACTACATAATTATATAGTAATAATAAAGTATAAGAAAATCAAAATTGGAATTTTCTTCTTAATTACCTATTCTTAGTGCAATCATTTGTTCCCTTTTCTTTCACTTTTTGTCTATTAAGGGGTTGGTAGTATGTCAAAGGTTATCAAGTTTCCTTTTTTACTTTGTCAGGAAAATTTTACTTTAACTTATTGAGAATATGATCAAAAATAAAAAAGATATAAATGTTGAAAATTAGGATAAAAGGTTAGTAGATCAAGAGTTATCAAGTTCTCTTTTCACTTTTTGTCTTTTAAGGGGCTTGGTGAAAATTTTTACGTTGACTTACTGCGAACGTATATAAAAATAGAAAGATATAGATATCAAAAATAAAGGTAAAAGTTAGTCAAAAAGTTGTCAATTATTTTTTTATAGGATTACTCTCCCACTATCTTATTCTTCGATTTTAGTATTGCATGTTGTTAATTTATTTTTACTTTATTTATCTTATTGTTATGTTGCTACTATCGTAATCTTCTTCATTATTTTTAGCATGATTTGCTTTACATACTTGTTTTGATATAACTCACTTGATCTATAACTTACTTAAGCGTCACGAATATATCAAAAAATAATCTCTCTATATTTATTCCAGAAAATCATGCCTCAACTACTAATATCAAACTTAATTTAGATTCTGAATTCGTCTACGTTATCGACCTAAGTTATACATCAGAATGGAGTTCATGATTGAGATCAAGAAGGCAAGTTGTCCACATATTCTTGGAGGATAGTACATCAGTTTTGACAAGTGGCATATGTCAGTTCAGCCCTTTTTATTTATTTATTTATATTTATTTATTTATTTATATATATATAATTTTATTTTATTTTATTTGTGGTGGGTTCACAAGATGATAGTTTCTTTCTATCCACATCTTTTTTTACCAGAATATAGAAAAACAAGACACCAAAGAAGACCAAAAAGATATCCACCACAAAATTGTAGAAATATTAAGACAAACTTGCTAGCCTATGAGCTAGAGTATGGATTGTGGGTAATTAAATTAGATTCCATATTTTAAAGTTTCATTTTAATAATTTGATATTAAAAATTAAATTTTAAAAATTTAGTTCAATAAATTGAATTTCAATATAGCTCGTGTTGCATCCCTCCTTTGTTCCCGTGAAACAGTCTCTCTACTTCTATAAGATAGTGGTAAGGTCTGCGTATATTCTAACCTCCTCAGACCCCATTTGTGAAATTCTACTGGATATGTTGTTGTTTTTGTTCAATAATGATATACTAAAGGAAAAACATCTTTTTAAAGATATGCTCATAATTTGTTTTACATTTGATATCTCTTATTCATAAGCTTCAAATTCCAATTTTATCTGTAATTTTGATATAGTATTTTACTTGTAGAATGTGAAATAGCATGACAATGACTAATTTTGAATATAGAATCAAAGAGTGACCATTTGATGCAAGTTAGAGAGTTGGTATACTTTTCGTGGAATCGTTACTTCGAAAACTTGAAGAGTGCTTTGAATAAAAAATTGAAACTCAAAAAAATTTGATAAAATAAAAATAGAAGACTCCGCTTTATCATGTATACACAAGTCCTCTTGACTAAGAAGACCCTTAATTCATTAAATATTTTTGTAATAACCATATCCACAACTAGCATCATATATATATACATACACACGCATCGCTAAAGACTTTAATTCTGAATATAATAATAACTAATTATTGCTAATTATTTTTGCGAAAATAAATATCACCACCAAAAGAGAATAGCTTTTCACTAAATCACTCTTTTCATAAATGACTCGGACAGAGCTAATAAGGATTCATGCGAATCTCCTTCAACAAAAAATTATATTATTTATATATTATGATTAAAATTATTTTTTATTTTTATATAATAAATATTAAATCTCCTTTTAACTTTTTCGTTTATTTATTTTTTTATATTTTAAATTTTTTTTGCTAAAAATTCTGACTCTGCCGCTAATATAAACATTATCATAAATTCTCATCCATACAAGGTATGAGGCCAAACTAAATTGTTTAGAGAAATGTCAGCTTTTTTGAAAATTTGGAAGACAATTTTGCAGGGATAATAGCTATCTCTTTGGTCCAAAATGAAGACAAAAAAATAATAATAATTGCCATTTTAAATGGACCTATTATATAATTTTGATATAACTAACCATATTGACTGAAAAACATTTTTCTTAATATAATTTTGAGTTGATATATAAATATATTTTTTGGATTGTAATAATATTGTAAGGTCCCCATCATAAAAAAAAAAGGACACTTTTTGTTATTTTGCAATTGATGTAATTGCTTACGTGTTATTTTGATAAAAATTATTTAAACTCTCGAACTTTATTTTTTTCAATTTTGTGAAATAATTATTCTCCCTTTTTTTAATTTTTGTCTTATATAATATTTTTTATATTATAGATAAAATATTTTATTTTATAATTTTGTACTAATAGATTTGATTTAAGTTCATTAGTTTTATAAGTTAAAAGTTTGTTGTAAAATTTAATGTTATTGTTTTATGATTTTTATTTCAATATTACGTATGTATAAATGAATTATTTGCATTCATATTTAAGTTTTACTTATTTCTTTGGCGTAATATATTAATGTGTCATTTAAATTTGATATTAATTGATATTTACTCCCTCTGAATTATGGGTGAGTACAACGAAGAATTTAAAATTGTATAGAGTTGAACAAATAGACCTTAACACGACTCTAAATTATGGGCGAGTCACTACAAAATATTATATTTAAACTTGTATAAACTTAAACAAAGAGACAAATGTATCTTACATGTAGCATGGTATATTTTTTATATGACATGATATAAACAGTTTGAGTGTATCTCACGTGGAATTTAATTTTTTATACACTTGTAATATAATTTAATAGAGTATATTATAATAGGCTACTTACATTTTTTTAATCATTAAAAATTGCTATTTAAAAGAGTTATTAGGAATCACTTTTTAAGTGACATAAAATAAAATAAAATAAAACTAGTACTTGAAGATGGATGGGTCAATTTCCTTGTGTCCCAAGAGAGTTGAATATATGTAATTTGAAAAGTATTATTTCAAACAATAATTTTTTTTTCAATATTAAATATATGTAAATTGCAATATGCATTAGTCCCTCTCGTTCAGGAAACAACCTCTCTATCGCTATGTGATAGTGATAAGATCTGCGTACATCTTATCCTCCTCAGATCCCGTTTGTGGAATTCCACTGGATATGTTGTTTGTTGTTGTATTAATCCCTCTCCTTTTTTGTGTCCTATTATTTAGTAGCCTCTCTTTTTTCTTTTTCTTTGTTCCAATTATTTATTAACCACTTTTTTCTTGGTGCAATCATTTAGTACCATGTTTTTCTTTTGCCCAATATTATTTTGTAATTCTTAACCAAATTCTTAAATTTTAAAATTATACTCTTCCACTAGCCACTCCAACAATATTTGTTATGTTTAGCTTTTTGCAAGTTACATTATATAAATTTTGTTTAATATTTCAAAATACATATCATATTAATATAAAAAAATTTATATTTATAATGTTTTTCATATTTAAGTTTTACTTTTAAAATATTAAATTAATCTATTTCAACTTAGGTTTAAAAACTAGAAGTCGAATTGACCATCGACCATCAACCATCGAGAAGCATAATAACAACATATATACTAAGTATAATCTTACGATTGGGATTTGAAGAGAATGGTATGTGTACATTCTTATCTCTAGCTCTAATTTTCGATAGATTTCAGATAAAATAAAATATATCAAAATAAAATATTAAATAAAAAATACACTAATTACAACATAGGGAGTTAGGGGGCACAAATCCTAAAATCTTTTGCCCCATATATCTTAAACAAACTATGACATCGTGTGATCTATATATAGACTCTTTCCTAGGTCTATAAAATATAAATAGTATATAAATAATATATATATATATATATATATATATTTTCTTCTTAATCAATCAAAAGTCTTTTGAAGAAAGAGAAGTACTGAAAACATCTTCGAACTTTGCAGAAGTTATAATTAGTTTCATCTCCGAACTATTGGCAGTCTTAAAAGCACCCTTCTATTAGACTTACTAATCTGAAATACACCTCCAATCTACCACAAGTATTAAAAATATTCCTTAACTTGGTAAGAATCTAGCAGTGTATTTCACTCATGTTGCAAAACTAGAGTTGTATTTAAATTTAGTTAGTCAAATAAAAAAATACTTTTACACTATTAATAGTTCAAAAATAAAACTAAAGATTCGCGTCAAGTTTTAAAATGTTATTAATACTTTTCTCTTTGAAAAAGGTATGCTAAAATATGAAAAGTATTTTATGATAGAGCAATATAGACAACAATTTGACTAATCAATTAATGTTCACCTAGTATGAAAGGGAGGGACCCCATTGAATGTATGAAATGTACCAATGCATGCATTTAATTTTAATAAATAATATCATTGTATAATTTGTAGTTGAGTCAATAAATATAAGTGAACCCAAAATATTTGATGAAATGTACCCATGAATTTTTTGGGGCCAAGAATTTATTTAGACTCAAGTACGTAAGCATATACATAACCAATTATGTCTTCATTTGAGTATATTTTTCCATGAGCCAAATAACATATCCTCGAAGTAAATTCAGAATTTGAACTTTTTTGATAGTTAAATTAATGTCAATGAAAATAATATTGTAATAGAAAAGATATTTACTGGCAATAGATGTTTTTTAGCGGCAATATTATTTATTACTTTTTTCATCTCAATTTATGTGTTACTATTTAATTTGACACGTTAAGAAAAAAAGAAAAGATTTTTAAAACTTATGGTCTAAAATCATTCTTGAATATTTGTATAGTTGAGAATCATTTGATTAAGGGTAAAAAGAGAATTTTAAAGTTAAATTTTTTTTTGAAGCAAGGTGACATTCTTTCTGAGACAGAAAAAAACTTTAATTAGCAAAACTGGATAATGTTATTTATCCAGTTTAAGTCTTTAGCGATATTTATACAAATATTTTTTGATAAATATTTATATTTATTATTATCTCTAAATATAATATAACGTCAGTTATATTATTACGCTACATAATTGCCACAAAATTCTTTATTTATTGCAGTATAATATTCATAATTAAATTATTATAACTATATAGTAAATTTTTTAGAGCAAATATAAGATTTAAAAATAAATAAATTATTAAGTTCACATCAATCCATCTAAATATGAATTACATTCCTCTCCACATCAATGAGTGTGTTTATTTTCTTGAACTTTTTCACTTTATTATGTTAAGGTCATGGATTTTTTGCATAAGGTTAATTAAAGGGGAAAAAAAAGACAAACCACCTTTTTAATATGTTTAGAAAAATCAAGAAATTAAAGTGATATTTGTGGGCTTGAATTATTGTTGAATAGTCATGTGTTGTCCAATTTGCATTTGTCCCAATGAAATGAATTTGAATTAACATGTCATCTTTCTTAGTCAAAAGAAATCTTTGTCTACAAGTATTTGTCAAGAGAAAAATGTAATGTATGATAAAAACTAGTAATATATATTATTGGTAAAGAGAAATGTGTTTTTTAATTTCTATTTACTAGAAGCAGGCACCTCGCGGTCGATATGCCTGTTTCAGTTGTCTACTTTAAGCAAGCAGCGAGAGGTGTCTATGGATAGATATAAATGTTTTGGCCATGAATGTATAAATAATCGACTTGATATACTTATTTCTATTTACTATTATATGAGTGTGGAGAAGCAGACAACTCGTGATCGACATACCTGCTTCTGTTGTCTGCTTTAAGCAGGCAGCGAGAGGTGTCTATGGATAGATGTAAATGTTTGGCCATGAATGTATAAATAATCAACTTGATATACTTAAGTTTGATACGAATGAAAAGTCAGAAACAAATATAGAATTTAAAATTTATGAATTCAAATTCGTGATTCTACCTTTTCTGTTTCTTGAATTATATATGTTCATATAAACACATTGTTAGTCTTTATTTTGAGGGACTATACTGAATATGCTATTGCTGCTCAATAAAGTCAAGTAAGAATAAACACAAAAGGCTAATCCGACCATTTTCATATAAGTCTTTTCAAGTCTTATCATGAATATAAGAAGAATTCTATTTTGAAGAATATCATCCCGATGCCTATGATAGTTATCACGACCTATGATTTAAACATTATTAAATTCAACGTAGAAAAGAGTGTCATCCATTTTTCTTTAATTTCACGATCTTAATGACAAATCTAAAATATATTGAAAGTGGTATATAATCTTTAATTAAAAAGTTTAGGAAATTATAGTAATAAATTGTACTTGATTTTTTCAAAGAAATAATTGTAATTTTTATAAATTATTCTTTAAATCTTGTATCATTTGCGTATTTTTTTCCTTTATTATATATCTGAAAAAAATACACAGGCAAATACGACGTGAGTCTCAATTGGGCTGTCCAATGTGGCCCATAGAAATGTATTGTTGATCAAAGTGCATATCTATCCAATTTTGACGTCGTTATTTAATTTGTGTCTACATTTTAAATTTCTTTTGACGTCTATTCAAAAAACTTTAAGGATATAACTAGAAATTAGTCTAGTTTCAATTTTTAGTATGGCTAAATTTTGGTTTCTTTTTAGCGTCACTCCAATATTTTTGCTCAAATTTCAATTTTATATGTTTGAAGTTCAAGTGATTGAACTACGCTATATATGACTGAAGTTCAATTATTTTTGTCTGAATTTCAGCTATATATGGCTAAATTTTGGTCTTTTTTTTTTTGCCTCAATCCAGTAGTTTTGCTTGAACTCTAATCATATATGGTTGAAGTTCAAGTGATTGAACTTCACCATATATGACTAAAATTCTATCATTTTTATTTGACTTCTTGCTTAAACTTCAGTTATATGTGCTTGCTTTGACTCAAGGCAAGAAAAACTTACTGAAATCCATTCATCTTTTCCAGAAGTTCATGTAGAAATAATTGAACTTTTGTGATATATCAACTTTAAATATCGTATAAATATAGATTAAATGCTAGCATTAAAATAGATTGTCTCGTGAAACTTTTATTGTATTGTTGATGAACTAGGTCCAGAACGGATGTTGCTCCATCGGCCCAAACCTTCCTTTTCAATTGGGCTTTTCAAATATAATGACATTGGGCCTATAACTTAAAAACTTTGGTAAACTTATCCAAATATACTATATTTAGAATATAGTTACATTATTTATAGTTATATAATTTTAATAAATCTATATTACATGTATAATTTACTTTCAATACATAATACAGATGTTTTACCAAAATAAGTCTAATGTATTCTAAGATACTTATAATTCATTTATATTACATGCAAAATTACTTTTATACATAGTGTAATACAGTTATATTACATGTATAATTCAATACATAGTATAGTTTATTAATCAAAAGAAGTATAATTCATTTCAATACCTATATATTACATATATAATTCATTAATAGTTATTATAATCTTCATGCTTCTCTTATTTTGAATATGACTATGGATACGGAGTATGAAGATCGAGGACAAAGATAGAAAAGTAAAAAATAGTCGAGTGTAGGCCGGAGAGGTTAGTCTACTTGATATTTACATTGTATTTTTTTCTTCAAATTGTCACTAATACATGTTGCTCCATTTGTTCTATTTATCTTGCTATTTTATTGTCACGCATTCTGCTTTAATTTTACTTTTTCTTTTAAGTTGGATGTATATCGAAAACAACTTACTTAGCTTTCTTTGACCCCACAAATGTAAAAGTAAAGTGTGTGGTTCCTAATTTTTTCAGACCCCGCTTACGAGATTACACTGAATATGTTTATTGTTATTGTTGATATAGCCTCGTTTGGAAGAATATTTTACAACCAATACCACTTAAAAGCGTGATATCTTAGGCGAAAAATGATTCGGTACACATCCTTCACGAAAAATTCTTTAAACGCGTATATAAAAGTTAAATGTTAGCTATCATAAATTTGCGATTCTTGATTGGAAGCATTTTCAACAGTTTAAAAAGATGGGATGTTGATTTTTTGGTTCCTTAGGTGGCATGATGGAAGACACAAAAGCAATTTTCATATACATGCATGCATTATATTGTGTTTGGAGCATGAAAAGATTCTTACTCTTGTGGATTTTTTTGCTATTTTCCACATTGATTCTATCTTCTTCCTTGGAATAAAATCGATTCCGAAATTGAAATTTATAAAGTTTTATAGTAATTTCAAATTAATTATAATGCAACAACAACTACGTATCCAGTGGAATCCCATAAGTAGGGTCTGAGGAGGGTAAAATGTATGCAGACCTTACCACGACCTCATAGAGATATAAAGGTTGTTTCTGGTAAAAGGAAAACTACTAGTAAACGATAGTATGTAAATACTACAAAAGTAACAAATATAAGACATATAATGACAATACAGGATGTAAAGACACGACTAAACCTACCAACCTACTATATCACAAGATCAAACATCAACCCACTCCTGCTAGCCTATTATCCTTCTATCCTAATACGCGACCTCCACTCCCTTCTATTTAAGATCAGATTATATTTTCGGTGAGATAAAATTTCACCATATCTTATAGTTACATTAAATATATTATTATCGAAAATCTGAATAACTTTTGTAGTTTTGTTTATAGGGTAACAAACAATCAAGCAAAACGAGTATTCTTTTTTTTTTTTCCCCATAATTTACTAAATTTTACTTAATAAAAAATGTACAACTTTTTTGAGATTCATAATTATTTTTTTATATTTTCTTATTGAAAATGCCAGTCCACTAAAAACACCAATTTGCATTAATTTATTTGCTAACAAACAAAAGCCTTTAAATATTTTATTAGCAATCAACGGCGTTTCATGTGCAAGATTTTTTAACAATCTTGACTTTTAAAAAAACAAAAAAAAGAAGTCTACGATTTGCCTTAATTAACTCTTAAATTACAAATATATTTATTTATAATAAGATCACCTAAATATAATAATAATAATAATAATTTACTGCTAGTTATTATAGGAGGATGTATCTTTTTAAAATTAAAAGTAGTTCCGATTGTATTGATATCAAGTGAACAAAAAACGTATTATATCATACAAGTTAAGTTGAAATTGTATTAATATCAAGCGTGTTGATGTCAAAAATAGTTTGTTAAGTTAAAATTGTATCGATATCGAGTGAGCAGACCTCGTAATACAATCTTGCTTCATGTAATACTTATTTTCTTTGTCTCAATTTATTTAACACTTAATTTTATCTTTTTAATAGAAGTGTCACATTGTATATTTAAATATAATTTTCACTTAAAAATCTATATTTAATTAAAAAAGTAATTAATTAGTAATTGAAAATAGTCATGACAAAAAGAATATAAACTCAAATTTATTTCACTTGAATGTACATAGGATGATGAATAAAAATATAATTAACCCAAAAAAAAAAAAAAAAAAAACACAATGTACCAAACAAATAAATGACAAAAATACAAAAGTAATTTAAGCAAAATAAAAGAGATAAGTATTACAAAACAGATCTCGACCGTCCATCAAAAGTACACTACACGTGTTAGGACACGTGTCGCCTCTACATCAAAGCAGCAGCAATGATCACGCCAGCGAATGCAGCGCCGCCAATGGCGGCGGCTCTGTTACCGGCGTTTGGCGACGACGGTGTGTTGTCGGCGGAAGGCTGTTCCGCCGGTGAAAAGCCAGTGGGAGTAGGTGCTGGAGGTGAAACGGCGCCGGCGCCGGTCGGTGATGGAGATGGGGAAGTTGTGGAAGCAGCCGGAGATGGAGATGGGGAAGTAGTAGGAGGTGTAGATGGTGCCGGAGTTGGAGTTGGAGATGGAGTTGCTGTCGGCGGGGATAATACCGGTGCTGGTGCCGGAGTAGGTGTTGCTGCCGGAGAAATTTTAGGTGCCGGAGCTGGAGATTGAGCTATGGATGAAGCAGCAAAAACAGCTAAGAGGAGAAAAATTCTGAAATAAGAAGCCATTTTTGAATTTCAGAAAGAAAGAGAGATTTTTTTCTTTTTTTGGCTGAAAAGTGAATAGAAAAGGGACTGTGAAGAGGAAATATATATATAAGGAGGAGAAGAGAAGAGGAAGGTTCCTTCGAGGAAATTCGTATTGAACTTCGATTAAATTTGAATTCACATGTTACGATATAAATTTTTGACGAGAAACGTTACGTAAAACTATGTATAATATTTTATTATGGTTCAATCTTCTTTTATCGTATATATTCTGCATGTAACAAAAGCTTAATGTATAATCTATATGAATTGTAGTATAATGATGAGATTATTTCAGCTTTAATCAGAGATTTTGAATTTGAATCCTGAATACGAAAGAAAATCTTTTTTGGATCATCGCCCTCTGAATGGACGATAATAACAATTCTTCTTTTAAATAAAAAGTCTCATATCGACAAAATATAGAAGAAATATTAAATATATAAATAAGCAAACTTTATTTAGTGCGAGCTTAAATTATTTTTATAGTCAATTGTTTAGTTTAAAATACAGATATAATATAGGTGTATGTCTGTTGGTAATGGTATAGTATAATGCATTAGTGTACATGGACAGCTAAAAATGACTCATAATTCACCACCAAAATTTATGGGGAATTTATTCTTTAACGAGAAATTTCAAATTCGAAGGATTTGTTTCAACAGGTGAGGTTGCTCCTCCTTTAACTAGAGGTTTTAGGTTTGAGCTTTGAGAATGGAGAAATTTTCGATAGAAAGTGCTTCTCCTCAAATAAGGTCTTACGCGATATGATTTTGAATATAAACAGAACTCAATATGAGTATCGAACATCGAGCAGAAAATTAATATATATATATATTTGAGAAGTGAACAAGAGTTTACAACTATGTACACCTAACCTTTTTCTAATTTCAGTTTCCAAAGCACCTTCCTAGAAAATTGTTGGAACAAACTTTTAAACCCAAAAAAGGATTTAGCATATTTATGGCAAATGTAATTGTCAAAGGAATATGGTTCCTATCATATATCAAAATATTACGTGAGATAAAAATAATAATTTTAAAATAAATTATATAAAAAAAATATTTACTTAAAAAGATGGTTAAAAAATCTATTGAAATGAAAAAAATTGACTATAATTAATTATTGGACAAAAATAATTATAGAAATATTCATTTTGTATAACGATTGAACATCATTATAAGTATTCAACGCTTTATCAAATTTTCTTCATTTTCTATTTTCACATATGACTTTGTTCGCACGCACTACACAATCTAGATGATTTATTATTCATGTACTAATTTGAAACTAACTGTGTCATCAACTTCAACAGTATTTATCGTTATCAAAGTTCATTAGCTTCTATCATGTGTGTGTATAAATATATCTTCAAATGCTTCCGTAAAATTAGTAAATCGATTTGTAAATGGATAAAGGTGTTAAGTCGGGTTTAATACTGATAAAACATTACCCGCTTTAAATCAATATGACAATATTCTTTTAATAAATATCTCACACATACACAATATATATATATATATATACCTCAAAGCCACCAAAGAAAACAAAACAATTAGGTAATTATTTTCTCATGTTAAGTAAAATGTCATTTTCTACTTAGTTGTAGTTTACTTGTATCTATAATTTTCTTAATCATTTGCCCAACTTATTTTCATATATATTTATTATTATCAACGTTGAACTTTCAAAATCATACTAATCTTAATTAACAAATAACAAATCGAGAATCGATAACGATCTATAGCAAATAAATATATTTTTCACCATTTACACAATTTTTAAGTTGAGCAAGAATGATTTTTATAAGATAAGATAAATAAAGACAAAACTAAGTCTGTTGTTATGGCAATAGCAACTTCGAAAAGCTAAGTATAGTAAATTATTGCACCATAAAAAATCCTTTTTTTATATATAAATTCTTTATTTTTTCTGCGTCCAAACCAAAATAAATTGATCAGATCAGTAAATTTTAAATATCGTATTGCTAACAAATTAAGTAAATATCAACACCAAGACCTAATTCCAACTAACATTAGTGTGGTCGGCAAATTTTTATTCTCAACCATTAATCTCAAATAGTTTAATTAGGTTTTAAAAATAATTATAATTAATATCTTAATTAGTGTTATAGTACGTAAGAAAGTAATAAATTATTTGATCAATTTCAATATAAACAATCAAATTAATATTTTTTTTAACATGGATCAAATGCTTAATCTTTAGTGTTAGTATACGTGGCAAGTAATTATTCGATAATTTTAAATATAAACCAATTAATTAAATATCTGCATTATTTTCTTAATGTAGTACCAATAATGAGAGTGACAGATTAACTTTGGCTCATATAAAATATTTTTTTTATTATATTTTTTTTTTCTCTGTGTGGTTTGCTTAGCTGTATTAAATTATTAAACTAAATTTAAAAAATTGTTTTTTTAATTAAATTAAGTAAAAAAAGTTAATTTGAATGAGTAAATGACCAATATTTTAATTTCATAATGTGTTGTTGTCGGTGCTCTGAACATGATTAAAAAGAAAGGATAAAATCATAATATTAATTTATTTTTTAAATGAAATTTGAAAAAATAAATTAATTTTTTAATTAATTAAAATATGCATTTTATATAAATCCATTTGATTGTGAATATACATAAATTTTTTATAATCATTAATTGGTTAAACATTTAATTACCCATAAATTATCTTAAATGTGTATTGTTATTTTATATGTGATAATAATATACCTCTGTAAATATATATAAAATATTTTATTTAATTAAAGTTGAACATGAATATAAAGATAATTTGATGTGGTCCTAGAATTTTTTTTTTAATCTTTTCTTTAAATAAAGGAATTTGCATATATTATTTTTAGATACGTCGTTTTGTTTCATATCTAGTATTTTTTGCTTTTGGGATGATATTTTTGAGATGCGGGTCTTTCGGAAACAACCTCCCTATCTCTATAAAGTAATAGTAAGATCACACATATTTTACACTCCCAGACCCTACTTGTGAGATTTCACTGAATATGTTGCTGTATTTTTTCAATATGCACAAGGTTAATTTTACTTACATATAATTGTCTATAAATCATATAGGAAAGATAATATACACTAGAATAAACTTCATCCGAACGAACTTAATAAAGATTTACTTAGAGAATTTCGAACCTAATAAAAACTATTAGGTTTTTTTATACACCAAAGTTTGAGGAACTTATTGCAATTATTATTGGCCAATCACATGGCTTAATTAATAAGTGTTTAATCAAATTTTTTTTATAACATGGAGAATTCATAGTCGCTACCTTTCGGGCACGCACATGATAAAACCTGCTTCTATGCAATAGCTCGCAAGTCACATAGGAAAGATAACCCATTCTAGGCAAGTCCGGTACGACCAACTCGATCGAAAAGACAAATTCTTTGCTTTCGCTAGCCAGTGTTTAATCATTCTAATTTATAAGATATTTTTCACTATAAAAATCATAAACTTCTATTTCTGTTTATTTGAAATTTTATTTTAGTTTGATACGTTCTACTACAAAACTCACCTTTAAAGAAAGAAGGCTTAACTCATAAACAGACACTTAAACTTGTCTTCATTTTTCACTTAGATACCTAAACTAAGACAAGATCCTAATAAACACCTCAACTGCTAAGATTTGATCTCATTAAACACTTTTATCCTACTTGGCACTCTCCACAGTCCTTTTTCATGTTAATTGTACTATTATTTATTTATTTTTTAACCAAAATAAATAGTTGCAAATTTTTTTTTGAACTGCAACTATATATTTAGGACAAGTTTATGATCAAACTCGTCACCACTTAGATTTCTCCGGCCCAATAAACTACAAATAAGATAAGCCCAAACAGTAGTCACCCAAAACAATGGGCTAGATTTTAGTGGTTTGACCATAAGAAGGGCAAGTGAACAAATAGATGATTTATTTATGTCTGTCATGATTCAAAATGAGTCGTGAATGACATTCATATTTAATTTCTTAAATGAACGAATCAACGATAAATCTCAATCTATATCAGCAGTTCAAATATAGAATAACATTAGCGTGGTTGGCAACTTTCTATTCTCAAAATATAAAGTTCCAACACTCATACCACTAATCTCAAATAATTTAATTACATCGTAATTAGTGCTAATTTTTAATCCTTAATCTTAATGTTATAGTACGTAGAAAATAAACTTCTATTATTTTATGTAGCGTTTACATAAATAAATTTTTATCATAATAAAAAAATTTACTCTCTAATTAAATAATGCAATTCAATTTATTTTTTAGATCCAACTCACCCAATTGTTACGATCCGAAAAAATAATTTATTCGTGAAAAACTGATAACCTCTTTGGATAAAGTTCGCCCATAGTTGTATGACAAGGAAAAATATAGCAAAAAATATGACAAAAAATATATATAATGTTTTTGAGTTTTCCAGAAATTAGTGGGGCAAATATAATTATTTTTTCTTTAAACTGTAATCAAAATAATGCTTGCAATAATTATTTACTTACTATCTATTCCTTTATTTACTTTGTTTATTTTTTTTTATTTTACTATTATTATTTGACTCAAATTTCAATTTTATTAAGTTAATAAGTCTATTGAAAATAATTTATTTACCTAGAAAGATTAAAATAATATTTACATATATTTTATTCAAATTTCACTTTATAATTATTTAACTGCTGTATATTTAAATTAAACCAAACTTTAATTATTGTCTGCATTATTTTCTTAATGTGGACAAATGTGATGAAGAATGATTAACCTAACTTTTGTCTCATATAATTTTTTTCTTGTTACTATATTATTTCCTCAGTGTGGTTTATTTAGCTATATTAGTTTATTATAACTGTTTAACTGGTAAATTATTGGAGATTAGAATTTATTTATTCAACGCGGATATCGAATATCAATAATAAGAACAATATATCCAGTGGAATTTCACAAATAGGGTGTGGGAAGGGTAAAATATACGCAGACCTTAACACTACCTCATAGAAGTAGAGAGGTTGTTTCGAACTTGATAGGATAAAAAGGAAAGGAAAGGGATCAGAAATATCGAATATCACATGAATAATAATAATCTATTTCTTAATGAAACCTCTTTTCTAGTAACAAGTAAAGTTGTTGTCATATGACCAGGAGGTCACGGGTTCAAGCTCTGGAAATAGCCTTTGGCAGAAATAAAAGGTAAGACTGCGTAAAATAGACCCTTGTGGTTGGACCCTTCTCCGAACCCTGCGCATAGCGAGAGCTTTAGTACACCAAACTTGCCTTTTAAAAAAAAAATGAAATCTCTTTTGTTTGTTATTTATAGAGATCATCTATGACAAATAAATGAAACACTCAACAAAATTCAAAGTATCTTTTTGAAGAGAAGAAAAAAAAATCAAGAAATTAATGGAAATCTTGATTTCAAATTGGTCAAATGTTGAATTTGTGCCTAAAAAATATATTTTTCCACATGAAAGTAGACCAGGAAAGCTTGAATTTCCTGTTTGCACTGATGTACCACTCATAGATTTGGCAAATAATAATCCAGATGAAACAATTCAGCAAGTTATTAGAGCATGCCAAGAATTTGGTTTTTTTCAGGTATAATTTAATCAAATCTGTATATATTCTATCCTTTTCAAGTCTTACTAGTGAGATTACACTGAAGATACTGTTGTTGTTGTAATTAATCTTTTGTAATTAAGAATCATTCGTGTGTATGAACTGTGATCGATAATGGCGTATGTAGAATTTTTCGTGAACTATATCAATATATTATTAGTTTTTACTAACATAGAGTTTTAAGATGGCCTCTTTGATAAGCAAGAAGAAATTATGAACTTTGTGTATTGATCTTAATTAAAGATCAACTACGATAGATAGTCTATCCTTATGCAAGTATTAGTGATTGCTTTCACATTTTTGAACTATATATAGCTCATGTAAAGATAACTTTTGTCTTGAAATGGATCTTGGTCCAACTCAATTTCAAAAGCTAGCTCAAGAGGGAAGAATTGCTCAAAACCTGTATAAAGAGTCCATAATTTCTTCATCCCATTGATGTGAGACTTAACACCTCGCCTCATCCCCAGGACTATATATCTGGTGCATGAACTATTTAGGAGGATCAACATCGGTAAACCATAAATTGAAATAAACCCAACTTCAATACCATATAAAGAAATGGATCTCGGACTAATTCAATCACAAAATCTAGATTACGAGGGGAGAATTACCCATGTCAATACAAGGAGTTCATAATTTCCTCATGTGAGACTTAACGATTTTAACGTTGGTCCAAGGCTCCCCATCAAATCTACATATATACATATTTAGTAAAACAATTCCATGAATCCAACTCTGGAAAATGATACGCTCCTCACCAAAAAATGACTTCAGATACATAATTCGAATTTAAGACTTTTGATTAAAGGAATCAATACTTTTATTTTATTTTTGCATATGATTAGGTGATAAACCATGGAGTATCTGAAAATCTATTGGATGATACAATGAATATATACAAGGAGTTCTTCAAATTGCCTGGTGAATATAAGGCAAAATTCTACTCAAATGACATCAACAAGAGTTGCAAGATATTTTCAAGCACATTATCATATGATACTGAAGAATTTCACTATTGGAGAGATACTTTAACTCATCCTTGCCATCCTTTAGAGGAATATATCCCTTCTTGGCCTCATAAGCCCACCAAGTATAGGTAATATCTATACGTCTCTTTATTTTAATTTATGTCTTATTTTCTCTTTAGAGGGCAGGGAAGGGGATTACAATACGGAGAATAGAACCCTCACCAACTAGGTTAGTGCTCAGAGAATTCAATATTCTTACAGAGAAAATTGTGAGATAGTCTTTGAAAACACTTCAGTTGTGTAAGTGTTTAATTATGTCTTCTAAATTCATAATCTCTTCTTTAAAAGGAATTGGAGGGTAGGGGATTACAATATGGAGAATCGAACCCTCACCAACAAGGTGGGAGTTCAGGTAGCCAACCAACTGAGCTATTAAGATTCCTCTTTAATTATTTTAATTTATATGTCTTATTTTTCCCCCCAAAAAGTATCACTCATTCATATTTAAAAATTCAGCTATTTTAGTTTATTTGATACATTAGGAATCCACTTTTGAATTTGAAAAAATTAACATTACTAAACTTTTCTACTTTTATTTTTAACAAGAGGTTTTTATGGTTTAGCATCTTTAAGTTCACAATATGTAAAAGTATTATAGCTAACAAAAATATTATGAGATGTTTTAAATCATAAAATTTTAAAATTTGTGTTACATGAATATTCTCTTTAATTTTGAATATTCTACATGATATTTTGGGTTGAGATGAAGTGTGTCCAAATAGGTTGAACAATAATTCAATTCAAAATTCAACTCTTATCAAATTTTGATTAGTTATTTCTTCAAAAAAAGAAAAATTGTTCTAGCAATATACACCTAATATATAAAATAAAAAATAAAAAATATTTTGATAAAATTTTTCTAAGGTAAATTTAGGCTGCATATTTGGCTAACCTCAGCCCAATTTTCAAAACAAGTTGAATTGGGCAGGTCAAATTTAAACAAGTTTAGCCGATCATGTTAAAATTACAAGAATCAAAATCTTTTATTATATATTCTTAAATGTCATATTCATTCAAAATAAGACACGTAAATTAAAACAGAAGAAATACTAGTATAAAAATATAAAGTATTTTTGCAATAATAATATGAGTATTCATATTCAACACTCTGATCTATATAAATGTCGTCAATAGATTTAATAACTATGAATATAATGACATTAACTCAGTTATTAAATATTTCTTTTTGTCATAGTTAATGTAACATATTAGCCTTATCATTTTATTTATTTATTTATTTATTTATTTTGTAGAGAAGTGGTTGGTGAGTATTCAATAGAAACAAGGAAACTACTTCACAAGATTTTGGCTATGATATGCAAAGGATTAGGACTAAAATTAGGTTATTTTGAAGATGAATTGAGTAAAACTCAATTACTATCTGTTAATCATCATATTCCATGTCCTAATCCAAGTTTAACACTTGGAATGCCAGTACATTCTGATCCAAATCTCATAACATTGCTTCACCAAGGTGATGTCCCTGGACTTCAAATACTTAAAGATGGACAATGGATTGGTGTTAACCATATTCCTCATACCCTAATTGTTATTCCTGGTCTACAATTGAAGGTACTTAATTTTCTATGATAATTGTTATTGGTTTACTAATGATTGGGTCCTTTGGAGGTTAATTATGATCAAATTTAAGAGGATTAAGGGTGTATTTGGTATGAAAGGGAGATATTTTTTGATAAAAAATTGTGACTTGTTCATTTTCTGATTCGACAAGTAAATAAAAAGATATTACTCAAAATATTTATATGTAATTTACCCTTCAGGGTGGTTTAGCGGTTCGAAAGCCCTTGCCAGCGAAAGCAAGGGGTTTTCTTTGTGGGTTGAGCTGAGCTCAGTGCGGGTTATCTCTCTTATGTGATTTGCGAGCTATTACATAGGAGTGGGGGTTTACCTTGTACACACACAAAGAGTAGCGATTGCAGGTTCCCGTAGTCATAAAAAAATAAAATAAAATATTTATATGTAATTTTGAAAAAACTATAGAGATAAAGGTGCAATGGTTGGGTGCGTAGGTGAAGGAGGATACAGTTAACATAAAATGCTAGAGATGAAACTTGTTTTTCATACTTTCATTGAAAAGGTCATTTTTCTGATTTATTATTTATAATAATTTATACGGATAAAGGTGGGATGGATGGGGATGAGGATAGGGGAGTGTGGCGCGAAAAAAAAAAAGAATGAATTATGAAAATGAAATTTATAAAAAATTGAAAATTTCTCTATCGACCATTCTTTGCAGATAATAAGCAATGACAGGTTCAGAACTCCGGTTCATCGCGTGGTAACACACCAAAAAGAGGCTCGAACCACAATTGGTGTATTTCTTGGTTCGTCGCCCGAATTTTTAATAAAACCGGCCAATGCTTTGGTTAAGAGTGAACCGGTGTTTAGAGCCTTTACTTATCCAGAGTTCCTAAAAACATTTATTGTGGCTAAATGTGATGCCCAACTTGCCCTTAATCATTTTAGAAACAAAAATTAGCTTTTAATTATGTGAAGGAAAAAAAAGATTGTTGTAAAATATAATATAATATGGTGGGTGGTAATATATATGGTCATATAATTGGAGAAATTTGTAAAATAATATGATGATGTATATTTTGTTTTTGTACCTTAAAGAAGAGCCCCCCTTTAGGTTATGTAAAACTTGTGATGTACTATATAATAAAACATTTTGGGTGTGTTTGGTAGAGAGCAAAATATTTTTTAAAATTTGTTCATATTTGATTAATTGGTCAAGATCTTTGAGAAATATTTTCTTTAAGAAAATCTCTATAAATGAGATTAATTTTATAAAGATTATGTACAAAAATGTTCTCATAAGAGGTGGTCTTGATATTTTGCCCCTCATAAGAAATGTTTTACAAAAAATGTCCCCCATAAAAGCTGTAGTTTGATTTAACTTAAAATGAAAAAAAAATATTTTTAGAAAACTTTTCTTATGTAAGGCAAAAGATCAAGATCACTACATTTGATTTTACGTCACCACTTAGATTTCTCCAGCCTGATAAACTAAAATAGTAAAATTTATGAAATTACACAACCTTTTTTATCCAAATATTAAATATTCCCAACTTTTTATAAAAATTACTAAAATCCCAACTTTTCTAAAAATTTCATTTATTTTTGATACCTCATTATTATATTTTTTATTAAAGAATATAATTAGTACAATTTTATAAATTTAGAAGTCTATTTATTGTCAATCACTTGTTACATTTTAATTTTTCCTTTTTTAAATCCATTTTTTTTAAAATTTTTGTTTTTTGATATTTATCTATATTACAGTTACCATTTAAACATTTTAAATATTCCTTTTTCAGTTTTTTCCAACTTATCTCTCCTGAACCGTTTCTCCATTCTTACTCCCCAAACTGCATCTCCATCTCCATCAACTTCTCCATCTCCATATCCATCTCCATCTTTATTTCCATCTCCATAACAAATTAAGTAAAATTGCTACTTAAGTAATTGATACCTATTCTGTAAGGGGGTCTGAAAGTTGATGCGGATACCTAACAACTTAAGTATGATTCCTACTTAAGTATTTGAGGCCTATACTACAAGGGGTCTGAAAGTTGATGTGGATACCTAACAAATTAAGTAGAATTGCTACTTAAGTAATTGATACCTATTATGTAAGGGGGTCTGAAAGTTGATGTGGATACCTAACAAATTAAGTATGATTGCTACTTAAGTATTTGAGGCCTATTCTACAAGGGGTCTGAAAGTTGATGTGGATACGTAACAAATAACACTACAAGAAAATAGGTCTTTAACGAGGAGAAATTCGGTCGTTAAAAGTATAAATCCGGTCATTATTAGTCAATAACGACCGATACAAATCCCGTCGTCACCGATCGTTAGTAGCTCCGACGTTAAAAGTTAATGACCGGATTAAATTTCGTCGTCAAAAGTTAACGACCGAATTAAATTTGATCGTTACAAAAGCTTTAACGACGACAAAAATCCGGTTGTTATACCTTTTTTGTAGCAACCAAATTTTTCCTTCACTAATTGATTTTCTAGTTATTAAAAAAAAAAAAGCAAGCCCGGTGCACTTCGGAGGAGGGTCTAACCACAAGAATCTATTGTAGAGTAGTCTTACCTTGCAATTCTGCCAGATGAAGTTACTAAGGTTTGAACCCGTGACCTTCTAGTCACATGACAACATCTTTACCAGTTACTCCAAGGCTCTCTTTAGTTCTAGTTATTAAAACCATAATTATAACCACAAATCAAATCAGCAAAAGTGCAAACTCCGTATGGATTTTACACACAGAAACATACAAAAACATGCACATATGAAAATATACAAATTTATTATATTCATATAAAATTTCATAGTTCACTACAATTGCGTAAAAGTTACAAAAATATAGACATACAAATTTATATAATATTATATTTTTTTAACTCTTAATAAAATAAAAATTAAACTAGAATATTTTAAAATAATTTTTGAAATATGAAATGCATTCTTCCTATGCTTCAAAATTTCTGTTGCTTATACTTCTTTATACTTTTTCTGAGGATGAGTTCTTCAGACTACATGACCTTTCAAAAAACAAGTATAAAAACTTCATGTAAAGTTATTAATAATACTCCTAATAACTATTATCTTCTTTTTACTTTTTCGCAAAATCAAAGATTAATCACAATAAAATGTAAAATTTGTTTCTGTTCTCACAACCATATAAAAAGAAAGTTGGGCTTCCTAGTTCTAGACTTAAAATTATTTGTTTTGTATTTTGCACCTTGAGATATTGACTTTTTGCACATTGCTTCATGGATAAAACCCCCAACTTCTTTTAGTTTCACTTTTTATACTAATGATATACACCTAATATAAATAATTCAATATCATTAAAATTATTATGAAGATACAAATCAATTATATCATCTTAAATTTTAAATAATAAAAAAATTACTATTTCTTAATTAATTAGTTGTTGATTATATGTCATGTAAAGTTTTTAAATTTTCTGTTTGTAAAATTTCACGTTATACTTTTCTAACTTAAACAAATGATTTTTCTTTGTATACACTTGTTGGTTTCACAACCAATAATGGAATAAAAAATCAGCACAATATATATTTTTTTTATTAGAAGAAACATTATTACTGGATATTGATTCTTAAATCTATTGATCGAGGTAATTTGCAAGTGGAGAAACATCTTTCCTCTTGAGAAAATTACTTACGATCAAATTTATTTAACTTTTCTACCTTAAATTAATCTCATAAGCTCATAATTATATATTTAATATTATTACTTTTATTGTTAATTTTTTGTTTCATTACAATTTTTTGTTTTGACCTACTTCATCTTGCATCTTTAAAAGTGTCAAGTAAAGATAAATAAATTGTCTCTCAAAATAAAAACATATATAAAAACTATATCAAGAAAATATTTAAGTTAAAAAAATTATGTCAAAAAGATTGTAACTAAATATTTTTATAATATTTCAAAATTTTATATATTTGAATATAATACAAATGATGGATAGAGTTACTAGAAAATAATAAATTAATATTTTTTTCTTTTTATTAAACTTTTTTTTATGGAATAAACAAAATTATAAAAGATGGAGGATTTTTATCAGAATGATTAACAAAACACCTCTTGTTACACTTATAACATGATTTGGTTTGATCTCTTTATTCTCATATTAGTTAAACATATTTTTACACTAACTAATATGTTTTAACAATGGCATGTTATGCTTTTTAAAAATCAAATTTGTCCCCTCGTTAATGTTAGATTAAAATTTATTTTTAATGACCGAAAAAAGATTTGGTCGCTATAAGTGTATTTATAATAATCGGAAAAGAATTGGTCACTATAAGTGTATTTGTAACGACCGTAAAATAATTTGGTCGCTATAAGTATATTTATAACGATCGGAAAAAGATTTGGTCACTATAGGTTTATTTATAACGACCGAAAAAATATTTGGTCACTATAAGTAAATTTATAACGACCGGAAAAGAATTTGGTCACTATAAGTATATTTATAACGACCGGATTCATTTCTCGTCGTTAAGAAATGATCGTTAAAAGTCTCTTTTCTTGTAGTGTAAAGTAAGCTTGATACTTAAGAAAAAATTCCATATGATTCTAACTGTGCATCTATCTGGTGATACCATTGATCTGATCTAGTCGTTTTCTTTTTTAAATTCAAATTACAACTCTCAAAACGTTTTTTTAGGGATTAATTGCATAATTTGTAACTTACAGCCTTAATTCAAGGGATACTGCTAGTTGGCAGTAATTTCTTTTCCATATTTAACGTTACATCATTAATTTTCAGTTACAATTATGTAAGTATCAAGCGGCTTCAGAAGCTATCAAATAAATGTAAAAAGTCAAGATTTTTTGTAATTAGATAAAGATTCGGAATTTTTAGAGTTTTTTTAAAAACAGTATGGGATCCCTAAAAATTCTACAATAAAATAAGCCCAAACAGTATTCATCCAAAACAATGGGCTAGATTTTAGTGGTTTGACCATAAGAAGGGCAAGTGAACAAATAGATGATTTATTTATGTCTATCATGATCCAAAATGAGTCGTGAATGACATTCACATTTAACTTCTTAATGCTTAATCTTAATGTTATAGTACGTGGAAAATACACTTTTATTATTTTATGTAGCATCTACATAAATATATTTTTATCATAATAAAAATTTTACTCTCTAATTAAATAATGCTATTCAATTTATTTTTTAAATCCAACTCACCCAATTATTACGATCCGAAAAAATAATTCATTCGTGAATAACTGATAACCTCTCTGGATTAAGTTCGTGCAAAGTTGTATGACAAGGAAAAATATAGCAAAAAAATATGACGAAAAATATATATAATGTTTTTGAGTTTTCAAGAAATTAGAGGGGCAAATATAACCATTTTTTCTTTAAACGGTAATTAAAATAATGCTTGCATTAATTATTTACTTACTATCGATTCGTTTATTTACTTTGTTTATTTTTTTATTTTACTATTCCTCATAATGGATCGGTGTTAACCATATTCCTCATACCCTAATTGTTATTCCTGGTCTACAATTGAAGGTACTTAATTTTCTATGATAATTGTTATTGGTTTACTAATGATTGTGTCCTTTGGAGGTTAATTATGATCAAATTTAAGAGGATTAAGGGTGTATTTGGTATGAAAGGGAGATATTTTTTTGATAAAAAAATTGTGACTTGTTCATTTTCTGATTCGACAAGTAAATAAAAAGATATTACTCAAAATATTTATATGTAATTTACCCTTCAGGGTGGTTTAGCGGTTCGAAAGCCCTTGCCAGCGAAAGCAAGGGGTTTTCCTTGTGGGTCGAGCTAAGCTCAGTGCGAGTTATCTCTCCTATGTGATTTGTGAGCTATTACATAGGAGACGGTTTACCTTGTGCACACCCAAAAAGTAGCGGATGCAGGTTTGCCTTGTCATAAAAAAATAAAATAAAATATTTATATGTAATTTGAAAATACTATAGAGATGAAAGACAATGGTTGGGTGCTAGAGATGAAACTTGTTTTTCATACTTTCATCGAAAAAGTCATTTTTTAAATTTATTATTTATAATAATTTATACAGATGAAGTTGGGATGGATGGGGATGAGGATAGGGGAGTGTGGCGCGGAAAAAAAAAAGAATGAATTGTGAAAATGAAATCTGTAAAATATTGAAAATTTCTTTATCGACTATTCTTTGCAAGTAATTGCCCCCAATCATTGTTTTGTTTTTGTACCTTAAAGAAAGCCCTCCTTTAGGTTGTATCTAGTCCTATCTAAAACTTGTGATCTATATAATAAAATATTTTGGATGTGTTTGATAGAGATCAATAATTTTTTTATGTTCGATTAATTGGTCAAAATCTTTGACAAACATTTTCTTTAAGAAAATCTTTAAAAATGAGACAACAAAAGTAGTGAGTTTCAAACGAGCTCTTCTACTTAATAACCCCCATAGTTGAATAAGAAGGTTTAAGTTCGAATAAAGGACAAAGAAAAAATTTAACGAAGGATAAAGTGAATGAAATTCAAATTTTTTTTCTGATTACATATTAGAAGATTCTGTTTGAGTTTGCCTGAATTTATTATCTTGTTTGAGTTGTATTACAATTATGTTTTAATTCAAAAAAGTTTCTCGATGGAAAAGAACTATTTTACATTATTTATTTTTGTAAAAGAAAATTGGACTCTATAAATGGAAGATTTGTTATTCTCGTACAAGAACAATATAATAACATTTATAATGTAATTGTTAAAAAAATTTGTTTCAAGGAAAATTATTATACCAATAGATTTTATACCTTTCAATATGTAAATTACTTAACCAAATGATAATAAAAATTATGTATTTTAATATATTTTCCTTTATTATTTAAACTACCCTCTTCTTTTATCATTAATTGTTGCCTCTTAATTGTTGATTAAATGTTCTTCTTTTGTATTACTATCTCAATTATTTCTCAATAATCAAATCTCATTCAAAAGATGATATTATTTTTTAATCATTAAAGGTAAAATAGAATTTTTTTTTAAATAATTCAAGGAATCTAGAAGTTAGATGCTCTTTAACAATGGCCTTGTCCTCACATATTGAAAATGAAATCTCTTAATTTTCCTGTATTACCTTATTGTTATTTAGAGCTGATATATTCCTATTTTTTATTTTCAATTACAATATATTAAAAAAAAAAGTAGTTTATAATTTTTTCGTTATTTTTTTCTCTTTTTACCTTCACACTTATTTTTTCTATTCTTATATTTTTTTCTTAAAGAATGAAAGAAAAAATATAAAAATAGAATAAGAAACTCAAAATATGATAATCAAAGTAGTCCAAAAAAAAATGTGTAAAAAAAAAAAATCTTATATCTCTTTACATGATTTTTTTTTAAATTAAAAATTTAATTTCTTTTACTTCCTTTAGATATAAAGGCACATATGTGAGCCACTTTTATAGTAATATGAGTATATGTGAACCACTTTTATAATAATTGGTATGTTAGCCACTTGTGTAACGAGGAGTATATCAGCTCTAAATGACAAAGTTGAAGGATATATCAAAACCCTTTTTCCTAATATTTTTTATATGTAGTTAGAAAATGACGGGAAAATAAAAAAAATTGAAGCCAAAAGAAATCAAAACAAAAAAATAAATAAAAATAAATTAATATAATAAAAGAGGGGGATTGGGGTGGGGATAATTTGATTTGGTCCCCTATTTGAAGACAAAAGAAAGCAAGAATAAATTTGTTCACCGGCGAAGAATGTGCTGCAGTTAATAGGGTTGTTTTTTGTTTTTCTTTGAATGATTAGTTGTACTTTCTTCGTGGTCCATGCAGAGCTAAACTTTTTTATGATTAGTTAAATATGAAAAAATCATTGATAGGGAACAATTTTTTTATGATTGAGCTTCAATATGAACAAGAAACACCAAATGAGAAATTAAAAAAACAAAGCAAAAAATTGCTCATGAACAATTGCCTTGGTGCGACGCACCAAGGGTAATTCCTAAATTTGATTCCCCCCCCCCCCCCCCCCCCCCCCAATTTTATAAGAATTCAGTTATTTTGTTTGAGATTTTTTTTATCTATAAATAATTTATGAACATATTTTGAAAAATAAATTTTGACAAGAAAGAGTTTGAAGTCATTGAAGAGGTAGGAGATAATTGAGTGTTACATTTTCGTTTTATACTACGTCTTTTTGTGTTTTTCTTTGAATGATTAGTTGTACTTCCTTCGTGGTCCATGCGGAGCTAAACTTCTCATTCAAGAATTGTAATTTTATCGTTAATGTTACTATTTGAATATTGTTTTTAATTAATTAATTTATTTTTGATTTGTTTGTACAATACTACGAGATACTATTTACACGTCTATAATTAAGTACAAAAGTAAATCAATCAATCAATTAGTTGAATTAATCGAAGAATACAACGCAATTATTGGATAGTTCATAACCTTAAAGTTTATTTTCTTTTTTTAGTTAGTTAATAATTACAATTTCAAATTTTATTAATTAGACAATTCACATTAATTTAGTTTAATAAATGATTAGTTCTGTGGGGCTTGATATATGACAATGACCTTGATCTCACATCTTGAAAATGAAATCTCATTTTTTGTATTTATGGTACAACCCCTTAATTAAAAATAACAAAAATATTTGCTTGCTTACGTACATCGTACTATCTATTAATTAAAACAACAAAATCATTTTTTGTATATATGATTATAATTATTGATATTTAGAAGAAAAAATAAATCATATATTGTAATGGCTGAGGTTTGCCCCATTGTTGTTACATATACCTCTTTTATTGAATTAGTATTCTCGTTGAAGTTTGTCCCATCGTATGAGATTCGCTTAGACGCAATACTGAGGTTTGCCCGCCTCATCGGGATTTGCTTAAACCTAGTTGAACTCTGACCCACATCGACAAGGTCTAACACAAGAGTGACTTTGATACCATCTCCAACGGCCCAACTCGCCGATGATATTGTCCGCTTTGGGCCTAGGCCCGCACAACTCAAAACGCGTCACTAGTAAGTAAAACTTGTTTACTTATAAGAAAAATAACATAATTAGGCAAATATATGATATATATTGACATTATACAACTATAGTTTGAAAAAAATTACAATTTATAACTATAATTAGGGTTTTGTTGCTATTTTCTCTCTCCTCTCTTCCTCTCTCTTGCCTCTCTCCTCTCTCTTTGCAATTTCTTGCAGATATACAATTCCAAATGTATACCAGCTGCATATATACAATTATTTTGACAGATATACATAGTCGATCCCACAGATATACATATACAATTCGCCTCTCTCCACTCTCGCTCGCCTCTCTCGATCTCGTCCGCCTTTCTCCTCCCACTCCCAGTCTCGCTTGCCAGATATACAAATATATATATATATATATATATATATATACATACAATTATTTGACAGATATAGACATACAATTTGACAAATATACATATACAATTTGCCTCTCTCGATCTCACTCGCCTCTCCCCTCCCCTTCAGGTCACATATCCGAGATTATATTGTGTAATTATGTAAAATATAGCTATTTAATCATATTAAGTTTCAAGCGTAGACTATTTATAAAAATTTCCCTTACTTATATACCTTGTATCTCTCCTGTATTTCGCTACGTGGAACTTCTATCTAAAGATGCATTATTATATATATATATATAATTATCATGATTTATATATTTTAGTATTTTTAATTGTCTTTTTCATATTGGTTATTGGTTCTATTCTGTGTGCTTCATAATATTTTTAATGTATAATCATAAAGCGGCGTGAAGATAATGAAAGATTTTGGTCCCCCATTTGAAGACAAAGGAAAAAGACAAGAGGAAATATATTAGAAGCACCAGGTCCTCCACTGTTTGATTCGAATTTAATCGAACTTTAATAACGCTATCCAACTCCAAGTGGATAACTTAAATATATACTCAATGAGATCTCTTTTGTTTGCTATTTATACAAGATTATCTATGTACAAATAGACCAAACACACAACAAAATCCAAGAAATTAATGGATATCTTGATTTCAAATTGGTCAAATGTTGAATTTGTACCTAAAAAATATATTTTCCCACCAGAAAGAAGACCAGGAAAAATTGAATTTCCTTTTTGCCATGATATACCAATCATAGATTTGGCCAATAATCATCCAACTAATACAATTCAACAAGTTATTAGAGCATGCCAAGAATTTGGAATTTTTCAGGTACAATTAATAGTTAAGAATTAGTTATCTCTATCATTATGTAGTAGTGTTAGAGAGTCGTTTTTCATATATATATATATATTCCGACAAAATAGTATCTCATGACACCACTTGAGGCATCCTTACCAAAAATGACTTTATATCTGATATTTCTAATTAAGGATGGACAAGTACTTATATTACGTTTTTCTTTTACGTATTGTGATGATCAGGTGATAAATCATGGAGTAAGTGAAAAACTAATGGATGATACAATGAATATATACAAGGAGTTCTTCAAATTGCCTGGTGAATACAAGGCAAAATTTTACTCAAATGACATAAACAAAAGCTGCAGGCTATGTTCAAGTACATTGGCATATGATACTGAAGAATTTCATTATTGGAGAGATAATTTTACTCATCATTGTCATCCTCTAGAGGAATATATCATGTCATGGCCAGATAAGCCCACTAAGTATAGGTAATATATAGATATATATTTCGTTTTAGTTTATGCGATACTTTTTTGTATTTTGGTTCATTATGGCCAAGGGGCCTTTTATTAATACTCAAAACGTCCTTTTACAAGTCCAAAAATGGCCCATTTCCTTATTACAAAAGAAGTTTTATAATCGTACAAATATCATGACATACTCTATTTTAGACCATAAAATTTTCAAAAGTCTTAGTTTAAACCAACCAACTTTTAGATGAGCTGAATTAAGCAGATCAAGGCAGGTCATAAACTCGTTCAATCTTGAGTCAATAATCATATTTTCACGAGCTGATTTTTCCATCTCTCATTTTCTAAATCTGGTCAAACTACAACAACAACAACATAGAGATAGAGAGGCTATTTCTGAAAGACTGCTTTATCAAGCAGAAAAAGACTATTTTGTCTTTCGAGCTTTCTTATTCGATTGAGCATAGAGGCCTCCATACTTTCAAGAGATAGAGAGGTTGTTTCTGAAAGACCCTCAACTCAAATAAATCATAGAGATAGAGAGACTGTTTCTGAAAGACCTTCAACTCAAATGAATCAGCCCCAAAAGTAAGACACGGAAATTGAAACAACTAAAATAATCATTTGTTTTTTTTTCTTTTTTTTGTAGAGAAGTGGTTGGTGAGTATTCAATAGAAACAAGGAAGCTACTTTACAAGATTTTGGATATGATATGCAAAGGATTAGGACTAAAATCAGGTTATTTTGAAGGTGAAATAAGTAAAACTAATGTGATATCTGTGAATCATCATATTCCATGTCCAAATCCAAGTTTGACACTTGGAATGCCAGTACATTCTGATCCAAATCTCATAACATTGCTTCACCAATGTGATGTCCCTGGCCTACAAATACTTAAGGATGGACAATGGATTGGTGTTCAACCTATACATCATGCTATGATTGTTATTCCTGGTCTACAATTGAAGGTACTTAATTCTTAGTCTTTTTTTGAAGGTCAATTAATTAAATTTGTCGATGATCGGTTCAAGCCTTGGAAACAGCCTCTGGCAGAAATGCAAGGTAAGGCTGAGTACAATAGACCTTTGTGGTCGGGCCTGTCCCTGAACCCTACGCATAGCGGGAGCTTTAGTGCACTAGGTTTGCCCTTTTTTTCTTAATGATCAAATATAAATAGGGATGGATTAAGGTTGTGTTTAGGAAGGACGATGTTTTTCAATAAAATAAGTGATTTTCTTATGTGTTTTCTGATGTTTGGTAAGCAGACAAATTTATATTATTATCGCACTACTAAAAAGTCGCGATGTTTCACTGAAATTTTTCAATAAAAAATATTCAGTGGTTATTCTTATAGATATTTTGATTGAATCAATGAAAAAAGAAAAAATACCAGTATTTTCACACGAGAAAATTACGAAGCTTAGCTTTTGAATATTTCAACAAGAATAAGCTTCACATCATGTGTTTTCCTAGTGAACTGATCTGGTAGAAAATAAGTGGAGAAATAAAATCATATTTATATAGACACAATTTATAAAAATTCCTCCACACACAAAAAAACGATGCATGAATTTACGAAAATGAAATTGAAAACTTCTTTACCGATTGTTCTTTGCAGGTAATAAGCAATGACAGGTTCATAACTCCGGTTCATCGTGTGGTGACACACCAAAAAGAGGCTCGAACCACAATTGGTGTATTTCTCGGTCCGTCGCCCGAGTCTTTAATTAAACCGGCCACGGCTTTGGTTCAAATTAAACCAGTGTTTAGAGCCTTTACTTATCCAGAGTTTCTTAAAATATTTACTTCTGGGGCTAAATGTGATGCCCAATTTGCCCTCAATCATTTTAGAAATAAAAATTAGATTTTAATTATGTGAATGAAAAAAAAATATTGTTGTACAATATAATATGGTGGGCAAATTTGTAAATAAATAAATAAAATGTTATGTATTGTTTGTTTGTTTTTGTACATTATGTTACCTTGTCAATTGTATACTATATAATAAACACTTTGGGCATGTTTGATATCGGAGGAATTTTTTCATGTTCGATTGATAAAAATTTAAAAATATTTTTTTGAGAAAAAATATTTTAAAATAAGAAAAATGATTTTTTTCTAAGTAGATGAGCTCTTCTATCTAATAGACTAGTTTTATGGGGTGCTTTTTTTAATTTTTTATTTAAGATACAAAGTCTACCAATTCTGTGGTGATGCAGTACTTAAAAATACAGAAAAAATTGACCTCAGAATATCGACTTTTTGAGGTCGGTATTCCCATAAAATCGACTTTCGAGTTGAAGTCAGAAAAAGCTTGAATGCTTTCTCATATCAACTTTCGAAGGTTGGTATGTATCGATTTTTTGAAACCAATTATCATTTCAAGTAAAATAGTTAATAATTTATTTTATTTTTTTGACTTCCTGAGGTCGCTAATTATCACAATAGATGAAATAAGCCTCTCGATAGTTCACAAGAACCCAAACTATTGGAGAACCAGGAACGGAGTTTTGAGACTCGAAATTTCAAAAGACTCCAGAATTCAAAATTAAGCAACTTAAGCTTTTAAAAGTCAACTCTTTATTAAAGTCTCTATTTTTCACAAAATTTTCAAAGAGAGATTGGTCCATTTCGATTATATTAAAAAATACTAAGCGGAGTTTTGCCACATCCGCTTAGTGATTGGTCCATTTTGATTGAATCATGGATAATAATTAAAGCAGAGACGAATTCGCCATATTGTGTTCAGATTTATAAATGCTTAGTAAATTTTGTTCAAACTTTATATACAAATATTTATAAATATTTGATTGTGAATTATATTAACTTTAGATCGTTATAAAAATCTCACACTTTAAATTATGAATTTGACTCTAATTTAAGAAGACCATGCGACAATTTTACATATTTAGACTCAAGGCCTAATGAAGCCTAAAGCAAGTAATGCACTTACAACGAAGATAAAATTAAGGACTGTCATGTGTCCCGTGAACTGCTATCGTAACTGAATATTGCGTTTTGATTTAAAAAAGCCATGTGATAAATTAAACATATATAGCCTCAAAGTCAATTAAAGCCAAAAGCATGTTTTTAAGGACCCAAATTTACTGAATTTTATATATAATAATAATAATAATAATAATAATAATAATAATAATAATAATAATAATAATAATAATAATAATAATAATAATAATAATAATAATAATAATAATATAATAATAATAATAATAATAATAATAATAATAATAATATATTGTGAAATGATCCACACGAAATTTAAATATTTTAAAAATAAATTTTATTGTCTAAACATAATTTTAAATATCTATATTTTTTAATATGATTTTAATTTTAAATATCTATGTTTTTTTAAAAAATAACCAACTATTATTCGATCGAGCTATCATTAAATTGAATTTGTCTTATGTTTTTGTCGGGTTCTCATATTATGCAAAGATATATACGTCATATCCCGTTACCAAATGCTCTCACTGTTACCAACAAAGGTTATCGTAGAGTGGTAAATACTCCTTCATCCTTAACTAGAGGTCTCGGATTCGAGTCCCCTTGAGTACGAAGTCGCCAGTGTTTTACCCCCAATGTGGGACTTCCCGGCATGAATTCGGATTTAGTCAGGCTCCAATATAGATACTGAACACTGAATGAAAAATCAAAAAAAAAAAAAAAAACTCTCGCTGTTTTAATTTAGTTATCGTAATTTACATATTTCTATATTAAAAATGAAATAATTTGATTCTATTTCCCATTTTAACCTTAATAACATTTTCTTATAAGAATAATATGACACGTAAAATCACGATATTTTTATTTCATATGTGAAGTTTATTTAGTTTTTTTTTTTTTAATTTAACTTTAGGCCACATATTTCATTGAACCGCCCTAACCATAGACTTGATATATGCTAAGTTGTCTTACATTTTCCATAACAAAACAAGGGGTACTTCACATGGAAAATCAAGAAACACAGAAGAAAAAACCAAAAATCCTCTGTCTCCATGGCTATGGAGGTAGTGCTGAAATTTTCAAGAGTGTGATTTTCCGGTGGCCGGAATCCATCACCGGAAAATTAGATTTGGTATTTTTGGATGGACCTTTTCCAGCTCCGTCCGGGAAGTCTCCCCGGGAAGGTTTTTTTGATCCTCCTTACTTTGTATGGTTTGAATCAATTAAGGTATTAACTATTTTTTTTCCGAATCTCATTGATTTGACTAATTTGAAGGAAAACTTACATAAATATACCCTTCGGACCTTTTATTTTGTTAATACGTCCGAAGTGTATACTATTTATACACTTTGGAAGTATATATAGTGTATATACATTTTATAAATTAGTTGTCTCGCAACTAAAAATACAGTATTTTCTAGTGCAAAATGTTTAGTGGTTACTCTTATAGAAATTTTGATTAAATCAATGGGAAAAGAAAAAAAATAGTGATATTTTTCTATGATAAATTTTCTTACCGTACATTTTTTCAGAGAGTTAGTTCAATGCAAAATAACCGACAAAATTATGATCTACAGATTTTCATCGATTCACTATGAGGAAAAAATCTTTATTTCTAATAGTATCTGAATGGTATTTGACAGTAATTTTTCTTACTTTCAGTTCACACTCTTTAAGTCCATTCAAGGAAAAACACTCTTTTCAAGTTTTTTTTTTTTTCGTTTTGAAGGCTCAACTAAGATATTCGATTAAGAATGAAGCGATCTTATTTATCTGTATATACTATTTTATTTAGTCATATTTATTTATTCAATTTTTGTAAATTTTATTGTAGGATTGCATTTTTGAAGAATGCCTAGAGTATATAGAAGATTTTATGTTAAAGCATGGACCTTTTGATGGTGTTCTTGGTTTCTCACAAGTAATTATGTTTTATTTAAGTACCATTCTCTTGTTTTTCTTTGCTCTTGCAATATAGGGAAAAATAATTTATTATTATAATTTGAACGGGAGAAAATGATCTTACAATAATTTTTATTTTATTTTATGGATAATAACATTTTTTATTCCTTATTGTTAAGAAATTCTTATGATATCTGATTAAATATATTTAAATCTTTATTTAACAAAATCTGTATTTTCAATCTCTCTCTCTATATATTTGATCAAAATCATGATTTATTGATATTTACATGATCAAAAATATTATTCCTTCCTTCTTATTTTATATGAACGAAAAAAACAGACTTTCAAAATTCATACTCCAAAATAATCTTACATATGTGTGTGGTTGTAAATTATTTCAATAAGAGTAAAAGAAGAATTTTAAAGTTAAATTACTTCTAATTACAGTAATATGACATTCTTTCTGAGACAAATTGAAAAAAGATAACTATGCCACAGAAAATGAGACGGAGGGATCATTATTCTTGTTTTTCTCATGTCTTACAAGAATGAACCATAAAAGGGTTCTTGCCAATGACATTTTGTCTTCTTTCTTTTTTGTTTTTTTTCTATTTTCTTGGTGTGTGTGGTTGGTGAAAACAGGGAGCTGTTCTAGGTGCAACATTTCCAGGCATGCAAAATGAAGGAGTGGCCTTAACAAAAGTTCCAAATATAAAGTTTCTTATCATTATCTCTGGGGCTAAATTAGGAGGGCAAACTTATCCAGCACCACCTTTGGCTTCTAAGGCATTTTCATCTCCAATCAAATGTCCATCCCTTCACATTTTAGGTAAATTCACATTAACTTCTTGCTTTTTACCATCATCGTTTCAAAAAGAATGATCTGATTTGACTTGACACGAAGTTTAATAAATAAAAAAGACTTTATAATTGCAAGATTTAAAAATATCAATTGCAAAATTAAAAAAAGAAGAAAGAGATAAGTTGTCACACGCCTTTCAACGAGTCAGCTAGCATGTGAATGAAATTTTATGAACAAATTCAGTTGTCATACATTCTTTGACAATTGTATTCAAATACTTGATCTAGACGATGTCAAAATATTTTTTTTATATATATATAAATAATTAATAATAATTCAAATATGAAATTCAAAAAATTTATTTATTTATTTTTATTTTTAAGGGGAAAAGGACTTCCAAAGAAAAGATGGTGAAATTCTATTAGAGTGTTTTGTGGACCCATGGGTAATTCACCATCCTGGAGGACATATCATACCTAAATTAGGTGAGTATTTTTTTTTTTAATTTAGAATATGAATTTAATTTTTAGGATAATATTTTTTTTTAAAAAAAAATATCAACTAAAACATTTATGTTTAATTTGCAGATAATGGCAACCTTGAAATAATGCTTGGGTTTATTGAAAAAATTCAACAACTTTGATCCTGGAAGGGGAATTATCTATTAGTATGAATTATTTTCAAATATTTTTATTTTTCGGAAAGGGAATTATCTACTTTGGACGATTTCTTCTACTTCTTCTTTTCTTTTTCTTTCTAGAGTCGAGGGTCTATTGGAAACAATATTTGTACCTCTAAGGTAGTAATAAGTTTGTGTACGTTCTACCCTCGTCAAATCTTAAGAAGATCCTGTTCTTTTGTAAGATGGACTTTTTTTTGGTTGTTGGTAGAGGTTTCATGTTCGAACTCTAAAAATGGAGAACGTTAGATAATAAGTGTTCTATTATGAAATTCTACAAAATGAGTTCAATTTCACTTAAGATTCTGGATGTTACTTTACTCTTAAGTCTTAACCCTAACTCATGCATATATAAGGATACTATATTCCCTTGAAGAGCCATTTCGAAAACTCTCTAAGATCGTCGACTATTCACAAAGAAATCAAGAAGTGAATAGTATCTTCTTGAAAATCAAATCCTTCAAGAAGATCCACAAAATCCTTCTTTCATGAAGATCAATTCTTGAATTATAAAGATAGTCAATAGAGAAAAATTTAAGAAATTAACAGATTTATACCACAATCTTGATTAATAAAATTATTATATTTACTTATTTTGTGATTGTAGTATAATTTTTATATTTAAGAGAAATGATATTACAAATAATATGAATCTAAATTAATTATATATAAGAGAAAAAAATATTGCAAACAATGTGAAAAAATTATTTTGGCAAAATTATGGAGACTGATATGCACTTATTTTAAAAGCAAAATAATTCTAACTATGACTTTTGGTTTATTAATCATAAGTCAAAAGCCAATCCAAACGAACTCTAACTCTTTTTATTCATGAAAATGAGAAGTGTTTACAACAAGAGCACACACCTTAAGATAACTCTATATCTGAGGATGGCTAATCGAACACCATTCATCGAAAATTATGCTTTGTATGTAGAAAATTATACGAAATTTATCGTTTCAATAATTATTTCTCATACATATATTTAAATCTTGAACATCTTAATACACTTTCTGATTTTGCCACTACATAAATGGAACTAAAAGTACCTAATATTTTTTATCTCTGCTAGAAAAATTGATCCTGACGCATTATAATCTTCACCAGATTCATTAATCACTAGGTCATATCCTCGAATGCAACTAGCATATTTTTGTTTTCTCTTCAAATATCAATAAATTCATATACCCAAACAACTAATAATTTCATTTGTATATTTCCAACCCCCCCAAACCCCCCCCCCCCCCCCAAAAAAAAAAGTAAAAAACAAATAGAAAGTCCACCAATAAATACTAATAATAGTCAATAATGGCCAAATGATGGAGATAACGTGACAACTTTTAGCCATATATATATATTTGGTATATGGTGTTTGGTAAGTGTATCAAGAAACTAAAAAATAAATTAATAGAATGGAAAAAGAATCAGAGAAAAAGAAATTAAGAATTCTTTGTCTCCATGGCTTTAGAGGAAGTGGTGAAATCCTGAAGAAATTAATTCTCCGGTGGCCGGAATCCGTCACCGGAAAATTAGATTTGGTATTTTTGGATGCACCTTTTCCAGCTCAGGGGAAATCTTCACTTGAAGGTTTTTTCGATCCTCCTTACTTTGAATGGTTTCAATCAAATAAGGTAAATAATTTTATATTTCGTATCGCAGTATTTCATAAGCTATGTTTTATTCTTTTGAATCGAGGATTAGTCTATTTTGATGGACAAAAATTAGAGATTTACTTTATTTAAAGGGTAAAAGTGTAATTTTATCTTTTCTTTCGAGGTGAATTTGCACGAGTTGAATTAATAAATGAGTTATTGTTCGATCTTATTTGAAATTAATTACTCAATTCGTTCAAACTTGATATTTACAAAGTTATATTTCATGACTATTAACTAATATTACATAAATAAATTGGTGATTTAGTTGCATTATTTTTTTAGATATCAAGACCAAATGAGTTGATCATCAAAATCACTTTAATTGAAGACCAATAAAACTTGAACAAATTGGACGAGTTACATGAATTTTGGTAAATTGCAAAATTTAGTGTATTTTTTCTTGTAGGATTTTTCGGAGTTTTACAATTTTGAAGAATGCCTCGAGTATATAGAAGATTTTATGTTAAAGAATGGACCTTTTGATGGTGTTCTTGGTTTCTCACAGGTAATATTTACTACAAGTTCCATTTTCTTTTGTTTCTTCGCTCGCAATAAACGAGGAAAATAATCTCTTATGATCAGTTATAATATGAATAGGAGAAAACAATCTTATTAGAAAGTTTGTTCGAGTTGTATTAAGGGATAAAAATAAACTACCTAGGATAGAAAGTCATCGACTACAAAGTCTTTGCTATCTTCTTTATTGGAAAAGGTCTCTCTATCCTAGTAAAGAAAAAGGTATGTTCTGCCTACATTGATTCTATCCTCTTCAGATCTCGCTTTTGAGATTACACTGCATATGTTATCATTGTTGTTTGTTATCCGCCTCTTCGTATTGCCTCTACAATGGACTATTTGAATGAATTTTCTTGTTGAAGTTGTGGCATCTCTCTTGTACATTTTGTAGCCAACCAACTTTCCTTTTTTTGATAAACGTGGTATTTGTGTCAGCTTGTACATATCTCGAGTACTATTTTCCGCTGGATACCTGTCAAATTCCACCAGCAACTTATAAAATGGCATGCAACTCTGTTCCATCCAGCTTGTATAATCTCTCCCATGCTATAAGAGCTTTCTTAGACATATTGGCAATACTATTCCACTAAATATTTCCGAAAAATAGCTTCAATAAGATGTACTATAGAACTTCCGTTGAATCGTAAGTCTACCAGTAGCTACCTTTGTGTCCCAAAACGGTAGAGGTAAGGTCTATGTACATTATATACTTCCTACGCCCCACTTATGAGAAGAATTATACTGAGTATGTTGTCGTTGGCTTCAATAAAATGTGCTATTTTTGGATTGCAAACAACACCCTTTAATCAACTGAATCCTTCCAGAAATAGGACAAAAAAAATTAGCAGTCCAATGAACATTATTCTTCTCATCATTTTGGTCCCTTTATATAGCAAATATATTACTATTCAGATGTCTTTTTTAAATTGTATTACCTTCAAATATTTTGTAAGAACACATTTCTGGTCTGCTAATTTGAAGTGTTTTTCCTTGGGCCAAGAGTCTATCGCAAACAGTTTCTCTACTTCTAAGGTAGGGGTAATATCTACATACACTTTACCTTCCTTAGAAGAAGGATGAAACGTGCACTACGTCTTCATTTAATCGCCTGTTTCTTTTTGTGTGTGTGTGTTGTAAATAGGGAGCTGTTTTAGGTGCAGCAATTCCAGGCATGCAAAGGGAAGGAGTGGCTCTAACAAAAGTTCCAAAAATAAAGTTTGTGATATTAATATCAGGGGCTAAATTTGGAGGGCCAACTTATGGGATACCAAAATTGGCTGCAAATGCATTTTCATCTCCTATCAACTGCCCATCCCTTCACTTTTTAGGTACACTTTTATAACATTACTATTTCTTTTATGCAGTTACTTTAGAATCTTGAAGGGGAGCCTTGGAGTAACTGGTAAAGTTGTTGCCTTGGAAACAACTTCTGACAGAAATGACAGATAAGGCTATGTACAATAGACCCTTGTGGTCGGACCCTTTCCCGAATCCTGAGCATAGGCGGGAGCTTTAGTGCACCGAGCTTGCCCTTTAGTTACTTTAGAATCTTAGACTATTAATCAGGTTTCTGGTGGGGCGGTAATTACTCCTCTACATTCTTAACTAGACATCTTAGGTCCAAGCTTTGATGAATAGGGAGTTATCTTTGTTAGGGAACACTTTACTCCAAACATGAAACTCTTTGACGCGAATCTATATTTAATCAAGCTGCAATATTAATTTTTGAGCACCTTTGGCCCTCATATTATATAGAGTACTAGTTATTATCTCCATACTTACCTTGTTGTAATATTAATTATGCATCTAGTTCAAATAAGTTGAAGTCGGTTATATGGATTCTTGCTTTTTCATTTAAGTTCAACTTTATATCATCATCTTACCAAATTCATTACTCACCTTATTAGTTATTTCAATTTAAAATTTGCCAAAAAGTGTTTTCCTAATTTTTTTTTTGTCTTCTTTGCACATTCCGCATTAACAAGGTCTGGAAAAGGATTGTACCTTAAGGGGTGTGACGTAGATAGTCTATTCTAATGCAAGTATTAGTCGCTGTTTTCACAGCTCAACCCGTTACTTATATCACACAAAGACAATTGTAACGTTGTTGCAAGACTCCCTTACTCCAATACAAATCGTATAACTGTATTTATTTTTCTTTTTGAAGGAGAGACAGATTTCCAGAAAAAAGATGGTGAAATTCTGTTGGAATTTTTTGTGGATCCACAAGTGATTCACCATTCTAAAGGACATACAATACCTAAACTAGGTGAGTAATTTTTATTTTTGGAATTTTATAGTCTTATCTTTTTAGTTTACAAAATGAATGGAATTCTTGCTTGACCAATATTTTTTTTAATTAAAAAAATCAACCAAAACATCTTCTTAAAGTAACTCTTCGAGTCAGGAGCGAAGCTAGAGTTCTAGTTACGAATTCGATTAACTCAAAAACTTAAGCAAAACTCTGTATTTTGTCTTTTGCAGATGATAGCAGCCTTGAAATAATGCTTGGATTTATTGAAAAAATTCAACAACTTTGAGGAATATTTGATTATTTTATTTTTATATGTGTTTTAGGATATAAATTATTTTTATGAATATTGACTCAATTATGTGTTATACTTGACGCATTTATAGTGTTCAAGAATAATTATTATTAAGGGTGAGTTTGGGTCGAATTAAACAAGTATAACGTGAAATTCGGTTGAAATAAGATATTTTAAGCTAACTTTGGAGATTTCATCCATTTGAGTGTATTTTTGCATACATTAATAACGACATCGACATGTTTTAACTTTATAATATAAATAGAAATAAACGTAGCTAGTAAACGAAAGTAGAAGAACATTTTTCATCCTTTTTTCTTAAATTTAACTTGATTTTCAAAAAAATGACAAAAAATACTCAATTTTCCTATCAAGCTATGCTCCATTTATACTTGTTTCATTTTTTCTCAGGTATATTGTTACTTTTCTTCTCTATAATAAATGTTATTTTTATCGTTCACTTTAACTTATTAAATAAAATTTTAAAATATTTTTATTTTTACTTGTCACATTTAAATTAAGAGAAAAATATATCTAAACAAACATATTTATTCTTTAGATTAATTACTCATTTCTCAATATGATCTATCTGAATTTCTTTTAGTAAAAAATTATATTGCATAAGCAAGGCTAAACTTATGTGTTATAACTATATGATAAATATTGAATTTTTTCAATTTTTTTAAATTTAAATTCTGAGTCCAATATCGATTGAAGCATGAAATAGAGAGAAAAGAAATAATAAATGGGAGCATCAAATGAACAACAAAAATAAAAAGACACCAATTTTAAGTAAAATTTTAGTTCAATATGTCATCCCCTCGCGCTAAAAAGAGGTTCAAAATACATATTATGTTGTGCATAGGATTAAAAGTTTTAATTGAAGTCATCTAGAATATCTCACAAATTCTTGGGTATTATTGAAATTTTAAAGAGGTTCAAAATACATATTATGTTGTGCATAGGATTAAAAGTTTTAATTGAAGTCATCTCGAATATCTCACAAATTCTTGGGTATTATTGAAATTTTAAAAATTCCATAAATTCTTGAAATCTTGTCATACTTAGACTGCACTTTTTAATTCAGGGGCAAGCATAAATCATAGAAAATCTAATTGAATCAAGATTTGGGAAAAATGGAATCGAAGTCTTGGCACTTTCAAAATTCATGGGCTAACACCAACGAAATTAAGAAAATCGACTAATTCCTGTTCTATCGCCCCTAAATTGATTCTAGACGTTGTTAAATGCACGCAGAGCCTACTGGAACACTTAGCGAACTTGTTATGGACGATCTCATGAAGTTTTCTCGAGAAATGGTCTCGGAGCTCGAGCACCTCCAAAATTCGTGGACTAAGACCTACCAAAAAACTGAGAAAACCACCTTATTATTGTTCTATCGCTCATAAAATGCTCCTAGACGCCTTAAATGCATGTGGGACCTACTGAAACTCGTAGCAGACTATGTATCCCACTATGTATATGAGATAACTTATCCTATCACTAAGGCGGAAATGGTGGGATAATCAATCCCATGACTATCTTATACCTCTGACCAAATGCAAAACAAAATAATCCTATATTTTATCCTGAGATTATTATACCTTATACCTCACACCAAACGACTTCTAACATGATTGAACACTAAGAGTTTTATTTATACTATATATATACATATATAGTATAAAATGTATACTATTTATATTTTTATTATTTACATATTTTATAAATTAAATGTTGGAGTCATATTTGATCATAATTTTTCCTTGTCTAAAATTATTTTAATTTTAAAAAAATACAAATATATAAAAGAGAAAATTAGGCGGGTGAAAATGAAACAGAGGTCCGAATACGGATCCTCATATATTATCTTCCCGCGTTAAATCGTCGGTCTTTCTCTGCTTTATCGGACCCAATCGGAAAACTCCAGATTCCATCAAAGGTTCCGACGCGCCGCCTTATCACGCTAGATAGTAATTTCGCATTGCAGACATTACATCGTTTTCTCTCGTCGGCGAAGATGACGAAGCAGACAAGCAACGGTGGCGGGGAAGAGAACGCCGCGCCGGCGGCGGAGCATAAGATCAGCTCCGGTGTGAATCCGGATCAAGGTTCGAAAACAGATCCGAAACCTATGAATGAAATTGATAATAACGAAAATGAAGGTATCAAATCTGCGAACGGTGTGAAAAAATCGAAGAAATCGGTCCACTGGAGCGAGGAATTGGTGACGGAGTCGTCGGTCCCGAGAATAACCGCCGATCGTGGATGGAATCCCTACTTAGCTCATTCTCCAGCTCCGGCCAACATTTCCGTTTCCTTCAATGTCAAAAGTTAGTATATTTTCTTCTCTATATATACGTATATATGCATACGCATTCAAAATTACGTGCCTATATATACATACGTATGCATATACATACACATTCACGCATACATACTCCTTCCGTGGTTCCGTCCTAATTTATGTGATGTTTTCTCGGATAACTCAGAGTTTAAAATAAGTAAATATTGTAAAGTTAAATTGTTACTAAATATAAAAATGTGTCGGGAGGTATCTAATTTGAAGATATTTGTTATCAGATAAAATGGAGGGTGTTAAAGATGTACTTGGTAGATGGGGAAAGAAGGTTGGTGAAGCAACAAAGAAGGCTGAGGATATTGCTGGCAATACATGGCAACACTGTAAGTCTTATATTAATTGTTTCATTTGCTTCGGTTATCGTATTAGCTGCTGTTGCTACTGTTTCTCTTTTCCATTATCAGCATGACTGTTTCACTATTGTATTTTCCTTTCGTAAAAGGAGCCAAATATACCCCTGTTATACTTTCGATATGTTTTACTTTACTTCCTTATAAGGCCTGCAGGAGCTTCTTTTCTTTTATGCATGGTGGGAGCTTATGCATGTTTAAGATTTCGGGACGAAGAGTGATGGTCCTCTATTTGAGATTTAGAAGTGCTAACTCCCATGGCCATTGTCCGGGATGTGGGAATGTACAGAGTCGTTACCTCTACCTTTGTAGATGCAATAACTTTGATTTCTTTCGTTGACTTGTACAGTGAAAACGAGCCCCAGTATTGCTGATGCTGCGCTAGGAAGAATTGCTCAGGGAACAAAGGTTCTAGCTGAAGGTGGTTATGACAAGATATTCCGCCAAACATTTGAAGCAGATCCTGAGGAGCAACTTCAGAATTCATTTGCATGTTATTTATCGACATCAGCTGGTCCAATAATGGGAATGTTATATTTATCTACCGCAAAGCTTGCATTTTGTAGTGATAACCCCCTTCCCTACACAACCGAAAACAAGACTGAATGGAGCTATTACAAGGTATATCTCTGTTTATTTATCAGTCTCCCATGGTTATTTACTTTAGCTCCCTAAAGATGCTCAATCGTCTGCTTCAAATGTTACTCTTTCCATATAATCTACTCGCGAAGGAAGTTCCTATTCCGCTTCCACTTCCTCTCTTGGCAAATGGCAATACTTTCCTACCTAGTTAAACTTGCTCGGAATCTGATTTCTTGTTCGTTTTTCGTATTTATGCATCATTCATTATCTGCAATGTCATATTGAGGAACTGTATTTTACTCACATTCCCTCTGTTTGCTATTGATATGAGCAGGTAATTATCCCATTGTATCAGCTTAAAGCAATTTGTCCTTCATCGAGCAGAACCAATTCATTAGAAAAGTACATCCAAGTTATATCTATCGACAACCATGAATTTTGGTTCATGGGATTTCTAAATTACTCTGGTGCAGTAAAGTGCCTGCAAGACGCGCTGCAAGCACACACATTGCAAGTCGTGTGA
This sequence comes from Solanum rostratum, assembly GCA_029948455.1. Lineage (NCBI taxonomy): Eukaryota > Viridiplantae > Streptophyta > Magnoliopsida > Solanales > Solanaceae > Solanum > Solanum rostratum. The sequence goes on along the minus strand of CM057053.1, from coordinate 2,116,325 downwards.
GTCGTTATGAGATTGAGATGGCGTGCTGCGCGATGCCAAAAACGCCACCTTCATACATCTGTTGCCATTGAAGAAGATTCTGAAGGTTTACTTATAGACACTCAGATTTCTTGGCAACTAGACGGATTATCTTTCTGGTTGTGTTGTGAACTTATATTAGCAGTTTAACAATGCATACAGAATCTTGAGGCACTCATAAATATTTACATCTATTATCATATTAATTTACTCCGATCTTCATTCACTTTTATTTGTCACATTTTACTTTATTATAGTCAATTCGACTAATTTTTTTGAAACTAAATTGACATAAATCTATAATTACAAACTAATATTTAATATTTACGTGATTAGCGATCCACTTCAGTATTTTAATTTGTAATTAAATAATTATAGATTTTGCAAGTTTGTAACATAGTCTTCCTGCTCGATCTATTTTTTATTAATGCCAGATTATCATTATCATTCTTATTGGGTAAACCGAAAATCGAATCGTTAAAGATTTAAAATCGATAAATCAAAAACCGATAAGAATTATTTTATTGGTTTCTAATATATTTAAAAATCAAAAATCAATAAATCGAATTTAATCGAACCGACCGATCCATAGTTATAATAATTATAGGTTAACAACAATAACATACCCAGTGAAATCCCACAAGTGAGGTCTGGAGAGGGTAAAATGTACGCAAATCTTACCACTACCACATAGATAAAGAAGTTGTTTCCTGGAAACCCTCGTCGCAAATAATTATAAGTTAAAAATGGAAATATTCCAAAAATAAAGGGAAACTAATATTTGACTTTTATTTACTTTCCTTTTTCCCCCTCTTTATGCCAAAACAAGCAGAAACTTTTTTCTAGATTATTCTTTCAAACTTTTGCTTGACGAATGGAGTCGCTGTCGCCGGCGATCAGATCTCAGACGATTCGGCCGTCGACGACTGTTTCCGGCGAAAATGAGCTACTCATCGGCTCCGTTAAGTCGATAAAGTTGCCGCCGGTAGCTTGCCGGAAAATGAGAATGAGAGTTGTAGCTCAAGCAAGTAAGTCCGTCGTCTCCAACAACATTGATTTCAGCGATCCGGATTGGAAAGTAAAGTATGAGAGAGAATTTGAAGCTCGTTTCAATCTTCCTCACATTAATGATGTATTTCCCGACGCTGCTTCATATCCTTCCACTTTCTGTCTCAAAATGAGGTATCTTAATTTTAATTTTCTCTTGTTTCTTCTAATTTTGCTGTTAATTATACTCTCCCTCTCAAATAAGTGTCACTTTCGCTCATTTCAGCTGAAAATTACGTACTGAAGGTGTAGTTAACTAAGTTTAAGTTATCCCTGTTTATTCGATTTTTCTTGAAAATTGAGCACTATTAAGTAGATGAAGTTATAAGGAGCATAGTTGGTAAAACATACTCTCTTCATGTCAATTTATGTGATAGCCTTCCATTTATCACAAAGTTTAAGAAAGAAAGTAGGCATTTTGAAATTTGTAGTGGAAAACATTCCTACACCATTTGATAACTTTAAAGTTGAATTATTTTTAAATATTTAAAAGTGATATTCATTTGGACAAAAATGTGTCACATAAATTCGGACAAAATGAGTATTCATTTTTGTCTGAAGTTTCATATATTTTGGGATAACTTTTTTATTTTTTTCTTGCTAAAGTAACACTTATTTTCGGACAGAGGGAGTTTTGGGCTTTATGTGAATAAACGGCATATGCATGGCTTGAATTTTTCAGCAAATCAAAAAAAATACGAACTTTATAGTTTAAATTGCACATGTTTTTGCAAAATTTGATTTTTTTTTAATGCTATTTCATCCGTTCTAATTTTTCAGCAAATTTATCTGTTCTCCTTTTTTTTTTGTTGTTGTTGTTGTTGAAATGGCGAATAAATGGCTTGATTTGTTTGTAGAATTGAGGATAATGACAAGTTGTTAGATACTCCTTATTGAATTGAAAATTGGAACTATATCTATTTTTATAATGATAAGAATCTGTTAGTTAATATTAACACTTAACAAATCAAAGTTTGATTTTTCAACCATATTATACATCAACTAACTTTCTGCTTGATTTACAATAGTTTCATTTTCTCAAATTAAAATCTAAACTAGACGACGTGTGCAATTTGTTGGAATGGAGTTGGCTTGTGGGTTTGGTGGTTAGATTTGGCCAAGAAATACTTTGGATAATATTCGATATTTGTAAAAGAAATACTTGTTTGATAGCAACATTATTAACTTTAGTGCAACGATGATGTTACAGAACTCCGATCTCTGAGGATTTTGCACAAGGTTATCCTTCAGATGAAGAATGGCATGGTTATATCAATAATAATGACAGAGTACTTCTTAAAGTAAGCTTTGTTTCCTTATAATTTAGCATTGCTTGTCATTCACTGATTGCCCATTGCCCCGTTTATTATAGTGGGCAAAAGGTTAAAATCTCTAGCAATGATGAATTTGATGTCCGAAATGGACTAATTTCACTTCTAAAAATTATGCAAAACATAATGAGATTCTTGCTTGAGTTTGCATTCCCACATGTTTTGTTGGTAAAGGATTCATTCAAAATCATTATAAAGCTTATCTTATGCATAATTATTGTCAGATATGTGTACCGTTCATCCCTAGTCTCAAATACTTAGTTATTTCTTCAAACTAGATATGGAAAAGCTTTGCCTTTATTAGTAAGGTTTTTATGTAGTGTTTAACTTGGTAAAATTGAGAAATTTGCTTCTAGAATTATGAACCTTTTTTTTCTCCATTGCATTAGATAAATGACTTACTGGGTATGTTGTTGTTGTTGTGCATTAGATAAATGACTCAGACACTGTTTTAGAGCAGCTATCCCTAACTAGCTTGGCATTAACACATAACAACAACAACATACTCAGTGGAATCCCACAAGTGGAGTATGGGGAAGGTAGAATGTACGAAGACCTTACCACTACCTCATAGAGGTAGAGAGGTTGTTTCCTGGGAACCCTCGTCTTTGATAGATGATAATTTCAAACTTTCTAGGCAGAATGGAGTTCCATGTCTCGTATGGACGGGTTTTGATTGAAAGAGGAAACTTCAAAAGCCATAAGTCCACTTTTGAAATTGCAAGTACATTTTTCTATGTTTCCCTTTGATTCGGAGCTATAGACGGACCGCAACATAAGCTGGAGAAACAACAATTTGTGTGTATACTTGTCTTTGAAAATCAATGCACCTTATGATAGCAGCAGTACTTTTTGTCGTGAAAGGGCGAACAGACTGCTCTTTGTGTATGAATAAACAAACACGTGTTTTTCTTTTTGTTGTGTTTTAAATTATTTCCTGCCAATCCATTCATGCAAAGTTCTGTTAATTTTCAGACTATTAATTATTCCTCTCCAACTTCTGCTGGTGCTGAGTGCATTGATCCCGATTGTACATGGGTAGAGCAATGGTAAGCTTCTTTATAGTTTTCTGTAGCAACAACTTACATAGCAAGGGTTTCTGTAAATAGAAGTGGAAATAGATAGTGAAAGATGCTAAACCGTTATACATATTATTTATTTGAAAAGAAGCAACAAATGTTCCACCTCTATAACTAATTCCTTTTATTAAGTCCTCTAATAACATTATTACTGAACATATGTGTTGCTAAGTATTACTGGATATATGTGTTACTTGATGTCATATGAATCTTTAGCAGAACAAAAGTCACAATTATGAAATTTCTAATGCAAAAGTTAATTATTTGTTTAACTATAACATGTGCTTCAACATTCTAATGCCGATACTAAGGATCTAAGAATCCTTTTTTCTTGTCAAAACTATAGAGCAAAAAGAAAATATTAGCCTTTATTGAATGTCTCCAGAAAGATTTTAGATGTCTCAAAAAAAAAAATTACTGACTTCTTTAAAGTGGTTGTGTCTTTAGATGTACTGAACATCAACTAATAGAGGTTTGACAGTCTTACCAATAATTTCAACTCTGATGTGACATAAAATGATTTTAATAAAGGAATTTAGTTCGAAATTCATAGCTCATTGACCTTGTAAGTTGTAAATATGTCATTGATCTTGTTAAGGGTTCATCGTGCTGGTCCTCGAGAGAAAATATATTTCAAACCAGAGGAGGTGAAAGCAGCAATTGTAACCTGTGGTGGACTATGCCCAGGTCTTAATGACGTTATTCGGCAGGTCTTAACATACACTCTGTTCTTTTGCTTTTTCTTCTTCTTTTTTTAAATGCAGTCATCTTATTTTGACGTACAACATTGATGTGTTGTATACTTATTTCTAATGAATGCAGATAGTTATCACCCTTGAGATATACGGTGTGAAGCAAATTGTAGGGATTCCATTTGGATACCGTGGGTTTTCAAACAATGATTTAGCTGAAATGCCAGTAAGTTGCTCCTTAGTACTCTCTGTGCAGATTCTCCTCATATTGGTTAGAGTTAAGTGCAGCAGGCTTAATTTTTCATGAATATTATGGATAAAGTCTTGGTTTTTAGGAAAACTGTACTTCTTAAAATAAGTTGTAGTATATTTTGTTGCCAGTTATCCAGGAAAGTGGTTCAAAATATTCATCTTTCTGGTGGAAGCTTGCTAGGCGTATCACGCGGAGGACCTAAAGTTTCTGACATTGTGGATAGCATTCAGGTTCTTGACTGACACTATAGTTTACTTGCACCAGAACTATTTTGCTGGCTTTATCTAAGATTCAGTTCTTGTCTTAATTTCAGGAAAGAGGAATTAACATGCTCTTTGTTGTGGGTGGAAATGGTACACATGCTGGTGCAAATGCAATTCATGATGAGGTTGTCAATTGTGGCCTCTATATCTGATGCTCTTGCAGACAAATAGATATGTTAATATTGTAAAGTTGGATTATGCTAATCTTAGTTAGGAATGGGTGTGTAGCCGAAAACTACGTAAAGAACTGACTTTTTCTTGAATACATGACTTTCTCTAGTCTTCTCTCATTAGATGAATAATGAATATCTAGATGTGCCTTGTGCCAATATATATTATGGGCTCTCACATCAAATTGAACTTTTTGCCTGGTTGACAAAGAGGAAAAACATCATAACAGATAATAGTATCATTTGTGTCTTTTCTCCCCTCCATGAGGAAATATATAAACTCAGTGGTGTCCAATGGTATAACTTTGAAGTAATGATGCTACTTAGGAAGTATAATTTGCTATTGTGCACTTAATATGCAGTGCCGTAGACGACGTATACAGGTAGCTGTAGTTGGTGTGCCAAAAACTATAGACAATGATATTATGCTTATGGACAAAACATTTGGTTTTGATACTGCTGTTGAAGAAGCGCAAAGAGCCATTAATTCTGCTTATATTGAGGTACTACTTTACAGTCCTGCTATAAGTTTTGCATCCCCTTGCTTCTTTCCCTTTAATCAAAGTTTACTCTTCCCGAAGGTATCTCACAGTATCTGTAGAAAAAGATTGCTCATTTACGTTGCCATCAACAAAAGTAATCATGCATCATAACTCTTCCATAAATATCTATTTACTATATCATAAAGAATTTTTTGTTTCTGTAGGCGCATAGTGCATATCATGGTATTGGAATTGTGAAGTTGATGGGTCGTAGCAGTGGGTTTATAGCTATGCACGCATCACTAGCTAGTGGACAGATAGACATATGCTTGATTCCAGAGGTTAGTCTAATCTCTATCAGTTGTCATATAATCAGTTATTTTTAAGGGCCTTATCAATATAAGACCATGTCTATTTGATCTCAGGTGCCTTTTAATCTGCATGGGCCTCATGGTGTGTTGCAGCATCTGAAATATCTGCTTGAGACAAAGGGATCAGCTGTGGTTTGTGTAGCAGAGGGTGCTGGGCAGGTTAGTTGTGTTGCTTTCTCGTCTGCTGCATTCGGACATGAATTGAGCAGTAATTTTGTAACTCTATATATTTAGTCTTGGCTGTAATTGACAAACCAAAAAAGTTAAGTCTTGTCTATTACCTCGTTCTTTTCTTTTTCCTGTTGTTGATAACAAAATTTAGCGACAGGCCGACATAGAACAAAAAAAGTACTCTAAATATTAATTGGGTATTCACAAATGATTACATTTCACCGAGGTACACATGCGCATTGGATAATGAGAATGTCAGCTGAGGTGGTCTAATCATTTTCTACGTGGACCTCAAAATGCATAGATCTGTAGGTGGCGATACTATGATCATTGAGGTTTAAAAAGAGACGGGGTTAACCTAAATTACATGAGAAGGAAGCTGTCTCAAACTTACTAATTATCGGAATTGATGTGGATTTAGAGAAAAATAGAACATAGTGAAAGGAAAACATTTATATAGGAGATGTCCCTTAATTGATACTGAGGCTTAGTCATTTTCTCAAAACCTACCCACAGTGGCTGTTTACACCAAATTAACCCAACTTAATATAGTTAAGTGATAAAATGAAGTAATTATATACATTAATTAACCATGATGAAGTGGTAGTTGTATATATTCAAGCACAGGTCATGGATCCATTGGTTTGGTGTAAACGCTCAGTGCGAGTAGAGATATTGACTCACTTTACTTCTGGCGTTTTCCTGAGGCTTGTTAACTTGTTTAGAGATTTGTTAGAGTACTTCTGGTTTATCTTAATCGAGACCAATCATAGTGTACTCGAATGACTGGCTAAACGGTGCAGAGTGGATATCAAGATCATATAGCTGAGCCGTAAATGATGTGTTGTAATTGCTGTTATCGTATCGATTACATGTTTATAATAAATAGATTCTAATGATGACCCGACCATTAGGACATAATTAAATTCTCAATCTTTTTGTAGGATTTATAATGATGTCACTTATATTTGATTCAAGCAATAAAAACAGAAGCATCATTTCTGGATCTTATTATTTAATCGCTGTCTTACTCAATCTTTTTGTAGGATTTCCTCGAGAAAACCAATGCGAAAGATGCATCTGGAAATGCTGTACTTGGAGATATTGGTGTTCATATACAACAACAGGTTTGTAGATGGCAAGCTACACATTTATGGGATTGTTGCTAGATATTTCTTGACTAGTTTTACATGTACATATGAGTTGTGTACACCGTAGTTTTAAGGAGCTTTTATTACTCTCCTTGGTTTTCATCATATTAAGAAGTTAAAGCAACTGAGTTATCAAAACAAAAGAAAAGAAAAAGTTAGAGCAACTTAATAGAATCACTTGTAAGGGCCCTTTGTATCTTTGCCCAATATGAGTGTGACACAATCATTTGTTTCCAGTTTTCTTCATCTCCATCTTTATGCTTTCTCCTCCGACTATCGAGGGAAAGCAATATGATGCCCTGTTCAATTTGAGAAGTTCACATGTGTGTGTTCCTTTTTAAAAAAAAAAATCAAGAAAATTTACGATGGTATGCCTGCTTTCTTATAGATCAAAAAGTACTTCAAGGAGATTGGGGTTACAACTGATGTAAAATACATTGATCCTACATACATGATCCGTGCATGCCGTGCAAATGCATCAGATGGAATTCTTTGCACTGTACTAGGTCAAAATGCTGTAAGTCTCTCAACCTGACTTAATACTTATTATAAGATATTCTAGATGTTTATTGTTTTACAAAAGACAAATTGCTTTTTTTTGTTGACATATTTGAAAATTTAACCAATGCTTGGTCATTTAATAGGTTCATGGTGCGTTTGCTGGATATAGCGGGATCACAGTGGGTATATGCAATACTCACTATGTATACTTTCCAATTCCAGAAGTCATTGCTCAACCCAAGGTTGTGGACCCTAACAGTCGCATGTGGCATCGTTGCTTGACGTCCACAGGCCAGCCGGATTTTCTTTGAATTAATTACGCAGCTCATTTTTTTCGCAAGAAACTGCAAAGTCTATTATTATGTATAGTAGAGGAGGAGCAGGGAGCCAGATTGACAAAATTCATGGCATTGCCCTGTTCCTAACTGTTAAAAGGAATAATTCAAGAACATGGGATTCCTCAATTTTTATTAAGGTACATACCCATTCAGAAGGGTATATGTAGAACTATGTTGCTCGGATTACCAAAAAATGTTAATGCACTCGTGTCAGAGTCTCCAAACGCATAGCTTTGGAGGATCTGACACACAATGGCATTAATTTTGAAGAGTCTTAGCAACATAGATGTAGAATAAAACTATCTTAGAGACCCTGAGTTAGCATTTTCACTTGTTCCTTCATAACATGATAAACCATTCTTCTGATTGAAGAAATTATCCTTCTGAACCATTTGACGCAGAAATAAATACCACTTTCTCAATTCAGGAGACGTCATTAATACGAATGTTTCATCGATGTATCATTACAATTTATCATGATCTGCACTTCAATTGATGTATGAGGTACATTTAATATAAATAGCAGTATGTTTTGTATTTCATTGAGTATCTGTATCATTTGCAGACTGATCATGTCCAAGTGTTTGCAGATGATCTGAAATGTGTATTCTTGTAGATGAATATCAGCTCGATGTTTATTATTATCGACTAACAGGCAGGACCGCGACTGCTGTGGTCCTTTTCGACACTGATTAACCCTTGAGTAAGTGAAAGAGCCTGCCTTGGTTTAATTGTGCATGTTGATAGCATTCATTGTCAATGTATCTCACTTGCACAGGAAGAAATTTGAAATAATAGAACACCCCTTAGCTATTGTTCCTCCCACCTAATTTACATTTTATTAAAAATGTGAATCTGAATTAATCGAGATCACAAAGCAGATACCAGACACCGAATTGAAAAAACAATAAAGGTAAGGTATCAAGATGTTACTTTGTACTGGTCCTAAGTCAGAGAAAAGTGAAGTTATTGTTAGTAGTTGTTAACATAGAGAATGGGAATTTAACAAGTCCCAAGATGTTACTTTGTACTGGTCCTTAGCCACCCTCATTTAGCAGCCATGGTGAATAAAAAAGAAACATAAAAGACTGGTCAAACACTAGCATATGTTATTCTGACAAGTGATTAATACTATTTGTTAGATTCATTTATACTTCTTTTACCGAATGGAAGATAAGGTTACGTACAATAGACTTTTATGGTCAGATCCTTTCTTGAACCTTGTGCACAGTAAGAGCTTTACTACACTAAGTTTGCTTTGAATTTTTTCATTTTCGAGATTTCAATTCAAGATCTCTGATTAGAATCGAGGAATCATATTCATAGCGTCATGACCTTTTAACGACGACAGACTCAGTACATTCCTACAAAGGTGAAGTGTATGCAATTTTAGATTATACCTTAGACACTCTGCTCAAATAATGCTCCCTCAACCCTTCAATGGTGACAAAATCCTGCCATATTCCCCACTAACTAAAATTAAAATTTTTGTGCAGGTTATATTATTAAACAAAAAATACTTTCATTTTAAGATTCTGTCCTTTACATGAATGCACAAAGGAATCCAACTTAAACTACTAAAAGTGTTTCTGAATTTGTGGAAGAGAAAAAAAAAACTTTAATCATCCCATAGAAAGTACTTTGTTCTTGGATAATGTGTTGAAAAAACAAAATATTTCCTTCGTCTCAAAATAAATATCATCTTAATAAAAATTGCATCTATTAAAAAAATCAATATGTACTATGTATAATGTACTAAACTATCTCTATTTAATAAATTTCTCTCGAGAGTTAAACACTATTAATAAAAATGATATATAAGGGATAATTAGACAACATATTAAATCTTATTTTGAATTTTTAAGATAACGCTTATTTTGGGACAAAAACTTCGGTCATCAAGAATCATATTGATAGTACAAAATTGAGGGTAAAAGGGAGAATGTCCTTTCTATATATGTATATAATATAGTTGTTAAATTTCTCAACTACCTAACCAAAATTTGCAATTGTAGTGTTTGTTGTTGAGATTTGTTATTATCTAATAAATGAGTGGTGAGGGTCCAAATGCAAGCAAGGCATTGCACTTCTTTTAAATATATTTGCTAAGGCATATTGATTGATAATTTGTTCATATGGGAGTCATTTAGTGCGATGTATAAGTAAAATTATTTTATCTTGCATTTGATTGCAGGTTTTAGATGGTCATTGGATTATTTATCTCATATAGTGAAATAATTTATCTCGAGATAATTATCCTGAAATAACTTGTTCCCAATCAAGCAAACCCTATAGAATTTATTTATGTAATGAATTATGATAATAGTTTAGGTTAGATATATTCATACCTTTATGACAAATATGGATCATTTCACAAAGTTTTGGGGGAAATCTAAATTTTTCCCTTTTAAAATTGTTTATCCATGCGCTTTGTTTTACCTCGTAATATCTATCTGGTGATCTTAAATATGCAATGATATTTGTATGATAAAAGTTAAAAATTTAAGTTTTAAATATTTAAAAAGTAATATTTTTTTGGTTAATAAATAATTAAAAAGAAAAGGGAGGAGTACTACTTGTGTATAAAATCATCAAATTTAAGTATATTTGCATATATTATATCTTCATATTAATCTTAGTTTCACAATAACTTTGAATTTATCCAACTTCAATGTTTTCTCTAAAACTATTATTATAATTGCATGGTCTTACTATTATAAATGAAATGAATGTGAGATTCAATGTTATAATTAATTTTTTATATTAATAGAACTCCACTTATAAATCTATGAAATCAACATGGCATTTCTTGATATTTAATTCTTGTGAGAATTTATCGAAAATAACATCTTATTTTTATAAATATTTTATCTTTTTTTCATTTTACTTGTGAAAATACACCTTTTTTTTTAATGAACTTGGAAATTAAAATAATACTTATCCATTCCAAGAAATACAAAAAGCTACTAATGAAGCTTTTTTAGTAATCCAATAAGCTTGTAGCAATCATAACTACATTGAAGTTAGTTTGACATTCAAATTGACCATTCAACAAGAAATATATTTGCAATTTCAAGGCAATTGTCTTTAGGTTCTTTCTTGGAACTACTACTACAACAATATACTCGTAAAATTCCACAAGTGAAGTCTGGGGAGGATAAAATATACGCAGACCTTATCACTATCTCATAAAAGTAGAGAGACTGTTTGCTGGGAACCAGCTTCTTTCTTGGAACTAATTTATCTAATTAAATAGTACTCCTCCTTAATTTTATTTGTCACATTTCGCTTCTTGATGATCAAACTATGTGAATTTTATTTAATATTTTAAAATATATCTATTATCCTGTTAAATAATTTTTTTACATTTAAATTTTAAATATTAACTTAATCTGGCTTGGTTTAATTTAATCAATCATAAAATAAAATGTGATGAGTAAAAGTGAGCGAAAGAACTGTTTATTTGATAAATTAATGTCTAATAAATCCAAAGTAGCCATGATTATTGAAAAAGACGTGTTTAGAATTTAAATTTAAAGGATTCAGCAACATAAAATTTATTGTATATTTAAACTTATTATGTGTATACACATCAATAAAATCTTAACTTTAAATGTCAATATATATATACGATAACACGTTATTATAGCAACTATAAAATTTTCAGATAAACGTTGTCACTATAATGAGGTTTAACTAAATTGTAGTTCCACCGACCATTTAAAAGCAAAAGTTTATTTTATTTATTTATTTATTAAAATAAAATAATCTAGAGGCTCTTGAGTTTTGACCATGCTTAGCTGTTTTTGGTCAGTCAAATCTAAATTAAGTACATAAAATTTTACCATTAATTTTTTACTGTCTTTGTCTTTATATATGCAAAGTCATTCTTATGTTTTTTTTATACTAAATAATTTAATAGAATTAAAAATATTAACACTTGTTGGTCTGACAATAATATGCTTTTGGTAGTAATTTAGGGATTTTAATTAAAAAATTTACCTAAAAGAATTGTTAAGAGTAATTTAATTGGTGAAACTAATTAATTTAGACAGTATGTTATCAAGTCATAATTATAAGTATTATTTATTTGCAAAATAAGGTGAAGAAAGTGTTATAATAGATTAAATGATGTGTATATATATATATATATATATATATATATATATATATATATATATATATCTCAATATCCGAGATAAAAATAAATACAATAACTATCCTTGGTGATATAAAGCTGCGTCATATCCTGTCTAATCACCTTCCCTCAATACTTCTTCGGTCTATATCTATCTCTCTGTGTAACCCCTAAATCCAACCTCTCGCACCTCCCTAATAGGATCGTCAGTACTTCTTCTTTGCACATGTCCGCAATCTGCATCTTCTAAACATGTGATTTTTTTATTAGCTAACACTCCACCCCTCATATGGCAAAGACGGTCTAACCACCATTCTGTAAAACTTACTTTTTAAGTTTGGATGGTATCTTCTTATCATCCGAGATAAAAAGAAAATGAGAAAAAAGAATAGACAAATCCAATCTAACGCAATCTTAAAGACGCCTATATTTTTCTCGAGCTTTCACATTTAATGAAGTATCAATTAAGTGAGACATTTAATGACATAAATTTTTTTTTATCATAAAGATTATTAAAACCTAAGAAAGATATGATTTGGATCATGTAATGTATTAATTATACACCTTTTTTGGATCATTTAAGATTAGACACATCGTCAATCTTTCACGTTTAATTTGATGGATACGAGGACTTCATTATAATCATATTGTAAAATAGCTCCTCCAACTTATTTAACAGTATAATATATTAATTATGATTTTAATAATTTAGAGTTAAGGAGTTCAGAATAATTATAATATTATAAAAAACTTATAATTAACTTTTAAAGATGCATATGTAATTTAAGTGAAAAGCAATCGATTCAATTGAATTTAAGAAATTCATCCTAAATTCATCTCAAAGAGATCAACTATAAACGATGCATATGTTATATCGATGATATACTCTTGCAATTATGATAGAAAGTTATTTACTTGCCAAATTCTTTGCCTTTCTTTTGAATCAAAGTAGAACATGACTATTGTGTTTTAATCGATGGGGGGAAGCGATAGCTTCGTGCTCCACTTCTCTCGCGTTTTCTTGCATGATAAAAGAGATATTAAATAAATGTAGTGCAATGAAATAAAGTTAATATAGTTCTCTCTGAACTAATACATGTAATAGAGTCACTATGAAGAAATTCCGATCTAATGGATGAGATCCTCCATCTTGAATTAAAGATTTAGAGTTAAGTTTTAAGAATGAATAAATTCAAGAATAGAGCATTTCCTATTTTTATAAGTCATACATGATATAATTCAGATTAGTTGAGTCAGTGAATAACAAATACCGATAATTATACTTACGAATTAATACATATAACTAGTACATATAATTAGACAAACATAACTTAGCAATACTTGAGTGATAGTGTTGAAAGTAGTAGTATTATGATTCAAAAATTAAAATTTAGGTCAAATTATTAGTTTGTATCATGAACTCAAAGAAAATATTTTAAGAAAAGGTATTAATAGTTAAACAAATTTTTATCTTTTTTTTTAGAAATTTTCACATATAGCAATTCAAAAATGTCTTAATTATGTTTTATAGCTATAGTTTGGATATTTACATTTCATAACTATAGTTATAACAGCGTTTGTATATGTTTGCATAATTCGTTATACAATTCACAATTTTTGTCTAGCATTTGTGTATTTTGCTACACAATTCGTGCATAGCTTTGATAATTCGCTATACGATTCACAGTATCTGATATTTCGCTATGCAATTTGATTCGCACACATATTTTGTATAATCATGCACAACGTTCGTATAAATCGCGTGACTTATACAAAACTCTCAAACTATAATTACAACTACATATTTGCCGCGAACCATAACTAATTCAAATTATAGCCACATTAACTAATTAACTAGTATATATCTGCTTATTCACGTAACTGGAAAAGGGAATGAATAATTTATGTTTGTTTAGCCTAGGTTAAAGGCTGCAAAATCAAGTAAGGTTGATTAGGTTTTGAAACATAAAATTTTGAACCAAAAATCTAAGAAAAAAATTGGATGAATACAAACAAGTCAGTGTAATGAGTAGATTCATCTGATAAAAATTAAGGAACAATCCAAAAACATTTAAAATAATTATTTATAAATTCAATTCCCAAGGTTTCTATATCCCTTTATTTAGTTTATTTTATAAAAAAAAATTCAGTGAGTCAGTGTTGTAAATGAGAAAACCAAGATGTTGACCAGTCTTTTCAAAATATAATATGCTTTGCTATATTTTCTTTAAAATATTTTATTGCATTTTGAAAAATAAAAAAATCGACTCTCGCTATACTTGAACAAAGACACTCGATCGATCCGACTTTCCCAAAATGCCCTCCACCGGCCCTTCTTCTTTATGGATCTGAATTTTTCACGTTGTTTCAATTGTCGTGCTTGAAGGAGAAGAAAGAAATGCATGAATGTTCTTTTGAAAAAATGTATAGTAATACACCTATTGAGACGAAACTAAAGGCGAGTCTCGTAGGTGGGCGTATCGAACTGAAATAAAGATCCAGCGACTGCTGACAACAACAAACCCTGAATGCCTTTTGGAAGCACTCGGTTTGTTCACTTAATAAGGGTGTTAAGCTATTCATATTAATCATTAATTTTCATAATGCGTGTAAAATTTACGAGATAGATAAATAAAAGTGAACGGAGAGAGTCGATTTCTCAAAAATATATTTTTTATTCATGTAAGTTAAAAATTAGACACGTAGTTAGATGGTCAAATGAAAACGGATTGTGGGCCATAGATTTGTGGGCCCAATATTTGCCAATTCGGATCCCTAAAAAGTACATAAAAGGTCATCATTACCAAAAACAACTAAACGACGCCGTACTGTTCATTTACTTGATTAATATTTTTTTTATACTCATATAAGTAGTAATTTACAAATTATTTATACCAAAATTTTGATGATATTTTTATATTATATTGCTTGTGGGATAACAATTATTATTTAATGTGATTTTATGAATAAAATTTAAAAAGTATACAATATACGCCGACTTTATTCCTATTTTTTACAGAATAAAAAAATTATTTTCAATAAATTCTCATCTCGATTAAAAAAAAAATCAAAGCAAGGAGCAAAAAATACATATATTAGATGGAAAAATAAAATGACTATTTCATTGAAGCATATTATTTCAAAAAAAATTAAATGTCTTGCTTTTGATAAAGACTATCCATACATAATATGACAGAAAATGACCATGATCTATCAATTTATTCTGTGTCAATAATGCAACAATTTTTTTTAAAAAAAATTGATTCAAATTATGGATTTTATCAATTGAATGGGGAACATATGTGTCCCTCCGCAACCAATAAAAATTTATCTGCATCGAGTATTTATATTAAACGAGTAGATGCCTCATAAGTGTTTGCATGTACACTTATACAATCACATTAAATCATTAAGTTGATTTGACAAAAATATTTTATCTGAATAAGCATTTATATTGAACGTTAAATGTGATATAAAACGCGAGATAATGTAAAATTTCTCAAAATTGAGTTTGGGATTAGATTTATATTGTGTTTGGTTGACAATATAAATTTATGTCAGACTCTCAACTAAACACAGCATAAATATTATATTATCTGGAGTGTCTCACCTGATCCCATCCGATTTGAAATTGTTTCATCCTATCTCCAGTAATTATAATCTCAAGATAATTTACTTGTGCATCGCAAACTATCCTAAATTTGATAGTAAATAAAATAATAGAACAAAAATTAGTAGTTATTATCAGTTAGTACATTTGTTTAATTGTTAGAATTCAAAATATTTTTAGTACAAAGTTTGGTAATAATTTATATTCTATTTGATGGACATTTCCTAGTGTACCACCAAAGAGTTGTATAGTATAATGTATTTTAATAGTGTATAGTTTAATAGTAGAAATTTTAGTACAAAGTTTGGTAATAATTTATGTTGTGTTTGACTGGACAAAAATTTAAGATTTTGGATTTCAATTTTTGAACTACCACAATCAAATTTTAGTCTTCAAGTTTGAAGTGTGAATGTGTACACAATTGAAAGTATTTTGTAAGTTTGGAGTATGTTTTAAATAGTGGTCCTAAGAGGTTAATTGTGCAACTCGCTTGGAGTATAATGAGATGATTGAGATTCCTTCGTCTTTATCTTAAGAATTAAATTTCAAATTCTGAAATAAAGAAATTTTTGATAAAAGGAATAATTGAGATCTCTTCACCTTTTGGTTACACGTTTGTTAGTGTAGGAATTAATAATGTTATGGATGGATTGACGTGGAAATTTAAGATGAGGTATCATAGTGTATGTTATTTGCAGATGACATGTAGAGGAGTTAATAATAGATTGAATATTTGGAGATAGACATAGACCCTATAGTTGAGAGATTATACGTTGAGCATGATTAAAATGGAGTACATGGAGTGCAAGTTCAGTTACGCTTGCATGAGACAAATATGGAAGTGAAAATTGATACAGAGTTCATCTTCAAGAGAGGAAGCTTAAAAAGTATCTTGGGTCGATAATTCAAGAAAATAGAGAGACTGATGATGATTACATCGTGTACGAGTGGGGTGGATGAATAGGACCTTCCATCTGATATCCGTTGTAATAAGAATGTGTCATTGAGACTTAAAATAACTTCTATAAAGTGGTGATTTTGAAACCAACTATGTTGTATGGGGTAAAGTATTATTTAATCAAGAAATCACAGTTTAGAAAATGAATGTAGCAAAGATGAGTTGGATCAATTTATGTGGACACTGGGAGAAATAAGATAAAAAACGAAGATATATGAAATAAGGTAGAGGTGACATCCGTAGTAGTTAGTAGGCAAAGATGCAAAAAGTAACGCTGAGATGATTCGAGCATCTCAGCCTTACCACCGACAAGTGGGGTCTGGAGAGAATAAAAATATACTTGGACCTTACCACTACCTCATAGAGATAGAGAAGTTGTTTCCGAAAAACCCTCGTCATCATTGAATAATACACTCATATATATACTTGTTCTGTCATTCAGCATCCTACATAATGAATAGAGAGACTCATTTTGCAATACACAATGCACCATTTTTAACCAAAAAAAAAATGAAGAGCAAAAGGACTTTTTTGGATGTTTTATTCCATAGCACCATGAAAATACATCTCAGTTTCACTAGAAAATAGAAATAATAAAACAATACCACCCTTAATAACCTCCACTAACTATACTATGATCCTCTATACTATATTTTTCATCTGAATTTTTTTCAAAATTACCCAATATGAAAGAAAAAAAAAAGCTCAATCCTTCTCCTCAACCTTCTATTACTATGGTTGTTGACAACTAAGGATTATTATTAACAGCTGTTGACAATTCTTTTCATGCTAAAAACATGGACCCCTCCCCATCCTCTTTTCCTCAATGCTTTTGTGACTTTTAAAGCCACCACAACAACAAATCTTCCATGTAGCCAAAACTGATTGGACTTTTAGGGTGTGAAGCTCTAAAAAACTAAAATAAAAATTAAAAAAATTCAGAGTTGATGATGTATTTTGCCTCTTAAGTCCCCTCATGAAATGATGTTTGTGTCAAGTTTCCTCCTTTTAGCATTTGGACTTGAAGGAACTGTTCCTTCACCAGTTTTATAGCTAAAGCAAGCAGCTTCCAACACCCCATTGGGAGTTTGAGGTACTGATGTTGCAGCAGTAGTAGCAGCACTAGTCCCACTAACCAATGTCAAATCTTGAATCAGTTCAAGACATTTCATCACTCTGTCCTGCAATATCACAAGAAAGAAAAAAAAATGAAGCCCCACATCCATAAACTAATATTTAAAATCAAGTTGGTAAAATTTTAATGAAACAAGAATCTAGATTAGTGGTGCACGGTTCGAAACTCAGTGGACAATGTTATGTCTCTTTATTCAAGCTTAAACGTTAGCAGCGTTTGAGCTCGTGACGTGCACCTAACCACACCACATGTGGGGCGTTCGAAACTCAGTGGACAATGCCTCTTTATTCAAATTTAAACATTAACAACGTTTTAGCTTGTGATGTGCATCAATCCATACATGGGGCATGGTTCGAAACACAATGGACAACACTTAACAGTATCACTCTTTATTCAAACTTAAACACTAGCAATGTTTGAGCTCGTGATGTGCGCCTAAACCACACGCCACGGATGTGCTCTTTCCACTAAAAGAAAGTAAAGGGGGGCAAGAATCAAGAGTTTTATATCAGTGGGGCACCAATCTAAAATCTTTCACCTTTTCAACTTGTGTGGAGAAGCAAGGCATTGCCTTATCAATGTCTTTTGCTTGTGGCCTTTCCCGTGAAACAGACATTGCCACTGCTGCTGCAATTTCAGAAGGCCTGAATTCCAAGAAGTCAATACCTGCATCCAATTTCCCCAACCAAGGACTGGATCAAACACTTAATGATTTTTGGGATCAAGAAATGGTACAATATGTAACTCGGATGTGTGCCAGATTCTCTAAAGCAATGCGTTTTTGGAGGTTCCGGACACAGGTGAGGCAACATTTTTTTGAGAATCCGAGCAACATAGATTCGAACAATATCCAAAAAGACTCAACAGAGTATAGTGAGAGTCTAACCTTTTACTATGCTTAATATTAGCTGAATTGATCTAGAAACCAATTGCCTTGATGGGATTTCATCAAGATTCATCTTTTTCGTAAAATAATCTATGAATGTGCAAGGTGTATAAGCCTGCATTCTCCATCTCAATGTGCTCAATACCAAAAGTTCCATTCTTTGTATTGTTTTCCCTTCAAATAAAAACTTAGGCTCCCCTACCTGTAACCAAGAACACCAAAAAATCAAGATTTACTACAAATATTCTAATTCAAGAATACGACACGCCGAGTGTGATCCCAAGACCTTACCGCTACCTTGGAGGTAGAGAGGTTGTTTCCAGTAGACCCTCAGTTCAAGGAAAAAACAGTGCAAAGCAATACGGAAAATGAACTAACAAGAATGTATAGTTTAATAAATTGTACCAAAACAAGTTCTTGAAATGGACATTTGTATTAACCTGTAAGTCAACAGTCAAGGGAACATCGATTTCTTCCATTTTGACTGCAAGGGATAAACAGGCTACAGCTAACAATTGAATTGTCCAAGTTTTACCTCTCTGTAAATCATCCATGAGAAAAAGGTGATTTAGCAGAATGCAGAATAATCAGCCAACAGTGAAAAGTTCAAACACAAAGAAACAAAGTGTAAGACAAAATTATTTAAAGTGGACTTACTGGCAGTTCATACACAGACAGAAACCTATCAAGGTAATTTATTGACAAACAGAAACTCAGCTCTCCAAACCCATAATGCACATGAGCCTGAAAAGCACACAACACAAAAAACCTAATCAGAAAAATAATCACTATAGTAGAATTTTCATTTGTGCAGTTCCAAAGTAAAATTAACTAAAACAGAACATGCCAAAGAGAGGTTGTATAAACATCAAAAAGTTCTCATTTTTACTATTTTGTTCTTTAAAAACCAATCAATTAGTATCACCTATATATGTCCCCACTAATCAATGTATAACAAATTCAGCGTGATCCCACAAGTGAGGTCTGAGAAGGTAGTGCGTATTTAGACCTTACTCTAAGTAGGGAGGTTATTTCCGATAGACGATAGAGCAACACAAAAACAACCAATAGAAATAGAAATCTAAAAATACAATAATACAAAACTAATACTAATACTCCATGAATGGGAAAGCAAAAAACTCAACTACCTACTAATCAAAGTACATTTTCAAGTAAAATTCAAGAAAAGGACATCAAAGTTAAAGGAAAAAAAAGGCTCTATTTTCAGTGAAGGACTAGAAACTCAATGAGTAAACAAACATTTACCAGAAAAAAGTATAAGATTAAGATTGAGATTAATGCAAACATAAAAGTTGATCAAAATGGAATGAAAGTACTAGATTGTACTAAATCATCAAATTAACAGAAAAATGATCAAAACCAATGCCATCATTATCAAAAAAGGAGAAAAAAACATATAGTTAACCTTCCAAATCCAATCAACAGCCTCTCTTCTAAAATTCAAATCCAAATCCCCAATTCTCAATCTATTGAGATAATCATCTTTGGGTACAAAAGCTTTTTCCCGTTCCACCATAAAACAAAAGCTTTCTTCACTTAGACTTGGCAACAAATCAATCAATGCCACTGATCTGCCATAGTCAAAGCTCAAAACTTTACTCTTTTCTAGCGTTTTTTGGTCAGAATCAAGATCATCAAAGCAATGATTCTTGGTTTCTGTACAAAAGAGTATGTCTGAGTCTACACAGCCATTGCTGTTATCACCCATTGAAAAAAACAAAGCAAAAAACTAAAATAAATTAAAAAACCCTTTGTTCCTGAAAACCCTTTAATCAAAATCCATTCTTTACAAGATTGAACCTCATCTCCATCTCCATTTTCAAGTAAAAAGCAAAAAACAACCTCCCCCCTAAAACCCCTTAATCAAAATCCCCATTTTCAAAACAATAACATCATTTCTACAGATTTTTGCATGTTACCATCAACATTTTTCTTTTCATTTTTTGGGTTTTTTCTAATAGGAATACAGAGAAAAAAGGGGAAGAAGAGACAGAGAAGGAGAGTATATAGAGAGAGTGATGTGGGGTTTGGAGACTGCTTTTCAAGAAGAAAAAAGAAAGGTTTATGTAGGAAATGGACACTTGGGGTTAGGGTAAAGAAGGAATTTTAATTATACATTAAAATTAATTAAACCTAAAAAAACAACAAAAATATGGAGGAAAAAAATTATATTCACTCCATCACAATTTATATGATAGTTTTATGTTCAAAATAATTTAATTTTAATATTTCAAATTTAACTGATCGACAATTATTCATTAAATATTTTTACGAGTTGTAGATAAAGATACTATAAAAAGTCACATAAATTGAGACTGAACCTAGTCATTGTTCTAGAATTTTAGAAATTACAAATAAAACTTTAAAATAATTTCATTTTAATTATAAATTTTGAAATTTTATAAAAATTACTTTTTTATTTTTACATAAAATCACATGTATATACAAAAATAAAATCAAGATTGTGTTTTCTAAACTTTTTAGGAGTACAAATTATTGTTTTGCCTTTTTCTTCCTTTGAGGAAGGAAAAGAAAAAAGAATTAAGAGAATTGACTTGACCAAGTGAGCTAGTGATGATGTAATAAATAATTCTACATTTTTTAGAGAAAATAATAAATGATTTTACATGGAATAATATATATTTATATTTCCTTTTTTGAATTTGTTTTCTTTTTTTCAGTTTAGGGCAAAGTAAAATTAATATGCACTATATTAGAAAAAATATTATTGTAATCCATCTGTTAGTAGTTTTGCTAAAATAATTTGTTTCAAAATATTTCACATTTATAAAAAAAAAAAATAGTAAGTCTTTTATTTATTTTTCCAAATTGTCCTTCAATTTCAATTGGTAGAATATTTATCAAATGAGAATCTCAAAAGAGATTAATTATAGGTTATACAAATAATTTTATGATCAAAGGCTAAAAGTATTAAATATTTTTTTCTTAATATTGCATAGAAATCTTAAACAACAAATTATAGTGAAAAAGGGTAGTAATAATTTTTTATAGTTTTCTCTTGTAATTTGATATGAAAATTAAGTACTTGGGAAATGTAATTATTGAATTTCCTTTCCAAGATTTAGAGCTTGAAACTAAAAAAAAACATTTTCTTTGTTTTGGTTGTTACTTAAATTTCATTATATCGTATTGTTTAAATTCATCGGTAGGTGACAACGAAAAGATTCATATACCCTACATTTTTGTTTGGATGGATTGTGTTACGATCGATATGGTATGATTGTGTCTTTACTTCTTTGTTTTATCATTCACCCTATCTTTTCATGATATCTATCACATACCCTACAATTTCTCCTAAGTTTATCATTCAAATTATGGATGTATGACATTATGTGACGATGGACAACAATACAATCTATGCAAATATTATATTCATTAAAACAATACAGTACGATACAATACAACACAACACATCACAATACAATATATTATGAAAACAATACATAATATTCCATTCAAACAAAGTGTAAAAGTATCAGAATTTCTCTAGAATATATTGCTTAATTTTCAATTTAGATATATTGAAAATTCTTTATAGATATGTCGTCTTATTTTAAATTAAGAGATATTAAAACTTCTCTCGAGTACATCTTTACATTTTAACTATACCTATCAACACCCTACACTTATAACAATTTATTTTTGAAACATTAGAAGTCATAAATTTAGAGAAAATAACACTTGGAACCCAAGAGGACGAATTATTTATAAGCGGCTATTTTCTCAGAGTAATAAATTACTCTGAGGAATAATTTACAGGAAATTACTTTGATATCATCAAAGTAATAAATACTATCAAAGTTTATAGTTTAATAAATAAGATTGTAACTTTAATATTTTTTTATTTATTTCATAAAAAAAGATTTCAATCCTATATGATACCGATAGAGTATCAATATAGTAATGGAGCATCACATATGATCAAGTTCAGTCCTATATGACATTGCTATAGTATCATATACCAACGGGAGTATCACAAAATAGTGATGCTGACATTATGCTAACGTCATACGAGAAATAAAAAAGGAGAAGGTAAGATAAGCAAATAACTAGTTTGATCAGGAGTAATTAGGTCTATTTTATATAATTTTTTTTAGATTTAAAGCGATAATACACCTAACCTAATTGAGTAATTGGTGATAGAAATGTACATACAAAACAAATGATTATTTATAGGTTTAGTGAAAAAGAAATTGTCTTACCCTCTTCTTTTTCACTTTTTTTCTTTGTAAAGAACAATAAAATAATTCCAATTATGCCTCTACTTATTAATTGCTCCTATGATTAATTAAAACGCATAATATGCATTAAATTTAGTACGACTAAAAGTACTCAAATAATATATTAGTACAACTAATTTCTTTTTAAGGCATTTACCTCTTTTTTTAAGGAACTTATTTAAAAAAAAAATGTTTTCAAAAATTTTAACTAATCGAACATAAAAATTAGATAATATTTTCTTGCTCCACATCAATTAATGTTGTGTCTAGAATATATTATATTAAGTAAAACCATTTGACTTTGTAGTTCGATAAAATTTCGTTGTAACAGTAATTCATTAACATGATATTTCATCATAATAATATATCGTCTTACTTTAAAACTAGAGGTATTGGTTGTCTTGTTTTAAATTTAGATATACTAAAACTTTTCTTGAGTATGTTGTGATTTTAAATTTAGAGATGAGTATATCGTCTTATTTTAAAATTAGATGAACTGAAACTTCTCTCAATCATATCATTTTATTTAAAATTTTGATATATTGGAACTTCTCTGTCGTCTTATGTTAAATTTAAAGATGCTAGAACTTTTCTCAAGTATCTCATCTTATTTTAAATTTAGATGTACAGGAGCTTCTCTCAAGTATCTCATCTTATTTTATATTTAGATGCACAAGGGCTACTCTCGAATATCTCGTCTTACTTTTAAATTAGATGTATAGAAGCGTTTCTTTAATATATTGTCTTTCTTAAATTTAGAGATACTGAAACTTTTCTTGAGTATATCGTCTTATTTTAAATTTATAGATAATGAAACTTCTCTCAAATATATCGTCTTATTTCGAATATGTAGCTATCAACATTCAATATTTATAATAACTCATCTTAATTTAAATTAGATGCATGAAAATTTCTCGAGTATATCATCTTATTTTACATTTAGAGATACTAAAACTTCTCTCGAGTGTGTTGTCTTATTTTAAACATAGAGATACTGAAACTTCTCTAGAGTATATCATATTACTCTAAATATACCTATCTGCATGTAATATTTATAACAATTATAGTGTACGTGGGTTGCATCTGTATTCTCTTATATGCTATTTTGATTTCAAACCTTAAATAATTTATAAATAAAATAGTAAATTCATAGATGTAAGTATATCACAATTTTGTCTATTGCAATTCTTTTATTGAAGAACAAAAAAATTTAATCGATATCTTTAAAGACCTTCGTGTTTTTAATACAACATAGATTAACTCCAAAAACCTTAAAATTCATCAACTTAAACGATAATACACTTTACTTAACCATAGTTGGTGATAAAAATTTCATACAAATAACACATGATTTATTGTATTTATTTAATAGGTTTGGTGAAAAATAATTGTCTTACCCTTTTATTTTTCACCTTTTTCCTTTGAAAACACAAGAAATAATTATTTCTAGTATACTCATTAATTGTTCCTATGATTATTAAATCGACACATATATGAATGTAATAATGAAGTTAATTAATATACATTAAAATCTAGAATTATTAATGCTTTTCACTTTTTCTAATAATTAGCAAAATGTTCTTTTAGGAAAATAAATGAGTTTTTACCTTTTTTATAGTGAGCAAAAAATATTAAAATGAAGATATTTGTATATATTTTAGACAATATTATGGAGGGTGGGGTGAAGATAAGGTCCGTTGAAGGTGGAGATGACCTAATCAATATGCATGAGCTGTCATTTGTGAAACTTATTTTTCTTACTTTCACTCGAAAAAATATTTTCCTTATTTTAAAGGAACTTGTTGTCCTAAAGAACGTATTTTTCAAAAAATTGATCA
This sequence comes from Solanum rostratum, assembly GCA_029948455.1. Classification (NCBI taxonomy): domain Eukaryota; kingdom Viridiplantae; phylum Streptophyta; class Magnoliopsida; order Solanales; family Solanaceae; genus Solanum; species Solanum rostratum. Next base: position 2,091,631 of record CM057053.1, on the reverse strand, counting down.
ATCTAACATGAAGAAGTCAAAAAAATATTTTCTGACTCCATACTGAACATACTCAGCTAAATTCGTAGATATATTGATCATTATTTCTGAAATAATTTTTCTCTTAATTATTTAAAAACATGAATGAAACATGTGTGTCTAGGTACTCACAAACATAATGTCTATTATAGTATAGCCCCAATAGAAATGTGATGATTGATCCACAATCAGAAAAGATGCCTTCAAGCAACTCGATAGAAATTAGAAGAAAAAGATAAATTGATTGTTATTTCTATCTGCCTGTTGACTCGTAAGTTATGACTCAAGGTTGTAACTCATGAATTTCTTACGATTAAGTAAGATTTTATTTATATATATATGAAAAATCTTTGACCTTTTTGCTTAGAATTTATATTATATTTATTAAATTCATTTAACTTTTTAGTATACAAACATAAACATCTTTAAGAAAAAGGCATAAAAATTTCAACATCTATATTTCTTTATTGAAAAAAATATAGTAACGGTTCAAATTGTAGGGCATGTGATTTCATGTGGAGGAAATTGAAAAACAAAGAAATTTGTATGTCTACTAATTATTGATATTATTCCTACCGTTGGAAAATGATAAATTGATTTTATATGAGGAAAAAACATATAAAACTTTGTACATAACATTTTTGTTGATATTTTGAAAAAGGATAAATCTTATAAGCTTATGATTTTATGTAAACAAAATTGGATTTAATGATATTTTAAAGTCGAGTCTTTGGTCGGGATAGAACCAATGCTTATTAACCATCCGTCTAGAAAAAATGGTGAGGGTTATCTATGGACTCAATGTCCTCGCTGAGGTTTGCCCCACTGTATGGGATTTGTCTAGACTTAGCACTGAGGTTTTCGCCGCCTCATCAGAATTCATTCGCCTAAACTCAGTTGAACTCTGGCCCACATCGACAAGGTTGGCACGGAAGTGGCTCTGATACCATATATAACGAGTCAGTCCGCTAGTGATATCGTCCCCTTCGGGCCTAAGCCCACATAGCTTTAAAATGTGTCACTAGTAGGTAAGGTCTGTTACTTATATACCCAACATCTCTCCTGTGTTTTTGTCGATGTGAGACTTCTCATCTCAACATAAATTATTACAGGTAACTCTACAACGCCTAAATTCATATTTACTCGAGACTCATAAAAATTATTCATGCAACATATAAATTCAAATTCAATCAGACTCCACCAAAAATAAGTACTCCTACAATATATAAATCTAAATTTAATCTCTTCTCAACATAAATACCAGATATTTCACGAAAATTAAAGAAACAACAATAGATGTAATAAAGTGAATTTGAGTATAGTAGGCATGCATGCTTATTTCTTTTCTCCTATAGAACTTTAATCAAACACAAAATTTTAACCTTTTATTTTTCTTCTCCAAGCATAGATACTCTTTTCAATATCTTCCTCTTTATTCTTACAATTTTACTATATTTTATATTTGTTAAAACCAACTTTTAACTCCCATAACTTTTTAGTACAAGCAAATGTATATCAAAGTTATATAGCATGTCACATGTAGTGGTGCATCAATTCAAAAGTTATTTTTGCAGCTTTTTTTTTAATCACTTTTGTTTGTGGAAGTGAAAAGGAGTACATTATAGTTTAGTTATATGAAGCCTTTATGTAACTACAACACACTACTAAGAATTTAGTCAACTAGCGATAATTCATTAGAAATATCTTGGACAAATATTTTTTTCGATAGATTTTCAACTGAATATCAGTCAGAAATGATCATGGAAGAAAGGGTTAGTTTGACTCTTATTTTCTTATTATCTTAGTGTTATCATTTATAATATCACCATATACACAATCTGCGATGATCATGGAATATTTAGGGTTTTTTCTGGTTAATTTTTACATGTTTGTTAGTAGTCAGGGATATTGAATTTACTTTGAAATAAAAGAAAAAACTAGACACATAGAGTACGTGTACATATCTGATAGAACCTCCACTCAAAGAATAAGAACACTTATCTATTTATGCATATACATAAATTACAATCCAAGAAAAAAAAAACACTTAATTTACTTAACTCGCGAACCCATGATTGAACACTATGATGTTGTAGCCTCGCCTCGAACAATAAAATCGTCTAAACATTTTCATCTAATTAAACATTATTTTATCTCGAAAAATCAATTTTCTTCAATCATGTTCAATATGAATTGAGTGATCGTCTAAAAGAATCAAATCAAGCATATCACATAGCCCTTGCTACTCCATCATAAGAGCCGAACCACGAGACTGATATTTGCATCAGAGTAAATTGTCGACGTCTTTAAATTATTATTTTTTGTTAAAAGGGAATCAAATAGGGTATTATTGTTTATGTGCACGGTCAGGTACATTTTTATTTTTTTTATATAACTTTTATAATCACGTTATGTTATTCCTCCATACTTTGTACTTTACTACTTGTACTACATACACTTTGAACAAAAGTCCGTAAAATGCTGCACCAGGAATGGGATGAGGCTACCTTCATTTTATTAGAGTATAATATTTACGTTAATTTTGATTCAAATTTTATATTTATTTAATAATTTAAATAAATTTAAAATTTCAAACACATAAATTATAAATTCTGAATTTAATTGTCTCTGCTTGCTAACAGCGACATGAAATGTATTTGTACTATAAAATTAGTTGTGGAGTCAGAATTTTCACTGAGAGAGTTCAAAATCTGAAGAAGTAGATACACGAACTAGTCGAAGGAAGTTTGGTATCTACTATATATATAAAAAAAAGATAAATTATTTTAAATAGTATAATTTTTACGGAATAGAGTTCAGATGAAACCTTAGCCATAAGGTAACTCCATATTTCCTTTAATTGATTATATATTATCTAAGATTATGGTAAATAAATACTATTTCCTTAGTTTTATATATTTTAAATTTCTAAATAATAATAATTTGAAATAATTAATTTTAAAAATTACTACAGATGTTTGACCAAATTGGACAGTTATTAATAAAAATTATTTTTTTGTAGACAATCATTGACTTTTTTTTTTTAAAGACCAATCTTGGATTCTGGAAATCTTAATATTTAGGAAATTGCAAATTCATTTAATGCTCAAGTAAGTCTTCTTTTTTTTTTTTTAATGGAGGGGAGGGTGTAGGGGATTTCATTTAATATTACACTAATAGGGATTTTTTTTTATGTTTTAAGTTTAAATTCAAGACTCTTGATTAATGAAAAAATATTAATATTTGTTGCATTACATTATTTGATAGTCTCAAATAAATTATTATTAAAAAAAAGAGGTTAATTTATTTGATCAATATTAGTGGTGTAAAATTGCACTTGTTTCGGAGATTTGGCACATGAACAATAGCGTTTTTCTTAGTTATGCTTTTTTCAAAGACGCGTAAAAGAAAAAATTGATAGAAAATATGATGCTGGGTAGGGGTGGTACTTGGACAGATCGGATTAATCTTGAGTGGATCATAATGGGGGAAGATCTAACCCAAATCTAAAATTATTTGAGTCAAAATCGGTAGGATCGAAACGAATTGAGTAATGCGTTATAAAACGGGTCAAGACTTAATACGGCCCAACTTTTACTAAGTTTTACTTATTTTATATGTTCTTTTTTATATTCTAATACTTAATTAAATTATATTTTTCTTTATTCTGGCTTTATAAAATATATCAAATTAAAAAAAAATATTTTAAAAATTTTTTGATCAGATCTCTCTCGAGTCATTTCGTGTTGCATATCAACCCAATTTTAAATAAGTTGAAATAAACTTCAACGAGTTGGACGGATTGAGTGAGTTGAGTTTAATTTTGCCACCTCTAACAGAAAAAATAATAATAAATCTTTTATGACATCTTGGGAAAACAAAAAAGGAAAAGGAGAAAAAAACTTAGGCCTTTCGGAAAAGGATCCAATGAATTCGAAAGAATTGAATGAGGAGTAGTATGAGGTGAAAATCTCATGTGTGATTCCGTAGAGTGGCAGTAAGGGTGACTTATCTGTCAACTTTTCCACTATCACCCCAAAAAAATCAAATTCTGTCTTACGTAAAGTTGCTAGAGTATGATAAACCTCTGGATTTGAAATCGCTGCTTATATACCCAGTATTGGCCATAATTCACAAGAACATTCTGTAGTCTTAGTAAGAGGGGAAAGTGTTAAGGATTTACCCGAGTGAGATTCTTTTAATTTTGTTTGTTTTTCATTAAACATCATCCATTCCCTTTAGATTTGTTTACTAGAAAAAAGCTTAAATTAGAGGAAAAATTAGGATTTGAATTTTCACCTTATTAGATTCTGAATGAATTATTTATTCGTTACAGGTTAAATTTTCTAAATAGAAATACAAATTCTGAAACTATGTGATTATGTCAAACTAGAACTATAGTTTTGCCTTTGCTCGACATGTAAATTTCAGCTCCAAAAGAAATTCTTGAAATGCTGAAAGGATAATATCATTTAGGTTTTAAATAAAATGGAAAAATCATATAATTGACCCATCTTGATCGCGATCGAAACGTAGTTCTTGTTATTATTGTTTGATGAAATGATAAAACTCTTCATTCAATGAGGAAATTGAAGTGTAACTATGTTCCTTTTGCTTAATTTCCAAAATAGTTTGCAATATTCTAAAAATGAAGTTTTTGTAATGAAAATCAATGCTTATAACCTAGTAGCCAATATCAATGGAAGTTTTTTATTGTCAAGTTATAGTAGGATTAACTTCATTCCTTCTAATCACACATTAAGTATGAGATTAATTCTCACTAATTTCTTTACCCTTCTCATTCCCCATCTCTTATGCCCTATGTAATTTTCATTTTTAGAAAAAAAAAAAAAAGTGGAAATAAAAAAAATATAAATATAAAAAAGGACCTAAAATAGAAGGGAATCCAAGCTAAGAACTTTAATTGCAAAAGAGGACTATATTGGTATTTAATATGGTCAAAGCTAAGCAGCTATTAGCTATAAATGTTTGAATCTTAATTATAACATTATCTTTGATAAAAATCATTTTACCTTTAAGTCGGATCGTTTGATATGAATTCTAATTAATCGAAAAAAAAATGTTGGATTATTTGGACCATATAAATATACACACTCTATACTTTATATTACTTGACCTGTATATCAAAAGTATATGTTTTAATTTAGAAAATCAAGAGAGTTTTATTATATTTTTTCCCTAATAACTATTATATAAAGAAGTGCTCGTAATTACATTTCGAGTGTTAAAATATCATTAATAACATTGATTTAATCAAATAATATGAAATGAAAAGAGTGTAACGAATAATACTATCTTCGTCCAATAATAATTGTTCACCATTTTATAAAGTAAATAAATATTATTAAATATCTATTTTTTAATATAATAAAGAAGTAAAGATGGAACCTTTCTTCACATTGGCTTCAATTATTTGTTTCTTTGTGAGTTTTAGTAAAACAAACATTTATGACTTTCTGATTTTAATTGTCTCTGCTTGCTAACAGAGACATGAAATGTATTTGTACTATAAAATCAATCGTAGAGTCAAGAATTTTTACTGAGACAGTTTAAAATCTAGACACATGAACTAGTCGAAGGAGGTTTGATATCTACTATATATATATTAAAAAAATTATTTTAATTATGTATAAATAGAATAAACTTTTGCCGAATAGAGTTCAGATGAAACCCTAACCATAAGGTAATTTGAAATAATTAATTTTAAAAATTACTACAGATGATTTGACCAAATTGGACAGTTATTAATGAAGACGATTATACTATGGTATGATTCTGTACTTTTTATAAATATGCAGCAAATAATTATTTTTTCTTTTTTGTTAAAAAAGACTGCTAAGGAAAAAATTATTTTTTTGTAGACAGTCATTGACTTTTTTTTAAAAAAGACCAATCTTGGATTCTGAAAATCGTAATATTACAAATTGAAATTTCATTTAATGCTCATTATATATATATATAATTTTTCCAATGTTAATTGAGCCTGAATCCAAAATATTCAAGATTTGACTTGGTCCAATTTCATAATAGCTATGAATAGTCATGGACTTCCGGGAAAAAGTAGAAGAATGGGACCTATTCATTCACCACTTCTAACCCATAGATCATTATAGGTTGAAATCCAGATCCGCATCTGGAGAGGCTGGTTCGAGCCAAGCTCGTAACAATAAATGTTTGATCATATCCGTTGGTCTTGCTGTTACGGTTTAGGGTGCTCTAGCTTGGTTCACAACAGTATCTTAATTTTATTCATTGATATACTAGTTTAGACTAATTTACTCCTTAAGACTGAAATAATAAACGAGAGACCTTTAGATAAGTAGTTTTTAGGGTAATTAATCTAGCTTCGCAGAGAGGTGTCTTATTCTTAACTCTTAACATAGTTAAGCAAATCAACCTTTTCCCAAAAGAACCTCACCAGACTCGAACCTGAAATTTCTAATTTAGTCGAACAGAGAACTACCAAATCCACAGCTATATTTCGAATGATATTCTTAATATACTATATAGTATACATCTTAAAATCAAAGATGACAAGATTCGAATTTCTTTTTACATTTTTAAACTTCATGTTCAATCAAATTATGACATCAACATATTGGGTGGGGGTAAAAGTTGAAACAACAGGGAAAAGAAGAGAATTTTTGCTAAAAGGAAAGGAAATAAGAGAGAGAACCAAAAGGAAGCTAGAGAAATAAAATGAAAATCATAAGTATCAAACGGCGGAATTTTGAACAAGAAAATCATCAGAGTAAGCAGGACATATAAATTACAAAAGCTATTCAGTTGCATATGTAAGATTTTACATAATGTTGTTGTGACATTTGAGCTCACCCTCCTGGAGGAGCAGTTTCATGTCAAGCCTCGTCCATCTGCTCCTGCATAGACCATAACATATTAACGGTTTAAGCAAAACGACTATGAAACAAGACGGAATCAACTGGGTTGGCTTGCTTTGGTTTTGGTGCATTTCATGTAACAGGCTTGTAAAGTTGTGTGGTTCATAAATATGGGTACCCGATCCATATGGGTAAGGGAAAGTGTGGTAGTCTGAGGGCACTCCAGGGGAGAAGATCCAGTGGAAATGGGATGGGGACTTGTAGCTCAGAGGATTAGAGCACGTGGCACAAACCACGATGTCACTCCTCACCCACAATCAGACCAAACGTGGGAAATATATAATATACCATGAAATATCTCAATGAATTTTGCTAATTAAAAGAAAAATGGACTACCTGCATATCGGAAGTCCAGAGAGTGAGATTGTCCCTTAACAACTGCATGATAAGTGTGCTATCTTTGTAGGATTCCTCACCCAAAGTGTCCAGTTCCGCAATAGCTTCCTCAAATGCCTGTAAGCAAAGCAAAAGATGAATCATGAATCGGCCCAAGAGTCTCAAGACTACTCCTAAAGTTGAATTTGGTGGTCATTTTATATGCGAAAGAACTAAAATGAATAAAGTGAATCGAACTGTAACAGAAATTGTCTACGTAGAACCAACATCTTTGATAGGCAGTTGCTCGAAACACTAAAAAGGTTTATGAGCCTCATGTCTGTGTCTCAAAATTTTTGGTAATGTTGGACTTCAATAAGAAGTTATTCTTCTCAAAACAATGGACAAACTTATCATCATGGGATTAGAGAAAACGATTGATTCAAAACAATGCACAGGAAAAGCCGGTGTATAAGGTATGAGCTATCATTTTAGACCGAGGGACAGTTTGACACACTGTCATTAGTAGCGATGCAGTGGAGGAAGAAGATAATAAACACACGATAGAAGGAAGCAACCTAACCTGTTTAGCCATGCTGCATGCTTTTTCTGATGCATTCAGAATCTCATAGTAGAACACTGAGAAGTTGAGAGCTAACCCAAGTCGTATTGGATGTGTTGGGGCAAGGTCCGCGAGAGCAATGTCCTGAAGCGCAATCACAGTAAATGAATTAAATAATAAATAACAGAAGTGTCAGCCAATTTTCACTTTATGCAGGTGATAGAAACAGCTGTGCTACAGGAATTAACACAAATCAAGAAATTCCAAATATCAGTTCATTAATGAGGGAGATGAAAAGTTTTGTTCAGGATGGAAAGGCTGGATAGGTTTACTTCAGATTTCAGCTAATATAAGTTGGATCAGACACATGAAGAGGTATGAATCTAAGCAACCAAAGAAAAGCTATACTTAAGTGATAAGCTCTATGATTTCTTTTCAAGCAAAATTACCCCTTTTACTAGCTTACAGACCCAACAGTAAAGGATGATCTATCAGAAAAAGAAATGATGATAGAGCACCTAATGATTTTGTTTTTCCTTTTTTCCCTCACAAATGACATTAGAACTCTGAGAATACCTTCTCGCTTGAAAAAGTCAAGCAGATGAATTTGGTGTTTGAAAAATGTTCAAAAAGATCAGCTATGGAGTTAATGCTTGGAAATAATCAAATGTTGCAGGTGGACCTCTTGTAATATTGTCCACAAATTAAATAGAAAAATTGAATTGGCTAAGTGAAATAGCTCATAGAGTGATTTGCTCATCTCAATATAAAAAAGAGGCAGTGAAGATATGAATCCCTTGTGTAGGACAAAAGGAGATTGACATTAAAGTAATATCTTCGAAAAAGAGATGCAGAGGAGCCCTTTCTTCCTGGGGAATTGGGTATTACAATGAAAGCTGATTGTTTGAAGTTTTATCATAAGAAAAGGAAAGGGATGACCCCTTTTACAGATCTGGTCACTGAGATAATGGATTCAAGCTTCTTGCCAAGAATGATAACGTAGCAGTAGCTGTAGACGTGCGACTAACCACCTGAGATCTATTTGTAACCCACATCTGACATTACAAATTCAAAATGAAAGAACCACATGACAGACAATTGTTAAGCTTCCTGAGCAAACCACCGGGGTTCACCATGATGCCCCAACGTCAAATGAGAAAAAATAGCAAGAAAATAAGCGTGTGAGCTTAATAAAGATCGAGCATATTAGGGAACTCGGCTTTCAGTTTTGTTCCACCACCAAAACACCCTAAATTATCAGTCAAATAATCTGACTAAATTCGTTTCAGGTTGTAATGATGTATATTCACTAATATACTCTCTCTACAGGCACTGAAAGCTAACGGCAAATTCTGCCTATACATGGCATATGCACTGACGGGGACCACGTACGTTCACCACAGATGACTTAGTTTCCCTCCACCATAGTCAATCCAAAAGGCATAAAATTTCAACCTAGTGAAGTCTACCCCACTGCTAAAGCTTTGAACTTTCAACTTGTATGAAAACTAATATATACTTTTCCATCGATTTGAAAGCAATACATGCAAATCCACGTGAAAGGAAAAAGTCAAAACCAAACTGCTTAAAGTTCGAATCTTTAAGCTACTAGCAGACTCAATTTTCCATCTCTATTCAAAATACTCGAAGTTGAAAACAAATTACTTTCAGTTTTTCATTCACTAATACATACACAAAGGCAACAGTAACTGAATTAACAAGTCCAGGTTTATGTAGATTAAATTTTGAATTAAAAGCAAAAAGGACAACCCATTACACTAAAGGGCAATCACAGTCAATTAGCAACAACTTTAGCAAATAATAAATATACCTGAGCAGCTTTGTAGGCAAGCATAGTATCCTCCGCAGCTTCCTTACGTTCATTTCCAACTTTGAATTCAGCCAAATAACGATAATAATCACCCTTCATCTTCAAATAAAACACCTTCGATTCACCAGAAGAAGCTGAAGGAATCAAATACTGATCCAAAATCTTCAGAATTCCAGCACAAACATCACTAAGCTCAGATTCAACTTTAGATCTGTAATCCTTCACTAGAACCACATGCTCGTCGTTATTCCTACCTTCTTCCTTCTGCTCAATCGACGACACAATCCTCCACGCTGCTCGAAGTGAGCCGATAACGTTCTTATACGCCACCGAAAGGAGGTTTCTCTCTTCCACAGTCAGCTCCGATGAACCCGACCCGATTACGAGCTTGTCCATGAACTTCACCATCTCCTCATATCGTTCGGCTTGCTCAGCTAGCTTCGCCAAGTACAAGCACTGCTCTCGGGTTAAATTTTCAGGCAAGGCCATCGTCGGTCGTCGGTGACACAGTTGGGATTTCCGCCGGAGAACTTTTTTTTTTTTTTTTGGATGTTTTGAATTTTTTTCTTTTTTCGAACGGTTCGAAGAGGATTTTATAGTAGGAGGGAAGTGTTAATTGGTATTAGTATTTTTTTCCTCTTGTAACCCCACTCGCGAGTGTAAGTTCAACTTTGTGTACGCGCCATGATGACGCTTCTAATCGAAAGGCGTTTTTAGAGTGATCTCGTTGTTACCACGTAATGAAAAAAATAGAGTTAATCTATGGTATTGCTTATATAGCTTAACCTTTAGATATAAATAATGTAGTATTTACATTGATTTGTCTAACAGCACGATACAAATGATTGCTCTCATATTATTCGGCAATATCATGAAAATTATTCTTGATTTGATCCACAAGTAATTTATATATATGTATCCATAATTAAAAATTAATAACTAGATTCAGATAAAAGAAGCAACGTCACTCGATCATTATCAAACTTTCTGGGAAAAAAATTTATCTATGAAAGCCCCACTAAAGCTCTTTCTATTGATAATAAATCAAATTGTTCATTGAAAAATAGACAAATATACAAAATTATACTGATAATTTTGTCCTTTTGCCACATTTCGCTCAAATATTATTCCTTGTTTACATAAAAAATTATATTTCTTGTATATGAAAATATACATTTATTAAGTTGATATATAAATGTTAAATACAAATAATTTAGCTTGATGATTGCAAAAAATTATTAAAGTTATAAAATTACTATCCACCCAAAAATAATATTTTTTTACTAACCATAATAAATAAGTTTTCGTACTTTGTTAAGTCTTCGAGATTTCTTTCATAACTTATATCAAAGAAATATTTATTGTTTGATCAATCGTGTAAAATTATAATAAAACAAAACTAAGAAAATATATAACAAAAAAGACACAAAAAAATTATATTAGATTAGTATTAATTAGTGATTCCGACTCAATAAAAAAATACATTTGAAGAGGAGATCGTGATGTGCACGCAGGGGAGAAGCGCGTGGTGAAGATAGGCGTTGAGGTGTGATTGGTCAATAAAATATGAGACTGAGGATAGAGCTTAAAGGTGAGAAGGATGAGAGTCAGATTCCACTAGCTCTCATTTTCTCCAATTTTGGAGTTGAAATTAAAAAAAAAAATTAATCTAGAAATTATAAATAAATTGTTAAGATATTTTTTAAAAAAGTTTTGTTCTTTTTTCAATGACAAAAATAATAGGAATATTTTATTGAGGTAATTATATTTAGTTTGATGAATATATTTTTCAAATACTTGAATTTGTTGTGGTTTTTTTTTCTTTTTTTGATAAAATGAAAGTAAAATAAATACTGTGAAAATTTTAGAATTTATATTTATATATAAAATTTCAATAGTTAGTTTTTTTGCTTACTTGTTTGAACTCAATTTTTGTGTTGTTTTGTAACCGCAAAGGATGAAATACATATTTTGAAGCTCGTGGATTCTGAGTTTTAATATTTTTAAATTACTGAATTTAAATTTTTTAACTTAGGATGAGGCATTAAAAGTCCATCGATAGAGGTGATTGAACTGACTATCTATAACAAAATGTGTTTTTACATGGGGAAGGGTGGGATTCATTCTTTTAATAATATTGCGCTACTCTATTTTTAGTTACTTATCTAAAAACACTTAGTTTATTTATTTAAATTTGATCAGTGATAAGATTAAAAGAAATGGTAAGCCACCGATACTAATCAATAAACAAAAACACAGTTGTAGCACTTAGACTATTATTCTTTTCGAGTAACCTTATCTTGAGAAAGAGATTTTAATTATTATTGAAAATAAATATATTGAATTCTTGTTTAATAACTATATTGAAAATGTTATTGAAGTTCTTAAATCACATTTTTAAAAAAAAAAAAAGATGGCGTCGAACATTTTTGTCTAACTAAATACTAAAGAGATATCCTTAATACAAATAACTTCGAACCAAAAATCTATAATTCCTGATTCGAATTCAAAATCTTTGATTCTTTATTTTTTTTTTCTTCTTTTCTTTATATATACTTGTCATTAGGGTTTGATAAATGGTTAAAATAGCCAAATATAAATATGAAACACCCAAGAAAAAAATATAGTAAATTTAGTATCATAGCACATGACTTATGAGTTGTATCAAATTCATCATTTGTTGTTTCCTTGTTGGAATTTCTTTGTGCTTTGTCTGTTTTTTCACAATTGTCATGTTTGTGTTATTGAAGCATTAGACATGCATGATGTTTAATAAATAAGTTAGTATATGTTTTTTATAGCAAAAGAATTTTTATATTATCAGGTTAATTTTTCCTTTATAATCGTGGTATCCTTCGACTAATTCTATAAATTATATGTCATCTCTCATCAACAACAGATATCGAGTAATTCTATTACTAGGCCATACTATTGAATATACCATTAGATCTAAATTATTCTCTACAAATGCATAAATTCTCTCACTCAATAGATCTATCTGGTTTGATACAACATGATACAAATACAATACGAAACGTTGTCGATTGCCCCGTCGATATTCGATGAAAATATCGACTTTACAACGGCTAGCAGGTGCAGATTATGAGGTTCATTCTCGCCTGATGTCTACTGAAAGAGTTTCAATATGCCAGGAAACCATTTCCGCTATAGAGTCCTCTATTGCAATGTTTTTTTTTGTAATTTTTCTCGTTCTATCTCAGAGTATTCATTCATTTAAAACTGCTCGACCTTTACATATTAAATTAGATTTGATTTTTCTTTCGATATTCAAGATATTCATATTGGAATTCGATTATATTTGAATTCAAAATGGAAACTTATTAGACAAAATGAAGTGTTAATTGTAGTTTATTTTGTAAGTGGATTTGATGACAAAAAGACAAAGTTGAGTTAATACATGTTTAAGTAGGCACGTGAGTATGCACGTGGACAGTGGCTTTTGAATCTCAAATTTGAGACAAAGATGATGAAAGAAATCTTAAATTTTTCACAATGTATTCACATTAATTTTTATTTTTTTTTGCTGTAATTTTGTTTATATTTATATTAAAAATCTACTAATATCTAAAACTTTTGGGATCGAGCTTTTTCCTTTGTGCCACTTTCTTAGAAGTTATCAAATAAATTTATCTTAATATTCAAATTCTATATGATGTAGATTCTTTGGATACCTTGTGAGTCGAAAAAAGTCAGTAATGTTAATTTAAATACTTCATTTAGAATGATAAAACACACACAAATATATAGATTGTTTTTCCAAATCATCAGTAATTTTCATTTAATACTTCAAACTCTACGATATAAGTTATTTTAAAAAGGTATAATAGTTAATTAATCAACCTTTTGTCTCACATATGATTTCACGTAAAAGCTCTTATCATTCAACAAAAATCGTATGAATGTACAGTTATGCTAATGAATGAGGCTAGATGATCGATTGAAGCTATTGAATTTCATAATTCTTGTTATTGTAAGGTGAAGTACACATATATCCATTTGTTATACCATTAACCTTCTTCTTTTTGAAACCCGTGGTTACTTCGATTCGATTCAGTTTTATATAGAAACATGCGAACTTCAATCATAATTTTAAAACTTGAGGTTAAATTTTTTGTGAAAATTAATTTTAGACACTACATATATCTGAAGTGGTATAAAAAAATAATTAAAAAACAAATATAAATTAATGATCGTATCAAACTTGACCATCTTACGAAACCTAAATTCATCATAGGAATTCCAAACAAGGTTCTTTGTATACTTATACATAATAACTATCATCACTTTTTTTTTGTTGATAATTTATGTTATCACATGGATTATATCTTTTTATACAAATAACATTATGATTTATTCTCATTAAAACATAAGTAATCCAATAAGCATATCTTGCTTTGATACGAAAACAAAATGTCCAGTAGCTGAAAAATAAAAGATTCATATGAGAAAATATGAGTTTCTAGTATTTCTCAATAAAGCAACAACATAAAAAATAATATATATATATATATATATATATATAAAATGTAATTCTATGCATAAAATTTATGAAAAAATAAAGTATTGAAAATACCTCTAAATTTGGCGCAAGCTATTAATTTTACCCCCAAACTATTAACGATCTTAAAAATCACCCCTCTACTTAACTAACTAAACTAAAATACACTCCCGATTAACAATAAGTATTAAAAACACCCTTTAACTTGACAAAAACTTAGGGGTGTATTTAACTTAGGTTGCAAGATCAGGGACGTATTTAAGTTGACTTAGTTAAGTAAAGGGATATTAGAAATGAGCCGAAATCGTCTGTTTCCACTTCCTTGGCCCATAAAATCCAACCAAGACTCATCCAACCCCGCCGGGCACCATGGACCTCTTGCCGGGCCTCTTGCGGACCCCCTCGTATAATTTTTCAAGAAACTTGCGCCGGAACCCCATGCAGCGCCAGAATCCGTGGGCTAACACCCACTGAAATGAGCCGAAATCGCCTGTTTCCACTTCCTTGGCCCATAAAATCCAACCAGTACTCATCAAACCCCGCCGGGCACCATGGACCTCTTGTCGGGCCTCTTGCGGACCCCCTCGTATGATATTTTGAGAAACTTGCGCCGGAACCCCACGCAGCGCCAGAATCCGTAGGTTAACGCCCACAGAAATGAGTAGAAATCGCCTGTTTCCACTTCCTTGGCCAATAGAATCCAAACAGGACTCATCCGACCCCGCCGGAGACCATGAACCTCTTGCCGGGCCTCTTGCGGACCCCCTCGTATATTTTGAGAAACTTGCGATGAAACCCCATGCAGCGCCAGAATCCGTGGGCTAACACCCACAGAAATGAGCCGAAATCGCCAGTTTCCACTTCTTTGGCCCATAAAATCCAACCAGGACTCATCCAACCCCGCCGGGCACCATGTACCTCTTGCTGGGCCTCTTACGGACCCCCTCGTATGATATTTCGAGAAATTTGCGCCGGAACCCCATGCAGCGCCAGAATCCGTGGGCTAACACCCACAGAAATGAGCCAAAATCGCCTGTTTCCACTTCCTTGGCCCATAAAATCCAACCAGGACTTATCCAACCCCGCCGGGATCCATGGACCTCTTGCCGGCCCTCTTGCGGACCGCCTCATATGATTTTTTGAGAAACTTGCGCCAGAACCCCATGCAGCGCTAGAATCCGTGGGCTAATACCCACAAAAATGAGCCGAAATCGACTGTTTCCACTTCCTTGGCCCATAAAATCCAACCAGGACTCATCAAACCCCGCCGGGCACCATGGACCTCTTGCCATGCCTCTTGCGGACCCCCTCGTATGATTTTTTGAGAAACTTGCGCCGGAACCCCATGCAGCGCCAGAATCCATGGGCTAACACCCATAGAAATGAGCTGAAATCGCCTGTTTCTGCTTCCTTGTCCCATAAAATCCAACCAGGACTCATCCAAACCTGCCTGGCACCATGGACCTCTTGCCGGGCCTCTTGCGGACCCCCTCGTATGATTTTTCGAGAAACTTGCGCCAAAACCCCATGCAGCACCAGAATCCATGGGCTAACACCTACAGAAATGAGCCGAAATCGCCTCTTTCCACTTACTTGGCCTATAAAATCTAACAGGCTTAATCCAACCCCGCCGGGCACCATGAACCTCTTGCCGGGCCTCTTGCGGACCCCTTCGTATGATTTTTCGAGAAACTTGCGCCGAAACCCCATGCAGCACCAGAATCCGTGGGCTAACACCCACAGAAATGAGCCGAAATCGCCTGTTTCCACTTCCTTGGCCCATAAAATCCAGCCAGGACTCATCCAACCCCGCCAGGCACCATGGACCTCTTGCCGGGCCTCATGCGGACCCCCTCGTATGATCTTTCAAGAAACTTGCGCCAGAACCCCATGCAGCGCCAGAATCCGTGGGATAACACCCACAGAAATGAGTCAAAATCGCATGTTTCCAATTTCTTGGCCCATAAAATCCAACCAGGACTCATCCAACCCCGCCGGGCACCATGGACCTCTTGCCGGGCCTCTTGCGGACCCCCTCGTATGATTTTTTGAGAAACTTGCACCGGAACCCCATGCAGCGCCAGAATCCGTGGGCTAACACTCACAAAAATGAGCCGAATTCGCCTGTTTCCACTTCCTTGGCCCATAAAATCCAACCAGGACTCATCCAACCCCGCCGGGCACCATGGACCTCTTGCCAGGCCTCTTTCGAACCCCCTTGTATGATATTTCGAGAAACTTGCGCCGGAACCCCATGCAGCGCCAGAATCCGTGGGCTAACACCCACAGAAATGAGCCGAAATCGCCTATTTTCATTTCCTTGTCCCATAAAATCCAACAAGGACTCATCCAACCACGCCGGGCACCATGGACATCTTGCCGGGCCTCATGCAGACCCTCTCGTATGATGTTTTGAGAAACTTGCGCCGGAACCCCATGCAGCGCCAGAATCCGTGGGATAACACCCACAGAAACGAGCTGAAATCGCCTGTTTCCACTTCCTTGGCCCATAAAATCCAACCAGGACTCATCCAACCCTGCCGGGCACCATGGACCTCTTGCAGACCCCCTCGTATGATTTTTCGAGAAACTTGTGCCAGAACCCCATGCAGCGCCAGAATCCGTGGGCTAACACCCACAGGAATGAGCCGAAATTGCCTTTTTCCACTTCCTTGGCCCATAAAATTAAACCAGGCCTCATCCTACCCCGCCGGGCACCATGGTCCTCTTGACGGGCCTCTTGCGAACCCCCTCGTATGATTTTTCAAAAAACTTGCGCCAGAACCTCATGCAGCGCCAGGATCCGTGGGCTAACCCCTTTGGAAAAGTGCCGAAATCACCTATTTCCATTTCCTTGGCCCATAAAATCCAACCAGGTCTCATCCAACCCCGCCGGGCACCATGGACCTCTTGCCGAGCCTCTTGCAGACCCCTTCGAATGATTTTTCGAGAAACTTGCGTCGGAGCCCCATGCAGCGCCAGAATTCGTGGGCTAACACCCACAGAATTGAGCCGAAATCGCCTGTTTCCACTTCCTTGGCCCATAAAATCCAACCAGGCCTCATTCAACCCCGCCGGGCACCATGGTCCTCTTGCCGGGCTTCTTGCGGACCCCCTTGTATGATTTTTTGAGCAACTTGCACCGGAACCCCATGCAGCGCCAGTATCCGTGGGCTAACCCCTTTGGAAAAGTGCCGAAATCGCCTGTTTCCACTTCCTTGGCCCATAAAATCCGACCAGGCCTCATCCAACCCCGTCGGGCACCATGGTCCTCTTTCCGAGCCTCTTGCGGACCCCCTCGTATGAGTTTTCGAGAAACTTGCGCCGGAACCCCATGCAGCACCAGGATCCGTGGGCTAACCCCTTTGGAAAAGAGCCGAAATCGCCTGTTTCCAATTCTTTGGCCCATAAAATCCAACCAAGCCTCATCCAACCCCGCCGGGCACCATGGTCCTCTTGCCGGGCCTCTTGCGGAATTCCTCGTATGATTTTTCAAGAAACTTGCACCGGAAACCCATGCAGCGCCAGGATCCGTGGGCCCCTTTGAAAAGGTGCCGAAATCGCCTTCTTCCACTTCCTTGGCCCATAAAATCAAACCAGGCCTCATCCAACCCCGCCGCGAACCATGGACCTCTAGCTGGGCCTCTTGGGACCCCCTCGTATAAAATTTTGAGAAACTTGCACCGAAACCCCATGCACTGCCAGAATCCGTGGGCTAACACCCACAGAAATGAGCCGAAATTGCCTGTTTCCACTTCCTTGGCCCATAAAATCCAACCAGGCCTCATCCAACCCCGCCGGGCACCATGGTCCTCTTGCCAGGCCTCTTGCGGACCCCTCGTATGATTTTTCGAGAAACTTGCACCGGAACCCCATGCAGCGCCAGGATCCGTGGGCTAACCACTTTGGAAAAGTGCCGAAATCACCTGTTTCCACTTCCTTGGCCCATAAAATCCAACCCGACCTCATCCAACCTCGCTGGGCACCATGGACCTCTTGCCGGGCCTCTTGCAGACCCCCTCGTATGATTTTTTGAGAAACTTGCGCCGAAACCCCATGCAGCACCAAAATTCGTGGGCTAACACCCATAGAAATGAGCCGAAATCGCCTGTTTCCACTTCCTTGGCCCATAAAATCAAACCAGGCCTCATCCAACCCCGCCGAGCACCATGATCCTCTTGCCGGGCCTCTTGCGGACCCCCTCGTATGATTTTTCGAGAAACTTGCGCTTGAACCCCATGTAGTGCCAGGATCCGTGGGCTAACCACTTTGGAAAAACGTCGAAATCGCCTGTTTCCACTTCCTTGGCCCATATAATCCAAGCAGGACTCATTTAACCCCGTCGGGCACCATGGACCTCTTGCCGGGCCTCTTGCGGACCCCCTCATATGATGTTTCGAGAAACGTGCGCCGAAACCCCATGCAGCGCCAGAATCCGTGGGCTAACACCCACGGAAATGAGCCAAAATCGCCTGTTTCCACTTCCTTGGCCCATAAAATCAAACCAGGCCTCATCCAACCCCGCTGGGCACCATGTTCCTCTTGCCGGGCCTTTTGCGGACCACCTCATATGACTTTTTGAGAAACTTGCGTCGGAACCCCATGCAGCGCCAGGATCCGTGGGCTAACCCCTTTGGAAAACTGCCGAAATCGCATGTTTCCACTTCCTTGCCCCATAAAATTCAACCAGGCCTCATCCAACCCCGCCGGGAACCATGGACCTCTTTCCCGGCCTCTTGGGACCCCCTCGTATGAATTTTCGAGAAACTTGCACCGGAACCTTATGCAGCGCCAGAATCCGTAGGCTAACACCTACAGAAATGAGCCGAAATCGTCTGTTTCCACTTCCTTGGCCCATAAAATCCAACCAGGCCTCATCCAACCCTGCCGGGCACCATCGACCTCTTGTCGGGCCTCTTGCGGACCCCCTCATTTGATTTTTCGAGAAACTTGCACCGAAACACCATGCAGCGTTAGAATCTGTGGGCTAACACCCACAGAAAAGAGCCGAAATCGCCTGTTTCCACTTCCTTGGCCCATAAAATCAAACCAGGCCTCATCCAACCCCGCTGGGCACCATGTTCCTCTTGCCGGGCCTTTTGCGGACCACCTTATATGACTTTTTGAGAAACTTGCGCCGGAACCCCATGCAGCGCCAGGATCCGTGGGCTAACCCCTTTGGAAAACTGTCGAAATCGCATGTTTCCACTTCCCTGCCCCATAAAATTCAACCAGGCCTCATCCAACCCCGCCGGGAACCATGGACCTCTTTCCCGGCCTCTTGGGACCCCCTCGTATGAATTTTCGAGAAACTTGCACCGGAACCTTATGCAGCGCCAGAATCCGTAGGCTAACACCCATAGAAATGAGCCGAAATCGCCTGTTTCCACTTTCTTGGCCCATAAAATCCAACCAGGCCTCATGCAACCCCGCCGGGCACCATGGACCTCTTGTCGGGCCTTTTGCGGACCCCCTCTTACGATTTTTGGAGAAACTTGCGCCAGAACCCCATGCAGCGCCAGAATCCGTGGGCTAAAACCACAGAAATGAGCCGAAATCGTCTGTTTCCACTTCCTTGGCCCATAAAATCCAACCAGGCCTCATCCAACCCTGCCGGGCACCATCGACCTCTTGTCGGGCCTCTTGCGGACCCCCTCATTTGATTTTTCGAGAAACTTGCACCGAAACACCATGCAGCGTTAGAATCTGTGGGCTAACACCCACAGAAAAGAGCCGAAATCGCCTGTTTCCACTTCCTTGGCCCATAAAATCAAACCAGGCCTCATCCAACCCCGCTGGGCACCATGTTCCTCTTGCCGGGCCTTTTGCGGACCACCTCATATGACTTTTTGAGAAACTTGCGCCGGAACCCCATGCAGCGCCAGGATCCGTGGGCTAACCCCTTTGGAAAACTGTCGAAATCGCATGTTTCCACTTCCCTGCCCCATAAAATTCAACCAGGCCTCATCCAACCCCGCCGGGAACCATGGACCTCTTTCCCGGCCTCTTGGGACCCCCTCGTATGAATTTTCGAGAAACTTGCACCGGAACCTTATGCAGCGCCAGAATCCGTAGGCTAACACCCATAGAAATGAGCCGAAATCGCCTGTTTCCACTTTCTTGGCCCATAAAATCCAACCAGGCCTCATGCAACCCCGCCGGGCACAATGTTACTCTTGCCGGGCCTCTTGCGTACCTCCTCGTATGATTTTTCGAGAAACTTGCGCCGGAACCCCATGCAGCGCCATAATCCGTGGGCTAACACCCACAGAAATGAGCCGAAATCGCTTGTTTCCACTTCCATGGCCCGTAAAATCCAACCAGGCCTCATCCAACCCCGTCGGGCATCATGGTCCTCTTGTCGGGCCTCTTGCCGACCCTCTCGTATGATTTTTCGAGAAACTTGTGCCGGAACCCCATGCAGCGCTAGAATTCGTGGGTAAACCCCTTTGGAAAAGTGCCGAAATCGCATGTTTCCACTTCCTTGGCCCATAAAATCCAACCAGGCCACATCCAACCCCGCCGAGCACCATGGACCTCTTGCCGGGCCTCTTGCGAACCCCCTCGTATGCTTTTTTGAGAAACTTGCACCGGAACCCCATGCAGCGCCAGAATCCGTGGGCTAACACCCACAGAAATGAGTCGAAATCGCCTGTTTCCAATTCCTTGTCCCATAAATTCCAACAAGGCCTCATCCAACCCCGCCGGGCACCATGATCTTCTTGCCGGGCCTCTTGCGCACCCCTTCGTATGATTTTTTGAGAAACTTGCGCCGGAACCCCATGCAGCGCCAGGATCCGTGGGCTAACCCCTTTGGAAAAGTGCCAAAATCGCTTGTTCCTACTTCCGTGGCCCATTAAATCCAACCAGGCCACATCCAACCCCGCCGAGCACCATGGACCCATTGCCGGGCCTTTTGCGGACCCCCTCGTATGCTTTTTTGAGAAACTTGCGCCGGAACCCCATGCAGCGCAACAATCCGTGGGCTAACACCCACAGAAATGAGCCGAAATCGCCTGTTTTCACTTCCTTGGCACATAGAATCCAACCAGGCCTCGTCCAACCCTGCCTGGCACCATGGACCTCTTGTCGGGCCTCTTGCGGACCCCCTCGTATGATTTTTCGAGAAACTTGCGCCGGAACCCCATGCAGCGCCAGGATCTGTGGGCTAACCCCTTTGGAAAAGTGCCGAAATCGCCTGTTTCCACTTCCTTGGCCCATAAAATCCAACAGGCTTCATCCAACCCCGCCGGGCACCATGAACCTCTTGCCGGGCCTCTTGCGGACCCCTTCGTATGATTTTTCGAGAAACTTGCGCCGAAACCCCATGCAGCACCAGAATCCGTGGGCTAACACCCACAGAAATGAGCCGAAATCGCCTGTTTCCACTTCCTTGGCCCATAAAATCCAACAAGGACTCATCCAACCACGCCGGGCACCATGGACATCTTGTCGGGCCTCATGCGGACCCTCTCGTATGATGTTTTGAGAAACTTGCGCAGGAACCCCATGCAGTGCCAGAATCCGTGGGATAACATCCACAGAAATGAGCTGAAATCGCCTGTTTCCACTTCCTTGGCCCATAAAATCCAACCAGGACTCATTCAACCCTGCCGGGCACCATGGACCTCTTGCAGACCCCCTCGTATGATTTTTCGAGAAACATGCGCCGAAACCCCATGCAGCCCCAGAATCCGTGGGTTAACACCCACAGAAATGAGCCGAAATCGCCTGTTTCCACTTCCTTGGCCCATAAAATCGAACCAGGACTCATCCAACCCCGCCGGGCACCATGGACCTCTTGCCGTGCCTCTTGCGGACCCCCTCGTATGATTTTTCAAGAAACTTGAGCCGGAACACCACGCAGCGCCTGAATCCGGGGGCTAACACCCACATAAATGAGCCGAAATCGCCTATTTCCACTTCCTTGGCCTATAAAATCCAACCATGACTCATCCAACCTCGCCGGGCACCATGGACCTCTTGCGGACCCCCTCGTATGATATTTTGAGAAACTTGCGCCGGAACCCCATGCAGCGCTAGAATCCGTGGGCTAACACCTACAGAAATGAGCCGAAATCGCCTGTTTCCAGTCCCTTAGCCCATAAAATCCAACCAGGCCTCATCCAACCCCGCCGGGCACCATGGACCTCTTGTCGGGCCTTTTGCGGACCCCCTCTTACGATTTTTGGAGAAACTTGCGCCGGAACCCCATGCAGCGCCAGAATCTGTGGGCTAAAACCACAGAAATGAGCCGAAATCGTCTGTTTCCACTTCCTTGGCCCATAAAATCCAACCAGGCCTCATCCAACCCTGCCGGGCACCATCGACCTCTTGCCGGGCCTCTTGCGGACCCCCTCATTTGATTTTTCGAGAAACTTGCACCGAAACACCATGCGGCGTTAGAATCTGTGGGCTAACACCCACAGAAAAGAGCCGAAATCGCCTGTTTCCACTTCCTTGGCCAATAAAATCAAAACAGGACTCATCCAACCCCGACGGGCACCATGGACCTCTTGCCGGGCCTCTTGCGGACCCCCTCGTATGATTTTTTGAGAAAATTGCGCCGGAACCCCATGCAGCGCCAGAATCCGTGGGCTAACACCCATAGAAATGAGCCGAAATCGCTAGTTTCCACTTTTTTGGCCCATAAAACACAACCAGGACTCATCAAACCCCGCCGGGCACCATGTACCTCTTGCTGGGCCTCTTACGGACCCCCTGTATGATATTTTGAGAAATTTGTGCCGGAACCCCATGCAGCGCCAGAATCCGTGGGCTAACACCCACAGAAATGAGCCAAAATCACCTGTTTCCAGTTCCTTGGCCCATAAAATCCAACTAGGACTTATCCAACCCCGCCGGGATCCATGGACCTCTTGCCGGACCTCTTGCGGATCGCCTCATATGATTTTTCAAGAAACTTGCGCCGGAACCCCATGCAGCGCTAGAATCCGTGGGCTAACACCCATAAAAATGAGCCGAAATCGCCTATTTCCACTTCCTTGGCCCATAAAATCCAACCAGGACTCATCAAACCCCGTCGGGCACCATGGACCTCTTGCCATGCCTCTTGCGGACCCCCTCATATGATTTTTTGAGAAACTTGCGTCGGAGCCCCATGCAACGCCAGAATCCATGGGCTAACACCCATAGAAATGAGCCGAAATCGCCTGTTTCCACTTCCTTGGCCCATAAAATCCAACCAGGACTCATCCAAACCCGCCGGGTACCATGGACCTCTTGTCAGGCCTCTTGCGGACCCCCTCATATGATTTTTCGAGACACTTGCGCCGAAACCCCATGCAGCGCCAGAATCCGTGGGCTAACACCTACAGAAATGAGCCGAAATCGCCTCTTTCCACTTCCTTGGCCTATAAAATCCAACAGCGCTTCATCCAACCCCGCCGGGCACCATGAACCTCTTGCTGGGCCTCTTGCGGACCCCCTCGTATGATTTTTCGAGAAACATGCGCCGAAACCCCATGCAACACCAGAATCCGTGGGCTAACACCCACAGAAATGAGCTGAAATCGCCTATTTCCACTTCCTTGGCCCATAAAATCCAGCAGGACTCATCCAACCCCGCCGGGCACCATGGACCTCTTGCCAGGCCTCATGCGGACCCCCTCGTATGATCTTTCAAGAGACTTGCGCCAGAACCCCATGCAGCGCCAGAATCCGTGGGATAACGCCCACAGAAATGAGTCGAAATTGCATGTTTCCACTTCCTTAGCCCATAAAATCCAACCAGGACTCATCAAACCCCGCCGGGCACCATGGACTTCTTGCCGAGCCTCTTCCGGACCCCCTCGTATGAGTTTTCGAGAAACTTGCGTCGGAGCCCCATGCAGCGCCAGAATCCGTGGGCTAACACCCACAGAATTGAGCCGAAATCGCCTGTTTCCACTTCCTTGGCCCATAAAATCCAACCAGGCCTCATTCAACCCCGCCGGGCACCATGGTCCTCTTGCCGGGCTTCTTGCGGACCCCCTTGTATGATTTTTTGAGCAACTTGCACCGGAACCCCATGCAGCGCCAGTATCCGTGGGCTAACCCCTTTGGAAAAGTGCCGAAATCGCCTGTTTCCACTTCCTTGGCCCATAAAATCCGACCAGGCCTCATCCAACCCCGTCGGGCACCATGGTCCTCTTTCCGAGCCTCTTGCGGACCCCCTCGTATGAGTTTTCGAGAAACTTGCGCCGGAACCCCATGCAGCACCAGGATCCGTGGGCTAACC
Source organism: Solanum rostratum (assembly GCA_029948455.1). Classification (NCBI taxonomy): domain Eukaryota; kingdom Viridiplantae; phylum Streptophyta; class Magnoliopsida; order Solanales; family Solanaceae; genus Solanum; species Solanum rostratum. Next base: position 2,067,226 of record CM057053.1, on the reverse strand, counting down.
CCTTTGGAAAAGAGCCGAAATCGCCTGTTTCCAATTCTTTGGCCCATAAAATCCAACCAAGCCTCATCCAACCCCGCCGGGCACCATGGTCCTCTTGCCGGGCCTCTTGCGGAATTCCTCGTATGATTTTTCAAGAAACTTGCACCGGAAACCCATGCAGCGCCAGGATCCGTGGGCCCCTTTGAAAAAGTGCCGAAATCGCCTTCTTCCACTTCCTTGGCCCATAAAATCAAACCAGGCCTCATCCAACCCCGCCGCGAACCATGGACCTCTAGCTGGGCCTCTTGGGACCCCCTCGTATAAAATTTTGAGAAACTTGCACCGAAACCCCATGCACTGCCAGAATCCGTGGGCTAACACCCACAGAAATGAGCCGAAATTGCCTGTTTCCACTTCCTTGGCCCATAAAATCCAACCAGGCCTCATCCAACCCCGCCGGGCACCATGGTCCTCTTGCCAGGCCTCTTGTGGACCCCTCGTATGATTTTTCGAGAAACTTGCACCGGAACCCCATGCAGCGCCAGGATCCGTGGGCTAACCACTTTGGAAAAGTGCCGAAATCACCTGTTTCCACTTCCTTGGCCCATAAAATCCAACCCGACCTCATCCAACCTCGCTGGGCACCATGGACCTCTTGCCGGGCCTCTTGCAGACCCCCTCGTATGATTTTTTGAGAAACTTGCGCCGAAACCCCATGCAGCACCAAAATTCGTGGGCTAACACCCATAGAAATGAGCCGAAATCGCCTGTTTCCACTTCCTTGGCCCATAAAATCAAACCAGGCCTCATCCAACCCCGCCGAGCACCATGATCCTCTTGCCGGGCCTCTTGCGGACCCCCTCGTATGATTTTTCGAGAAACTTGCGCTTGAACCCCATGTAGTGCCAGGATCCGTGGGCTAACCACTTTGGAAAAACGTCGAAATCGCCTGTTTCCACTTCCTTGGCCCATATAATCCAAGCAGGACTCATTTAACCCCGTCGGGCACCATGGACCTCTTGCCGGGCCTCTTGCGGACCCCCTCATATGATGTTTCGAGAAACGTGCGCCGAAACCCCATGCAGCGCCAGAATCCGTGGGCTAACACCCACGGAAATGAGCCAAAATCGCCTGTTTCCACTTCCTTGGCCCATAAAATAAAACCAGGCCTCATCCAACCCCGCTGGGCACCATGTTCCTCTTGCCGGGCCTTTTGCGGACCACCTCATATGACTTTTTGAGAAACTTGCGTCGGAACCCCATGCAGCGCCAGGATCCGTGGGCTAACCCCTTTGGAAAACTGCCGAAATCGCATGTTTCCACTTCCTTGCCCCATAAAATTCAACCAGGCCTCATCCAACCCCGCCGGGAACCATGGACCTCTTTCCCGGCCTCTTGGGACCCCCTCGTATGAATTTTCGAGAAACTTGCACCGGAACCTTATGCAGCGCCAGAATCCGTAGGCTAACACCTACAGAAATGAGCCGAAATCGTCTGTTTCCACTTCCTTGGCCCATAAAATCCAACCAGGCCTCATCCAACCCTGCCGGGCACCATCGACCTCTTGTCGGGCCTCTTGCGGACCCCCTCATTTGATTTTTCGAGAAACTTGCACCGAAACACCATGCAGCGTTAGAATCTGTGGGCTAACACCCACAGAAAAGAGCCGAAATCGCCTGTTTCCACTTCCTTGGCCCATAAAATCAAACCAGGCCTCATCCAACCCCGCTGGGCACCATGTTCCTCTTGCCGGGCCTTTTGCGGACCACCTTATATGACTTTTTGAGAAACTTGCGCCGGAACCCCATGCAGCGCCAGGATCCGTGGGCTAACCCCTTTGGAAAACTGTCGAAATCGCATGTTTCCACTTCCCTGCCCCATAAAATTCAACCAGGCCTCATCCAACCCCGCCGGGAACCATGGACCTCTTTCCCGGCCTCTTGGGACCCCCTCGTATGAATTTTCGAGAAACTTGCACCGGAACCTTATGCAGCGCTAGAATCCGTAGGCTAACACCCATAGAAATGAGCCGAAATCGCCTGTTTCCACTTTCTTGGCCCATAAAATCCAACCAGGCCTCATGCAACCCCGCCGGGCACCATGGACCTCTTGTCGGGCCTTTTGCGGACCCCCTCTTACGATTTTTGGAGAAACTTGCGCCAGAACCCCATGCAGCGCCAGAATCCGTGGGCTAAAACCACAGAAATGAGCCGAAATCGTCTGTTTCCACTTCCTTGGCCCATAAAATCCAACCAGGCCTCATCCAACCCTGCCGGGCACCATCGACCTCTTGTCGGGCCTCTTGCGGACCCCCTCATTTGATTTTTCGAGAAACTTGCACCGAAACACCATGCAGCGTTAGAATCTGTGGGCTAACACCCACAGAAAAGAGCCGAAATCGCCTGTTTCCACTTCCTTGGCCCATAAAATCAAACCAGGCCTCATCCAACCCCGCTGGGCACCATGTTCCTCTTGCCGGGCCTTTTGCGGACCACCTCATATGACTTTTTGAGAAACTTGCGCCGGAACCCCATGCAGCGCCAGGATCCGTGGGCTAACCCCTTTGGAAAACTGTCGAAATCGCATGTTTCCACTTCCCTGCCCCATAAAATTCAACCAGGCCTCATCCAACCCCGCCGGGAACCATGGACCTCTTTCCCGGCCTCTTGGGACCCCCTCGTATGAATTTTCGAGAAACTTGCACCGGAACCTTATGCAGCGCCAGAATCCGTAGGCTAACACCCATAGAAATGAGCCGAAATCGCCTGTTTCCACTTTCTTGGCCCATAAAATCCAACCAGGCCTCATGCAACCCCGCCGGGCACAATGTTACTCTTGCCGGGCCTCTTGCGTACCTCCTCGTATGATTTTTCGAGAAACTTGCGCCGGAACCCCATGCAGCGCCATAATCCGTGGGCTAACACCCACAGAAATGAGCCGAAATCGCTTGTTTCCACTTCCATGGCCCGTAAAATCCAACCAGGCCTCATCCAACCCCGTCGGGCATCATGGTCCTCTTGTCGGGCCTCTTGCCGACCCTCTCGTATGATTTTTCGAGAAACTTGTGCCGGAACCCCATGCAGCGCTAGAATTCGTGGGTAAACCCCTTTGGAAAAGTGCCGAAATCGCATGTTTCCACTTCCTTGGCCCATAAAATCCAACCAGGCCACATCCAACCCCGCCGAGCACCATGGACCTCTTGCCGGGCCTCTTGCGAACCCCCTCGTATGCTTTTTTGAGAAACTTGCACCGGAACCCCATGCAGCGCCAGAATCCGTGGGCTAACACCCACAGAAATGAGTCGAAATCGCCTGTTTCCAATTCCTTGTCCCATAAATTCCAACAAGGCCTCATCCAACCCCGCCGGGCACCATGATCTTCTTGCCGGGCCTCTTGCGCACCCCTTCGTATGATTTTTTGAGAAACTTGCGCCGGAACCCCATGCAGCGCCAGGATCCGTGGGCTAACCCCTTTGGAAAAGTGCCAAAATCGCTTGTTCCTACTTCCGTGGCCCATTAAATCCAACCAGGCCACATCCAACCCCGCCGAGCACCATGGACCCATTGCCGGGCCTTTTGCGGACCCCCTCGTATGCTTTTTTGAGAAACTTGCGCCGGAACCCCATGCAGCGCAACAATCCGTGGGCTAACACCCACAGAAATGAGCCGAAATCGCCTGTTTTCACTTCCTTGGCACATAGAATCCAACCAGGCCTCGTCCAACCCTGCCTGGCACCATGGACCTCTTGTCGGGCCTCTTGCGGACCCCCTCGTATGATTTTTCGAGAAACTTGCGCCGGAACCCCATGCAGCGCCAGGATCTGTGGGCTAACCCCTTTGGAAAAGTGCCGAAATTGCTTGTTTCCACTTCCTTGGCCCATAAAATCCAACAGGCTTCATCCAACCCCGCCGGGCACCATGAACCTCTTGCCGGGCCTCTTGCGGACCCCTTCGTATGATTTTTCGAGAAACTTGCGCCGAAACCCCATGCAGCACCAGAATCCGTGGGCTAACACCCACAGAAATGAGCCGAAATCGCCTGTTTCCACTTCCTTGGCCCATAAAATCCAACAAGGACTCATCCAACCACGCCGGGCACCATGGACATCTTGTCGGGCCTCATGCGGACCCTCTCGTATGATGTTTTGAGAAACTTGCGCAGGAACCCCATGCAGCGCCAGAATCCGTGGGATAACATCCACAGAAATGAGCTGAAATCGCCTGTTTCCACTTCCTTGGCCCATAAAATCCAACCAGGACTCATTCAACCCTGTCGGGCACCATGGACCTCTTGCAGACCCCCTCGTATGATTTTTCGAGAAACATGCGCCGAAACCCCATGCAGCCCCAGAATCCGTGGGTTAACACCCACAGAAATGAGCCGAAATCGCCTGTTTCCACTTCCTTGGCCCATAAAATCGAACCAGGACTCATCCAACCCCGCCGGGCACCATGGACCTCTTGCCGTGCCTCTTGCGGACCCCCTCGTATGATTTTTCAAGAAACTTGAGCCGGAACACCACGCAGCGCCTGAATCCGGGGGCTAACACCCACATAAATGAGCCGAAATCGCCTATTTCCACTTCCTTGGCCTATAAAATCCAACCATGACTCATCCAACCTCGCCGGGCACCATGGACCTCTTGCGAACCCCCTCGTATGATATTTTGAGAAACTTGCGCCGGAACCCCATGCAGCGCTAGAATCCGTGGGCTAACACCTACAGAAATGAGCCGAAATCGCCTGTTTCCAGTCCCTTAGCCCATAAAATCCAACCAGGCCTCATCCAACCCCGCCGGGCACCATGGACCTCTTGTCGGGCCTTTTGCGGACCCCCTCTTACGATTTTTGGAGAAACTTGCGCCGGAACCCCATGCAGCGCCAGAATCTGTGGGCTAAAACCACAGAAATGAGCCGAAATCGTCTGTTTCCACTTCCTTGGCCCATAAAATCCAACCAGGCCTCATTCAACCCTGCCGGGCACCATCGACCTCTTGCCGGGCCTCTTGCGGACCCCCTCATTTGATTTTTCGAGAAACTTGCACCGAAACACCATGCAGCGTTAGAATCTGTGGGCTAACACCCACAGAAAAGAGCCGAAATCGCCTGTTTCCACTTCCTTGGCCAATAAAATCAAAACAGGACTCATCCAACCCCGACGGGCACCATGGACCTCTTGCCGGGCCTCTTGCGGACCCCCTCGTATGATTTTTTGAGAAAATTGCGCTGGAACCCCATGCAGCGCCAGAATCCGTGGGCTAACACCCATAGAAATGAGCCGAAATCGCTAGTTTCCACTTTTTTGGCCCATAAAACACAACCAGGACTCATCAAACCCCGCCGGGCACCATGTACCTCTTGCTGGGCCTCTTACGGACCCCCTGTATGATATTTTGAGAAATTTGTGCCGGAACCCCATGCAGCGCCAGAATCCGTGGGCTAACACCCACAGAAATGAGCCAAAATCACCTGTTTCCAGTTCCTTGGCCCATAAAATCCAACTAGGACTTATCCAACCCCGCCGGGATCCATGGACCTCTTGCCGGACCTCTTGCGGATCGCCTCATATGATTTTTCAAGAAACTTGCGCCGGAACCCCATGCAGCGCTAGAATCCGTGGGCTAACACCCATAAAAATGAGCCGAAATCGCCTATTTCCACTTCCTTGGCCCATAAAATCCAACCAGGACTCATCAAACCCCGTCGGGCACCATGGACCTCTTGCCATGCCTCTTGCGGATCCCCTCATATGATTTTTTGAGAAACTTGCGTCGGAGCCCCATGCAACGCCAGAATCCATGGGCTAACACCCATAGAAATGAGCCGAAATCGCCTGTTTCCACTTCCTTGGCCCATAAAATCCAACCAGGACTCATCCAAACCCGCCGGGTACCATGGACCTCTTGTCAGGCCTCTTGCGGACCCCCTCATATGATTTTTCGAGACACTTGCGCCGAAACCCCATGCAGCGCCAGAATCCGTGGGCTAACACCTACAGAAATGAGCCGAAATCGCCTCTTTCCACTTCCTTGGCCTATAAAATCCAACAGCGCTTCATCCAACCCCGCCGGGCACCATGAACCTCTTGCTGGGCCTCTTGCGGACCCCCTCGTATGATTTTTCGAGAAACATGCGCCGAAACCCCATGCAACACCAGAATCCGTGGGCTAACACCCACAGAAATGAGCTGAAATCGCCTATTTCCACTTCCTTGGCCCATAAAATCCAGCAGGACTCATCCAACCCCGCCGGGCACCATGGACCTCTTGCCAGGCCTCATGCGGACCCCCTCGTATGATCTTTCGAGAGACTTGCGCCAGAACCCCATGCAGCGCCAGAATCCGTGGGATAACGCCCACAGAAATGAGTCGAAATTGCATGTTTCCACTTCCTTAGCCCATAAAATCCAACCAGGACTCATCAAACCCCGCCGGGCACCATGGACTTCTTGCCGAGCCTCTTCCGGACCCCCTCGTATGAGTTTTCGAGAAACTTGCGTCGGAGCCCCATGCAGCGCCAGAATCCGTGGGCTAACACCCACAGAATTGAGCCGAATTCGCCTGTTTCCACTTCCTTGGCCCATAAAATCCAACCAGGACTCATCCAAACCCGCCGGGCACCATGGACCTCTTGCCGGGCCTCTTGCGGACCCCCTCGTATGATATTTTGAGAAACTTGCACCGGAACCCCATGCAGCGCTAGAATCCGTGGGCTAACACCCACAGAAATGAGCCAAAATCGCCTGTTTCCACTTCCTTGTCTTATAAAATCCAACAAGGCCTCATCCAATCCCGACGAGCACCATGGTCTTCTTGCCGGGCCTCTTGCGGACCCCTTCGTATGATTTTTCGAGAAACTTGCGCCGGAACCCCATGTAGCGCCAGGATCCGTGGGCTAACCCCATTGGAAAAGTGCCAAAATCGCTTGTTTCCACTTCCTTGGCCCATAAAATCCAACCAGGCCTCATCCAACCCCGCCGTGCATCATGGACCTCTTGCCGGGCATCTAGCAGACCCCCTCGTATGATATTTTGAGAAACTTGCGCCGGAACCCCATGCAGCGCCAGAATCCGTGGGCTAACCACCCACAGGAATGAGCCAAAATCCCCTATTTCCACTTCCTTGGCCCATAAAATCCAACCAGGCCTCATCCAACCCCGCCGGGCACCATGGACCTCTTGCCGGGCCTCTTGCGGACCCCCTCGTAATATTTTTCGACAAACTTGCGCCGGAACCCCATGCAGCGCCAGAATCCGTGGGCTAACACCCACAGAAATAACCCGAAATCGCCTGTTTCCACTTCCTTGGCCCATAAAATCCATCCAGGCTTCATCCAACCCCACCGAGCACCATGGTCCTCTTGCCGGGCCTCTTGCAGACCCCCTTGTATGATTTTTTGAGAAACTTGCGCTGGAACCCCATGCAGCGCCAGGATCCGTGGGCAAACCCCTTTGGAAAAGTGCCGAAATTTCCTGTTTCCACTTCCTTGGCCCATAAAATCCAACCAGTCCTCATCCAACCCCGCCGAGCACCATGGACCTCTTGCCGGGCCCTTGCGGACTTCCTCGTATGATTTTTTGAGAAACTTACGTCGGAACCCCATGCAGTGCCAGAATCCGTGGGCTAACACCCACAGAAATGAGCCGAAATCGCCTGTTTCCACTTCCTTGGCCCGTAAACTCCAACCAGGCCTCATCCAACCCCGCCGGGCACCATGGTCCTCTTGTCGGGCCTCTTGCCGACCCTCTCGTATGATTTTTTGAGAAACGTGCGCCGGAACCCCATGCAGCGCCAGAATTCGTGGGCTAACCCCTTTGGAAAAGTGCCGAAATCGCATGTTTCCACTTCCTTGGCACATAAAATCCAACCAGGCCACATCCAACCCCGCCGAGCACCATGGACCTCTTGTCGGGCCTCTTGCGGACCCTCTCGTATGCTTTTTTGAGAAACTTGCGCCGGAACCCCATGCAGCGCCAGAATCCGTGGGCTAACACCCACAGAAATGAGCCGAAATTGCCTGTTTCCAATTCCTTGTCCCATAAAATCCAACAAGGCATCATCCAACCCTGCCGGGCACCATGATCCTCTTGCCGGGCCTCTTGCGGACCCCTTCGTATGATTTTTCGAGAAACTTGCGCCGGAACCCCATGCAGCGCCAGGATCCGTGGGCTAACCCCTTTGGAAAAGTGCCAAAATCGCTTGTTTCCACTTCCTTGGCCCATTAAATCCAACCAGGCCTCATCCAAACCCGCCGGGCACCACGGACCTCTTGCCGGGCCTCTTGCGGACGCCCTTGTATGATTTTTCGAGAAACTTGCGCCGGAACCCCATGCAGCGCCAGAATCCGTGGGCTAACACCCACAAGAATGAGCTGAAATCGCCTTTTTCCACTTCCTTGGCCCATAAAATTAAACTAGGCCTCATCCTACCCCACCGGGTACCATGGTCCTCTTGACGGGCCTCTTGCGGACCCCCTCGTATGATTTTTCAAAAAACTTGCGCCGGAACCCCATGCAGCGCCAGGATCCGTGGGCTAATCCCTTTGGAAAAGTGCCGAAATCACCTATTTCCATTTCCTTGGCCCATAAAATCCAACCAGGTCTCATCCAACCCCGCCAGGCACCATGGACCTCTTGCCGAGCCTCTTGCGGACCCCCTCGTATGATTTTTCGAGAAACTTGCGCCGGAGCCCCATGCAGCGCCAGAATCCATGGGCTAACACCCACGGAATTGAGCCGAAATCGCCTGTTTCCACTTCCTTGGCCCATAAAATCCAACCAGGCCTCATTCAACCCCGCCGGGCACCATGGTCCTCTTGCCGGGCTTCTTGCGGACCCCCTTGTATGATTTTTTGAGCAACTTGCACCGGAACCCCATGCAGCGCCAGTATCCGTGGGCTAACCCCTTTGGAAAAGTGCCGAAATCGCCTGTTTCCACTTCCTTGGCCCATAAAATCCGACCAAGCCTCATCCAACCCCGCCGGGCACCATGGTCCTCTTTCCGAGCCTCTTACGGACCCCTTCGTATGAGTTTTCGAGAAACTTGCGCCGGAACCCCATGCAGCACCAGGATCCGTGGGCTAACCCCTTTGGAAAAGAGCCGAAATCGCCTGATTCCACTTCTTTGGCCCATAAAATCCAACCAGGCCTCATTCAACCCCGCCGGGCACCATGGTCCTCTTGCCGCGCTTCTTGCGGACCCCCTTGTATGATTTTTCGAGCAACTTGCACCGGAACCCCATGCAGCGCCAGTATCCGTGGGCTAACCCCTTTGGAAAAGTGCCGAAATCGCCTGTTTCCACTTCCTTGGCCCATAAAATCCGACCAAGCCTCATCCAACCCCGCCGGGCACCATGGTCCTCTTTCCGAGCCTCATGCGGACCCCCTCGTATGAGTTTTCGAGAAACTTGCGCCGGAACCCCATGCAGCACCAGGATCCGTGGGCTAACCCCTTTGGAAAAGAGCCGAAATCGCCTGATTCCACTTCTTTGGCCCATAAAATCCTACCAAGCCTCATCCAACCCCGTCGGGCACCATGGTCCTCTTGCCGGGCCTCTTGCGGACTTCCTCGTATGATTTTTCAAGAAACTTGCACCGGAACCCCATGCAGCGCCAGGATCCGTGGGCCCCTTTGAAAAAGTGCCGAAATCGCCTTCTTCCACTTCCTTGGCCCATAAAATCAAACCAGGCCTCATCCAACCCCGCCGCGAACCATGGACCTCTAGCTGGGCCTCTTGGGACCCCCTCGTATAAATTTTCGAGAAACTTGCACCGAAACCCCATGCACCGCCAGAATCCGTGGGCTAACACCCACAGAAATGAGCCGAAATTGCCTGTTTCCACTTCCTTGGCCCATAAAATCCAACCAGGCCTCATCCAACCCCGCCGGGCACCATGGTCCTCTTGCCAGGCCTCTTGCGGACCCCTCGTATGATTTTTGGAGAAACTTGCACCGGAACCCCATGCAGCGCCAGAATCCGTGGGCTAACCACTTTGGAAAAGTGCCGAAATCACCTGTTTCCACTTCCTTGGCCCATAAAATCCAACCCAGCCTCATCCAACCCCGCTGGGCACCATGGACCTCTTGCCGGGCCTCTTGCAGACCCCCTCGTATGATTTTTTGAGAAACTTGCGCCGGAACCCCATGCAGCACCACAATTCGTGGGCTAACACCCATAGAAATGAGCCGAAATCGCCTGTTTCCACTTCCTTGGCCCATAAAATCAAACCAGGCCTCATCCAACCCCGCCGAGCACCATGATCCTCTTGCCGAGCCTCTTGCGGACCCCCTCGTATGATTTTTCGAGAAACTTGCGCTTGAACCCCATGTAGCGCCAGGATCCGTGGGCTAACACCTTTGGAAAAATGCCGAAATCGCCTGTTTCCACTTCCTTGGCCCATATAATCCAACTAGGCCTCATTCAACCCCGTCGGGCACAATGGACCTCTTGCCGGGCCTCTTGCGGACCCCCTCATATGATGTTTCGAGAAACGTGCGCCAGAACCCCATGTAGCGCCAGAATCCGTGGGCTAACACCCACGGAAATGAGCCAAAATCGCCTGTTTCCACTTCCTTGGCCCATAAAATGAAACCAGGCCTCATCCAACCCCGCTGGGCACCATGTTCCTCTTGCCGGGCCTTTTGGGGACCACCTCATATGACTTTTTGAGAAACTTGCGCCGGAACCCCATGCAGCGCCAGGATCCGTGGGCTACCCCCTTTGGAAAACTGCCAAAATCGCATGTTTCCACTTCCTTGCCCCATAAAATCCAACCAGGCCTCATCCAACCCCGCCGGGCACCATGGACCTCTTTCCCGGCCTCTTGGGACCCCCTCGTATGAATTTTCGAGAAACTTGCACCGGAACCTTATGTAGCGCCAGAATCCGTAGGCTAACACCCATAGAAATGAGCCGAAATCGCCTGTTTCCACTTCCTTGGCACATAAAATCCAACCAGGCCTCATGCAACCCCGCCGGGCACAATGTTCCTCTTTCCGGGCCTCTTGCAGACCTCCGCGTATGATTTTTCGAGAAACTTGCGCCGGAAGCCCATGCAGCGCCATAATCCGTGGGCTAACACCCATAGAAATGAGCCGAAATCGCCCGTTTCCACTTCCTTGGCCCGTAAAATCCAACCAGGCCTCATCCAACCCCGTCGGGCATCATGGTCCTCTTGTCGGGCCTCTTGCCGACCCTCTCGTATGATTTTTCGAGAAACTTGCGCCGGAACCCCATGCAGCGCCAGAATTCGTGGGCTAACACCCACAGAAATGAGCCGAAATCGCCTGTTTCCACTTCCTTAGCCCATAAAATCCAACCCGGCCTCATCCAACCCCGTCGAGCACCATGGACCTCTTGCCAAGCCTCTTGCGGACCCCCTCGTATGAATTTTCGAGAAACTTGCGCTGAAACCCCATGCAGCACCAGAATCCGTGGGCTAACACCCTTAGAAATGAGCCGAAATCCCCTGTTTCCATTTCCTTGGCCCATAAAATCCAACCAGGCCTCATCCAACCCCGCTGGGCACCATGGTCCTCTTGCCGGGCCTCTTGCGGACCCCCCCATATGATTTTTCGAGAAACTTGCGTCGGAACCCCATGCAGCGCCAGGATCCGTGGGCTAACCCCTTTGGAAAAGTGCCGAAATCGCCTGTTTCCACTTCCTTGGCCCATAAAATCCAACCAGGACTCATCCAACCCCGCCGGGCACCATGGACCTCTTTTCGGGCCTCTTGCGGACCCCTTCGTATGAGTTTTCAAGAAACTTGAGCCGGAATCCCATGAAGCGCCAGAATCCGTGGGCTAACACCCACAGAAATGAGCTGAAATCGCTTGTTTCCACTTCCTTGTCCCATAAAATCCAACCAGGCCTCATCCAACCCCGCCGGGCACCATGATCCTCTTTCTGGGCCTCTTGCAGACCTTCTCGTATGATTTTTCGAGAAACTTCCGCCGGAACTCCATGCAGCGCTAGGATCCGTGGGCTAACCCCTTTAGAAAATTGCCGAATCCGCCTGTTTCAACTTCCTTGGCCCAAAAAATCAAACAAGGCCTCATCAACCCCGCCGGGCACCATGGACCTCTTGTCGGGCCTCTTGCGGACCCCCTTGTATGATTTTTCGAGAAACTTGCGCTGGAACCCCATGCAGCGCCAGAATCCGTGGGCTAACACCCACAGAAATGAGCCGAAATCGCCTATTTTCACTTCCTTGGCCCATAAAATCCAACCAGGCCTCATCCAGCCCCGCGGGGCACCATGGTCCTCTTGTTGGGCCTCTTGCGGACCCCCTCGTATGAGTTTTTGAGAAACTTGCGACAGAACCCCATGCAGTGCTAGAATCCGTGGGCTAACACCCACAGAAATGAGCCTAAATTGCCTGTTTCCACTTCCTTGGCCCATAAAATCCAACCAGTCCTCATCCAACCCCGCCGGGCACCATGGTCCTCTTGGCGGGCCTCTTGCGGACCCCCTCGTAGGATTTTTTGAGAAACTTTCGCCGAAACCCTATCCAACGCAAGAATCCGTGGGCTAACACCCACAGAAATGAGCAAAAATCACCTGTTTCCACTTCCTTGGCCCATAAAATCCAACCATGCCTCATCCAACCCCGTCGGGCACCATGGTCCTCTTGTCGAGCCTCTTGCGGACCCCCTCGTATGATTTTTTAAGAAACATGCGCCGTAATCTCATGCAGCGCTAGGATTCGTGGGCTAACCCCTTTGGAAAAGTGCCGAAATCGCCTGTTTCCACTTCCTTGGCCCATAAAATCCAACCAGGCCTCTTCTAACCCCGCCGGGCACCATGGACCTCTTGTCGGGCCTCTTGCGGACCCCCTCGTATGATTTTTCGATAAACTTGCGCCGGAACCCCATGCAGCACCAAGATTCGTGGGCTAACCCCTTTGGAAAAGTGCCGAAATCGCTTGTTTCAACTTTCTTGGCCCATAAAATCCAACCAGGCCTCATCCAACCTCGCCGGGCCCCATGAACCTCTTCCCGGGCCTCTTGCGGACCCCCTCGTAGGATTTTTTGAGAAACTTTCGCCGAAACCCTATCCAACGCAAGAATCCGTGGGCTAACACCCACAGAAATGAGCAAAAATCGCCTGTTTCCACTTCCTTGGCCCATAAAATCCAACCATGCCTCATCCAACCCCGTCGGGCACCATGGTCCTCTTGTCGAGCCTCTTGCGGACCCCCTCGTATGATTTTTTGAGAAACGTGCGCCGAAACCCCATGCAGCGCCAGGATTTGTGGGCTAACCCCTTTGGAAAATTGCCGAAATCGCTTGTTTCCACTTTCTTGGCCCATAAAATCCAACCAGGCCTCATCCAACCTCGCCGGGCCCCATGGACCTCTTCCCGGGCCTCTAGAGGACCCCTTCGTAGGAGTTTTTGAGAAACTTGCGCCGAAACCCTATCCAGCGCCAGAATCCGTGGGCTAACACCTACAGAAATGAGCCGAAATCGCCTGTTTCCACTTCCTTGGCCCATAAAATCCAACCAGGCCACATCCAACCCCGCCGGGCACCACGGTCCTCTTGCCGGGCCTCTTTTGGACCCCCTCGTATGATTTTTTGAGAAACATGCATCGGAACCCCATGCAGCACCAGGATCCGTGGGCTAACCGCTTTGGAAAAGTGCCGAAATTGCCTGTTTCCACATCCTTGTCCCATAAAATCCAACCAGGCCTCATCCAACCCCGCTGGGCACCATGGACCTCTTACCAGGCCTCTTACAGACCCCCTCATATGATTTTTCAAGAAACTTGCGCTAGAACCCCATACAGCGCCAGAATCCGTGGGCTAACACCCACAGGAATGAGCTGAAATCGCCTGTTTCCACTTCCTTGGCCCATAAAATTCAACCAGGCCTCATCCAACCCCGCCGGGCACCATGGACCTCTTGCTGGGCCTCTTGCGGACCCCCTCGTATGATTTTTCGAGAAACTTGCGCCGGAACCCTATGCAGCGCCAAAATCCGGGGGCTAACACCCATGGAAATCAACCGAAATCGCCTATTTCCACTTCCTTAGCCCATAAACTCCAACCAGGCCTCATCCAACCCCGCCGGGAACCATGGACCTCTTGTCGAGCCTCTTGCGGACTCCCTCGTATGATTTTTCGAGAAACTTGTGCCAGAACCCAATGCAGCGCCAGAATCCATGGGCTAACACCCACAGAAATGAGCCGAAATCGCTTGTTTCCACTTCCTTGCCCCATAAAATCCAACCAGTTCTCATCCAACCCTGTCGGGCACCATGGACCTCTTGCCGGGCCTCGTGCAGACTCCCTCGTATGATTTTTCAAGAAACTTGCGCCGGAACCCCATGCAGCACAAGAATCCGTGGGCTAACACCCACAGAAATTAGCCGAAATCGCCAGTTTCCACTTCCTTGGTACATAAAATCCAACCAGGCCTCAACCAACCCCGTCGGGCATCATGGACCTCTTGCAGACCCCCTCGTATGATTTTTCGAGAAATTTGCGCCGTAACTCCATGCAGCGCCAGAATCCGTGGGCTAACACCCACAGAAATGAGTCGAAATCACCTGTTTCCACTTCCTTAGCCCATAAAATCCAACCAGGCCTCATCCAACACCTCCGGGATCCATGGACCTCTTGCCGGGCCTCTTGCGGACCCCCTCGTATGATGTTTTGAGAAACTTGCGCCGGAACCCCATGCAGTGCCAGAAATCGTGGGCTGATGCCCACAGATATTAGTCAAAATCGCCTGTTTCCACTTCCTTGGCCCATAAAATCCAACCAGGCCTCATCCAACCAAGCCGGGCACCATAGACCTCTTGTCGGGCCTCTTGCGGACCCGCTCGTATGATTTTTTGAGAAACTTGCACCGGAACCCCATGCAGCGCTTGAATCCGTGGGCTAACACCCACATAAATGAGCCGAAATCACCTGTTTCCACTTCCTTGGCCAATAAAAACAAATCAGGCCTCATCCAACCCCGCTGGGCACCATTGGACCTCATATCGGGCCTCTTGCGGACCCCCTCGTATGATTTTTTGAGAAACTTGCGCAAGAACCCTATGCAGCGCCAGAATCCGTGGGCTAACACCCACAGAAATGAGCCGAAATCGCCTGTTTCCACTTCCTTGGCCAATAAAATCTAACCTGGCCTCATCAAACCCCGCCGGGCACCATGGACCTCTTGCCGGGCCTCTTGCGGACCCCCTCGTATGATTTTTTGAGAAACTTGCGCCGGAACCCCATGCATCGCTAGAATCTGTGGGCTAACACCTACAAAAATGAGCCGAAATCGCCTATTTCCACTTCCTTGGCCCATAAAATCCAACCAGGCCTCATCGAACCCCGTCGGGCACCATGGACCTCTTGCCGGGCCTCTTTAAGACCCCCTCAGATGATTTTAGGAGAAACTTGCGCCGGAACCCCATGCAGCGCCAGAATCTGTGGGCGAACACCCACAGAAATGAGCCGAAATCGCCTGTTTCCACTTCTTTGGCTCATAAAATCCGACCAGGCCTTATCCAACCCCGCCGGGCACCATGGACCTCTTGTCGGGCCTCTTGTGGACCCCCTCGTATGATTTTTCGAGAAACTTGCGCCGGAACCCCATGCAGCGCCAGAATCCGTGGGCTAACACCTAGAGTAATAAGCCGAAATCGCCTATTTCCACTTCCTTAGCCCATAAAATCTGACCAGGCCTTATCCAACAACGCCGGGCACCATGGACCTCTTGCCGGGCCACTTGTGTACCCCCTCGTATGATTTTTTGAGAAACTTGTGCCGGAACCCCATGCAGCGCCAGAATCCGTGGGCTAACACCCATAGAAATGAGCCGAAATCGCCTATTTCCAATTACTTGGCCCATAAAATCCAACCAGGCCTCATCCAACCCCGTCGGGCACCATGGACCTCTTGCCGGGCCTCTTACGGACCCCCACGTATGATTTTTCAAGAAACTTGCACCGGAACCCCAGGCAGTGCCAGGATCCGTGGGCTAACCCCTTTGGAAAAGTGTCGAAATCGCCTGTTTCCACTTCCCTGGCCCATAAAATGCAACCAGGCCTCATCCAACCCTGTCGAGCACCATGGACCTCTTTTCGGGCCTCTTGCGGATCCTTTTTTCGAGAAACTTGCGCAATAACCCCATGCAGCGCAAGAATCTGTGGGCTAACACCGACAGAAATGAGCCGAAATCGCCTGTTTCCACTTCCTTGGCCCATAAAATCCAACAAGGCCTCATCCAACCCTGCCGGGCACCACGGTCCTCTTGCCGGGCCTCTTGCGGACCCTCGTATGATTTTTTGAGAAACTTGCGCCGGAACCCCATGCAGCCACGATCCGTGGGCTAACCCCTTTGGAAAAGTGCCGAAATCGCCTTTTTCCACTTCCCTGGCCAATAAAATGCAACTAGGCCTCATTAAACCCCGTCGGGCACCATGGACCTCTTTCCGGGCCTCTTGCAGACCCCCTCGTATGATTTTTCTAGAAACTTGCATCGGAACCCCATGCAGCGCCAGAATCCGTGGGCTAACACCCACAGAAATGAGCCGAAATCGCCTCTTTCTACTTCCTTGGCCTATAAAATCCAACCAGGCCTCATCCAACCCCGCCGGGCACCATGGACCTCTTGCCGGGACTATTTCAGAACCCCTCATATGAATGTTTTAGAAACTTGCGCCGGAACCCCATGCAGCGCCAAAATCCGTGGGCTAACACCCACAGAAATGAGCCGAAATCGCCTATTTCCACTTCCTTGGCCTATAAAATCCAACAAGGCCTCAAACAACCTCGCCGGGCACCATGGACCTCTTGCGGGGCCTCTTGCATACCTCCTCGTATGATCTTTCGAGAAACTTGCATCGGAACCCCATGCAGCGCCAGAATCCGTGGGCTAACACCCACACAAATGAGTCGAAATCGCCTGCTTCCACTTCCTTGGCCCATAAAATCCAACCAGGCCTCATCCAACCCCGCTGGGCACTATGGACCTCTTGCCAGACCTCTTGCAGACCCCCTCGTATGAATTTTTTAGAAACTTGCGCCGGAACCCCATGCATCGCCAGAATACGTGGGCTAACACCCACAGAAATGTGCCGAAATTGCCTGTTTCCACTTCCTTGGCCCATAGAATTCAACCAGGCCTCATCCAATCCCGCCGGGCACCATGGACCTCTTGCCGGGCCTCTTTCGGACCCCCTCGTATGATATTTAGAGAAACTTGCGCCGGAACCCCATGCAGCGTCAGAATCCGTGGGCTAACACCCACAGAAATGAGCCAAAATCGCCTGTTTCCACTTCCTTGGCCCATAAAATCCAACCAGGCGTCATTCAACCCCGTCGGGCACCATGGACTTCTTACCGGGCCTCTTGCGCACCCCCTCGGATGAATTTTTGAGAAACATGCGCCGAAACCCCATGCAGCGCCAGAATCTGTGGGCTAACACCCACAGAAATGAGCTGAAATCGCCTGTTTCCAATTCCTTGGCCCATAAAATCCAACCAGGCCTCATCCAACCCCGCTGGGCACCATGGACCTCTTGTCGGGCCTCTTTCAGACCCCCTCGTATGATTTATGAGAAACTTGCCTTGGAACCTAATGCAGTGCCAGAATCCGTGGGCTAACACCCACAGAAATGAGCCGAAATCGCTTGTTTCCACTTCCTTGGCCCATAAAATCCGACCAGGCCTTATCAAACCCCGCCGGGCACCATGGACCTCTTGCCGAGCCTCTTGTGGACCCCCTCGTATGATATTTCGAGAAACTTGCGCCGGAACCCCATGCAGCGCCAGAATCCGTGGGATAACACCCAGAGAAATTAGGCGAAATCGCCTATTTCCACTTCCTTGGCCCATAAAATCCAACCAGGCCTCATCCAACCCTATCGGGCACCATGGACCTCTTGTCGGGCATCTTGCGGACCCTCTTGAATGATATTTCGAGAAACTTGCGCCAGAACCCCATGCAGCGCCAGAATCTGTGGGCTAACACCCACAAAAATGAGCCGAAATCGCCTGTTTCCACTTCCTTTGGCCCATAAAATCCGAACAGGCCTCATCAAACCCCTCCGGGATCCATGGACCTCTTGCGGACCCCCTCGTATGATTTTTCTAGAAACTTGCATCAGAACCCCATGCAACGCCAGAATCCGTGGGCTAACACCCACAGAAATGAGCCAAAATCGCCTCTTTCCACTTCCTTGGCCCATAAAATCCAACCAGGCCTCATCCAACCCCGCCGGGCACCATGGACCTCTTGCCGGGACTCTTTTAGAACCCTTCGTATGAATGTTTTAGAAACTTGCGCCGGAACCCCATGCAGCGCCAGAATCTGTGGGCTAACACCCACAGAAATGAGCCGAAATCACCTGTTTCCACTTCTTTGGCCCATAAAATCCAACCAGGCCTCAAACAACCTCGCCGGGAACCATGGACCTCTTGTCGGGCCTCTTGCGGACCCCCTCGTATGATATTTTGAGAAACTTGCGCTGGAACCCCATGCGGCGCTGGAATCCGTGGGCTAACACCCCCAAAAATGAGCCGAAATCGCTTGTTTCCACTTCCTTTGCCCATAAAATCAAACTAGGACTCATCCAACCCCGTCGAGCACCATGGACCTCTTCCCAGGCCTCTTTTAGAGCCCCTCGTATGATATTTCGAGAAACTTGCGCCGGAACCCCATGCAACGCCCGAATCCGTGGGCTAACACCCACAAAAATGTCCCGAAATCGCCTATTTCCACTTCCTTGGCCCATAAAATCCAACCAGGACTCATCCAACCCCGCCGAGCACCATGGACCTCTTTCTGGGCCTCTTGCGGACCCCCTTATATGATTTTTTTTTGAGAAACTTGGACCGGAACCCCATGCAGCGCCAGAATCCATGGGCTAACACCCATAGAAATGAGCCTAAATCGCTGTTTCCACTTCCTTGGCCCATAAAATCCAACCAGGACTCATCCAACCCCGTCAGGCACCATGGACCTCTTACCGGGCCTCTTGCGGACCCCCTCGTATGATTTTTTTGAGAAACTTGCGCTGGAACCCAATGCAGCGCCACAATCCGAGGGCTAACACCCACAGAAATGAGCCGAAGTCGCCTATTTCCACTTCCTTGGCCCGTAAAATCCAACCAGGACTCATCGAACCCCGCCGGGCACCATGAACCTCTTGCCAGGCTTCTTGCGGACCCCCTCGTATGAATTTTTGAGAAACTTGGGCCGGAACCCCATGCAGCGCCAGAATCCGTGGGCTAACACCCACAGAAATGAGCCGAAATCGCCTGTTTCCACTTCTTTGGCCCATAAAATCCAACCAGGACTCATCCAACCCCGCCAGGCACCATGGATCTCTTGCCAGGCTTCTTGCAGACCCCCTCGTAAGAATTTTTTAGAAACTTGCGCCGGAACCCCATGCAGCGCCAGAATCTGTGGGCTAACACCCACACAAATGAGCCGAAATCGCCTATTTCCACTTCCTTGGCCCATAAAATCCAACCAGGACTCATCCAACCCCGCCGGGCACCATGGACCTCTTGCCGGGCCTCTTGCGGACCCCCTCGTATGATGTTTCGAGAAACTTGCGCCGGAACCCCATGCAGCGCCAGAATCTGTGGGCCAACACCATAGAAATGAGCCGAAATCGCCTGTTTCCACTTCCTTGACCCATAAAATCCAACCAGGCCTCATCCAACCCAGCCGGGCACCATGGAACTCTTGCCGGGCCTCTTGCGGACCCCTTTTATGATTTTTTGAGAAACTTGCGCCGGAACCCCATGCAGCGCCAGAATCCATGGGCTAACACCAAGAGAAATGAGCCGAAATCGCCTATTTCCACTTCCGTGGCCCATAAAATCCAACAAGGCCTCATCCAACCCCGCCGGGCACCATGGACCTCTTGCCGGGCCTCTTGCAGACCCCCTCGTATGAATTTTCGAGAAACTTTCACCGGAACCCCGTGCAGCGCCAGAATCTGTGGGCTAACACCCACAGAAATGAGCCAAAATCGCCTGTTTCCACTTCCTTGGCCCATAAAATCTGACCAGGCCTTATCCAACCCCGCCGGGCACCATGGACCTCTTGCCGGGCCTCTTGCGGACCCCCTCGTATGATGTTTCGAGAAACTTGCGCCGGAACCCCATGCAGCGCCAGAATCCGTGGGCTAACATCATAGAAATGAGCCGAAATCGTCTATTTCCACTTCCTTGGCCCATAAAATCCAACCAGGACTCATCCAACCCCGCCGGGCACCATGGACCTCTTGCCGGGCCTTTTGCAGATCCCCTCGTATGATTTTTCGAGAAGCTTGCGCCGGAACCCCATGCAGCGCCAGAATCCGTGGGCTAACACCCACAGAAATGAGCCGAAATCGCCTGTTTTCACTTCCTTGGCCCATAAAATCCAACCAGGACTCATCCAACCCCGCCGGGCACCATGGACCTCTTGCCGGGCCTCTTGTGGACCCCCTCGTATGATATTTCGAGAAGCTTGCGCCGGAACCCCATGCAGCGCCAGAATCTGTGGGCTAACACCCACAGAAATGAGCCGAAATCGCCTGTTTCCACTTCTTTGGCCCATAAAATCCAACCAGGACTCATCCAACCCCGTCGGGCACTATGGACCTCTTTTCGGGTCTCTTGCGGACCCCCTCGTATTATTTTTCGAGAAGCTTGCGCCGGAACCCCATGCAGCGCCAGAATCTATGGGCTAACACCCACTGAAATAAGTCGAAATCGTTTGTTTCCACTTCCTTGGCCCATAAAATCCAACCAGGACTCGTCTAACCCCGCCGGGCACCATGAACTTCTTGTCGGGCCTCTTGCGGACCCCCTCGTATGATTTTTCGAGACGCTTGCGCCAGAACCCCATGCAGCGCCAGAATCCATGGGCTAACACCCACAGAAATGAGTCGAAATCGCCTGTTTCTACCTACTTGGCCCAAAAAATCCAACCAGGACTCATCCAACCCCGCCGGGCACCATGGACCTTTTGCCGGGCCTCTTGCGGACCCCCTCGTATGATTTTTCAAGAAACTTGCGCCGGAACCCCATGCAGCGCCAGAATCCGTGGGCTAACACCCACAGAAATGAGCCGAAATCGCATGTTTCCACTTCTTTGGCCCATAAAATCCAACCAGGACTCATCCAGCCCCGCCGGGCATCATGGACCTCTTGCTTGGCCTCTTGCGGACCCCCTCGTATGATTTTTCGAGAAACTTGGGCCGGAACCCCATGCAGCGCCAAAATCCGTGGGCTAACACCCACAGAAATGAGCCGAAATCGCCTGTTTCCACTTCCTTGGCCCATAAAATCCAACCAGGACTCATCCATCCCCGCCAGGCACCATGGACCTCTTGCCGGGCCTCTTGCGGACCCCCTCATATGATTTTTCGAGAAACTTGCGTCGGAACCCTATGCAGCGCCAGAATCCGTGGGCTAACACCCACAGAAATGAGCCGAAATCGCTTGTTTCCACTTCCTTGGCCCATAAAATCCAACCTGGACTCATCCAACCCCGCCGGGCACCATGGACCTCTTACCGGGCCTCTTGCGGACCCCCTCGTATGATTTTTCGAGAAACTTGCGCCGGAACCCTATGCAGCGCCAGAATCCGTGGGCTAACACCCACAGAAATGAGCCGAAATCGCCTGTTTCCACTTCCTTGGCCCATAAAATCCAACCAGGACTCATCCAACCCCGCCGGGCACCATGGACTTCTTACCGGGCCTCTTGCGGACCCCCTCGTATGATTTTTCGAGAAATTTGCGGCGGAACCCCATGCAGCGCCAGAATCCATGGGCTAACACCCACAGAAATGAGAAAACATCGAGACTCTAGTATTTCTCAAAAAACCAGTAATAACAATAACGATATATTCAGTATAATCCCATGAAATACAATAATAATAATAATAATAATAATATATCCAATATAGTTTCACATATAAATATATAAAAAGTAAGATACATGCAAATTATATTCCTATTTTTATACTCTTTTCGATAGACCCTCGACTTTTAAAAAAAAAAAAAACCAAAAAAGAGATTGGTGGTCCTTAAGTTCAAAGGCCCAACTCAACTAATATAATAGAATAAAAAGACAATTTATTTTCTAAGCACTTTGTGTTTCACTCATTTCTCTCCACCTGCTTCACATTCCAAGATTTTGCTGAGCCCATTAACACCACCACCACAACTAAAAGCTAAAACCCTAGCCTCTTCTCCTCCTCTTCTTCTTCATCTATATAAACCTCCAAATCTTTCTTTTAACCTCCTCCATAACCCCTCAGTGGTTTTTTTTTTCAGGATTAAAGAAAAAAAAAATGGAGCTTTGCATACCTCAAACCTTCTCGAACCTTCCAAATTACAGGTTTATTAATCGAGCTCATCTTCAATGGAGACCCTCTCTCTTACTCAGAAAACCCCCAAAATCTCGATCCAATTCAGGTTGGTATTTCGAATGTTTAAGGTTTTTAGCTTTGTGGCTCAAAATCTTTATTTTAAATTTCTATATGTTCAGCATTTTCCTTTTTTATTTGAACCTAATGAACTGTCCACATTGATTGATTAAACAAAAAATAGCCGATGGATGTGTAATATGTGTATGATCGTGTATAATCTATGTATATTCTATGTATACCAGCTAGAAAAAGTAAATTTCCGGTTAATTGTATAAAGATGCTTTTTAAAAAAAGTAAAGAGTAATGCTTTTACCCATTTGCTTATTTTTTAGAAGTTCCTTGTTTGTTTTATATTTATTAGATTGTGTTGAAGTTAAATAATTTTTTTGTGCTAATGTTAAGGAGGTCTGTTTAATTTACTTCATATTTTATATAAATTGGGTGTAAGATTGGATTTTTTTTTTAATTTTTAAAATTGTTTTTTAAGTTCTAATTTACTATTACATAGTTATACCTGATATACTGATTACCAATGCAAAAAAGAAAAAAAACCCGACTACTTTGTCAAGATTTTCGTATTTTCTTTTTGTAAGTACTATGTTTAATGGGCTTATAAATGTTTTCAAATTGGTTTTTTGTTTTTTGGGTTAATGACAAGGTTTAATATTTAGACTAACTGTGAAATTTTTGTAAATTAAAGTAGCCTTTTGTTATAAGCTGCTCAGATTTGTCATTATGTAGAGGCTGCTAAGTTTTGGTAATATGTCTGAGAGCTCCAATAGTGACTTCAGAAAAGAAAGTTAGTTTTTTGGCATTGGTCTTGTTGAGTTGCTTCACACTTTGATTGGGTGATGGAGGTGGAAGAGTGATAGTTTGCCATATCATGGTTTTCCGTTTGTACTTCAGGATTATTTTACCGTAAAGGCTCAGCTATAAGAGCAAAATCAGAGACAGAGGCTTATGAGTTATATGTACCTCCTACGGTTGAAGAGAAAGACGATAAAGCTGTTACATCAAAATCTGAGACAGAGGCTTATGAGTTATATGTACCTCCTACAGTTGAAGAGAACGACGATAAAGCTGTTAAATCAAAATCAGAGACACAGGCTTATGAGTTATATGTACCTCCTACGGTTGAAGAAAAAGGCGATGGAGCTGTTAAGAATGGAGCCCCAGTAGAGGATTCTAGGAATGACAAAGACACGGATGCTTATGCGTCTGTGATATATGAACCTCCTAAAGTCGAAGAGAAAGATGATGGAGCAGTTCAGAATGAAGCACCAATTGAAGAATCTAGTAAGGACAAAGAGATGGATGCTTATGCATCTTTGATATATGAACCTCCTAAAGTTGAAGAGAAAGATGATGGAGCTGTTCAGAATGGAGCACCAATAGAAGATGCTAGGAATGACAAAGAGACAGATCCTTATGCGGCTTTGATATATGAACCTCCTAAAATTGAAGAGAAAGATGCTGGAGCTGTTCAGGATGAAGCACCGGTAGAGGATTCTAGGAATGACAAAGAGACGGATCCTAATGTGGCTTTGATATATGAGCCTCCTAAAGTTGAAGAGAAAGATGATGGAGTTGTTCAGGATAAAGCACCGAAAGAAGATACTAGAAAAGACAATGAGACGGAATATAATGCATCTTTGACATATGAACCTCCTAAAGTCGAAGAGAAAGCTGATGGAGCTGTTCAGAATGAAGCACCGATTGACAATTCTTGTAGAGACAAAGAGACAGATGCTTATGCATCCTTGACATATGAACCTCCCAAAGTTGAAGAGAAAGATGATAAAGCTGTTCAAGCTGAAGCACCAATAGAAGATTCTGCTTCAGATAATGAATCGCTATTGTCCAAGTTCTTTGACACGCTAAATATTAAGGTATGTTCCATCTTCTTGTAGTTTGTTTTCTCAGTAAAACTTGCTGAAATCACAGTTTGCTATGTATATTGGCTCTTTGACTAGTCACTCTGGTGTACCAAGTAGTATATATTTAATGGTCTGTCTGTACAGCAAACAGCATATCATAAGGCCCAAAGAATAGGAACTAAGATATTAATATTGCAATATCTGGAGAGGGACAATGATTCATATGGAGAAATGTTACCAAAAAAAGATCCACTCAGAGAAAAATAATTTGGACATTATTTCCAACAAATCGAAGTATTAAGGAAGTTAATCAAGACATTTTTAATTCCACAATACACAGGTTCATTTTCAAGACAGCTAGGACACAAATACAGGGATTAAGTTCATATAAAATATAAGCTCTGCAGTTTATGAAGATCCACTTTTTCTTATATATAAAAACAACTGCTATGTCTCAATCCAAAGCAAGTCGGGTTTGCCTTTTTCTTACACATGCTAGCCAAATACTTGATTTGTCTCTCTTTCTTGCTAGTTGTTCTTTTTATTGTCAAAAGTCTGACTGCTGTGATGAGACTCAGAACTTGTTGAAAGTTTGACGTCTTGATGAAACTGTCAACAGTAATGTTGATCCTGAGCGGTTACCTGAGCAGTCATATGTTCATGCTTCTTCTAGTTTGTCATATCTTGAAATGCTTGTGAAATACGTGTTTAACTGCAATGCACCTTGTGAACGAATAGTAGTCTAAATGTGGTGATTTTTTAAATATTGAAATAGCAAAAAAGGAGAACATAGGATACAAATAACTGACACAACCATCTGGAATGAGGCATTGTTGATTCATTGATTGATTTTCTTCTCAACTACTTGATATCAAAGCCACCTAAATTCTTTCAGCATGATCAGGGTTTTGTAAATTCTTATCCCATGATCTCTTGGATATACTAGAAAAAGATACTTAATTTTTCTCTTTTGTTTATTGGTGTTTTAAAGATATTGAGAAAGTCGTCTGCTATGATGATACCCAGAACTTGTTGAAAGTTTGACACCTTGATGTAACTGTCAACATGATGTTGACCCTGAGCGGTTACCTGAGCAGTCATCTTCATGCTTCTTCTAGTTATATTTTCAAATGCTTGTGATATAGATATTTAACTGGGCTGCACCTTCAACAAATAATAGCCGGAAAAGAGACATAGGATACAATTAACTGACACAACCATCTGGAATGAGGCGGTATTGATTCATTGATTTATTTTCTCCTCAACTACTTGATATCAAAGCCAGTGTTTTGTAAATTCTTATCCCTTAATCTCTTTCTTCTGTTTGTTGGTGTTTTTAAGATGTTGAAAAGTCGTCTGCTGTGATGATACTCAGAGCTTGTTGAAAGTTTGACACCTTGATGAAACTGTCAACAGTAATGTTGACCCTGAGCGGTTACCTGAGCAGTCATATTATATCACTTCCTTTTCTAATCTTCATCGTGAAATGCTTGTGAAATACATGTTCAGTTGCAACCCATTTTTCTATAAATAAGTCTCTCTTTTAATCTTTTGAATATTGAAAGTGAAATGGGCTTAGAGGATTTATATAAAGGACCCCTCCTAATTTTGAATTGAGATATTGACTTTCTAGTTTCTCCTCTATAGTCTAACATCAAAGCACCTAAGTGCCATAAGCTCAATCATTCTTATCCTCCTCCTTTCTAACCTATTTAATAAAAACCCTCTTCTTGGTTAGTGTTGCTTTTGTATTATCAAAAGCTGACTGCTGTGATGAGACTCAGAATCTGTTGAAAGTTTTTGTACTTGGTGAAACCGTCAACAGCAATGTTGATCCTGAGCGGTTACCTGAGCAGTCGTATCTTAATGACTTTCTTCTTCCATTCTTCATTTTATAAAGCTTGTGAAACATGTTCAATTGTTAGATATGTTTCAACAAAACATTGATGGTTTCTGATGGATCCAAATGATTTTGCTGTTGAAAATTTGGTTGAGGTATTTCTCGCTTTACTTCTTTACCCATTTACACTTTGTGACCATTTTCCTCTGAGGGTCATCATGCATTTTTTTAATGTTTTCCCCAGTTTTCACTAAATTATACCTCATTAGATGTAATATTTAGTATTTAATCTGGTTGCTGTGATGAAAATTCAGCTTTTGAAAGTCACAAGGCTTGAAGATGCATTGACAGTTATGTCGATTCTGAGCGGTTACCTGAGCAACCTCACCTTGCATGCTATTCTTTAAGTATCACACTGTCCTTCATTCCTCTTCTCATATGGTTGTGGCTCATTGAAGTATGCAGTGCTCTTTTTCCCCATTATGCAATGTATTTGGTGCATCTGTAGTTTCTAGTGTTTGGGGGTAGGTGACTGATTTTCTGGTCTTCTCAGATTTATGTTTGTATGGGCCCGCTTAGTGCTTGCTTTAGGATTTAGGAGAGAGGCTATCAAAGGATCTGGTGATTTTAGTTTTCGGTTTAACTTATCGACATCCAAATGATACACGTATATGGGACTTTTTCTTTAGCTTAAACTAAAGATATATGCAAGCTGTGTGTATATAATAATCATCGTGTAACAATTTGGAATTTTTGAAGAAGCTAACTGGCGTTGCTACTGTTTTGCCTTTTCATATTGTTGATTATATATTGGTCACCTTGTCTACATCTGAGATTTCCTTTCAATCTTTGACACAAAGACTTCCTACTTTCCAGTATGATCCTGAAGATTCCTCTTCGCTTATCCTATTTGGTGGTGCTGCTCTCACTGCTCTTTGGTTGACAACTACAATTGTTGGAGCCATCGACTCTATTCCTCTGGTTTGTACTTCCCTCTGTGTCAAGATTGACCTTTTCGGTTATCTTTGAAAAAAAGAATAGGCTTTCCTTGTTGCTGACGGTTCTGTATTGTATTATATTTCAGTTTCCTAAATTACTGGAATTGGTTGGTCTTGGCTACACTCTCTGGTTCAGTGCCCGTTATCTACTTTTCAAGGTAATGACTGCACTACTTACTATTTAGAACATTCCGAGAAGAGAAATCAGAATTTTTAGAATTTTAATTTCAGTGGACACATCGGCATGTTTCAGCAACATGCCAATGCCGCTCATTATTGACGTGTAGTGGAACGGTTCCTCTAATTGATTCATCTTTTAGGAATTATCTCGAGAATCTTTGACCTTCATTTATCGTTCTAACGCTTTGAAATGATATTGTATCTGCAGAAGAATAGAGATGAGCTTGCTGCTAAAATTGAAGGGCTTAAGCAGTCAGTATTAGGTTCAAGAGATGATTGATTGTTCCCTTAATTTTGTGCAAGGAGGATAAGTATCTTATAGTAGAAGAGATCTATCCATAGCCAAGTCAATAGGCAGTCTTTTCATGGCAATGTGAATAATAGAAAATTTGTGTATATGCTTTTGTTTCATCTAAAAGATTGAAACAATCTTTCTTTATGGAATAAGTTCAATCTTGTGTATTTACTGTATAAAGTCAGATTCAGTGATTCAGCTTAGCCACACCACACTGAATTTTTGTATTGTCTCTTCCATTGACTAGAGGTCTCAGATAGGAAGGATCTCTTCACTTTTTACTAGAGGTTCGAATAGACTTGCAGATCAGGCCGAAGCTATTGAAATTTTTTCCCAAGTCATTATAGACAGTTCTGTAAAGGTTTTGAGAAAAAAGTTGACCAAAAGTTGTATCACTAAATAATTCATGGGCTAACACACACGAAAAATGAAGAGAATCACCTACTTTCTGTTGAGTGTTCTTTAAATGCTAAAAATCGCCTCATGGATCAGGCCGAAATTGTTGGAATTCTTTCCCAGGTCATTATGAACATTTATGTAAAAGTTTTGAGAAAAAATTGATTGGAGCCCTACCACAAAAAAATTTATGTAGGACTGACACACATGAAAAATGGAGAAAATCATCTAATTTTTCTTGAGTGACCCCTAAATGCTAAAATCGCCCCACGGATCAGGCTGGGTCTATTCTAATTCTTTCCTAGATCAATATGGACAATTCTGTAAAAATTTAGGCTATTGAAATTCTTTCCTAGATCAATATGGACAAATTTGTAAAGATTTAGGGAAAAAATGACTGAAAATAATATTACCCAAAAAATTCATGGACTAAAATATATATAAAAATAAAAATCGCGTAATTTATATTTAATGACTCCTAAATAGTAAAAACAAATAACAATTGATCACCAGCGTTTAATATTTTCTCAACTGATTTATTAAATTCCCAACTAAAGATGCCTATGTAATTAACTTCATTAATACTAAGGTAAACATTTATAACCACAATTCTTTGCACTTAATATTCATTTGACCTTTTTAATACCTTGAATATAAAACCAACATTAATATCAAAATTTTAGACTATAATATATTTTTTATTAACACTTATTTTAATTCCATCCAAAAATAATTTCTCATATTATACTTTTTAAGAATCGTATCAGTCTTTAAAAATTATCTTCTCGTGAAACGATTTTCGTATTTTAAGAAGTTAAGGGATGCAAGTGAAGTAGTAAAAATATTAATCATCAAAAAAGAAAACTTTAATACTCAAAAGGAATCTAAATTTATATCTTTCCAAATCACAAAATATTTAAATAATTATTATTCCCTTTTTTGAAATCTTTTTCTTAGTCAATAAAATAAAGCACCGAATATTATAATTTTCTGTCTCATTAATACATTCTCTCTCCTATTTGTCTCCTTAAAAGAAGAAAATGGATACTTCCGCGGTTTAAAATTCAAAGCTAAATTTAACATTTAAAATTTATAATTTAGATTGATTGAAAATTGTACGAAAAATATTATAAGTTGCAATCCTTCTCATATTAATGTGAAAAAAAAGATATAACAGTTAAAGTTCATATGGTTTGACCTCGATAAGTAAAATAATGGTAAGTAAAAGTGAACGGAAAAAGTACAAATTTTCTATATTTAGTTAGACATTTTGAGTTCGAAAGCTTTTAACTTTAGACTTTCTACTTTATAATTATGACTTATTTTGGATTAATTTCAGTAATTTTTATTTCTTTCATAAATTTCGTGTCTATTCCAATGCCATTATCTGTTTACTTTTACTTGTTCAATGTCTTTAATTGCCCTCTTGACTATCCAAACCTCTTCCACAACGCCACCCCTCGATCTTCACTCCTCAACTCCGTTTCACGAATTTTTCCAAATTACATATAAATATTTTTAGAATAACATTTCTTCATTAACTTATCAAAAACTAAAAGTATATCGAAAAATTCACAATTTTTCAATAAAAATATTTTTTTTTCTTGAAAAATATTTTTCATTTCATCCCAAACACACCCTAAGCTTAATTAAGTAAATTTGTATTGCATAACTAACAAACGCCGCTCCTCCCGCGGCAAAAAACGCGCCACTAAACGACCCGCCGTTATTAGAAGCCCTTGCCACGTCATACTCACGTTACTTTTCTAACGTCGCCGTCAAATCTTTTTTCTTCTTACATATATTAATAGTAATTAATAAAAAGATTAATGCATGATTTAACTAAATTTCCAGTTTAACAAAAAAGAAAGAGCAAAAAGAGGACAAAAGATAAACTTAACAGATATTTATGAGAATTCAAATGCATGGTTTAATTAAATGTGAGATTTTTTAAAAAATATTTGTGTTTTATAATTTCAAAAATTTAAAATTGTATAAATCCCATTTGTTTAATTATAATAAAATAACATATTACTTTCATATATAATAAGTAACTTATAATTATCTTTTCAATGATTTCTTTAATTTAGTGCATATATTATACTTAAAATTCAAAAACTATTTTTGAAATATTTCATAAATTCATACAAAATTTTATTTATTATTCTTTTTTAGTTTCAAATTTTATAATTTGTTGAATAAGTGAAGAAATTAAAAGAAAATCCTCGAAGTACGTGATGCAATAAATGAAATTATTTTTTTCTTAGTCAAAAAGTTTGTATTTTAAATTTACGATACGAATTTGAATTAGTCGGAGTCAAAGCTGAGTGGGAAAAATTAAAAAAAAAAAAGAGAGACACAATTAAATGCTTTGTGCTCTAGAGGGAAAAAGGTTTTTTTTCTTCTTCATCTAAACTTGCTATCACTTTTACCCTACAACAACAAGTGCATTACAATCTGTCTATGACTGTGTAATATACATAACATGCATATAAAGAAAAAAGCTCCAATCTTTTTCTTATTTTAATAATTTTTTCTGTCCTTTTCTTTGCCTTTTTAAAATAATTTTTGTTGTTGCTTTGCTCTATTTTCCACTTGCTGTGTATTTATGGCAAGTGAACTTTGTGTGTACACTGAATCTTGATTTCCTAAGGAAAGAATGTCAATTTGGGGAAATTGGGTTTTGCTTGAGAACTTTTTCAATCTCTGATTGGTTGCTGAGGGGGGAAAAAAGAAATCTTTAGAACTGTGATTTGCTCATCATTCTCATTAAAGAACTGGGCTTCTTTGCTCTTTGTAAGTTCTGGATACTTCTATTGATTATTTCTGCAAACCCCATTTACCTTTTTCCCATTGTTTATGTATTTCTATATGGTATGAGATATGTTAGTGTGAAAGCCCTAATCAGAATGTTGACAGAAACCATTTAACTTGCTCTGGATGATTAATGTCATGTGTTAAGGTTGTCTTTTGTTTGTGAGTTCCTTGTTAGTTGCTGTACTTTTCATAAATAGTTTGATTTGTTGTGCTTGAGTCAAGGGCTTTCAGGAACAACCTCTCTAACTCTGTGAGGCAGGGGTAAGGTGTCAGACCCTGCTTGTGGGATTGCACGGGTATGTTGTTGTTGTCTTTTGTTTGTGGGAACACAAAAAAGGTTGTCTTTTTGTTTTGTGGTTGTTGTGGTTGAGTATTTGTGATAAATTGGACAACCCCTTGATTTGAATTAGGTAGGAGATAGTGTGAAGAAGAGATTACTTACAATGTATACTCAGAGGATGCAATATGATCCAGTTTTTGGTCGAAATAATGCTGGATTGGGCTTCGGAGTAATATGTGATTCTAGGTCTCGAGCTGGGCATTTGCCGTCTGGTGTTATCCCTGGTTCAAGAACTATTGTGAGTGGTAGTGATGGGTGGGAGTCAGATATGGATACTGGTTTTGATTCGGATGATGAGGTTTATGATGGACATTACTCTGTTGAAAATTCACCCCAAGATGATAAGTTTCCCAATGTTGGTACTTTAAAGAGAAAGGATTCTTTTAATAAACATGTTGGTAATGCCACTAATGATGAACTTCAGCAGAAAAAGTGGAACCATTTTGAGAGTGTGCAACCTGGTTATGTAGTTAAAAGTTCATCAAATTCTGTTGCAATTTCTAAAACTACAAATTCGGTGCCATTTTCAATCGGTAAAAAGAGTGCCTCATCCTGGGAGTCGATTGGAAGTTCTTCTAGACAGGTTTGTTCTTCTACTTTGCCTGTTGGGTAAACTATGTAGGACTAGTGAGTGAAATCTTGGGATGGTTTTGTACTTGTTGAGTGATATATAGAACTGAAGTATTGTGAAATCTTCTATGAGATTACTTTAATGCTCAAACTGATGACTAAGACTTGAGATTATGAATTTCCTATTTTTGGGCAAAATTTATGTTTGTCCTGTTTATGCTTCTGCTTCTCATGAATTGCAACAGTTGTAGTTTATTAGATTACCCATTGCTTGTCTATTAATGAGACTCTAAAGTAACCAGGAAAGTGGAGATAACATCTAGCAAGATTGCTATGCGAATGTTTGGAGGAATCCCCTTTTTTCCTAAACTCATTTCTCTTCATGAGTATGCTGCTTATTGCGACTACTTAGCAGACCAATTATCTCAGGTTTCTATTTGACATAAGTTGCACAAGAAGGCGAACGGAAGCTTATGCTTTTTAAACCATTTGAAAAAGAAGTTCAAGCCTTAAATGCCATAGTCCATACTGACTGAATGAGGTACTAGTAGTGAATCAGGAATATAGTAATTGTTAGGGACCAGAGTGTCTAGATGAAAAAAAGAGTGATTGTAGATGCAGCAGTTATCTAAACATCTAAGAGGTGTCACCGATTAATGAACAAGAATTTCTGGCGATCCTTCTTGAATATAAGTAGTTTGTGTTGATAGTTGATCGAGATTTTTGTTGGTTCGTTGGTTCGGCATAAGCTCTGATCATCTGTGCCTCCGTAATTGTCTCTGTGTAACTGTTTTAACGAGGATCAAGCGCTCTGTTCTTCTTGGATTAATCTTTCATATGCGAATATGTTACTCTTATTCTGTCTACTGATTCTGTTATGTGCTGAAGCAGAACCTGAAGTTGTCCAGAAGTGATATTCCCAGTGCACCCCCGTTAGGTGGTTCATTACACAAACGCGATCAAGTTGCTGAGCAGCGTAAAATTTTTGTGGCAGATGATATCTCCTTCCCAGAAATATCAGGTTGTTCAGTAGCAATGGATGAAGCTAAACCATATAAAACTGCAACCACAAGTTCTGCAAAAGATGGACAGTCTGGTCCATCTGGAAGGTATACATCATGACATGTTTCCTTTTTTCTGAATGATACTCAAGGAATTTGAAGACATAAAGTGACAACCTTGTTATCATTCACAGGGCTGGTGGTGTACCTTCTAATTCTTCATCTGCCCTCTTTCCAACATATCATGCGAGGTATTTCTCTCAGAGTGGTCTAAAATGGTCTAAAGTTTCTGTTAAGTTTATTCGATTTATTCATCATCTTCTTTTGTAATTTGAATTGGATACAGTGGACGAGGTAGTTGGCAAGGTTTCGTTGCTTATGAGGCATGTATTCGACTATGTCTTCATTCATGGGCGAAGGGTTGCCACGAGGCTCCATATTTCTTGGAAAATGAATGTGCCCCATTACGAGATGCTTTTGGGTGCGTTTGGTTCCAATACTTGTGCTCTATTTCTGTTTACATGTTCTATATTTTCTACTTGGTGGAAAAATATGGAAAAAGCTATATCTTGTTTGGAGTCTCAAATAGTCTTGTCTTCTACAGAATATACATTAATATGCTCCCAGGATGGTTATCATAGACTGATTGTTTTAGGAAGTTCAGAAGCTGAGACTTATCTGATACCAATTAGTTCTCAACTTATAACCGAAATTTTGAATTGGGGTTTTATTTTAATAATGACTTGGTCGCTGGTGTTGCATACTGAGTCGATATGGTTACTCTGTTTGATTTCTGTCGCTTCCATAGGACCACCATTTTGGTTTGTTTTTTGCATATTGTAATAGCATATCAGTTCATTCTGTGCATTTATTTATCTGTCATAGGAAGTTCAGAAGCTGAGACTTATCTAAACCAATTAGTTCTCAACTTATAACAGAAATTTTGAATTGGGGTTTTATTTTAATGATTACTTGGTCGATGGTGTTGCATGCTGTGTCGATATGGTTACTCTGTTTGATTTCCGTCGCTTCCATAGGACCACCATTTTTCTTTGTAATGTTTTTGCATATTGTAATAGCATATCAGTTCATTCTGTGCATTTATTTATCTGTGATTGTGGAGCTTATACTACAATTATTTCAGCGCAAGACAAGTGTTGTTACAATCGGAGGAAGAACTGTTGACAAAAAGGTCCTTGGAACTCGTTAGTGAGGGAGCCTCGATGAAGCCAAAGAAAACTTTTGGCAAGCTGAAAGTACAAGGTGCTTTAGTGGTTTCATTTTAAAAGTTTTGATGGCTTCTTCCTTAGAACAAATTGGTTGCCAAACTGAACTATATGACTTTCTTGTAGTGCGAAAAGTGAAAATGGCATTAGACCCACCAACAGGCTGCAGCTTTTCCACTCTGAAACCACCAAAAGTAAAACTGGAGGCTATACGTGCTCAGTTGTCCAATGTGAAATCGACCCTCGGTTCTGAATGGGGAGCCATAAGAAAAGTACGTGTGGCTCCAAGGATTCCTCCAAATGGTTCTTTATCACAGCAAAGCTTAGCATACCTTCATGCCGGTACTCGTTATGTAAAAGACGTTTCTGGGATTTTGAAACTTGGTGTAACTACTCTACGAAGCAGTTCAGCATCATATGAAGTAGTTCCAGGTATGTAATTCTAGCTGAGTTCTTGGAGTAATAATCTTAGTACCTTTTGTTCCCTTTTCTTCTATTCAATTTTCCTCGGTGAATGCTAAGATAGAAAACATTTCTATTTGTTCCAATTACAGTGGATTCTTGATGACCTATTCTGCGTTGGATTTAGAATTGGAGATTTGAGGAATAATGTAATTTAGTTCAATTCATTTCTTGCTTCGTAGGACTTCAAAAGAAGTTTCAGTAAGATCAGTGATTGTGTTGCCAACAGTGGATTCTTGATGACCAATCTGTGTTGGATTTAGAATTGGGGATTTGAGGAATAATGTAATTTAGTTCAATTCATGTCTTGCTTCGTAGGACTTCAAAAGAAGTTTCAGTAAAATCAGTGATTGTGTTGCCACAAAGCTGGACATTGCTTTATTCCTTCTAGACAATGCCTCTAAGTTTGATTTTTATCTTGATGCAGAGACATACTTTTGTTCATTGAGATTGAAAAGTTTACCCGAGGAGGATACAGTGAAAATGCAAGCTGGATCGGCTGAAACACATCTATTGTATGTGAACTTGTTTGCTCAAACTTTTGTTATTGCATGTTTTTCATCATCTCGACATTGATGGTTTACATTGCCAATAATACAACTCAGCTTACCGGAGGGGCTGGGGGATGACTTAATTGTTGAAGTACATGACTCAAAGGGAAACTACTGTGGCCGTGCAGTAGCTCAGGTTGCTGATATTGCTGATGATCCGGTATACTTTCTGTCTTTCAGATGTAATTATTTCTGTTATTGAGGTTTAACTTATCCGGCGGATAACTTATTTTTGATTGCGAAAATGCAGGGAGACAAACTTCGTTGGTGGACAATATATCATGAACCAGAGCATGAACTTGTTGGAAGAGTACAACTATACATAAATTATTCTACTAGTCCTGACGAAAATAACAACACTAAGGTATAAATATCCGGCAAGAACCTTATGTTCTTTCGTGCTATTTGTCTGTAAGTAGAGTTGTCCACCTACTTTTCTGAATTAACTGACACAAAATTTAACTTGCGAAACCTCAAGTATCATAGCTTTCTCTTGAGGATTTCCAGATTTATACCGTATGCCATTGCTGAGTTGCTTTATTTGAATCTTTTATATTACCATGCTTATATAATTGTACGTGTGGTCATCATACACATGTAATTTGGTGAATGTCAAATTGTTGTCATTTGGAGTTAGTTTTTAACAGAACTTTTGCTTTTATGTTCTCCCTCTGAGTAGTGGAAAATAATTGAACATTTTGATTAATCAGATCATCCCCTGAAGAATGTTGTTGATAGAGAAACATGTTTCCCGGCTTTTGTTGGTACTTAATTTCACAACAATGACATTGCAATATCTGTTCTTGATATATGCTGTCGTAAGCTCAACATGGAATATATTTATTTATTCAATGATTTTTCTGTATGTTTATGATTATGTGGTGTGATAGATGGCCAGAAGTTAGGTTTCTGAAGTTGATTTGTTCCCTATTTTTGTGCCAGTGTGGTCCTGTCGCAGAAACCGTTGCATATGATTCTGTTTTGGAAGCAGCAATGAAAGTTCAACAGTTTCAGCAGAGAAATTTGTTGCTCCATGGTGCTTGGAGGTGGTTAGTAACTGAATTTGCATCATACTATGGAGTCTCAGATGCATACACTAGACTAAGGTAGGGTAGATTGTTTTGGGAATTTTTTTTTACTTGGCATCACCAGAGATTGATAAATGAAACAAACAAGGAATTCTTCTAACAAATCTCAATTCGTGGCAGATATCTTACTTATGTCATGGATGTTGCGACACCAACAGCGGACTGTCTGAGCTTGGTATATGATTTGCTGCTACCTGTGGTTTCAAAAACTAAGAATAGCCTAAGTCATCAAGAGGTAAGAAGATTTGGTTTGAACTTTCTGCTGGGAGATTTGCTTTACTTTTGCCTTCACTTAATTGACTTCTTCCATATACTTAGTGGAAGCAATGTTAGCATATCCCGAGAAAATAAAAATCATCATGTTTCATGAAAGTAAAAATCGATTGTAAATGATAAAACATGATTGTGGTCAGGAAAGATTGGATTTTTTAAATTGAACTACTATAATACTTAGGAGGCACTGTGATTTCACAAAATATGGCGTATTTGCAGTTGTTATTTATTGGTTCGGCTGCTACAAAACATAAGTTTCTCTGGTTCTATCTTAAGGTCTCTTGTCTCGCGCTTCCACCTCTCCATCCCCTACCCCATCCCTCTCTACCCACCTCACTGACAAGAGAAAGGAAAGTGTTGAAAATGGCACTGCATTGAATAAGTGGTTTTGTTTGTTTGTTATTTTTCTATTTGTGGATTGTAAGCGTTTTATTTTTGTTTTCTTAAGAACAGTTTTAATCAATTCCACTTATGTCCTATATTTTAATTTTCTTTTCCAAGTTCACATTTTTTTCAGTTCTTAACATGCATTTTTTACGAAGTATTTTCATGTTATGCACATGCAAGTTTGTGGTTCAGAATGTAGTGGTATTGTATTGCTTCTCAGTGTCAGTGGGATTACAGAACGTGCTTGTCTTCACTGCAATACTTTGTCTTTTTTTGTCATGAACCAGAATCGTATTTTAGGAGAAGTTTCTGAAAAGATCGAGCTGATTGTTGCTCTAGTTTTTGAGAACTACAAGTCTTTAGACGAATCGATACCATCAGGGATGGACAATGTGTTCAAACCCGCTACTAGAGTTGCTGCTCCTGCACTGTCTCCTGCTTTGAAGCTGTATAGTCTTCTAAATGATATTCTTTCTCCAGAGGCCCAGCTGAAACTATGCAGATATTTTCAGGTTCGAAACTATCTTCGTACTCTTTTTGTTCTTAAAAGGAATGGAAGATGTGAATCCTTCCTTTTCTTCTGGAAGCTTTGTCACAGAAGCACATTATTTTTTGTGTAGACTGCTGCGAAGAAAAGATCCAGAAGACACTTGGCAGAAACAGATGAATTTGTTTCCACCAACAATGACAACATATTGATGGATCCTATGGCTCGCTCCACAGCTTACCAGAAGATGGTATCACTTTGTTCGAATATCAGAAATGAAGTTCGTACAGACATAGAGATCAATAATCAAAATATACTTCCGAGGTACCTTACCCCCTCTCTCCTCCCTCATTGGAGTGTGACTTCCTGTGTCATTCAGCTATAAATCTGGAAGTTTATATGGTCATACTGGTCTTTTGAAGCTCGCTGGTCTTTTTCTAGGATTCAGATTTTGACGCCTCTATCTATTATTTTGTTTTTCTTGCTAATTTGGATAATTCTGCTCATACAACAAAAACATCTATCAAGCCTCAACCATAAACTAGTTGGATTCGACTATATGAATCCTCAGTTCCCATGTTGCTTGCTCAATTCCTTTATTCAAAGCATGGTAAATTGGTAATAAAAAGTGTGCAGCCGCTTCTTTGCATATATTTTGTGGAACGTGGCAGCTTGCTTAGGAACTTAGGCACTTTTTGCTTTGCGGTCAGCATAAGGACATAAAAAGATTATTTGCCATACTCACCTTCTTTATGGCCGAGGGTCTTTCGGAAACAGTCTCTACCTTCACGAGGTAGAGGTAAGGTATGCGTATTCCATATCCTCCCCGGACATCACTTGGTGGGATTACACAGGGCATGTTGTTGTGTACTCACCTTCTTTATGATTTGTTCATTTGTTTTTGTGGATAAAAGTTGACCTAGTCTTGTTAATAGAGATTTGTCTAGAAACTGTGATTTGATTTAGTAATCAAGACAAAAGCCCTGCTGTGGGCCTCTCCCCAAGAGGATCCTGTGTCTTTGTGAATTTTGTTTGTTCTTATGTAAGTCTTTCTCGGAAAAAATAAATAAAAAAGCTCTGGGGATGTTAGTCTGCTCTGGATATGAGCAATCATCTTTCTCTTGGATGTAAGAAGATAAAACGGAAGACATTAAAGAAAGACAGGGAAAGATGTTCTGATAGCATGTAGATATATTATTAGACAATTACTATATGGGATGCCATTACTTATAGCTATTTCTGGGTTAATCTTTTGTAGTTTCCTAGACCTCCCAAATCTTTCTTCATCCATATACTCCGCGGAGCTGTGTAGCAGATTGCGTGCATTCCTTGTTGCATGTCCTCCCACTGGTCCCTCATCTCCTGTAGCAGAACTCATTGTCGCAACAGCTGATGTTCAGAAGGATTTTAGTGCCTGGAACATCAGGTAATGCATGTTTGTTACTTGAGATTATACTGCTTATTCTGCATGTATAATTTTGACAGAGGTGAAAATCCTTTCACAGCCCTGTCAAAGGTGGAGTTGATGCAAAGGAGTTATTCCATCCATACATTACCCTCTGGATCAAGGAGAAGCGTCTTGCGTTGCTCGAACTGTGTAAACCTGACAAGGTATGTCAATCCTCATATTGCTGTGTCTAGTCAGCAATATCTTCAGATGTGTTTGTTCTGAACTTCTTTCTTAGAATTCTGTACTGTACTTGGTATTATTTGCAGATAAAGTGGCCCTGTGTAGATACACAGCACTCAACAACTCCTTTTATTGATGATATCTATGACCGACTGAAGGAGACGTTAGCTGAATATGATGCTGTTATAAGACGCTGGCCTGAATACCTTTTCTCATTGGAAACTGTATGTACAAACTTTTCTTTTCAAATTCTTCATCTTCAAGTCCTTTGAGCCCTAAACAGTTTTTTATTTTACGTTAATTGCAATATCAGCTTTTTGGAG
Organism: Solanum rostratum; assembly: GCA_029948455.1. Lineage (NCBI taxonomy): Eukaryota > Viridiplantae > Streptophyta > Magnoliopsida > Solanales > Solanaceae > Solanum > Solanum rostratum. The sequence goes on along the minus strand of CM057053.1, from coordinate 2,028,133 downwards.
GGAGGGGAAGGGAAGGTTCTTCATCTTGTCTTTTCCCTTCCCATTTCGCTGTTGAGTATTTACCATAAGAACACTTGAGAAGTATTATATATGGTTCTTAGATTAGTGATGGGCTTTTACGAAATATGTGAAAAGAGTATGGTTGTCTCAACTCCAGAAAGCTAGATTAGATACGTTCAATGTCTCTTGTTACTCACTAATGACACTTATAATTTCCATGTCTTTTCAAAAGGCTATCGCAGATGTAGAAAAGGCGGTTATTGAAACTTTGGACAGACAGTATGCAGATGTTTTATCTCCATTAAAGGAGTATATAATGCCCATTAAATTAGGTCTCAAGTATGTCCAGAAAATTACCAAAGGCACAGTAAGTCCTTTTGCAGTCTGCAAAGAGGTCAGTCCATGGTCATTTTGCAATAGCCCTGTAAATGTATGAATCCATTTTTCCTGTTTTCTACTTCCAAAAGAATAACTCTTGAGTTATTTTTCAGCTGGGAGTTCTTTTGAATTCCATGAAGAGAATGTTGGATGTTCTACGGCCTCAGATAGAATTGCAATTCAAGTTATGGGGTTCTTGCCTGCCAGATGGGGGACATGTCACTCCAGGAGAGCGTATCAGTGAAATTACAGTTATGTTGAGAACTAAATTCAGAGGTTATATGCAAGCAATCATGGATAAACTGGCAGAAAATGTATGTATTCTATCAGAATTTATTACAGTTTTCTGCTACCAGTTCAAATTTAACTTCTTCCCCGGCTATATTTGTCGGTGTTTGCAAGAGTTGTGATAATTGTTTCTGCATGCAGACAAGACTGCATAGTCCCACTAAACTGAAAAAAATAATCCAAGATGCTAAGGAAGGTACACAGGAATCTGATTTACGAGTTAGGATTCAGCCGCTGAAGGATCTGCTGGATCATGATATTGAGCAACTTCATATGGTATTTGAGACGCAAGTTTTCATAATTATTTGTCGAGGTTTCTGGGATCGTATGGGGCAGGTTAGCAATTAGCTTATTTGTTATCCAATAAATATTTCCTGATGTTGCGCCACTCTTCAAATATCTCATGCTTGTTTAATTTCAGGATGTGCTCAAGTTTTTGGAGGAGAGGAAAGACAATAGATCTTGGTACAAAGCATCACGGGTTGCAGTATCTGTGAGTTGATGCTACTTTTCCGCTCGTAAAGTCTATTTTGTAGTCTAGAATCATCACATAATTAGAACTGCAAACAATGGTATTAGCAATACAGGGATTACTAATACATGAATAAGCATTGTTAAAGACATAACCGTCCTTATTACACCAAACCAAATGATGGATAAGAAATAATCCCAACATAAGTATTCTCAGTATTACAAATCCCAACATTACTAATACACCCTACCACTACTTTCTCCACCTGGAAATTAAATTATGTAATCTAGAATCTTCATGTGATATGGAAATAAGGTGATTGTGATCTTCTGGTTCTTTATAGGTTCAAAACTTTCTTATGATAATTATGATTTGTGAACGATTGATCTAGAGGAGCTAATTCGATGATATTCTTAAAGAAGATATCTCTAAATAGATACAGTTTTCTACCTGGTTACATAATGGACATAAATGATGTGTTTCGACATGTTTGGACTCTTACGTGATTCTAATCCCATTGTGCCAGTCCGACTCTTTCACCTTCATCATTTTCATGACACCACAACCAAATGTTACAACGATATATCTGGCATTTCCTTCTTCATCCTAAAACAGGAGTGGACGGTTCATGCTTTATTTCTTCGTTTTACCCTGTACATTTTCCCTTGATTGTTCTGTTTGCGACTTGCAGATCTTAGACGATATATTTGCATCAGGAATGCAAAAGTATCTAGGCAATGCACTTCAAGAGAAAGACTTGGAACCACCTAGATCTATTGCAGATGTTCGATCCATGCTTTGTAAAGACGCTGTGAATGAGAACGACAACAACTACTACTACTAAAAGTATCAACAAAACTTGTACATAGCATATACCAAATACTCATACATGGCACTTTCCTAGTTTCTACATCGCAGAAAAACATCAAGAAAATGCAGTCTCTTGCACCATTCGAAGCGTAGAGATGAAGAGAAGTGTTCTATCCAATTTTGTTAGGTACTCTTAATCTTTTGGTTCTTCTTAATGGCTGCTATAGAGTAACTGATCATTTTTTATTCATTTAGAAATTTATACTATTAGTAGTAGTCTCCTGAGCTTGTATACTCTTAGTATCTTTCTCTATTCATGATTCAAAAACATCAATTATGTGCCTTTTGTGTGTTGAGGAATTTTTCTTTAGGAACAATGTATAGCAATATTATACAGAAGCAGTATGTTTAGTAACTATTCCCTCATAAAAATTTGCCTGGTGATTTTTTTTCCCGATATGCGTAAGTTTTGGTGGATAGAGTTATCTGAAGTTATTGACCTCTTGTGAATTAGTCGTAATGCACACATGTATTCGATGGTTGATCAAGTGTTTTGAGGAGACGGTGCATGTTCAATCTTTATGGTTTCTTGCTTGATGATATCTGCTATCTGTATTGGTGTTCGATTAAAACTTGACATCCCTGTTTTGACAAGTAAAACGCTCCTAACAAGGATAGTATCAATGATTCAAATTCGATGTCTCTGATTAAAGTGAAAGGAATATTTGTCACTACACTGTAACCCTTTTTTTTGGAATAACTTTTTTTTTTAAAAGTAAGATAAATAAATTATTGGTATTTTTAAAAAATGAAACCAAAAGAATAATATTTCATTTAAAAGAATAGGATTCAATGGATGGAGTTTGTAGTCAATTAAGAACTCAAATTATAAAAGGTATCAAAGCATGTGAACAAATGCATGTTCAAGAATTATTCATCAAAATCTCTTGGGATTTAGAGACACATTTATATTCTAAGTGAATTAAAAAAAATAGACTTTTACTAATTTATAAAGAACCAAATACCATTATTCCAAGATGCATTGCATGAGGAAACATAACAAGTAGAAGAAAAATTAAGCATTTGCCTCGATTATTACAATAATAATATATTCAGTATGATCTTACGAGTAGATACTAAAGAAAATGGTGCGTATTCAATTTTAATTTGATAGACTACTATTTTTGAGGCCTGATATTTCAGAAATAGCCTCTCCATATCTATGAGGTAGTGGTATGATCTATTTATTATTGAACTAATAGCTTATTTTAGTTATTGAATTTGCAATTATATAATATATATATATATAATACATTCAAGTGACATATCAATTATTGCTAAATATAAAATTGGAGTCAACACCTTTTGACTTTTTTCACAAATTTCTTAGGTCAATTCTTAAACATGTGAAAAATAAAAAATAATAACAAGTTTTTAATTTTTAATTTTGGTGGGCAAAGAGCCATTTGGACTTTTTTTTCTTTGCCTTCCTTTTTGTGTTGCCCTTTGGAGGTGCGCATGATATATTTTTCCCATATTAACGTAACATGGTGTTGTTTGTTCTTTACGATTAAAATAATATTTAATCATTTAAAATATTATTTTATTCGTCTCAATTTATGTGAAGATGTTTGATCGATTTCGTGAAAGCAACTAGTATTGATATATCACGTTTACTTAATCAACAATTTGCTTAATGAAGAATCATTTTACCAAACAAAGAACTCATTTTTATGTAAAAGTAATAATTATATTTATTAATCAATAGAAAACAACATAGTATTACTTTTTTAAACTTAAAAAAAACATAAATCAAACTAAACTTTTTCTTTTAATTCTTAGTAATATTTTTCTTCTTCTTCGTCATCATCATTAACAATCCTTAAGTATTTTCCTGACTTGTTCCAGTGTGACAAAGAGCACCACAGTAAATGGTCCTTGCCTTGAGATTGTAGGGATAAATCCTTTATAAAGTGCCATTGGCCCCTCAGCTTTGATAGTTTTCATGGCACAATCAATGGCCCCACTATATGGTGGGGCCATCCCCGGCTCGACCTTCATGTTCATGACTCGTGTCTTAATCACGTCCACTGGATTCGATGCCACGGATGCTACGAATCCAGCGGCGAAGCTGGCCGTCACGTGGACGGCGAGCCCGTCTTTGATTGATCCTTTCTTGAGGAGGGTCTCTTTGAACTGATCGTATGATGCCAGCTGTGATGCGGTAACCAGCATGGCGCGGTTCACCGTAAGAGATGAGCCGCGCCACAGGCTAGTTACCCCTTCGCTTTTACTCATTTGACTAATTGCGTCGATCACGCTTTTGTAGTTGCGCCGTTGAGAGATCGGGAGACGGCCGTCGGCTTGCATGCGGACCATTGCCACGTCGGCGGGGTTACCGACAGCAGCTCCGATCCCGCCGGCGATTAATCCGGCGACGATCTTCTTCGATAAAGGCATGTTGTTGGTATTCGGATCGGTCCATTTCTGCTTCAGCATATCGTACAAACCCATCCGGGTCGTCGAGTAAAGTGTCTGCCGAAGAACAGTCGCGGACACACCGGAGAACAAAGCAGCAACACCTTCCTGCTGGATGATCTTAACACCCACCCCAACCGGTCCCACTCGCGGTGGAGCAACCACCGACGGCGCCGGAATATGGATATTCGTAGCACCAGTGTGAAAAGCAAGCGCTGGACGGAGATTCTGAACAGCCGCCGGAGCTGAGATTGGGGTTTCCCCCTGAAGCTGCATCCGAACTTTGATTAAATCAAGTGGATGGGTACTACATCCCGCAATAATGGACGCAATGCCTCCTTCAACAAATCCTTTAACACCCATGTTAACAAAAATTGCTCGTAACTAAGCTAAACAAAGAATACTAAGAATTGAAAATGGAAAAATTGAAAGAATAACTCAAATTTTTAAGCCCAGTTGGAGCTAGAGTTCATCTCACTGGAAACCAGGAGATGGGAATGGAGGCCAAAAGCTATAGATGCGAAGTGAGGAACGTTGGGCCTCTGAGACATATGCTGTAAGAGAAGAAATTGGTGAGTTGAGAAGAAGAGGAAGAAAGGAATTTATAGGGGAAAAGGAAAGGAAGAGGAAATTAGGTTTTTCTGTGGAACGCGGGTTCTTTCTGTATACTTTTCTCAGCGGCGGAAGGAATTTGGTGGGTCCTTTGGTCAATAGAAAGTGAAAAATATCTGCCAAAAATAAATAAATTAGACATGGTAAATTTTATTTATTGGAAAGTTCCTTTGATTGCAACACTACAAAAGAAAACAAAAAAAAAAGGTATTCCTAATAATGAAGTTGAAATAAATGACGGAGCTAGGTAAGACCGATGGGTTCATTAAAATTTTATTTAATTTTTTTTATTTCGTCATTAATTGAAATAATATAACGTAAAAATTTTGACTTTGTCGTTGATAGAAAGTGATATAACTCAAAAGTTCTGACCTTAGAGAATTAAAATAAGGAAGGTAGATGCAATATCATAAACCAGAATTAAGGTAAGTGTTATAGAGCGAACCTGAAGGCATGTCTATAAAATTATTCCTAAAATATATTGGCTGTATATAATTTGATTTAACTTTGAAAGTTAGTCAAATTGACTCTAAAAAATTCTGACCTTAGAGAATCAAAATAAGGGAGGTAGACGCAATATCATAAACCAGAATTAAGGTAAGTGTTATAGAGCAAATCTGAAGGCATGTCTTTGAAATTATTCCTAAAATATATTGACTTTATATAATTTGATTTAACTTTGAAAATTAGTCAAATTGACTCTCAAAAAGCACAACGTGATAGCTAAATATGACTGACAATTTGAGATGTATTTTTTCATTATATTGATATAAAGAAAATGTAATTTATACTACTTTTCATATAGTTTTGAATATCTAAATTTTTATTTTAAAATATATTGAATCCATTATAATCTAATTTAGTTAAAAAAAAGTTATTCAAATTAACTCTTGAAAAGCGCAACGTGACAGATGAACTTTTTAAACATATGTTTATTGCATATTTTAAACTCTCTTAGTGAAATTTTTTATTTTACTAGTGAGTGAAAGTAATTTAACTCAACACATCAATCACCCTATTTAAATAAATTTACTAGTAAATTGTATAATATTTGAAGTACACTATATTCTAATTGCATATGTAAACATAAGTTTCTGCATGCGTTCTTAACTACTCTTTACGTAGATAAATCAACTATTTAAAATATATCGTCTTTTTTAGTTATATGCACTAATCTTAACAAGCCATAAAACCTCATGTATACTTTAGTTGATATTAATTGTATAATTAAAGATAGATATATATTTTAATAGAAGAAATAGTTATCGTTATATTTTGAAGAAAAAATATCAGATAAAAAAAAATTTCTCTTAATTCATTACGTGACGAATTATGTCACTGAAAAGTTAAAATTATATTCTACAATGGATTATATGAACCTTTTTTGAATAAAATTGATGGTGCTTATAGGTTGAGAATAAACTAAAGGGGCTAAAGTTTTGCAAACGCACAATCAAAAGCAATAGCATATACTCCTCATTGATATTTAATTAAACACGTAAAAAATTGATCTAAAATATGCTAAAAATATTTTATTGTTATAAAAATGTCATTAAAAATAAATAAAACATTAAAATTGGATTGTTTTAAAATATAGAAATCATGTTATTCTTTTGTTAATATATTAAGGAAGAAAATATGACTCATAAAATACAGGTCGAGGTGTACATATATGCGATATTAGGAACATAATTTAAGATATACATGTAGTACGTAAAACTTTACGAGTAATCAACTTCAGATGTGTGATGTGTGATGCATATACTTCAAACAAAAATGTATGAAATTTGATTTAATGTCTAAATAGAATACTCGTAATTTCTTTTTACTAAATTAGAGCATAAGGAGTACCCATTTGCAAAAGCGCGGAATGATTGAGATTCTTCTATTCTTCATCCTACAACGCGTGAAACCAAATTTAACTAAAGTACAATACTGATATTGAACATCGGTGAAACCAAAAATAAAAATAAAAATTGATCAACTTGGCATTTGATGCCCCAATTTGACCTTTGTGACCATCCAATTGTGTGGTCAATTGTTTATGAAAAATGGGCAAAAGCTATAGCATCTTCAATTTATGGCCTTTTTTACATGCGTAATATTTACTCCAATATTACAACCCTATCGAAATAGTCGATACTTTACAAAAATTATAATAATAGAGTTGTTCACCTTTTAAAATAATTAATTTTAATATACCTGATAACTAAAATAAGACGAAGAGAGTACAGATTATCTTCTTCAAACTCAGCTTATAAAAGTAAACTATATAATAATAATATCTCACCTAGAATTAATAAAAAGTCATGATGAATTTAATGAAGATGATGAAAAAAACATTTTAGAAAAGTCCAAATAAATGAAAAATTTTGGAAATAATTACAAGTTGAGTGCTTGACTTGGACTCTACTTGTGAGTAGTTCACATTTCAATGGCACCCAAAAGAGAACAACAAATATAAATATTTGACGCAAAAGTTGCCCACAAAGCTGGAATCAACATGACCGAGTCACCGCGTTTTATTAGGGGTAGGTGCTTTTTGCCAACCGCGCAGTGAAATTAAACGATTTGTAAAAGTAATTATTATTTTCTTCGGTAATTTTTATATGTCATTTTTATTATAAATAAATAGTCGTTAATATATGTCATTTCACAAAATCAAGTTATAAATGATATTGTTCTTCCTATTTTACCCTCGATAGTTAATGCGTTTTGAAAAGATATATATATGACCAACTAGAAGAACTAAAAAACAATTAATGTACCTTAAATAAGGATAAAATAGTAAAGTCATTTTTTTTTCTTAATGTTAGTGCAATCACAAAAGGTAACATATAAAAGGGACCCGAGGTAGTATTGATTTATTGATGTTGTATTATTAGACTAAAGATTTTATAAAATTCATTATTGAGTTATTGATTCATTTCTGATTTTTCTGGTTCTGATTAAAGGTTAAATCGATAACTCAATATGCATGATTTAACTATTCTAATTTAATCATTTAATGAAAATCAAGCTGTCAAAGATTGAAATTCGATCAATGAAAAATCGCTTATAAATATCTTATTCGTTTAGTAAGCGTTTTACTGTGTTTACAAACTGAAAATCAATAATAAATATCTTGTTGGTTTGATTATCGCTTTAGTGTGCTTACAAATAAAAAAAACAATAAACTGAAACGATAATGGACAAAATCAAACTTAACCAAATTGATATAAACATCATAAGTGGGATTTAGAGGAGAGTAGTGTGTATGGAGGTCAATCATATATCTTGGGGAGTGGACTTGAAATATTATTTTCGATTGATACGGTAGTTGTATGTAGATCGTACCCATACCTTGGGAGATTGAGAGGTTATTTCTAATAAATACTCGACTCACGAATACGCATATTAAAGAAGTCCGGGAAAAAATAGAGAATCAAAGAAGTCCGGGAAAATTCCAATACCTACAAAGCAATAATATGGTAATCGGAGTACAAATAAACAGCGGAAAAAATAAAATTATTCGTCGCCTGAGAGATTCGAACTCTCGCGGGGAAACCCCATGTACTTAGCAGGCACACGCCTTAACCACTCGGCCAAAGCGACTTGCTGATTCTGTTGTCTAATAATATTTTAATAATACACAACATGATTAGCTTGTTAAATATTTTACCAAATAAATTATACAGCTCATCATATGATTTTATGGTTATTAAAATAAATTTTAAAGGAGAGTTTCTTTTATCAACCATGTATAAATAGTATAGTATTTCGTCGAAGAAGATTCAAATGAAATCCCTTAGCTCTACGTGACTCCGCCCTTGCATTTAGATAATATATGTTAGTAGTCATGAAGAGTAAGATTTATCTTTGAGACATATTATGAATATTATCCTTCAGATTTTTTTAGCCCCGTAAAAAATAATGTAAAGTGGGATTATAACTATTTTTTAAAAGAAAATAACCCCTCAAATAGCTAGCTAATGACTAGTTTTACTATTAAGTAAATAAGTAGGTAGAAAGTGTAACATTTAAAAAAGATTTTTATTTTATTAATTCATGTGTTTATCATGAATGAATGACAATTATTTATTTTATGATAAAGAAGAAAGGGATGGTTGCTTATTCTTTCAAATCACACAAACTCTAGTGTATTGGTACATGTACAAACCAATGGAAAATTCCTATGTGGGCCTTGTCTTGCTTTTGCCAATTGATTTCACCTTTTCTTTACGAGGTAATGGTAAACCTTGAGTACATTCTATCCTCCTCAGATTCTTTCCAGACTCTACTTGTGAAATTCAACTGAATATGTTGTTATTGTTTGATTTCACCTTTTGAGAACATAAAAATGTTTTTTATTTTCAAATTTTGAAGTATAAATATTTGATTTAAGAGTGTCAATGGAGTTTTAAATTACCATTTAAACCTATTAGTATATATGTCTTTTTAGTTTTTTCAAAACAACAAAGTAGAAAATTATTTTATATACCATCATATGAAAAAAAAAAAACTTTTTGATGTTTTGTTATCTTTGAATTTTCAATTTTTTGCATAACCTAAGTTTCATAATAATTTTTAGTATTACGTTTAAGAAGGATTTTTTTTCTAGTGGAGAATCGTGTCTAAACAATATCGTTTCATGAAAGAGTATTTGAAGTTAGAGTTATAAAAATAATCAGTATTAATATTTGATTTGTTATATTTGAACGTAAATCTCACTTAGAAAAATGAAACAGAATTTTATGAGTGAAAATTATTATATCACGATGGAATACGCCATTAGATGTTAAATTCTCTATACCAAGTTAGATAGCAATGATCACCCAAAATTACAAAGCAAATATTGATTCAAAAATTATATTTCATGATTATTTTGATTATTTTTTTGACAAAATTCATAATTACCAAAACAAAGTGGTAGTTTTTCACAATTTCATAAACTTAATGGATCAAACTTTCAATTTTACTCTTTTTAATTTTCCAAAACATCCTCAATCTTCACGAAATAGCTGCCACCATAGATGTCTGCTTCTTGGTTATTTTCCACTCCTTGTTCAAAGCTGAACCACCATCTCTGCCGCCACCGCCGCCGTAGTTATCGCCTGACTTTCTCTCCGGCGTTCTTATTTTTCGTCATCGGAAAACAAATGGTCACCACTAGCAGCGCCGGTAGTAGTTCAAATCCTAATAACAATAAAGGTGCATTTACAACACTCAAAGAAAGATTCATTTTTGAAAGAGAAGTTAAAAAGAGCAAATTTATTGCCATTGCTGGCCATATTCCAGACGAGGGTTCAGCTCAATCATTCCTTTCAGAGGTACCCTTTTGGTTTTTGTGCTCTTTTGTGACTATTGGGTGTGTAAAGATTGAATCTTTTGTAATTTGTGTGATTCTTGAAATTGGAGTCTTGAATTTGTTTATGAGGCTTTGGCTTAGCTGGGTTTTTGGTTATTTTTTTGTTATGATTACTGATTAGATTTTGATTTTAGGTACGAGATCCTCGAGCTACACATAATTGTTGGGCGTACAAGGTATGTTCTTGTGGCCAAAATCATGTTTTTCTTGATGTACAACATATATTGTGTAATCCCATAAGTAAGGTCTAGGGAGTGTATAGCAGGGCGTATGCATACCTTAGCCATAGTGTGATTTTACAAATGGTGTCTGGGAGTGTTTGTACCTTACTCTTACCTCGTGGAGTTAGAGAGTCTCTTTCCAAAAGACGCACGGCTCAAGTGTAGTAAAGCAATGTTTTTGTTGCTGTATGTTAGAAGTATTTGGGAATTGATGAAAAGAAGTTTCCTGAGGCTGATTCATCCTATTCAATTTTAGCTATGCTAATGGAAGAGGAAAAGTTTCAGATGAGATGGACCCCCAAGAGATGAGCAAGAACCCCCAATCGCTTAGGGTTTGCATTCTGTCCTGCTTGGTGGACGTCTTTATAAAAAAAGGAGCTGCATTTGTTGAAACACTATTAAGCTTATGCTACTGGTATTGTGATTAAAGTAAAGTTGATACATTGGTTGATTGAGAACATATGGTTGACTTAGGAATCATTTGGTAGGAGTGTTTAATCAAGTGGGTTATCTCAGTATATTCGGATTGAATCTATCATTTGTTTGGTTGAGGGTATTATGTATAACCAGGATACATTTGTGGTATAGATAATCCTGATGATAATACCAGGATAGCCTAGTTTTGAACCAAACAATCCCTCAGTGACTAGCATTTTGGGTCACAATTGCCTCCATTTGGACATATAAGAGCGTCTCTCTAGTTTTAGGATTCTCTGAATTTGTGTATATTATTCTTGGCTCTTATCTTACATGCCATTAATGTAACTATTCGTTCTACTTAGGTTGGAGAACAGTATCGGACTAATGATGATGGTGAACCATCTGGTACTGCTGGCAAGCCAATACATTCTGCTATTGCATCATCAGGATTGGATAGAATTATGGTGGTTGTGATTAGGTACCACATTCATTCAATAAATAGTGTTGCTACTTTCAGAATTCTTGTCAAAGGAGATGTAAACTAGACTTGCATCTTTTCTTGAGTTTAAACTAATTTCATGTGCCTGAACTGGGAAATGTTTCCAAGAAGTGAAAGCATGCATCTATCCTTATGCTTCGGCTTTTATGAATTGTAGGCACTTTGGCGGAATTAAACTTGGCACTGGAGGTCTAGTTAGAGCTTATGGAGGAGTAGCTGCGGAATGTTTGAGAAATGCTCCTACATGTCTCGTAAAATCTAAAGTAATAAATTGTTTGAGCAGCTTTTCTATCCTCAGTCATCCCGTCTCCATCTTGTATAAGCAAAGTTTTAACTCCATGTGTTTGCTGCCTTTAGCATAAAACCTGAGACATACCCATGATTGAGCAATACTTTTTGGTTTTAGGTCCCTATGGGCTTGGAGGTTCCTTTTGAACTATTAGGAGTCTTATACCATCAAGTAAGTTTGATCTTCTGTGCAAAAAATGCTATACATATTTGTCAATGTTGCTATTCCCCTCCGTCCCAATTTATGTGAAGGTATTCGACCTGGCACGAAATTTAAGAACCAAAGGAAAACTTTTGGAACTTGTGGTCTCATTAAGGGCAAAATGGGAAGTTAAAGTCATTTTCTTACTAAATGTAGAAATGAGATTCTCTTTGGGACCGATTGAAAAGAAAAGAGTGTCACATAAATTAGGACGGAGGGACTAATGGTTTTTGATTCATAAGTTTTCATTCTTTTTCTGTTCATTCCCTTAATAAAAAAGCATAATTGGTTCACAATTACTTCTGGGAATTTGTTTCGTATTCACAGCTACAGTCTTCCCAAGCGGAAGATATCAAGCAGGATTATGATACCGGGAAAGATGGAGTCACCATGGTCACATTCAAAGTTGATTTTGACCTTGTACAAGGTTTAGAGGAAGCTATTAAGGCCAACTGCAGTCGCGACATTGTATTCTACAAACGCTAGAACTTTTCCTTATCACTATGTCTGATGGTTTCAGTTCCATCCTACTGGAACTTGTGGAGTTCTGAATACCTTCTGCTCCAGAAGACTGCACGTCGAGATAGCTAATAAGATTCACTTATTCTTGATAGGATGGCACTCCTCTTGTTGACTCCAAAGTCTGAGCTGACTGTTTGGTATCTAGACTAAGTCTCTACCAGATAGAGACACTCCTTTACATTTTATACCCCATATACTGATGAATCCCCGAGATCCAGTCGCGCACAGTTTGAAACTCGGCGGGGATAACCCAATGCATACTGGAAACAGACTCTACTCTTAAGTCTTTGTTCTGTAATTAGGAGTCATTATAGGAGACAGAAGCATGAGAAGTTGCATGTGTTATATGTAATAGAAATAATATACTAAATATGAAATAAATTTCAGTGTTTAATTTATTTTCTCCAATTTAAACTTCATCTGTAATTGAATATATATATAAAAGATTTAAATGGAATATACTGAAAAACAATATGATATAATACAACATATATGAAAAATTGAGTCAAGAAAATATTTGAGTTATATAAAATAAAAACTAATGATATCATTTGTCTAAATATTTTTGCTTCATATATATATATATATACACAGTGGCAGAGCCATTCTATAGCTAGGGTTTATCTGAACCCTTTTCGGTGAAAAAATATTATTTATACATAGTTAAAATTATTTTTTATCTATATATAGTAGATGTCGAACCTCCCTCGACTAGTTCATGTGCATACTTACTTTTTCAGATTTTAAACTTCTTCAATTGAAATCCTGACTCTGCGACTGTTTATATATATCAATTATCAAGCAAGGGTAAAAAAGAATATTTTTTTGTTGAACTTTTTTGATAAAATTGTTACCTTCCCTTCTGTTCTTTACTTCCCTCTCTTCAAGCAAGTAAGAATTCAAGAAAAAACATGAAAATTAATTAGTATTATAGACTCATGTTAAAAAGTTCCTATAGATTAATTGGGGGTGAAAAATCGCAAATGATATACCAATAATTAAGTTCCAAGATCTTCCAAATTAAAATTATATAATGTAAAATTCAAACTTGATAAAAGTAAAATATTATTTAAAGTCAATTTATTAGATAATCAATTATTAAGTGTCGTACAAATTCATAATAAGGAGATGTACGAATACGTCAATAAAGAGATGTGACAAGTTGGTTATAGCAGGAGTTAGAATATCAAAGACATGATACATCTTTAGTTTACTAAAGACATCACCCTAGATAAAAGTCGAAGATTAGAATAAAAAAAAAGTACTTTTCAATATTTGTTAGCAAGATCGCATTGACCCACAAATTAAAAAAATACTTTTATTGAACAAATGTCCAAATAACATGTGCAAGAACATGCAGTCTAATCCTACTCTATACTTTAATAAGATGCATTTTATTAAATCACATAATGAAAATTTTTACATCTAAATGAATAAATGCATATAAAATATACTAAAATATTTATATCTATCGTAACAGATTGACAAAGGAGAGAACTTTCTAAATTACTCAAAAGAGAATAATTCGTGAATATCAAACTCTTCCTGCATTGTCTCGTAAATATCATCTCTCATAAAAAACTCAATATCATGATTATATCTCGTAAGTCCACCCTCATCATTACCAAACTCAATATTATTCTCGATATTCTTTTCTTCCACAATTTTGAAGTCAACATTGTTCTCATTAGGGCTTTTTTCCACCTTGTAAGACTTAAAATCATCATTTTTCACGATATTATTCTCATTATCAACAATCTCTTTATTCACTTCTCCTTCATTAGTTTTCATAACTTTCCCTTCAACCCCTAAATGTTTCTCATTTTCCTGATCTTCATTCACTTCATCGTCATCAGAAATTTGAATGACCTCATTCACACCATTCTCCTCGTTAGTCTCTTTTGCTATGAATCCTCGGAATGACATCGTGAGAGAAGACGAAGATGAAAAGACCTAAAACGAAGTTTTGTAAATGAATTTTGGACATGAAATTTTTGTAAAGGATTTATATCGTTTATATACACCAGATTGAACTTCAAATTAAGTAGATAAACTCTAATTAGTTGATAAATTTAAATGTTTAATATTTTTTGAGATGTTCAAATTAGGAAATTATGTTATTGGGAGAGGATTAGTCAACATATATACATATATTTTCTTTTTTAAATAAAGTTGAGAGTTTTATTTATTGACTTTTATATTTAACATTTTGATATGTTCAAATTAGGAAATTTTGTAATTGGGAAGGGATCATATAGGATAGACACATAATTTTTGCTCCTTTTATTAGTCTATGGTATGTATTTTCTTATCTTTTAAAGAAAAATATTATTTAGATAATTATTTTATTTCTTACTATACTTTAAAAAGTTTGACTTTGAATAATAATATTCCAACAAGTTTGAAAATGAAGACTTAATTGTATAGTTATCTCGTAATAGTCATTAATAGTAATTTGATTAAAAAAAAGTAATTTACCTGATATGTTTAATTAAGAGAGTGTTTGACTAAGCTTATATGATGGTCAAATTGACTTATAAGCGTTTGGTAAACATTGAAGTGTTTAAGTCAAACTTCTCGTAAGATCTAATCTTCTATACTATATTGAATCTGAAGGTCATTAGAAATATTGTTTGAATTTTTTTCCTTTCATTAAAATACTTTGCTCTAGATAAAATTGCCTTTTCATTATTTTTCTTAATTTATTATTTATTTAGTTTCAAGATTCATTTTGGATTAGAATTTACTTTTGTTTTAGGATTATTCTATATAAGTAATTGACTAGGCTATGAATGAAACGAAAGAAAAGGAAAAATATTGTTATTTTTCTAATATTTAATACTTTGAAATTAATTAAAGTTTCAATTATCAATTATTTTGTAGATAAAAGTATGTAATATAACAAATTTAAAAAGAAAAAAAATTCAGTAAAATTATGTTGAAACATTAAAATACTCTTTTTATATTTAGGCGTCTTTTTCACATCAAATTTTAATGAATTAATTATTTAACTTCTAACTATTCAACTCCAAATTATAACTTTATTTATTAATAAACTATTAACATATCTATATTATAAGTTGGACCTCTTGCCGGGCCTCTTGCGGACCCCCTCGTATGATCTTTCGAGAAACTTGCGCTGGAACCCCATGCGGCGCCAGAATCCGTGGGCTAACACCCACAGAATTGAGCCGAAATCGCCTGTTTCCACTTCCTTGGCCCATAAAATCCAACCAGGCCTCATCCAACCCCGCCGGGCACCATGGACCTCTTGCCGGGCCTCTTGCAGACCCCCTCGTATGATATTTCGAGAAACTTGCGCCGAAACCCCATGCAGCGCCAGAATCCGTGGGCTAACACCCACAGAAATGAGCCGAAATCGCCTGTTTCCACTTCCTTGGCCCATAAAATCCAACCAGGCCTCATCCAACCCCGTCGAGCACCATGGACCTCTTGCCGGGCCTCTTGCGGACCCCCTCGTATGATTTTTTGAGAAACTTGTGCCGGAACCCCATGCAGCGCCAGAATCCATGGGCTAACACCCACAGAAATGAGCCAAAATTGCCTGTTTCCACTTCCTTGGCCCATAAAATCAAACCAGGCCTTATCCAACCCCTCCGGGAACCATGGATCACTTGCCGGGCCTCTTGCGGACCCCCTCGTATGATTTTTCGAGAAACTTGCGCCGGAACCCTATGCGGCGCC
Source organism: Solanum rostratum (assembly GCA_029948455.1). Classification (NCBI taxonomy): domain Eukaryota; kingdom Viridiplantae; phylum Streptophyta; class Magnoliopsida; order Solanales; family Solanaceae; genus Solanum; species Solanum rostratum. The sequence goes on along the minus strand of CM057053.1, from coordinate 2,011,891 downwards.
AGAATCCGTGGGCTAACACCCACAGAAATGAGCCTAAATCGCCTGTTTCCACTTCCTTGGCCCATAAAATCCATCCAGGCCTCATCCGACCCCGCCGGGCACCATGGACCTCTTGCCGGGCCTCTTGCGGACCCCCTCGTATGATTTTTTGAGAAACTTGCGCCGGAACCCCATGCGGCGCCAGAATCCGTGGGCTAACACCCACAGAAAAGCTCGCCTGTTTCCACTTCCTTGGCCCATAAAATCCAACCAGGCCTCATCCAACCCCACCGGGCACCATGGACCTCTTGTCGGGCCTCTTGCGGACCCCCTCGTATGACGTTTAGAGAAACTTGCGCCGAAACCCCATGCGGCGCTAGAATCCGTGGGCTAACACCCACAGAAATGAGCCGAAATCGCCTGTTTCCACTTCCTTGGCCCATAAAATCCAACCAGGCCTCATCAAACCCCGCCGTGCACCATGGACCTCTTGCCGGGCCTCTTGCGGACCCCCTCGTATGATTTTTCGAGAAACTTGCGCCGGAACCCCATGCAGCGCCAGAATCCGTGGGCTAACACCCACAGAAATGAGCCGAAATCGCCTGTTTCCACTTCCTTGGCCCATAAAATCCAAGCAGGCCTCATCCAACCCCGCCGGGCACCATGGACCTCTTGCCGGGCCTCTTGCGGACCCCCTCGTATGATCTTTCGAGAAACTTGCGCCGGAACCCCATGCAGCACCAGAATCCGTGGGCTAACACCCACAGAAATGAGCCGAAATCGCCTGTTTCCACTTCCTTGGCCCATAAAATCCAACCAGGCCTCATCCAACCCCACCGGGCACCATGGACCTCTTGCCGGGCCTCTTGTGGACCCCCTCGTATGATTTTTCGTGAAGCTTGCGCCGGAACCCCATGCAGCGCCAGAATCTGTTGGCTAACACCCACAGAAATGAGCCGAAATCGCCTGTTTCCACTACCTTGGCCCATAGGCACCATGGACCTCTTGCCAGGCCTCTTGCGGACCCCCTCTTATGATTTTTTGAGAAACTTGCGCCGGAACCCCATGCAATGCCAGCATCCGTGGGCTAACAACCACAGAAATGAGACGAAATCGCCTGTTTCCACTTCCTTGGCCCATAAAATCCAACAAGGCCTCATCCAATCCCGTAGGGCACCATGGACCTCTTGCCGGGACTCTTGCGGACACCTTCGTATGATTTTTTGAGAAACTTGCGCCGGAACCCCATGCAGCGCCAGAATCCGTGGGCTAACACCCACAGAAATGAGCCGAAATCGCCTGTTTCCACTTCCTTGGCCTATAAAATCCAACTAGGCCTCATCAAACCCTGCCGGGCACCATGGACCTCTTGCCGGGCCTCTTACGGACCCCCTCGTATGAGTTTCGAGAAACATGCGCCGGAACCCCATGCGGCGCCAGAATCCGTGGGCTAACACCCACAGAAATGAGCCGAAATTGCCAGTTTCCACTTCCTTGGCCCATAAAATCCAACCAGGCCTCATCCAAACCCTCCGGGCACCATGGACCTCTTCCCGGGCCTCTTGCGGACCCCCCGTAGGATTTTTCGAGAAACATGCGCCGGAACTCCATGCAGCGCCAGAATCCGTGGGCTAACACCCACAGAAATGAGCCGAAATCGCCTGTTTCCACTTCCTTGGCCCATAAAATCCAACCAGGCCTCATCCAACCCCGCCGGGCACCATGGACCTCTTGCCGGGCCTCTTGTGGACCCCCTCGTATGATTTTTTGTGAAACTTGCGCCGGACCCCATGCAGCGCCAGAATCTGTGGGCTAACACCCACAGAAATGAGCCGAAATCGCCTGTTTCCACTACCTTGGCCCATAAAATTAAACCAGGCCTCATCCAACCCCGCCGGGCACCATGGACCTCTTGCCGGGCCTCTTGCGGACCCCCTCTTATGATTTTTTGAGAAACTTGCGGCGGAACCCCATGCAGTGCCAGCATCCGTGGGCTAACACCCACAGAAATGAGACGAAATCGCCTGTTTCCACTTCCTTGGCCCATAAAATCCAACCAGGCCTCATCCAATCCCGCCGGGCACCATGGACCGCTTGCCGGGACTCTTGCGGACACCTTCGTATGATTTTTTGAGAAACTTGCGCCGGAACCCCATGTAGCGCCAGAATCCGTGGGCTAACACCCACAGAAATGAGCCGAAATCGCCTGTTTCCTTTTCCTTGGCCCATAAAATCCAACCAGGCCTCATCCAACCCCGCCGGGCACCATGGACCTCTTGCCGGGCCTCTTGCGGACCCCCGCGTATGATTTTTCAAGAAACTTGCGCCGGAACCCCATGCAGCGCTAGAATCCGTGGGCTAACACCCACAGAAATGAGCCAAAATCGCCTGTTTCCACATTCTTGGCCCATAAAATCCAACCAGGCCTCATCCAACCCCGCCGGGCACCATGGACCTCTTGCCGGGCCTCTTACGGACCCCCTCTTATGATTTTTTGAGAAACTTGCGCTGGAACCCCATGCAGCGCCAGAATCCGTGGGTTAACACCCACAGAAATGACCCGAAATCGCCTGTTTCAACTTCCTTGGCCCATAAAATCCAACCAGGCCTCATCCAACCCCGCCGGGCACCATGGACCTCTTGCCGGGCCTCTTGCGGACCCCCTCGTATGATTTTTCGAGAAACTTGCGCCGAAACCCCATGCGGCGCCAGAATCCGTGGGCTAACACCCACAGAAATGAGCTGAAATCGCCTGTTTCCACTTCCTTGGCCAATAAAATCCAACCAGGCCTCATCCAACCCAGCCGGGCACCATGGACTTCTTGCCGGGCCTCTTGCAGACCCCCTCGTATGATTGTTTGAGAAACTTGCGCCGGAACCCCATGCAGCGCCAGAATCCGTGGGCTAACACCTACAGAAATGAGGCGAAATCGCCTGTTTCCACTTCCTTGGCCCATAAAATCCAACCAGGCCTCATCCAACCCCGCCGGGCACCATGGACTTCTTGTCGGGCCTCTTGCGGACCCCCTCTTATGATTTTTTGAGAAACTTGCGCCGGAACCCCATGCAGTGCCAGCATCCGTGGGCTAACACCCACAGAAATGAGACGAAATCGCCTGTTTCCACTTCCTTGGCCCATAAAATCCAACCAGGCCTCATCCAATCCCGCCGGGCACCATGGACCTCTTGCCGGGACTCTTGCGGACACCTTCGTATGATTTTTTGAGAAACTTGCGCCGGAACCCCATGCAGCGCCAGAATCCGTGGGCTAACACCCACAGAAATGAGCCGAAATCGCCTGTTTCCTTTTCCTTGGCCCATAAAATCCAACCAGGCCTCATCCAACCCCGCCGGGAACCATGGACCTCTTGCCGGGCCTCTTGCGGACCCCCGCGTATGATTTTTCAAGAAACTTGCGCCGGAACCCCATGCAGCGCCAGAATCCGTGGGCTAACACCCACAGAAATGAGCCAAAATCGCCTGTATCCACATTCTTGGCCCATAAAATCCAACCAGGCCTCATCCAACCCCGCCGGGCACCATGGACCTCTTGTCGGGCCTCTTGCGGACCCCCTCTTATGATTTTTCGAAAAACTTGCGCTGGAACCCCATGCAGCGCCAGAATCCGTGGGTTAACACCCACAGAAATGACCCGAAATCGCCTGTTTCAACTTCCTTGGCCCATAAAATCCAACCAGGCCTCATCCAACCCCGTCGGGCACCATGGACCTCTTGCCGGGCATCTTGCGGACCCCCTCGTATGATTTTTCGAGAAACTTGCGCCGGAACCCCATGCAGCGCCAGAATCTGTGGGCTAACACCCATAGAAATGAGCCGAAATCGCCTGTTTCCACTTCCTTGTCCAATAAAATCCAACCAGGCCTCATCCAACCCTGCCGGGCACCATGGACTCTTGCCGGGCCTCTTGCGGACCCCCTCGTATAGTTTTTCGAGAAACTTGCGCCGAAACCCCATGCGGCGCCAGAATCCGTGGGCTAACACCCACAGAAATGAGCCGAAATTGCCTGTTTCCACTTCCTTGGCCCATAAAATCCAACCAGGCCTCATCCAACCCTGCCGGGAACCATGGACCTCTTTCCGGGCCTCTTGCAGACCCCCTCGTATGAATTTTCGAGAAACTTGCGCCGGAACCCTATGCGGTGCCAGAAGCCGTGGGCTAACACCCACAGAAATGAGCCGAAATTGCCAGTTTCCACTACCTTGGCCCATAAAATCCAACCAGGCCTCATCCAACCCCGCCGGGCACCATGGACCTCTTGCCGCGACCCTTGCGGACCCCCTCGTATGATTGCTCGAGAAACTTGCACCGGAACCCCATGCAGCGCCAGAATCCGTGGGCTCACACCCACAGAAATGAGCTGAAATAGCCTGTTTCCACTTCCTTGGCCCATAAAATCCAACGAGGCCTCATCCAACCCCGTCGGGTACCATGGACCTCTTGCTGGGCCTCTTGTGGACCCCCTCGTATGATTTTTCGTGAAACTTGCGCCGGAACCCCATGCAGCGCCAGAATCTGTGGGCTAACACCCACAGAAATGAGCCGAAATCGCCTGTTTCCACTACCTTGGCCCATAAAATTAAACCAGGACTCATCCAACCCCGCCCGGCACCATGGACCTCTTGCCGGGCATCTTGCGGACCCCCTCTTATGATTTTTCGAGAAACTTGCGCCGGAACCCCATGCAGTGCATGAATCCGTGGGCTAACACCCAAAGAAATGAGCCGAAATCGCCTGTTTCCACTTCCTTGGCCCATAAAATCCAACCAGGCCTCATCCAACCCCGCCGGGCACCTTGGACCTCTTGCCGGGCCTCTTGTGGACCCCCTCGTATGATTTTTCATGAAACTTGCGCCGGAACCCCATGCAGCGCCATAATCTGTGGGCTAACACCCACAGAAATGAGCCGAAATCGCCTGTTTCCACTTCCTTGGCCATAAAATTAAACCAGGCCTCATCCAACCCCGCCGGGCACCATGGACCTCTTGCCGGGCCTCTTGCGGACCCCCTCTTATGATTTTTCGAGAAACTTGCGCCGGAAACCCATGCAACGCCAGAATCCGTGGGCTAACACCCATAGAAATGAGCCGAAATCGCCTGTTTCAACTTCCTTGGCCCATAAAATCCAACCAGGCCTCATCCAACCCCGCCGGGCACCATGGACCTCTTGCCGGGCCTCTTGCAGACCCCCTCGTATGAACCTTTGAGAAACTTGCGCCGGAACCCCATGCAGCGCCAGAATCTGTGGGCTAACACCCACAGAAATGAGCCGAAATCGCCTGTTTACACTTCCTTGGCCCATAAAATCCAACCAGGCCTCATCCAACCCCGCCGGGCACCTTGGAACTCTTGCCGGGCCTCTTGCGGACCCCCTCGTATGATTTTTTGAGAAACCTGCGCCGGAACCCCATGCAGCGCCAGAATCCGTGGGCTAACACCCACAGAAATGAGCCGAAATCGCCTGTTTCCACTTCCTTGGCCCATAAAATCCAACCAGGCCTCATCCAACCCCGCCGGGCACCATAGACCTCTTGCGGACCCCCTTGTATGATTTTTCGAGAAACTTGTGCCGGAACCCCATGCAACGCCAGAATTCGTGGGCTAACATCCACAGAAATGAGCCGAAATCGCCTATTTCCACTTCCTTAGCCCATAAATTCCAACCAGACCTCATCCAACCCCGCCGGGCACCATGGACCTCTTTCCGGGCCTCTTGCGGATCCCCTCGTATGATTTTTCGAGAAACTTGCGCCGAAACCCCATGCGGCGCCAGCGCCGAAACCCCATGCGGCGCCAGAATCCGTGGGCTAACACCCACAGAAATGAGCAGAAATCGCCTGTTTCCACTTGGCCCATAAAATCCAACCAGGCCTCATCCAACCCCGCCGGGCACCATGGACCTCTTGCCGGGCCTCTTGCGGACCCCCTCGTATGATTTTTCGAGAAACTTGCGCCGGAACCCCATGCTGCGCCAGAATCAGTGGGCTAACACCCACAGAAATGAGCCGAAATTGCCTGTTTCCACTTCCTTGGCCCATAAAATCCAACCAGGCCTCATCCAACCCCGTCAGGCACCATGGACCTCTTGGCGGGCCTCTTGCTGATCCCCTCGTATGGTATTTTGAGAAACTTGCGCCGGAACTCCTTGCAGCGCCAGAATCCGTGGGCTAACACCCACAAAAATGAGCCGAAACCGTCTGTTTCCACTTCCTTGGCCCATAAAATCCAACCAGGCCTCATCCAACCCCGCCGGGCACCATGGACCTCTTGCGGACCCCCTCGTATGATTTTTCGAGAAACTTGCCCTGGAACCCCATGAAGCGCCAGAATCCGTGGGCTAACACCCACAGAAATGAGCCGAAATTGCCTGTTTCCACTCCCTTGGCCCATAAAATCCAACCAGGCCTCATACAACCCCGCAGGGCACCATGGACCTCTTGCCGGGCCTCTTGCGGACCCCCTCATATGATTTTTCGAGAAACTTGCGCCGGAACACCATGCAGCGCCAGAATCCGTGGGCTAACACCCACAGAAATGAGCCGAAATTCCCTGTTTCCACTCCTTTGGCCCATAAAATCCAACCAGGCCTCATCCAACCCCGCCGGGCACCATGGACCTCTTGCGGACCCCCTCGTATGATTTTTCGAGAAACTTGCGCCGGAACCCCATGAAGCGCCAGAATCCGTGGGATAACACCCACAGAAATGAGCACAAATTGCCTGTTTCCACTCCCTTGGCCCATAAAATCCAACCAGGCCTCATCCAACCCCGCAGGGCACCATGGACCTCTTGCAGATCCCCTCATATGATTTTTCGAGAAACTTGCGCCGGAACCCCATGTAGCGCCAGAATAAGTGGGCTAACACCCATAGAAATAAGCCGAAATCGCCTGTTTCCACTTCCTTGGCCCATAAAATCCAACCAGGCCTCATCCAACCCCGCCGGGCACCATGGACCTCATGCCGGGCCTCTTGCGGACCCCCTTGTATGATTTTTCGAGAAACTTGCGCCAGAACCCCATGCTGCGCCAGAATCCGTGGGCTAACACCCACATAAATGAGCCGAAATTGCCTGTTTCCACTTCCTTGGCCCATAAAATCCAACCAGGCCTCATCCAACCCCGCCGAGCACCATGGACCTCTTGGCGGGCCTCTTTCTGACCCCCTCGTATGATATTTTGAGAAACTTGCGCCGGAACCCCTTGCAGCGCCAGAATCCGTGGGCTAACACCCACAGAAATGAGCCAAAATCGCCTGTTTCCACTTCCTTGGCCCATAAAATCCAACCAGGCCTCATCCAACCCCGCCGGGCACCATGGACCTCTTGCCAGGCCTCTTGCGGACCCCCTCGTATGATATTTCAAGAAATTTGCGCCGGAACCCCATGCAGCGCCAGAATCCGTGGGCTAACACCCACAGAAATGAGACGAAATCGCCTGTTTCCACTTCCTTGGCCCATAAAATCCAACCATGCCTCATCCAACCCCGCCGGGAAACATGGACCTCTTGCCGGGCCTCTTGCGGACCCCCTCGTGTGATTTTTCGAGAATCTTGCGCCGGAACCCCATGCAGCGCCAGAATTCGTGGGCTAACACCCACAGAAATGAGCCGAAATCGCCTGTTTCCACTTCCTTGGCCCATAAAATCCAACCAGGCCTCATCCAACCCCGCCGGGCACCATGGACCTCTTGCCGGGCCTCTTGCGGACCCCCTCGTATGAATTTTTGAGAAACTTGCGCCGGAACCCCATGTAGCGCCAGAATCCGTGGGCTAACACCCACAAAAATGAGCCGAAGTCGCCTGTTTCCACTTCCTTGGCCCATAAAATCCAACCAGGCCTCACCCAACCCCGCCGGGCACCATGGACCTCTTGCCAGGCCTCTTGCGGACCCCCTTGTATGAATTTTCAAGAAACTTGCGCCGGAACTCCAAGCAGCGCCAGAATCCGTGGGCTAACACCCATAGAAATGAGTCTAAATCGCCTGTTTCCACTTCCTTGGCCCATAAAATCCAACCAGGCCTCATCCAACCTCGCTGGGCACCATGGACCTCTTGCGGACCCCCTCATATGAATTTTCGAGAAACTTGCGCCGGAACCCCATGCAGCGCCTGAATCCGTGGGCTAACACCCACAGAAATGAGCCGAAATCGCCTGTTTCCACTTCCTTGGCCCATAAAATCCAACTAGGCCTCATCCAACCCCGCCGGGCACCATGGACCTCTTGCCGGCCCTCTTGTGGACCCCCTCATATGAAGTTTTGAGAAACTTGCGCCGGAACCCCATGCAGCGCCAGAATCCGTGGGCTAACACCCACAGAAATGAGCCGAAATCACCTGTTTCCACTTCCTTGGCCCATAAAATCCAACCAGGCCTCATCCAACCCCGCCGGGCACCATGGACCTCTTGCCGGCCCTCTTGCGGACCCCCTCATATGAAGTTTTGAGAAACTTGCGCCGGAACCCCATGCAGCGCCAGAATCCGTGGGCTAACACCCACAGAAATGAGCCGAAATCGCCTGTTTCCATTTCCTTGGCCCATAAAATCCAACCAGGCCTCATCCAACCCCGCCGGGCACCATGGACCTCTTTTCGGGCCTCTTGCGGACCCCCTCGTATGAGGTTTTGAGAAACTTGCGCCGGAACCCCATGCAGCGCTAGAATCCGTGGGCTAACACCCACAGAAATGAGCCGAAATTGCCTGTTTCCACTTCCTTGGCCCATAAAATCCAACCAGGCCTCATCCAACCCCGCCGGGCACAATGGACCTCTTGCCGGCCCTCTTGCGGACCCCCTCATATGAAGTTTTGAAAAACTTGCGCCGGAACCCCATGCAGCGCCAGAATCCGTGGGCTAACACCCAGAGAAATGAGCCGAAATCGCCTGTTTCCACTTCCTTGGCCCATAAAATCCAACCAGGCCTCATCCAACCCCACCGGGCACCATGGACCTCTTTCCGGGCCTCTTGCGGACCCCCTCGTATGAGGTTTTGAGAAACTTGCGCCGGAACCCCATGCAGCGCTAGAATCCGTGGGCTAACACCCACAGAAATGAGCCGAAATTGCCTGTTTCCACTTCCTTGGCCCATAAAATCCAACCAGGCCTCATCCAACCCCGCCGGGCACAATGGACCTCTTGCCGGCCCTCTTGCGGACCCCCTCATATGAAGTTTTGAAAAACTTGCGCCGGAACCCCATGCAGCGCCAGAATCCGTGGGCTAACACCCAGAGAAATGAGCCGAAATCGCCTGTTTCCACTTCCTTGGCCCATAAAATCCAACCAAGCCTCATCCAACCCCGCCGGACAACATGGACCTCTTGCCGGGCCTCTTGCGGACCCCTTCGTATGATTTTTCGAGAATCTTGCGCCGGAACCCCATGCAGCGCCAGAATCCATGGGCTAACACCCACAGAAATGAGCCGAAATCGCCTGTTTCCACTTCCTTGGCCCATAAAATCCAACCAGGCCTTATCCAACCCCGCCGGACAACATGGACCTCTTGCTGGGCCTCTTGCGGACCCCCTCGTATGATTTTTCGAGAATCTTGCGCCGGAACCCCATGCAACACCAGAATCCGTGGGCTAACACCCACAGAAATGAGCCGAAATCGCCTGTTTCCACTTCCTTGGCCCATAAATTCCAACCAGGCCTCATCCAACCCCGCCGGGCAACATGGACCTCTTGCCGGGCCTCGTGCGGACCCCCGCGTGTGATTTTTCGAGAATCTTGCGCCGGCACCCCATGCAGCGCCAGAATCCGTGGGCTAACACCCACAGAAATGAGCCGAAATCGCCTGTTTCCACTTCCTTGGCCCATAAATTCCAACCAGGCCTCATCCAACCCCGCCGGGCAACATGGACCTCTTTCCGGACCTCGTGCGGACCCCCGCGTATGATTTTTCGAGAATCTTGCGCCGGCACCCCATGCAGCGGGCACCCCATGCAGCGCCAGAATCCGTGGGCTAACACCCACAGAAATGAGCCAAAATCGCCTGTTTCCACTTCCTTGGCCCATAAAATCCAACCAGGCCTCATCCAACCCCGCCAAGCAACATGGACCTCTTGCCGGGCCTCTTGCGGACCCCCTCGTATGATTTTTCGAGAATCTTGCGCCGAAACCCCATGCAGCGCCAGAATCCGTGGGCAAACACCCACGGAAATGAGCCGAAATCGCCTGTTTCCACTTCCTTGGCCCATAAAATCCAACAAGGCCTCATCCAACCCCGCCGAGCACCATGGACCTCTTGCCGGGCCTCTTGCGGACCCCCTCGTATGATGTTTTGAGAAACTTGCGCCGGAACCCCTTGCAGCGCCAGAATCCGTGGGCTAACACCCACAGAAATGAGCCAAAATCGCCTGTTTCCACTTCCTTGGCCCATAAAATCCAACCAGGCCTCATCCAACCCCGCCGGGCACCATGGACCTCTTGCCAGCCTCTTGCGGACCCCCTCGTATGATATTTCAAGAAATTTGCGCCGGAACCCCATGCAGCGCCAGAATCCGTGGGCTAACACCCACAGAAATGAGCCGAAATCGCCTGTTTCCACTTCCTTGGCCCATAAAATCCAACCATGCCTCATCCAACCCCGCCGGGAAACATGGACCTCTTGCCGGGCCTCTTGCGGACCCCCTCGTGTGATTTTTCGAGAATCTTGCGCCGGAACCCCATGCAGCGCCAGAATTCGTGGGCTAACACCCACAGAAATGAGCCAAAATCGCCTGTTTCCACTTCCTTGGCCCATAAAATCCAACCAGGCCTCATCCAACCCCGCCGGGGCACCATGGACCTCTTGCCAGGCCTCTTGCGGACCCCCTCGTATGATATTTCAAGAAATTTGCGCCGGAACCCCATGCAGCGCCAGAATCCGTGGGCTAACACCCAGAGAAATGAGCCGAAATCGCCTGTTTCCACTTCCTTGTCCCATAAAATCCAACCAGGCCTCATCCAACCCCGCCGGGCAACATGGACCTCTTGCCGGGCCTCTTACGGACCCCCTCGTATGATTTTTCGAGAATCTTGCGCCGGAATCCCATGCAGCGCTAGAATCCGTGGGCTAACACCCACAGAAATGAGCCTAAATCGCCTGTTTCCACTTCCTTGGCCCATAAAATACAAGCAGGCCTCGTCCAACCCCGCTGGGAAACATGGACCTCTTTTCGGGCCTCTTGCGGACCCCGTCGTATGATTTTTCGAGAGTCTTGCGCCGAAACCCCATGCAGCGCCAGAATCCGTGGGCAAACACCCACGGAAATGAGCCGAAATCGCCTGTTTCCACTTCCTTGGCCCATAAAATCCAACAAGGCCTCATCCAACCCCGCCGGGCACCATGGACCTCTTGCCGGGCCTCTTGCGGACCCCCTCGTATGATGTTTCGGGGAACTTGCACCTGAACCCCATGCAGCGCCAGAATCCGTGGGCTAACATCCACAGAAATGAGCCGAAATCGCCTATTTCCACTTCCTTGGCCCATAAATTCCAACCAGGCTTATCCAACCCCGCTGGGCACCATGGACCTCTTGCCAGGCCTCTTGCAGACCCCCTCGTATGATATTTCAAGAAACTTGCGCCGGAACCCCATGCAGCGCCAGAATCCGTGTGCTAACACCCACAGAAATGAACCGAAATCGCCTGTTTCCACTTCTTGGCCCATAAACTCCAACCAGGCCTACTCCAACCCGGCCGGGCACCATGGACCTCTTGCAGACCCCCTCGAATGATTTTTCGAGAAACTTGCACCGGAACCCCATGCAGCGCCAGAATCCGTGGGCAACCACCCATGGAAATGAGCCGAAATCGCCTGTTTCCACTTCCTTGGCCCATAAAATCAAACAAGGCCTCATCCAACCCCGTCGGGCACCATGGACCTCTTGCCGGGCCTCTTGCGGACCCCCTCGTATGATGTTTTCGAGGAACTTGCACCGGAACCCCATGCAGCGCATGAATCCGTGGGCTAACACCCACAGAAATGAGCCGAAATCGCCTGTTTACACTTCCTTGGCCAATAAAATCCAACCAGGCCTCATCCAACCCCGCCGGGCACCATGGACCTCTTGTCGGGCCTCTTGCGGACCCCCTCGTATGATTTTTCGAGAAACTTGCGCCGGAACCCCATGCAGTGCCAGAATCCGTGGGCTAACACCCACAGAAATAAGCCGAAATCGCCTGTTTCCACTTCCTTGGCCCATAAAATCCAACCAGGCCTCATCCAACCCCGCCGGGCACCATGGACCTTTTTCCGGGCCTCTTGCGGACCCCGTCGTATGATTTTTCGAGAAACTTGCGCCGGAACCCCATGCAGCGCCAGAATCCGTGGGCTAACACCCATAGAAATGAGCCGAAATCGCATGTTTCAACTTCCTTGGCCAAAAAATCAAACCAGGCCTCATCCAACCCTGCCAGGCACCATGGACCTCTTGCCGGGCCTCTTGCGGACCCTCTCGTATAAGTTTTCGAGAAACTTGCTCCGGAACCCCATGCAACGCTAGAATCCGTGGCCTAACACCCACAGAAATGAGCCGAAATCGCCTGTTTCCACTTCCTTGGCCCATAAAATCCAACCACGCCTCATCCAACCTCGCCGGGCACCATGGACCTCTTGTCGGGCCTCTTGCGGACCCCCTCGTATGAATTTTCGAGAAACTTGCACCGGAACCCCATGCAGCGCCAGAATCCGTGGGCAACCACCCATGGAAATGAGCCGAAATCGCCTGTTTCCACTTCCTTGGCCATAAAATCCAACAAGGCCTCATCCAACCCCGTCGGGCACCATGGACCTCTTGCCGGGCCTCTTGCGGACCCCCTCGTATGATGTTTCGAGGAACTTGCACCGGAACCCCATGCAGCGCATGAATCCGTGGGCTAACACCCACAGAAATGAGCCGAAATCGCCTGTTTCCACTTCCTTGGCCAATAAAATCCAACCAGGCCTCATCAACCCCCGCCGGGCACCATGGACCTCTTGTCGGGCCTCTTGCGGACCCCCTCGTATGATTTTCGAGAAACTTGCGCCGGAACCCCATGCAGTGCCAGAATCCGTGGGCTAACACCCACAGAAATAAGCCGAAATCGCCTGTTTCCACTTCCTTGGCCCATAAAATCCAACCAGGCCTCATCCAACCCCCGCAGGCACCATGGACCTCTTGCGGCCCCTCTTGTGGACCCCCTCATATGACGTTTTGAAAAACTTGCGCGGAACCCCATGCAGCGCCAGAATTCGTGGGCTAACACCCACAGAAATGAGCCGAAATCGCCTGTTTCCACTTCCTTGGCCCATAAATCAAACCGAGCCTCATCCAACCCGCCGGGCAACATGGACCTCTTGCCAGGCCTCTTGCGGTCCCCGTCGTATGATTTTTCGAGAATCTTGCGCCGGAACCCCATGCAAGCGCCAGAATCCATGGGCTAACACCCACAGAAATGAGCCGAAATCGCCTGTTTCCACTTTCTTGGCCCATAAAATCCAACCAGGCCTCATCAAACCCCGCCGGCAACATGGACCTCTTGCCGGGCCTCTTGCGGACCCCCTCGTATGATTTTTCGAGAATCTTGCGCCGGAACCCCATGCAGCACCAGAATCCGTGGGCTAACACCCACAGGAAATGAGCCGAAATCACCTGTTTCCACTTCCTTGGCCATAAAATCAACCAGGCCTCATCCAACCCCGCCGGGCAACATGGACCTCTTGCCGGCCTCGTGCGGACCTCCGCGTATGATTTTTCGAGAATCTTGCACCGGCACCCATGCAGCACCAGAATCCGTGGGCTAACACCCACAGAAATGAGCCGAAATCGCCTGTTTCCACTTCCTTGGCCCATAAAATCCAACCAGGCCTCATCCAACCCCGCCGGGCAACATGGACCTCTTGCCGGGCCTCTTGCGGACCCCCTCGTATGATTTTTCGAGAATCTTGCGCCGGAACCCCATGCAGCGCCAGAATCCGTGCGCTAACACCAACAGAAATGAGCCGAAATCACCTGTTTCCACTTCCTTGGCCCATAAAATCAAACCAGGCCTCATCCAACCCTGCCGGGCAACATGGACCTCTTGCGGGCCTCTTGCGGACCCCCTCGTGTGATTTTTTGAGAATCTTGCACTGTAACCCCATGCAGCGCCAGAATCCGTGGGCTAACACCCACAGAAATGAGCCGAAATCGCCTGTTTCCAGTTCCTTGGCCCATAAAATCCAACCAGGCCTCATCCAACCGCGTCGGGCAACATGGGACCTCTTGCCGGGCCTCTTGCAGACCCCCTCGTATGATTTTTCGAGAATCTTGCGCCGGAACCCCATGCAGCGCCAGAATCCGTGGGCTAACACCCACAGAAATGAGCCGAAATCGCCTGTTTCCACTTCATTGGCCCATAAAATCCAACCAGGCCTCATCAACCCGCCGGGCAACATGGACCTCTTGCCGGGCCTCTTACGGACCCCCTCGTATGATTTTTCGAGAATCTTGCGCCGGAACCCCATGCAGCGCAAGAATCCGTGGGCTAACACCCACAGAAATGAGCCGAAATCGCCTGTTTCCACTTCCTTGGCCCATAAAATCCAACCAGGCCTCATCCAACTCCGCCGGGGCAACATGGACCTCTTGCCGGATTCTTGTGGACCCCCTCGTATGATTTTTCGAGAATCTTGCGCCGGAACCCCATGCAGCGCCAGAATCCGTGGGCTAACACCCACAGAAATGAGCCGAAATCGCCTGTTTCCACTTCCTTGGCCCATAAAATCCAACCAGGCCTCATCCAACCCCGCCGGGCAACATGGACCTCTTGCCGGGCCTCTTACGGACCCCCTCGTATGATTTTTCGAGAATCTTGCGTCGGAACCCCATGCAGCGCCAGAATCCGTGGGCTAACACCCACAGAAATGAGCCGAAATCGCCTATTTCAACTTCCTTGGACCATAAAATACAAGCAGGCCTCGTCCAACCCCGCCGGGAATCATGGACCTCTTGTCGGGCCTCTTGCGGACCCCCTCGTATTATTTTTCGAGAATCTTGCGCCGAAACCCCATGCAGCGCCAGAATCCGTGGGCTAACACCCACAGAAATGAGCCGAAATCGCCTGTTTCCACTTCCTTGGCCAATAAAATCCAACCAGGCCTCATCCAACCCCGCCGGGCAACATGGACCTCTTGCCGGGCCTCTTGCGGACCCCCTCGTATGATTTTTCGAGAATCTTGCGCCGGAACCCCATGCAGCGCCAGAATCCGTGGGCTAACACCCACAGAAATGAGCGAAATCGCCTGTTTCCACTTCCTTGGCCCATAAAATCGAACCAGGCCTCATCCAACCCCGCCGGGCAACATGGACCTCTTGTCGGGCCTCTTGCGGACCCCCTCGTAGATTTTTTGAGAATCTTGCGCCGGAACCCCTTGCAGCGCCAAAATCCGTGGGCTAACACCCATAGAAATGAGCCGAAATCGCCTGTTTCCACTTCCTTGGCCCATAAAATCCAACCAGGCCTCATACAACCCCGCCGGGCAACATGGACCTCTTGCCGAGCCTCGTGCGGACCCCCTCGTATGATTTTTCGAGAATCTTTCGCCGGAACCCCATGCAGCGCCAGAATCCGTGGGCTAACACCCACAGAAATGAGCCGAAATCGCTTGTTTCCACTTCCTTGGCCCATAAAATCCAACCAGGCCTCATCCAACCCCGCCGGGCAACATGGACCTCTTGTCGGGCCTCGTGCGGACCCCCTCGTATGAGTTTTCAAGAATCTTGCGCCGGAACCTCATGCAGCCTCCAGAATCCGTGGGCTAACACCCTCAGAAATG
Source organism: Solanum rostratum (assembly GCA_029948455.1). Lineage (NCBI taxonomy): Eukaryota > Viridiplantae > Streptophyta > Magnoliopsida > Solanales > Solanaceae > Solanum > Solanum rostratum. The sequence goes on along the minus strand of CM057053.1, from coordinate 1,996,119 downwards.
AGCCGAAATCACCTGTTTCCACTTCCTTGGTCCATAAAATCCAACCGGGCCTCATCCAACCTCGCCGGGCAACATGGACCTCTTGTCGGGCCTCGTGTGGACCCCCTCGTATGAGTTTTAAAGAATCTTGTGCCAGAACCCCATGCAGCGCTAGAATCCGTGGGCTAACACCCACAGAAATGAGCCTAAATCGCCTGTTTCCACTTCCTTGGCCCATAAAATCCAACCAGTCCTCATCCAACCCCGCCGGGCAACATGGACCTATTGCCGGGCCTCTTGCGGACCCCCTCGTGTGATTTTTTGAGAATCTTGCGCCGGAACCCCATGCAGCGCCAGAATCCGTGGGCTAACACCCACCGAAATGAGCCGAAATGGCCTGTTTCCACTTCCTTGGCCCATAAAATCCAACCAGGCCTCATCCAACTCCGCCGGGCAACATGGACCTCTTACCGGGCCTCGTGCGAACCCCCTCGTAAGATTTTTTGAGAATCTTGCGCCGGAACCCCATGCAGCGCCAGAATCCGTGGGCTAACACCCACAGAAATGAGTCGAAATCGCCTGTTTCCACTTCCTTGGCCCATAAAATCCAACTAGGCCTCATCCAACCCCGCCGGGCAACATGGACCTCTTGCCGGGCCTCGTGCAGACCCCCTCGTATGATTTTTCGAGAATCTTGCGCCGGAACCCCATGCAGCGCCAGAATCCGTGGGCTAACACCCACAGAAATGAGCCGAAATCGCCTGTTTCCACTTCCTTGGCCATAAAATCCAACCAGGCCTCATCCAACCCCGCCGGGCAACATGGACCTCTTGCCGGGCTCTTGCGGACCCCCTTGTATGATATTTCAAGAATCTTGCGCCGGAACCCCATGCAGCGCTAGAATCCGTGGGCTAACACCCACAGAAATGAGCTGAAATCGCCTGTTTCCACTTCCTTGGCCCATAAAATCCATCCAGGCCTCATCCAACCCCGCCGGCAACATGGACCTCTTGCCGGGCCTATTGCGGACCCCCTCGTATGATTTTTCGAGAATCTTGCGCCGGAACCCCATGCAGCGCCAGAATCCGTGGGCTAACACCCACAGAAATGAGCCGAAATCGCCTGTTTCCAATTCCTTGGCCCATAAAATCCAACCAGGCCTCATCAACCTCGCCGGGCACATGGACCTCTTGCCGGGCCTCGTGCGGACCCCCTCATATGATTGTTCGAGAATCTTGTGCCGGAACCCCATGCAGCGCCAGAATCCGTGGGCTAACACCCACAGAAATGAGCCGAAATCGCCTATTTCCACTTCCTTGGCCCATAAAATCCAACCAGGCCTCATCCAACCCCGCCGGGCAACATGGACCTCTTGTCGGGCCTCTTGCGGACCCCCTCGTAGGATTTTTCGAGAATCTTGCGCCGGAACCCCTTGCAGCGCCAAAATCCGTGGGCTAACACCCATAGAAATGAGCCGAAATCGCCTGTTTCCACTTCCTTGGCCCATAAAGTCCGACCAGGCCTCATCCAACCCCGCCGGGCAACATGGACCTCTTGCCGGGCCTCTTGCGGACCCCCTCGTATGATTTTTCGAGAATCTTGCGCCGGAGCCCCATGCAGCACCGGAATCCATGGGCTAACACCCACAGAAATGAGCCGAAATCGCCTGTTTCCACTTCCTTGGCCCATAAAATCCAACCAGGCCTCATCCAACCCCGCCGGGCAACATGGACCTCTTTCCGGGCCTCTTATGGACCCCCTCGTATGATTTTTCGAGAATCTTGCGCCAGAACCCATGCAGCGCCAGAATCCGTGGGCTAACACCCACAGAAATGAGCCGAAATCGCCTATTTCCACTTCCTTGGCCCATAAAATCCAACCAGGCCTCATGCAACCATGCCGGGCAACATGGACCTCTTGTCGGGCCTCTTACGGACCCCCTCGTATGATTTTTCAAGAATCTTGCGCCGGAACCCCATGCAGCGCCAGAATCCGTGGGCAAACACCCACAGAAATAAGCGGAAATCGCCTGTTTCCACTTCCTTGGCCCATAAATTCCAACCAGGCCTCATCCAACCCGCCGGGCGACATGGACCTCTTGCCGGGCCTCTTGCGGACCCCCTCGTATGATATTTCGAGAATCTTGCACCGGAACCCCATGCAGCGCCAGAATCCGTGGGCTAACACCCACAGAAATGAGCCGAAATCACCTGTTTCCACTGCCTTGGCCCATAAAATCCAACCAGGCCTCATCCAACCCCGCCGGGCAACATGGACCTCTTGCCGGGCCTCTTGCGGACCCCCTCGTATGATTTTTCGAGAATCTTGCGCCGGAACCCCATGCAACGCCAGAATCCGTGGGCTAACACCCACAGAAATGAGCCAAAATCGCCTGTTTCCACTTCCTTGGCCCATAAAATCCAACCAGGCCTCATCCAACCCGCAGGGCAACATGGACCTCTTGGCTGGCCTCGTATGGACCCCCTCGTATGATTTTTCGAGAATCTTGCGCCGGAACCCCATGCAGCGCCAGAATCCGTGGGCTAACACCCACAGAAATGAGCCGAAATCGCCTATTTCCACTTCCTTGGCCCATAAAATCCAACCAGGCCTCATACAACCCCGCCGGGCAACATGGACCTCTTGTCGGGCCTCTTACGGACCCCATCGTATGATTTTTCGAGAATCTTGCGCCGGAACCCCATGCAGCGCCAGAATCCGTGGGCTAACACCCACAGAAATGAGCCAAAATCGCCTGTTTCCACTTCCTTTGCCCATAAAATCCATCCAGGCCTCATCCAACCCCGCCGGGCAACATGGACCTCTTGCCGGGCCTCTTGCGGACCCCCCTCGTATGATATTTCGAGAATCTAGCGCCGGAACCCCATGCAGCGCCAGAATCCGTGGGTTAACACCCACAGAAATGAGCCGAAATCAACTGTTTCCACTTCCTTGGCCCATAAAATCTAACCAGGCCTCATCCAACCCCGCCGGGCAACATGGACCTCTTGCCGGGCCTCTTTCGGACCCCCTCGTATGATTTTTCGAGAATCTTGCGCCGGAACCCCATGCAGCGCCAGAATCCGTGGGCTAACACCCACAGAAATGAGCCGAAATCACCTGTTTCCACTTCCTTGGCCCATAAAATCCAACCAAGCCTCATCCAACCCCGCCGGGCAACATGGACCTCTTGTCGGGCCTCTTATGGACCCCCTCGTATGATATTTCGAGAATCTTGCGCCGGAACTCCATGCAGCGCCAGAATCCGTGGGCTAACACCCACAGAAATGAGCCGAAATCGCCTATTTCCACTTCCTTGGCCCATAAAGTCCAACCAGGCCTCATTCAACCCCGCCGGGCAACATGGACCTCTTGCCGGGCCTCTTGTGGACCCCCTTGTGTGATTTTTTGAGAATCTTGCACCGGAACCCCATGCAGCGCCAGAATCCGTTGGCTAACACCCATAGAAATGAGCCGAAATTGCCTGTTTCCACTTCCTTGGCCTATAAAATCCAACCAGGCCTCATCCAACCCCGCCGGGCAACATGGAACTCTTACCGGGCCTCGTGCGGACCCCCTCGTATTTTTTTTTGAGAATCTTGTGCCGGAACCCCATTCAGCGCCAGAATCCGTGTGCTAACACCCACAGAAATGAGCCGAAATCGGCTGTTTCCACTTCCTTGGCTCATAAAATCCAACCAGGCCTCATCCAACCCTGCGGGGCAAAATGGACCTCTTGCGGGGCCTCATGCGGACCCCCTCGTATGATTTTTCGAGAATCTTGCGCCGGAACCCCATGCAGCGCCAGAATCCGTGTGCTAACACCCACAGAAATGAGCCGAAATCGCCTGTTTCCACTTCCTTGGCCCATAAAATCCAACCAGGCCTCATCTAACCCCGCCGGGAAACATGGACCTCTTGCCGTGCCTCTTGCGGACCCCCTCGTATGAATTTTCGAGAATCTGGCGCCGAAACCCCATGCAGCGCCAGAATCCATGGGCTAACACCCATAGAAATGAGCCAAAATCGCCTGTTTCCACTTCCTTGGCCCATAAAATCCAACCAGGCCTCATCCAACCCCGCCGGGCAACATGGACCTCTTGCCGGGCCTCTTGCGGACCCCCTCGTATGATTTTTCGAGAATCTTGCGCCGGAACCCCATGCAGCGCCAGAATCCGTGGGCTAACACCCACAGAAATGAGCCGAAATCGCCTGTTTCCACTTCCTTGGCCCATAAAATCCAACCAGGCCTCATCCAACCCCGCCGGGCAACATGGACCTCTTGCCGGGCCTCTTGCAGACCCCCTCGTATGATTTTTCGAGAATCTTGCGCAGGAACCTCATGCAGCGCCAGAATCCGTGGGCTAACACCCACAGAAATGAGCCGAAATCGCCTGTTTCAACTTCCTTGGCCCATAAAATCCAACCATGCCTCATCCAACCCCGTCGGGCAAAATGGACCTCTTGCGGGGCCTCTTGCGGACCCCCTCGTATGAGTTTTCGAGAATCTTGCGCCGAAACCCCATGCAGCGCCATAACCCGTGGGCTAACACCCACAGAAATGAGCCGAAATCGCCTGTTTCCACTTCCTTGGCCCATAAAATCCAACCAGGACTCATCCAACCCCGCCGGGCAACATGGACCTCTTTCCGGGCCTCATGCGGACTTCTTCGTAATGATTTTTCGAGAATCTTGTGCCGGAACCGCATGCAGCGCCAGAATCCGTGGGCTAACACCCACAGAAATGAGCCGAAATCGCTTGTTTCCACTTCCTTGACCCATAAAATTTAACCAGGCCTCATCCAACCCCGCCGGGCAACATGGACCTCTTGCCGAGCCTCGTGCGGACCCCCTCGTATGATTTTTCAAGAATCTTGCGCCGGAACTCCATGCAGCGCCAGAATCCGTGGGCTAACACCCACAGAAATGAGCCGAAATTGCCTATTTCCACTTCCTTGGCCCATAAATTCCAACCAGGCCTCATCCAACCCCGCCGGGCGACATGGACCTCTTGCCGGGCCACTTGCGGATCCCCTCGTATGATATTTCGATAATCTTGCGCCGGAACCCCATGCAGCGCCAGAATCCGTGGGCTAACACCCACAGAAATGAGCCGAAATCACCTGTTTTCCACTGCCTTGGCCCATAAAATCCAACCAGGCCTCATCCAACCCCGCCGGGCAACATGGACCTCTTGCCGGGCCTCTTGCGGACCCCCTCGTATGATTTTTCGAGAATCTTGCGCCGGAACCCCATGCAGCGCCAGAATCCGTGGGCTAACACCCACAGAAATGAGCCAAAATCGCCTGTTTCCACTTCCTTGGCCCATAAAATCCAACCAGGCCTCATCCAACCCCGCAGGGCAACATGGACCTCTTGGCGGGCCTCGTATGGACTCCCTCGTATGATTTTTCGAGAATCTTGCGCAGGAACCCCATGCAGCGCCAGAATCCGTGGGCTAACACCCACAGAAATGAGCCGAAATCGCCTATTTCCACTTCCTTGGCCCATAAAATCCAACCCGGCCTCATACAATTCCGCCGGGCAACATGGACCTCTTGTCGAGCCACTTACGGACCCCCTCGTATGATTTTTCGAGAATCTTGCGCCAGAACCCCTTGCAGCGCCAGAATCCGTGGGCTAACACCCACAGAAATGAGCCGAAATCGCCTGTTTCCACTTTCTTGGCCCATAAAATCCAACCAGGCCTCATCAAACCCCGCCGGGCAACATGGACCTCTTGCCGGGGCTCTTGCGGACCCCCTCGTATGATTTTTCGAGAATCTTGCGCCGGAACCCGATGCAGCGCCAGAATCCGTGGGCTAACACCCACAGAAATGAGCCAAAATCGCCTGTTTCCACTTCCTTGGCCCAGAAAATCCAACCAGGCCTCATCCAACCCCGCAGGGCAACATGGACCTCTTGGCGGGCCTCGTATGGACCCCCTCGTATGATTTTTCGAGAATCTTGCGCAGGAACCCCATGCAGCGCCAGAATCCGTGGGCTAACACCCACAGAAATGAGCCGAAATCGCCTATTTCCACTTCCTTGGCCCATAAAATCCAACCCGGCCTCATACAATTCCGCCGGGCAACATGGACCTCTTGTCGGGCCACTTACGGACCCCCTCGTATGATTTTTCGAGAATCTTGCGCCGGAACCCCTTGCAGCGCCAGAATCCGTGGGCTAACACCCACAGAAATGAGCCGAAATCGCCTGTTTCCACTTTCTTGGCCCATAAAATCCAACCAGGCCTCATCAAACCCCGCCGGGCAACATGGACCTCTTGCCGGGGCTCTTGCGGACCCCCTCGTATGATTTTTCGAGAATCTTGCGCCGGAACCCCATGCAGCACCAGAATCCGTGGGCTAACACCCACAGAAATGAGCCGAAATCACCTGTTTCCACTTCCTTGGCCCATAAAATCCAACCAGGCCTCATCCAACCCCGCCGGGCAACATGGACCTCTTGCCGGGCCTCGTGCGGACCTCCGCGTATGATTTTTCGAGAATCTTGCACCGGCACCCCATGCAGCGCCAGAATCCGTGGGCTAACACCCACAAAATGAGCCGAAATCGCCTGTTTCCACTTCCTTGGTCCATAAAATCCAACCAGGCCTCATCCAACCCCGCAGGGCAACATGGATATCTTGCCGGGCCTCGTGCGGACCCCCTCGTATGATTTTTCGAGAATCTTGCGCCGGAACCCCATGCAGCGCCAGAATCCGTGGGCTAACACCCACAGAAATGAGTCGAAATCGCCTGTTTCCACTTCCTTGGCCCATAAAATCTAACCAGGCCTCATCCAACCCCGCCGGGCAACATGGAACTCTTGCCGGGCCTCTTGCGGACCCCCTCATATGATTTTTCGAGAATCTTGCGCCGGAACCCCATGCAGCGCCAGAATCCGTCGGCTAACACACAGAAATGAGCCGAAATCGCCTGTTTCCACTTCCTTGGCCCATAAAATCCAACCAGGCCTCATCCAACCCCGCCGAGCAACATGAACCTCTTGCCGGGCCTCGTGCGGACCCCCTCGTATGATTTTTCGAGAATCTTGCGCCGGAACCCCTTGCAGCGCCAGAATCGTGGGCTAACACCCACAGAAATGAGCCGAAATCGCCTGTTTCCACTTCCTTGCCCATAAAATCCAACCAGGCCTCATCCAACCCCGCCGGGCAACATGGACATCTTGCCGGGCCTCTTGCGGACCCCCTCGTATGATTTTTTAGGCTAACACCCACAGAAATGAGCCGAAATCGCCTGTTTCCACTTCCTTGGCCCATAAAATCCAACCAGGCTCATCCAACCCCGCAGGGCAACATGGACCTCTTGCCGGGCCTCGTGCGGACGCCCTCGTATGATTTTTCGTGAATCTTGCGCCAGAACCCCTTGCAGCGCCAGAATCCGTGGGCTAACACCCACAGAAATGAGCCGAAATTGCCTGTTTCCACTTCCTTGGCCCATAAAATCCAACCAGGCCTCATCCAACCCCGCTGGGAAACATGGACCTCTTGCCGGGCCTCTTGCGGACCCCCTCGTATGATTTTTCGAGAATCTTGCGCCGGAACCCCATGCAGCGCCAGAATCCGTGGGCTAACACCCACAGAAATGAGCCGAAATCGCCTGTTTCCACTTCCTTGGCCCATAAAATCCAACCAGGCCTCATCCAACCCCGCCAGGCAACATGGACATCTTGCCGGGCCTCATGCGGACCCCCTCGTATGATTTTTTGAGAATCTTGCGCCGGAACCCCATGCAGCGCCAGAATCCGTAGGCTAACACCCACAAAATGAGCCGAAATCGCCTGTTTCCACTTCCTTGGCTCATAAAATCCAACCAGGCCTCATCCAACCCCGCAGGGCAACATGGATCTCTTTCCGGGCCTCGTGCGGACCCCCTCGTATGATTTTTGAGAATCTTACGCCGGAACCCCATGCAGCGCCAGAATTCGTGGGCTAACACCCACAGAAATGAGCCGAAATCGCCTGTTTCCACTTCCTTGGCCCATAAAATCTAACCAGGCCTCATCCAACCCCGCCGGGCAACATGGAACTCTTGCTGGGCCTCTTGCGGACCCCCTCATATGATTTTTCGAGAATCTTGCGCCGGAACCCCATGCAGCGCCAGAATCCGTGGGCTAACACCCACAGAAATGAGCCGAAATCGCCTGTTTCCACTTCCTTGGCCCATAAAATCCAACCAGGCCTCATCCAACCCCGCCGAGCAACATGAACCTCTTGCCGGGCCTCGTGCGGACCCCCTCGTATGATTTTTCGTGAATCTTGCGCCAGAACCCCATGCAGCGCCAGAATCCGTGGGCTAACACCCACAGAAATGAGCCGAAATTACCTGTTTCCACTTCCTTGGCCCATAAAATCCAACCAGGCCTCATCCAACCCCGCTGGGCAACATGGACCTCTTGCCGGGCCTCGTGCGGACCCCCTCGTATGATTTTTCGTGAATCTTGCGCCAGAACCCCATGCAGCGCCAGAATCCGTGGGCTAACACCCATAGAAATGAGCCGAAATCGCCTGTTTCCACTTCCTTGGCCCATAAAATCCAACCAGGCCTCATCCAACCCCGCCGGGCAACATAGACCTCTTGCCGTGCCTCTTGCGGACCCCCTCGTATGAATTTTCGAGAATCTGGCGCCGGAACCCCATGCAGCGCCAGAATCCGTGGGCTAACACCCACAGAAATGAGCCGAAATCGCCTGTTTCCACTTCCTTGGCCCATAAAATCCAACCAGGCCTCATCCAACCCCGCCGGGCAACATGGACCTCTTGCCAGGCCTCTTGCGGACCCCCTCGTATGATTTTTCAAGAATCTTGCGCCGGAACCCCATGCAGCGCCAGAATCCGTGGGCTAACACCCACAGAAATGAGTCGAAATCGCCTGTTTTGCACTTCCTTGGCCCAAAAAATCCAATCAGGCCTCATCCAACCCCGCCGGGAAATATGGACCTCTTGCCGGGCCTCGTACGTACCCCCTCGTATGATTTTTCGAGAATCTTGCGCCGGAACCCCATGCAGCGCCAGAATCCGTGGGCTAACACCCACAGAAATTAGCCGAAATCGCCTGTTTCCACTTCCTTGGCCCATAAAATCCAACCAGGCCTCATCCAACCCCGCCGGGCAACATGGACCTCTTGCCGGGCCTCTTGCGGACCCTCTCGTATGATTTTTCGAGAATCTTGCGACGGACCCCATGCAGCGCCAGAATCCGTAGGCTAACACCCACAGAAATGAGCCGAAATCGCCTGTTTCCACTTCCTTGGCCCATAAAATTAAACCAGGCCTCATCCAACCCCGCCGGGCAACATGGACCTCGTGCCGGGCCTCTTGCGGACCCCCTCGTATGATTTTTTTAGAATATTGCGCCGGAACCCCATGCAGCGCCAGAATCCGTGGGCTAACACCCACAGAAATGAGCTGAAATCGCCTGTTTCCACTTCCTTGCCCATAAAATCCAACCAGGCCTCATCCAACCCCGCCGGGCAACATGGACCTCTTGCCGGGCCTCGTGCGGAACCCCTCGTATGATTTTTCAAGAATCTTGCGCCGGAACCCCATGCAGCGCCAGAATCCGTGGGCTAACACCCACAGAAATGAGCCGAAATCGCCTGTTTCCACTTCCTTGGCCCATAAAATCCAACCAGGCCTCATCCAACCCCGCCGGGCAACATGGACCTCTTGCCGGGCCTCGTGCGGACCCCCTCGTATGATTTTTAGAGAATCTTGCGCCGGACCCCATGTAGCGCCAGAATCCGTGGGCTAACACCCACAGAAATGAGCCGAAATCGCCTGTTTCCACTTCCTTGGCCCATAAAATCCAACCAGGCCTCATCCAACCCCGCCGAGCAACATGGACCTCTTGCCGGGCCTCGTGCGGACCCCCTCGTATGATTTTTCGAGAATCTTGCGCTGGACCCCATGCAGCGCCAGAATCCGTGGGCTAACACCCACAGAAATGAGCCAAAATCGTCTGTTTACACTTCCTTGGCCCATAAAATCCAACCAGGCCTCATCCAACCCCGCCGGGCAACATGGACCTCTTGCCGGGCCTCGTGAGGACCCCCTCGTATGATTTTTCGAGAATCTTGCGCCGGAACCCCATGCAACGCCAGAATCCGTGGGCTAACACCCACAGAAATGAGCCGAAATCGCCTGTTTCCACTTCCTTGGCCCATAAAATCAAACCAGGCCTCATCCAAACCCGCCGGGCAACATGGACCTCTTGCCGGGCCTCTTGCGGACCCCCTCGTATGATTTTTCGAGAATCTTGCGTCGGAACCCCATGCAGCGCCAGAATCCGTGGGCTATCATCCACAGAAATCAGCCGAAATCGCCTGTTTCCACTTCCTTGGCCCATAAAATCCAACCAGGCCTTATCCAACCCTGCCGGGTAACATGGACCTCTTGCCGGGCCTTGTGCAGACCCCCTCGTATGATTTTTCGAGAATCTTGCGCCGGAACACCATGCAGCGCCAGAATCCGTGGGCTAACACCCACAGAAATGAGCCGAAATCGCCTGTTTCCACTTCCTTGGCCCATAAAATCCAACCAGGCCTCATCCAACCCCGCCGGGCAACATGGACCTCTTGCCGGGCCTTGTGCAGACCCCCTCGTATGATTTTTCGAGAATCTTGCGCCGGAACCCCATGCAGCGACAGAATCCGTGGGCTAACACCCACAGAAATGAGCCGAAATCGCCTGTTTCCACTTCCCTTGCCCATAAAATCCAACCAGGCCTCATCCAAACCCCGCCGGGGAACATGGACCTCTTGCCGGGCCTCGTGCGGACCCCCGCGTATGATTTTTCGAGAATCTTGCGCCGGAACCCCATGCAGCGCCAGAATCCGTGGGTTAACACCCACAGAAATGAGCCGAAATCGCCTGTTTCCACTTCCTTGGCCCATAAAATCCTACCAGGCCTCATCCAACCCCGCCGAGCAACATGGACCTCTTGCCGGGCCTCGTGTGGACCCCCTCGTATGATTTTTCGAGAATCTTGCGCTGGACCCTATGCAGCGCCAGAATCCGTGGGCTAACACCCACAGAAATGAGCCGAAATCGCCTGTTTCCACTTCCTTGGCCCATAAAATCCAACCAGGCCTCATCCAACCCCGCCGGGCAACATGGACCTCTTGCTGGGCCTCGTGCGGACCCCCTCGTATGATTTTTCGAGAATCTTGCGCCGGAACCCCATGCAGAGCACCAGAATCCGTGGGCTAACACCCACAGAAATGAGCCGAAATCGCCTGTTTCCACTTCCTTGGCCCATAAAATCCAACCAGGCCTCATCCTATCCCGCCGGGCAACATGGACCTCTTGTCGGGCCTCTTACGGACCCCCTCATATGATTTTTCGAGAATCTTGCATCGGAACCCCATGCAGCGCCAGAATCCGTGGGCTAACACCCACAGAAATCAGCCGAAATCGCCTGTTTCCACTTCCTTGGCCCATAAAATCCAACCAGGCCTCATCCAACCCCGCCGGGCAACATGGACCTCTTACCAGGCCTTGTGCAGACCCCCTCGTATGATTTTTCGAGAATCTTGCGCCAGAACCCCATGCAGCGCCAGTATCCGTGGGCTAACACCCACAGAAATGAGCCGAAATCGCCTGTTTCCACTTCCTTGGCCCATAAAATCCAACCAGGCCTCATCCAACCCCGCCGGGTAACATGGAACTCTTGCGGATCCCCTCGTATGATTTTTGGAGAATCTTGCGCCGGAACCCCATGCAGCGCCAGAATCCGTGGGCTAACACCCACAGAAATGAGCCGAAATCGCCTGATTCCACTTCTCTGGCCCATAAAATCCAACCAGGCCTCATCCAACCCCGCCGGGCAACATGGACCTCTTGCCGGGCCTCGTACGGACCCCCTCGTATGATTTTTCGAGAATCTTGCGCCGGAACCCCATGCAGCGCCAGAATCCGTGGGCTAACACCCACAAAAATGAGCTGAAATCGCTTGTTTCCACTTCCTTGGCCAATAAAATCCAACCAGGCCTCATCTAACCCCGCCGGGCAACATGGACCTCTTGCCGGGCCTCGTGCGGACCCCCTCGTATGATTTTTCGAGAATCATGCGCTGGACCCCATGCAGCGCCAGAATCCGTGGGCTAACACCCACAGAAATGAGCCGAAATCGCCTGTTTCCACTTCCTTGGCCCATAAAATCCAACCAGGCCTCATCCAACCCCGCCGGGCAACATGGACCTCTTGCTGGGCCTCGTACGGACCCCCTCGTATGATTTTTCGAGAATCTTGCGCCGGAACCCCATGCAGCGCCAGAATCCGTGGGCTAACACCCACAGAAATGAGCCGAAATCGCCTGTTTCCACTTCCTTGGCCCATAAAATCCAACCAGGCCTCATCCAAACCCGCCGGGCAACATGGACCTCTTGTCGGGCCTCTTGCGGACCCCCTCGTATGATTTTTTGAGAATCTTGCGTCGGAACCCCATGTAGCGCCAGAATCCGTGGGCTAACACCCACAGAAATCAGCCGAAATCGCCTGTTTCCACTTCCTTGGCCCATAAAATCCAACCAGGCCTCATCCAACCCCGCCGGGCAACATGGACCTCTTACCAGGCCTTGTGCAGACCCCCTCGTATGATTTTTCGAGAATCTTGCGCCAGAACCCCATGCAGCGCCAGTATCCGTGGGCTAACACCCACAGAAATGAGCCGAAATCACCTGTTTCCACTTCCTTGGCCCATAAAATCCAACCAGGCCTCATCCAACCCCGCCGAGCAACATGGACCTCTTGCCGGGCCTCGTGCAGACCCCCTCGTATGATTTTTCGAGAATCTTGCGCCGGACCCCATGCAGCGCCAGAATCCGTGGGCTAACACCCACAGAAATGAGCCAAAATCGCCTGTTTCCACTTCCTTGGCCCATAAAATCCAACTAGGCCTCATCCAACCCCGCCGGGCAACATGGACCTCTTGCCGGGCCTCGTGCGGACCCCCTCGTATGATTTTTCGAGAATCTTGCGCCGGAACCCCATGCAACGCCAGAATCCGTGGGCTAACACCCACAGAAATGAGCCGAAATCGCCTGTTTCCACTTCCTTGGCCCATAAAATCCAACCAGGCCTCATCTAAACCCGCCGGGCAACATGGACCTCTTGCCGGGCCTCTTGCGGACCCCCTCGTATGATTTTTCGAGAATCTTGCGTCGGAACCCCATGCAGCGCCAGAATCCGTGGGCTAACATCCACAGAAATCAGCCGAAATCACCTGTTTCCACTTCCTTGGCCCATAAAATCCAACCAGGCCTCATCCAACCCCGCCGGGTAACATGGACCTCTTGCCGGGCCTTGTGCAGACCCCCTCGTATGATTTTTCGAGAATCTTGAGCCGGAACACCATGCCGCGCCAGAATCCGTGGGCTAACACCCATAGAAATGAGCCGAAATCGCCTGTTTCCACTTCCTTGGCCCAAAAAATCCAACCAGGCCTCATCCAACCCCGCCGGGCAACATGGACCTCTTGTCGGGCCTTGTGCAGACCCCCTCGTATGATTTTTCGAGAATCTTGCGCCGGAACCCCATGCAGCGCCAGAATCCGTGGGCTAACACCCACAGAAATGAGCCGAAATCGCCTGTTTCCACTTCCTTGGCCCATAAAATCCAACCAGGCCTCATCCAACCCCGCCGGGGAACATGGACCTCTTGCCGGGCGTCTTGCGGGCCCACTCGTATGATTTTTCGAGAATCATGCGCCGGAACCCCATGCAGCGCCAGAATCCGTGGGCTAACACCCACATAAATGAGCTGAAATCGCCTGTTTCCACTTCCTTGGCCCATAAAATCCAACCAGGCCTCATCCAACCCCGCCGGGCAACATGGACCTCTTGCCATGCCTCGTGCGGACCCCCTCGTATGATTTTTCGAGAATCTTGCACCCGAACCCCATGCAGCGCCAGAATCCGTGGGCTAACACCCACAGAAATGAGCCGAAATCGCCTGTTTCCACTTCCTTGGCCCATAAAATCCAACCAGGCCTCATCCAACCCCGCCGGGTAACATGGACCTCCTGCCGGGCCTTGTGCAGACCCCCTCGTATGATTTTTCGAGAATCTTGAGCCGGAACACCATGCAGCGCCAGAATCCGTGGGCTAACACCCATAGAAATGAGCCGAAATCGCCTGTTTCCACTTCCTTGGCCCAAAAAATCCAACCAGGCCTCATCCAACCCCGCCGGGCAACATGGACCTCTTGTCGGGCCTTGTGCAGACCCCCTCGTATGATTTTTCGAGAATCTTGCGCCGGAACCCCATGCAGCGCCAGAATCCGTGGGCTAACACCCACATAAATGAGCCGAAATCGCCTGTTTCCACTTCCTTGGCCCATAAAATCAAACCAGGCCTCATCCAACCCCGCCGGGAAACATGGACCTCTTGCCGGGCCTCGTGCGGACCCCCTCGTATGATTATTCAAGAATCTTGCGCCGGAACCCCATGCAGCGCCAGAATCCGTGGGCTAACACCCACATAAATGAGCTGAAATCGCCTGTTTCCACTTCCTTGGCCCATAAAATCCAACCAGGCCTCATCCAACCCCGCCGGGCAACATGGACCTCTTGCCATGCCTCGTGCGGACCCCCTCGTATGATTTTTCGAGAATCTTGCACCGGAACCCGATGCAGCGCCAGAATCCGTGGGCTAACACCCACAGAAATGAGCCGAAATCGCCTGTTTCCACTTCCTTGGCCCATAAAATCCAACTAGGCCTCATCCAACCCCGCCGGGCAACATGGACCTCTTGCCGGGCCTCGTGCGGACCCCCCCGTATGATTTTTCGAGAATCTTGCGCCGGAACCCCATGCAGCGCCAGAATCCGTGGGCTAACACCCACAGAAATGAGCCGAAATCGCCTGTTTCCACTTCCTTGGCCCATAAAATCTAACCAGGCCTCATCCAATCTCGCCGGGCAACATGGACCTATTGCCGGGCCTCGTGCGGACCCCCTCGTATGATTTTTCGAGAATCTTGCGCCGGAACCCCATGCAGCGCCAGAATCCATGGGCTAACACCCACAGAAATGAGTCGAAATCGCCTGTTTCCACTTCCTTGGCCCATAAAATCTAACCAGGCCTCATCTAACCCCGCCGGGCAACATGGACCTCTTGCCGGGCCTCGTGCGGACCCCCTCGTATGATTTTTCGAGAATCTTGCGCCGGAACCCCATGCAGCGCCAGAATCCGTGGGCTAACACCCACAGAAATGAGCCAAAATCGCCTGCTTCCACTTCCTTGGCCCATAAAATCCAACCAGTCCTCATCCAAACCCGCCGAGCAACATGGACCTCTTGCGGGGCCTCGTGCGGACCCCCTCGTATGATTTTTCGAGAATCTTGCGCCAGAACCCATGCAGCGCCAGAATCCGTGGGCTAACACCCACAGAAATGAGCCGAAATCGCCTGTTTCCACTTTCTTGGCCCATAAAATCCAACCAGGCCTCATCCAACCCCGCCGGGCAACATGGACCTCTTGCCGGGCCTCGTGCGGACCCCCTCGTATGATTTTTCGAGAATCTTGCGCCGGAACCCCATGCAGCGCCAGAATCCGTGGGCTAACACCCACAGAAATGAGCCGAAATCGCCTGTTTCCACTTCCTTGGCCCATAAACTCCAACCAGGCCTCATCCAACCCCGCCGGGCAACATGGACCTCTTGCCGGGCCTCTTGCGGACCCCCTCGTATGATATTTCAAGAATCTTGCGTCGAAACCCTATGCAGCGCCAGAATCCGTGGGCTAACACCCACAGAAATGAGCCAAAATCGCCTGGTTCCACTTCCTTGGCCCATAAAATCCAACCAGTCCTCATCCAAACCCGCCGGGCAACATGGACCTCTTGCGGGGCCTCGTGCGGACCCCCTCGTATGATTTTTCGAGAATCTTGCGCCGGAAGCCCATGCAGCGCCAGAATCCGTGGGCTAACACCCACAGAAATGAGCCAAAATCGCCTGTTTCCACTTCCTTGGCCAATAAAATCCAACCAGGCCTCATCTAACCCCGCCGGGCAACATGGACCTCTTGCCGGGCCTCGTGCGGACCCCCTCGTATGATTTTTCTAGAATCTTGCGCCGGAACCCCATGCAGCGCAAGAATCCGTGGGCTAACACCCACAGAAATGAGCCGAAATCGCCTTTTTCAACTTCCTTGGCCCATAAAATCCAACTAGGCCTCATCCAACCCCGCCGGGCAACATGGACCTCTTGCCGGGCCTCGTGCGGACCCTCTCGTATGATTTTTCAGGAATCTTGCGCCGGAACCCCATGCAGCGCCAGAATCCGTGGGGTAACACCCACAGAAATGAGCCGAAATCGCCTGTTTCCACTTCCTTGGCCCATAAAATCCAACCAGGCCTCATCCAACCCTGCCGGGCAACATGGACCTCTTGCCGGGCCTCTTGCAGACCCCCTCGTATGATTTTTCGAGAATCTTGCGCCGGAACCCCATGCAGCGCCAGAATCCGTGGGCTAACACCCACAAAAATGAGCCAAAATCGCCTGTTTCCACTTCCTTGGCCCATAAAATCCAACCAGGCCTCATCCAACCCCGCCGGGCAACATGGACCTCTTGTGGGCTTCGTGCGGACCCCCTCGTATGAGTTTTCGAGAATCTTGCGCCGAACCCCATGCAGCGCCAGAATCCGTGGGCTAACACCCACAGAAATGAGCCGAAATCGCCTGTTTCCACTTCCTTGGCCCATAAAATCTAACCAGGCCTCATCCAATCTCGCCGGGCAACATGGACCTATTGCCGGGCCTCGTGCGGACCCCCTCTTATGATTTTTCGAGAATCTTGCGCCGGAACCCCATGCAGCGCCAGAATCCATGGGCTAACACCCACAGAAATGAGTCGAAATCGCCTGTTTCCACTTCCTTGGCCCATAAAATCTAACCAGGCCTCAACTAACCCCGCCGGGCAACATGGACCTCTTGCCGGGCCTCGTGCGGACCCCCTCGTATGATTTTTCGAGAATCTTGCGCCGGAACCCCATGCAGCGCCAGAATCCGTGGGCTAACACCCACAGAAATGAGCCGAAATCGCCTGTTTCCACTTCCTTGGCCCATAAAATCCAACCAGGCCTCATCCAACCCCGCCGGGCAACATGGACCTCTTGCCGGGCCTCTTGCAAACCCCCTCGTATGATATTTCGAGAATCTTGCGCCGGAACCCCATGCAGCGCCAGAATCCGTGGGCTAACACCCACAGAAATGAGCCGAAATCGCCTGTTTCCACTTCCTTGGCCCATAAACTCCAACCAGGCCTCATCCAACCCCGCCTGGCAACATGGACCTCTTGCCAGGCCTCTTACGGACCCCCTCGTATGATTTTTCGAGAATCCTGCGCCGGAACCCCATGCAGCGCCAGAATCCGTGGGCTAACACCCACAGAAATGAGCCGAAATCGCCTGTTTCCACTTCCTTGGCCCCTAAAATCCAACCAGGCCTCATCCAACCCCGCCGGGCAACATGGACCTCTTGCGGGCCTCTTGCGGACCCCCTCGTATGATTTTTCGAGAATCTTGCGCCGGAACCCCATGCAGCGCCAGAATCCGTGGGCTAACACCCACAGAAATGAGCCGAAATCGCCTGTTTCCAATTCCTTGGCCCATAAAATCCAACCGGGCCTCATCCAACCCCGCCGGGCAACATGGACCTCTTGCCGGGCCTCGTGCGGACCCCCTCGTATGATTTTTCAAGAATCTTGCGCCGGAACCTCATGCAGCGCCAGAATCCGTGGGCTAACACCCACAGAAATTAGCCGAAATCGCCTGTTTCCACTTCCTTGGCCCATAAACTCCAACCAGGCGTCATCCAACCCAGCCGAGCAATATGGACCTCTTGACGGGCCTCTTGCGGACCCCCTCGTATGATCTTTCGAGAATCTTGCGCAGGAACCCCATGCAGCGCCAGAATCCGTGGGCTAACACCCACAGAAATGAGCCGAAATCGCCTGTTTCCACTTCCTTGGCCCATAAAATCCAACCAAGAATCATCCAACCCCGCCGGGCAACATGGATCTCTTGCCGGGCCTCTTGCAGACCCCCACGTATGATATTTTTAGAATCTTGCGCCGGAACCCCATGCACCGCCTGAATCCGTGGGCTAAAACCCACAGAAATGAGTCGAAATCGCCTGTTTCCACTTCCTTGGCCCATAAAATCCAACCAGGCCTCATCCAACCCCGCCGGGCAACGTGGACCTCTTGCCGGGACTCGTGCGGACCCCCTCGTATGATTTTTCGAGAATCTTGCGCCGAAACACCATGCAGCGCAAGAATCCGTGGGCTAACACCCACAGAAATGAGCCGAAATCGCCTGTTTCCACTTCCTTGGCCCATAAACTCCAACCAGGCCTCATCCAACCCCGCCGGGCAACATGGACCTCTTTCCGGGCCTCTTGCGGACCCCCTCGTATGATTTTTTGAGAATCTTGCGCCAGAACCCCATGCAGCGCCAGAATCCGTGGGCTAACACCCACAGAAATGAGCCGAAATCGCCTGTTTCCACTTCCTTGGCCCATAAAATCCAACCAGGCCTCATCCAACCCCGCCGGGCAACATGGACCTCTTGCCGGGCCTCTTGCGGACCACTCGTATGATTTTTCGAGAATCTTGCGCCAGAACCCTATGCAGCGCCAGAATCCGTGGGCTAACACCCACAGAAATGAGCCGAAATCGCCTGTTTCCACTTTCTTGGCCCATAAAATCCAACCAGGCCTCATCCAACCCCGCCGGGCAACATGGACCTCTTGCCAGGCCTCGTGCGGACCCCCTCGTATGATTCTTCGAGAATCTTGCGCCGGAACCCCATGCAGCGCCAGAATCCGTGGGCAAACACCCACAGAAATGAGCCGAAATCGCCTGTTTCCACTTCCTTGGCCCATAAAATCCAACCAGGCCTCATCCAACCCCGGCGGGAAACATGGACCTCTTGTCGGGCCTCGTGCGGACCCCCTCGTATGTTTTTTTGAGAATCTTGCGCCAGAACCCCATGCAACGCCAGAATCCGTGGGCTAACACCCACAGAAATGAGCCGAAATCGCCTGTTTCCACTTCCTTGGCCCATAAAATCCAACCAGGCCTCATCCAACCCCGCTGGGCAACATGGAACTCTTGCCGGGCCTCTTACGGACCCCCTCGTATGATTTTTCAAAAACTTTGCGGCGGAACCCCATGCAGCGCCAGAATCCGTTGGCTAACACCCACATAAATGAGCCGAAATCGCCTGTTTCGACTTCCTTGGCCCATAAAATCCAACCAGGCCTCATCCAACCCGCCGGGCAACATGGACCTCTTGACGGGCCTCTTGCGGACCCCCTCGTATGATTTTTTGAGAATCTTGTGCCGGAACCCCATGCAGCGCCAGAATCCGTGGGCTAACACCCACAGAAATGAGCTGAAATCGCCTGTTTCCACTTCCTTGGCCCATAAAATCCAACCAGGCCTCATCCAATCCCGCCGGGCAACATGGACCTCTTGCCGGGCCTCTTGCGGACCCCTTCGTATGATTTTTTGAGAATCTTGCGCCGGAACCCCATGCAGCGCCAGAATCTGTGGGCTAACACCCACAGAAATGAGCCAAAATCGCCTGTTTCCACTTGCTTGGCCTATAAAATCCAACCAGGCCTCATCCAACCCCGCCGGGCAACATGGACCTCTTGTCGGGCCTCTTGCGGACCCCCTCGTATGACTTTTCGAGAATCTTGCGCCGGAACCCCATGCAGCGCCAGAATCCGTGGGCTAAAACCCACAGAAATGAGCCGAAATCGCCTGTTTCCACTTCCTTGGCCCATAAAATCCAATCAGGCCTCATCCAACCCCGCCGGGCAACATGGACCTCTTGCGGGCCTCTTGCGGACTCCCTCGTATGATTTTTCGAGAATCTTGCGCCGGAACCCCATGCAGCGCCAGAATCCGTTGGCTAACACCCACAGAAATGAGCCGAAATCGCCTGTTTCCAGTTCCTTGGCCCATAAAATCAAACCGGGCCTCATCCAACCCCGCCGGGCAACATGGACCTCTTGCCGGGCCTCGTGCGGACCCCCTCGTATGATTTTTCGAGAATCTTGCGCCGGAACCCCATGCAGTGCCAGAAACTGTGGGCTTACACCCACAGAAATTAGCCGAAATCGCCTGTTTCCACTTCCTTGGCCCATAAAATCCAACCAGGCCTCATCCAACCCCGCCGAGCAACATGGACCTCTTGCCGGGCTTCGTGCGGACCCCCTCGTATGATTTTTCGAGAATCTTGCGCTGGAACCCCATGCAGCGCCAGAATCCGTGGGCTAACACCCACAGAAATGAGCCGAAATCGCCTGTTTCCACTTCCTTGGCCCATAAAATCCAACCAGGCCTCATCAAACCCCGCCGGGCAACATGGACCTCTTGCCGGGCCTCTTGCGGACCCCCTCGTATAATATTTCTAGAATCTTGGGCCGGAACCCCATGCAGCGCCAGAATCCCTGGGCTAACACCCACAGAAATGAGCCGAAATCGCCTATTTCCACTTCCTTGGCCCATAAAATCCAACCAGGCCTCATCCAACCCCGCCGGGCAACATGGACCTCTTGCCGGGCCTCTTGCGGACCCCCTCGTATGATTTTTCGAGAATCTTGCGCCGGAACCCCATGCAGCGCCAGAATCCGTGGGCTAACACCCACAGAAATGAGCCGAAATCGCCTGTTTCAACTTCCTTGGCCCATAAAATCCAACCAGGCCTCATCCAACCCCGCTGGGAAACATGGACCTCTTTTTGGGCCTCTTGCGGACCCCCTCGTATGATTTTTCGAGAATCTTGCGCCGGAACCCCATGCAGCGCCAGAATCCGTGGGCTAACACCCACAGAAATGAGCTAAAATCGCCTGTTTCCACTTCCTTGGCCCATAAAATCCAACCAGGCCTCATCCAATCCCGCCGGGCAAGATGGACCTCTTGCCGGGCCTCGTGCGGACCCCCTCGTATGATTTTTCGAGAATCTTGCGCCGGAACCCCATGCAGCGCCAGAATGCGTGGGCTAACACCCACAGAAATGACCCAAAATCGCCTGTTTCCACTTCCTTGGCCCATAAAATCCAACCAGGCCTCATCCAACCCCGCCGGGCAACATAGACCTCTTGTCGGGCCTCGTGCGGACCCCCTCGTATGATATTTCGAGAATCTTGCGCTGGAACCCCATGCAGCGCCAGAATCCGTGGGCTAACACCCACAGAAATGAGCCGAAATCGCCTGTTTCCACTTCCTTGGCCCATAAAATCCAACCAAGCCTCATCCAACCCCGCCGGGCAACATGGACCTCTTGCCGGGCCTCGTGCGGACCCCCTCGTATGATTTTTCGAGAATCTTGCACCGAAACCCCATGCAGCGCCAGAATCCGTGGGCTAACACCCACAGAAATGAGCCGAAATCGCCTGTTTCCACTTCCTTGGCCCATAAAATCCAACCAGGCCTCATCCAACCCCAGCGGGAAACATGGACCTCTTGCCGGGCCTCGTGCGGACCCCCTCGTATGTTTTCTTTGAGAATCTTGCGCCGGAACCCCATGCAACGCCAGAATCCGTGGGCTAACACCCACAGAAATGAGCCGAAATCGTCTGTTTCCACTTCCTTGGCCCATAAAATCCAACCGGGCCTCATCCAACCCCGCTGGGCAACATGGAACTCTTGCCGGGCCTCTTATCGACCCCCTCGTATGATTTTTCGAAAACTTTGCGCCGGAACCCCATGCAGCGCCAGAATCCGTGGGCTAACACCCACATAAATGAGCCGAAATCGCCTGTTTCCACTTCCTTGGCCCATAAAATCCAACCAAGCGTCATCCAACCCGCCGGGCAACATGGACCTCTTGCCGGGCCTCTTGCGGACCCCCTCGTATGATTTTTTGAGAATCTTGTGCCGGAACCCCATGCAGCGCCAGAATCCGTGGGCTAACACCCAAAGAAATGAGCCGAAATCGCCTTTTTCCACTTCCTTGGCCCATAAAATCCAACCAGGCCTCATCCAACCCCGCCGGGCAACATGGACCTCTTGCCGAGACTCTTGCGGACCCCCTCGTAGGATTTTTCGAGAATCTTGCGCCGGAACCCCATGCAGCGCCAGAATCTGTGGGCTAACACCCACAGAAATGAGCTAAAATCGCCTGTTTCCACTTGCTTGGCCCATAAAATCCAACCAGGCCTCATCCAACCCCGCCGGGCAACATGGACCTCTTGTCGGGCCTCTTGCGGACCCCCTCGTATGACTTTTCGAGAATCTTGCGCCGGAACCCCATGCAGCGCAAGAATCCGTGGCCTAACACCCACAGAAATGAGCCGAAATCGCCTGTTTCCACTTCCTTGGCCCATAAAATCCAACCAGGCCTCATCCAACCCCGCCGGGCAACATGGACCTCTTGCGGGCCTCTTGCGGACCCCCTCGTATGATTTTTCGAGAATCATGCGCCGGAACCCCATGCAGCGCTAGAATCCGTGGGCTAACACCCACAGAAATAAGCCAAAATCGCATGTTTCTAGTTCCTTGGCCCATAAAATCCAACCGTGCCTCATCCAACCCCGCCGGGCAACATGGACCTCTTGCCGGGCCTCGTGCGGACCCCCTCATATGATTTTTCGAGAATCTTGCGCCGGAACCCCATGCAGCGCCAGAATCCGTGGGCTAACACCCACAGAAATTAGCCGAAATTGCCTGTTTCCACTTGCTTGGCCCATAAAATCCAACCAGGCCTCATCCAACCCCGCCGGGCAACATGGACCTCTTGTCGGGCCTCTTGCGGACCCCCTCGTATGACTTTTCGAGAATCTTGCACCGGAACCCCATGTAGCGCCAGAATCCGTGGGCTAACACCCACAGAAATGAGCCGAAATCGCCTGTTTCCACTTCCTTGGCCCATAAAATCCAACCAGGCCTCATCCAACCCCGCCGGGCAACATGGACCTCTTGCGGGCCTCTTGCGGACCCCCTCGTATGATTTTTCGAGAATCTTGCGCCGGAACCCCATGCAGCGCCAGAATCCGTGGGCTAACACCCACAGAAATGAGCCGAAATCGCCTGTTTCCAGTTCCTTGGCCCATAAAATCCAACCGGGCCTCATCCAACCCCGCCGGGCAACATGGACCTCTTGCCGGGCCTCGTCCGGACCCCCTCGTATGATTTTTCGAGAATCTTGCGCCGGAACCCCATGCAGCGCCAGAATCCGTGGGCTTACACCCACAGAAATTAGCCGAAATCGCCTGTTTCGACTTCCTTGGCCCATAAAATCCAACCAGGCCTCATCCAACCCCAGCGGGAAACATGGACCTCTTGCCGGGCCTCGTGCGGACCCCCTCGTATGTTTTTTTGAGAATCTTGCGCCGGAACCCCATGCAACGCCAGAATCCGTGGGCTAACACCCACAGAAATGAGCCGAAATCGCCTGTTTCCACTTCCTTGGCCCATAAAATCCAACCGGGCCTCATCCAACCCCGCTGGGCAACATGGAACTCTTGCCGGGCCTCTTACGGACCCCCTCGTATGATTTTTCGAAAACTTTGCGCCGGAACCCCATGCAGCGCCAGAATCCGTGGGCTAACACCCACATAAATGAGCCGAAATCGCCTGTTTCCACTTCCTTGGCCCATAAAATCCAACCAGGCCTCATCCAACCCCGCCGGGCAACATGGACCTCTTGCCGGGCCTCGTGCGGACCCCCTCGTATGATTTTTCGAGAATCTTGCGCCGGAACCCCATGCAGCGCCAGAATCCGTGGGCTTACACCCACAGAAATTAGCCGAAATCGCCTGTTTCCACTTCCTTGGCCCATAAAATCCAACCAGGCCTCATCCAACCCCGCCGGGCAACATGGACCTCTTGCCGGGCCTCGTGCGGACCCCCTCGTATGATTTTTCGAGAATCTTGCGCTGGAACCCCATGCAGCGCCAGAATCCGTGGGCTAACACCCACAGAAATGAGCCGAAATCGCCTGTTTCCACTTCCTTGGCCCATAAAATTCAACCAGGCCTCATCCAACCCCGCCGGGCAACATGGACCTCTTGCCGGGCCTCTTGCGGACCCCCTCGTATAATATTTCTAGAATCTTGCGCCGGAAGCCCATGCAGCGCCAGAATCCCTGGGCTAACACCCACAGAAATGAGCCGAAATCGCCTATTTCCACTTCCTTGGCCCATAAAATCCAACCAGGCCTCATCCAACCCCGCCAGGCAACATGGACCTCTTGCCGGGCCTCGTGCAGACCCCCTCGTATGATTTTTCGAGAATCTTGCGCCGAAACCCCATGCAGCGCCAGAATCCGTGGGCTAACACCCACAGAAATGAGCCGAAATCGCCTGTTTCCACTTCCTTGGCCCATAAAATCCAACCAGGCCTCATCCAACCCGCCGGGCAACATGGACCTCTTGCCGGGCCTCTTGCGGACCCCCTCGTATGATTTTTCGAGAATCTTGCGCCGGAACCCCATGCAGCGCTAGAATCCGTGGGCTAACACCCACAAAAATGACCCGAAATCGCCTGTTTCCACTTCCTTGGCCCATAAAATCCAACCAGGCCTCATCCAACCCCGCCGGGCAACATGCACCTCTTGTCGGGCCTCGTGCGGACCCCCTCGTATGATATTTCGAGAATCTTGCGCCGGAACCCCATGCAGCGCCAGAATCTGTGGGCTAACACCCACAGAAATGAGCCGAAATCGCCTGTTTCCACTTCCTTGGCCCATAAAATCCAACCAGGCCTCATCCAAACCCGCCGGGCAACATGGACCTCTTGCCGGGCCTCGTGCAGACCCCCTCGTATGATTTTTCGAGAATCTTGCGCCGAAACCCCATGCAGCGCCAGAATCCGTGGGCTAACACCCACAGAAATGAGCCGAAATCGCCTGTTTCCACTTCTTTGGCCCATAAAATCTAACCAGGCCTCATCCAACCCCGCTGGGCAACATGGAACTCTTGCCGGGCCTCTTACGGACCCCCTCGTATGATTTTTCGAAAACTTTGCGCCGGAACCCCATGCAGCGCCAGAATCCGTGGGCTAACACCCACATAAATGAGCCGAAATCCGCCTGTTTCCACTTCCTTGGCCCATAAAATCCAACCAGGCCTCATCCAACCCGCCGGGCAACATGGACCTCTTGCCGGGCCTCTTGCGGACCCCCTCGTATGATTTTTTGAGAATCTTGTGCCGGAACCCCATGCAGCGCCAGAATCCGTGGGCTAACACCCACAGAAATGAGCCGAAATCGCCTGTTTCCACTTCCTTGGCCCATAAAATCCAACCAGGCCTCATCCAACCCCGCTGGGCAACATGGAACTCTTGCCGGGCCTCTTACGGACCCCCTCGTATGATTTTTCGAAAACTTTGCGCCGGAACCCCATGCAGCGCCAGAATCCGTGGGCTAACACCCACATAAATGAGCCGAAATCGCCTGTTTCCACTTCCTTGGCCCATAAAATCCAACCAGGCCTCATCCAACCCGCCGGGCAACATGGACCTCTTGCCGGGCCTCTTGCGGACCCCCTCGTATGATTTTTTGAAAATTTTGTGCCGGAACCCCATGCAGCGCCAGAATCCGTGGGCTAACACCCACAAAAATGAGCCGAAATCGCCTGTTTCCACTTCCTTGGCCCATAAAATCCAACCAGGCCTCATCCAACCCCGCCGGACAACATGGACCTCTTGCCGGGCCTCTTGCGGACCCCCTCGTATGATTTTTCGAGAATCTTGCGCCGGAACCCCATGCAGCGCCAGAATCTGTGGGCTAACACCCACAGAAATGAGCCAAAATCGCCTGTTTCCACTTGCTTGGCCCATAAAATCCAACCAGGCCTCATCCAACCCTGCCGGGCAACATGGACCTCTTGTCGGGCCTCTTGCGGACCCCCTCGTATGACTTTTCGAGAATCTTGCACCGGAACCCCATGCAGCGCCAGAATCCGTGGGCTAACACCCACAGAAATGAGCCGAAATCGCCTGTTTCCACTTCCTTGGCCCATAAAATCAAACCAGGCCTCATCCAACCCCGCCGGGCAACATGGACCTCTTGCGGGCCTCTTGCGGACCCCCTCGTATGATTTTTCGAGAATCTTGCGCTGGAACCACATGCAGCGCCAGAATCCGTGGGCTAACTCCCACAGAAATGAGCCAAAATCGCCTGTTTCCACTTCCTTGGCCCATAAAATCCAACCAGGCCTCATCCAACCCCGCCGGGCAAGATGGACCTCTTGCCGGGCCTCGTGCGGACCCCCTCGTATGATTTTTCGAGAATCTTGCACCGGAACCCCATGCAGCGCCAGAATCCGGGGGCTAACACCCACAGAAATGAGCCGAAATCGCCTGTTTCCACTTCCTTGGCCCATAAAATCCAACCAGGCCTCATCCAACCCCGCCGGGCAACATGGACCTCTAGTCGGGCCTCGTGTGGACCCCCTCGTATGATTTTTCGAGAATCTTGCGCCGGAACCCCATGCAGCGCCAGAATCCGTGGGCTAACACCCACAGAAATGAGCCGAAATCGCCTGTTTCCACTTCCTTGGCCCATAAAATCCAACCAGGCCTCATCCAACCCCGCCGGGCAACATGGACCTCTTGCCGAACCTCGTGCGGACCCCCTCGTATGATTTTTCGAGAATCTTGCGCCGAAACCCCATGCAGCGCCAGAATCCGTGGGCTAACACCCCACAGAAATGAGCCGAAATCGCCTGTTTCCACTTCCTTGGCCCATAAAATCCAACCAGGCCTCATCCAACCCCGCCGGGCAACATGGACCTCTAGTCGGGCCTCGTGTGGACCCCCTCGTATGATTTTTCGAGAATCTTGCGCCGGAACCCCATGCAGCGCCAGAATCCGTGGGCTAACACCCACAGAAATGAGCCGAAATCGCCTGTTTCCACTTCCTTGGCCCATAAAATCCAACCAGGCCTCATCCAACCCCGCCGGGCAACATGGACCTCTTGCCGGACCTCGTGCGGACCCCCTCGTATGATTTTTCGAGAATCTTGCGCCGAAACCCCATGCAGCGCCAGAATCCGTGGGCTAACACCAACAGAAATGAGCCGAAATCGCCTGTTTCCACTTCCTTGGCCCATAAAATCCAACCGGGCCTCATCCAACCCCGCTGGGCAACATGGATCTCTTGCCGGGCCTCTTACGGACCCCCTCGTATGATTTTTCGAAAACTTTGCGCCGGAACCCCATGCAGCGCCAGAATCCGTGGGCTAACACCCACATAAATGAGCCGAAATCGCCTGTTTCCACTTCCTTGGCCCATAAAATCTAACCAGGCCTCATCCAACCCGCCGGGCAACATGGACCTCTTGCCGGGCCTCGTGCGGACCCCGTCGTATGATTTTACGAGAATCTTGCGCCGGAACCCCATGCAGCGCCAGAATCCGTGGGCTAACACCCACAGAAATGAGCCGAAATCGCCGGTTTCCACTTCCTTGGCCCATAATATCCAACCAGGCCTCATCCAAACCCGCCGGGCAACATGGACCTCTTGCCGGGCCTCTTGCGGACCCCCTCGTATGATTTTTCGAGAATCTTGTGCCGGATCCCCATGCAGCGCCAGAATCCGTGGGCTAACACCCACAGAAATGAGCCGAAATCGCCTGTTTCAACTTCCTTGGCCCATAAAATCCAACCAGGCCTCATCCAACCCCGCCGGGCAACATGGACCTCTTTCTGGGCCTCTTGCGGACCCCCTCGTATGATTTTTCGAGAATCTTGCGCCGGAACCCCATGCAGCGCCAGAATCCGTGGGCTAACACCCACAGAAATGAGCCGAAATCGCCTGTTTCCACTTCCTTGGCCCATAAAATCCAACCAGGCCTCATCCAACCCCGCCGGGCAACATGGACCTCTGTCCGGGCCTTGTGCGGACCCCCTCGTATGTGTTTTTGAGAATCTTGCGCCGGAACCCCATGCAACGCCAGAATCCGTGGGCTAACACCAACAGAAATGAGCCGAAATCGCCTGTTTCCACTTCCTTGGCCCATAAAATCCAACCGGGCCTCATCCAACCCCGCTGGGCAACATGGAACTCTTGCCGGGGCTCTTACGGACCCCCTCGTATGATTTTTCGAAAACTTTGCGCCGGAACCCCATGCAGCGCCAGAATCCGTGGGCTAACACCCACATAAATGAGCCGAAATCGCCTGTTTCCACTTCCTTGGCCCATAAAATCCAACCAGGCCTCATCCAACCCCGCCGGGCAACATGGACCTCTTGCCGGGCCTCGTGCGGACCCCCTTGTATGATTTTTCGAGAATCTCGCGCCGGAACCCCATGCAGCGCCAGAATCCGTGGGCTAACACCCACATAAATGAGCCGAAATCGCCTGTTTCCACTTCTTGGCCTATAAAATCCAACCAGGCCTCATCCAACCCCGCCGGGCAACATGGACCTCATGCCGGGCCTCGTGTGAACCCCCTCGTATGATTTTTTTAGAATCTTGAGCCGGAACCCCATGCAGCGCCAGAATCCGTGGGCTAACACCCACAGAAATGAGCCGAAATCGCTTGTTTCCACTTCCTTGGCCCATAAAATCCAACCAGGCCTCATCCAACCCCGCCGGATAACATGGACCTCTTGCCGGGCCTTGTACGGACCCCCTCGTATGATTTTTCGAGAATCTTGCGCCGGAACCCCATGCAGCGCCAGAATCCGTGGGCTAACACCCACAGAAATGAGCCGAAATCGCTTGTTTCCACTTCCTTGGCCCATAAAATCCAACCAGGCCTCATCCAACCCCGCCGGGCAACATGGACCTCTTGCCGGGCCTCTTACGGACCCCCTCGTATGATTTTTCGAAAACTTTGCGCCGGAACCCCATGCAGCGCCAGAATCCGTGGGCTAACACCCACAGAAATGAGCCGAAATCGCCTGCTTCCACTTCCTTGGCCCATAAAATCCAACCAGGCCTCATCCAACCCCGTCGGGCAACATGGACCTCTTGCCGGGCCTTGTGCGGATCCCCTCGTATGATTTTTCGAGAATCTGCGCCGGAACCCCATGCAGCGCCAGAATCCGTGGGCTAACACCCACAGAAATGAGCCGAAATCGCCTGTTTCCACTTCCTTGGCCCATAAAATCCAACCAGGCCTCATCCAACCCCGCCAGGCAACATGGACCTCTTGCCGGGCCTCTTACGAACCCCCTCGTATGATTTTTCGAGAATCTTGCGCCGGAACCCCATGCAGCGCCAGAATCCGTGGGCTAACACCCACAGAATTGAGCCGAAATCGCCTGTTTCCACTTCCTTGGCCCATAAAATCCAACCAGGCCTCATCCAACCCCGCCGGGCAACATGGACCTCTTGCCGGGCCTCTTGCGGACCCCCTCGTATGATTTTTCGAGAATCTTGCGCCGGAACCCCATGCAGCGCCAGAATCCGTTGGCTAACACCCAGAGAAATGAGCCGAAATCGCCTGTTTCCACTTCCTTGGCCCATAAAATCCAACCAGGCCTCATCCAACCCCGCCGGGCAACATGGACCTCTTTCTGGGCCTCTTGGGGACCCCCTCGTATGATTTTTCGAGAATCTTGCGCCGGAACCCCATGCAGCGCCAGAATCCATGGGCTAACACCCATAGAAATAAGCCGAAATCGCCTGTTTCCACTTCCTTGGCCCATAAAATCCAACCAGGCCTCATCCAACCCCGCCGGGCAACATGGACCTCTTGCCGGGCCTCGTGCGGACCCCCTCGTATGATTTTTCGAGAAACTTGCGCCAGAATCCCATGCAGCGCCAGAATTCATGGGCTAACACCCACAGAAATGAGCCAAAATCGCCTGTTTCCACTTCCTTGGCCCATAAAATCCAACCAGGCCTCATCCAACCCCGCCGGGCAACATGGACCTCTTGCCGGGCTTCTTGCGGAACCCCTCGTATGATTTTTCGAGAATCTTGCACTGGAACCCCATGCAGCGCTAGAATCCGTGGGCTAACACCCACAGAAATGAGCCGAAATCGCCGTTTCCACTTCCTTGGCCCATAAAATCCAACCAGGCCTCATCCAACCCCTCCAGGCAACATGGACCTCTTGCCGGGCCTCGTGCGGACCCCCTCGTATGATTTTTCGAGAATCTTGCGCCGGACTCCCATGCAGCGCCAGAATCCGTGGGCTAACACCCACAGAAATGAGCCGAAATCGCCTGTTTCCACTTCCTTGGCCCATAAAATCCAACCAGGCCTTTTCCAACCCCGCCGGGCAACATTGACCTCTTGCCGGGCCTCGTGCGGACCCCCTCATATGATTTTTCGAGAATCTTGCGCCGAAACCCCATGCAGCGCCAGAATCCGTGGGCTAACACCCACAGAAATGAGCCGAAATCGCTTGTTTCCACTTCCTTGGCCCATAAAATCCAACCAGGCCTCATCCAACCCCGCCAAGCAACATGGACCTCTTGCCGGGCCTCTTGCGGACCCCCTCGTATGATTTTTCGTGAATCTTGCGCCGGAACCCCATGCAGCGCCAGAATCCATGGGCTAACACCCACAGAAATGAGCCGAAATCGCCTGTTTCCACTTCCTTGGCCCATAAAATCCAACCAAGACTCATCCAACCCCGCCGAGCAACATGGACCTCTTGTCGAGCCTCTTGCGGACCCCCTCGTATGATTTTTCGAGAATCTTGCGCCGGAGCCCCATGAAGCGCCAGAATCCGTGGGCTAACACCCACAGAAATGAGCCGAAATCGCCTGTTTCCACTTCCTTGGCCGATAAAATCCAACCAGGCCTCATCCAACCCTGCCGGTCAACATGGACCTCTTGCCGGGCCTCTTGCGGACCCCCTCGTATGAATTTTCGAGAATCTTGCGCCGGATCCCCATGCAGCGCCAGAATCCGTGGGCTAACACCCACAGAAATGAGCCGAAATCTCCTGTTTCCACTTCCTTGGCCCATAAACTCCAATCAGGCCTCATCCAACCTCGCCGGGTAACATGGACCTCTTGCCGGGCCTCTTGCGGACCCCTCGTAAAGATTTTTGAGAATCTTGCGCCGGAACCCCATGCAGCGCTAGAATCCGTGGGCTAACACCCACAGAAATGAGCCGAAATCGCCTGTTTCCACTTCCTTGGCCCATAAAATCCAACCAGGCCTCGTCCAACCCCGCCGGGTAACATGGACCTCTTGCCAGGCCTCTTGCGGACCCCCTCGTATGATTTTTCGAGAATCTTGCGCCGAAACCCCATGCAGCGCCAGAATCCATGGGCTAACACCCACAGAAATGAGCCGAAATCGCCTATTTCCACTTCCTTGGCCCATAAAATCCAACCAGGCCTCGTCCAACCCCGCCGGGTAACATGGACCTCTTGCCGGGCCTCGGGCGGACCCCCTCGTATGATATTTCGAGAATCTTGCGCCGGAACCCCATGCAGCGCTAGAATCCGTGGGCTAACACCCACAGAAATGAGCCGAAATCTCCTGTTTCCACTTCCTTGGCCCATAAACTCCAATCAGGCCTCATCCAACCTCGCCGGGTAACATGGACCTCTTGCCGGGCCTCTTGCGGACCCCTCGTAAAGATTTTTGAGAATCTTGCGCCGGAACCCCATGCAGCGCTAGAATCCGTGGGCTAACACCCACAGAAATGAGCCGAAATCGCCTGTTTCCACTTCCTTGGCCCATAAAATCCAACCAGGCCTCGTCCAACCCCGCCGGGTAACATGGACCTCTTGCCGGGCCTCTTGCGGACCCCTCGTAAAGATTTTTGAGAATCTTGCGCCGGAACCCCATGCAGCGCTAGAATCCGTGGGCTAACACCCACAGAAATGAGCCGAAATCGCCTGTTTCCACTTCCTTGGCCCATAAAATCCAACCAGGCCTCGTCCAACCCCGCCGGGTAACATGGACCTCTTGCCGGGCCTCTTGCGGACCCCCTCGTATGATATTTCGAGAATCTTGCGCCGGAACCCCATGCAGCGCTAGAATCCGTGGGCTAACACCCATAGAAATGAGCCGAAATCGCCTGTTTCCACTTCCTTGGCCCATAAAATCCAACCAGGCCTCATCCAACACCGCCGGGCAACATGGACCTCTTGCCGGGCTTCTTGCGGACCCCCTCGTATGATTTTTCGAGAATCTTGCACCGGAACCCCATGCAGCGCTAGAATCCGTGGGCTAACACCCACAGAAACGAGCCGAAATCGCCTGTTTCCACTTCCTTGGCCCATAAAATCCAACCAGGCCTCATCCAACCCCTCCAGGCAACATATACCTCTTGCCGGGCCTCGTGCGGACCCCCTCGTATGATTTTTCGAGAATCTTGCGCCGGAACCCCATGCAGCGCCAGAATCCGTGGGCTAACACCCACAGAAATGAGCCGAAATCGCCTGTTTCCACTTCCTTGGCCCATAAAATCCAACCAGGCCTCATCCAACCCCGCTGGGCAACATTGACCTCTTGCCGGGCCTCGTGCGGACCCCCTCATATGATTTTTAGAGAATCTTGCGTCGGAACCCCATGCAGCGCCAGAATCCGTGGGTTAACACCCACAGAAATGAGCCGAAATCGCTTGTTTCCACTTCCTTGGCCCATAAAATCCAACCAGGCCTCATCCAACCCCGCCGAGCAACATGGACCTCTTGCCGGGCCTCTTGCGGACCCCCTCGTATGATTTTTCGAGAATCTTGCACCGGAACCCCATGCAGCGCTAGAATCAGTGGGCTAACACCCACAGAAACGAGCTGAAATCGCCTGTTTCCACTTCTTTGGCCCATAAAATCCAACCAGGCCTCATCCAACCCCTCCATGCAACATATACCTCTTGCCGGGCCTCGTGCGGACCCCCTCGTATGATTTTTCGAGAATCTTGCGCCGGAACCCCATGCAGCGCCAGAATCCGTGGGCTAACACCCACAGAATTGAGCCGAAATCGCCTGTTTCCGCTTCCTTGGCCCATAAAATCCAACCAGGCCTCATCCAACCCCGCCGGGCAACATGGACCTCTTGCTGGGCCTCGTGCGGACCCCCTCGTATGAATTTTCGAGAATCTTGCGCCGGAACCCCATGCAGCGCCAGAATCCGTGGGCTAACACACACAAAAATGAGCCGAAATCGCCTGTTTCCACTTCCTTGGCCCATAAAATCCAACCAGGCCTCATCCAACCCCGCCGGGCAACATGGACCTCTTTCCGAGCCTCGTGCGGACCCCCTCATAATGATTTTTGAGAATCTTGCGCCGGAACCCCATGCAGCGCTAGAATCTGTGGGCTAACACCCACAGAAATGAGCCGAAATCGCCTGTTTCAACTTCCTTGGCCCATAAAATCCAACCAGGCCTCATCCAACCCTGCCGGGCAACATGGACCTCTTGCCGGGCCTCTTGCGGACCCCCTCGTATGATTTTTCGAGAATCTTGCGCCGGAACCCCATGCAGCGCCAGAATCCGTGGGCTAACACCCACAGAAATGAGCCGAAATCTCCTGTTTCCACTTCCTTGTCCCATAAACTCCAATCAGGCCTCATCCAACCTCGCCGGGTAACATGGACCTCTTGCCGGGCCTCTTGCGGACCCCTCGTAAAGATTTTTGAGAATCTTGCGCCGGAACCCCATGCAGCGCTAGAATCCGTGGGCTAACACCCACAGAAATGAGCCGAAATCGCCTGTTTCCACTTCCTTGGCCCATAAAATCCAACCAGGCCTCATCCAACCCCTACGGGCAACATGGACCTCTTGCTGGGCTTCTTACGGACCCCCTCGTTAATTTTTCGAGAATCTTGCGCCGGAACCCCATGCAGCGCCAGAATCCGTGGGCTAACACCCACAAAAATGAGCCGAAATCGCCTGTTTCCACTTCCTTGGCCCATAAAATCCAACCAGGCCTCATCCAACCCCGCCGGGCAACATGGACCTCTTGCCGGGCCTCTTACGGACCCCCTCGTATGATATTTCGAGAATCTTGCGCTGGAACCCCATGCAGCGCCAGAATCTGTGGGCTAACACCCACAGAAATGAGCCGAAATCACCTGTTTCCACTTCCTTGGCCCATAAAATCCAACCAGGCCTCATCAACCCCGCCGGGCAACATGAACCTCTTGCCGGGCCTCGTGCGGACCCCCTCGTATGAGTTTTCAAGAATCTTGCGCCGGAACCCCATGCAGCGCCAGAATCCGTGGGCCAACACCCATAGAAATGAGCCGAAATCGCCTGTTTCCACTTCCTTGGCCCATAAAATCCAACCAGGCCTCATCCAACACCGCCGGGCAACATGGACCTCTTGCCGGGCTTCTTGCGGACCCCCTCGTATGATTTTTCGAGAATCTTGCACCGGAACCCCATGCAGCGCTAGAATCCGTGGGCTAACACCCACAGAAACGAGCCGAAATCGCCTGTTTCCACTTCCTTGGCCCATAAAATCCAACCAGGCCTCATCCAACCCCGCCGGGCAACATGGACCTCTTGCCGGGCCTCTTGCAGACCCCCTCGTATGATTTTTTGAGAATCTTGCGCCGGAACCCCATGCAGCGCCAGAATCCGTGGGCTAACACCCACAGAAATGAGCCGAAATCGCCTGTTTCCACTTCCTTGGCCCATAAAATCCAACCAGGCCTCATCCAACCCCGCCGGGCAACATGGACCTCTTGCCGGGCCTCGTGCGGACCCCCTCGTATGATTTTTCGAGAATCTTGCGCCGGAACCCCATGCAGCGCCAGAATCCGTGGGCTAACACCCACAGAAATGAGCCAAAATCGCCTGTTTCCACTTCCTTGGCCCATAAAATCCAACTAGGCCTCATCCAACCCCGCCAGGCAACATGGACCTCTTGTTGGGCCTCGTAAGGACCCCCTCGTATGATTTTTCGAGAATCTTGCGCCGGAACCCCATGCAGCGCCAGAATCTGTGTGCTAACACCCACAGAAATGAGCCGAAATCACCTGTTTCCACTTCCTTGGCCCATAAAATCCAACCAGGTCTCATCCAACCCCGCCGAGCAACATGGACCTCTTGCCGGGCCTCTTGCGGACCCCCTCGTATGATTTTTCGAGAATCTTGCGCCGGAACCCCATGCAGCGCCAGAATCCGTGGGCTAACACCCACAGAATTGAGCCGAAATCGCCTGTTTCCACTTCCTTGGCCCATAAAATCCAACCAGGTCTCATCCAACCCCGCCGAGCAACATGGACCTCTTGCCGGGCCTCTTGCGGACCCCCTCGTATGATTTTTCGAGAATCTTGCGCCGGAACCCCATGCAGCGCCAGAATCCGTGGGCTAACACCCACAGAATTGAGCCGAAATCGCCTGTTTCCGCTTCCTTGGCCCATAAAATCCAACCAGGCCTCATCCAACCCCGCCAGGCAACATGGACCTCTTGCTGGGCCTCGTGCGGACCCCCTCGTATGATTTTTCGAGAATCTTGCGCCGGAACCCCATGCAGCGCCAGAATCCGTGGGATAACACCCACAGAAATGAGCCATAATCACCTGTTTCCACTTCCTTGGCCCATAAAATCCAACCAGGCCTCATCCAACCCTGCCGGGCAACATGGACCTCTTGTCGGGCCTCTTGCGGACCCCCTCGTATGAATTTTCGAGAATCTTGCGCCGGAACCCCATGCAGCGCCAGAATCCGTGGGCTAACACACACAAAAATGAGCCGAAATCGCCTGTTTCCACTTCCTTGGCCCATAAAATCCAACCAGGCCTCATCCAACCCCGCCGGGCAACATGGACCTCTTTCCGGGCCTCGTGCGGACCCCCTCGTAATGATTTTTGAGAATCTTGCGCCGGAACCCCATGCAGCGCTAGAATCTGTGGGCTAACACCCACAGAAATGAGCCGAAATCGCCTGTTTCAACTTCCTTGGCCCATAAAATCCAACCAGGCCTCATCCAACCCTGCCGGGCAACATGGACCTCTTGCCGGGCCTCTTGCGGACCCCCTCGTATGATTTTTCGAGAATCTTGCGCCGGAACCCCATGCAGCGCCAGAATCCGTGGGCTAACACCCACAGAATTGAGCCAAAATTGCCTGTTTTCACTTCCTTGGCCCATAAAATCCAACCAGGCCTCATCCAACCCCGCGGGGCTACATGGACCTCTTTCCAGGCCTCTTGTAGACCCCCTCGTATGATTTTTCGAGAATCTTGCGCCGGAACCCCATGCAGCGCCAGAATCCGTGGGCTAACACCCACAGAAATGAGCCGAAATCGCCTGTTTCCACTTCCTTGGCCCATAAAATCCAACCAGGCCTCATCCAACCCCTCCGGGCAACATGGACCTCTTGCTGGGCTTCTTACGGACCCCCTCGTATGATTTTTCGAGAATCTTGCGCCGGAACCCCATGCAGCGCCAGAATCCGTGGGCTAACACCCACAAAAATGAGCCGAAATCGCCTGTTTCCACTTCCTTGGCCCATAAAATCCAACCAGGCCTCATCCAACCCCGCCGGGCAACATGGACCTCTTGCCGGGCCTCTTACGGACCCCCTCGTATGATATTTCGAGAATCTTGCGCTGGAACCCCATGCAGCGCCAGAATCTGTGGGCTAACACCCACAGAAATGAGCCGAAATCGCCTGTTTCCACTTCCTTGGCCCATAAAATCCAACCAGGCCTCATCAACCCCGCCGGGCAACATGAACCTCTTGCCGGGCCTCGTGCGGACCCCCTCGTATGAGTTTTCGAGAATCTTGCGCCGGAACCCCATGCAGCGCCAGAATCCGTGGGCCAACACCCATAGAAATGAGCCGAAATCGCCTGTTTTCACTTCCTTGGCCCATAAAATCCAACCAGGCCTCATCCAACCCCGCCGGGCAACATGGACCTCTTGCCGGGCCTCTTGCGGACCCCTCGTATGATTTTTCGAGAATCTTGCGCCGGAACCCCATGCAGCGCCAGAATCCGTGGGCTAACATCCACATAAATGAGCCGAAATCGCCTGTTTCCACTTTCTTGGCCCATAAAATCCAACCAGGCCTCATCCAATCCCGCCGGGCAACATGGACCTCTTGCCGGGCCTCTTGCGGACCCCCTCGTATGATTTTTTGAGAATCTTGCGCCGGAACCCCATGCAGCGCCAGAATCCGTGGGCTAACACCCACAGAAATGAGCCGAAATCGCCTGTTACCACTTCCTTGGCCCATAAAATCCAACCAGGCCTCATCCAACCCCGCCAGGCAACATGGACCTCTTGCCGGGCCACGTGCGGACCCCCTCGTATGATTTTTCGAGAATCTTGCGCCGGAACCCCATGCAGCGCCAGAATCCGTGGGCTAACACCCACAGAAATGAGCCGAAATCGCCTGTTTCCACTTCCTTGGCCCATAAAATCAAACCAGGCCTCATCCAACCCCGCCGGGCAACATGGACCTCTTTCCGGGCCTCTTGTGGACCCCCTCGTATGATTTTTCGAGAATCTTGCGCCGGAACCCCATGCAGCGCCAGAATCCGTGGGCCAACACCCATAGAAATGAGCCGAAATCGCCTGTTTCCACTTCCTTGGCCCATAAAATCCAACCAGGCCTCATCCAACCCCGCCGGGCAACATGGACCTCTTGCCGGGCCTCTTGCGGACCCCTCGTATGATTTTTCGAGAATCTTGCGCCGGAACCCCATGCAGCGCCAGAATCCGTGGGCTAACATCCACATAAATGAGCCGAAATCGCCTGTTTCCACTTTCTTGGCCCATAAAATCCAACCAGGCCTCATCCAACCCTGCCGGGCAACATGGACCTCTTGCCGGGCCTCTTGCGGACCCCCTCGTATGATTTTTCGAGAATCTTGCGCCGGAACCCCATGCAGCGCCAGAATCCGTGGGCTAACACCCACAGAAATGAGCCGAAATCGCCTGTTTCCACTTCCTTGGCCCATAAAATCCAACCAGGCCTCATCCAACCCCTCCGGGCAACATGGACCTCTTGCTGGGCTTCTTACGGACCCCCTCGTATGATTTTTCGAGAATCTTGCGCCGGAACCCCATGCAGCGCCAGAATCTGTGGGCTAACACCCACAGAAATGAGCCGAAATCGCCTGTTTCCACTTCCTTGGCCCATAAAATCCAACCAGGCCTCATCCAACCCCGCCGGGAAACATGGACCTCTTGCCGGGCCTCTTACGGACCCCCTCGTATGATATTTCGAGAATCTTGCGCTGGAACCCCATGCAGCGCCAGAATCTGTGGGCTAACACCCACAGAAATGAGCCGAAATCACCTGTTTCCACTTCCTTGGCCCATAAAATCCAACCAGGCCTCATCAACCCCGCCGGGCAACATGAACCTCTTCCCGGGCCTCGTGCGGACCCCCTCGTATGAGTTTTCGAGAATCTTGCGCCGGAACCCCATGCAGCGCCAGAATCCGTGGGCCAACACCCATAGAAATGAGCCGAAATCGCCTGTTTCCACTTCCTTGGCCCATAAAATCCAACCAGGCCTCATCCAACCCCGCCAGGCAACATGGACCTCTTGCCGAGCCTCGTGCGGACCCCCTCGTATGATTTTTCGAGAATCTTGCGCCGGAACCCCATGCAGCGCCAGAATCCGTGGGCTAACACACACAAAAATGAGCCGAAATCGCCTGTTTCCACTTCCTTGGCCCATAAAATCCAACCAGGCCTCATCCAACCCCGCCGGGCAACATGGACCTCTTTCCGAGCCTCGTGCGGACCCCCTCATAATGATTTTTGAGAATCTTGCGCCGGAACCCCATGCAGCGCTAGAATCTGTGGGCTAACACCCACAGAAATGAGCCGAAATCGCCTGTTTCAACTTCCTTGGCCCATAAAATCCAACCAGGCCTCATCCAACCCTGCCGGGCAACATGGACCTCTTGCCGGGCCTCTTGCGGACCCCCTCGTATGATTTTTCGAGAATCTTGCGCCGGAACCCCATGCAGCGCCAGAATCCGTGGGCTAACACCCACAGAAATGAGCCGAAATCTCCTGTTTCCACTTCCTTGTCCCATAAACTCCAATCAGGCCTCATCCAACCTCGCCGGGTAACATGGACCTCTTGCCGGGCCTCTTGCGGACCCCTCGTAAAGATTTTTGAGAATCTTGCGCCGGAACCCCATGCAGCGCTAGAATCCGTGGGCTAACACCCACAGAAATGAGCCGAAATCGCCTGTTTCCACTTCCTTGGCCCATAAAATCCAACCAGGCCTCATCCAACCCCTACGGGCAACATGGACCTCTTGCTGGGCTTCTTACGGACCCCCTCGTATGATTTTTCGAGAATCTTGCGCCGGAACCCCATGCAGCGCCAGAATCCGTGGGCTAACACCCACAAAAATGAGCCGAAATCGCCTGTTTCCACTTCCTTGGCCCATAAAATCCAACCAGGCCTCATCCAACCCCGCCGGGCAACATGGACCTCTTGCCGGGCCTCTTACGGACCCCCTCGTATGATATTTCGAGAATCTTGCGCTGGAACCCCATGCAGCGCCAGAATCTGTGGGCTAACACCCACAGAAATGAGCCGAAATCACCTGTTTCCACTTCCTTGGCCCATAAAATCCAACCAGGCCTCATCAACCCCGCCGGGCAACATGAACCTCTTGCCGGGCCTCGTGCGGACCCCCTCGTATGAGTTTTCAAGAATCTTGCGCCGGAACCCCATGCAGCGCCAGAATCCGTGGGCCAACACCCATAGAAATGAGCCGAAATCGCCTGTTTCCACTTCCTTGGCCCATAAAATCTAACCAGGCCTCATCCAACACCGCCGGGCAACATGGACCTCTTGCCGGGCTTCTTGCGGACCCCCTCGTATGATTTTTCGAGAATCTTGCACCGGAACCCCATGCAGCGCTAGAATCCGTGGGCTAACACCCACAGAAACGAGCCGAAATCGCCTGTTTCCACTTCCTTGGCCCATAAAATCCAACCAGGCCTCATCCAACCCCTCCAGGCAACATATACCTCTTGCCGGGCCTCGTGCGGACCCCCTCGTATGATTTTTCGAGAATCTTGCGCCGGAACCCCATGCAGCGCCAGAATCCGTGGGCTAACACCCACAGAAATGAGCCGAAATCGCCTGTTTCCACTTCCTTGGCCCATAAAATCCAACCAGGCCTCATCCAACCCCGCCGGGCAACATTGACCTCTTGCCGGGCCTCGTGCGGACCCCCTCATATGATTTTTAGAGAATCTTGCGTCGGAACCCCATGCAGCGCCAGAATCCGTGGGTTAACACCCACAGAAATGAGCCGAAATCGCTTGTTTCCACTTCCTTGGCCCATAAAATCCAACCAGGCCTCATCCAACCCCGCCGAGCAACATGGACCTCTTGCCGGGCCTCTTGCGGACCCCCTCGTGTGATTTTTCGAGAATCTTACGCCGGAACCCCATGCAGCGCCAGAATCCATGGGCTAACACCCACAGAAATGAGCCGAAATCACCTGTTTCCACTTCCTTGGCCCATAAAATCCAACCAGGTCTCATCCAACCCCGCCGAGCAACATGGACCTCTTGCCGGGCCTCTTGCGGACCCCCTCGTATGATTTTTCGAGAATCTTGCGCCGGAACCCCATGCAGCGCCAGAATCCGTGGGCTAACACCCACAGAATTGAGCCGAAATCGCCTGTTTCCACTTCCTTGGCCCATAAAATCCAACCAGGTCTCATCCAACCCCGCCGAGCAACATGGACCTCTTGCCGGGCCTCTTGCGGACCCCCTCGTATGATTTTTCGAGAATCTTGCGCCGGAACCCCATGCAGCGCCAGAATCCGTGGGCTAACACCCACAGAATTGAGCCGAAATCGCCTGTTTCCGCTTCCTTGGCCCATAAAATCCAACCAGGCCTCATCCAACCCCGCCGGGCAACATGGACCTCTTGCTGGGCCTCGTGCGGACCCCCTCGTATGATTTTTCGAGAATCTTGCGCCGGAACCCCATGCAGCGCCAGAATCCGTGGGATAACACCCACAGAAATGAGCCATAATCACCTGTTTCCACTTCCTTGGCCCATAAAATCCAACCAGGCCTCATCCAACCCTGCCGGGCAACATGGACCTCTTGTCGGGCCTCTTGCGGACCCCCTCGTATGAATTTTCGAGAATCTTGCGCCGGAACCCCATGCAGCGCCAGAATCCGTGGGCTAACACACACAAAAATGAGCCGAAATCGCCTGTTTCCACTTCCTTGGCCCATAAAATCCAACCAGGCCTCATCCAACCCCGCCGGGCAACATGGACCTCTTTCCGGGCCTCGTGCGGACCCCCTCGTAATGATTTTTGAGAATCTTGCGCCGGAACCCCATGCAGCGCTAGAATCTGTGGGCTAACACCCACAGAAATGAGCCGAAATCGCCTGTTTCAACTTCCTTGGCCCATAAAATCCAACCAGGCCTCATCCAACCCTGCCGGGCAACATGGACCTCTTGCCGGGCCTCTTGCGGACCCCCTCGTATGATTTTTCGAGAATCTTGCGCCGGAACCCCATGCAGCGCCAGAATCCGTGGGCTAACACCCACAGAATTGAGCCAAAATTGCCTGTTTTCACTTCCTTGGCCCATAAAATCCAACCAGGCCTCATCCAACCCCGCGGGGCTACATGGACCTCTTTCCAGGCCTCTTGTAGACCACCTCGTATGATTTTTCGAGAATCTTGCGCCGGAACCCCATGCAGCGCCAGAATCCGTGGGCTAACACCCACAGAAATGAGCCGAAATCGCCTGTTTCCACTTCCTTGGCCCATAAAATCCAACCAGGCCTCATCCAACCCCTCCGGGCAACATGGACCTCTTGCTGGGCTTCTTACGGACCCCCTCGTATGATTTTTCGAGAATCTTGCGCCGGAACCCCATGCAGCGCCAGAATCCGTGGGCTAACACCCACAAAAATGAGCCGAAATCGCCTGTTTCCACTTCCTTGGCCCATAAAATCCAACCAGGCCTCATCCAACCCCGCCGGGCAACATGGACCTCTTGCCGGGCCTCTTACGGACCCCCTCGTATGATATTTCGAGAATCTTGCGCTGGAACCCCATGCAGCGCCAGAATCTGTGGGCTAACACCCACAGAAATGAGCCGAAATCGCCTGTTTCCACTTCCTTGGCCCATAAAATCCAACCAGGCCTCATCAACCCCGCCGGGCAACATGAACCTCTTGCCGGGCCTCGTGCGGACCCCCTCGTATGAGTTTTCGAGAATCTTGCGCCGGAACCCCATGCAGCGCCAGAATCCGTGGGCCAACACCCATAGAAATGAGCCGAAATCGCCTGTTTTCACTTCCTTGGCCCATAAAATCCAACCAGGCCTCATCCAACCCCGCCGGGCAACATGGACCTCTTGCCGGGCCTCTTGCGGACCCCTCGTATGATTTTTCGAGAATCTTGCGCCGGAACCCCATGCAGCGCCAGAATCCGTGGGCTAACATCCACATAAATGAGCCGAAATCGCCTGTTTCCACTTTCTTGGCCCATAAAATCCAACCAGGCCTCATCCAATCCCGCCGGGCAACATGGACCTCTTGCCGGGCCTCTTGCGGACCCCCTCGTATGATTTTTTGAGAATCTTGCGCCGGAACCCCATGCAGCGCCAGAATCCGTGGGCTAACACCCACAGAAATGAGCCGAAATCGCCTGTTACCACTTCCTTGGCCCATAAAATCCAACCAGGCCTCATCCAACCCCGCCAGGCAACATGGACCTCTTGCCGGGCCACGTGCGGACCCCCTCGTATGATTTTTCGAGAATCTTGCGCCGGAACCCCATGCAGCGCCAGAATCCGTGGGCTAACACCCACAGAAATGAGCCGAAATCGCCTGTTTCCACTTCCTTGGCCCATAAAATCAAACCAGGCCTCATCCAACCCCGCCGGGCAACATGGACCTCTTTCCGGGCCTCTTGTGGACCCCCTCGTATGATTTTTCGAGAATCTTGCGCCGGAACCCCATGCAGCGCCAGAATCCGTGGGCCAACACCCATAGAAATGAGCCGAAATCGCCTGTTTCCACTTCCTTGGCCCATAAAATCCAACCAGGCCTCATCCAACCCCGCCGGGCAACATGGACCTCTTGCCGGGCCTCTTGCGGACCCCTCGTATGATTTTTCGAGAATCTTGCGCCGGAACCCCATGCAGCGCCAGAATCCGTGGGCTAACATCCACATAAATGAGCCGAAATCGCCTGTTTCCACTTTCTTGGCCCATAAAATCCAACCAGGCCTCATCCAATCCCGCCGGGCAACATGGACCTCTTGCCGGGCCTCTTGCGGACCCCCTCGTATGATTTTTTGAGAATCTTGCGCCGGAACCCCATGCAGCGCCAGAATCCGTGGGCTAACACCCACAGAAATGAGCCGAAATCGCCTGTTACCACTTCCTTGGCCCATAAAATCCAACCAGGCCTCATCCAACCCCGCCAGGCAACATGGACCTCTTGCCGGGCCACGTGCGGACCCCCTCGTATGATTTTTCGAGAATCTTGCGCCGGAACCCCATGCAGCGCCAGAATCCGTGGGCTAACACCCACAGAAATGAGCCGAAATCGCCTGTTTCCACTTCCTTGGCCCATAAAATCAAACCAGGCCTCATCCAACCCCGCCGGGCAACATGGACCTCTTTCCGGGCCTCTTGTGGACCCCCTCGTATGATTTTTCGAGAATCTTGCGCCGGAACCCCATGCAGCGCCAGAATCCGTGGGCCAACACCCATAGAAATGAGCCGAAATCGCCTGTTTCCACTTCCTTGGCCCATAAAATCCAACCAGGCCTCATCCAACCCCGCCGGGCAACATGGACCTCTTGCCGGGCCTCTTGCGGACCCCTCGTATGATTTTTCGAGAATCTTGCGCCGGAACCCCATGCAGCGCCAGAATCCGTGGGCTAACATCCACATAAATGAGCCGAAATCGCCTGTTTCCACTTTCTTGGCCCATAAAATCCAACCAGGCCTCATCCAACCCTGCCGGGCAACATGGACCTCTTGCCGGGCCTCTTGCGGACCCCCTCGTATGATTTTTCGAGAATCTTGCGCCGGAACCCCATGCAGCGCCAGAATCCGTGGGCTAACACCCACAGAAATGAGCCGAAATCGCCTGTTTCCACTTCCTTGGCCCATAAAATCCAACCAGGCCTCATCCAA
Source organism: Solanum rostratum (assembly GCA_029948455.1). Classification (NCBI taxonomy): domain Eukaryota; kingdom Viridiplantae; phylum Streptophyta; class Magnoliopsida; order Solanales; family Solanaceae; genus Solanum; species Solanum rostratum. The sequence continues at coordinate 1,952,116 of CM057053.1, read as the reverse complement.
CCCCTCCGGGCAACATGGACCTCTTGCTGGGCTTCTTACGGACCCCCTCGTATGATTTTTCGAGAATCTTGCGCCGGAACCCCATGCAGCGCCAGAATCTGTGGGCTAACACCCACAGAAATGAGCCGAAATCGCCTGTTTCCACTTCCTTGGCCCATAAAATCCAACCAGGCCTCATCCAACCCCGCCGGGAAACATGGACCTCTTGCCGGGCCTCTTACGGACCCCCTCGTATGATATTTCGAGAATCTTGCGCTGGAACCCCATGCAGCGCCAGAATCTGTGGGCTAACACCCACAGAAATGAGCCGAAATCACCTGTTTCCACTTCCTTGGCCCATAAAATCCAACCAGGCCTCATCAACCCCGCCGGGCAACATGAACCTCTTGCCGGGCCTTGTGCGGACCCCCTCGTATGAGTTTTCGAGAATCTTGCGCCGGAACCCCATGCAGCGCCAGAATCCGTGGGCCAACACCCATAGAAATGAGCCGAAATCGCCTGTTTCCACTTCCTTGGCCCATAAAATCCAACCAGGCCTCATCCAACCCCGCCAGGCAACATGGACCTCTTGCCGAGCCTCGTGCGGACCCCCTCGTATGATTTTTCGAGAATCTTGCGCCGGAACCCCATGCAGCGCCAGAATCCGTGGGCTAACACCCACAGAAATGAGCCGAAATCGCCTGTTTCCACTTCCTTGGCCCATAAAATCCAACCAGGCCTATTCCAACCCCGCCGGGCAACATGGACCTCTTGTCGGGCCTCGTGCATACCTCCTCGTATGATTTTTCGAGAATCTTGCGCTGGAACCCCATGCAGCGCCAGAATCCGTGGGCTAACACCCACAGAATTGAGCCGAAATCGCCTGTTTCCGCTTCCTTGGCCCATAAAATCCAACCAGGCCTCATCCAAACCCGCCGGGCAACATGGACCTCTTGCCGGGCCTCGTGCGGACCCCCTCGTATGATTTTTTGAGAATCTTGCGCCGGAACCCCATGCAGCGCCAGAATCCGTGGGCTAACACCCACAGAAATGAGCCGAAATCGCCTGTTTCCACTTCCTTGGCCCATAAAATCCAACCATGCCTCATCCAACCCCGGCGGGCAACATGGACCTCTTGCCGGGCCTCGTGCGGACCCCCTCGTATGATTTTTCGAGAATCTTGCGCCGGAACCCCATGCAGCGCCAGAATCCGTGGGCTAACACCCCCAGAAATGAGCCGAAATCGCCTGATTCCATTTCCTTGGCCCATAAAATCCAACCAGGCCTCATCCAACCCCGCCGGGCAACATGGACCTCTTGCCGGGCCTCGTCCGGACCCCATCGTATGATTTTTCGAGAATCTTGCGCCGGAACCCCATGCAGCGCCAGAATCCGTGGGCTAACACCCACAGAAATGAGCCGAAATCGCCTGTTTCCACTTCCTTGGCCCATAAAATCCAACCAGGCCTAATCCAACCCCGCCGAGCAACATGGACCTCTTGCCGGGCCTCGTGCGGACCCCCTCGTATGATTTTTCGAGAATCTTGCGCTGGAACCCCATGCAGCGCCAGAATCCGTGGGCTAACACCACAGAATTGAGCCGAAATCGCCTGTTTCACGCTTCCTTGGCCCATAAAATCCAACCAGGCCTCATCCAACCCCGCCGAGCAACATGGACCTCTTGCCGGGCCTCTTACGGACCCCCTCGTATGATATTTCGAGAATCTTGCGCTGGAACCCCATGCAGCGCCAGAATCTGTGGGCTAACACCCACAGAAATGAGCCGAAATCGCCTGTTTCCACTTCCTTGGCCCATAAAATCCAACCAGGCCTCATCAACCCCGCCGGGCAACATGAACCTCTTGCCGGGCCTCGTGCGGACCCCCTCGTATGAGTTTTCGAGAATCTTGCGCCGGAACCCCATGCAGCGCCAGAATCCGTGGGCCAACACCCATAGAAATGAGCCGAAATCGCCTGTTTCCACTTCCTTGGCCCATAAAATCCAACCAGGCCTCATCCAACCCCGCCAGGCAACATGGACCTCTTGCCGAGCCTCGTGCGGACCCCCTCGTATGATTTTTCGAGAATCTTGCGCCGGAACCCCATGCAGCGCCAGAATCCGTGGGCTAACACCTACAGAAATGAGCCGAAATCGCCTGTTTCCACTTCCTTGGCCCATAAAATCCAACCAGGCCTATTCCAACCCCGCCGGGCAACATGGACCTCTTGTCGGGCCTCGTGCGTACCCCCTCGTATGATTTTTCAAGAATCTTGCGCTGGAACCCCATGCAGCGCCAGAATCCGTGGGCTAACACCCACAGAATTGAGCCGAAATCGCCTGTTTCACGCTTCCTTGGCCCATAAAAACCAACCAGGCCTCATCCAACCCCGCCGGGCAACATGGACCTCTTGCCGGGCCTCGTGCGGACCCCCTCGTATGATTTTTCGAGAATCTTGCGCCGGAACCTTATGCAGCGCCAGAATCCGTGGGCTAACACCCACAGAAATGAGCCGAAATCGCCTGTTTCCACTTCCTTGGCCCATAAAATCCAACCAGGCCTCATCCAACCCCGCCGGGCAACATGGACCTCTTGCCGGGCCTCGTGCGGACCCCCCCGTATGAATTTTCGAGAATCTTGCACCGGAACCCCATGCAGCGCCAGAATCCGTGGGCTAACACCCATAGAAATGAGCCGAAATCGCCTGTTTCCACTTCCTTGGCCCATAAAATCCAACCAGGCCTCATCCAACCCCGCCGGGCAACATGGACCTCTTGCCGGGCCTCGTGCGGACCCTCTCAAATTATTTTTCGAGAATCTTGCGCCGGAACCCCATGCAGCGCCAGAATTCGTGGGCTAACACCCACAGAAATGAGCCGAAATCGCCTGTTTCCACTTCCTTGGCCCATAAAATCCAACCAGGCCTCATCCAACCCCGCCGGGCAACATGGACCTCTTGCCGGGCCTCGTACGGACCCCCTCGTATGATTTTTCGAGAATTTTGCACCGGAACCCCATGCAGTGCCAGAATCCGTGGGCTAACACCCACAGAAATGAGCCGAAATCGCCTGTTTCCACTTCCTTGGCAAATAAAATCCAACCAGGCCTCATCCAACCCCTCCGGGCAACATGGACCTGTTGCCGGGCCTCTTGCGGACCCCCTCGTATGATTTTTCGAGAATCTTGCGCCGGAACCCCATGCAGCGCCAGAATCCGTGGGCTAACATCCACATAAATGAGCCGAAATCGCCTGTTTCCACTTTCTTGGCCCATAAAATCCAACCAAGCCTCATCCAACCCCGCCGGGCAACATGGACCTCTTGCCGGGCCTCTTGCAGACCCCCTCGTATGATTTTTTGAGAATCTTGCGCCGGAACCCCATGCAGCGCCAGAATCCGTGGGCTAACACCCACAGAAATGAGCCGAAATCGCCTGTTTCCACTTCCTTGGCCCATAAAATCCAACCAGGCCTCATCCAACCCCGCCGGGCAACATGGACCTCTTGCCGGGGCCTCGTGCGGACCCCCTCGTATGATTTTTCGAGAATCTTGCGCCGGAACCCCATGCAGCGCCAGAATCCGTGGGCTAACATCCACATAAATGAGCCGAAATCGCCTGTTTCCACTTTCTTGGCCCATAAAATCCAACCAGGCCTCATCCAATCCCGCCGGGTAACATGGACCTCTTGCCGGGCCTCTTGCGGACCCCTCGTAAAGATTTTTGAGAATCTTGCGCCGGAACCCCATGCAGCGCTAGAATCCGTGGGCTACAACCCACAGAAATGAGCCGAAATCGCCTGTTTCCACTTCCTTGGCCCATAAAATCCAACCAGGCCTCATCCAACCCCTACGGGCAACATGGACCTCTTGCTGGGCTTCTTACGGACCCCCTCGTATGATTTTTCGAGAATCTTGCGCCGGAACCCCATGCAGCGCCAGAATCCGTGGGCTAACACCCACAAAAATGAGCCGAAATCGCCTGTTTCCACTTCCTTGGCCCATAAAATCCAACCAGGCCTCATCCAACCCCGCCGGGCAACATGGACCTCTTGCCGGGCCTCTTACGGACCCCCTCGTATGATATTTCGAGAATCTTGCGCTGGAACCCCATGCAGCGCCAGAATCTGTGGGCTAACACCCACAGAAATGAGCCGAAATCACCTGTTTCCACTTCCTTGGCCCATAAAATCCAACCAGGCCTCATCAACCCCGCCGGGCAACATGAACCTCTTGCCGGGCCTCGTGCGGACCCCCCTCGTATGAGTTTTCAAGAATCTTGCGCCGGAACCCCATGCAGCGCCAGAATCCGTGGGCCAACACCCATAGAAATGAGCCGAAATCGCCTGTTTCCACTTCCTTGGCCCATAAAATCTAACCAGGCCTCATCCAACACCGCCGGGCAACATGGACCTCTTGCCGGGCTTCTTGCGGACCCCCTCGTATGATTTTTCGAGAATCTTGCACCGGAACCCCATGCAGCGCTAGAATCCGTGGGCTAACACCCACAGAAACGAGCCGAAATCGCCTGTTTCCACTTCCTTGGCCCATAAAATCCAACCAGGCCTCATCCAACCCCTCCAGGCAACATATACCTCTTGCCGGGCCTCGTGCGGACCCCCTCGTATGATTTTTCGAGAATCTTGCGCCGGAACCCCATGCAGCGCCAGAATCCGTGGGCTAACACCCACAGAAATGAGCCGAAATCGCCTGTTTCCACTTCCTTGGCCCATAAAATCCAACCAGGCCTCATCCAACCCCCGCCGGGCAACATTGACCTCTTGCCGGGCCTCGTGCGGACCCCCTCATATGATTTTTAGAGAATCTTGCGTCGGAACCCCATGCAGCGCCATAATCCGTGGGTTAACACCCACAGAAATGAGCCGAAATCGCTTGTTTCCACTTCCTTGGCCCATAAAATCCAACCAGGCCTCATCCAACCCCGCCGAGCAACATGGACCTCTTGCCGGGCCTCTTGCGGACCCCCTCGTGTGATTTTTCGAGAATCTTACGCCGGAACCCCATGCAGCGCCAGAATCCATGGGCTAACACCCACAGAAATGAGCCGAAATCACCTGTTTCCACTTCCTTGGCCCATAAAATCCAACCAGGTCTCATCCAACCCCGCCGAGCAACATGGACCTCTTGCCGGGCCTCTTGCGGACCCCCTCGTATGATTTTTCGAGAATCTTGCGCCGGAACCCCATGCAGCGCCAGAATCCGTGGGCTAACACCCACAGAATTGAGCCGAAATCGCCTGTTTCCACTTCCTTGGCCCATAAAATCCAACCAGGTCTCATCCAACCCCGCCGAGCAACATGGACCTCTTGCCGGGCCTCTTGCGGACCCCCTCGTATGATTTTTCGAGAATCTTGCGCCGGAACCCCATGCAGCGCCAGAATCCGTGGGCTAACACCCACAGAATTGAGCCGAAATCGCCTGTTTCCGCTTCCTTGGCCCATAAAATCCAACCAGGCCTCATCCAACCCCGCCGGGCAACATGGACCTCTTGCTGGCCTCGTGCGGACCCCCTCGTATGATTTTTCGAGAATCTTGCGCCGGAACCCCATGCAGCGCCAGAATCCGTGGGATAACACCCACAGAAATGAGCCATAATCACCTGTTTCCACTTCCTTGGCCCATAAAATCCAACCAGGCCTCATCCAACCCTGCCGGGCAACATGGACCTCTTGTCGGGCCTCTTGCGGACCCCCTCGTATGAATTTTCGAGAATCTTGCGCCGGAACCCCATGCAGCGCCAGAATCCGTGGGCTAACACACACAAAAATGAGCCGAAATCGCCTGTTTCCACTTCCTTGGCCCATAAAATCCAACCAGGCCTCATCCAACCCCGCCGGGCAACATGGACCTCTTTCCGGGCCTCGTGCGGACCCCCTCGTAATGATTTTTGAGAATCTTGCGCCGGAACCCCATGCAGCGCTAGAATCTGTGGGCTAACACCCACAGAAATGAGCCGAAATCGCCTGTTTCAACTTCCTTGGCCCATAAAATCCAACCAGGCCTCATCCAACCCTGCCGGGCAACATGGACCTCTTGCCGGGCCTCTTGCGGACCCCCTCGTATGATTTTTCGAGAATCTTGCGCCGGAACCCCATGCAGCGCCAGAATCCGTGGGCTAACACCCACAGAATTGAGCCAAAATTGCCTGTTTTCACTTCCTTGGCCCATAAAATCCAACCAGGCCTCATCCAACCCCGCGGGGCTACATGGACCTCTTTCCAGGCCTCTTGTAGACCCCCTCGTATGATTTTTCGAGAATCTTGCGCCGGAACCCCATGCAGCGCCAGAATCCGTGGGCTAACACCCACAGAAATGAGCCGAAATCGCCTGTTTCCACTTCCTTGGCCCATAAAATCCAACCAGGCCTCATCCAAACCCCTCCGGGCAACATGGACCTCTTGCTGGGCTTCTTACGGACCCCCTCGTATGATTTTTCGAGAATCTTGCGCCGGAACCCCATGCAGCACCAGAATCCGTGGGCTAACACCCACAAAAATGAGCCGAAATCGCCTGTTTCCACTTCCTTGGCCCATAAAATCCAACCAGGCCTCATCCAACCCCGCCGGGCAACATGGACCTCTTGCCGGGCCTCTTACGGACCCCCTCGTATGATATTTCGAGAATCTTGCGCTGGAACCCCATGCAGCGCCAGAATCTGTGGGCTAACACCCACAGAAATGAGCCGAAATCGCCTGTTTCCACTTCCTTGGCCCATAAAATCCAACCAGGCCTCATCAACCCCGCCGGGCAACATGAACCTCTTGCCGGGCCTCGTGCGGACCCCCTCGTATGAGTTTTCGAGAATCTTGCGCCGGAACCCCATGCAGCGCCAGAATCCGTGGGCCAACACCCATAGAAATGAGCCGAAATCGCCTGTTTTCACTTCCTTGGCCCATAAAATCCAACCAGGCCTCATCCAACCCCGCCGGGCAACATGGACCTCTTGCCGGGCCTCTTGCGGACCCCTCGTATGATTTTTCGAGAATCTTGCGCCGGAACCCCATGCAGCGCCAGAATCCGTGGGCTAACATCCACATAAATGAGCCGAAATCGCCTGTTTCCACTTTCTTGGCCCATAAAATCCAACCAGGCCTCATCCAATCCCGCCGGGCAACATGGACCTCTTGCCGGGCCTCTTGCGGACCCCCTCGTATGATTTTTTGAGAATCTTGCGCCGGAACCCCATGCAGCGCCAGAATCCGTGGGCTAACACCCACAGAAATGAGCCGAAATCGCCTGTTACCACTTCCTTGGCCCATAAAATCCAACCAGGCCTCATCCAACCCCGCCAGGCAACATGGACCTCTTGCCGGGCCACGTGCGGACCCCCTCGTATGATTTTTCGAGAATCTTGCGCTGGAACCCCATGCAGCGCCAGAATCCGTGGGCTAACACCCACAGAAATGAGCCGAAATCGCCTGTTTCCACTTCCTTGGCCCATAAAATCAAACCAGGCCTCATCCAACCCCGCCGGGCAACATGGACCTCTTTCCGGGCCTCTTGTGGACCCCCTCGTATGATTTTTCGAGAATCTTGCGCCGGAACCCCATGCAGCGCCAGAATCCGTGGGCCAACACCCATAGAAATGAGCCGAAATCGCCTGTTTCCACTTCCTTGGCCCATAAAATCCAACCAGGCCTCATCCAACCCCGCCGGGCAACATGGACCTCTTGCCGGGCCTCTTGCGGACCCCTCGTATGATTTTTCGAGAATCTTGCGCCGGAACCCCATGCAGCGCCAGAATCCGTGGGCTAACATCCACATAAATGAGCCGAAATCGCCTGTTTCCACTTTCTTGGCCCATAAAATCCAACCAGGCCTCATCCAACCCTGCCGGGCAACATGGACCTCTTGCCGGGCCTCTTGCGGACCCCCTCGTATGATTTTTCGAGAATCTTGCGCCGGAACCCCATGCAGCGCCAGAATCCGTGGGCTAACACCCACAGAAATGAGCCGAAATCGCCTGTTTCCACTTCCTTGGCCCATAAAATCCAACCAGGCCTCATCCAACCCCTCCGGGCAACATGGACCTCTTGCTGGGCTTCTTACGGACCCCCTCGTATGATTTTTCGAGAATCTTGCGCCGGAACCCCATGCAGCGCCAGAATCTGTGGGCTAACACCCACAGAAATGAGCCGAAATCGCCTGTTTCCACTTCCTTGGCCCATAAAATCCAACCAGGCCTCATCCAACCCCGCCGGGAAACATGGACCTCTTGCCGGGCCTCTTACGGACCCCCTCGTATGATATTTCGAGAATCTTGCGCTGGAACCCCATGCAGCGCCAGAATCTGTGGGCTAACACCCACAGAAATGAGCCGAAATCACCTGTTTCCACTTCCTTGGCCCATAAAATCCAACCAGGCCTCATCAACCCCGCCGGGCAACATGAACCTCTTGCCGGGCCTCGTGCGGACCCCCTCGTATGAGTTTTCGAGAATCTTGCGCCGGAACCCCATGCAGCGCCAGAATCCGTGGGCCAACACCCATAGAAATGAGCCGAAATCGCCTGTTTCCACTTCCTTGGCCCATAAAATCCAACCAGGCCTCATCCAACCCCGCCAGGCAACATGGACCTCTTGCCGAGCCTCGTGCGGACCCCCTCGTATGATTTTTCGAGAATCTTGCGCCGGAACCCCATGCAGCGCCAGAATCCGTGGGCTAACACCCACAGAAATGAGCCGAAATCGCCTGTTTCCACTTCCTTGGCCCATAAAATCCAACCAGGCCTATTCCAACCCCGCCGGGCAACATGGACCTCTTGTCGGGCCTCGTGCATACCTCCTCGTATGATTTTTCGAGAATCTTGCGCTGGAACCCCATGCAGCGCCAGAATCCGTGGGCTAACACCCACAGAATTGAGCCGAAATCGCCTGTTTCCGCTTCCTTGGCCCATAAAATCCAACCAGGCCTCATCCAAACCCGCCGGGCAACATGGACCTCTTGCCGGGCCTCGTGCGGACCCCCTCGTATGATTTTTTGAGAATCTTGCGCCGGAACCCCATGCAGCGCCAGAATCCGTGGGCTAACACCCACAGAAATGAGCCGAAATCGCCTGTTTCCACTTCCTTGGCCCATAAAATCCAACCATGCCTCATCCAACCCCGGCGGGCAACATGGACCTCTTGCCGGGCCTCGTGCGGACCCCCTCGTATGATTTTTCGAGAATCTTGCGCCGGAACCCCATGCAGCGCCAGAATCCGTGGGCTAACACCCCCAGAAATGAGCCGAAATCGCCTGATTCCATTTCCTTGGCCCATAAAATCCAACCAGGCCTCATCCAACCCCGCCGGGCAACATGGACCTCTTGCCGGGCCTCGTCCGGACCCCATCGTATGATTTTTCGAGAATCTTGCGCCGGAACCCCATGCAGCGCCAGAATCCGTGGGCTAACACCCACAGAAATGAGCCGAAATCGCCTGTTTCCACTTCCTTGGCCCATAAAATCCAACCAGGCCTAATCCAACCCCGCCGAGCAACATGGACCTCTTGCCGGGCCTCGTGCGGACCCCCTCGTATGATTTTTCGAGAATCTTGCGCTGGAACCCCATGCAGCGCAAGAATCCGTGGGCTAACACCACAGAATTGAGCCGAAATCGCCTGTTTCACGCTTCCTTGGCCCATAAAATCCAACCAGGCCTCATCCAACCCCGCCGGGCAACATGGACCTCTTGCCGGGCCTCTTACGGACCCCCTCGTATGATATTTCGAGAATCTTGCGCTGGAACCCCATGCAGCGCCAGAATCTGTGGGCTAACACCCACAGAAATGAGCCGAAATCGCCTGTTTCCACTTCCTTGGCCCATAAAATCCAACCAGGCCTCATCAACCCCGCCGGGCAACATGAACCTCTTGCCGGGCCTCGTGCGGACCCCCTCGTATGAGTTTTCGAGAATCTTGCGCCGGAACCCCATGCAGCGCCAGAATCCGTGGGCCAACACCCATAGAAATGAGCCGAAATCGCCTGTTTCCACTTCCTTGGCCCATAAAATCCAACCAGGCCTCATCCAACCCCGCCAGGCAACATGGACCTCTTGCCGAGCCTCGTGCGGACCCCCTCGTATGATTTTTCGAGAATCTTGCGCCGGAACCCCATGCAGCGCCAGAATCCGTGGGCTAACACCTACAGAAATGAGCCGAAATCGCCTGTTTCCACTTCCTTGGCCCATAAAATCCAACCAGGCCTATTCCAACCCCGCCGGGCAACATGGACCTCTTGTCGGGCCTCGTGCGTACCCCCTCGTATGATTTTTCAAGAATCTTGCGCTGGAACCCCATGCAGCGCCAGAATCCGTGGGCTAACACCCACAGAATTGAGCCGAAATCGCCTGTTTCACGCTTCCTTGGCCCATAAAAACCAACCAGGCCTCATCCAACCCCGCCGGGCAACATGGACCTCTTGCCGGGCCTCGTGCGGACCCCCTCGTATGATTTTTCGAGAATCTTGCGCCGGAACCTTATGCAGCGCCAGAATCCGTGGGCTAACACCCACAGAAATGAGCCGAAATCGCCTGTTTCCACTTCCTTGGCCCATAAAATCCAACCAGGCCTCATCCAACCCCGCCGGGCAACATGGACCTCTTGCCGGGCCTCGTGCGGACCCCCCCGTATGAATTTTCGAGAATCTTGCACCGGAACCCCATGCAGCGCCAGAATCCGTGGGCTAACACCCATAGAAATGAGCCGAAATCGCCTGTTTCCACTTCCTTGGCCCATAAAATCCAACCAGGCCTCATCCAACCCCGCCGGGCAAATGGACCTCTTGCCGGGCCTCGTGCGGACCCTCTCAAATTATTTTTCGAGAATCTTGCGCCGGAACCCCATGCAGCGCCAGAATTCGTGGGCTAACACCCACAGAAATGAGCCGAAATCGCCTGTTTCCACTTCCTTGGCCCATAAAATCCAACCAGGCCTCATCCAACCCCGCCGGGCAACATGGACCTCTTGCCGGGCCTCGTACGGACCCCCTCGTATGATTTTTCGAGAATTTTGCACCGGAACCCCATGCAGCGCCAGAATCCGTGGGCTAACACCCACAGAAATGAGCCGAAATCGCCTGTTTCCACTTCCTTGGCCAATAAAATCCAACCAGGCCTCATCCAACCCCTCCGGGCAACATGGACCTGTTGCCGGGCCTCTTGCGGACCCCCTCGTATGATTTTTCGAGAATCTTGCGCCGGAACCCCATGCAGCGCCAGAATCCGTGGGCTAACATCCACATAAATGAGCCGAAATCGCCTGTTTCCACTTTCTTGGCCCATAAAATCCAACCAGGCCTCATCCAACCCCGCCGGGCAACATGGACCTCTTGCCGGGCCTCTTGCAGACCCCCTCGTATGATTTTTTGAGAATCTTGCGCCGGAACCCCATGCAGCGCCAGAATCCGTGGGCTAACACCCACAGAAATGAGCCGAAATCGCCTGTTTCCACTTCCTTGGCCCATAAAATCCAACCAGGCCTCATCCAACCCCGCCGGGCAACATGGACCTCTTGCCGGGCCTCGTGCGGACCCCCTCGTATGATTTTTCGAGAATCTTGCGCCGGAACCCCATGCAGCGCCAGAATCCGTGGGCTAACACCCACAGAAATGAGCCAAAATCGCCTGTTTCCACTTCCTTGGCCCATAAAATCCAACTAGGCCTCATCCAACCCCGCCAGGCAACATGGACCTCTTGTTGGGCCTCGTAAGGACCCCCTCGTATGATTTTTCGAGAATCTTGCACCGGAACCCCATGCAGCGCCAGAATCTGTGTGCTAACACCCACAGAAATGAGCCGAAATCGCTTGTTTCCACTTCCTTGGCCCATAAAATCCAACCAGGCCTCATCCAACCCCGCCGGGAAACATGGACCTCTTGCCGGGCCTCGTGCGGACCCCCTCGTATGATTTTTCAAGAATCTTGCGCCGGAACCCCATGCAGCGCCAGAATCCGTGGGCTAACACCCACAGAAATGAGCCGAAATCGCCTGTTTCCACTTCCTTGGCCCATAAAATCCAACCAGGCCTCATCCAACCCCGCCGGGAAACATGGACCTCTTGTCGGGCCTCTTGCGGACCCCCTCGTATGATTTTTCGAGAATCATGCGCCGGAACCCCATGCAGCGCCAGAATCCGTGGGCTAACACCCACAGAAATGAGCCGAAATCGCCTGTTTCCACTTCCTTGGCCCATAAAATCCAACCAGGCCTCATCCAACCCCGCCGGGCAACATGGACCTCTTGCCGGGCCTCGTACGGACCCCCTCGTATGATTTTTCGAGAATTTTGCACCGGAACCCCATGCAGCGCCAGAATCCGTGGGCTAACACCCACAGAAATGAGCCGAAATCGCCTGTTTCCACTTCCTTGGCCCATAAAATCCAACCAGGCCTAATCCAACCCCGCCGAGCAACATGGACCTCTTGCCGGGCCTCGTGCGGACCCCCTCGTATGATTTTTCGAGAATCTTGCGCTGGAACCCCATGCAGCGCCAGAATCCGTGGGCTAACACCACAGAATTGAGCCGAAATCGCCTGTTTCACGCTTCCTTGGCCCATAAAATCCAACCAGGCCTCATCCAACCCCGCCGGGCAACATGGACCTCTTGCCGGGCCTCTTACGGACCCCCTCGTATGATATTTCGAGAATCTTGCGCTGGAACCCCATGCAGCGCCAGAATCTGTGGGCTAACACCCACAGAAATGAGCCGAAATCGCCTGTTTCCACTTCCTTGGCCCATAAAATCCAACCAGGCCTCATCAACCCCGCCGGGCAACATGAACCTCTTGCCGGGCCTCGTGTGGACCCCCTCGTATGAGTTTTCGAGAATCTTGCGCCGGAACCCCATGCAGCGCCAGAATCCGTGGGCCAACACCCATAGAAATGAGCCGAAATCGCCTGTTTCCACTTCCTTGGCCCATAAAATCCAACCAGGCCTCATCCAACCCCGCCAGGCAACATGGACCTCTTGCCGAGCCTCGTGCGGACCCCCTCGTATGATTTTTCGAGAATCTTGCGCCGGAACCCCATGCAGCGCCAGAATCCGTGGGCTAACACCTACAGAAATGAGCCGAAATCGCCTGTTTCCACTTCCTTGGCCCATAAAATCCAACCAGGCCTATTCCAACCCCGCCGGGCAACATGGACCTCTTGTCGGGCCTCGTGCGTACCCCCTCGTATGATTTTTCAAGAATCTTGCGCTGGAACCCCATGCAGCGCCAGAATCCGTGGGCTAACACCCACAGAATTGAGCCGAAATCGCCTGTTTCACGCTTCCTTGGCCCATAAAAACCAACCAGGCCTCATCCAACCCCGCCGGGCAACATGGACCTCTTGCCGGGCCTCGTGCGGACCCCCTCGTATGATTTTTCGAGAATCTTGCGCCGGAACCTTATGCAGCGCAAGAATCCGTGGGCTAACACCCACAGAAATGAGCCGAAATCGCCTGTTTCCACTTCCTTGGCCCATAAAATCCAACCAGGCCTCATCCAACCCCGCCGGGCAACATGGACCTCTTGCCGGGCCTCGTGCGGACCCCCCCGTATGAATTTTCGAGAATCTTGCACCGGAACCCCATGCAGCGCCAGAATCCGTGGGCTAACACCCATAGAAATGAGCCGAAATCGCCTGTTTCCACTTCCTTGGCCCATAAAATCCAACCAGGCCTCATCCAACCCCGCCGGGCAACATGGACCTCTTGCCGGGCCTCGTGCGGACCCTCTCAAATTATTTTTCGAGAATCTTGCGCCGGAACCCCATGCAGCGCCAGAATTCGTGGGCTAACACCCACAGAAATGAGCCGAAATCGCCTGTTTCCACTTCCTTGGCCCATAAAATCCAACCAGGCCTCATCCAACCCCGCCGGGCAACATGGACCTCTTGCCGGGCCTCGTACGGACCCCCTCGTATGATTTTTCGAGAATTTTGCACCGGAACCCCATGCAGCGCCAGAATCCGTGGGCTAACACCCACAGAAATGAGCCGAAATCGCCTGTTTCCACTTCCTTGGCCAATAAAATCCAACCAGGCCTCATCCAACCCCTCCGGGCAACATGGACCTGTTGCCGGGCCTCTTGCGGACCCCCTCGTATGATTTTTCGAGAATCTTGCGCCGGAACCCCATGCAGCGCCAGAATCCGTGGGCTAACATCCACATAAATGAGCCGAAATCGCCTGTTTCCACTTTCTTGGCCCATAAAATCCAACCAGGCCTCATCCAACCCCGCCGGGCAACATGGACCTCTTGCCGGGCCTCTTGCAGACCCCCTCGTATGATTTTTTGAGAATCTTGCGCCGGAACCCCATGCAGCGCCAGAATCCGTGGGCTAACACCCACAGAAATGAGCCGAAATCGCCTGTTTCCACTTCCTTGGCCCATAAAATCCAACCAGGCCTCATCCAACCCCGCCGGGCAACATGGACCTCTTGCCGGGCCTCGTGCGGACCCCCTCGTATGATTTTTCGAGAATCTTGCGCCGGAACCCCATGCAGCGCCAGAATCCGTGGGCTAACACCCACAGAAATGAGCCAAAATCGCCTGTTTCCACTTCCTTGGCCCATAAAATCCAACTAGGCCTCATCCAACCCCGCCAGGCAACATGGACCTCTTGTTGGGCCTCGTAAGGACCCCCTCGTATGATTTTTCGAGAATCTTGCGCCGGAACCCCATGCAGCGCCAGAATCTGTGTGCTAACACCCACAGAAATGAGCCGAAATCGCTTGTTTCCACTTCCTTGGCCCATAAAATCCAACCAGGCCTCATCCAACCCCGCCGGGAAACATGGACCTCTTGCCGGGCCTCGTGCGGACCCCCTCGTATGATTTTTCAAGAATCTTGCGCCGGAACCCCATGCAGCGCCAGAATCCGTGGGCTAACACCCACAGAAATGAGCCGAAATCGCCTGTTTCCACTTCCTTGGCCCATAAAATCCAACCAGGCCTCATCCAACCCCGCCGGGAAACATGGACCTCTTGTCGGGCCTCTTGCGGACCCCCTCGTATGATTTTTCGAGAATCATGCGCCGGAACCCCATGCAGCGCCAGAATCCGTGGGCTAACACCCACAGAAATGAGCCGAAATCGCCTGTTTCCACTTCCTTGGCCCATAAAATCCAACCAGGCCTCATCCAACCCCGCCGGGCAACATGGACCTCTTGCCGGGCCTCGTGCGGACCCCCCGTATGAATTATCGAGAATCTTGCACCGGAACCCCATGCAGCGCCAGAATCCGTGGGCTAACACCCATAGAAATCAGCCGAAATCGCCTGTTTCCACTTCCTTGGCCCATAAAATCCAACCAGGCCTCATCCAACCCCGCCGGGCAACATGGACCTCTTGCCGGGCCTCTTGCGGACCCCCTCGTATGATTTTTCGAGAATCTTGCGCCGGAACCCCATGCAGCGCCAGAATCCGTGGGCTAACACCCACAGAAATGAGCCGAAATCGCCTGTTTCCAAATCCTTGGCCCATAAAATCCAACCAGGCCTCATCCAACCCCGCCGGGCAACATGGACCTCTTGCCGGGCCTCGTGCGGACCCCCTCGTATGATTTTTCGAGAATCTTGCGCCGGAACCCCATGCAGCGCCAGAATCCGTGGGCTAACACCCACAGAAATGAGCTGAAATCGCCTGTTTCCACTTCCTTGGCCCGTAAAATCCAACCAGGCCTCATCCAACCCCGCCGGGCAACATGGACATCTTGCCAGGCCTTTTGCAGACCCCCTCGTATGATTTTTCGAGAATCTTGCGCCGGAACCCCATGCAGCGCCAGAATCCGTGGGCTAACACCCACAGAAATGAGGCGAAATCGCTTGTTTCCACTTCCTTGGCCCATAAAATCCAACCAGGCCTCATCCAACCCCGCCGGGTGACATGGACCTCTTGCCGGGCCTCGTGCGGACCCCCTCGTATGATTTTTCGAGAATCTTGCGCCGGAACCCCATGCAGCGCCAGAATCCGTGGGCTAACACCCACAGAAATGAGCCGAAATCGCCTGTTTCCACTTCCTTGGCCCATAAAATCCAACCAGGCCTCATCCAACCCGACCGGGAAACATGGACCTCTTGCCGGGCCTCTTGCGGAACCCCTCGTATGATTTTTCGAGAATCTTGCGCCGGAACCCCATGCAGCGCCAGAATCCGTGGGCTAACACCCACAGAAATGAGCCGAAATTGCCTGTTTCCACTTCCTTGGCCCATAAACTCCAACCAGGCCTCATCCAACCCCGCCGGGCAACATGGACCTCTTGCCGGGCCTCGTGCGGACCCCCTCGTATGATTTTTTGAGAATCTTGCGCCGGAACCCCATGCAGCGCTAGAATCCGTGGGCTAACAGCCACAGAAATGAGCCGAAATCGCCTGTTTCCACTTCCTTGGCCCATAAAATCAAACCAGGACTCATCCAACCCCGCCGGGCAACATGGACCTCTTGTCGGGCCTCGTGCGGACCCCCTCATATGAATTTTCGAGAATCTTGCATCGGAACCCCATGCAGCGCCAGAATCCGTGGGCTAACACCCACAGAAATGAGCAAAATCGCCTGTTTCCACTTCCTTGGCCCATAAAATCCAACCAGGCCTCATCCAACCCCGCCGGGCAACATGGATCTCTTGCCGGGCCTCGTGCGGACCCTCTCGAATGAGTTTTCGAGAATCTTGCGGCGGAACCCCATGCAGCGCCAGAATTCGTGGGCTAACACCCACAGAAATGAGACGAAATCGCCTGTTTCCACTTCCTTGGCCCATAAAATCCAACCAGGCCTCCTCCAACCCCGCCGGGCAACATGGACCTCTTGCCGGGCCTCGTGCGGACCCCCTCGTATGATTTTTCGAGAATCTTGCGCCGGAACCCCATGCAGCGCCAGAATCCGTGGGCTAACACCCACAGAAATGAGCCGAAATCGCCTGTTTCCACTTCCTTGGCCCATAAAATCCAACCAGGCCTAATCCAACCCCGCCGGGCAACATGGACCTCTTGCCGGGCCTCGTGCGGACCCCCTCGTATGATTTTTCGAGAATCTTGCGCTAGAACCCCATGCAGCGCCAGAATCCGTGGGCTAACACCCACAGAATTGATCCGAAATCGCCTGTTTCACGCTTCCTTGGCCCATAAAATCCAACCAGGCCTCATCCAACCCCGCCGGGCAACATGGACCTCTTGCCGGGCCTCGTGCGGACCCCCTCGTATGATTTTTCGAGAATCTTGCGCCGGAACCCCATGCAGCGCCAGAATCCGTGGGCTAACACCCACAGAAATGAGCCGAAATCGCCTGTTTCCACTTCCTTGGCCCATAAAATCAAACCAGGCCTCATCCAACCCCGCCGGGCAACATGGACCTCTTGCCGGGCCTCGTGCGGACCCCCCCCCCCCCCCCCCCCGTATGAATTTTCGAGAATCTTGCACCGGAACCCCATGCAGCGCCAGAATCCGTGGGCTAACACCCATAGAAATGAGCCGAAATCGCCTGTTTCCACTTTTTTGGCCCATAAAATCCAACCAGGCCTCATCCAACCCCGCCGGGCAACATGGACCTCTTGCTGGGCCTCGTGCGGACCCTCTCGAATTATTTTTCGAGAATCTTGCGCCGGAACCCCATGCAGCGCCAGAATTCGTGGGCTAACACACACAGAAATGAGCCGAAATCGCCTGTTTCCAATTCCTTGGCCCATAAAATCCAACCAGGCCTCCTCCAACCCCGCCGGGAAACATGGACCTCTTGCCGGGCCTCGTGCGGACCCCCTCGTATGATTTTTCGAGAATCTTGCGCCGGAACCCCATGCAGCGCCAGAATCCGTGGGCTAACACCCACAGAAATGAGCCGAAATCGCCTGTTTCCACTTCCTTGGCCCATAAAATCCAACCAGGCCTCATTCAACCCCGTCGGGTAAAATGGACCTCTTGCCGGGCCTCTTGCGGACCCCCTCGTATGATTTTTTGAGAATCTTGCGCCGAAACCCCATGCAGCGCCAGAATCCGTGGGCTAACACCCATAGAAATGAGCCGAAATCGCCTGTTTCCACTTCCTTGGCCCATAAAATCCAACCAGGCCTCATCCAACCCCGCCGGGCAACATGGACCTCTTGCCGAGCCTCGTGCGGACCCCCCCCCCCCCCCCCCGTATGAATTTTCGAGAATCTTGCACCGGAACCCCATGCAGCGCCAGAATCCGTGGGCTAACACCCATAGAAATCAGCCGAAATCGCCTGTTTCCACTTCCTTGGCCCATAAAATCCAACCAGGCCTCATCCAACCCCGCCGAGCAACATGGACCTCTTGCCGGGCCTCTTGCGGACCCCCTCGTATGATTTTTCGAGAATCTTGTGCCGGAACCCCATGCAGCGCCAGAATCCGTGGGCTAACACCTACAGAAATGAGCCGAAATCGCCTGTTTCCACTTCTTTGGCCCATAAAATCCAACCAGGCCTCATCCAACCCCGCCGGGCAACATGGACCTCTTGCCGGGCCTCGTGCGGACCCCCTCGTATGATTTTTCGAGAATCTTCCGCCGGAACCCCATGCAACGCCAGAATCCGTGGGCTAACACCCACAGAAATGAGCTGAAATCGCCTGTTTCCACTTCCTTGGCCCGTAAAATCCAACCAGGCCTCATCCAACCCCGCCGGGCAACATTGACATCTTGCCAGGCCTTTTGCGGACCCCCTCGTATGATTTTTCGAGAATCTTGCACCGGAACCCCATGCAGCGCCAGAATCCGTGGGCTAACACCCACAGAAATGAGGCGAAATCGCTTGTTTCCACTTCCTTGGCCCATAAAATCCAACCAGGCCTCATCCAACCCCGCCGGGTGACATGGACCTCTTGCCGGGCCTCGTGCGGACCCCCTCGTATGATTTTTCGAGAATCTTGCGCCGGAACCCCATGCAGCGCCAGAATCCGTGGGCTAACACCCACAGAAATGAGCCGAAATCGCCTGTTTCCACTTCCTTGGCCCATAAAATCCAACCAGGCCTCATCCAACCCGGCCGGGAAACATGGACCTCTTGCCGGGCCTCTTGCGGAACCCCTCGTATGATTTTTCGAGAATCTTGCGCCGGAACCCCATGCAGCGCCAGAATCCGTGGGCTAACACCCACATAAATGAGCCGAAATCGCCTGTTTCCACTTCCTTGGCCCATAAACTCCAACCAGGCCTCATCCAACCCCGCCGGGCAACATGGACCTCTTGCCGGGCCTCGTGCGGACCCCCTCGTATGTTTTTTTGAGAATCTTGCGCCGGAACCCCATGCAGCGCTAGAATCCGTGGGCTAACAGCCACAGAAATGAGCCGAAATCGCCTGTTTCCACTTCCTTGGCCCATAAAATCAAACCAGGACTCATCCAACCCCGCCGGGCAACATGGACCTCTTGTCGGGCCTCGTGCGGACCCCCTCATATGAATTTTCGAGAATCTTGCATCGGAACCCCATGCAGCGCCAGAATCCGTGGGCTAACACCCACAGAAATGAGCAAAATCGCCTGTTTCCACTTCCTTGGCCCATAAAATCCAACCAGGCCTCATCCAACCCCGCCGGGCAACATGGATCTCTTGCCGGGCCTCGTGCGGACCCTCTCGAATGAGTTTTCGAGAATCTTGCGGCGGAACCCCATGCAGCGCCAGAATTCGTGGGCTAACACCCACAGAAATGAGACGAAATCGCCTGTTTCCACTTCCTTGGCCCATAAAATCCAACCAGGCCTCCTCCAACCCCGCCGGGCAACATGGACCTCTTGCCGGGCCTCGTGCGGACCCCCTCGTATGATTTTTCGAGAATCTTGCGCCGGAACCCCATGCAGCGCCAGAATCCGTGGGCTAACACCCACAGAAATGAGCCGAAATCGCCTGTTTCCACTTCCTTGGCCCATAAAATCCAACCAGGCCTAATCCAACCCCGCCGGGCAACATGGACCTCTTGCCGGGCCTCGTGCGGACCCCCTCGTATGATTTTTCGAGAATCTTGCGCTAAAACCCCATGCAGCGCCAGAATCCGTGGGCTAACACCCACAGAATTGATCCGAAATCGCCTGTTTCACGCTTCCTTGGCCCATAAAATCCAACCAGGCCTCATCCAACCCCGCCGGGCAACATGGACCTCTTGCCGGGCCTCGTGCGGACCCCCTCGTATGATTTTTCGAGAATCTTGCGCCGGAACCCCATGCAGCGCCAGAATCCGTGGGCTAACACCCACAGAAATGAGCCGAAATCGCCTGTTTCCACTTCCTTGGCCCATAAAATCAAACCAGGCCTCATCCAACCCCGCCGGGCAACATGGACCTCTTGCCGGGCCTCGTGCGGACCCCCCCCCGTATGAATTTTCGAGAATCTTGCACCGGAACCCCATGCAGCGCCAGAATCCGTGGGCTAACACCCATAGAAATGAGCCGAAATCGCCTGTTTCCACTTTTTTGGCCCATAAAATCCAACCAGGCCTCATCCAACCCCGCCGGGCAACATGGACCTCTTGCTGGGCCTCGTGCGGACCCTCTCGAATTATTTTTCGAGAATCTTGCGCCGGAACCCCATGCAGCGCCAGAATTCGTGGGCTAACACACACAGAAATGAGCCGAAATCGCCTGTTTCCAATTCCTTGGCCCATAAAATCCAACCAGGCCTCCTCCAACCCCGCCGGGCAACATGGACCTCTTGCCGGGCCTCGTGCGGACCCCCTCGTATGATTTTTCGAGAATCTTGCGCCGGAACCCCATGCAGCGCCAGAATCCGTGGGCTAACACCCACAGAAATGAGTCGAAATCGCCTGTTTCCACTTCCTTGGCCCATAAAATCCAACCAGGCCTCATCCAACCCCGTCGGGTAAAAAGGACCTCTTGCCGGGCCTCTTGCGGACCCCCTCGTATGATTTTTTGAGAATCTTGCGCCGGAACCCCATGCAGCGCCAGAATCCGTGGGCTAACACCCACAGAAATGAGCCGAAATCGCCAGTTTCCACTTCCTTGGCCCATAAAATCCAACCAGGCCTCATCCAACCCCGCCGGGCAACCTGGACCTCTTGCCGGGCCTCTTGCGGACCCCCTCGTATGATTAATCGAGAATCTTGCGCCGGAACCCCATGCAGCGCCAGAATCTGTGGGCTAACACCCACAAAAATGAGCCGAAATCGCCTGTTTCCACTTCCTTGGCCCATAAAATCCAACCAGGCCTCATCCAACCCCGCCGGGCAACATGGACCTCTTGCCGGGCCTCGTGCGGACCCCCTCGTATGATTGTTCGAGAATCTTGCACCGGAACCCCATGCAGCGCCAGAATCCGTGGGCTAACTAACACCCACAGAAATGAGCCGAAATCGCCTGTTTCCACTTCCTTGGCCCATAAAATCCAACCAGGCCTCATCCAACCCTGCCGGGCAACATGGACCTCTTGCCGGGCCTCGTGCGGACCCCCTCGTATGATTTTTCGAGAATCTTGCGCCGGAACCCCATGCAGCGCAAGAATCTGTGGGCTAACACCCACAAAAATGAGCCGAAATCGCCTTTTTCCACTTCCTTGGCCCATAAAATCCAACCAGGCCTCATCCAACCCCGCCGGGCAACATGGACCTCTTGCCGGGCCTCGTGCGGACCCCCTCGTATGATTTTTCGAGAATCTTGCGCCGGAACCCCATGCAGCGCCAGAATCTGTGGGCTAACACCCACAAAAATGAGCCGAAATCGCCTGTTTCCACTTCCTTGGCCCATAAAATCCAACCAGGCCTCATCCAACCCCGCCGGGCAACATGGACCTCTTTCCGGGCCTCGTGCGGACCCCCTCGTATGATTGTTCGAGAATCTTGCACCGGAACCCCATGCAGCGCCAGAATCCGTGGGCTAACTAACACCCACAGAAATGAGCCGAAATCGCCTGTTTCCACTTCCTTGGCCCATAAAATCCAACCAAGCCTCATCCAACCCTGCCGGGCAACATGGACCTCTTGCCGGGCCTCGTGCGGACCCCCTCGTATGATTTTTCGAGAATCTTGCGCCGGAACCCCATGCAGCGCCAGAATCTGTGGGCTAACACCCACAAAAATGAGCCGAAATCGCCTTTTTCCACTTCCTTGGCCCATAAAATCCAACCAGGCCTCATCCAACCCCGCCGGGCAACATGGACCTCTTGCCGGGCCTCGTGCGGACCCCCTCGTATGATTTTTCGAGAATCTTGCGCCGGAACCCCATGCAGCGCCAGAATCCGTGGGCTAACACCCAAAGAAATGAGCCGAAATCGCCTGTTTCTACTTCCTTGGCCCATAAAATCCAACCAGGCCTCATCCAACCCCGCCGGGCAACATGGACCTCTTGCCGGGCCTCGTGCGGACCCCCTCATATGATTTTTCGAGAATCTTGCGCCTGAACCTCATGCAGCGCCAGAATCCGTGGGCTAACACCCACAGAAATGAGCCGAAATCGCCTGTTTCCACTTCCTTGGCCCATAAAATCCAACCAGGCCTCATCCAATCCCGCCGGGCAACATGGACCTCTTGTCGGGCCTCGTGCGGACCCCCTCATATGAATTTTCGAGAATCTTGCATCGGAACCCCATGCAGCGCCAGAATCTGTGGGCTAACACCCACAAAAATGAGCCGAAATCGCCTGTTTCCACTTCCTTGGCCCATAAAATCCAACCAGGCCTCATCCAACCCCGCCGGGTAACATGGACCTCTTGTCGGGCCTCGTGCGGACCCCCTCGTATGATTTTTCGAGAATCTTGCGCCGGAACCCCATGCAGCGCCAGAATCCGTGGGCTAACACCCACAGAAATGAGCCGAAATCGCCTGTTTCCACTTCCTTGGCCCATAAAATCCAACCAGGCCTCATTCAACCCCGCCGGGCAACATGGACCTCTTGCCGGGTCTCTTGCGGACCCCCTCGTATGATTTTTCGAGAATCTTGCGCCGGAACCCCATGCAGCGCTAGAATCCGTGGGCTAACACCCACAGAAATGAGCCGAAATCGTCTGTTTCCACTTCCTTGGCCCATAAAATCCAACCAGGCCTCATCCAACCCCGCCGGGCAACATGGACCTCTTGCCGGGCCTCGTGCGGACCCCCTCGTATGATTTTTCGAGAATCTTGCGCCGGAACCCCATGCAGCGCCAGAATTCGTGGGCTAACACCCACAGAAATGAGCCGAAATCGCCTGTTTCCACTTCCTTGGCCCATAAAATCCAACCAGGCCTCATCCAACCCCGCCGGGCAACATGGACCTCTTGCCGGGCCTCTTGCGGACCCCCTTGTATGATTTTTCGAGAATCTTGCGCCGGAACCCCATGCAGCGCCAGAATCCGTGGGCTAACACCCACAGAAATGAGCCGAAATCGCCTGTTTCCACTTCCTTGGCCCATAAAATCCAACCAGGCCTCATCCAACCCCGCCGGGCAACATGGACCTCTTGCCGGGCCTCTTGCGGACCCCCTCGTATGATTTTTCGAGAATCTTGCGCCGGAACCCCATGCAGCGCCAGAATCCGTGGGCTAACACCCACAGAAATGAGCCGAAATTGCCTGTTACCACTTCCTTGGCCCATAAAATCCAACCAGGCCTCATCCAACCCCGCCGGGCAACATGGACCTCTTGCCGGGCCTCTTGCGGACCCCTCGTATGATTATTCGAGAATCTTGCGCCGGAACCCCATGCAGCGCCAGAATCCGTGGGCTAACACCCACAGAAATGAGCCGAAATCGCCTGTTACCACTTCCTTGGCCCATAAAATCCAACCAGGCCTCATCCAACCCCGCCGGGCAACATGGACCTCTTGCCGGGTCTCGTGCGGACCCCCTCATATGATTTTTCGAGAATCTTGCGCCGGAACCCCATGCAGCGCCAGAATCCGTGGGCTAACACCCACAGAAATGAGCCAAAATCGCCTGTTTCCACTTCCTTGGCCCATAAAATCCAACCAGGCCTCATCCAACCACGCCGGGCAATATGGACCTCTTGTCGGGCCTCTTGCGTACCCCCTCGTATGATTTTTCGAGAATCTTGCGCCGGAACACCATGCAACGCCAGAATCCGTGGGCTAACACCCACAGAAATGAGCCGATATTGCCTGTTTCCACTTCCTTGGCCCATAAAATCCAACCAGGCCTCATCCAACCCCGCCGGGCAACATGGACCTCTTGCCGGGCCTTGTGCAGACCCTCTCGAATGAGTTTTCGAGAATCTTG
This sequence comes from Solanum rostratum, assembly GCA_029948455.1. Classification (NCBI taxonomy): domain Eukaryota; kingdom Viridiplantae; phylum Streptophyta; class Magnoliopsida; order Solanales; family Solanaceae; genus Solanum; species Solanum rostratum. Next base: position 1,927,994 of record CM057053.1, on the reverse strand, counting down.
CGGCGGAACCCCATGCAGCGCTAGAATTCGTGGGCTAACACCCACAGAAATGAGACGAAATCGCCTGTTTCCACTTCCTTGGCCCATAAAATCCAACAAGGCCTCCTCCAACCCCGCCGGGCAACATGGACCTCTTGCCGGGCCTCGTGCGGACCCCCTCGTATGATTTTTCGAGAATCTTGCTCCGGAACCCCATGCAGCGCCAGAATCCGTGGGCTAACACCCACAGAAATGAGCCGAAATCTCCTGTTTCCACTTCCTTGGCCCATAAAATCCAACCAGGCCTAATCCAACCCCGCCGGGCAACATGGACCTCTTTCCGGGCCTCGTGCGGACCCCCTCGTATGATTTTTCGAGAATCTTGCGCTGGAACCCCATTCAGCGCCAGAATCCGTGGGCTAACACCCACAGAATTGAGCCGAAATCGCCTGTTTCACGCTTCCTTGGCCCATAAAATCCAACCAGGCCTCATCCAACCCCGCCGGGCAACATGGACCTCTTGCCGGGCCTCGTGCGGACCCCCTCGTATGATTTTTCGAGAATCTTGCGCCGGAATCCCATGCAGCGCCAGAATCCGTGGGCTAACACCCACAGAAATGAACCGAAATCGCCTGTTTCCACTTCCTTGGCCCATAAAATCAAACCAGGCCTCATCCAACCCCGCCGGGCAACATGGACCTCTTGCCGGGCCTCGTGCGGACCCCCCCGTATGAATTTTCGAGAATCTTGCACCGGAACCCCATGCAGCGCCAGAATCCGTGGGCTAACACCCATAGAAATGAGCCGAAATCGCCTGTTTCCACTTCCTTGGCCCATAAAATCCAACCAGGCCTCATCCAACCCCGCCGGGCAACATGGACCTCTTGCCGGGCCTCGTGCGGACCCTCTCGAATTATTTTTCGAGAATCTTGCGCCGGAACCCCATGCAGCGCCAGAATTCGTGGGCTAACACCCACAGAAATGAGCCGAAATCGCCTGTTTCCACTTCCTTGGCCCATACAATCCAACCAGGCCTCATCCAACCCCGCCGGGCAACATGGACCTCTTGCCGGGCCTCGTACGGACCCCCTCGTATGATTTTTCGAGAATTTTGCACCGGAACCCCATGCAGCGCCAGAATCCGTGGGCTAACACCCACAGAAATGAGCCGAAATCGCCTGTTTCCACTTCCTTGGCCCATAAAATCCAACCAGGCCTCATCCAACCCCGCCGGGCAACATGGACCTCTTGCCGGGCCTCTTGCGGACCCCCTCGTATGACTTTTCGAGAATCTTGCGCCGGAACCCCATGCAGCGCCAGAATCTGTGGGCTAACATCCACAGAAATGAGCCGAAATCGCCTGTTTCCACTTTCTTGGCCCATAAAATCCAACCAGGCCTCATCCAACCCCGCCGGGCAACATGGACCTCTTGCCGGGCCTCTTGCGAACCCCCTCGTATGATTTTTTGAGAATCTTGCGCCGGAACCCCATGCAGCGCCAGAATCCGTGGGCTAACACCCACAGAAATGAGCCGAAATCGCCTGTTTCCACTTCCTTGGCCCATAAAATCCAACCAGGCCTCATCCAACCCCGCCGGGCAACATGGACCTCTTGTCAGGCCTCGTGCGGACCCCCTCGTATGATTTTTCGAGAATCTTGTGCCGGAACCCCATGCAACGCCAGAATCCGTGGGCTAACACCCACAGAAATGAGCCGAAATCGCCTGTTTCCACTTCCTTGGCCCATAAAATCCAACTAGGCCTCATCCAACCCCGCCGGGCAACATGGACCTCTTGTTGGGCCTCGTAAGGACCCCCTCATATGATTTTTCGAGAATCTTGCGCCGGAACCCCATGCAGCGCCAGAATCCGTGTGCTAACACCCACAGAAATGAGCCGAAATCGCTTGTTTCCACTTCCTTGGCCCATAAAATCCAACCAGGCCTAATCCAACCCCGCCGGGAAACATGGACCTCTTGCCGGGCCTCGTGCGGACCCCCTCGTATGATTTTTCGAGAATCTTGCGCCGGAACCCCATGCAGCGCCAGAATCCGTGGGCTAACACCCACAGAAATGAGCCGAAATCGCCTGTTTCCACTTCCTTGGCCCATAAAATCCAACCAGGCCTCATCCAACCCCGCCGGGCAACATGGACCTCTTGCCGGGCCTCGTGCGGACCCCCTCATATGATTTTTCGAGAATCTTGCGCCGGAACCCCATGCAGCGCCAGAATCCGTGGGCTAACACCCACAGAAATGAGCCGAAATCGCCTGTTTCCACTTCCTTGGCCCATAAAATCCAACTAGGCCTCATCCAACCCCGCCGGGCAACATGGACCTCTTGTTGGGCCTCGTAAGGACCCCCTCGTATGATTTTTCGTGAATCTTGCGTCGGAACCCCATGCAGCGCCAGAATCCGTGTGCTAACACCCACAGAAATGAGCCGAAATCGCTTGTTTCCACTTCCTTGGCCCATAAAATCCAACCAGGCCTCATCCAACCCCGCCGGGAAACATGGACCTCTTGCCGGTCCTCGTGCGGACCCCCTCGTATGATTTTTCGAGAATTTTGCGTCGGAACTCCATGCAGCGCCAGAATCCGTGGGCTAACACCCACAGAAATGAGCCGAAATCGCCTGTTTCCACTTCCTTGGCCCATAAAATCCAACCAGGCCTCATCCAACCCCGCCGGGCAACATGGACCTCTTACTGGGCCTCGTGCAGACCCTCTCGAATGAGTTTTCGAGAATCTTGCGGCGGAACCCCATGCAGCGCCAGAATTCGTGGGCTAACACCCACAGAAATGAGACGAAATCGCCTGTTTCCACTTCCTTGGCCCATAAAATCCAACCAGGCCTCATCCAACCCCGCCGGGCAACATGGACCTCTTGCCGGGCCTCGTGCGGACCCCCTCGTATGATTTTTCGAGAATCTTGCGCCGGAACCCCATGCAGCGCCAGAATCCGTGGGCTAACACCCACAGAAATGAGCAGAAATCGCCTGTTTCCACTTCCTTGGCCCATAAAATCCAACCAGGCCTAATCCAACCCCGCCGGGCAACATGGACCTCTTGCCGGGCCTCGTGCGGACCCCCTCGTATGATTTTTCGAGAATCTTGCGCCGGAACCCCATGCAGCGCCAGAATCCGTGGGCTAACACCCACAGAATTGAGCCGAAATCGCCTGTTTCACGCTTCCTTGGCCCATAAAATCCAACCAGGCCTCATCCAACCCCGCCGGGCAACATGGACCTCTTGCCGGGCCTCGTGCGGACCCCCTCGTATGATTTTTCGAGAATCTTGCGCCGGAACCCCATGCAGCGCTAGAATCCGTGGGCTAATACCCACAGAAATGAGCCGATATCGCCTGTTTCCACTTCCTTGGCCCAGAAAATCAAACCAGGCCTCATCCAACCCCGCCGGGCAACATGGACCTCTTGCCGGGCCTCGTGCGGACCCCCCCGTATGAATTTTTGATAATCTTGCACCGGAACCCCATGCAGCGCCAGAATCCGTGGGCTAACACCCATAGAAATGAGGCGAAATCGCCTGTTTCCACTTCCTTGGCCCATAAAATCCAACCAGGCCTCATCCAACCCCGCCGGGCAACATGGACCTCTTGCCGGGCCTCGTGCGGACCCTCTCGAATTATTTTTCGAGAATCTTGCGCCGGAACCCCATGCAGCGCCAGAATTCGTGGCCTAACACCCACAGAAATGAGCCGAAATCGCATGTTTCCACTTCCTTGGCCCATAAAATCCAACCAGGCCTCATCCAACCCCGCCGGGCAACATGGACCTCTTGCCGGGCCTCATGCGGACCCCCTCGTATGATTTTTCGAGAATTTTGCATCGGAACCCCATGCAGCGCCAGAATCCGTGGGCTAACACCCACAGAAATGAGCCGAAATCGCCTGTTTCCACTTCCTTGGCCCATAAAATCCAACCAGGCCTCATCCAACCCCGCCGGGCAACATGGACCTCTTGCCGGGCCTCTTGCGGACCCCCTCGTATGATTTTTCGAGAATCTTGCGCCGGAACCCCATGCAGCGCCAGAATCCGTGGGCTAACATCCACAGAAATGAGCCGAAATCGCCTGTTTCCACTTTCTTGGCCCATAAAATCCAACAATGCCTCATCCAACCCCGCCGGGCAACATGGACCTCTTGCCGGGCCTCTTGCGGACCCCCTCGTATGATTTTTTGAGAATCTTGCGCCGGAACCCCATGCAGCGCCAGAATCCGTGGGCTAACACCCACAGAAATGAGCCGAAATCGCCTGTTTCCACTTCCTTGACCCATAAAATCCAACCAGGCCTCATCCAACCCCGCCGGGCAACATGGACCTCTTGCCGGGCCTCGTGCGGACCCCCTCGGATGATTTTTCGAGAATCTTGCGCTGGAACCCCATGCAGCGCCCGAATCCGTGGGCTAACACCCACACAAATGAGCCGAAATCGCCTGTTTCCACTTCCTTGGCCCATAAAATCCAACCAGGCCTCATCCAACCCCGCCGGGCAACATGGACCTCTTGTTGGGCCTCGTAAGGACCCCCTCGTATGATTTTTCGAGAATCTTGCGCCGGAACCCCATGCAGCGCCAGAATCCGTGTGCTAAAACCCACAGAAATGAGCCGAAATCGTTTGTTTCCACTTCCTTGGCCCATAAAATCCAACCAGGCCTCATCCAACCCCGCCGGGAAACATGGACCTCTTGCCGGGCCTCGTGCGGACCCCCTCGTATGATTTTTCGAGAATCTGTCGCCGGAACCCCATGCAGCGCCAGAATCCGTGGGCTAACACCCACAGAAATGAGCCGAAATCGCCTGTTTCCACTTCCTTGGCCCATAAAATCCAACCAGTCCTCATCCAACCCCGCCGGGCAACATGGACCTCTTGTCGGGCCTTTTGCGGACCCCCTCGTATGAGTTTTCGAGAATCTTGCGCCGGAACCCCATGCAGCGCCAGAATCCGTGGGCTAACACCCACAGAAATGAGCCGAAATCGCCTGTTTCCACATCCTTGGCCCATAAAATCCAACCAGTCCTCATCCAACCCCGCCGGGAAACATGGACCTCTTGTCGGGCCTCGTGCGGACCCCCTCGTATGATTTTTCGAGAATCTTGTGCCGGAACCCCATGCAACGCCAGAATCCGTGGGCTAACACCCACAGAAATGAGCCGAAATCGCCTGTTTCCACTTCCTTGGCCCATAAAATCCAACTAGGCCTCATCCAACCCCGCCGGGCAACATGGACCTCTTGTTGGGCCTCGTAAGGACCCCCTCGTATGATTTTTCGAGAATTTTGCATCGGAACCCCATGCAGCGCCAGAATCCGTGTGCTAACACCCACAGAAATGAGCCGAAATCGCCTGTTTCCACTTCCTTGGCCCATAAAATCCAACCAGGCCTCATCCAACACCGCCGGGAAACATGGACCTCTTGCCGGGCCTCGTGCGGACCCCCTCGCATGATTTTTCGAGAATCTTGCGCCGGAACCCCATGCAGCGCCAGAATCCGTGGGCTAACACCCACAGAAATGAGCCGAAATCGCCTGTTTCCACTTCCTTGGCCCATAAAATCCAACTAGGCCTCATCCAACCCCGCCGGGCAACATGGACCTCTTGTTGGGCCTCGTAAGGACCCCCTCGTATGATTTTTCGTGAATCTTGCGCCGGAACCCCATGCAGCGCCAGAATCCGTGTGCTAACACCCACAGAAATGAGCCGAAATCGCTTGTTTCCACTTCCTTGGCCCATAAAATCCAACCAGGCCTCATCCAACCCCGCCGGGAAACATGGACCTCTTGCCGGGCCTCGTGCGGACCCCCTCTTATGATTTTTCGAGAATTTTGCGTCGGAACCCCATGCAGCGCCAGAATCCGTGGGCTAACACCCACAGAAATGAGCCGAAATCGCCTGTTTCCACTTCCTTGGCCCATAAAACCCAACCAGGCCTCATCTAACCCTGCCGGGCAACATGGACCTCTTGCCGGGCCTCGTGCAGACCCTCTCGAATGAGTTTTCGAGAATCTTGCGGCGGAACCCCATGCAGCGCCAGAATTCGTGGGCTAACACCCACAGAAATGAGACGAAATCGCCTGTTTCCACTTCCTTGACCCATAAAATCCAACCAGGCCTCATCCAACCCCGCCGGGCAACATGGACCTCTTGCCGGGCCTCGTGCGGACCCCCTCGTATGATTTTTCGAGAATCTTGCGCCGGAACCCCATGCAGCGCCAGAATCCGTGGGCTAACACCCACAGAAATGAGCCGAAATCGCCTGTTTCCACTTCCTTGGCCCATAAAATCCAACCAGGCCTAATCCAACCCCGCCGGGCAACATGGACCTCTTGCCGGGCCTCGTGCGGACCCCCTCGTATGATTTTTCGAGAATCTTGCGCCGGAACCCCATGCAGCGCCAGAATCCGTGGGCTAACACCCACAGAATTGAGCCGAAATCGCCTGTTTCACGCTTCCTTGGCCCATAAAATCCAACCAGGCCTCATCCAACCCCGCCGGGCAACATGGACCTCTTGCCGGGCCTCGCCGGAACCCCATGCAGCGCTAGAATCCGTGGGCTAATACCCACAGAAATGAGCCGATATCGCCTGTTTCCACTTCCTTGGCCCAGAAAATCAAACCAGGCCTCATCCAACCCCGCCGGGCAACATGGACCTCTTGCCGGGCCTCGTGCGGACCCCCCGTATGAATTTTTGATAATCTTGCACCGGAACCCCATGCAGCGCCAGAATCCGTGGGCTAACACCCATAGAAATGAGCCGATATCGCCTGTTTCCACTTCCTTGGCCCATAAAATCCAACCAGGCCTCATCCAACCCCGCCGGGCAACATGGACCTCTTGCCGGGCCTCGTGCGGACCCCCCCGTATGAATTTTCGATAATCTTGCGCCGGAACCCCATGCAGCGCCAGAATCCGTGGGCTAACACCCATAGAAATGAGGCGAAATCGCATGTTTCCACTTCCTTGGCCCATAAAATCCAACCAGGCCTCATCCAACCCCGCCGGGCAACATGGACCTCTTGCCGGGCCTCGTGCGGACCCTCTCGAATTATTTTTCGAGAATCTTGCGCCGGAACCCCATGCAGCGCCAGAATTCGTGGGCTAACACCCACAGAAATGAGCCGAAATCGCATGTTTCCACTTCCTTGGCCCATAAAATCCAACCAGGCCTCATCCAACCCCGCCGGGCAACATGGACCTCTTGCCGGGCCTCATGCGGACCCCCTCGTATGATTTTTCGAGAATTTTGCATCGGAACCCCATGCAGCGCCAGAATCCGTGGGCTAACACCCACAGAAATGAGCCGAAATCGCCTGTTTCCACTTCCTTGGCCCATAAAATCCAACCAGGCCTCATCCAACCCCGCCGGGCAACATGGACCTCTTACCGGGCCTCTTGCGGACCCCCTCGTATGATTTTTCGAGAATCTTGCGCCGGAACCCCATGCAGCGCCAGAATCCGTGGGCTAACATCCACAGAAATGAGCCGAAATCGCCTGTTTCCACTTTCTTGGCCCATAAAATCCAACCAGGCCTCATTCAACCCCGCCGGGCAACATGGACCTCTTGCCGGGCCTCTTGCGGACCCCCTCGTATGAATTTTTGAGAATCTTGCGCCGGAACCCCATGCAGCGCCAGAATCCGTGGGCTAACACCCACAGAAATGAGCCGAAATCGCCTGTTTCCACTTCCTTGACCCATAAAATCCAACCAGGCCTCATCCAACCCCGCCGGGCAACATGGACCTCTTGCCGGGCCTCGTGCGGACCCCCTCGTATGATTTTTTGAGAATCTTGCGCCGGAACCCCATGCAGCGCCCGAATCCGTGGGCTAACACCCACACAAATGAGCCGAAATCGCCTGTTTCCACTTCCTTGGCCCATAAAATCCAACCAGGCCTCATCCAACCCCGCCGGGCAACATGGACCTCTTGTTGGGCCTCGTAAGGACCCCCTCGTATGATTTTTCGAGAATCTTGCGCCGGAACCCCATGCAGCGCCAGAATCCGTGTGCTAACACCCACAGAAATGAGCCGAAATCGCTTGTTTCCACTTCCTTGGCCCATAAAATCCAACCAGGCCTCATCCAACCCCGCCGGGAAACATGGACCTCTTGCCGGGCCTCGTGCGGACCCCCTCGTATGATTTTTCGAGAATCTATCGCCGGAACCCCATGCAGCGCCAGAATCCGTGGGCTAACACCCACAGAAATGAGCCGAAATCGCCTGTTTCCACTTCCTTGGCCCATAAAATCCAACCAGTCCTCATCCAACCCCGCCGGGCAACATGGACCTCTTGTCGGGCCTCTTGCGGACCCCCTCGTATGAGTTTTCGAGAATCTTGCGCCGGAACCCCATGCAGCGCCAGAATCCGTGGGCTAACACCCACAGAAATGAGCCGAAATCGCCTGTTTCCACTTCCTTGGCCCATAAAATCCAACCAGTCCTCATCCAACCCCGCCGGGAAACATGGACCTCTTGTCGGGCCTCTTGCGGACCCCCTCGTATGATTTTTCGAGAATCTTGCGCCGGAACCCCATGCAGCGCCAGAATCCGTGGGCTAACACCCACAGAAATGAGCCGAAATCGCCTATTTCCACTTCCTTGGCCCATAAATTCCAACCAGGCCTTATCCAACCCCGCCGGGCAACATGGACCTCTTGCCGGGCCTCTTGCGGACCCCCTCGTATGATTTTTCGAGAATCTTGCGCCGGAACCTCGAGCAGCGCCAGAATCCGTGGGCTAACACCCACAGAAATGAGCCGAAATCGCCTGTTTCCACTTCCTTGGCCCATAAAATCCAACCAGGCCTCCTCCAACCCCGCCGGGCAACATGGACCTCTTGCCGGGCCTCGTGCGGACCCCCTCGTATGATTTTTCGAGAATCTTGCGCCGGAACCCCATGCAGCGCCAGAATCCGTGGGCTAACACCCACAGAATTGAGCCGAAATCGCCTGTTTCACGCTTCCTTGGCCCAGAAAATCAAACCAGGCCTCATCCAACCCCGCCGGGCAACATGGACCTCTTGCCGGGCCTCGTGCGGACCCCCCGTATGAATTTTCGAGAATCTTGCACCGGAACCCCATGCAGCGCCAGAATCCGTGGGCTAACACCCATAGAAATGAGGCGAAATCGCCTGTTTCCACTTCCTTGGCCCATAAAATCCAATCAGGCCTAATCCAACCCCGCCGGGAAACATGGACCTCTTGACGGGCCTCGTGCGGACCCCCTCGTATGATTTTTTGAGAATCTTGCGCCGGAACCCCATGCAGCGCCAGAATCCGTGGGCTAACACCCACAGAAATGAGCCGAAATCGCCTGTTTCCACTTCCTTGGCCCATAAAATCCAACCAGGCCTCATCCAACCCCGCCGGGCAACATGGACCTCTTGCCGGGCCTCGTGCGGACCCCCTCGTATGATTTTTCGAGAATCTTGCGCCGGAACCCCATGCAGCGCCAGAATCCGTGGGCTAACACCCACAGAAATGAGCCGAAATCGCCTGTTTCCACTTCCTTGGCCCATAAAATCCAACTAGGCCTCATCCAACCTCGCCGGGCAACATGGACCTCTTGTTGGGCCTCGTAAGGACCACCTCGTATGATTTTTCGTGAATCTTGCGCCGGAACCCCATGCAGCGCCAGAATCTGTGTGCTAACACCCACAGAAATGAGCCGAAATCGCTTGTTTCCACTTCCTTGGCCCATAAAATCCAACCAGGCCTCATCCAACCCCGCCGGGAAACATGGACCTCTTGCCGGGCCTCGTGCGGACCCCCTCGTATGATTTTTCAAGAATTTTGCGCTGGAACCCCATGCAGCGCCAGAATCCGTGGGCTAACACCCACAGAAATGAGCCGAAATCGCCTGTTTCCACTTCCTTGGCCCATAAAATCCAACCAGGCCTCATCCAACCCCGCCGGGCAACATGGACCTCTTGTCGGGCCTCGTGCAGACCCTCTCGAATGAGTTTTCGAGAATGTTGCGGCGGAACCCCATGCAGCGCCAGAATTCGTGGGCTAACACCCACAGAAATGAGACGAAATCGCCTGTTTCCACTTCCTTGGCCCATAAAATCCAACCAGGCCTCATCTAACCCCGCCGGGCAACATGGACCTCTTGCCGGGCCTCGTGCGGACCCCCTCGTATGATTTTTCGAGAATCTTGCGCCGGAACCCTGATTTTTCGAGAATCTTGCGCCGGAACCCCATGCAGCGCCAGAATCCGTGGGCTAACACCCACAGAAATGAGCCGAAATCGCCTGTTTCCACTTCCTTGGCCCATAAAATCCAACCAGGCCTAATCCAACCCCGCCGGGCAACATGGACCTCTTGCCGGGCCTTGTGCGGACCCCCTCGTATGATTTTTCGAGAATCTTGCGCTGGAACCCCATGCAGCGCCAGAATCCGTGGGCTAACACCCATAGAATTGAGCCGAAATCGCCTGTTTCACGCTTCCTTGGCCCATAAAATCCAACCAGGCCTCATCCAACCCCGCCGGGCAACATGGACCTCTTGCCGGGCCTCGTGCGGACCCCCTCGTATGATTTTTCGAGAATCTTGCGCCGGAACCCCATGCAGCGCCAGAATCCGTGGGCTAACACCCACAGAAATTAGCCGATATCGCCTGTTTCCACTTCCTTGGCCCAGAAAATCAAACCAGGCCTCATCCAACCCCGCCGGGCAACATGGACCTCTTGCCGGGCCTCGTGCGGACCCCCCGTATGAATTTTCGAGAATCTTGCACCGGAACCTCATGCAGCGCCAGAATCCGTGGGCTAACACCCATAGAAATGAGGCGAAATCGCCTGTTTCCACTTCCTTGGCCCATAAAATCCAACCAGGCCTCATCCAACCCCGCCGGGCAACATGGACCTCTTGCCGGGCCTCGTGCGGACCCTCTCGAATTATTTTTCGAGAATCTTGCGCCGGAACCCCATGCAGCGCCAGAATTCGTGGGCTAACACCCACAGAAATGAGCCGAAATCGCCTGTTTCCACTTCCTTGGCCCATAAAATCCAACCAGGCCTCATCCAACCCCGCCGGGCAACATGGACCTCTTGCCGGGCCTCGTGCGGACCCCCTCGTATGATTTTTCGAGAATTTTGCATCGGAACCCCATGCAGCGCCAGAATCCGTGGGCTAACACTCACAGAAATGAGCCGAAATCGCCTGTTTCCACTTCCTTGGCCCATATAATCCAACATGGCCTCATCCAACCCCGCCGGGCAACATGGACCTCTTGCCGGGCCTCTTGCGGACCCCCTCGTATGATTTTTCGAGAATCTTGCGCCGGAACCCCATGCAGCGCCAGAATCCGTGGGCTAACATCCACAGAAATGAGCCGAAATCGCCTGTTTCCACTTTCTTGGCCCATAAAATCCAACCAGGCCTCATCCAACCCCGCCGGGCAACATGGACCTCTTGCCGGGCCTCTTGCGGACCCCCTCGTATGATTTTTTGAGAATCTTGCGCTGGAACCCCATGCAGCGCCAGAATCCGTGGGCTAACACCCACAGAAATGAGACGAAATCGCCTGTTTCCACTTCCTTGGCCCATAAAATCCAACCAGGCCTCATCCATCCCCGCCGGGCAACATGGACCCCTTGCCGGGCCTCGTGCGGACCCCCTCGTATGATTTTTCGAGAATCTTGCGCCGGAACCCCATGCAGCGCCAGAATCCGTGGGCTAACACCCACAGAAATGAGCCGAAATCGCCTGTTTCCACTTCCTTGGCCCATAAAATCCAACCAGGCCTCATCCAACCCCGCCGGGCAACATGGACTTGCCGGGCCTCGTGCGGACCCCCTCGTATGATTTTTCGAGAATCTTGCGCCGGAACCCCATGCAGCGCCAGAATCCGTGGGCTAACACCCACAGAAATGAGCCGAAATCGCCTGTTTCCACTTCCTTGGCCCATAAAATCCAACTAGGCCTCATCCAACCCTGCCGGGCAACATGGACCTCTTGTTGGGCCTCGTAAGGACCCCCTCGTATGATTTTTCGTGAATCTTGTGCCGGAACCCCATGCAGCGCCAGAATCCGTGTGCTAACACCCACAGAAATGAGCCGAAATCGCTTGTTTCCACTTCCTTGGCCCATAAAATCCAACCAGGCCTCATCCAACCCCGCTGGGAAACATGGACCTCTTGCCGGGCCTCGTGCGGACCCCCTCGTATGATTTTTCGAGAATTTTGCTCCGGAACCCCATGCAGCGCCAGAATCCGTGGGCTAACGCCCACAGAAATGAGCCGAAATCGCTTGTTTCCACTTCCTTGGCCCATAAAATCCAACCAGGCCTCATCCAACCCCGCCGGGCAACATGGACCTCTTGCCGGGCCTCGTGCAGACCCTCTCGAATGAGTTTTCGAGAATCTTGCGGCGGAACCCCATGCAGCGCCAAAATTCGTGGGCTAACACCCACAGAAATGAGACGAAATCGCCTGTTTCCACTTCCTTGGCCCATAAAATCCAACCAGGCCTCCTCCAACCCCGCCGGGCAACATGGACCTCTTGCCGGGCCTCGTGCGGACCCCCTCGTATGATTTTTCGAGAATCTTGCGCCGGAACCCCATGCAGCGCCAGAATCCGTGGGCTAACACCCACAGAATTGAGCCGAAATCGCCTGTTTCACGCTTCCTTGGCCCATAAAATCCAACCAGGCCTCATCCAACCCCGCCGGGCAACATGGACCTCTTGCCGGGCCTCGTGCGGACCCCCTCGTATGATTTTTCGAGAATCTTGCGCCGGAACCCCATGCAGCGCCAGAATCCGTGGGCTAACACCCACAGAAATGAGCCGATATCGCCTGTTTCTACTTCCTTGGCCCAGAAAATCAAACCAGGCCTCATCCAACCCCGCCGCGCAACATGGACCTCTTGCCGGGCCTCGTGCGGACCCCCCCGTATGAATTTTCGAGAATCTTGCACCGGAACCCCATGCAGCGCCAGAATCCGTGGGCTAACACCCATAGAAATGAGGCGAAATCGCCTGTTTCCACTTCCTTGGCCCATAAAATCCAACCAGGCCTCATCCAACCCCGCCGGGCAACATGGACCTCTTGCCGGGCCTCGTGCGGACCCTCTCGAATTATTTTTCGAGAATCTTGCGCCGGAACCCCATGCAGCGCCAGAATTCGTGGGCTAACACCCACAGAAATGAGCCGAAATCGCCTGTTTCCACTTCCTTGGCCCATAAAATCCAACCAGGCCTCATCCAACCCCGCCGGGCAACATGGACCTCTTGCCGGGCCTCGTGCGGACCCCCTCGTATGATTTTTCGAGAATTTTGTATCGGAACCCCATGCAGCGCCAGAATCCGTGGGCTAACACCCACAGAAATGAGCCGAAATCGCCTGTTTCCACTTCCTTGGCCCATAAAATCCAACCAGGCCTCATCCAACCCCGCCGGGCAACATGGACCTCTTGCCGGGCCTCTTGCGGACCCCCTCATATGAATTTTCGAGAATCTTGCACCGGAACCCCATGCAGCGCCAGAATCCGTGGGCTAACACCCACAGAAATGAGCCAAATCGCCTGTTTCCACTTCCTTGGCCCATAAAATCCAACCAGGCCTCATCTAACCCCGCCGGGCAACATGGACCTCTTGCCGGGCCTCTTGCGGACCCCCTCGTATGATTTTTTGAGAATCTTGCGCCGGAACCCCATGCAGCGCCAGAATCCGTGGGCTAACACCCACAGAAATGAGCCGAAATCGCCTGTTTCCACTTCCTTGGCCCATAAAATCCAACCAGGCCTCATCCAACCCCGCCGGGCAACATGGACCTCTTGCCGGGCCTCTTGCGGACCCCCTCATATGAATTTTCGAGAATCTTGCACCGGAACCCCATGCAGCGCCAGAATCCGTGGGCTAACATCCACAGAAATGAGCCGAAATCGCCTGTTTCCACTTTCTTGGCCCATAAAATCCAACCAGGCCTCATCCAACCCCGCCGGGCAACATGGACCTCTTGCCGGGCCTCTTGCGGACCCCCTCGTATGATTTTTTGAGAATCTTGCGCCGGAACCCCATGCAGCGCCAGAATCCGTGGGCTAACACCCACAGAAATGAGCCGAAATCGCCTGTTTCCACTTCCTTGGCCCATAAAATCCAACCAGGCCTCATCCAACCCCATCGGGCAACATGGACCTCTTTCCGGGCCTCGTGCGAACCCCCTCGTATGATTTTTCGAGAATCTTGCGCCGGAACCCCATGCAGCGCCCGAATCCGTGGGCTAACACCCACAGAAATGAGCCGAAATCGCCTGTTTCCACTTCCTTGGCCCATAAAATCCAACTAGGCCTCATCCAACCCCGCCGGGCAACATGGACCTCTTGTTGGGCCTCGTAAGGACCCCCTCGTATGATTTTTCGAGAATCTTGCGCCGGAACCCCATGCAGCGCCAGAATCCGTGGGCTAACACCCACAGAAATGAGCCGAAATCGTCTGTTTCCACTTCCTTGGCCCATAAAATCCAACCAGGCCTCATCCAACCCCGCCGGGCAACATGGACCTCTTGCCGGGCCTCGTGCGGACCCCCTCGTATGAGTTTTTGAGAATCTTGCGCCGGAACCCCATGCAGCGCCAGAATTCGTGGGCTAACACCCACAGAAATGAGCCGAAATCGCCTGTTTCCACTTCCTTGGCCCATAAAATCCAACCAGGCCTCATCCAACCCCGCCGGACAACATGGACCTCTTGCCGGGCCTTGTGCGGACCCCCTCGTATGAGTTTTTGAGAATCTTGAGCCGGAACCCCATGCAGCGCCAGAATCCGTGGGCTAACAACACCCACAGAAATGAGTCGAAATCGCCTGTTTCCACTTCCTTGGCCCATAAAATCCAACCAGGCCTCATCCAACCCCGCCGGGCAACATGGACCTCTTGCCGGGCCTCGTGCGGACCCCCTCGTATGATTTTTCGAGAATTTTGTATCGGAACCCCATGCAGCGCCAGAATCCGTGGGCTAACACCCACAGAAATGAGCCGAAATCGCCTGTTTCCACTTCCTTGGCCCATAAAATCCAACCAGGCCTCATCCAACCCCGCCGGGCAACATGGACCTCTTGCCGGGCCTCTTGCGGACCCCCTCATATGAATTTTCGAGAATCTTGCACCGGAACCCCATGCAGCGCCAGAATCCGTGGGCTAACACCCACAGAAATGAGCCAAATCGCCTGTTTCCACTTCCTTGGCCCATAAAATCCAACCAGGCCTCATCTAACCCCGCCGGGCAACATGGACCTCTTGCCGGGCCTCTTGCGGACCCCCTCGTATGATTTTTTGAGAATCTTGCGCCGGAACCCCATGCAGCGCCAGAATCCGTGGGCTAACACCCACAGAAATGAGCCGAAATCGCCTGTTTCCACTTCCTTGGCCCATAAAATCCAACCAGGCCTCATCCAACCCCGCCGGGCAACATGGACCTCTTGCCGGGCCTCTTGCGGACCCCCTCATATGAATTTTCGAGAATCTTGCACCGGAACCCCATGCAGCGCCAGAATCCGTGGGCTAACATCCACAGAAATGAGCCGAAATCGCCTGTTTCCACTTTCTTGGCCCATAAAATCCAACCAGGCCTCATCCAACCCCGCCGGGCAACATGGACCTCTTGCCGGGCCTCTTGCGGACCCCCTCGTATGATTTTTTGAGAATCTTGCGCCGGAACCCCATGCAGCGCCAGAATCCGTGGGCTAACACCCACAGAAATGAGCCGAAATCGCCTGTTTCCACTTCCTTGGCCCATAAAATCCAACCAGGCCTCATCCAACCCCATCGGGCAACATGGACCTCTTTCCGGGCCTCGTGCGGACCCCCTCGTATGATTTTTCGAGAATCTTGCGCCGGAACCCCATGCAGCGCCCGAATCCGTGGGCTAACACCCACATAAATGAGCCGAAATCGCCTGTTTCCACTTCCTTGGCCCATAAAATCCAACTAGGCCTCATCCAACCCCGCCGGGCAACATGGACCTCTTGTTGGGCCTCGTAAGGACCCCCTCGTATGATTTTTCGAGAATCTTGCGCCGGAACCCCATGCAGCGCCAGAATCCGTGGGCTAACACC
Organism: Solanum rostratum; assembly: GCA_029948455.1. Taxonomy (NCBI): domain Eukaryota; kingdom Viridiplantae; phylum Streptophyta; class Magnoliopsida; order Solanales; family Solanaceae; genus Solanum; species Solanum rostratum. The sequence continues at coordinate 1,911,942 of CM057053.1, read as the reverse complement.
CACAGAAATGAGCCGAAATCGTCTGTTTCCACTTCCTTGGCCCATAAAATCCAACCAGGCCTCATCCAACCCCGCCGGGCAACATGGACCTCTTGCCGGGCCTCGTGCGGACCCCCTCGTATGAGTTTTTGAGAATCTTGCGCCGGAACCCCATGCAGCGCCAGAATTCGTGGGCTAACACCCACAGAAATGAGCCGAAATCGCCTGTTTCCACTTCCTTGGCCCATAAAATCCAACCAGGCCTCATCCAACCCCGCCGGACAACATGGACCTCTTGCCGGGCCTTGTGCGGACCCCCTCGTATGAGTTTTTGAGAATCTTGAGCCGGAACCCCATGCAGCGCCAGAATCCGTGGGCTAACAACACCCACAGAAATGAGTCGAAATCGCCTGTTTCCACTTCCTTGGCCCATAAAATCCAACCAGGCCTCATCCAACCCCGCCGGGCAACATGGACCTCTTGCCGGGCCTCGTGCGGACCCCCTCGTATGAGTTTTTGAGAATCTTGCACCGGAACCCCATGCAGCGCCAGAATCCGTGGGCTAACACCCACAGAAATGAGCCGAAATCACCTGTTTCCACTTCCTTGGCACATAAATTCCAACCAGGCCTCATCCAACCCTGCCGGGCAACATGGACCTCTGGCCGGGCCTCGTGCGGACCCTCTCGTATGAGTTTTCGAGAATCTTGCGCCGGAACCCCATGCAGCGCCATAATCCGTGGGCTAACACCCACAGAAATGAGCCGAAATCGCCTGTTTCCACTTCCTTGGCCCATAGAATCCAACCAGGCCTCATCCAACCCCGCCGGGCAACATGGACCTCTTGCCGGGCCTCGTTCAGACCCCCTCGTATGATTTTTCGAGAATCTTGCGCCGGAACCCCAAGCAGCGCCAGAATCCGTGGGCTAACACCCAAAGAAATGAGCCGAAATCGCCTGTTTCCACTTCTTTGGCCCATAAAATCCAACCAGGCCTCATCCAACCCTGCCGGGAAACATGGACCTCTTGCTGGGCCTTGTGCGGACCCCCTCGTATGATATTTCGAGAATCTTGCGCCGGAACCCCATGCAGCGCCAGAATCCGTGGGCTAACACCCACAGAAATGAGCCGAAGTCGCCTGTTTCCACTTCCTTGGCCCATAAATTCCAACCAGGCCTCATCCAACCCCGCCGGGCAACATGGACCTCTTGCCGAGCCTCGTGCGGACCCCCTCATATGATTTTTCGAGAATCTTGCGCCGGAACCCCATGCAGCGCCAGAATCCGTGGGCTAACACCCACAGAAATGAGCCGAAATCGCTTGTTTCCACTTCCTTGGCCCATATAATCCAACCAGGCCTCATCCAACCCCGCCGGGCAACATGGACCTCTTGCTGGGCCTTGTGCGGACCCCCTCGTATGATTTTTCGAGAATCTTGCGCCGGAACCCCATGCAGCGCCAGAATCCGTGGGCTAACACCCACAGAAATGAGCCGAAATCGCCTGTTTCCACTTCCTTGGCCCATAAATTCCAACCAGGCCTCATCCAACCCCGCCGGGCAACATGGACCTCTTGCCGAGCCTCGTGCGGACCCCCTCATATGATTTTTCGAGAATCTTGCGCCGGAACCCCATGCAGCGCCAGAATCCGTGGGCTAACACCCACAGAAATGAGTCGAAATCGCCTATTTCCACTTCCTTGGCCCATATAATCCAACCAGGCCTCATCCAACCCCGCCGGGCAACATGGACCTCTTGCCGGGCCTCTTGCGGATCCCCTCGTATGACGTTTCGAGAATCATGCGCCGGAACCCCATGCAGCGCCAGAATCCGTGGGCTAACACCCACAGAAATGTGCCGAAATCGCCTGTTTCCACTTCCTTGGCCCATAAAATCCAACCAGGCCTCATCCAACCCCGCCGGGCAACATGGACCTCTTGCCGAGCCTCTTGCGGACCCCCTCGTATGATATTTCGAGAATCTTGCGCCGGAACCCCATGCAGCGCCAGAATCCGTGGGCTAACACCCACAGAAATGAGCCGAAATCGCCTGTTTCCACTTCCTTGGCCCATACAATCCAACCAGACCTCATCCAACCCCGCCGGGCAACATGGACCTCTTGCCGGGCCTCGTGCGGACCCTCTCGTATGATTTTTCGAGAATCTTGCGCCGGAACCCCATGCAGCGCCAGAATCCGTGGGCTAACACCCACAGAAATGAGCCGAAATCGCCTGTTTCCACTTCCTTGGCCCATAAATTCCAACCAGGCCTCATCCAACCCTGCCGGGCAATATGGACCTCTTGCCGGGCCTCTTGCAGACCCCCTCATACGAAATTTTGAGAATCTTGCGCCGGAACCCCATGCAGCGCCAGAATCCATGGGCTAACACCAACAGAAATGAGCCGAAATCGCCTGTTTCCACTTCCTTGGCCCATAAATTCAACCAGGCCTCATCCAACCCTGCCAGGCAATATGGACCTCTTGCCGGGCCTCTTGCAGACCCCCTCGTACGAAATTTTGAGAATCTTGCGCCGGAACCCCATGCAGCGCCAGAATCCATGGGCTAACACCAACAGAAATGAGTCGAAATCGCCTGTTTCCACTTCCTTGGCCCATAAAATCCAACCCTGCCGGGCAACATGGACCTCTTGCCGGGCCTCGTGCGGACCCCCTCGTATGATTTTTCGAGAATCATGCGCCGGAACCCCATGCAGCGCCAGAATCCGTGGGCTAACACCCACAGAAATGAGCCGAAATCGCCTGTTTCCACTTCCTTGGCCCATAAATTCCAACCAGGCCTCATCCAACCCTGCCGGGCAATATGGACCTCTTGCCGGGCCTCTTGCAGACCCCCTCGTACGAAATTTTGAGAATCTTGCGCCGGAACCCCATGCAGCGCCAGAATCCGTGGGCTAACACCCACAGAAATGAGCCGAAATCGCCTGTTTCCACTTCCTTGGCCCATAAATTCCAACCAGGCCTCATCCAACCCCGCCGGGCAACATGGACCTCTTGCCGAGCCTCGTGCGGACCCCCTCATATGATTTTTCGAGAATCTTGCGCCGGAACCCCATGCAGCGCCAGAATCCGTGGGCTAACACCCACAGAAATGAGCCGAAATCGCCTATTTCCACTTCCTTGGCCCATATAATCCAACCAGGCCTCATCCAACCCCGCCGGGCAACATGGACCTCTTGCCGGGCCTCTTGCGGACCCCCTCGTATGACGTTTCGAGAATCATGCGCCGGAACCCCATGCAGCGCCAGAATCCGTGGGCTAACACCCACAGAAATGTGCCGAAATCGCCTGTTTCCACTTCCTTGGCCCATAAAATCCAACCAGGCCTCATCCAACCCCGCCGGGCAACATGGACCTCTTGCCGGGCCTCTTGCAGACCCCCTCGTACGAAATTTTGAGAATCTTGCGCCGGAACCCCATGCAGCGCCAGAATCCGTGGGCTAACACCCACATAAATGAGCCGAAATCGCCTGTTTCCACTTCCTTGGCCGATAAAATCCAACCAGGCTTCATCCAACCCCGCCGGGCAACATGGACCTCTTGTCGGGCCTCGTGCGGACCCCCTCGTATGATTTTTCGAGAATCTTGCGTCGGAACCCCATGAAGCGCCAGAATCCGTGGGCTAACACCCACAGAAATGAGCCGAAATCGCCTGTTACCACTTCCTTGGCCCATAAAATCCAACCAGGCCTCATCCAACCCCGCCGGGCAACATGGACCTCTTGCCGGGCCTCGTGCGGACCCCCTCATATGATTTTTCGAGAATCTTGCACCGGAACCGCATGCAGCGCCAGAATCTGTGGGCTAACACCCACAGAAATGAGCCGAAATTGCCTGTTTCCACTTCCTTGGACCATAAAATCCAACCAGGCCTCATCCAACCCCGCCGGGCAACATGGACCTCTTGACGGGCCTCTTGCGGACCCCCTCGTATGATTTTTCGAGAATCTTGCGCCGGAAACCCATGCAGCGCCAGAATCCGTGGGCTAACACCCACAGAAATGAGCCGAAATCGCCTGTTTCCACTTCCTTGGCCCATAAAATCCAACCAGGCCTCATTCAACCCCGCCGGCCAACATGGACCTCTTGCCGGGCCTCTTGCGGACCCCCTCGTATGATTTTTCGAGAATCTTGCGCCGGAACCCCATGCAGCGCTAGAATCCGTGGGCTAACACCCATAGAAATGAGCCGAAATCGCCTGTTTCCACTTCCTTGGCCCATAAAATCCAACCAGGCCTCATCCAACCCCGCCGGGAAACATGGACCTCTTGCTGGGCCTCGTGCGGACCCCCTCGTATGATTTTTCAAGAATCTTGCGCCGGAACCCCATGCACCGCCAGAATTCGTGGGCTAACACCCACAGAAATGAGCCGAAATCGCCTGTTTCCACTTCCTTGGCCCATAAAATCCAATCAGGCCTCATCCAACCCCGCCGGGCAACATGGACCTCTTGACGGGCCTCGTGCGGACCCGCTCGTATGATTTTTCGAGAATCTTGCACCGAAACCCCATGCAGCGCCAGAATCCGTGGGCTAACACCCACAGAAATGAGCCGAAATCGCCTGTTTCCACTTCCTTGGCCCATAAAATCCAACCAGGCCTCATCCAACCCCGTCGGGCAACATGGACCTCTTGCCGGGCCTCTTGCGGACCCCCTTGTATGATTTTTCGAGAATCTTGCGCCGGAACCCCATGCAGCGCCAGAATCCGTGGGCTAACACCCACAGAAATGAGCCGAAATCGCCTGTTTCCACTTCCTTGGCCCATAAAATCCAACCAGGCCTCATCCAACCCCACCGGGCAACATGGACCTCTTGCCGGGCCTCTTGCGGACCCCCTCGTATGATTTTTCGAGAATCTTGCGCCGGAACCCCATGCAGTGCCAGAATCCGTGGACTAACACCCACAGAAATGAGCCGAAATCGCCTGTTTCCACTTCCTTGGCCCATAAAATCCAACCAGGCCTCATCCAACCCCGCCGGGCAACATGGACCTCTTGCCGGGCCTCTTGCGGACCCCCTCGTATGATTATTCGAGAATCTTGCGCCGGAACCCCATGCAGCGCCAGAATCCGTGGGCTAACACCCACAGAAATGAGCCGAAATCTCCTGTTTCCACTTCCTTGGCCCATAAAATCCAACCAGGCCTCATCCAACCCCGTCGGGCAACATGGACCTCTTGCGGGCCTCGTGCGGACCCCCTCATATGATTTTTCGAGAATCTTGCGCCGGAACCCCATGCAACGCCAGAATCCGTGGGCTAACACCCACAGAAATGAGCCGAAATTGCCTGTTTCCACTTCCTTGGCCCATAAAATCAGACCAGGCCTCATCCAACCCCGCCGAGCAACATGGACCTCTTGTCGGGCCTCTTGCGGACCCCCTCGTATGATTTTTCGAGAATCTTGCGCCGGAACCCCATGCAGCGCCAGAATCCGTGGGCTAACACCCACAGAAATGAGCCGAAATTGCCTGTTTCCACTTCCTTGGCCCATAAAATCCAACCAGACCTCATCGAACCCCGCCGGGCAACATGGACCTCTTGCCGGGCCTCTTGCAGACCCCCTCGTATGATTTTTCGAGAATCTTGCGCCGGAACCCCATGCAGCGCCAGAATCCGTGGGCTAACACCCACAGAAATGAGCCGAAATCGCCTGTTTCCACTTCCTTGGCCCATAAAACCCAAGCAGGCCTCATCCAACCCCGCCGGGCAACATGGACCTCTTGCCGGACCTCTTGCGGACCCCCTCGTATGATTTTTCGAGAATCTTGCTCCGGAACCCCATGCAGCGCCAGAATCCGTGGGCTAACACCCACAGAAATGAGCCGAAATCGCCTGTTACCACTTCCTTGGCCCATAAAATCCAACCAGGCCTCATCCAACCCCGCCGGGCAACATGGACCTCTTGACGGGCCTCTTGCGGACCCCCTCGTATGATTTTTCGAGAATCATGCGCCGGAAACCCATGCAGCGCCAGAATCCGTGGGCTAACACCCACAGAAATGAGCCGAAATCGCCTGTTTCCACTTCCTTGGCCCATAAAATCCAACTAGGCCTCAACCAACCCCGCCGGGCAACATGGACCTCTTGACGGGCCTCTTGCGGACCCCCTCGTACGATTTTTCGAGAATCTAGCGCCGGAACCCCATGCAGCGCCAGAATCCGTGGGCTAACACCCACAAAAATGAGCCGAAATCGCCTATTTCCACTTCCTTGGCCCATAAAATCCAACCATGCCTCATCCAACCCCGCCGGGCAACATGGACCTCTTGCCGGGCCTCGTGCGAACCCCCTCGTATGATTTTTCGAGAATCTTGCGCCGGAACCCCATGCAGCGCCAGAATTCGTGGGCTAACACCCACAGAAATGAGCCGAAATTGCCTGTTTCCACTTCCTTGGCCCATAAAATCCAACCAGGCCTCATCCAACCCCGCCGGGCAACATGGACCTCTTGCCGGGCCTCGTGCGGACCCCCTCGTATGATTTTTCGAGAATCTTGCGCCGGAACCCCATGCAGCGCTAGAATCCGTGGGCTAACACCCACAGAAATGAGCCGAATTCGCCTGTTTCCACTTCCTTGGCCCATAAAATCTAACCAGGCCTCATCCAACCCCGCCGGGCAACATGGACCTCTTGCCGGGCCTCTTGCAGACCCCCTCGTATGATTTTTCGAGAATCTTGCGCCGGAACCCCATGCAGCGCCAGAATCCGTGGGCTAACACCCACAGAAATGAGCCGAAATCGCCTGTTTCCACTTCCTTGGCCCATAAAATCCAACCAGGCCTCATCCAACCCCGCCGGGCAACATGGACCTCTTGCCGGGCCTCTTGCGGACCCCCTCGTATGATTTTTCGAGAATCTTGCTCCGGAACCCCATGCAGCGCCAGAATCCGTGGGCTAACACCCATAGAAATGAGCCGAAATCGCCTGTTACCACTTCCTTGGCCCATAAAATCCAACCAGGCCTCATCCAACCCCGCCGGGCAACATGGACCTCTTGCCGGGCCTCGTGCGGACTCCCTCGTATGATTTTTTGAGAATCTTGCGCCGAAACCCCATGCAGCGCCAGAATCCGTGGGCTAACACCCACAGAAATTAGCCGAAATCGCCTGTTTCCACTTCCTTGGCCCATAAAATCCAACTAGGCCTCATCCAACCCCGCCGGGCAACATGGACCTCTTGACGGGCCTCGTTCGGACCCCCTCGTATGATTTTTGGAGAATCTTGCGCCGGAAACCCATGCAGCGCCAGAATCCGTGGGCTAACACCCACAGAAATGAGCCGAAATCGCCTGTTTCCACTTCCTTGGCCCATACAATCCAACCAGGCCTCATCCAACCCCGCCGGGCAACATGGACCTCTTGCCGGGCCTCTTGCGGACCCTCTCGTATGATTTTTCCAGAATCTTGTGCCGGAACCCCATGCAGCGCCAGAATCCGTGGGCTAACACCCACAGAAATGAGCCGAAATCGCCTGTTTCCACTTCCTTGGCCCATAAAATCCAACCAGGCCTCATCCAACCCCGCCGGGCAACATGGACCTCTTGCCAGGCCTCTTGCGGACCCCCTCGTATGATTTTTCGAGAATCTTGCGCCGGAACCCCATGCAGCGCCAGAATCCGTGGGCTAACACCCACAGAAATGAGCCGAAATCGCCTGTTTCCACTTCCTTGGCCCATAAAATCCAACCAGGCCTCATCCAACCCCGCCGGGAAACATGGACCTCTTGCCGGGCCTCGTGCGGACCCCCTCGTATGATATTTCAAGAATCTTGCGCCGGAACCCCATGCAGCGCCAGAATCCGTGGGCTAACACCCATAGAAATGAGCCAAAATCGCCTGTTTCCACTTCCTTGGCCCATAAAATCCAACCAGGCCTCATCTAACCCCGCCGGGCAATATGGACCTCTAGCCGGGCCTCTTGTGGACCCCCTCGTATGATTTTTCGAGAATCTTGCGCCGGAACCCCATGCAGCGCCAGAATCCGTGGGCTAACACCCACAGAAATGAGCCGAAATCGCCTGTTTCCACTTCCTTGGCCCATAAAATCCAACCAGGCCTCATCCAACCCCGCCGGGCAACATGGACCTCTTGCCGGGCCTCTTGCGGACCCCCTCGTATGATTTTTTGAGAATCTTGCGCCGGAACCCCATGCAGCGCCAGAATTCGTGGGCTAACACCCATAGAAATGAGCCGAAATCGCCTGTTTCCACTTCCTTGGCCCATAAAATCCAACCAGGCCTCATCCAACCCCGCCAGGCAATATGGACCTCTTGTCGGGCCTCTTGCGGACCCCTCGTATGATTTTTCGAGAATCTTGCGCCGGAACCCCATGCAGCGCCAGAATCTGTGGGCTAAACCCACAGAAATGAGCCGAAATCGCCTGTTTCCACTTCCTTGGCCCATAAAATCCAACCAGGCCTCATCCAACCCCGCCGGGAAACATGGACCTCTTGCCGGGCCTCGTGCGGACCCCCTCGTATGATTTTTCGAGAATCTTGCGCCGGAACCCCATGCAGCGCCAGAATCCGTGGGCTAACACCCACAGAAATGAGCCGAAATCGCCTGTTTCCACTTCCTTGGCCCATAAAATCCAACCAGGCCTCATCCAACCCCGCCGGGCAATATGGACCTCTTGCCGGGCCTCGTGCGGACCCCCTCGTATGATTTTTCGAGAATCTTGCGCCGGAACCCCATGCAGCGCCAGAATCCGTGGGCTAACACCCACAGAAATGAGCCGAAATCGCCTGTTTCCACTTCCTTGGCCCATAAAATCCAACCAGGCCTCATCCAACCCCGCCGGGCAATATGGACCTCTTGCCGGGCCTCTTGCGGACCCCCTCGTATGATTTTTCGAGAATCTTGCGCCGGAACCCCATGCAGCGCCAGAATCCGTGGGCTAACACCCACAGAAATGAGCCGAAATCGCCTGTTTCCACTTCCTTGGCCCATAAAATCCAACCAGGCCTCATCCAACCCCGCCGGGCAACATGGACCTCTTGCGGGCCTCGTGCGGACCCCCTCATATGATTTTTCGAGAATCTTGCGCCGGAACCCCATGCAACGCCAGAATCCGTGGGCTAACACCCACAGAAATGAGCCGAAATTGCCTGCTTCCACTTCCTTGGCCCATAAAATCAGACCAGGCCTCATCCAACCCCGCCGAGCAACATGGACCTCTTGTCGGGCCTCTTGCGGACCCCCTCGTATGATTTTTCGAGAATCTTGCGCCGGAACCCCATGCAGCGCCAGAATCCGTGGGCTAACACCCACAGAAATGAACCGAAATCGCCTGTTTCCACTTCTTTGGCCCATAAAATCCAACCAGGCCTCATCCAACCCCGCCGGGCAACATGGACCTCTTGCCGGGCCTCGTGCGGACCCCCTCGTATGATTTTTCGAGAATCTTGCGCCGGAACCCCATGCAGCGCCAGAATCCGTGGGCTAACACCCACAGAAATGAGCCGAAATCGCCTGTTTCCACTTCCTTGGCCCATAAAATCCAACCAGGCCTCATCCAACCCCGCCGGGCAACATGGACCTCTTGCCGGGCCTCTTGCGGACCCCCTCGTATGATTTTTCGAGAATCTTGCGCCGGAACCCCATGCAGCGCCAGAATCCGTGGGCTAACACCCGCAGAAATGAGCCGAAATCGCCTGTTTCCACTTCCTTGGCCCATAAAATCCAACCAGGCCTCATCCAAGTTCACAATAGATTAAAATATTGCATCAAACTAACAATATTCATTTATTTTTTATTACATAAAATATTGTAATTATTTAATAGCAATTACTATTTATATATGATTTTTCAAATTGACACAGCACTACGTGCAAAACACGTATACTGGACTAGTATTATGAAAATTGTAGAATATTAGAATCGCGACAAATGACATGCGTCTTTTGTTAGCTATAAAATGCTTATTCTACTTGTATGGGTGTGTTGTTCCTGACCCCATTCTACAGTAAAGCATGAATAGATGACTGTTCACGTTTGATCTTCATAAAAAAAAAATTATTCAAATCAAATCCATTATACAGTAAAGTGTGATTGGATGACAACTCACATTTGATTCTCATAAAAAAAGAGTCAAATTTACTCAAAACAACTTCATTCTATAGTAAAATGTGAACAAATACAAATGTCAACTCACGTTTGATCCTCATAAAAAAAAAGCTATTTTACTCAAGATAATTCCATTCTACAGTAAAGTGTGAGTGGATGACAACCCACATTTGATCTCATAAAAAAAAGCCAATTTAGTCAAGATAATCCCATTCTACAGTTTAGTATGAATAGATGCCAACTCACATTTGATCCTCATAAAAAAAATGCCAAATTTACTCAAAACAATCTCATTCTATAGTAATGTGTTAACAGATACAAATGTCAACTCATGTTTGACCCTCATAAAAAAAAGCCAATTTACTCAAGATAATCCCATACTACAGTAAAGTGTGAGTAGATGACAATTCCCGTTTGATCTTCATAGAAAAAAAATTAATTTACTCGAGAAAATCCCATTCTATAGTAAAGTGTGAATAGATGTCAACTCATGTTTGATCCTCATCAAAAAAGTCAAATTTACTCAAAACAACCCAATTTACAGTAAAGTGTGAACAAATACAAATGCCAACTCACGTTTGATAGTCATTAAAAAAGTCAATTTACTCAAGATAATCCTGTTCTACAGTAAAGTGTGAATAGATGTCAACTCACGTTTGATCCTCATCCAAAAAGCTAGTTCGCTCAAAAGAAACGCCAACTCACGTTTGATCCTCATAAAAAAAAAAGCCATTTCACTCAAAACATATGCCAACTCACGTTCAATCCTCAGCAAAAAAAAAGCCAATTCACTCAAAACGGTAACCACCTACAACTGTTCGAAAATAAAAATTTCTCTAAAAATAATTAGATAATCACAAAACTCAAATTTAGCTTCCCAACGAGACGATGATTTTTTATTTTTATGTAACTTAAGATAAAACTAGTTGATGAAAAGTGATAAAATGGTGATTTCCAATTTATCATTTTTTCACACACTTTTGGTTTGATCAAGTATTCTATTAATAATTATTTTTCTAATTCTCAAAATATATTTTCCAAATAAAATGCTCAAACTTTTTACTATGTATCCGTCCTTCCACTTATGTGATATTTTAATTGATAATAAGAAAAATAAAGATCTTCACATATTGAAAACAAGAACTAATAATTGATATACTTATTTATTTGACAAATTTATTATTATAATATTTTAAAAAATTAATTAATAATTATTGTATTAGTTTAATAATCAATATAAAATAAGATGGACAAATAAATCATATAACAACACTTAAACCTAGCCAAATACCAAAAAAAAAAAGAAAAAACTTTAGTGTTGAAGTACTAATATTTTCTTCATATATTATTCGGCTACCTGCTAAATTTTTTTCATTGTCCTTTTTTAAATCTATATGTATGTCTTCAATAAGTTGAAGTTGCGTCATATCCTATCTAATCATCTCCTCATTATATTTTTTCAATCTACCTCTGCTTCTCTTAACGCTTGCTACATTCAACCTCTCACATCTTTTTGCTGACGCATCTACATACCTTCTTTTCACATGTTCGAACTATTCCCCGTCTTATCCCGCATGTTAGCCACTCTCAATTTATACATATAACTTTATTTCTACCTCTATCGCTCCTAGTATGACTGACAATTAATTAGCTAAAGCAAAATAATACAATATAAATAAGATAATTACATCCTATCTCTATTTTTTTCCAAATTACAAAAATCATTAGATTTGGTGGAATGCGAATACATCATGTACGTCCTGTGATGTATCTAACTGATACATCTAACTGATACATCACGTAAAATGATGTATTCGACGTCCCGATACATCGTATAAAATGATATATCTGACCAAAGTACAATAATTTATTCGATTGATACATCGGATGTATGAGAAAATAGGAGAAATTAGGGATTTTTATAATTGTTTCATATGATAACGAATTTTAGAGAATATGTCAAATAAATTGTCATAATTTTTCCAAAATTTAATGACAAAATTTTTGGTATTCCAAATTTAATACTCAATTATGTACAAAAATAAACTCCCAAAAAGTTAAAATTCCAATTTTGTCCACTTCCCACCTTTTCAAAAACTCCTTTTTTACACTCCTTCCATATTCGTCTCCTTCTCTTCTGCAACTACTTTCTGCTCCAAAAATGGCGCAGCAGCGATACAAAGCAAACGACACCCATCGTTCGAAATTCCGAACTTATCTCACTGCCTCTGAATACTTTCTTCAACAACGAAACTTCGAAGATTGCCGTAATTACGCCTTAAAAGCCATTGAAATCGACCCAAATCAAACTGCCCCTTCACAAATCCTCGCTATAGCGAATGTATTACTTCTCTCTACCACCATTAACGAAGACCCAAATCACTATTGTATCCTTAACCTTCCTCTCTACACTCAAAACCAACAACTCATCAAGACCCAGTTCACGAACGTTACGAGTCTCGTAAACCCGAACAAGAATCGGTACCCCTTTGCTTCTGAGGCTTTTGGGGTTGTACTCAGAGCTTGGTCTGTGCTTTCGAACCCGACCCAGAAGACCCGTTTCGATAACGGGTTGAAAAGCAAGGAAAAAGAGAGGAATACTTTTTGGTCTGTGTGTCCATACTGTTACTATGTGTATGAGTTTTTGAAGGATTATGAAGATTGTTGTTTGAGGTGTCAGAATGAGAATTGTAGAAGAGTGTTTCATGGGGTGCCGATTGTGGGCCCACCTCCGCCACCTGAGGTGGCGGAGAAGGGTGAGTACCATTGCTTTGGGTTCTCTGTTTTGGGTACTGGTACTCACCCTTTCTGGTCACCCTTTGTGGCGACGAAGACTAATGAGAATAATGTTAAGTCTGAAAATGCCGGAGAAAAGACTAACGAGAAGAAAAATGTGGATGAGTTTATTGAAATTTCTGATGATAATGAGGATGGAAATGGAGGAAAGTTGAAATCTTCAGGGGTTGAAAAGACATTTGTGAAAACTAATGGTGTGGGAGGTAATTTCAAGAAGAAGAGGATAAAAATGGAGGCAAGGAGTTTAAATAAGGTGTTGGGAAAAGGGAACAGAGTTAACATGAAAGAGATTGTTTATAATCAAGAAGAAAGGTTTGAAATTGAGGGAAATGATGATTTTGGTTTGGGTAACTTGGGAGAAAAGACTAATGAGAATACCGTTAAGTTTGATAATGCAGGAGAAAAGACTAACAAGAATACTGTTGAGTTTCGTAATGTGGGAGAAAAGACTAATGAGAATACTGTTGAGTTTGGTAACGTGAGAGATAATAATGTTAAGTTTTTTATGGGAGATGATGATATCTATGTGAGTATGGAAGAAGGTTTTGATATTGGGACATTGTTTTCTTGAGTAATTTAGGAAGTTCTCTCCTTTGTAGTTGGGTGGTATAGGTGAAATAGTTTAGTATTCCTTTGTAGTGAATAGTGATAGGCCTTTTTTTTTGATCTATGATGCAAATATGACATGAAACTTTGTTTCATTATGGATGACTAACATAACCAACTTTTTGTTTCCCTTTTTAGAGTGTTTTTTTGTTCAAAAGTGTATTGAACACTTGCTGTATCATTAGTCTGAGTTGCGAGTTACGTTATAGAATTAGTCAAGGTGCATGCAAGTCAGCACTTGGCACGGATATCGCGATTACAAAAAAATATTCTTGTTTGAATGAGCTTATGGATTGGAAAAAGCTTCAAAGTCACAAGACTTGTATTTGGGCAGTTGATTCACCAATTGTTGGCTTTTTGTTATCTTTTGCACATCTTTAAGATGATTGAAGTAGATAATCTGTGAACTTTTACTTGAGCCGAGAGTCTATTGAAATGAACCTCTCTATTTTCTCAAAGTAGGAGTTCAGTTGTGTACACGCCGTCCTTCTCAAACTCCACTTCTAAGATTACACTTGTTGTTTGACTTTGATGTAAAGGTTTACTTGATAGATATGAATATTTCAATATGTGTCATGCACTAATAGACTTTGATGTAAGGTTTACATTAACTATAGTTATTAATAATGGATAGTATCAATAAATTATATTTAATTACATCAGCTACTTATTAATTATACCTTCTATCATAATCCTCGATTTAAGAGTCATGTGCTCCATAAACTGAAATAGTGTCATGTCCTCTACCGACTCCATGCACCCTTAGTATTATGTAGCTACGCCCCCGACTCCTGCTATAAACCAACCTCTCACACTTTCTCACTAGCCATAAGGTCTATCCGGGTAGTCTCAAATTGGGCATGAACAAATCTACAGTATGTATCCAAATTGCTAAAAGGGCCAAAAATAAAAGGAACACAACAATTTACAAAAAGCCTTCAAGACTAGGAAGTTATGTTTGACAGATTTAAACTGCCACAGACATTATATTGAAAATGCCATAACTCATCCTAACTTACGCGAAAATCGCGAGAAAATAGGTTTGAACTAATCACTAAAATCTACAGCTCAACAATCTCCGGCTTTCCCAGTGAGCAATTTCCGCTACTGAACAGAAAAAATGAATCATTTACCTTCTATATGATGTAAGTTTTCCTACCAAAAATGTTTTGGTTGAAGTGGCTATCGCGAAAGCTAGCTTTTCGCATAGCGTGGTTCCTTCTAATCCACAACTTCCCAGAACGTTTAGATCACCTTAACGGCTAAAGCAGCTGGCATACCTCTTGATGGAGAACAGAACACTTGAATCGGGTTAGTTGTATGTCATACTCTTTCTTGAGACTAGTCTGTATGCGTGTGCAGCTTCTCTCGGTAAGTCAAGACTAAACAGAGATAGATCATAGTTGAAGCTACAACAGATACACCAACGCAAACACAAACGGTCGTAGCACAAATGTACAAGAACCTAAAAAAAGAAATGTCACTCTTAATCTCCATACGAAATACTTATATGATAAAGCAAAATATTAAAGTTTTGGAAACACTTACTTGGGAGAAAATACACTCCAAACAAATAAATGATTCCGCATTAGCAGCAACACGATTGTGTAAGCTATCAAGAAAATGGAATTCAAACCCAATGGAACCAGACAAGGAAAACCAAGTGTCCTCTTGAGCAACGATCCAATGTTGCGTTTCTCAGGAATCATAAAACCACTTGTGTCTTCCACAGAATTGTACATCACCATGCTAAGGAGGTACAACATTGGTGAAGCATATGTAATAATGAACATTAAGATGCCAGAAAGTACAGTTGAGTGGTTCAAGACACCCTGCAATTGAATCAATGGGGTGCATCAGATTCAATATGAAGCAGACAGGAAATTTAGCATGAAACACAATATTCAAGATTTTTGCGCAAGAAACTTACAATAAAAGCCCCAGCAACATCGATTGTAGCTAGGGTGTTGGTGTTACCAAGACCAAAATGGCCTGCCATTCCCATGTAATAAAGTGCACCAACCTGACACGGGAAAAGGAGAAAAACAAGACTTGTGAAACTAGTATTAAGCAGTTTTTTAAAGACAAAGATGTCGTAATTTTTTTAAAAGACACAAACAGGAAAGAGATTTTGGATGAATATTTAAAGGAACTGACTGACCTCAACCCACTGCCTACGATACTGGTTGGAACAAGAAGAATACCAGATGCTAGCTAGTACTTGCAGGAAAAGAAATAGTACAGGCATTGAGTTTACGGGCTGCTGCAACAATAGCTGTAAAAGAGACCAATAATATACATAACTCAAGCCAATCACGTATGCAGAATCCCTTAAACATAAATCCCAAGCCTTTCCTTGGACTTCAGGCACAGAAAGCATACGATTTTGGACAGGTATAAACCATGGCACAGCAACAACAATAGCTGTTGAACAGAAACCTAGGACTGCATAAATTATCTGAGCCATTAAAGTAGCATCATAACTAACTGTACTGAATGCAACATCTTGATATTTAGTGACATAATGTAGAACCAGCAACCCTGGGAACAAGTGCATCAAGGAAACAGCGGTCATAAAGTTCTTTTTTGACCGTCGGGACCACATAAGAGATACTAAGCTTATGTTGATTAGGAGGATAACGGAAACCAGCTGGAATAACTTTATATAAGTGCTTCCCACTTGCTCTAACCATTTTGAAATGTCAGGAAGATTAGTCCAATTAACACCACCTTGATGCCATCCTCTCAAAAATCTCCCAGAAATGAGAATCACAAAAATTGAGCAAATCTGGATATAATTATTCGTCTTTGGAACCAAGGTAGCAGCATTTGTATTTTGCTGCATTACTTTTCGGAGAGATAACAAATAAAGTGAGGATGTCATGAAATGCCATATGTATTGCTCTTCCTCCACCAGAGAACTGGATCCCATGCTTATGACAACGATAACAATCACCACAAGAATGAAAATCTCATCCAAATGCCACCAGCTCAAGTCCTTATTGGCAGTAGAAAACTGATGATTCTGCTCAGAGGAAACTTGCTTCCATAGTAGAAACAGAAGGCTCAGCAGTATCAAACATGAAACAAGCATAGCAGCTACTCCAAATATAAGTCGGCCAACCGGTTTCTGAAAAACATTAAATAAACCTTACAAGAATATTGCAAAAAGATAAATACTATTGAAGAATTAAAAATCATGGAACGCTCGGCTCTATTACTTCCTGGAAATGCAAAAGAAAACTTTTATAAAGTTAAACTCACGTCAGTTGCTCTATGAGATAGCCACTCACTTGCAGTTCTTAAGAAATTATGATATGCCATAAGAATGCTGTGACTATTGTCCCCACTAGCAGATCAATATGAAATATGAGAAGAAAACAACACAAGAATCAGTATTTTCCCCAAATAAAACTTCCAAGAAAAAGTATGTCAAATTGGCTATTACAAACCATCAATCACCTTTTCTCTTCCCCGGACTTCCAAGATCTGTGAAGATCTGCAGCCTTCATATACAAACAGCAAAAGGTCTCCTCCAGACTAGCATAACCTCTAGTCCTCTCAGATCCATCATTCCTGAAGTTGTCGCATAAGAAGTTTTCACATACTAAATGAGGTAATTGCGCTTCAAGGAGCCTAAGCAATTGCCAGGAATTCAACTCCAATAACCTGAGTTGTTGGTCAACTGAAATACTTGAAGAAAATTAAAGAGGAACATGACTAACTTTATAACACATATATAGTTCAAAAATTGACAAAATACATGATTTTGAAAAGATGGTCACAAGAAATTGCAGGACTGAAATAATATATCTAGATTACTCTATATATGCTGATATTATGTCTTCCATTTCATAGAAAGTATGCTGCCACAACATTAACCAGATCGGATTCGAGCTTGATTTATCTTGTCAGACTTGAGCACCAAGCCTAATGAGAATTCCAACCATTCCCATTAGCCTGAGCCTATTCAAGGTGCTCCAACGACAAGTTGTTAGGAGTCAAGTATAACCTCTCAATATTAGGCGTCATAATATTGAAAATGCATACTTCAGTTTGGTCCATGGTGAAGCCCATTTTATTCTGAGGAACTTTCCTCCCAAATGAACTAGCATTCACTATCATGAGCCATCAAGGAAACTTCTCAATCTCAGACTAAATTATGCCCATGAAAAATATCCATTCTAGTTCCAGCGTCAAATATAAAGGATGGCAATGTCCAAAAGTGATTTTTTGTGTGTGGGGAACTGCATATAGCAGTGCCCAGTTCCCTTTTATAGTAAAAAACCAAGATAACAACCACTGATAATTCCCGGAACCACAAAGCATATGCATAAACTGGGATTCTTTGAAAACCTTCAAAAATTGTGAACATAGGAGAAGCACCCCATGTAAAACTGTGATTACATATTAGACTAGATTAAGCTCCCCTAACTACCATATGATTAAACATGATAAATCTGTGCCATCTCAACTTCACGATTCAATCAAGAACAGCCAAGAAGAATGCAGTCGGAGTATATTAAATAAGTGTAGAATCAGTATGGAAAAGTGGAAACAATGCAAAACCTTGGCTAGTAATTGGATAAATTAACTTGAAGAACTGTGCTCTGTGCAAGAAACTTTCTCATTTGTTGTTCTTATACTCAGAAAAACAAGATGAAGAAAAAAGCAGAATCCAATTCCTCAAGCCCATGCCTCACTTGTGGATGCAAAAGGCAACACGATATCCAAACACAGGCCCCACAGATTCACCCACCACTATTGTCAAAGGTGTGCTTAGGGCCTGAAGCAGGGCTCAAAACGTGTTGAGCGGTTCGTGTTGCTTAATGTGCGCTTCAATGCTATCATCAAGGTTCTACGGCATACTTTCCTTGCCAATGAGCCTCTTCTGAAGAGGCGAAAGTAAACCATTGATATTTCACTTTGTTGTAATCTTTTTTCAATTTCTTTGTTCATAAATCATATATTTGCCATTCATAGTTACAGTTATAAGTCTTGGACTAAGCATATATATTTGTATTGTATTTGTTCTCCCTTGGCACCTTATCTCATTAAAGCCCATGCTATTTGCACAACAGACCATCGAGCTTTTTTGCGCTTTTTGTTTTTGATTAAACTGTCTCCTATTTAGATAGTCATCATCACTATGTAATATATATTCTGACACTTGTCCTTCACAATTATCACCAGAATATCAACATTCTATATGGCTCGGAATTAACAATATGAACTACCAAATCAGACCTGTTAATGATTTGAAAGTTTCTAGCATCAACATGCCGACATTGTTCTTTGGGATCGGAACACCAAAAAGAAGAGCTAATGTTGAAGCAAGGTCCACCTGAAACACCAGATTGATGAATAATTAATTTTTTTTAAAAAAAAGTTGATGATTTGACAAATCTTATCAGTGTCAAAAAAGGAAATCCAGCAACTTCTATCAAATACATCTTTTTTTAAATAAAACAAAAACCTCCTACAACATTCAATAAAGATTATGGCAAACGTCACTGCCTATAAACTTACTTTTAGCAATACCCTGTACTTCAAGTTTTTTTTTTAAAGGACTTTCAAACAAAACTTATTCTATCACTCTTTTACTCCAATTTTTTATTTTGAAAAGCCAATATTGCATAGTTTTATATTAACTTCCATGCAGAACATGGGTGAAACACGAGCTATATTTAGAGATTTTCTCCTAACTTGGCCATTTATTTTTAAAGCATACTAATCAGAATGGAGGCACTGTTGCACTTAACCACCTAATACCTATATTGCTTTGACTCTTCAAAAATGGCAACTGGTGCATGTTGGATCCTCCAAAAGTCGAGTATTTTTGGAGGACCAAACAAAGGTACGGCAAAAATTTTGGAGAGTCCAAGCAACATAAGCTAGCACAAATAACTGTTTCTTGCAGAGAACTGATACACGCAAATGATAAGAAATGGCAAGTGATTCCAATTTCTACCAATGAAATAATCCATGAAAAGTTAATCAACAATAAAATTCATAGTCAATACCTGGTTGGCGTTTTTAGGGGTGCCTGTACCAAAGTCTGTAGGACCAATAAAAAGTGCCAAAGAATCAGCTTCCTCAAATGTTGATCCTCCATGATTTCCATTTTCAGTCATTCCATGGTCACTAACTACCAACTGCAGATGGGTGCATACCATAAACAGAACAATAGATTACCATGGTCAGAATAGTGAAATGCGATCTTTGTTGAGTGATCAAATGATATTTTCAAAAACTAGAGTAGTATGATGCCACAACACTTTCTCCACCATTCAACAGGAATATTAAGTGATGTGTTATCACACTTAACATATTCAGATGTTAAAAGAATTAGAAAAGAGAAATAGTACTTTAAAATTTGATTAAGATGTAGGTCAGTATTGTTAGACTCATTTGGAGGCACCTAAACCCTAAAGATAGGTAAAGCTTAAGTTAGGCGCTTCCCCTTGCTTAAACAACGCTTCAAAGCAAGCACCAACATGTTTAGGAATAAACTTAATGCGGATGGGATCTACTTTAGAGAGAGCAGCACTGAACAATAAACAACCAGCAAAAAAAAATATTAATTAATGAGGAAACATATGAGTCTGTTACTTAAAAAAAAAAAAGCCAATCACTCCATACGAAGTGGGAAAAGCCGAAGGGATGGACCAAAAAACTCTGCCCATTGATATGAGTCTGTCACTTATTAAGAAAAGGAATTTAAAATAGAAGAAAAGTAGCCAGACCATCTGAAGCACAAACTTAACTACATTGTAGCTTCAAAATTGAAATTTTATACCAATTCTGAGCTTAATTTACAGTTTTTTTACTTCTATGTTTCACTTATAGTTTTTTCAATTACTTTATTCGTATAATTTTTTGTGCCTTTAACATTTTTAGCATTATTGCACCTTTGTTTATTAAATCTCACATCTTAACTATATATGAAGCCCCTGCACACTTTGAAAATTTTTGCATTTGACAGTACCAATGTAGAATTTACATTTCTGTTTCAATGATCCAAGATACAGTTAGATGTTGTTACATTAGAGAAACCAAAGGAATAATAAATGCATGGCGTCTGACTTCTCCACTATAAGTGTATCATGAAAAAAGCCCAATACACTTTATACGGATGGTCACTGTTGAATAACAAATTGCACACATCGCTATGCTGAAGCATCAGATTTAGTTAGCTATCGAAATGGGGAGAAGGAAAAGAAAAAGGCAAGAACTCAAATGTCATAGTTAATGGAACTAATAGTTCATCACTTGTTACTACTTCATATCTATTGTGGGGAAATACTCCTACATCCAGAATATCACAGATAACTGCTAACTTATTGACTAAGCTACATAAGTCTTGGAGAAAAGATAGAAGCACAAACCAAGAGTGTCCGTCCTTGATCATTATTGTTGGTAGGTAAAAAATTTAGATCGATCGTCTTGATCACTTCATCCATCTCCCTGAGTTTAGGGGCCATTAGCCCACTGTAATAAGCATCCCAAGAAAGTGTTATGAATGTACTATCATTTGTTTATTAAAAAACTCAATGCAAAGTAACATGGCAACACCTATTGCGCCCACCAAGATGTCCAACATGATCCAAGCCAAGATAATGAAGAATCTGAAACAGTGCAAGCTTGTGTTAAATAAAAGTAGCGGCAAACAAAAAAGCAACTCCACCGAAAGAACCAGATGAACCATCAGCAACATGTTTATGGATCTCAGAGGATGCCCCATTTAGAATATAACTGACAAACATAAGCCATAATCAGAAGGAAAATGATATAGATGTTTTGATAGAGAGAGGAACTGCTTTCAGCTATTTTGAAATGAAATCCCAAACACAATGTGCAAGATTGACTTCCTGTAAATTAATTATAAAAGGTCTTGTACTAGAACATCCAGATGTAACTGCTAGTTCAATAATGATTTCCACATATCTAGGAAAAAATTGTTCTCGGAAAAGGAAGTTGTTCAATAAGTTTACTAGTGTTAGTTGGAATTTGAAACATCAACAGGACATGCTAAAAGAACTGGCAATTAGAATGCATATACAGATGTTAAATGAACAGATGACTATACATGTAAGACCATAGAAAATAAGACTTAGGAATGAGGTTGTAAATTTGCGCTCTCAAAGCAGCAAATTCTGGAACATCTTATATGAAGACCAGTTCAATAAATGCTCAAGAAGGAAAATCAGTTTACTTCAGCATCTGATTAATGGTAAAAATAGTGTCTCAGTGTCGGCATAAGCACTATCTCCTCACTAAACCAAATAAAGCAAAAACAATGTTTTAGAAGCTGAGGCAAACCTAAGTGACGAGGCCTTAGCACTTTGGTCAAAAGCAAAACATGTAAGGAAGAGCACTTCACATGCATAGAGAATTGCCATTGCATGATGCCTTTAAGACTGACAAAGTGAAGCAAAGTTCAACGAGGTGTGCTCCATTCACTCACTTCTATCTAACTTTCTATGCCAAGGCAAACCCTTGGGAAGAGAAGCACTCTTCCTCTACTTGGGGCAATTGATCTGGATCTTTTCCTTCCAATACTAACCAAAACTTAGATTGCCTTGGTTCATTGAAGGAACAACTTTTCATATAAGCTTTAATTTGCAAGGGATAGGCATTCTGCATCACATGTCGAAGTAAATTAACCTTGATGAATTACACACATCAATAATGATAAGATGATGATGAAACCTAGACAAAGATGCACAATTACAATGATGATGATGATTTGTCAGGCTGAGTTGGGATTAAGTACAACAATTACAGCTACACTGTAAGGAAGAAAGACAGCAGTTGCTGCTCTCTTCTGGCTGCTGCCACAGGGCATGCTCCTTTAATTCAATCATTTTTTTAGCAACAGATGTTCTCTTTGTTATCTCTCAATTGATTTTGCATGCTAATGTTTTTCCTGACTGCAGTCAGCTTATACGGAACATTTAGTGCAAGTACTAAGCCCATATATACTAAAAATTTTGCTTGCCATTTTTCTTTAAGATTGTGAGGAAGTGTTGTTTGTTGCTCACTTCCTGCTAGAAGTGTCCTAAGAGCCTTGTAGCACTGTATTTCCAAAATTGAGGAGCTCCTACTCAGCAAGCAAAACTCAAAAGTCAGGATTGGGCTACAAATGCCAAACCCTGATATTTAAATATCTACACAACCAACATTTAACTAGCTCTTACGGAAATGTTTGAACAAATTAAATGGAAAAAAATTACCAGAAGACTCCAGTCAGTGCGACTAAGTTCATCAACCAAATGTCGAGATACATTTTGATCTACTTGGACAGTGTCTTTCACCTGCAGAAAGGATTTCATAAGCAGCTAAGAAACTTCAACTTTTCAGCACTAAGTACAGATAGACCATTTAAATCTTACACCTTAAGCAGCATTCTGGCTGACCTTAGACCTAGAGGTAGATAACACCCTCCACCCCCAAGATATTGTCTTACTTTCAACACCAAACTGAACTAAGCAAATCCATGTATAGCGCTAATTCTTTCTTGGACAAACGAAGGATAAAACAGTAAGAGAAGCAAAACATATTATTTTCCTAAGATACAACCTTGGAGATATATTCCCCCACATTCACCTCGTCTTTCTCTAGAGTTATAAGATCTTCTCTTGGAAAATATGATCTTCAGCTGCCTCTCTGGTCTTACTGACTGTCTATTTCTTTTTCTATTTTATCTTCAGAGCTTCTGGCTCACAATTAATGCACTCCTTTCTAGTTCCAAACATATCTTCCTAGGACATAAAAGAGAATGGTGACAGTAAGTTTGACTAAGCTTAGCTCTTCTGCTGATATAGTCTATTTGTGCTTCAACGTCATTAGTTTAAATTGCGATGTGCATCAAGAACATGAAGATTGCTATTTTAGCTCAGTAGATAAAATTTTGACAATGAGGCAGAACTGAAAAAGTCCAGATCAAAATTACCTTCATGATCTGCAAAAATTTTGAAGCATAAGTTTACATGAATAAGAAAGAAGAAGATAGGAGCATATATTTGTTTAAGCACAATTCGTAGCACAAGTGAACTTCATTTGCTGAAAAAGGTGTTTTGAAGATAGATGGAGCTAGGTCTGATAAGATGTCCTTACTGTAACAATTTTTCAGACTAAACAGCTATTTTTTAATCAAGACACACTAAACAACTGTCCGATCGAACAAATAACTAAAAGAATGGTAACTCACTAGTAAGTCTCAAGAAACATTCTATGATTTTGCAAATTAAGAAATCAAAGGGAATAATGAAGGAAAAGATACCCAAAAACACATAAAGCTGGAAAAGGGACTAAGTTAAAGGAGTGTGACAGAAAAAGCTAAACCACTATAGAGGGGAAAATAGCTACACCACAACGAGTGCAAGAGAGAAAAGAGAGTTACTGAATAAGAATGCTTCAACTTTCTAATATTAATGAGACTTACAAAGAAACTGCTAACACCATCATGCCTTGAAAACAATCCAGGAAACAACTTAAGCCATGTGTCATCACCATGCATCACGATTTTCCAACCAACTTTTAGGAATTGAACTGTGACAGGAAGAGAAACCATGGGACATGTTAAGGCATCTAATCTGGAAACCACCTAATCAATTGACAAGCTATAACTTAAAAGGGACTTTCTACTTTATCCAATAAAATTTCAAGAAGATTTTCCAACTAACCAATTATGTTATCATCCAGCAACGCTTGTGTGTTGAAATTGAAGGCCACATCCAAAAATCCCCCAACTGCACCAGAAACCATGGCCTGCAACCACACAGCTACTGAGAAGCCTACTTCTTGAAATAGAAAATTTGTCCAAAACTCATTCGATTACCTTCAAGCGAGGCATTGTGACAGTAGGAGGTGCAGCCTTTGCATGATACCCAACTGCTCTCCCCTTACTCAATAATGACTGAGTATATGGCATAGCTTCCTTGAAAGACTTCGGTGGAGGTTCACCATCTTTCCCAAGCACGAATTCGGCTGGAAGACCATCAATAACCTAAGCAAATAGATTTTATCAGCAAAAGGAAAAAACAAATCATGTTTCCATCCAGATGTGCCCAGAAGGATTCACAAGTAAAACATTTTCAGGCAAGATTAAAATAACAAAACCACTCACCACGAGTATCAACCGATCAAATAAAGGAGACACCAAAGACAATTCCTGCAGTTTTACCAAATTAAATGCCATTACTTTTAAGGGCAATAGAGCACTTTAGCATATCCATTGCAGAAGCAACAGAAAAACCGCATTAACGCATACACCGGAAAAATAAAATGACATTCTATTGAAACAGACAATAGAAATCTCAATAAGTTCCAAAAATTCAAGAACCTTAACAAATTCTTAACATGCCAAACTATATTCATAATTACACAAAATGATATCATTTATAGTAAAAATTCATATAAATGGGATAACACAATATCTAAGCTGACACAACATGAATAAATTCTTTTTACTACAAATATGATCTTCTTAGGCCAAAAAGAACAAATCCCCCACAAAAAGAAGAAAGACACAAACCTAGTACAAAGAAAGATTCTACAAGATATGATCTTCATAGCCCAAAAAGAACAAACCCCCCACCCCCAAAGATGAAAGACATCAACCTGGAACCAAAAAAAAAATCTACAAAATATGATCTTAGCCCAAAAGGAACAACCCCCACCCCACCCCACTCCCCAAAAAAAGGACACCAACCTGGTACAAATATTTGAGCTGACTATCTGATAAATTGGTGGTATTCTGAAACTCAGCTGAATCAGCTCCAGGCGGATAAAAACTCTCGACCCCACTGAAGAAATTAAGGTAAAACAGAACAAGAAGGGAAATCTCAATTATACAATTTTCCAGAATGCAGATGAAAATCCCAAGCTCTTACAATAATAAGATGCAAAAAAAGATTGGATTTTTACGAAATGAAACTGAAAAATCACTTCTTTTTTTAATTACCTGAATCCAGAGAGTGCTGGTTTAACAGGGAAGAAACCAAGAACAAAGAGAGCAAGACCAAATACTTGGATTAAAACAGCTAATACTGCAATTACTGTCAGCTTTTTACATGTTAATGAAGATGAATTCATTTTTTTTCCTCCTCCTTCTTCTTCACACTGTCTGTTTTATATTTTCAACATCCTCAACTCTTGGGGTGGGTGGTGTGGGGGTTGGGGGGATGCAATTTGCTGTATATAAATAATTAAAATTTATTAGGGGAGGAGGGATTAATGCGAATACTTACGAAAGATTATACAATTTATATATAATTAAAATTATTATATATTTTTTTAATTGAATTTCAATGGCTTATTGGGCCATTTTATTAATAATCAAAGAAAAAATAATATTTATGATTCAAAAGAAAAATTACTTATATGCGATAACATTTTTATTTTTATATTTTTTTTTATAATTATTTTGGTGTGTTTCATACCATGAGAGTATATATTTTAATGGTATCACTTGATACCATCAAAGTATAATATATTCTGGTCGTATCAAAAATGAAGAAACTGTTTGGTATCATTAAAGTATGTAGATACTAATGGAGTTTAAAGTTTAATTAATAAGAGTGTGATTTTAATAAATAAAATGTGATTTTAATAAATAAGATTGCTATTTTAATAGTTTTTTCTCAATTGTTTCTAATTTATTTCTTTTGAAAAATCTCAATCCTATATGATACTGATAAGGAATCAATATGCTTATCTGAAGTATTACATAGGATTAAACTCAATCCTATATAATATCGCTATGGATTATACGTCGACGGATTCTTAAAAAAAATTTAATTGTGTTGCTTCACTTTTTCTAAAATACCCCTAAAAGCCAAGCACCCATGTTGACTTATTGTATGCTTACTTTTATAAAATACTAGTGGCAAATATTGTGTGTTATAAGGACTCAATATATATTATTTTTTTTCTTTTTATGTGACGCAAATAGAATTTGGAGAGTTAATAATTTTAATATAATTTTTAGATATTTTAATTTTTAATTGTTTGATTTATAGAATTTTTTAAAGCAATTTTCAAATAATACATAATACTTATTTTTGTCCAAAATTATGTGGTGCTAATAAAATTTTGAAAATTAATCAAACTTTTTATATGAATAAACCTTCAAATTGCTCAAGCAAGTATGTCGACCTCCTTCTTGCTTGATCAACTTCTTCCACATTTGTATATATAGTATAGACTACAAGAAAGTTTGTTTGGTATTTCCTCAATTTTATTAGTTATCTTGTTTTACTTTTTGAAAAATTCATTTAACTAATTTTCAATCTAATTAGAGCAACTTATGTTTTAGTTTACGATAGTACTAGTAATCTTTTTATAGTTTTGTTCTTTTTTTTTCTTAGTTTATCATTGTTCATTAATAATAATTTGTGCTAGTATGTCGTTTAAAACATTTCGAATTATCACATGATCTTGTTGTTAATTTGGCTTCTTTTGCGTTGTGCGTTGTTTCTTGTTTCAATTCCTCTTCATTGTCTTCTTCTTTATACCGACTTGTTGCACTTGAACTATAGGTCTTTCAAAAATAAGCTCTTACCTTCGTGAAAGAGTAGTAAATCTATGTACATTTTGCCCTTACTGGACTTCACCTGTTAAAAATTTCAATTAGTATGTTATAAACAAAACATGACAAATATAAAATAGAGAAAATAGTATTCAATTGAACACAAAATTTTAATAGGCAATTGAATTAACAACTTAATTTCAATATCTAGATTTTCCTAATTTCAATATCTAGATTTTCCTAGCTTCCTTCCTACATTCCCCCAACCAAACAGATGAATAGAGTCCTCTGATCTTCAGCTTTATAAATAAACCAACTGCAATGGTCCAAAAAAAAACAAACAAAGGAAGGTAAATTAGCCAACAAGTATAGATACAAAGTCGAGCAAGTTATTAATATCAACTTTTTTACCTCATATTGCCATCTTTTTTCTGCAAAGACGGACAACATTCTCCTCATGTGGTCCTTTATAGGCATGGATTTGAAAAGTTTCTGTAGTCATATCCAAAGCCAGGTTAAGAACTTTAACGGTCATAAAAAATTCACGACACTCACCCGAAAAGACATTGACTTTTTCAATGAAGTCAATCTTGTACTTATAAACCTGCAGCAAAGCGTAACACAAGAAAATCATTACAATTGGAGTCTTATCGCAAAGATGAATAGAATAGTGAGGCACATATGCATATACATACACTAGTGTCCCTATTGTTGTAATCATCAATAGCATGGTTAGCTAGTTCCATCAGCATGTCGGCTTCTTTTTCAAATTCCAAATATGGTATATATACCGCTGCCTTAGCATCACCCGGATATTTGTCAATGTCAAAACCCTGTCAAATAAGCCATCAATAGGAGTTCATATCAAAGTAAAAGAGCATAGTTCTGTCTCAATTTTACTATTAGATATAGAGAGAGAAGTTAAAACAGAAGTTGAAGAAGCTGATCATGAAACTCAATCAAACATTTGTATTCAGACAAATGAGGCACAAACAATGGTCATGATCCCATCCATTACTTTTTCTAGATATGGGGGAGAAAATATTTTTTATTGCAGGCAACAAATCTTTCGAGTTATTAAACATTAGTGAAGATTATGATCGATGGTTCACTTTGATTGAACGTGGGAGGAGGTTCACTAGCAGCATCAGAATCGATGAAGCAAATCTGCGTTGGGTGTGTGAAGATCTCCTTGAAGCTTCTCAGGGAAAAGGAAATTGATGTAGATGGTGGGCAAGGAAGATTTAATCCTACTCATACAGGGTAGTAGAGGCACATTCAAGGTAAACTCTGCATACAAGTCGTTATTTCAAGATGGACAACAACCTTCTCATTGACCTTGGAAGCAGATTTGGAAACCTAAAATCCCTTTCAAGGTGGCATGTTTCAATTGGCTTCTGGCAAGAGAAGCAATTATCACACAGGAAAATCTCAAGAAAAGGAAGTTCTCCATGTGTTCTAGATGCTATTTATGTGGCAAAGAGGTCAAAACAGTCAACCATCTGTTTCTCCAGTGCAAAATAGCATCCCAACTGTGGAGGATTTTCATTAGTCTCAAGGGTTTTGCTTGGGCTATGCCTAACAGGATCACACATCTTTTGTACAGTTGGGGAGAATTAGGGGTGGGAGCTGCAAATAGTGATAGATGGAGGATTGTTTTAGCTTGTATTTGGCGGACTGTTTGGCTAGAAAGAAATGCAAGATGTCATGAGAGCAAGAGTTGTGATCTTCAAAAGATCAAGCTAAATTGTTCAGGCTTTTTTGCTTCTGGTTTAAACAGATGTATTTAGAGGACACTGAATCCATTATAGATATCCTAGGTTCCTGCTAGGATTCAGATTCAGTTTACTTACTTTTCTGACAAGCTGTAATTATGGTTTTCAGTGCAATCTATGTACTGATTCAATGAATATACACAAATGTTGCCTTCTCAAAAAAAAAAAAATGAATATAGAAGAAGAAATTCAACAAGTGGATTTCATTAAGTTTTCCTGTTTTCTTTGTTCTCTTTTTTTTTCTCTGTCATCAACACTTTTGGAGGTGGCTAGCATAGCCCTTAATGCTGAGGAATACAAAGTTATCAGTTTCCAAAAAAAAGGGTAAAACAAACACCTAATATGAAATTCAACATCTAAGAAAAACACACTCCAATTTTAGGAACATTCCCCTCCATTGATTTTGGAATTGTTGAAAACAATTACAATTAATATCTCTACTCAATTACAGGTTAGACAAAGTCACAAAACAGCTAATACGAAACTCAATACCTAAAGATACACCGTCGAATGTTAATAATAAAGTAAACTGGCATAACATATCTACCATTGACTTTGGAATTGTTGAAACTGCTTATAATGGTTAACTCTACTCAATTAGATGATAGACAAACAGCTAATATGAAACGCAAAGCCTAAAAATACACACGCCAATTAACAAAACAGTATACATAAGGTGATTTTTGTTTTTATGTATTAATAGATATTTCGAAATCCACTATACTATTTTTCGATCACCTTACTAGAAATCTTAGAACTGCCATTGGACAGACAAACAGCTAAATGTAAAATTCAACATCTAAAAGTACAGACTTCAATGTTAACAAACTAAAGGAACTGGAAAAACGTATCCACATTGATTTTGGAATTAATTTTGAAATTACTGAAATAGATACAAGTTGAAGGAACACTTTTTTTCTGTCTAATTTAAACGCATGCAAATTAGCAATAAAATTTTATTTAAACTCGAAATTTAATCAAACAAACAACAATCTATGAAGCAGTAACAGCAGAATTCAGATAAACATACATCGGATTGGACAATCTGACGGAAGTATTTCTGATAAATTTGGCGAAAAATATCGCGATGCTGGTCTGAAGTGCCTTTTGGGAGAAAATCGTCGTCATTCCAGAGATCCGCATTGGACAAAAACTTGCCGGGAAGTTCCTTCTTCCAGACTATGAATTCTTCTTCGCTCGAGGTTCCAACCTTTTACCAGAAATCAACGACAATAAGTATTTTCTTAGAGGGACCTCAAATGGTGAAAGGGTATAAATTAGGGTTTAATCTACTCACCTGCTGCATTTTTCAATTCCACCGGAGAAAGATGGTAAATAATTGTAAAAATGAATAAAATATTTATATTAGGTATACAAATTTGTAAGTTAGTAATTTTATTACGGAGTTTATATCTTAAAAAAGTCGCTCTCAACTTTGAGAATTTATGGGATATTATTGAACTTTATGTTGTACTGATAAAATTACTCAATTAGGTATTTGTATCAATAAAAACATTTAACTAAATTATATGAAAAAAGTTATCATGATAAAATATTTTCTTATTTATTATGTAAATATAAATCAATAAATAAATAAATTTAAAAAATTTTACATGATAAATTTATTATTATTTTTAATTTTATGCAAATATGACCTCCGAAATAAGTAAAATTTGTAAGCTGATTTATACAAATAAATTTATTAGTACAAATTAAAAATATAAAACATAAAATTAAAAAAATTAAGAAAAAAGTGTAAGCTAATTTGAAGGATATTTTTGTCTTGATATATTTAATCTCGTGGTATTAAATCTCATACATTACTAATACCACCAAATGGAAGGTATTGGTTAATACCACCGAAAATGTTTTAACTAAAACATGGATTATTTATGCATGAATCTAAAATTCCTACCAAACATAGTATTAATTAATATCATATATAATACATGGATTACTTCTCCTAGTACTTCCTACCAAACAGACCTTAACAAACGGACCTTAAGAGTTTAATTGCAAAAAAGTTTGAAAATGCTTTTATAGCAATTGTTTTTTGTCTGTGTGGTTTTCTTTGTGCTTTAAAACTTAGACGAAATGAAAACTTTTTTTTGTAGTCTGCAAGATATATTAGGGCAAAACTCTTTTGCTTTCAACCTAAATTGCTTGGATTTGAGTGCAGATTTTTTATATAGATGTGAATTTAGAAGTCCGATTCTTCATGATCAAAATTCATGTAGGTACAAATTTAAACATGCAATCATTTGAAACTCATAGGCCCTCTCTGACAGAGCTTTTCTAATTCTTCTTTTGAAATTTTTTGTCTTGTTCTTTAGCAACTTGCCAAGGTAGTGAGAAGGTCTGCGTATATTTCTACCCTCCTTAGACCCCACTTGTGGGATTTAACTGGGCATGTTATTGTTGTTGTTCTTTAGCGATTTGTATAAAGAATCAATTTTATGTGAATTTTATCATCATGCTTACTAAAGAAATCAAGAGATTTGGCGTCGATCAACATTTATAAATAATTTGATAGTTTGGAACATGTGATCCTTTTGTTATTTAAAGTCCTCATCCTTTGGTAGTACATTCGACAGTCGAAGCCTTTTTCTTACATTATAATTCTACCAAATATATATAAGCTATAAATTTTCCAATAGAACCTCAGCTTAATAAAAAAAATAAAAATTCAAAGCAGATTGAAAAAGAAAGGGTTATATTAATTAAAATTTCCTTTTTACTACTTCATGACCTAAGATTGTGGCAACAGCTAAAACTGCGAGTGCTTTTTTTTTTTTACTGGTTTCTAAAAAAAAAAAAAGAATTATGGTTCCTTTCCTTCCCCTGGAAGCAGGCCAAAGCAAAACTCACAGATTGGTAAACCAGTAATGACCTATAAATGGTGAAACAAAGAAAGGTAAAGTTAGCCTCGACTCAAATATATCAGTCCCAAAAGACGAAAAACGTCAGATATAAATTGGTCCATATCATAAACAATACACAATACGTCTGTTTCTGTCGAAAACAGACAACAGATATAATTTAATAAAAAATCCAAGATTCAATCCACAAATATTTGAATACCAAGTAATATTAAAAAAGATTTGGATTATGTATATAGAAATCAAGAGCATTATGGTTGAAACATGGTGACAACACCACCAAGTTCTTTCATAAAGCAGCTAATGCACACAGAAGATACAACAATATTGACTTGTTGGAATTTAAGGTTGAAACATGGAGACAACAACACTAAGTTCTTTCATAGAACAACTAATGCACAGAGAAGATACACAAGTATTGACAGTTGTAGTTTTTATGCAGCAAATAGTTATACAAAAAATATTCTCCAAAAAAAACTATGCCCATCTAACACACAAAATAGCACATAAAAACGAGACACATATAGTAAACTTTAATAGATTTTTGATTACCTCTCTATCCTTGGTGACCACACGTACACCAGCATGGATTTGAAATGTTTCAATGACTGAACCAAGGGTATCAAATATAATGGGGGATTAATCACAGAAAGCAAATAAAGGTGCATACATTGCATTCTTTCTCGTTATACTCCTGGATAGCACGATTAGCTAGCTCCATCATTAACTCAAGTCTGCCATAGAAATTCTGATATGGTCTTAATGGACATACTCTACCACCCATGTAGTCATCAGGCTATTAGGAGGTGGTAATTTGTCTGCGCCATGCGCGGTCATATAACTCATTAAGTTACTAATGATTCTTTAAGTATATTCATATATTTATTTAAAAAATTAAAATAGTATTCACCTAAAATTAAAATACTATTTAAAATATGGAAGCTATATATGTAATAGTTTTAAAAGAACAATTAAACATTTAACATATATACACAACTTCTACTAATGAAAGATTTGAAAATTCAAAGAGATACACTACTTTGAAAGCTTTTAAATTTATAAAGGGTAGGAAAGGATGAAGGATAGAACAATTAAAGACAATGGCAAATTCAAACCGGTTTCTTTGAGGGGAAAGAAAAAAAGGAACCGAGACTCTATCTTCTTTCATGCTCAACATTTTCTTTATAATTCC
The DNA here is from genome assembly GCA_029948455.1 of Solanum rostratum. Lineage (NCBI taxonomy): Eukaryota > Viridiplantae > Streptophyta > Magnoliopsida > Solanales > Solanaceae > Solanum > Solanum rostratum. The sequence goes on along the minus strand of CM057053.1, from coordinate 1,879,097 downwards.
ATGTGTTCTTATACGGAGAGATCAACGATAACAACATACTCCTCAGTGGAATCTCACAAATGGGATTTAAAATATAGGCAGATCTTACTGCTGTCTCATATAATATAGATAATAGTGAGGTTGTTTTCGGAAGACCCTCGTCGAAAAAAATTCGTGTACATACAATAAGGCCAAAAAAAGAAGATCAATCTACAAAACTCACAAAGCTCAAGAAAAATCTAATCTAAATTTCTAAAAAGAGGGAAAAGGGGTAACATTCAAACCAAAAAAGAGGGTTGCGTTGCGTTAAAGATGAATTAATTTTTTTTTTATGTATTTTTCATTTGTTTATTCAATGTTTTGGATTAGGATGTGAAAGTGAGAAATGGTAGAGTTATATTAGGAATTGGTAACTATCCAATTTAAAATTTTCAAAGTGTAATAACAATTTGTTTCTTTTCTAAACTAGTAGCGAAAGTAGTGCTAGTACGAATCTAATATATATTATTTTTTAGTTTCAATATATGTGACATCAAATAGATTTTTTCTATATATTTTAAAAAGTATTATAAAATTGTAATTGAAGCAGCTAATGAAATATTATGAAGTCGTTGAAGCAGACAGGTCTATACATAGCTACCTTGAAAAGATTAAATTAAAAAGCCCACAAATTAGTTTTTATTGGCCCACCAGAAGCTACTCAAGCAAGCAGCCAATATAAGTTATTTTTGTCTCGATTTATGTGACATCGATACATTTTTTATATATATTTCAAAAATTATTGTAAAATTAAAATTGAAGCAGCTAAAGAAATATTACGAAGCAATTACCAGACATGTCAATACACAGCTGCCTTGAAATGATTAAATTAAAAAACCCACGAAATATTTTTTATTGGCCCCACATGAATGATAAAGGAGAAGAAGCAGGGCAGAAAGGACAACAAAAAGTTGCTCAAGCAAGAAGCACGGCCGAAAGTAGTAAAATAAGATCGTCCATTTTCGATAATTATTTTATTCCGTTTATAATTATTCCTCGAGTAATTTTAATGTGTAGATTTTTTTTTTATGAATTATTTATTTGTTTATTGGGTATTTAAAATATCAATTGGCATATGATAGATGAGTGATAGTCATATTCGGGATGATCCTCCAAAGTGGTATTGAGTTGATAAATATTTTTTGTCACACTTTCAATAGGAGGGGGTATACAGGCCAAGAAGGCAAAGTTTATTTGAATAATAAGGGATTGTTTGGTGGCTCATCTAATAACTAAATTTAACATAATTGATATATGTATCCAAACAACTCCTAGTTAGTTAGTCCTTGAAGCTCATGTTATGAAATATAATTAAATCTCTTCCTCCCTTTCTAATATTTCTTACCCAACTAACATTTTGTTACATCAACCTTAGAGCCGATGATTTATAAGAATCTTTTTGGATTATAGTAATAGGTTATTGTTATTGTTTTTTCTTGGAACTCAGGAAAACTCACTCTCTCTGTCACAGTAACTGTCCTTACAGAGGCTGAATTCGATCCTAGGTCTCCACATGGTAGATTCACCTCCCAACCATTCAACTAGGGGTGTCAAACGGGTCCATTGGGTTGAAACTGGGAATGTTAAAATGGGTTGAAACAGAAATTGGGTTGAGTTATGACCCGCCCAAATTTATTTTGGACTCAAACGGATCGGGATCAAATGGGCTAGAATTTGGGTTGTGTCATGACCCTCCCAATTTGACCCGCTCAATAACAATAATTTTAACATACCACAATTTGAATCTCAACTCAAGAAAATAAAAATAAAAAGTTACAAATAGATGGATATATAAAAATATAAAATAGATAGTAAACATACATTACATCCATGCAAGTAAAGAGCCTTTGTACGAGTTGAAAGTGAAGATTAAATTGGACTCAATTGAAAATTCTTTCAAAATGGGTTGAGACTTGAACGAGTTTAAGATTGAGCCCGATTCAAATAATCTTGAGCCCAACCCATAAAATTTTAGGCAGATTGGGCGATTTACTTGACACTCTTACATTCAAGCATGCCCTTGCAAACTTGATGTGTTATTGTTGTTGATGAACAATATAAGTGCCAAGTAACCACTCTACTATTACAAAAAATAAATTTAACTTATATTGAGTTTGTAGACATATTAACACAGGGTTTAGGAAATGAATATCAGCAGTTAACTTGCAAACCACATTACTTTGATGCTCATGAAAACAAAGGGACTAATTTGGGGAGCTAATAAATATCTTGATAGCAAAGTGTATGTTGACTTCCATCTGTTTCACCAGTGCAGTAAGCCAAAAATGGCATAATACACATTGTTACACATGCTACAACTATACAAAACTTGACAGCCCAATTTTGAAAATGGGGACAGCATTTAACACATTTTTACCAAAATTACAGGCCAAAAAGGCAACACAGCTGAAATAATCAGCACATCCAAAGAGGGTTGTTGCACAAGAGATATGCAAGGCCCTACGCCGAAGCAATAAGATATATCATGACCTGACATCCTTCAGCACTCCGTCCTTCTCAAGTTCACCAACAAGGTCTTTCAATGCAGGAACCTTCGTGGCAAGAGTCCTGTAGAGTCTGGAATACCGAGCTCTGGTTCCGTCTGCTGTCTTTGCAATAGCAAGAAAGCTTACAGCTCCTGGGAGCTGTGTGAATAACTGTTTAATCTCATCCAAACTCAGATTTTCAAGAATAGTTGGTCTGGGAACAACTCGGACAATCTCACCCCCTTTAGGTTCTTCAATTCGAGCATCAGCTTTAACAACCAGTTCGCAGTTTGAGTTAGCTCCACATTTGATGATAAATGGGTTCGTCGAACCTGTGTTGAACTGAAGAACATTCCATTGTGTCACGTCAGTTTCACCCCCTAATCCCACATCCGCAGGAGGCTGAGAAGCATGTACATTCTCATGAAGCCGGTCATCCTCTTCAGGAATTAACTGTCAAATTGTTAGCAAGATAAAATACATTAGTTGAAAGATGAAAAAGTATCCTAGTTGAATGACCCTCTCATATATGCATAGAACTGGAAATATATTTGAAATAACGTTGGACTAAAAATTTGTAATCTGAAATTATAGCGCCTTATATTAGTTCAGCAATTTCTCTTCTTAAAAAATGTAGCATGTTAGATTCTCCAAAAGTAGCGTATTTTTGGAGAATCCAACACGGGTGCATCATCGAAAGTGAAGAGTCCATGCAACTTAGATCTTCTGTTCTTTGCTATCACTAGTTCTCTCGTGACAGCTCAGTTGCAGTTGGTAATAGCATCCACTCAAATAGTCAAAGCTAGAGACAAGTTTCCCGTTAAGACAGTATTTTCTTGAGTCAATAGAATGTTATTGCATCTACACACAACCTCAGCAGGTAAAAATCGGCAAATATGCCTTCCTCAGTTTATTGAAGAGCTGCACATCTGCAGTATTCATGAAAATTTGATGCTAAAACATTGTATAATTCTCAAGATTTGGACTCCTATCTTCAGGATGACACAGAAACACCAGGTAGTTAACCACCAGTGATAATAGTAAATATGTACCTCAACAGCATGCCGTGCTTCATCAATGTGCCTCTGAGCACATGGCTGATCAATGTCAAGCAAGGAAGGCATTCGTTCTGCAAGTTCATCTAGAGAAGCTAGCATAGCCTTCTTCCTACTCTTGCTGAGAGTGTTCACAGAGGATTGCCTCAGTACGTCCTGTTTAAATTAATTCATTAGATCGATCTTGCCTTTTGATTCAGTAGCACATTTTAACAAAATAACGATCCAGAGGAAATTGACGGGCAAAATTAACAAGACACCTTGACTAGTTTCAAAATGCCATCAAGGGAAACCAAGGATGCAAGTCGGGCATCTTCAGCTGCAGTAGAAGGATTTCGAACCGGCGAACTCCCATCTTCTAGGGTCAACATTGTCATATCACTTCTAATTTGTTGCAAAATCTGTTTATAAAAGTAACTTGAATCATACTTGCTTTTCAAACCATCTAAATTCAAATAAAATGATATATGCAAGAATAATGAGTTTATCTGACATGCTAGGGGCTATTCAGGAACCTAGGCATAAGGATATTGTTGATAACAATCCTCAGCCAACTTTTTAACACCTCCTGGAACCATTCAGCAGTTCAGGATATAAACATAAATTGATGTTCTTGCTTTAGAGTTTATCAAGAAATTGTGTTTCACTTAAAATATTACTTAATAATAGAAAGAAAATGTCATGATAATGTGCCTTTCTTGATCAAAAGAGATCCAAAGTAGATAATCTTAGGCTATGTTGGTCCATCGGTAGTTAGGGGCAATTATTCAGTATTACTTGGAGATTACATTCATTATCAAAAGAAGCAATTCAATTTAGCAACACACCTTTCTTCTTTTGTGATCAACAGATTCTAAAGCTGAACGCAGCTTTGCCACATGGGTAGAGTCCTCTGCCACTTCAGTTGACAGTGTATCTGCAATGTCCTGATAAAGAATTGAATTAGGACGAGATAAGCAGAAAACAAGACAAAAGATGGATGCTAATTGGATCCAATCTATTTTTTGTGTGTAAAATTGTATAAACGCTATGACAAACTGCAAGCAATTAAAACAAAGAAGTCTGTTATTAAGATTGCGCTTGAAAAAAAACTGCAAATTTCGTTCCCCCACCCCCATAAACAAATCAAACCACCCAAAATAAATAGATAGTACATAGCTGCCCGTTTAGCAAATAGCATAACCTGGTCGGAGATTTAAGATGTGAATTTATACATGCAAACTCAATTGAACTACTTGCTAAAATGTTCTTTGAAAGAAGATGCCCTAACTTAAAGCCTGAACAACTTCTGATGCCAAAGCTATGCTGTTTCTATGATAAATGAGAATAAGCTGACAAGACACCCATGAATGAGCAAAACTTGCTCACCTGGAGCATCATTCAAGCAAAATTTTATATTTTCAGTAGAGTGGATACGAATCCAGATTTTTCCTATGTCTTACGTGCGGGACTAAATCCTGGTGCTTGTATTATAAGATGGGAACTTCTAACCGGATGACATCTCACCAACAAACTCCTTCCACCTTTGCCAACCATAGAAAAGTAAGCCACAACAAAAACCAAGCAGATATCGACAGGTCAGAGGAAAAGCAGAAAGAGAGAAGTTTTGGTGGCCCCTCCGACTTTTATTTTGTAACAAGGGTGAAAGAGAAAGAAGAAAAGGAAGAATTTATTGTTATTCCCAAACATATTTGAAGTTCTAACCGGATGACATCTTCACCAACAAACTCCTTCCACCTTTGCCAACCATAGAAATGTAAGCCACAACAAAAACCAAGCAGATATCGACAGGTCGGCGGAAAAGCAGAAAGAGAGAAGTTTTAGTGGCCCCTCCGACTTTTATTTTGTAACAACAGGTGAAAGAGAAAGAAGAAAAGGAAGAACTTATTGTTATTCCCAAACATATTTGAAGTTCGAAAGCTGCCATCGTTTCTAAGAGATGCAAGGAAGCTCAGATCAAAATTACCTCTAAAGCAGAGCTACCACATATTTCCAGTCCTTCCGAACCAGGGAAAACATGGGTAAAGAATCATTTTACAATCACACAACCAACTGAAGTGACAAACACAAGCAAATACAAACACATAGTGTTCTTAGAAGCATAATCTGAATCACCTAGAAAACCTATACCCATATGTTGTAGTATTGCTGACAATTAGTTTCTTAAATTTAAAGCCAGTCTCAACAACAAGCCAGAAACAAAGTTAGCACAGTGCTTCAAGATTTGGATTCACATGAAAAACAACATAAATGTTATAATTTTAAGGAAAAATGTAAAAAGCAGGTGTCTTCAATTCTTCGAAAAGAATTCAAAAGCTTGTGTGTCAGTTCTTCAAAGAAAACTCAAAGATGCATGAGGAGATGAATATTTAACCTTAATGATAATAACAATAATAGTAATAACCTTATCATCCCTACAATATAAACAACTGTGTATTGTAAACAAATACTGATTATTAGACATGGATAGACAAGTGAAAAATATAATAGTGAAATGCAGCGGATATGAAGCAGCAAATAGAAACATGTCACTTCAAGATATCACACAACTCTGGCATGCAGTCTCAATTTCCAAGGAAAAGTCTTTTATTGAAAGGGCTACCTCACAAAGATAGGGGCGAGGTCAATATACATCCTACCTTCCCTAAACCTCACTTGTTGGATCACACTTGGTATGTTGTTGTTCAATAGTATATAGTGTAGGGAGTGAAATGCAAAGATCACATGGAATGATGGAATTACCTTCAAGTGCTGGAGTTGGGAATTGTAAACTCTCTTTGCATATTCAGATAAGAGCTGACCAAGTGCATCAGTGCTAGGGGGCATTGCAGCACCTAGTCCAGCCATCCAGCCATCCATTATTGCAGTAGACAGAAGCTCGAGCTGACCTGTTGCTCCACCAACTGTGTCATCAGTGACAGACAGAAAGTCGAAGTTCTCGGCAAGCCAATTCCTGATTTGGCGCTGAAGTTCGCCAGCTGGAGTATGTACAAAAAGACCAGCAAGACCTCTGTTTCCAACCGCAAAACTTTTAGCTTCCTCAGTTATCTCCCTAAGCTTTCCACCAGTTACATGCTGCCTCTGTATTTCCTATATGATCAAATTCCAAGTCACATAAGCCAATACCAATTGAATGTTATATTAACATGCACAGATAAAAAGTTAAAGAGACACGAGAGGGGGGAAATAATAAATAAATAATAACACAAGCAGCACAATCAATTTCTTTTATAAGAATTGCCTGAGCCAGCTTGACCGCACCCTATGTCACCAGGCACCTGCTACCTCCACCAACACAGGTACCTTGCAACTTTGTCAAGGCTTGGGCAGATGAAAGGAACTAGTGTTTTCTGGTGGGATTTGAACCCTGATCTACAAGGTTTGCACCTCCGCTTTATTAACCAATGGGCCACACCTTTGGATGTGCATGAGTAGTAAGTACGTGCTTCTTAAAGAGACTATATATCAAGTATGTAATTGATCTGGACATTGCCCAGGAGAACTCATGAAATGATGGCAATTGGAATAACGCAGGCACTGATATCAGACAGAAGATGTGGTGGAGCATTGTCCCAATATGTCTTTGGTGGACAATTTGGAGGAAAAGGACTTCAAGATGCTTTGAAGATTTAAATAACTCTGGAAAAAGTTCAAGGTGAAGTGTGTATTTTTATTTTACGTTTGGTGAAAGAAGTCTTTGTACAAGAACTAAAGTATCTATTGTCTCACTGGGTGTTTGTAACTGTCATGCAAATAGCTTTTGTTAATTTTTTGGACTACTTCAATATAATATACTGAAATCTGTAACTGTCCTAAGAAAATATTTATTTCCTTCAACAGACCAAATAACAAAGCTTATTAGACAACCTAAGAATTACCGAAAAAAGATGCAGACAGAGAAAAGGGACAGGTAAGTTTCTTGTAATACGTATAACTCACCTGATCAATACCACGTATCTTCAGAACGACAGATGAAAATTTTGATTTCTTTTCTGGCTTTAAATTTACTTTAAACCCTTGAATATGTTCATCAACCAGTGCATTCCTACTTGAGTCATGGTGCATAGGTGATCTTCCAGGGCTACTACCACGGCTAGAGCTTCTGCTTTGGCCACTATAATTAGCTTTCTCCAGGAAGCGCTCAACAGGAGAAACCTAGATATTCAGCAATCAGTTGCCTTCGACAATCAAATAAAGACAGCAGAAAAATCCACTGAAATAATCTCTGGAAGAACAGCCAAGAATCTGTTACCTTTATTGATTGCAACTCCGGCGACCTAGCAAGCAAGGATCTTATGTACAAAATCCTAACACGGGAAACAAGCATGGTATCCATCACTCTCTTTGGCTCCATTTTACGAATGAAAGCAAAGACGGCATCTCGAATTTCAGCAAGTATTTCATGCTCCCTGGAGGCACCTGCTTTGATGACTGCTGCTAAAACCTGATATATATACCCATTGTTGTAGTTATAGAAAGATAGGGTTCATCAGTAGGTTCAAAGAAAGTAGTCAGCTATTTGTAGATAAACTGAAGTTGGTGTCATCGCACCATCATCCAGAAAAGACTAAATGACCTGATAACAATTCATATAATACAACATATAGGGAAAATGGTTCAAAACACTCCTACTATGGTCGAAATTGTTGTTACACATCCCAACTTTGCAGGGATCCTATGACACCCCTGGACTATTTTTAACTAGAATTACTATACCTTTAACTGCTTAGGTGGCAAAGAGTGTGTAATTCACTCTGAGCAGAAAAAGATGCTAAAATTTGTTTTTATAATAATTTTTTATAAAAATATGTATTCATTTACTTTTTCTTTTTCCTTCTCTTTTTATTTTTCCTATTTTGTCATCTTCTTCATTTTATCATCATTGTCACTGGAATTAGCACCGACGTTGCCGCCAACTCTTCCATTATCATCACAAACTTCATTTCTTCAATCACATTTAACACATACTACAACTACAATGGTTGCCACTTTAGCCAGAATTTTCACCCTCCCAAAGCTCTATAGATCTTCCACTGATTCAAAACTCATTCCACTTCTCTCTCATATCACCTTAAGAAGAACAACTTGCATCACATTTCTCTACCATTATCACTATTACTATCCTCATTAGGCCACCGAAAGTTCATCACTAAAAAATAATTTAACTATTAATAGAAATTGAATTTTTGCCGGAAAATATATCCAGCCATCAATAATTTACTTTTTCCAAATCTGAAAATTGTATTTTATGATTACTCTGGAACACATTTGCTAATTTAACTCAAAAAAAGATAAATTGAAAAAAGCAAAAATATAGAAAGGCAAAAGAAATGAAGTAAAAAAAGAGAGAAATGAGAGGAAGCGCCATGGCTTCTTGGCAGTAGCAAAATTGGGAAAGAAAATAAAGAAAATGTGAAATACAATATGATAATGAAAAGGAAAAGTTTAAAAGAATTAATTTCTAAAAAAAAGCTAAACAAAAATTTAAAAGAAATAAACACGTGTCAGTATGTTTATGTTACCATTTAACACAAATTTGGGTGTAACTTTTAAAGGGGTATATATTCCTTTTAAAAATTGTTCAGGGCGATCCTAGGATCCCCACAAAGTTGGAGTGTGTAACAGCAATTTCAGCCATGAGAATGTGTTTTACCATTTTCCCAATCATATAATTACTTCTTGTCCAGCTTAATTTCAAAATTGTTGCTTAAAAACTTGATATTTCAGTAAGACTCCGGATAGACATATTCTGGACAGACTAGAATACCAGAGAGAAAAAGAAGGATAAGATCTTACCAGCATCAGAAGCTTGTTTGCTCCATCAGAGATTGCAGCAAGGCTATCATATTGATCAGGATCAAATTCGTTCAATGCAGAAGTAAGATATTCGCCGGCTGGGGTAGTCTTGACATTTTCACCACCAGATTTAACCAAAGCAACAGTGCCATCTGGCTTATCAGTTGATGAGGACAGTGTTGGAGCATCTGTAGCACGTCCTTTGACATTGATATCATTTCTGTCACCCACAATGCAAGATAAAGTTAATAACCATGAAAGTACAGAAAGACAACAGGGAAACCAGAATAATATATAAACAGTATACACCTTCCAGATTCTCTATTCTGAGCAGTTGGAGCCTTTGGTAATGGACTAGACACCTGTCAAGAAGAGCACAAACAAGCTTTACTGCTAACAGCTTTAAGATAAGACTAAAACACTCTTTCAGCAAGAGCAAAATGATCGAGCCACACAATCTATCAATTTAGCATAGATGATCAGAAATAAAACAAAAGCAAAATGCATTCACATGATTATTACAAGTGACTAATAGCGGAAATCTTCTGATATAAATACAAGAATGTTTAACGAACACCAGAGAGAGACTCATTTCATGGCACAAGTGTTAACTCCGCCAGTCTTGCCAATAATTCCAAATTATGATTACAATGTGTCCAAAGATGTCTATGTGGAGCTAAAGGAGTTCCACTTTCCCTGTCAAGATAAACATCATAATGCAGGATATCTTCAGCCGGTTATTTCCCGTAAATCAATCACTCTGTTCTTCAGTATCATTCTCCAGTAAGGTAAAACAGAATTAGTATTTTTTTTATTTCTCATGACATATTCATCTCTTAGCCACTTTTGTTTTCTACGGAGAATTTTAGATCTCAATCTCAAGTTCTCTACCTAATAATCAATGATGTCCATATATAAGGTGTCCTCAAGTCCATTGAACCCGTCATATCAAGAGAAAATAACAGTGCAAGTGTTGAATACATAATTAAGAAAATCTAAGTTGGCTATCTCCAACAATTTAAGTTTTCAAATGAGATGGCCACACACTTCACCAATTAGGAACAAATGTACTGAAGAATGAAACCTTAGCATATCCGAGAAAAATACTTGGGACACCATTATTACCTGCGTTGATCCAGCTAGAGAGGCTTTCTCTGTCAAACGATCAAATAACTTCTCATTTTCTTCATGCAATTTCTGTCAAAAAGATAAAAAACATTAATGACTCAAATGAATAGCAAGATATATCTAACCAGGAAAAAGCTCAAAAGAGTTGGATTTCCATAACTAGAAGATACTAATTGAACATATAGATAAAGCCTAATCATCCTCATAATCATTCCTCTTTAACAAAATTTAACTAAAGAATACAACAGCATGTATTATACACAGTCAGCATGAATAACTACCTCAATAAGTGCGTCACGTTTCAAAAGTTCCTCTTCTAGCCTCTTGGTAACAGCTGCTGAGTCAATGTTATCCCTTGTTGCCTTCAAACCTGTTTGGTCTGCAGATCTTAACTCTGACCCATCTTTTAACCTGGACTCACTGGCACGTACTGCCTCATTTAACTGTGATTCAAGACCTTGCAATTTGGCCTACAATATAGTGTGATCAGAAACTTCAAGCAGAACCATGTGCCAAAGGAAAATGTATTTCTTCTACCACAAAATAAAAGGTGAAATGCAGTTTAAGTTTAAAAATGTAGATAATGCGAGAAAAATATAATGATGAAGCAGACTTGCAGAAACCAAAATAGTACAGTATAGAATGTTGACTGAATAGATATCCATCACAAAATCGAAAACAGTGAGCCTTGAGGCAATGATATCCTCTTTCAAGTTTGAGTCACTGAAATAGCTTCTGTACCAAACAGGGACGCACCCGCACATAAGTAAATGATAAACTGCTTGACGTGAAAGCATGAAGCATCTTGAATTGAACAGTTAAAATGTTTGAGAAGTTCTTTCTTAAATATTCTCATTGTTGTCTACATAGATCATAAACTCCTTACAACCTTTTTAATTAAGCTTGTAAGATCATAATCCCCCAGCCTCAAGGGTAAAATGTATAATAGTCGTAAGATGTTTCCCTCAAGGGAAAAATGTATGATAGTCTTAAAATATTTCCCTCAAGGGAGAAATGTATGATAGTCTTACCATCATAAACCCCTTTAATGGCCTACGTAATATCAATTTGAAAGTTTTTCTTTTTGGGTGGGGTACATCAGGCCGGGACTGTTGCGCAACGACTTGGGGTGACGCACGAAGGCCCAGATAACAATCTACCTTGATTAATACTTGATATTAACCAAAAGGCTGAGAAAGGTAATAGCAACAATTTGAAATTTTCCAGCAGTATGCAACAATGAATGGAATAATGGAACAAGATAACATCTTAAAAGGTAGACTAACTTGATTAAGTTATACCAGATACACGACTTAGAGAGAAAAAGAAATTGTATAAAAGCAACTAACCTGCAACATCTGAATGGTTGAATCACGTTGTTGTATCTGCAATTTCTGTTCTTGCTCCAACTGTAAAAGTTGAGCTATTTGATTTCTAATTTGAGTATTTTGATCCTTCTCTGTCTTAAGTTTATCCATAATCATGATATTCTCAGCCTACATCAGAGGGAAAACACCGGATCCTCTTAGTAACATGATTCTTGACTAGACACAAGGTTTGAATTTATCAGTGTGGACAGAGGAAAGAAAATTAGCATACTCTTAGGCCTCATTATTTTACATTAAGATTAAGATGATACATCTGAATATTAAGATATGCGTTGAGATTTACATTTATTTAAAATTGAAAAGATATGCATTGAGATTTACATGCATGAATCTGAATATTAAGATCAAAATACTAAATAATTAAGATTGTATGTTTCTCCAACATCTGAATGTATAAAAATTATCTTCATCTAAAAATTGATAAATATAATATTCAATAAAAACTTTTTTTCGATTAAGTACATAGATTTCATTAAAAGGCATAAAAAGATACAAGGCAAAAAAAATTACAGCAAAAGAAGGGAACTGCTCTTGTACAAGAATTTAATAAATAACTAAAGAGCAAACATAATCCAAAAAAAGATCAACAGTGGTTAGAGAGGCCTAGTTGAACCAGCTATATAAGAAGACCAAACAGTTGGATTTGAGATTGTGGTTAGGAGTTGAAATCCCATCAAAACATCTACGATTTCTTTCATTCCAGATGCACCAAAAGATAGCAGCAGGGACCATAAACCATGTTCGTTTAATGTTAGTGGTGAATGATGACGTGGTTGATAACATATAATAATGACTAATGGTGTTGGTCGTCGATAGAGATTCGCAGTTATTGTGGTAATAAGGATTGGTGGTGATGATTATAAAAAGTGTCTAGTAAATGGTGACAGTTTGTCGTAGTGATCGGTTGACGATGGTGGTTATGGGTGGTTGCAATTGAAAATGATGAACATTGGCAGCGTGGTTGATAATGGCCGCAGTAGCAGTGGATGGATGGAATTGATGAACTGACATCTTTGTAGCATCCTTTGAATAGACATTTTAAGTATATTAAGAATTTCTTACAGATCTTAATTATTCAAACTCACTAAGTGGTTATAACATGAAAATAAAATAACCACACTTGGCGATAAAGATCTGAATGATTATGAATAGAAATAAAAAGGACCAAGTAATTATCATAATGATGACTTCACTTGAACATCACATGAATGAGATAAAAAAGAAACCTAATTCCCAAACATGTAAAAGAAATTCTTCTACACCAATTAACAGACTCACCATGTCGATCATTTAGATTCATCTTTGGTTTTTCTCTTGATCTTGCCAAAGGTAGATGATCAAGATTATAGGAAAATGTATGAGAGAAAGAGAGAGTTACATAAACAAAAACATGCACAATAATATTGCTGGGAACAGCATAGGACAGACTAAAAGATAAGTGTCTCCGATAATATATAGAAGACCCAAAAGTCCCTATGTAAGCATATAAGCTTCAATACATCTAAGAACAATTAACCATATAGACTTCTTCTTAAAGTACACTTTAGCAGCTTTCACACAACAAAATATATCACCACAATCTCTTAAGAGACACATGCAACCAAATAGTGACAAGTTCAATTTTAGTAGCATAAATACGAGCTTTCCTCCTTACCCTAACAAGATCCATCTGCTTTCACACAGCAAATATAGCACCACAATCTCTTAAGAGACACATGCAATCAACTAGTGAAAACTAAAAAGTTCAATTTTAGTAGCAGAAATAAGATCTTTACTCTTTTATTACTCTAACAAGAACCACCTGCTCTCACACAACAAAATATATCACCACAACCTCTTAAGAGAGGCTCGCAACCAACAAGTGGAAACTTCCAATTGTAGCAGCAGATATAAGATCTTTCCGTGTTTATTACTCTAACAGGAACCACCTTGAAGTTTAAAAAGTTACAAGAAAACAATATACAGGAAGTTTAGGTGATGAAATAATGAGAAAGAACAGGCAACAGAAAGAAAAAGTTGCAAACCTTTAGATCGGACTGTAGTGCGGAAGAAACTTTCGATGTCTTCTGAACTTCATTGAGGAGTAGAACTCCCTGATCATTGGCCTGTTTCAGTTCCTGTTTTAAGCCAACTATTTCTTGCTTCAGATCAGCAATCTCTTTCTCCTTGTCATAAAGTTCTTTCCGTGTATCATTGGCCTACCAAAATAGAAAGAGTAAAACTCATAATAAATTGACAGACCGATTCATTTCCATATGTATTACCAACCCACAGATCACTTGGAATTAGTGGGTGAATCAAACTTCCAACTTCTCAAAGTCAGTCAGCAATATACATCTACATCACTGAGTAAAAAGCACAGCCTAACCCCAAATAAGAAAAAACAAATTAATAGACAAGGATGTGGACCATCCGCCATAGTCCTGCTTGAGTGTCCACAGTCAACAAATCAAGACTTACAATATCTCTCCATTTCTTGATTGTATCTCGATTCCCAAGGCTTAGCGTAGCATTTCTAGCTCTAGCAGAAAAACTGAGGGAGGATAATGTCTCAGACAAATTTGAAGCATTCGGACAGACATTAACAATCAGAAGTGTCTTTGCACTTTCACCTGCAAAAAGAAGAGAAGAAACATTAGAGGCATCTAGCCAGCAAATAGACTTACAAGGAAAAACAGAATAACAGAAATTAGGAACATGTGTAAGAGATGTTGTAGCAACATATTACACAAGATACTGTAAGGCAAAAAATAACAACTCTTTCCTCCAGATGTAAACATAGATCGCATCAAAAACATAAATGTTAAAGAGACTTATTTAGTTTCGACTTCTGCTTATCAACTAATCTGCTCAATATGCAGCTTCAAATAGTAAGCACCACTTGTGTTGAATTTGACCAACTCCTCTAAAAGCTTAAATTATTAGAGATTGCATGTTGTTATTTACTTAGTTATATCTTCACTACAACCCCTCAAGTGCAGGCGTGATTTTTCTCATGAGCCAAACGCATGAAATTATCATTTTGATAAAGAGTAACAGTGAGAATTGAACCAGGATCTCGCCTGCTCTAACACCATGTTGAAAGGTGTGAAAATCTAATATCAAAAAGCTTAAGTTGTTTCCAAGAACATTTTTTTTTACCTAATTATATCTTCACCAACTTGCACATTAAGTGAGTTTCCGAATCTAGGCCTACACAACTCCAACTCTAGGAGAAACGGTGTAGGGCTAAAATCAAAGAGCAAAATCCAGAAAGTGCACCCTTCAGAAAGCCTCCCCTTTTATTTGGAAAAGCCATGCACGTATCCAGCCAAATATACATTTTATGATTTTATGATGAAGTGTAAGGTGGATCAATCAAAATATACATACATATTACACCATACTCAATATATCAACTTGGCAGTTAGGTGACAAAAATTATGCCTCAGAAAACCAGAGGCAATGGTCTTGCTCTTTTTTGATGGAGTATCATTGATGGCATCAACAACATGATGCAGATAGCACCAAAAGAGAGATTGTTAGCTACAACACTGAGGCAACAGTCTCATACTTGTCCCAGTATTTGCAGTCCATCTTTCTTCCCTTGACATATATATGATTAGTTACATGTTTAAATACTTGTAACAGTGTCTCAAGTTGAAAGATGTGAAAAACATGTATCATGTATAGTATCTTAAAAGCTACTAGCTACAAGACAGTTTTCCCATGTATTTCCCCAATATACACACTCTCATTTCGTGGCTTTAATATGAACTGATAAGGACCATCCTCACACTTTTTTTAGGGCTTTCTTAAGCTGAAAATAGTTTCATCAATTATAAGAATATGAAAGTTGGATTTCTAGAATTATTTCCACATCCCTGTATGATACCATCCAGAAATCTAAAGCTACAACTAATTACAATAATATAAATCAATCAATAAATCAATGATGCCTCAAATCCAAAGCTAGCTATGTTGGCGATAAAAGTAACCAAAAAATAATAAGAAATTTAGTTGAAGTAATAGAGAAGAAGAGTGTAAAAAAGATGAGTAAATGTCGACATAAAATCAAGCACATTGAGTAGAGCTCTTCGATCTAACTGAAGATCAGTTAACTGAATATTACAAAAGAGTGATTCACCATACAAGAGAAAGATGACCTCATCCTCTAGTATGATAAGCTCTAGTCCAAGAGCATATCTAAGAGAAAATAGAAAATACCTAATGAAACAACTTATATACCAAGGCATATAGCTTGAGACCTACTTATAACTGAAAGAAACAGTGGTCTACAAGCAATATCTAGAAGAAGTGTTGCAAATGACCCAGGACAACTTTTAAATAACAAGGTCAACAAGCTACTCCCTCTATTTCAATTATGTGTCTTACTTTCCGTTTTAGTCTATTTCAAAATGAATATCACTTTCTATATTGAGTAATCTTTTAACTCAAACATCCCACACGGCAATGTTTTTACCACAAGATTCAAAAATCTTCCTTCTTTTTCTAAACTCTGTGCCCAGTCAAACTAAGACACACAAAATGAAATGGATGGAGTAATAACTTTCCTTTCCTTCTAAAGCAGAAACAGTTGCATATAAGCATGAGTCTGTGCGCGGGTTTTGTATGTATGTATATGTATTACTATTACCAATATAACAAAATTGAATAATATGAAACAGAAAATTCAAGAATATATTGACCAATATTATAATCAATTGGTTACCTAGTGAGTCTGCAAGTAGTTTGGTGAGCATTGAATTTCCATAAGGAACAATGTCTTTTTTTGATGTCAAGGAATTCAAAACATCTCCCAATCTGCATGTCAATGTCAAAGCTGAATATATAGATACAGAAAAAGAGCAGTAAAAAACAGTATGACAGTTATTTTTCTATCATTTCTAATTGTTTCGCGAGGGTATATGCAATTAATATTTCACAAGTATCATTATAAAAACTAATTTTGGTTTTCCTTGGATAACTATGTCCTCAAAAGCTCTAATGTAATTAGCCCGTGTGTAGGAGCACTTGTCACATGCTTGATTGTGGCACCAACTATCCTCTTTAAGCTTCCATGTCTACAAGCATTGTCTTTTAGAATTCTCCCAATGATCTTGCATGCATGAAAATTGAGAAATAAGACATAACATAAGCTTTTAAAAGGCAATGTTTGATTTCTAGTTTTTTAAAAAATCATCACATGAATGTCATCAGCTAAAAAAGGGCATTCAGAGTTCCAATCCGAAAACAGAAATATACTGAGAACAAAGAGATGGTCTCATGGGGCCAAAAATGCGCAGTGGTCCAACAAATTCCATTTCTGATCCAACAAATACATTATAAACTCCATACTATAATGTCCTAGACGTGGGAAGCAAACAGGCAAGGGTTGAGAATAAAGTATTATTGATAACAACATGAATCACTTACGCAGAAAGAGATTTCATGACATGAAGCAACTCTGTTGCATGTTCCCCACTATCCTCTTCAATAGTGTTTGTACTTCCAGCCAAATCAACAAGAGAAAGCTTGCTGTATGAGGTCTCTCCAGTGATCAAGTTGGAATAATGTATATGTACTGTGACGATCCTAAAAATTGCAAGACCAAAGAAACATAAAACAAGAACTTAGAAAAAATGGTAAGCACGCCTATATTTTTCTCCAAACAATTCAGGAAAAGGAATGCATCATATTTACTAAAAGAAAGTTAGAAACTGCATGTACCTTGCGAAAAGCACAGATACAGTCATACAGAGACATAACAGAGACAGGGTTGTGCCCACATGCTAATCAGGATATTTTTTTCTTTCTTTCCTTTCCAAACTTTAAATTAGATAATCGGGGTTTCAAGAATAAAAAGTTAAGCCAAGAGTACGAAAGAGTGCACAACTGATGCAGCTCCAAATACCTCAACCAAATAATTATATGCAAAGCAATGAGTTCAACACAGAGAGAGAAACAGCAATTTTAGACAAATCAGAATCTGGACTGATATGGTGACATGAATGAACAAATTATTCTTATGTTGAATATGTCTTTTTTCACCATTTTGAATAGGATCATGTCCAACATGAACTAAATTGTTTGTCTTTTTGTGAAGAAAAAGGAAAACAATTATTTTTTCTGTTGAACACATTCACATTCAAAATGGTGCTTTTCTGAAGTAAAACACAGTTGTTTCCAGAACTGTCAAACAATATATGACAGAATATCTCAAGTTTTCATGGACATCTTGCTCAGAGGACTTCAGATTAACTCATGGGCAGATCATAAAGCAATCAAGAAAGTTGAGTTTCCATAAACATAGATGAGAAAAAGGATAGAATCAACAGTAACAGACAAATACCAACTGGAAAGAGTTGTAGACCATACAGATGAGAAACTCCAAACTTTGATCCATCACTTCCTCGATTCTGAAAAGCAAATTTGAGAACTCTGCCAAAGTCTATTGGATTTTCAACTTTTTCTTGCAGAAGTTCTACAAAGCAATCCAGTGACCCCATGCGGACCTTCGGCAGCTCAGTTCCAGAATTTATGAGCAGATCTTGTATCTGCAATAATTGGAAAATCCCTAACATCAAAAAAATTGGGTATGGATTCCTTGTAGGATCTGCATACATAAGGCTGAAGATGAGAAGGCAATCAAATCTAAAAGATAAACAAGACATCATATAGAACCTGTTCATTATGAAGTTCAGAAATGGAAACTGAGAAATTAAATTTGGATGTCGATGTTGCATCGGAGTTGGCTAGATCAAAGAGCTCCTCAAAACACCTAGCATATAAACCACGATCGTGGTTGGATCCTTCCTGCATGAAGGGGGAATGTGAGGAACCAACCTTAATTTCAATCCAACAGCTTAAACAGTTGTATTTGGCAGATCAAAACTTGGTAAAGGCCCAAGGTATTCAATGTGTCTCAATTATAACATCGAAATTGAAATTTGAATACCAACACCAAGTATACAAACTTCGAAAACTAACCTCCTAGTGGAAAGGTTTCAATAAGATCTTATGCATTTAAACCTTTCCCAGCTAAAACGTCACAATTGGCAGTTTTTCAGAACGCATAAAGAGAACAAATGTATGAATCATTCAAAAGAAACAGATGAACTTAAAAGAAAAACAGCCGTGAAGAGATGAGTGAGAGACCATTGTGTGGGTCTTTCCTGAGTGTGCTTGCCCATAAGCAAATATAGCCACATTGTATCCATCAAATGCTGACTGAACATATGGCTGAACATCACTAAAAAGTTCAACTGCACAAGGAGAAACTAAAAATGTTAAGTTGCACACTCATTCAAGATCTAGTATAGAAATAAAACAAGTAAATCCCTAATACCTTGTCCTACATGAGGTCCATAAACCCTGTCTAACTCAAAATCCTTCTTCGGATTAGCTCCGCTATCATCAGCAGTATTGATACGAACTGTAACATCATCAGGAAATTCGACAATGGATGGCCCTTCATCTTCAAAAAGAGGTCTCACACGACAAAACACTTTGATGTTACCTGAAATAATAAACATAAGGTCATCTACATATATTTTGTACTACAAACACATCTGATATATCTCTATGCCTATCAATAGGCAACAAACATTCTGTCATAGTACTGCAAGATTGTCTTTTTCTGGATTACAGTTTATTTCTAGATTTGAACATTTCATGTATATTGAAAATACACATGTGTTTGTACAAGTGCTGATGTATATGCACAGATTTCTTCTCAAAAGACATCGTATATGCCCGTGTTAAGAGACAAGATTGGAAGCTAGAACAATAAAACCAGGAGCATAGACTAAATACCTTGAGCAGTTAATAAGTCATTAAATAACCTTTTCTTCTCTGATATCAGAGGTGAGAGTCTAGCTTCTGTTTCAAGTGCAGCTTCATCTGAATAAATACAGAGAGAAACCAAAAAACAAAATATGATCAGAACGCTAGTTAACAGAAGCCATCACAACCAAAACTCATTAGACAAAAGGACAGTAAATGACAAAGGAAAAGACCAGAAAGAATTTAGCTGTACAACATTCGCAGAAATCTTTCCTCAAAGGCTTCGGAACTTGATTAAACATATGAAGAAGTTGTGAACTAACTTCAAGTTGCATCTGTGTCTTACTTTTGGTTGATCCATCTATTATAAAATCAAAAAAAAACTGCAAAACCTCATAATTTACAGGTGTTTGACACGGTCTCCCAAAATATGTTAGAAAAGCAATCTAAAAGGAGAGGGAATGGAAAAAATGAAACATAAGGTACTTTTAATTTGAACTTTCTAGAAAAATATTGAATTTCAATTATCTATCTTAATCCATAGATTATTATTTTTCCTGCAGATACAAGCAGAAACCCTTAATTTTTAGTAAAGCAAAAAAAAAGGGATTCTCTTTGCAGCTGTAGGAAAAATGATAATCTATGGATTAAGATAGATAACTGGAACCCTTAACACTTGATTATGCAATTAATAGAGTTTAGTGATGAACTTAATCTGTGAATAGGGTATTGGGAGTTAGCAATACTGAACATTTCCAAATATGGTATTATTATTAACGATGACACATCACATAATTTTGTTAGGAGTAGTGACAAAAAAATCGTACACATAAAACAAAAATACAAGAAGAACGATTGTTGAAATATAATAATTGATAGTGATAAAGATTAACCTTCGTATCTTAGACAAAGAAGTTAGCAAGGATAAACTTCTTAATTGTGGAAAATATAGACTCTTAACTAAATCTTCAACTTTGATATCTCAAATGTCATGGTGGATTTAAGAACACATAGTGAAGCAGATCACTGTGATAAGATTTTATATCAAATCTAAACTTGATTGACTCGCTTTAATTAGAGTTATGCACAAAAGGCATCCAAAGATGCTTAACATATATAGCCACACGCCTATAGGCATTCTCGAGGAGATTCCTGGGGCTTTGACTGAAGATAAAATTATAATTACTTTAAGAATGTCTGAAGCATGTGCTAGCGGTTATTTGGGTTGAACTGGGTTGGACCTCATGGAAGGCATCAAAAAATAGAAGAGTACATGTAAATACACAGATATAGTACAGCTCAATTACCAAGCTTGCGGGTTCTATCAGCAAGTACACCGAGGTAGCGTGTCACACGATCTAGTTTCGCGATGGAATATTCCTGCAGGTCGCTGGCTTCGTGTCTCAGCTCTGAGTAATCTTCCTTGACAAGCTGGCCGGAGAAAAAATGTATACATTCAGTAAGAAATTATTTAATTGCTTTTCCCCTGAACAGATAATGTTATGTACAAATAAGATCTTTTTGATTTCCAGAAGAAGGCACCCCAAATTACCTTAAGGGGTAAAATAACATCAGCTCCTTTAAAAAGATCTAGCAGCAATTCTTTTAAAGCCTTATGCTTAATATAGTACAAGTAGTCATGGAGTTCCATAATAACGCGCTACATCGAATCAACTTTTTAAAAGGTTTGATTAATTCTAAGCAGGATGTCCTTCAGCAAACTGGAGAAACATGATAAATACAAAGTTCACATCACTATATTTGCATGAATAGGCAGCAATCAGTCCTCCTATAGTGTCTTCTTCTTGATTTATCTTACTTTTTCACTGCATTACGTGGTCCAGTCAAGTCATCTATGTCCGATATAGGAATAATATGTTGACATGGCATTCCCACAAAAATATAAATGGCAGGGCTAAGGTCTACTTACACTCTACCCTCCCCAAACCCCACTTGTGGGACTATACTGATACGTTTTTGTGGTGTGCAAATTCTTCAATGTAACTAACAACTAGAGAAAAACTTAGTCATACGTACTAGATACTTCCACATACCCATACTGGATACTCGAAAGAAATTTTAATGGGATCTTTCACCCTAAAACTGGAAGAAATTTTAGTCTACTAAATCAATTGAGAACCTAGAGGATTAACTTTTCCACCACTCAAGAGTATGAATGTGTACTTGTATCAATCACTTGTACTACCACTAAAAATGACATTGGCATAAGTAGTAGCAAAGACACCTTCGATCAAAAAGGGGAAATTGATTATGGAGATTCCATGCGGTCAGAAATTAATACAGCCTCTTATCTCTAGTAATTAATGTCTCCGTAATAACTGATGGGGATCTATTTGCTCCACATGCCAAAGTTAATACTATTAATTGTGTATCTGAGACAAACTTACTTGGGCCTGCACTTTATCACTAGAGAGTAAATACTAGAACTTGTAGATAGATCTCTCTCTCTCTCTCTCTTTTTTTATTTTTATGACAAGGGGATATAGAGAGAGAGACAGAGATCTCTCAAACATAAGCAAAACTACATGGAATGTAGCCAGCCAAACATTTTAAACAAATCAAGAAAAAGCTCAATATAATTCCAAAATGGAACATTTACGCCATCATTCAAAAGTAATTCAACTTTTCTAATACATTAAGAACTTAACACTCAAAATTCCCATCTCTCTATCTTCTTTAGCAGAAAATATAATTGACAGCATTTGGAGCTTACATTTTTGAAGAAATTTCAATGATTGGAAAGTGGACAGGGCTGCTGAATTTTTCAACCTTCTGAAAGAAAATCAGCAGCTATCTTATTCAAATGAGGTTCTTGCTACAAAGATCTAACATAGGTACGATCCTGAAAAGCCTTGGCCATGGAAACAAATCTGGAGGTCCAAAAGATGTTTTGAAGACAGTGCTAATTCCATTCATAAGATAAAGGCCAATTATATATGTTTGTATTGGTTTTGCCACAGAATGAAACAAGAAAATGAGGCTGAAATAGTTTTATAGGTGCTAGAGTCTTTACAGGATTCGCTGGGGTAGTTTTGTTTTGATGCTCCTCTGCTTATATTGTACAGTGGCCACAGCACAATCCTCATGCTGATTTATTTATAATATTAACTTATCTTCTCAAAAAACAAATTATAGCTCTCCATGTTATTAGTGTATAATAGCATCAACCATGCATACTACCACCTCTACCACTAGTGAACATCTCTTATTTCCACAAGACAAAGTTGTGATCCTTAAATTTTTATCCAATGAACGAACTTGCTTAACCAACTTGTTATCAGAATTAGAGAGAAAATTGTAGAATTTGTAGACATCTCTGTCTCGAGCTAACCACAGAGAATTTTTTTTTAAAAAAGCTCCATTAGCGACTAAGAGGGGCCAAAGAAAATTCAATATACTTCCAAATGGAAACTTTTACCAATGGTAGAAAAAAATTCAATTTATTAAATAAATTTAGGATCCTGATTACCAACTTTCGAATCTCCAATAGTATAACTGTACACTAGTTCTAAAATATACACAATCTAGTAGCAAGCTAACCATTCCCACAACAAAGACCAAAATTGAATTTTTCACCCGAAGCAAAAAAGAACTAAATAATTAACATTTCCATCTCTCAATAACACTACTCTACATTAGCAACAGTCGCTCTAACAGCTATAAATGACCATTAATCCTCTACCACTAGTTCCCAGAAAAACTTCGAACTCGAGTAAATACAAAAAAGAAGACATCTTTCCAATTGCATTGTATTTTAGAACACTTCAATACACAAGAAGAAAATAACACTAATATCTGCAGATAAAAGTATTACAAACTTTTCCATCTCTAAATAATATAATTGTACACTTATTCTAGAAACAGACAAAATCTGGTAGCAAGCTAACCATTCCCAACAACAAGGACCAAAAACGAATTCCAAAATTGAGTTTTTCACCCTTAACAACTTAAGAACATAATAATTAACATTTCCACCTCTAAATAACACTAATGTACACTAGAATCAATCACTCTAACATCTACAAATCAACAACAGCAAAAAATCCTCAGCTTAAACATCTATAAATGAACATAGCCATTAGTCATCTACCACTAGAGTTGAAAAAAAAACTTTGAACTCGAGTAATTACAAAAAAAAAAAGGAGATTTCTTTCCAATAGCATTGTATTTCAAAACACTCCAACTCTGTTCAATTATACAAAAACACACTAATATCAGCAGATAAAAAGCACTAAAACGACGTAGGAATATAGACCTTTAGTTTGTCCTTCAATTTTAATAGCTTAGAGTTGATAGCGTGTTTAGATAGCTCGGAATACGGTGCACCGGTTGAAACTGCGGCGGTTGAGATCGAGTACCGTCGAACCAACGGCGGCGGTCTCTGATACTCTTCATGCTCCGGCGACTTCCGAGGTTGAAATCCCGGCACATCCCAACTCCACCTATTGTTGTTGCTCTTCTGCTCCGCCATTGATAATCAAACAACAAAAAATAGTGAAAATTAGGGATAAATTAACCTAGAAATGGAGCAAAGAAGAGAGATTAAGCGCTCTCTCTCTCTCTCTCTCTCTTTCCCTCCCTCCCTCTCTGTTTCTCTCTCTAAAAGTTTTTGCTTTTTTGTATGGGTCTAATATGGATTTTGGAAAATTGAATTTGTGGTTTGAATTTCTATTGAGGGAATAATAGACGTTTTTCATTTTTCATCCTTGGATTTTTGGGTTGGTATTAATTTAGCCCTTTGAAATTTTTGGTATGTTTGCTCATGCTAGTAACATAGAAGGGGGAAAATCTAATACAATAACGTATAATTTGGTAATATATTATTTTTGAAACTTTTTTTTGGCAATGTTATTTGATTATAATTTTATATTTTGAAAAGTAATATTTAAATATTTTCTGTTTTTTGGGCCTGATATTTTTTAGCTGAATCGAAAACAGTCTCTCTATCTCTGTTAGGTAATAATAAAGTTTGCATACATCTTACCCTCCTCAAACCCCACTTATAAGATTCCACGGGATATGTTGTTGATATTGTGGAAAGTAATATTTATAAGAAATATCTCTTTATTTTATTAGATTTCTTAGTTTCTGACATATTATGTCATGTAATTGAGTTAAAGATTATTTCCCTAAAGTTATTTTTGAATTATTTTTTTTTTTTGGGGGGGGGGGGGGGAGGGGGTATTGTTGTTTGCTAGTAATTTTATATTTTGGAAAGCAATATTTATAACAAATAACTCTTTATTTGATTAGATTTCGTAGTTGACTGACATATTATGACATGTAATTGAGTTGAAAAATATTTTACTAAAATTCTTTTTGGCAATGTTGTTTGATTATGATTTTATATTTTGAAAAGTAATATTTATGACAAAAATCTCTTTAGTTTACTAGATGTCTTGGTTGACATATTATACCATGTAAGATAAGATCTATCTTAATTTAAAATACACAAAAATGGGAATGTAATCATCTATTTTTTTAGTGTGATAACCAAAAATGTTAAATGAGAAAACTATGCTAATGGCTGACTTATATCTTCGATCTGATATAAATAAATCCAATTTTAAGATATTACAAGGAGAAAGTATCCATTTACATGTACTATAATTTTTAAAAATATGATATTTGTCTTAGTTTTTATTCAAGCATCTAACAAATAAATTATTTTTAATTTGTAGGAATAAAATCAAAATTAACAAGAACATTTGTTTTCTATACATCAATCAATAAGTAATTCTACAAAAAATTATTAACATTAGAATGATAAAACTTTATTTCAAAACTATCTAGGACTGAAATAGATGTATATTTAAAATTAAGCGGATGAATTTGAAAATTTGTACCTAAAATTAATCTAAATTTTTTCTTACCTAGTATGAAAAAAAAAACGATATGATAAACCAATAAAGAAATCTTATTAAGAGGAAAAATATTTTCTTTTTTAGGACAGAAAATTATAGTTGGATGACTTTATAAAGAAAAAAATCAAAATTAACTTCAATGCTCTTCTTGTTTACTTTCTCCTTCTCTTTCTTGTTTGTTTATCATATCTAGTTTATTCTGCTAATGGGTTTTTGTGACGAGGGTTCTCAGGAAACAGCCTCCTACCTCTATGGGGTAGTGGTAAGGTCTGCGTACATTCTACCCTCTCAGACCCCACTTGTGGGATTTCACTGGGTATGTTGTTGTTGTTGTAACTATTTAGAAAATCATGACTTTAACAAAATATACATAACTATTTAGGGTTGTCGTGTCTGTTTCAACTACTTAAAGCAGATAGGTAACTATTAACGTATCTGCTTAATTTTACGATGACTATTAACATGTGTGTATATATATATATATATATAAATTATCTAAGCGCTTTAAAAACAATGAAAAAGGATGGAGGACTAAATAGAAAGCAATGTTTTTCATCAAGGGTCGAATAGGTAAAAATTTACAAAGTAGAAATGTGTATAAAACGACGCCGTAAGATTATTGGTGACATAAAAAAGAGCCACCCAAAGGCATTGGTATTCACAAGAAAATATGCGTCTCTCGTGAAATAGGGACTCGCTCTCATCAATGATGTTTTATTTATCTTTATTTTATTTTAATTTTTGACTTTAAGTTATAAATATCGATAATATTTATGATATTATAAATATTGATAATATTTTATTATTCTTTTTTCATATTATTATGGAGTATTACTGTTGATATGAACTTTTATTGTCGTAAGTCAATTTTCGTCCGGCATTATCGGATCTACTGAGACTCTTAGAGGGTTCGTTATGGATGAGTTCGTATAATTTTCCGGGAAAATTGAGCCAGAAGCCCTGGCAACCCAGAATCTATGGGCTAACAACAATGAAAAACTGTCGAAATCGACTGATTCCTATTTTGGACCTCATAAAACGCTCTCAGGCGTCGTCCAGCACCACCGGGCCTACTGGGACTCTTGGTGGGCTCGTTACGGACAGTTTTGTATAATTTTCTGAAAAAATTGAACCCGAAATCCCGACAACCTCAGAATTTGTGGGCTAACACCTATGAAAAACTGTCAAAACCGTCTTGATTCTTATTTAGGAGCCATAAAATACTCCTAGACACCGAGGCCAACTGATTACTGATATGATAACTTTTTCAAATCTATTTATTTCAACTATGATTTTTGGATTAATGATAAAATTTACATATGTTATATGCTTTTATAATATGTTGTTGGGGGAATATTTAATTTAGGATTTTCTTTTTATTAAAAGAAGAAGGTGGAGGGAATGCAAGTGTGCCATGTTTAACTGGATTTGTTTTGCTTAGTTGGATAACGTGAAGTTGCTTTATGTGGACCCTTGTCATTAATTATGGTTTAAAGGTTGGCCTAATTTAATTGTTTAGTTTAGTATATTTTGCATATAAATTCTATAGTTAATCACATTTTATTTTTGTTCTTTTTCAACTTACAAAAATCTTTTAAATTTATAAGATCTCAAATACATCCTACAAAACAACAAATACATAGTTCACGAATTGCAAATGACAGGAATGCATTATTCCATAAGGGAGGGATATAATAAAATTAACACTTAAACACTATGAGACTCGAATTTGAAGTCAATATTTAAGTCACAGTGTGTATAAAGAATTTAATTTAAAATAATTCTTTTGTAAAGAGGTTCTCTTTTATCCAAAAAATGACTCCAGTTGTTTATATTAACTTTGTAACAAAATACTGAATTTCTAAATATGACATTTCAATTAAAAGAATAACAAGAAATTAATTCTCAATTCTCTACTCACGATATTGTTTTGTTGTGGATTGCCTAGGAGTACTTAGCTTTTCAAGGTTGTCCTTGTTTATTCACGTCGAATTTCACGTGTCTAATATTACTTAGATCAAAGCGTATCAAGTCGCTCCTGGTGAATAACTCGATGCAGTGTCTTTTTTCAATCCTTAAGTGAAATGCAATAAAGGAAAAGGAAGAAAAACCATAGATCAACCTCATCATCTCCGCCCTTTAAAAATCACGAGCTCACTTCAAAGACGCCTTATGCATATAGGGGTCACTTATTTAATGTGTCCAAGCCTATCTGTTGATGTATTCGAAATGATAACTTGAAACGATTGTAAGACTAAATAAATTGTTTTCGCTCCACGAATAAGGCATAATGTTAGCTGAAATAGATATAAATCCGCTAGCTCAACAAAATATAATCTCTTAGTATATATTATCCTTAAACTCTCCTTAGTTATCCCTTTGTTAATAATTATTAAATAAATAATATTTCTTTTCCTTTTATAATTTATAGACCTCTTAAAGTATGGTCTAATGATTCTCTCTGAACAAATATAAAGAGATCATATTTCAACTATCCAAAATCATTTAGGCCAGCTTAGACATCCATTTGTTACCATTATTACAAGTTTTTCCATTAACTTTTATCTTTACTTTTATAAAATTATCCTAATTCATTTTCTACTCTAATAATAAAGTAGTATATTTTGTTGACACCCAATTTTGGCCCAAATTTTAAAATTCATACTTTTATATTATTTTTTTTAGTTCTTGTTAAATTCGTTATTTTGTGTTAAATTATATATTTTTGTGTATTTTATTCATTCATCTACTGTTGGTTATATTTGGTTTATTCATTTTTATATTTTTAACGAAGCGTAATAAATTATTATTTTTTTTTTCTTCTTGTTCGAATATAATTATACGTATTTAATTGGCCCACGATTTGAGCTCATATCTTCCTGACCCTTTCGCCCCATCAACCCAAAACCATAACCATAACCAAAACCTAAAAAGCATTTTTCTACTTCTTTTTCATCCTTGGTTTTCCCACCCAAAAGCTCCTATTTCCAACCACCCATGGCAGCTCCAAACATACACAAAAACCAGCCCCAACACCACCCATTTTCAGCCCCTTAGTCCACCAAAATCAACCCCAAAAACCCCATGAAAACCACCACCCAAAACGCCCCACTTTTCCACCACCACGCCACCTCCCTCACGTCACCATTTCAGCCTCATAGCCACCATTTTTACCCCAAAATCAGCCACAAATCGTCACTCCAAAAATCCCCATTTCAACACCCGAGAACCCCACCAAAAACTACCACAAAAACGCCACCATTACGCCACCCATGGCTGCTCCGAAACCGCCTCCCTGTCCAGCCCCCCAAAACCCCATTTTCGACACCAAAAAGCCTCTCAAATGCACCTCTTTCAGCTCCATTTTTTCCAGCAACAACACCCCCAAACACACCAGCAAAATCAACCACAAACCTCCTTTTTCTCCACCTGAAAAATAGCCCAAGAACAAACTGAAAGTAGCCCCAAAATATAGCCAATAATCAGTCACCTTCCTCCACCCAAAACAGCCCCAAATACACCCGAAAACGACCCCATTTCCCCACTATTTCAACACCAAAACGCAGCTCACAAACATGCCCCATAACTTCACCCATTTCCGCCTCATTTTCGGCCCCAAAAACAACACCGAACTCCACCTATATAGCTGTCGACGGATCTGGTCGCGTCTCTTTATGTGTGTATCTCCTTCATCTTCAAAATGCCAAGGAGAATATTTTGCTCTTCCAAGTGCACTTCCCATTCCTCTTCTTCAAGATTTGGGCGCCTCTTTTTAGGTATGTATCTCCTTCATTTCACCTCTTCTGCTTACTGCTTTGGTTTATTATTATTATTATTATTATTATTATTATTATTATTATTATTATTATTATCTTTTTCTTTTTGTTGTTGTTGTTGACGTTATATGTTGTTGTTGTAATTGATTTAGTACATTGTTATGTTGTTTAGTTATTGTTAACATTTTATTATGATTATCATATGACGTTATATATTGTTCTATTTTTTTTATTAAATTTTATGATTGTTTGTTAAACTGGCCGAGGAAAAATCTATCCGTCGGATTTCGAGGCCTCCCCATCCAAAAGGACGGAAAAAGTTAGTTTATGTTCATATTTGTTATATGTTAAAATTATTGTTTTAGTTTAGATTGATATTTGTTATATTTTAAAATTAAGAATTTTTTAAATACATGCACATCTTGTTTTGTTAAGAATGGCCGATGAAAAGTCTATCCGTCGGATTTCGAGGCCTCCCCATTAAAAAGACGGAAAAAGTTAGTTTATGTTTATATTTGTTATATGTCAAAATCAAATTTATGGTTCGAGTTCATTACCTGTTGAATTTGGCCAATGAAGAAACTTCTCCGTCGGTTTTCGAGGCCTCCCTTTTAAAAAGACGGAACAATTTTAGTTTATTATTTATTTATTAATTATTGTGTATGTTGTTGACGTTGGATAAATATTAGGACATTCTTTATATTATTATTTATTTCCTTATTTATGTATATTTTGTGATTATTATACTTGTGTTATATTGTGTATCTCCTCCTCGATTTGAAAAGAAATGAGTTCAGCCGGGACCCACACTTGTGGATTCCGAAGGGTGCTAATACCTTCCCTTTGGAATAACTTGAACCCTTGCCTAGAATTTTTGGTTCGCAGACTATTTTTTGTAAATAATTAATTAGTTTCCTAATTATCCTTAAAATTAGGTGGCGACTCTAAATTAAATTATTTTTTCCTAAAACACCAAAATTAAAATATATTCTTTTTAAATATTCTTTTATTTAATTATTTCGCGAGTTACCACGACGTTGCGCCTTCGGGATGTCAACAGAATGGCGACTCTGCTGGGGACTTTCAAGGTTCTAACCATTATGGATTCATTTTTTTTAAATTGAGGAGATTTTATTTTTATTTTTATCATGTGATATATATTTTCTTGTATATTTATTGTTTATTTGTATATTTATTGTTATTATGTATTGTATTATCTATACACTGTCATTACATTTATAACATATCTTTCGCTACTTGGCAATTTTTTATTTGTTACTTAAATGACGGTTATGCGGGTCGCAGCCGTTGAATCCAAATTGTTTATCGGGGTACCCTGACGAAATGAGTTGATCTCGAGGGGTCAACGGTCGTTATTTTCCCCAACCCGAGTAGTCCGCTTGGGTCACTGGTCCACTTTAAATAAAGCCCACTCTTAGTAAACCTAAGCTAGAGTGGAACCATTCGATTGTTAAGTTTCCTTTGGTTTGATTAGTCCTATGTATATTAGAGCGTGTTATACATCATTTATTTGTATAAATATTGCATAATTTATTTCATTCATGTTTATTTAATTTTGTGTAAATACAAATGTAACTTTTACCAGTTATAATCTATGAACTACGTTTGACCTGATTCTCATTTTAGCGGGATACGTAGGCGCCAGAATGGCTCGGTCATATTCCCTGTATGCTTTTCATTTTGTTACTTTAGAAACAGGGACAGTTTTTTTTAGGTTAAAAAAAAAATACTTTCGATCACCGAGTTTTTTGAGGTTGAAACAGGGACAGAATTTTCGAGGATTCATTTTTTGAGAAATCCTCAAAAATTCTACCAAGATTGTACTCGAATGTTAAATTTGCAAGGCGTCACTTTGAACTTGTGTATATTTTAATTTTTGTACGTAATTTTATATTCAATAGATGTATTTCACTTTGTTTATCGTACATTGTTTTGAAGAAAAAAAAAAAAAAGGAATTTTGTTTGATAGTAATTTAAATAGTTTGTCCTTTAGTATGATTTATTGATTTTTTTTAGTTATGTTATTTTTCTTTAAAAAAAATTTATTTATTTATTTATTTAAAAAATACATTCCATGTCATATCTTCGCGAACTACGCGTACCTGATTCTCATATTCATGAGATACGTAGGCAACCATTTTTGGGTTCGGTAATCATTTTTTCAAAATATAAAAAAAAATATATTTTTAACAGTCAATTGTTGACTCAATTGGGACCAGTACAGTTAGACGCATGTAAATATTTGACAAAGTGAAAATGATTGATTTCGTGGTAAACCATAGATTCTTTTGGTACCTCTCAATATATTTTTTGACACTTGAAAATTTCTCTTGCACGCATTTAAGATAAGAATAAAACTAACCTCAGTGTTTCAAGTGCGTTGTGTGGTGAGCTTTAGATTAAAATTCAATTGCATTACATTGTTGATCTAGAACTTGGTCTAAATGTTTGTTGAGGCGAAATTCTGAGTAATGTTTGATTTGAGAAAGGATTGTAGGCCTTCTTTGACCCGTTGTGCCTTTCAAAGCCTACCAAATGACACTAAATCCCTAGTTTTTCCCACTTTGAGCCTGAAACCTTTTCTTTGGACAACCACATTTTAGCCATTACCCTTTTTGAGTGCTCACATGCACTATCCCTCTCTTGGCCCATCTTTCTTGAGCGCACAAAAAATGTGCAAATGATAAAAGGAAGATTCAAGTTTGAAATTTCTATGAAATGCAAAGTCTCAAAATCAAGGAAACAAAATGATTTCTAGAAAAAAAAAAGAAAAAAAAAAGATGTTGGAAAAACAAGAAAAAGAAATATGGCAAGGTAAAAAAAAAAAAAAAAAAAAAAGAAGAAGAAAAGCCCCCTACAAAGTCAAAGAAAGACAAGAAGGAAATTGTTCTAACAAAAGAAAAAGAGGGGGTAAAATGAAAAGTTTGCCAACGAATAGAGTCTCAACGAAGTCGAAAAAAAATAAAGAGACAACAAAGAGGATCAGACGTTAAATGAGTATCAATTGTTAAACGCACAAATTTAGTGTGACACTCAAGGAGAGATTTAGTCAATTTTTATCCCAGATAAATATCCTACCAGTCCCCGAGCCTACATTACAACCCAATCACAAGTCCTACATGATCTCATTTCAAATATTCTCA
Organism: Solanum rostratum; assembly: GCA_029948455.1. Taxonomy (NCBI): domain Eukaryota; kingdom Viridiplantae; phylum Streptophyta; class Magnoliopsida; order Solanales; family Solanaceae; genus Solanum; species Solanum rostratum. The sequence goes on along the minus strand of CM057053.1, from coordinate 1,846,637 downwards.
CATTAGTGGAGGCTTACATGAAGTCCAAGCATATGGTATCACAATTGCATTCATTGAATATCTTTCTGAGTATGAGCGTATTTTGCAAAATGTCCTTAAATCAAATGTTTCCTATATGTGTGAAATAGGACTTTCTTTGTTGTGAGAGCATTTGACACATGAGGTTTGGTATAATTCAAAAATTTTTGTTTGAATCAAGTTGAACAGATCTTGTTGATATTTAAATATGTTTGAGGTACCATTTGAAACTGTAGGAGTTACTTTGAAATTCAATCTCAGTTGAACAAAAATTGTGAGATATTTTCTAACTGTTGGTACCAATTGGAGTTAAGGTTTAATGATTCATTTACATTCTTTATTTTTGGAAAAAAAAGGGGGCCAAGCATTTTTGGGATCGTTTTTATATATATACTTTTAAAGAGATTCTTGAATTATTTTTCTTATAAATTGCATCTTTTTCTTTTGATATATGATCGTTTATTTAAAATAATGTGACATTAGGCTAATCCCATCAGCATGTGATGCCTATTTTATTTCATTGAGTTGTGCATTCCAAAAATGGAGCATATCTTTTATTTTTATTTATTTTTTTCTTTAAAAAGAAAAAGAAAAGAAAATAAAGAGTTAAACAATTTTGGAGAGTCACTGCCTTCAGTGTGACAAGTTAAGCTATTTTGGAGCGTCACTTGCCTTCAACGTGACATGTTAAATATTTATTGGAATGTCACTGCCTTCAGTGTGACAAGTTAAGCTATTGTTGGAGAGTCACTGCCTTCAGTGTGACAAGTTAAGCTATTTTGGAGCGTCACTTGCCTTCAACGTGACAGGTTAAATATTTATTGGAATGTCACTGCCTTCAGTGTGACAAGTTAAGCTATTGTTGGAGAGTCACTGCCTTCAGTGTGACAAGTTAAGCTATTTTGGAGCGTCACTTGCCTTCAACGTGACAGGTTAAATATTTATTGGAATGTCAAGTGTGACAAGTTAAGCTATTGTTGGAGAGTCACTGCCTTCAGTGTGACAAGTTAAGCTATTTTGGAGCGTCACTTGCCTTCAACGTGACAAGTTAAATATTTATTGGAATGTCACTGCCTTCAGTGTGACAAGTTAAGCTATTGTTGGAGTGTCACTGCCTTCAGTGTGACAAGTTAAATCATTATTGGAGTGTCACTACCTTCAGTGTGACAAGTTAAATCATCATTGGAGCGTCACTGCCTTCAGTGTGACAGGCTATACTATTTTAGAGAGTCACTTCCTTCAATGTGACAAGTTAAGCTATTTGGAGAGTCACATCCTTCAACGTGACAAATTAAACTATTGTTAGAGTGTCACTTCCTTCAACGTGACATGTTCAATCGGAGTGTCACTTCCTTCAACGTGACAAATTAAGTTATTATTGGAACGTCACTTTCCTCAATGTGACATGTTAAAATCGGAGCAAAGTTAAATTGTTATTGGAGCGTCACTTCCTTCAATGTGACATGTTAAGTTAGAACACATCCTTCAATGTGATTAACGTGCTACTTTAGATCATCTTTTCCTTCATGAGTAGTACACCTAAAATGGCTCGTCATCTCTTCAGTATGACATGTTAAACCAGGTTTGCACAGATTATACTCTTCTTTGTGTTCTATTTGCCGCTAACAAGTTTTCTCAGTTATTACAATACAGAAGTGTGCACTACTTTAGCAGGGATGTGGCAAGTCCAAAATGGAGATCATGCTAGTGCATACAACTGGGACAAAATTTTTGAGGAAGACCTCAAAAATTTTGCAACTTCCACCGCAGTCAAGGCACTCCTATTTAAAGGTTATGTGTTTGGTCAAAATTGGTTTCGTCAACTTTCTTTGTCCACGATCTCTTTCATCGATCATATCCAAAGAAAGGGACAGCTGTTGACACCCAATTTTGGCCCAAATTTTAAAATTCATACTTTTATATTATTTTTTTTAGTTCTTGTTAAATTCGTTATTTTGTGTTAAATTATATATTTTTGTGTATTTTATTCATTCATCTACTGTTGGTTATATTTGGTTTATTCATTTTTATATTTTTAACGAAGCGTAATAAATTATTATTTTTTTTTTCTTCTTGTTCGAATATAATTATACGTATTTAATTGGCCCACGATTTGAGCTCATATCTTCCTGACCCTTTCGCCCCATCAACCCAAAACCATAACCATAACCAAAACCTAAAAAGCATTTTTCTACTTCTTTTTCATCCTTGGTTTTCCCACCCAAAAGCTCCTATTTCCAACCACCCATGGCAGCTCCAAACATACACAAAAACCAGCCCCAACACCACCCATTTTCAGCCCCTTAGTCCACCAAAATCAACCCCAAAAACCCCATGAAAACCACCACCCAAAACGCCCCACTTTTCCACCACCACGCCACCTCCCTCACGTCACCATTTCAGCCTCATAGCCACCATTTTTACCCCAAAATCAGCCACAAATCGTCACTCCAAAAATCCCCATTTCAACACCCGAGAACCCCACCAAAAACTACCACAAAAACGCCACCATTACGCCACCCATGGCTGCTCCGAAACCGCCTCCCTGTCCAGCCCCCCAAAACCCCATTTTCGACACCAAAAAGCCTCTCAAATGCACCTCTTTCAGCTCCATTTTTTCCAGCAACAACACCCCCAAACACACCAGCAAAATCAACCACAAACCTCCTTTTTCTCCACCTGAAAAATAGCCCAAGAACAAACTGAAAGTAGCCCCAAAATATAGCCAATAATCAGTCACCTTCCTCCACCCAAAACAGCCCCAAATACACCCGAAAACGACCCCATTTCCCCACTATTTCAACACCAAAACGCAGCTCACAAACATGCCCCATAACTTCACCCATTTCCGCCTCATTTTCGGCCCCAAAAACAACACCGAACTCCACCTATATAGCTGTCGACGGATCTGGTCGCGTCTCTTTATGTGTGTATCTCCTTCATCTTCAAAATGCCAAGGAGAATATTTTGCTCTTCCAAGTGCACTTCCCATTCCTCTTCTTCAAGATTTGGGCGCCTCTTTTTAGGTATGTATCTCCTTCATTTCACCTCTTCTGCTTACTGCTTTGGTTTATTATTATTATTATTATTATTATTATTATTATTATTATTATTATTATCTTTTTCTTTTTGTTGTTGTTGTTGACGTTATATGTTGTTGTTGTAATTGATTTAGTACATTGTTATGTTGTTTAGTTATTGTTAACATTTTATTATGATTATCATATGACGTTATATATTGTTCTATTTTTTTTATTAAATTTTATGATTGTTTGTTAAACTGGCCGAGGAAAAATCTATCCGTCGGATTTCGAGGCCTCCCCATCCAAAAGGACGGAAAAAGTTAGTTTATGTTCATATTTGTTATATGTTAAAATTATTGTTTTAGTTTAGATTGATATTTGTTATATTTTAAAATTAAGAATTTTTTAAATACATGCACATCTTGTTTTGTTAAGAATGGCCGATGAAAAGTCTATCCGTCGGATTTCGAGGCCTCCCCATTAAAAAGACGGAAAAAGTTAGTTTATGTTTATATTTGTTATATGTCAAAATCAAATTTATGGTTCGAGTTCATTACCTGTTGAATTTGGCCAATGAAGAAACTTCTCCGTCGGTTTTCGAGGCCTCCCTTTTAAAAAGACGGAACAATTTTAGTTTATTATTTATTTATTAATTATTGTGTATGTTGTTGACGTTGGATAAATATTAGGACATTCTTTATATTATTATTTATTTCCTTATTTATGTATATTTTGTGATTATTATACTTGTGTTATATTGTGTATCTCCTCCTCGATTTGAAAAGAAATGAGTTCAGCCGGGACCCACACTTGTGGATTCCGAAGGGTGCTAATACCTTCCCTTTGGAATAACTTGAACCCTTGCCTAGAATTTTTGGTTCGCAGACTATTTTTTGTAAATAATTAATTAGTTTCCTAATTATCCTTAAAATTAGGTGGCGACTCTAAATTAAATTATTTTTTCCTAAAACACCAAAATTAAAATATATTCTTTTTAAATATTCTTTTATTTAATTATTTCGCGAGTTACCACGACGTTGCGCCTTCGGGATGTCAACATATTTTACTTTTATCAATTTAAAAGTATGTTTGGTCTTGCTTTTAAAATTTGCTTAATTTGAAAAATACTTTTTGTCAATGATGTTGTAGGCGAGTTAAATATTTTGAATAGTAATAATTTGTGTTTGATTAATTGATTTGAGAAACATTTTTTCAATATGAAAGCATCAATTTATACTTTATCAAGATTTTGAACATGTTTATGATGAAAAAACAAACTTTTTTCCAGCTTCTACGACACATCTTCTATTACAATTCATAAATACTTATTTAAAAAAAAAAATTGGTCAAACACATCAATTTTATGATTGCCATTTTTTCTTTGTGAAGTTATTTGAAAATTTCTCCTCTTTAGAAGAAATTAATTAAAAGTTAAATTTATTATTTAAAAAAAATTCTATGTATTTAAATGTGGTAAAAGCTTTTATGAATATTCTCTTCAAAAATGAAAAATGAAATTGGAAAAAAACACTTTGGAGCTCTTTTTATAAGTTGGGCTTGGCCCAATCTCGAACAAGTGAACAGTAACGGCCCATAACTATTTTATAAAAGGAAAAAATACGCGGATTGGCAAATATATACTAGTTAATTAGCTAACATCGTTATAGTTTGAATTAATTAAGGCTCGCGGTAAACATCTTGATATAATTACAGTTTGAGTTTTATATAATTCGCGCGATTATACAAGCGTTGTATGCGATATACAAAAATTGTGCGCGAATCAAATTTTATAGCGAAATATACAAACGCTATACAAGAACTGTGAATTGTATATGAATTATACAAATAATGCTATAACAATAGTTACGAAACGTAATTACCTAAATTATATCTACGGAGCATAATTAAGATATTTTTGAATGACTATATGCAAAAATTCCTCTACATAAAATTACATTAATTTATCATCATAAGTAGTAAAATTAAGATGATATTACAATTTAATAATTAAAAATAGGAGAATATGTAAAGCACTTGTGTTATATATTTTCGACTTTATACAAACACAATTTTCCCCATGGTTATACATTTGTTGTCAGGAAAGTTGACAATTTTTTTTTAAGTTATTGTGCAATTATTTGGAGTCCAAATTTAAAGTTGACATTTAAATCAAATGTTAATATCAGGTCCAGCTATTCGAATAATGTACTTTGAAGAGAAAGATCACCGAATGCAATATAACAAGGGGCAAATCAAGCATTTGTGTGGAAGAAGAAGCTAATCAATCATAGTTGAAATAACAGGAGGCAAAGAGAGTTTTTTTATGTCCAATTATAAAATACTCAATGTACATAGTTTTACAAGTTGGATTTGAGGTGGACACGATGTATATTGATCTTATTTAAAAAAAAATACAAGTTTACGAGATTGTTAAACAGCAAAAACCAAAATTACGAATATTTGTAACACAAAATCTTATCAAAATAAAATACAACTTGTATGAAAGCAAAAGATTCATATAGTATTATTTATTAGTCGCGGAATTTCTTATTTTGTTAATTGTTAAAACACTGTGAATATTTGAAAAACAATAAATAAAATCAAGTTTAAGTGTGTCCTCATACAAATAAAATATTTTTCATAATGTCAAAAATTTTCGAAAATACCTTTCAGAAAATAAATTCCTTAAAAATTAGAAAAAGGAGAACATATTACTCAAATGATTATAAAATCTCACACCTCATCTTCATCCACTATCTCCAACCTCCTTAACCCTCATCTCCACCATCTTTATCCCCCATCTCAATAAAACTCATCACACATAATATTTATCTAGATTACATAAAAAAAAAAATTTGTGATAATATTTTCCAATTACATGCCTAATAGAAGAAAAATAAATGGAAAGACTCACATTATTTTTTTAAACAACAACGATAACATATCCAGTAAAATCTCACAAATAGAGTTTCGAAAAAGTAAAACAAATTTCACCACTACCCCACAGAAATAAAGAGATTATTTTCGAAAAAACTTTCTTCTAAAAAATCAAATCTCACATTATTTTTTTTAAACAATATATTCTTCACACACCCTAAATTGTCAAGTCAAATCAAACATTTGTAAGTACTGAAAATCAGGTCAACTAATGCCTGATATAAAGTAAAAGACAGAGAGAAGTACCTAATTCATGTAAGGTCAAAAATAAAAAAATAAAAAAGTGAAAAAAATAGGTACTTATTGATAAGACAAATTGACACAAATTATTCAAGCCTTTCAATTTCTAGGCTTATAGCTATTTCAGTGATTACTGTTTTCCCACATGCTCATCTTTTAGTATCTTTTTTTGGAAATTTATAATGTTATCCTCACCTTAACTTTTAATTTAATTATTAGTGAAATAAATTATTAAATAGTTGTAAAATGTTGATGTATTAATTCATATTAAAATTAGAATAACTTTGAAAATAGGTCTATGATATTCAAAAGATTATTAATATTTATAGTGTCAATCTTCCAGGAAACATCCTCTCTGTCTCTGTGAGGTAATTGTAAGGTCCGTCTGCATACATTCACCTTCCGCAGACCCTACTTGTAAAATTTCACTGGGTATATTGTTGTTGTATTTATAGAGTCCATAATTTTATATGAGAAAGTACTAGTATTAACAATCATAATTATGATCGCAGTTGTTATTATTATCAAGCACGATTGAGGTGATTATATGTACAAATTTATTTACGAATTTATATGCTTCAATTGGAATTGAAAGTTACAAAATAAGTGGTTTGTTAATATAGATTGTCTGGGGATATTGTGGCTAGTAAGTCTCACCGCCAACGCTATTGCTAAAAAAAAAAAGAATAATTTACACCGAGAGATATTTTACTTAAAATAATTAAAAAAAGAATAACACTCATAGCTTATAACTCATGTGTAAGTAATATAAAAAATAAGGATAAATTTAAAGAAAAAGAGGTACAAATTGTGAAGTGTCACGGAATTGCATCAGAGAAAGTCACTCTACATATAAAATTTACATAATTTAATATTATGTAGAACTTTGCAGGTTATCACTAATTCATTAAATTTATTTAAATATTTAAATTAAATTTTATTTGGATTGATTATCGAAATATATGATAAAATATCTTTATTAGATATTTTTTATATGTGTAACGAGAATATAAACGTCACGAGATAATGACAAACGAGATGTTCCTTTTACATTTTTCAATTTCTCATCCTATTAGTACAATAATTACTATTTCAGTCCCCAAATCATCAGGGTCTTGTTGGAATGGCCCCATCAAGATTTTCAAGTATCCACTTTTGTCCTTAACAAATAAGTTCCGGAAAGTTAGATCCTTTGGTTGTCCTGTTGACACGTGTACACTCTTCTATCTGACTTTTGACGATTTACCATCCAATAATTTTATCCTTTTTAAAATAGTTCGAAATCATAATTTAAAGACACACGAAAATTGATGATAATATAACACATTGTATATTGAAGTAAAATAGGAAAAATAAAGCCTCGCCTCCAAGATAATAAGTATTGTACGAAAAGAATGTAGTGTTTAAACTCAAATGTAAGTTATATAAAATAATGATTAGTTCAATATTGTCATGTGAGATAGAGTACTGATTATTTAAGAAGGCTCGTGTTGATAAAAAGTTAAAGTAACAAAAATGAGTGCGTGGGTATACGAATCGTTTTCATTATGAACGAAATTATATTTGACAAAATGAGATAGTATCTATATTGAACAAGATATTAAATGCAAGGTTAATATAATTTAAACATGTTAAGAAAAAGTACGAATGCTTCTTACAAAATTCAGCTATGTTCCAGGATTGTAAATTTTGACACTATTTTATAAATATCTCGATAAATAAAAAGAGAAAAGGAATAACATTCTTGTTCTTTTTTCTACTTTAGTTTATGTGTGGTTAAAAGGTAAGAATATCACAAATAAGTCTTAAAGAGAAAAAAATAAAGTTGAAAGGTAGAAAAATGATAATTTATAAGAATATAATATTGAATCGTACATATAATTTGTATTTGACTTGTTTCCCACTGTTTAATTTTGAGTTAATAGTAAGAAATAATTATTTTCAGAAAAGTTTTAACTAGCTTTAATTACCAATTTAAGAGTATTGAGAATATTAGGAGTAACAATTGGGTGGATTGGACCAAATTTGAGCGGTTTATTATTGAGTTAAGACAATAAATGGGTTAAGACTCAATCCAACCAAAATGGATTGGGTCAAAATGAATTAAGTAATAGGTTATTGAGTGGGTCAATATTCAATCTGACCCAACATTTACTAAGTTTTACTTACTTTATTTGTTCTTTTTCAATATTTTAGTAATTAATTAAATGGCTATATAAGACATATAAAATTAAAAAAAATATTTTAAAAATATTTTGACAAGCTCTCTCTCGAGTCAATTCGGGTTGAATATCAACCAATTTTAAACGGGTTGAAATGGGTTGGGTTGAGCTAATAAATGGGTGGATTAATAACCCGCTCAAACTTCAATGGGTCGGGGGGGTTGAACGGGAGGGTTTAATTTTTCCACCCCTGAAAAATATATATTTTTCTACCTTCCTCCACGAATGTATTAATTTACCCTTTGTTTGGATGGTTATTATGTATTGTTTCATAACGTATTGTATGGTGTTGTAATGTATTATATTGTATCGCACTGTATTGATTCAATGAATACGATGTTTGGATAGATCATTTGTTCTTTATCGTTACATAATGTCATGTATATTTATAATTTGAATGATAAATTTACAGGAAATTGTAGTATGTGGTAGATATATACCATGAAAAATTAGGGTGAATGATTAAATAAAATTGTTTAATAATAAATAAAGTGAAAAAATTAGAAGAAGATATTAAAGTTACGAAGCAACCACCACCAAAACGATTGTTAGACAAAATGAATATTTCCGTCGTTACCTAACGATGAATTTAAACAATGCAATACAGTAAAATTTAGATAACAATCAAAACAAATATTTTATTTAAACTAAAATACAATACAATACAACAGTAACAACCACCCAAACAAGGGGTTAGAGATAGACACTCTAAGCGTGAATAATATAACAACAATATATCCAGTGGAATCTCACAAGTAGAGTTTAGATAGGATAAAATATATGCAGACCTTATTATTGACTCATAAAGATAGAGAGAATGTTTCTGGAGAACACTCGTCTCAAAATGGAGTGTGAATAATATAAAATGGAAAAATTAATCTTATTTTAAGAACACTTTAAAAGCACTGAACTGTATATATGTAAAATAATATATTAGTTGGTTTTGGCTGTGTGTCCCTAACAAGTTACTTGGAGATAAACTATCTCCTTGAAAATGAATGAATGGTGAAAATCTAGAGGACAAAGTTATTATTTTTTCACTTTAATTTTATGATTGATTGTACTTTTACTTTTTCAGTACAATAGTATTTTAAAATTTTCTTGAATTAGTAAAATAAACTACAGTGCATTTTTGTTCCCTCCCTTGATATCATCAAATAGACATATTCTTTCACTGATTGGTGACTATACCTTTTCTTTTTATTTTTTTTAAGTAGTAGGTGTTTTGATCATATTTTATCATAGAAAATAAAATAAATACTAAGTTTTTAGTTTCAAATAAAGAGTAATAGTATTTAAAAATTGGAGTTGAGTTTAGCCATAAAATAAATTAGAGTGTTATTTTTATGAAGCAGTTTGAAGTGATAACAAGTTCAAATTACTTGAGGTTCTAAGATCAAATCTTAATCGCTATAATTTTTTATTTTTTAAAGAAAAAAGTATTAGAAACATATCTGAATTTAGCAGAATTATTAGTTTTATCTTTGAACTAATTGATGGTGTTAAAAATATTCCAACTTGATCTTGTTATAAGAGTGAAATACACCCCTAAATTCTTACCAAGTTAAGAAGTATTTTTAACACTTGCGATAGTTTGGAATATTATTTAATTTAGTTAATCAAGTATAAGGGTGTTTTTAAAATCGTCAACAGTTTGAAGATGAAGCTAATAACTTACGCCAAGTTCAGATGTGTTTTTAATAGTTTTCTCTTTTTTAAATTATCTTATAGAAAATTTTGGATTTGTCACTAAACTTACGCATGTGTTAAATGTATTGTTTTATATAGAATCGAAAATATTACTGATACTTGTATAATTCTACGAAGCTAAAAAATCTTTTAAAAAGGAGAAAAGAATCAAATGCTTTTTCATCCTATCCCTATCTTTTCTTTATTAGAAATTCTAGTGTCTAAATTGGGTGGTTTTGATACCTATATTGAAAAAATACCAAAATTTATGGCCAAATGAGGACTCTTTTTGCTATCCCCAAAGCTTCTTACTTTTTCTTATTCCAATTTCTCTTTTTTCTTTCTCTTTCCCTATTGGGTTTTTTTATTTTGGCAAAAATGCTTCCACCTTTCTCAAAAAGCTTTTTCCCTTTCTTTAAACCTTCTTTTTGGGGATTTAATCCATTTGTAATTGATAACATGCTATTAAAGTGGGATGATAAGACTTCCATAAAATTAGGGTGTATAATTAAAAATAAAAGAACATTTAGCTATTTTTTAAACTTAGTTACTAGCTATATGTTATAAATGTATTGATGGTATACTCTTTCTTAATTTTTTGATGAATAATTTCGTTCATTCATATCAAATATTTTATCTCAAGTTATTTATCAATTTATAAATCAAATTGTTCGCATAGACCAACTTGATTTTCTTCCCCAAAAATCTCAGATGAGGGAATCTTGAAAGAGCCATTGATTTCAACAGTGGTAGAATCAAAAATTTTTTAAAGTAGGGTTCGACATTTATTATATATACATAAAAAATTATTTTTATCATATATATATAGTATAATTATTTGTCAAAAAGGATTCGAATGAACCTCCTTCTTATTATGTGGCTCTGCCACTAAATTCAACTATTGTTCCATGTACAATCCATACTAGATCTAGCCAAACATTCATTCTACTTTCTCTACATTTTTTGATGCCCAATACAGAAGATATCTCAAGATGAGAGGAAAGTAGAGTGTGTCTCGATCGAATAGTACTAAGATAAAATTAATCATATCATTCTCATTTTATTCTTACAATAATTTTTTTTAATGCAAACAAGTTTGTATCTCATTTTTTTTTGAAGCAGTAAATAAGTAAAACTATTCTTATTTATAATTTCGTAAGAGATATATAAAAAAGAAAACAAATAAACAATAAGGAACAAAGAGACTATTTAACACTCCCTTAGTTCACTTTTACTCTTGTCGCTATTTTACTTATCGAGGTCAAATTATATAAATTTTCATCAACATTTTAAGATAAAATTAATCATATCATTCTCATTTTATTCTTACAATAATTTTTTTTAATGCAAACAAGTTTGTATCTCATTTTTTTTTGAAGCAGTAAATAAGTAAAACTATTCTTATTTATAATTTCTTAAGAGATATATAAAAAAGAAAACAAATAAACAATAAGGAACAAAGAGACTATTTAACACTCCCTTAGTTCACTTTTACTCTTGTCGCTATTTTACTTATCGAGGTCAAATTATATAAATTTTCATCAACATTTTAAGATATATTTTTTAATCGTATTAATATGGGAATGATTGCAACTTATAACATTTTTCGTATCGTTTTCAACCATCTAAATTTTACTCCCTCCTTCCATCTTTATTTGTTCCTTATCGTCTTGGCACGGGGATTAAGAAATAGTAAATGATAGAGGTAGTTTTACCAAATTGCCATTTGAATATAATAAATACAATGCCTTGAAAAATATAATAAGAAAATGACTATAATTAATGATAAGAGTAAATTAAGAACTAAGTGTAAAATTATCTCTTGATTTCATAAATTGGACAAGTATTGTTGGGCATCCCAATATAGTATAGTGGACAAGTAAAGATGGACGGATGGAGTATATTTCAAATATTAAATTTAGCTGTTTCAATTTAATTTTGACGTTCAATCAAATTATTCTCGAAAAGCAAAATAGTGACGAGAGAGAATACATCATTAAAATAATCAAAACCTAGCAAGTTGACATAAAAAAAGAATTAAAATCTTTCTTTTGCCTTATTTATACACAATCTCTATAATTAGAAAGCTTTGCCTATCTATTCCCCCACCCCCAACTCCAATTAGGTCTTTACCCCAACTTTTCTTTGTATTCTGGTTTATTCCTTGTTCCTTCTTTTATAAATTCCCTCTTCCTTCTTTCTTAACTCTCTTTCTACAACTAGTTCTATTTTTGGAAAAGAAAAAAGAAAACCCTGATGGCTAGAGAGAAAATTCAGATCAAGAAAATAGACAACTCCACAGCAAGGCAAGTGACATTTTCAAAGAGAAGAAGAGGGCTTTTCAAGAAAGCTGAAGAACTGTCTGTTCTTTGTGATGCTGATGTTGCTCTTATCATTTTCTCTTCTACTGGCAAATTATTTGACTATTCTAGCTCAAGGTACTCATCTCAATGTTCTTTCATACATATTCTTGGTTAATAGTAATATTCAGTGAAATCTTCCGAGCGATGTCTGAAGAGAACAGTGTGTACCTAATTAGTACTTAATTGTTTCTATGTTTGTTTGGAAAAAGAGATTGTTTTCAACAGACTTCTTTGGCTACTAAAAATAGAGAAGTGAAAATCAAAGTAATAATTTTTGTTAATTAAGTACAATAATAGTAATAACATAATAAAATTGTCGAAGTGATGTCTGAAGAGAATAGTGTGTATTAGTACTTAATTATTTCTATATTTGTTCGGAGAAAGAGATTGTTTTACAAGCTCTAGCTATTGAAAATAGAGAAGTGAAAATCAAAGTAATAATTTTTGGTCAATTAACTACAACAACAACAACAATAATAATAATAATATACTCAATGAAGTTTTAGAAGTGATGTCTAAGGAGAATATTATGTATATTACCTAATTAGTACTTAATTGTTTCTATGTTTGTTTGGAAAAAAAAGAAATTGTTTTTGATAGGTCTTAGCTAAAAAAAAATAAAGAAGTGAAACTCGAAGTAATGATTTTTGGTTAATTATAACACTATATAATATATTTATGAAATATGAGCAAAGTGGAGCCGAAAGAAGGTAAAGTATGTATCTAGACCTAATTAGTAATTAACCCTAATTTTGTACGGAAAAAGAGATTGTATGTTTTTGACAGGTCCTAATTCAAAGAAAGAAGTGAAAATCAAAGTAATAGTTTTTGGTTAATTACAATATCAAATAATAAATCTAGTGTAATTCTACTATGATGTTTGGACAGAGTGATATATGAACAAATTTTGTCCTTATTTTTTTATAGGATAGAAAGATTTCTATGATAGATTCTCGATTCAAATGAAGCAAAAATTAATGCAATGACTTTTGGTTATTTTTTTTATTTTGGGGTATTTCCAAATGGGTGTCTTTAGTCAGTCATGGTTGGTATGATCATTTAAGATGAGTTTCGAATTTTTGTAAATATGAAGTATATATATATATATTAAAATTTAAATACAAATTTAGGGTTTCATCTATAGCTATTAGATTTTATTGAACTCGCAGGTGAAGTTATAGTTTTGCGCTTATTTGCAAATAGGTGTTTTTTTAGGTTAGTCATGATTGAGATGAATCATTGAGAGATATCATTTCGAGTTTATGAGTTTGGAATTTTAAAAAAATATAATTAATTAAAATCTTTTAATAAATTATTTATAAATTTAATTTAATAATATAGTTGCAGCTCTATTTGTTTGTAAATTTCATCTATATAATTTAAATTATGTACACTAATAAGTTTTATTAATATGGTTTACTGATTTTTATAGTTAATTTACTATTTTTGTCTAAGTTAATTACTTATATGATGGGCACATAACATATACACTTTTCCATATTTAGCAAATAGCTAAGAAACCCACCTCAAGAAACTTTCTATTTTGTGTCATTTATTGGCTCTTTGTTTGAGGTAATAATTAATTAAAAAAATGAAAAAAAAACATGAATTTTGTAGTTTTGAAGGAATTAAACCAAAGCACTAATGACTCAAATACTTTTTATTTTTTACAAAAGAAGGAGAATACACAAAACTAATAAGACCAAATGAGTGGTTTAGGAAGTATTGAGTGGTTGAGAGGTTACCACAATTAATGTGGGCTAGATTCTTTAAAAATATTGTCGCATCGTATTAATTTTTTTAAAAATATTTTTTTATAATTTAATGATATATATATATATATATATATACTAAATTTGGTTGTAAGCATGATACAACAATACAAAATAAAATAGAGTATCAACCATTATGATCAATTAAATTGGGTTACTAGTGCAAATATTTCTTGTATGTAATTTAAATTCTTAATCTTTTTATTATCTAAAAAAGGGAATAAAATTAGCTGGATATTGTTTTTGAAAGGGCCACCATATCTTATCTGTTTCAGAAAGGCAATAATATCATATCTTATAAAATATAAAATAAAAAAAACTTATGAAGCAAACCATATATTTATGGTGGAGAGGACAAACCCCTTTTCATTGGGAAAAAAGAAGAAGCATATTTTAAGAATTGTATGCTTTCCTATTTGGATTGTTGTATGGTATAGCTAAAAAAGGAACAAATTTGATTAGCTATTCTTTTTGATGTTATTGTATAGTGTATACTAAGTCATATATAATTATTTTTTTCTATATTGCTTGGACTCTTCAACACGAGAGCTGCATTGAAAATGAAATTTCTGTGCAATTTAAATTTTTTCCACTCAATATTCAGTAAAATTTATCACTTTTGGACTATATTAATTTGGATTCGTAATAAAATATTCTACTTTGGATGGAGGTGCAAAATACTTATTAAGTGTTTTATATCAGCTAAACGGTGAATTGTTTATCTTTTTATATGCTTCTGGATAATCTCATATTAATAACAAGCTAATTACTTTTCAAGTTGATTAAATTAAATTTAGAGTTTATTTTCTTAAATATTGTATCAGAGTTACGTCTATTTCTGTTATTATATGTTGTTTAGTTGATAGACGTGCTCACGTGGGAGAGGAAGTGTTAGATCTCCCACATTAGTTGACGGATGAGTTGTTTGTGTCGATCTTGAGTAATATCTTTCTTTTGAAATTAAGTTAGATCAGAGGTTGATTTTTTTAACAAAGATTACATCAATTTCTTTTTTGTTTTCTTTAATTTCGTGTTCATATATGTCCCTAACATATTGTATATCTAAACATATTCATTTTTCAAAGAGTTTAACATTTAAGCGTCAATAATGTATATATAAAAATAATATATCATCACCAGTTATTACGTAAAATATAACTATATATAACTATCAAGTTCGACGATATACCTAATATCTTAAAATTTCTTTTCTTTTTTTGTCCATGAAGCATGAAACAAATTCTTGAGAGGCGTGATTTGCATTCAAAAAATCTAGAAAAATTGGATCAACCATCTCTTGAACTTCAGGTACTTAGTTTCTTAATCCATTTATTTAAGCCTTAATTACCTTTTATAATTAATTCATCATTATAATTTTAGATTTTTTATATTGTTTGCAGCTTGTAGAGAATAGCAATTACTCTAGACTAAGTAAGGAAATTTCTGAAAAAAGTCATCGATTAAGGTACACTCATAATTTTAAATCGACTATATAAATTCTTCCTGTTTCATTTAAGTTTAACGCATAGTACAATAACAATAGTAATAATAATAGAAGTTCTCTAACAAGTAATCGATTAATAGGCAAATGCGTGGAGAAGAACTTCAAGGACTAAATATTGAAGAGTTGCAACAATTGGAGAAGTCTCTTGAAATTGGATTGAGCCGCGTCATAGAGAGAAAGGTTGCGATTTAATTTATATATACTGATATTATGATCAATCTAATTTAATTCGTCGTAATAAATATTTATCTTATACAACTTGCTTGATTTGCATATTAGGGTGATAAAATAATGAAAGAGATCAACCAACTCCAACAAAAGGTTAGGAATGATAGATTTTTTTAAATGATCTGATAGTGTAAAAATTTTATATCGTAATTTTATTTGATTTTTGTTGAGAGGCTGATGATTGATATTGTGAAAATCTACAGGGCATGCAATTAATGGAAGAGAATGAAAAATTGAGGCAACAGGTATGTATTTTGGTAATTTTTTATTTTTTTTTATCAAAATCTATGTTGGTTGAACTCTTCAAAAATGTTAATGGGTGTGTATCAAATTCTTCAAAAATAGTATATTTTTTGGAGAATTCGACACGAATGCGACATTAAAAATGAAGAGTGTACAATTTAGATGAAAGTAGTCATGAGTATATACATCATATACAAGAATTAGTACACTATGAGGATCATCTAAATTATACGTACGATTAGATGTAATTAACTCTTGATAAAATTAGAATTGGTAAAATTCAAATATGCGAGCGTGATTAATAAAATTAAAAAAGATAATAAGGTCTCACATTTAAATTCTAATAGAGATAGAAAAAAACTATTTGAATTATTTCTTTCCACTTGCCTAACCTTGATAGACAAAATTATACTAAGTAAAATTAGTCCAGGGCAATAAGCTTAACAAACACAACTACCATGAAAAAAATATAATGGAATTAATAACTCCAAATTAAGATGAACTCTGAAGTCTAGTGGGTCTATCTAGCTATTTTAATCAGATGTTTCGAGTTTGAGTGTCTTTAAAATATTACTTCCTTAAACAAAAGATCATTTTTGACCTAGTGTTTTGAGTTCGAGCCTTGGATCTTGTGCTGCGAGAATTTGAATTATATTTTAATGAACACAAGTACCATAAAAATATACAATAGAACTAGTCACTCCAAATTAAGATGAACTTTGAAGTCTACTAGGTTTATCTATTTTAATCAGATGTTTGGAGTTCGAGTTTCTTTAGAATATTTTAATAAAAGATCATTTTTTAATGTAATGTTTTGATTTTCGAGCCTTTGAGATGATTTTTTTTTTTTTAATAAAAGAAGTGGATCTTACATTGCGAGAATCTGAATTTTATTTAAAGTGTTTTTATGTTTGTTGCTGATATACAATTTGGATTCTTTATTTTCGAAGGTGATGGGAATATCTAATAATAATAATGGATACAAAGAGCTAGCAGTAGTAGCATTTGAATCTGAAAATGGATTTAATAATAATGAAGAAGGTCAATCTTCTGAATCAGTCACAAATCCATGCAACTCTACTGGTCCTCCTCCTCAAGATGATGATAGTTCTGATACTTCTCTCAAATTGGGGTAAGTACTTTAATATTTCTTATTTTATTCATGTATTTTTGCAAGTGTTCTTTGTTTGCTTCCTTGCGGAATCATATCCATCGATATATCTTGAAGTAACTGATCTTACGAGTAGTTATTCTGGATTGTAATGTTAGCTTGTTTTATATTGGCGGTGAAATAACAATATCTAGAGAACTAATTTCGAGGTAACTTGTTTTCCAATGAAATGAGCTTTTGATGATATAACAAATCATTAGTCAATATTATTGGTAAACAGACTATCTACCTTCTCAAGATGGAATAAAATTGCATACGTATCGCTCCGTTTAGAACTCAACTAGTGGAATTATTTTCGTTGGTGTGTTATTGTTGTGCACTATCTGGTGTTATTTAATCGATTATAACATGTACATTAGAGGCCAAGCCATAACACAAGTTAGGGTTTTAATTGAATTTAGTAATTTTGGCTCAAATTTGATGTTTGTATTGAGAAATTTACTTAATATATATATTATTTGACCTAGAAGTCGATTTACGAGTTTGACCATAACCCAATAGCTTTAGTTCACATCTTATATTTGTATTTAAAAAATCATTGAATATGTATAATAACTGAGAAAATCATAGAATATATACAACAACTAAATTTAAAACACATGACGTCATTGACCTAAAATATCGAACCCATCAAATTTAAATCTTGACTTGATTTTTATATATTCACCGTCCTATTTGAAATTTGTAATGCATCAACTTTCAATTCTAAATCCATCACTAATATGTATGTTTATTTTGTCTTTTTTTTTTTTTTAAATTTCAGATTACCGTATCCAAGTTGAAAGAACAAAAGCAAGATGTGGCTATTTTTGTATGTTATCGGATGGAGGCAAAAAATTTATGTTTCATTAATGTAAAAGCTAACCCCAAGAATTTCATATTATGTATGTAATTGGTGTATTAATCCCATGTATTCTTCTTCTTGATTTTATAGTATAATATTATGGTAAGTATCCAAGTAGCTTAATTAATTAACATTAAATATTGCCTTATATAACATGGCTAGTTCACAAATATATCTTATTTTAAAATTCCTTTCAATAATTTAACATTAAGAATAAGACAGGTTTTCACCTATATAGCCAAAAGAATTAATCTTCCATGTTATAACCACCTTGTGAAAAAATGAAGTTGGACATATTTGACTGGGTTAGCTATGAGTTAAATATTGAAAGAATTTGGCTATTAAGTGCAATATTTATTTTACAACTTAGGGCTGAAAATTGTGTTTACCAAAATAAGTTATTCTACAATTTTATTTTGATAAAATATAGGATAAACTCATTTCGAAGTTATTATCAAGGATAATTATCACTCATTCTTTGTATTAAACGAGCCCAAAGAGGTTATTTTTATCTTCTTTATTTGTCAATCCAAATTCACAATAATATGAAGAAGAATAATATATATTAGTTCCACTTATCATAAAAATATAAACAATAATAATATGAAATCTTAAAAGAAATACCTTCTAAAAATTCTTATTTTTTCTATTAGATGATTTATATCTATATTAAAGCTTAATTAATTTAACTTTTTATTATGAAGAACCTATTAAGAGAAAGCGTTTTCTATCATAATCTTTTTGCATCATTTGCATGCAATAACATATCCTCTTCTTCCACGAAGTCGTGGCAAACAATTCATACTTGAAATACATGTTAATAACTAATTAATGATAATTCAGATGGAAAACACACGTATATTAGTTCAAATAATAATATTCATCAAGTCAATACTAAGTACTGAACTGTGAGACTTATTGGTGTTTACAAACTCCAAACAACCGACAAGCATAGATCACCAGAGTCACTTTCCTAATATAAAACTTTATTCCAAATCTACCCTCTTCTTCCTTGACATACCCCCCACCCCCCACCACTCAACTTGCTTACTTTCACTCCTCATTTGCTTACTCCAACTCTAAGATAAATCAAACCAGCTGAAGCAGATCAAAGATGGGATCTGTTTCTTTGAAAATAGGTGATGGAACTGCCAGATTCAAGAAAGTTTCATACTGTTCTTCAGCTCTGAATCTACTTATGCTCTTCTCTGTAGTCACAACTAATCTTTTTGCTTTATATGCTTTTACATCCTCACCCAAGAACCCCCACCATCATCTCCTACTCCCACATACCCACAAGAACATATCTTTAATCTCAGAACAAGTTTCTTTAATCCTCAGAGAAATTGATTCTTCCCAAAAGAAACTTGCCCAAATGGAAAAAGAGCTCTTAGGGTATGAAAGTTTTGATCTTTCTAGTCCTAAGATTCCAAATGAAGTGAGAAATTTCTTGCAACCCCATTTGCTTCCTTTAGGTAAAGATTCAAGAACTGGGATCACTGAAATGGTAGCTTCTATTGGACATTCTTGTGTGAAATCTATGGATTTGCTTTCTCAGTTTATGAATTATAAGGTTAATGGGCTTTGTCCTGATGATTGGAGTCTTGGGCAGAAGTTGATTCTTAGTGGATGTGAGCCTTTGCCAAGAAGAAGATGTTTTGCTAAGACAATTGCTAAGGTTGGTTTACTTTCTTTTCCTGATTCACTTTGGGGAAATTATAGTGAAAAGATTAATAGTTGGAGTGGTCTTGGTTGCAAGAATTTAGCTTGTTTGAATGTTAAGAAATTGAATAGAGATTGTGCTGGTTGTTTTGACATAGTAAGTAGTGGGGGGTATGAGAGACAGAGATATGTTAAGGGTAGAGGGAAAAATGATTTCTTGATTGATGATGTTTTGGGAATGTCAGGAAATGGTGGAGGAATTAGAATTGGATTTGATATTGGTGGAGGATCTGGTACATTTGCTGCTAGAATGGCTGAAAGGAATGTGACTATAGTTACTGCTACGTTGAATGTCGATGCACCATTTAATGAGTTCATTGCTGCACGGGGTCTATTCCCGTTGTATTTGAGTGTAGATCATCGGTTTCCCTTTCATGATAATGTGTTTGATTTGGTTCATGTGGGAAATGTATTGGATGTCGGTGGACGTCCTGAGAAATTAGAGTTTTTAATGTTTGATATTGATAGAGTTTTGAGGGCTGGAGGATTGTTTTGGTTGGATAATTTCCTTTGTTCTAGTGAAGACAAGAAAACTGCATTAACGAGGTTAATCGAACGTTTTGGGTACAAAAAGCTTAAATGGGTTGTGGGTGAGAAGATCAATGGTTCTGGAAAATCTGAGGTTTATTTGTCTGCTGTTCTACAGAAACCAGTAAGAGTTTGATGGTATTGCGGGTTTCTCATAGAAAAGTTGTGCAAGTTCATTATTATTGACATAGAATAAGTGAGCACGTTCGTCTTCTTTACACAACTGCCAACCAGCATCCTAGGAAGTGGGGTTCGGCTTGTCACAGGTATTATATTTCTACAATCTGTAAGATTATTCGCTTATCTTTGCATTGAACTAGATATTGAAAGAACCACTTGAGGTTAGCATTGGCATGAGCCTTTTGTCTGTGTCGATCGTTAATTTGAGTTTAGGAAAAGTAAAAAAAAAAGCTTTTTTTCCTTCAAATTTTGTTCACAGTCTAGCTACTATTGAATTGTATTATTGGGATATAAATTAAATCCACTCATCTTGTCCCTTGATTAAAGCATCTGGTTGATGCCTTTTCGACATGTTCTATAATATATATTTGATATAACTTGTGGTGTGCTGTGTGCTATTTAAAACAGGTGTGCTTTCTAAGACACATTAACTAAATGTTACACTCAAAAGTAGTTGACTAGTCAAACCCGTAAAGTCTTTCCCAAGAATAGAAAAGTGTGATCGGAGGACTCTCTCATTCTCTAAGTATGTCATCCCTTGGAGCAGTTGAGCATTTTCTTTTGCATCATACTAGTCATCAGAACCCTCAGATGTCTTATCTATCTAGGCATCTTCTTAGGGTCCCAAATGTCGTTTTACATATTCCCTCATGGGTCCTCCACTGTGGCTACATTTATACATTCCTCCGTCCCTCAAAAAGAACCTTGTCCTCAAGGTTCGAGTAAAGTAGAATACTAGAATATATAGCAATATCCACTTGACATTGGCAACATCAAACAGAGGATTTATAGAAACATTAGTGTCGCGAATTCCCACTTGTGCACAAATAACAACTGAGCTTTGTGAAACCCATGCAACGACAGATTGTCTTTGCATCACCAAGCTGCATAGAAAGAATGAAAGGCTGGTGCCAGATAGATTCAATGGTGCAAAAGAATATCCAAGTTGTCGTTCTTTCAAGCAACATCAACAACAACATACCCGATGTAATCCTACAAAGTGGAGCCTGGAATGGATAGTGTATGTTGAACCTAGGGTAGAGAAGTCTTCGTTCTCTCAAGTGCAAATTACAAATGCAACAGGGTACTCTGAACAGCGTTAAGGCTCACAAACACCATTTATGACACCGCTATTGAAGGTGTGCTTACACTCTACCGACCTCACTTAAGTAGAGAAATTGTTTCTTCATGTCCAGGACAACAGCTTGTTCAAGTAGATTTTCAATAGATTGGTTATAGTTGTTCTCAACACCAGTGAATAGGATAGCCAGAAAGTGAACCTAGCAACATCATTTTCTTCTTCCCTTGCAACCAAAATTTCAACAAAGCATGACATCCTTTATCTTTGGAGTTAATAGTAAAAAAAAACACCTAAGGTATCTTGGTTTCCGAGTTTAGATAGGAAACTCATACACGTAATAGTTATAGTATGAACATGCATGTGGCATCAAAAGTCTCAACATCACCAACATCTCATAGATAATCTCAAATCAACCACCTCTCTCAAAAAAAGTTAGTTATATGGTTACAAAATCAAGTTCATTATCTCAGTATAAAAGAGTCAATCGCTTTGTCTTATTATCGAACTTGTTAACAAGGCTTTGAACATCCCCAACTCTACATTGGTGTATAAAATTTAAAACAATCTCTCTTTGATATAGCCTAAAACATCAGCCTTCCTGTCGATTGCAGTCGGATCTTAGCAAATGTCTTGCTCACAGAGAGGACTGGTTAGCTTGATCTCGTCTCATTATGGGGAAATAAGGGTAATGACAAATAGTGAATCATGATACTCAAGAACCTTGAAAGTTGTATTTCTTTTTGTAAGATGTTAAGAGTTCATTCTCTTTTCTTCTGTCCAAATGCTTAAGCTTAACAACAGCAGTTTATAGTATTGGAGCTTGTTGAAAACAAAACAACTCATATACAATTACCAATCACTTCCCAAAGTAAAGGTCTTGGAAATACAGAGTTCAACAAAGTAGTATAAATTTAGAAATCTCTAGTCCAGGTGATGATATAGCTTATTCTTCCTATAGATAAAAGAGGTATTTAATTCGATAAATACCTTTTGAAGCGTGAGTAGATATCTTGAAATAAGTTTTTAACTCTTGATTATGTGAAACTCTTAGGGGCCGTTTGGTAGGATGTATAAGGACAAAATAATCCATGTATTAATCATGGTATTAGATAATGCTATGTTTGGTTGGATTTTTGGACCATGTATAACTAATCCATGGTATTAGTTAATACCACATACATGGTATTAGCTAATACCTCCCATTTGGTGGTATTAGCTAATATCTTGGATTAATACCATGGGATTAAATACACAAAGACAAAAATATCCCTCAATTTCTTTTACACATTTTTGTTTTCTTGATTTTGTATTTTGTATTTGTAGTTTTGTACTAGTAAATTTATTTAAATAAATTAGCTTACAAAAATTTTATTTATTTGAGGGTTCATATTTTCATAATATAAAAATAAGTAAATTTACCGTGTCAAATTTTTAATTTTATTTATTTGTTTCATATTTACATAATACACAAAAATATTTTGACATGTCAATTTTTTTTTTTATAACTAATTCTAGTTGAGTGATTTTATTGATACAATATAAAGTCCAATGATGTTAAATATATTCTCAAAGTTGAGTGACCTCGTAAGATATAAACACTATATTAAAATTACAACTTTTTATGTGTAAATATAGATTGTCTATTTTACAATTGTTTACTATCTTTTCTATTTTAATAATAGATGATCTATCTTTATTAAATTAAAGATTGACATTCTATTAGCGATGAATTTATTAAAATTATAATTATTTTTTCTCAAATAATTCAAATGAGAAAATAATAAACATAATGACAAATTATTATTTTCCTAACTAGTTACAAGTCATAAAAAAATAATCTAATTACATAAAATAGAAAATCTCATAAAAGTTCAAGGGCATAATTGGAAAGAAACATTTAATAGAATTTTAAACCAAGTATAAAATTAAATGGAAAACAATAAACCAAACATGGGATGAAAAATAACTCCAGCATTACTAATCCCTGCATAATTAGTCCCTGCATTATTCATTTTTTATCAACCGACTTAATAATTGGGTGGGGAAGTATCACATGAATCTCTTTTTTGGTTTGAAGAAAAAGGAGAAGAAATACACGGTTTCCTTGTCAGAAGCACATAATTTGCCAATAAATTAAACCAAAGCTCGGTTTGGATCAATTATTGATTAAAATCAAAATTAAATTAATTTAATCGATTTTTTTAAATTTTTAAAACCAAATCAAATTAAAAAAGAAAGATAGCTATTGGTTTGATTATTGTCGGTTTGGTTAAGTTTTTCTATAAGATTTTGCGGGCGTACACATTTTGATAGATACAGAGACTTAGAATATGAACAATCCATATGAAAACTATTGTAGATTTAATTAAGTAATTAAGCGACACTAGAATTATTATTACACGAACAAAGTGATTTAGTTAAGTAATAAAAGTCGTTATACATCAGAGATCAAATTTTTATAGCAAAAGAATTACCTTGAGCTCAACAATTGAAAAACTATCCTGGGAATGAGGGTACAAGAAAATTATATACCAAAACACCAATAAGAGAATTCCTAAATATACATGGTAAAGATAAAGACTTAACGAGACTCGGATACCTGGTGCAAATGATTTTTTTTTACAAAAGTTGTATATATTTTTCTGGGTTCAACTTGATTATTTTACTACACTCTAAATCAAACCAAACAATATCGATTTTCAAAATTTAATTAAAACCAAGCCTAACTATATCGAACTAAATATCAATATTTTAATCAATTTTGTTTGAATTACTATTCAATTTGATCTTTTCCTCGTAATCATGAATAATCCAATGAGAATTTCATATTGTTTGAAGCACAAATGGGAGAAATTAAATTATTCACTTTTGTACATGGTCATCATTATTATACATCTAATTTTAATATTTTTTCTTTTTGAAAGAAATTATCTAATGGTTAAACATTTTAGTGATTGGCTCCATTTCCCCTTCTCCTGCCCTCATTTTTTTTTTTAAAAAAAGACCGTATATGGAGCTGCCATATGCTATTACAATAACAATAACATGCTTAGTTAAATTTCACAAGTAGGGTCCGGAGAAGGTGAAATATACACAAATTTTATCACTATCTTATTGAGATAGAGAGCTATTTTCGAAAGATTTTCAACTCAAATAATATTAGCTCCAAAAGCAAAAAATACTAGATAAAACGACTATAGTGGAAAACAATTGATCACGTGGTATTACAACTCGTTTAATTTAATAATACTAGCCAATTAACTTGGAGCAAAAATAATTTTCGAGTGCCGATCACACTTTAAGAAATAAAAAATCTCTCCTCTCTTGTTATTATCCTAAGCTAAGATTCCCTTTAACAATATCAAGCATCTTTCACAAATCATTATATTATACATCTCAAATTTGATTTTTTTCTCCAAAACTAAAATGTTGATTCCTAACTCATCTTTGTTGCCACTCATTGTTGCACTGCCAATTCTCTACTGGGCTTTCAATTTTCGAAAGCAAACAAAGCTAGTGTTTTATGTCCATGACTATTTAAGCGGCCATGACTCCTCTGCAATAACTGTGGCAGGAAAAGATGGGCCACAAACAAGTGTACTTCATTTCGGTACAATGGTTGCAGTGGACGATCCAGTAACTGAAGGTCCAGATCCAAAATCCAACTCAATTGGTAGAGCGCAAGGCATGTACATAAACTCACAGTTGGATGGCAAAGGACTGCACTTGATGTTCTCTGTTATTTTCACTCATGGCAAATACAAAGGGAGTACTTTGGAGATTCAAGGTGCTGATCTCTTTGCAATGAAGGAAAGGGAATTCTCAATTGTCTCTGGGACTGGTTATTTTAGATTTGTTAGAGGTTATGGTATAATGACAACTCACTTCATTGATATTCCTAATTTGAGAGCTATTCTTAAGCTTCATGTTACTCTCAACCATTATTGAAACCCTAGTTGTAATTGGAAACTAAATTGGTACTGGGTTATCCAATAAATGATTAAAATTTTATAATTAATGGCTTATTGGTATGGGGGTCAGATTATTCGATTTTCTTATCGAGTAAATCATTAATTTTAGGCATATTAGCCTCATTTAAAATTTTAGCATAATATATAAGAATAATTATATATTTTTCCTTTGTTTGTACTTCGTCCTGACTTTTTTCTATAGTTATATATATTTTGTAAGGGTGTCAAAATGATAGGTGATCCGTCTAACTCGCCCAAAATTTTATGGGTTGGACTCAAGATAATTTTAATCGGGTTCAATCTCAATCGGTTCAAGCCTTAACACATGTCAAAAGAATCTTCAATTGAACCCAATTTAATCTCCAATTTCAACCCGTTCTAAGGTTCTTTGCTTGCATATTTTATATTTTCTATCATTTATCGATCAATTTGTAACTTTTCATTTTTATATTTTGAGTTGAAATTCAAATTGTGATTTATAAAAAATAAATAACAATATGTTAAGAATTATTAAGATTGAGCGGGTCAAATCGGGCGGGTTATGACCCAACTCGAATTTTTAGTCCATTTGAGCCCAAAGTAAGTTTGGTCAGGTCATAACCCAACCCAATTTTTATTTCAACTCATCGTAATATTCTCAATTTAAACCCAATCTGCCCGTTTGACACCCTTAATATTTTTTTGGCTTATTCATTTTATGTAAGGCAAGTGCTAAAGTGTTTTTAGTACTATTATTTTTTCTTTCACTGCTCACTGACTCACTGCATTTAAAATAATAAAAAAGGAGCCATTTTTTTTGTAAGGTGTGACATGTGTTCATCGAAAAAAAGTATCATAGAGATTAGATGTTAACCAATACACCGCTCCATAACCATCTGATAATTGCTAATCCGTTACCGAATCAACCAGTATTTTATAGGTTGGCTTGCAGATTAGTAGGTTTAATAATCAATATACTTATCGTTATGTGAAATTATTCGTCCGATAAGCAATCCTAATTCGATTCAGTTCGATTTTCAATTTTTAAATCTCGATTAATTGAAGAATCAAAATTTTATTATATAAGTATAAGAAAATATACTTAAATATTATTCTGATCTCAAATTCCAAGCCCATAATGTTCCCGGTCTGTTAAATTTGCTAGATCTTGGAATTTTGGATATTATTTAACTATTAGAGTTTGGGGATTATTTCTACTACAAGGCAATAATTTTCTCTTTATTGTAACTTTTAAGCTTTTAACATATCGAAAAATCAACTCGTAGCCATTTGGAAACATCAATCAAAATTATGTTCGATAGTTAATTTTTAATTTACACAGAAAAACGATATAAATTAAGTATTTACTACACAAATAAAGCAAAGCACATTAATCAGGCCCTTGATGACACAGTAAATGCAGTGAAAAAAAAGACCCCAAAAAGGGAAACGGAAGAGTACTTGTACGTTCAAGGACAATGTTGGAAAATTCAAGATTATCCCTCACACTTTGGGCTTAAATCTTGTTTAAAGATTCAATTTTTAACCTACCTCAAGATGGAAGGACGAAGCTGGTAGGCAGAGGGATGAACACGTAGCCCCGCCCACGTGAAGTGA
Organism: Solanum rostratum; assembly: GCA_029948455.1. Classification (NCBI taxonomy): domain Eukaryota; kingdom Viridiplantae; phylum Streptophyta; class Magnoliopsida; order Solanales; family Solanaceae; genus Solanum; species Solanum rostratum. The sequence goes on along the minus strand of CM057053.1, from coordinate 1,819,305 downwards.
CAAAGAGGTGGAGCAATACGAAGACTATGGAGGTAAAATAGCAAGATTGCCCTTCGTAGCACAACGATGATGTAGACACATTACAGATTTAATAGTAAAGATAGAACTCTCACTTATATATATTTAAGGCCAAATACATATATAAACATCTAAACTTGTCAACATTTTTCACTTAGACACCTAAACTAAGACAAGTTCCGATACTGTTTTTTTAATTTTTCAGCTAAAAATAAATAGTTGCTGTCCAAAAAAAAATTTTGAGAACTTACTTTTATGGGAATTTTTTTTTTTTGGATAACTGAGAATTTTGAGAACCTACTTTTATGGAAAAAAAAATTTTGGACCGCAACTATTTATTTTTGGTTGAAAAATAAAAAAAAAAGTACCGGAGAGTGCCAAGTAGGATAAAAGTGTTTAATGGGATGAAATCTGAGCAGTTGAGGTGTCTATTAGGAACTTGTCTTAGTTTAGGTGTCTAGTGAAAAATGAGCACAAGTTTAGATGTCTATATATGTATTTGGCCTATATTTAATGATAAGATTCTTTGTCCACTTCCTTTTGTTTTCAATTTTTTTTTTCAATATAGCAAATAAACTCCATTAAAAATTAGCAAAAAGTTAACATGCTGTACAAAAGAGAATTTTAAGAGATATAGACCATTAGGTGAACCTTTTATTAACATGATTAAAAAAATGGTTTGAAATAAGTATATCTATTAAATTGTTAAATCTAACTATTTTTTATTTTAAAATAAATCAGATCAAGGAATATCGTTTCGACAATATTTATTTGTGCTAAAAGAACTCATTTAATTTATGTGAATCGTATATTCAAAATCCAACAAGCAATAAATATTTATATTTCAAATATACATTAAATTTTTTGACTCCACCTATAAAAATATTATTAGTAGAGAACTCCTCTCCTTTTGTTGAAAGCAAAGCATCATAATTTACATGTCTTCCCATCATCAAAAGCTTCTATATATAAAAATTTGAATTTAAATTTTATACACTAATATTTTACATAAACTAAATAATTACAATCAAATTTATATAACTAAAATTTAGAAAAAATTATTAAGACTAGAATTCTAATTATACTCTAACTAAATTAGTTATTATTTCCTTTCACAACATAAATCAAATCTAACTTTTCCTTATTTCTCTCTCAACAAAATCATCATAATTACATGTCTTCCCATCATCAAAAGCTTCTATATATAAAAATTTGAATTTAAATTTTATACACTAATATTTTACATAAATTAAATAATTACAATCAAATTTATATAACTAAAATTTAGAAAAAATTATTAAGACTAGAATTCTAATTATACTCTAACTAAATTAGTTATTATTTCCTTTCACAACATAAATCAAATCTAACTTTTTCTTATTTCTCTCTCAACAAAATCATCATAATTAATAAAACAATTCTTCATCTCAAATACTATTAAAATTACAAGAGCTAATTCTTTCATGCTTCAACTTGTTAATATTGGAGAGAAAAAATATATGCATCAAAATTCACAATCTGTGAAAACTTCGCAAAATATATTAATTTTTTTCTTATTTCTTTTTAGAAAAAGAACTTGAAAGAAACATTTAAAGTGCAAACATCACATAAAAATCTTAAATTCAATTATCTCATTAAAGAGTTGGATACAAGGTTAAAAAAACAAGCAAAGAAAAAAATGGAGAGGAGGTTTTGGCTAATAATCTAGCTTGGATGAGTTTATGGAAATTATTTTAAATTTTAGAAAATAAAGTTGAAAATAAAAAAAAAAACTTAAATAGATAACCTGCAATAGTAGGTCAATTTTATCTAATGGTATAGAATATTTAGTATATTAACTGGGCACAAAACTTAAACTCTAAATGTAAAGTCTTACTTTTAGAAAGGAAACAAATTGTTATTACACTTTGAAAATTTTAAACAGGGTATTTACCAAATTCCTAATATAACTGGATTATTTTTCACTTTCACATTCTAATCCAAAACATTCAATAAACAATCGGAAGAAAAAATAATTCAATTGAAAAACTACCTAGAATATGCACAAGTTTTACATTGAAAATACCAAAAATAATTAAAAATTACAAGTTCCATATTCGCAGCAGAAACACCATACTCAAACCTGCTTCGACTCGGCCCGAATAGCCTTATTGGTCGATTCAATTTGATTTTATATATTATTGATTCAATTTATTAATTTTTAAATATATAAAATTGAGTTATTAATTTATTATTTCTAATGGTTCAATTTATCAATTTACCCAATAAGAGATTACTCATAAAATAATATATGATTTTTTTAATTATTTGACGCAATACGATGAGATATAGTAAAATAAATAAATCAATTGAACACTTAAGCTTAATAATATACAATATTTAACCTCATATTCTAATTTACTTTCCAACAAAAGGGTTATATATTAGAAACACGTGACTTTCGAATATCGATATTAAATTATTGATGTTTAATATTTATGAAGAGATAAAATAATAAATTATTATAATCTTAATGAATTATCTATTTACTCAATAATTCAATACTAAAAATTAAAATTAAATCAATAACCCAATAATTTTTTTATAAAATCATTAAAAACTAGTAATTACCCAATAACAATAAACTAATAACATTTTTTCAATTGAATGGGTCGGTTAGATTTTTCACACCCTGCCACTTCTCCACTAGCCGCGCTTCATAAGGTGGGAAAGCTTGGCAACCCAAACACATAGCTGCAATTCCTGTTCTCAAGCAGAATATACGTTATTTCTACCTCAAGGGCGACCTCTTTTTAGGTTTGCAGGTTTTCTCCTTTCCCCTTTCTAAAAATTTAGATTAGATTTTGCTTCATGATTCACTTAGTTTAGGTTGATCCTCTTTTTTGCCTTTTCAGAGATTTAGGTCTTTCTTCGGGATTCACTTTGTGTGGTTTCCTCCCTGTTTAGAAATTTAGGTTAGTCTACATAATAGTGATTTCTATACCATGAAATTTAGTTTCCTGTCTTATATATGCTTTTCGTTATTAGTATGTTGATTTTATTATATAGACTCTATCATGTGCTTTTCGTTGTATATAGTCATTCTTTTTGTTTCCTTTTCTTTTTGCTTGCATATGGGTTTTTGAGACGAGATTTATCATGAAACAGCCTCTTTATCTGTTCCCACCTACCTACCTTTGTGAGTCAATGGTAAGATCTGCGTATATTCTATCCTCCCCAAACCCCACTTGTGGAATTCCATCGTTGTTTGTTGAAATTTTGTTTCCTGCTCTTAGAAGATACCAACAACATATTAATTTGTGAGCAATAATTAATATAGAAGACACGCGGCTTTTGTAGGTGCCGCTTTGAAGATTATGATGTGTTCATTCAAACCTAGGGGTTGTGATTGAATATACACATTTAATTATCACAAATTTATTTATCGGTCTAGCTTTTAGTTGACAAAGAAAGTGCAGCTAGAGGTATATTGGTGGATGCTCTATGCAATGGGATGCCCCCTGAAATACTAGAATGAATCTATTATCTGTAGCCACATTGTATAGGGAAAGAGAATTTTAGTTTTAGGTTGTTGCTCCATAATAGGTTGATGCTATTGTGAGAAATAGAGACATCAATTTGAGCTTTTACAAGCGAATAGAGTATTGTTTACTCTGTTTTTGGAACATGTAATATCTTCTAATGATCTCTCTAGTTGTGTCTTTTTATCTTGTGTTGTTCTTTCCGGCTTATATTTGCTACTTCTATTGCTTTCATTTTAGTCGATTTTATTTTCTCCTCTCCTTTTCTCCTTTTCATATCTAGTTTCTTCTACTTTTGGGGCTTGATATTTTCCTGACGAGGGTCTTTCAGAAATAGTGTTTCCATCTCTATGAGATAGCGGTAAAGTCTGCGTACATTTTATCCTCCCCAGACCTCACTTGTGGAATTCCACTGAGTATGTTGTTGTGTTGTTGATCTCTCTATATAATAACTATATGGAATAATAAAGAAAATGTTGAGCATGAACGATAAGAGTCTCAGTTCCTCCTTTTTTTTCCCTCAAAGAAACCGATTTGAATTTGCCATTGTCTTTAATTGTTCTATCATTCATCCTTTCCTACCCTTTATAAATTTAAAAGCTTTCAAAGTAGTGTATCTCTTTGAATTTTTAAATCTTTCAGTAGTAGAAGTTGTGTATATGTGTTAAATGTTTAATTGTTTTTTTAAAAACTATTACATATATAGCTTCCGTATCTTAAAAAGTATATAGGGTATATAAATAGCTCTGTTTTAAAGCACTTCTTCAATCCATTAAAAAGCAATGGCATTGTCAGATTTAACTAGAAAAGATTAGGGTCGTTTTCTTTTTTACTTTATTAAGGTTTATAGATAGTAATTAACTTGGCTTTTTCCTTTTACATCAAAATTGGAACATTAATGTATTCGGTGTTATTTTTGTAAAGAATTAGATTTAGGTGTTATTGGCCATGAAACATGTGAGGCATTGTAAAAGGTTCTCTCAATTCTCAGACTATTCGTGAGGCACAAAGAAGATGGAAAGTTGTTTGTTCACTTTGAGCTAAGTTTCCAATGGTAACTTGAAAATGGAAGATTATTGGGAAGTAAATGACTTTTTTGTTTGTGGTTTATTTATGACTTCAACTTATTTAAATTATTATAATTAATAACCATTAAATCTTAATTATAGTGATGCTTATAGGATTTTTTCACTTCAGGCAACTCCTGAAAATGGGTATAGAGGTTGGGATTGGATATTTTTTACACTTAGCTTGAGAAGCTTGTGTTTGCTTAATTCATGAAAGAGATCATTTAGTATTGAGAAGCAAGCAACCAAAGCTACCACTAGAAAATGTCTAAAAGATAAAATTGATTAAATAAGAACATGGCCTTTTCATTTATTCACATAAGTTCTTGAGATGTGTGATGATGTCATATCTTCTAATATTTGTTGTAATATTTATTTCTCATTTTTAATGAGAATTTATATTTTATTTTTTTAAATAAATATATGAATATACTTAAAGAATCATTAGTAAGTTAATGAGTTATATGACCGCGCATGGCGCAGGCAAATTACCTAGTATATATATAAAAGAGAATGTTAAGCCCACTTACGTGGCACCTCCTAATAGCCTGTATTTTTTTTTCATTTTTACCTTAATATTTAAAAGTCCACAAGTCACCACTTATTAAAATTGAGTAACCGTGCCCCCTTCCATTGTAAAACCCTAAAAGCGTCTCTTACACTAGATCACAAGTAAGTTTAATGTTCCTGGCAGAAAACGTATTCCTAATTCATCAATGTACAAGAAGAAATTATTGGTTGCTGATAAATTTATGCGGTATGAATCTTCATATTCTACGGTTTCTTCATTCTTTTGCCGATAAATTTTCATGTTGAAGGCTTTGTTTCCTACTCTTTCCAAAGCTTCATATTACAATTTTCCTACTAAAAACACTCTTTTCTTTGATTCTTGCCCCTATTGCAGTAAATTCAAATAACAAATCACATAATTATCACTTGTAAATTTAATTCCCAAAAGAATCTCATTCATTCCGCATATATTTTCCATTAGTATCCTATTATCGCTTGCATTTTCCAATCATCGCCTCTTCAGGATTTGCTAATGACTGTACCACAGATTTAAAAACCGGAATAATCTTAACTTGAATTTCCATAATCGACAAAGGTATGCAAATTCTTATTTTACAGCTACTTTATATTTCTTGTTTCTCGATTGCTCTACTGTTCTCTTTGGTAGAGTTAATTTTCCCGTTCTGCATATATTTTTATCTTTAACGACCATATCTTCAATATATCATTACTATTTGCTAAAAAGTAATTAACTAAAAAAGAACTTTTATTTTTTTGAGTTCTCTTTATGTTTAACGAGATAAAGTGTTCAACCTTTGATAATCGAAAAAGTCAGTGGTCTTAACCTTTGATAATCGAAAAAGTCAGTGGTTTTAATTTTTCATAGAATTCTCTTTTTATTCTGCTGGAAACTTATTATCAGGAATTCTCTTTTATTATCTAGGTAAGGTACATCTCTTCAATTGAATCGAAAATGGTGGAATCAAAACCGCAGAAGAGGTTAATGCTTTCTGAAGAAGGATCGGAGATTGGGGAAAAAGAAAATTCATCAGATGAGGAAAAGAAGCAAAATGAGTCATATGCAGCGGCGAAGAGGCAAAAAAGTTGTTCTGGTGTTTGGGAAGAGAAGCCAGAGGAGAGGCCAAAAACACCAGGATCTGAGGATTGGGACAGAGTCTACTCATTCGAAGAGAAGAGGCTAAAATCATATATTGAAGGAGAAGAATATGGAGATTGGGAAAAAAAAAAACCGTTCCTGGGAACTAGAAAATGGTTTGGTGCCTTTACCTGAGGAGAGGGGGCCACCTATTCGTAAAGTTTTCGTATTGAACGAGGATCACGATAAACAAAAAGAAGCTTTCGATAAGAGGTTATTAGAACTTAGTACAAAAGTTCTAACAGAGGAGGAGAAAAAACTGAAAGAGTCATACATACAGAAGAGGGAAAATTGGCGTCTAGGTTTGAGCAAAGAAACATTTTTCCCTTTTGGTCCTGGATGGGATCTGGCATACCACACGGAATTGCCCAAGTCTTCAACTGTGGAATTGCCGCCACAACCATCGCAAGCTAGGCAAAAACTTCCTCCGACCCCCGAGGACATGCAATACTTGTGCCAAAAGCAGCAACCTAGTCCTGTGATCTCGTTGGAGGATGACCGAGAAGAACTTGCAGCAGAAGGAAGATGCCTTGATGGGTCCTATCTAACCCCCTATTGCAAATGTGACAGAAAATGCCATCGATTCGATACAGTTTTGGAGGATTACCCCCCAGAATATCTCCCAATTTGGTTGGCATACTGTCGGCAGTATCGCCAATCTCATGTTAAGTTTATTTACTTTTTTTCTCAATTTCTAACAATAATTTCACGCTTTTAGATCTAATTTTGTTCCGCTATTTTACATGTTTGTTTTTGCTGCTTTGACAGTGTTTTGACATTGATGACTACATGGGTGGTAGAGTATGTCCATTAAGACCATATCAGAATTTCTATGGCAGACTTGAGTTAATGATGGAGCTAGCTAATCGTGCTATCCAGGAGTATAACGAGAAAGAATGCAATGTATGCACCTTTATTTGCTTTTGGTGGTTAATCCCCCATTATATTTTCAACTAATTCTGACTGGCCTTGTAGGTTTTCAAGTACAAGGTGATAAAAATTGAGAAAACAAATCGTTGTGAGGCGACAAATGTATATTGGATGACTGTCAAAGTATCAAACCTTACCCTTGGTTCAGTCATTGAAACATTTCAAATCCATGCTGGTGTACGTTTGGGCACCAAGGATAGAGTTATATTTTGTTGTCGGCCTAAAGAAGAGGTAATCAAAAACCTATTAAAGTTTACTATATGTGTCTCGTTTTTATGTTCTATTTTGTGTGTTAGATGGGCATAGTTTTTTTTTTTGGAGAAGATAATATTTTTTGTATAACTATTTGCTGCATAAAAACTACAACTGCCAATACTTGTGTATCTTCTCTGTGCATTAGCTGTTCTATGAAAGAACTTAGTGTTGTTGTCTCCATGTTTCAACCTTAAATTCCAACAAGTCAATATTGTTGTATCTTCTGTGTGCCGCTTTATGAAAGAACTTGGTGGTGTTGTCACCATGTTTCAACCATAATGCTCTTGATTTCTATATACATAATCCAAATCTTTTTTAATATTACTTGGTATTCAAATATTTGTGGATTGAATCTTGGATTTTTTATTAAATTATATCTGTTGTCTGTTTTCGACAGAAACAGACATGTATGTGTTTTATGCATAAGTTGGGTCTGTTGATTGTTTCTTAGTCTAGGTGTTCAAAGTCAGGTATTTGCTGGGAGTGTCCTCAGTTTGATTGCAGATTTTTATGTCAATATCGGGATAAATTTGAGATTCAGGGAATTTCAAGTATTGGAGGAGTCCAATTTCTTAAAATTTGGGTATTATAGATTGAAATAGACCCAAATGGAATAGAGTTGGTCAGGGACCCGTATACTAACTCCAGTTCTTTTGGGATTAAGATTGGTAGTATTTGTTCCAAAATGTCCGTGGTTTCATACTAACTCCAGTTCTTTTGGGATTAAGATTGGTAGTATTTGTTCCAAAATGTCCGTGGTTTCTACCAGTACTTGGAGTTTTTAATTGTAGGCTTTTGTCCGAGTACTTTCGTAGACACAATGAAGCTATTGATATGCTTCTGTGAAAGGTATGCTGATGCTGTTGTTATAAGGTGCGAAAACTTCACTATTGAAGAAAATGAAACTATATGGATTATGTGTGTACTCCATCATTGTGTGATAAAAATATGCCCTTGAAAATTTATCCCAAAAAAGAAGAGATGTCTTGATCATGGGTTAGCCATGCTGTTAAAGAGAAGAGAAAGGAGCATACAGTTCAAACAGTGCTGAGATAATTTCATTTTGGAGGATCATTATGGTTCATCTGGTTACATCCTTGTTTTTTTTTTGAGCCTCAAAAACAACGCTCTAAGTACCCACCCCCAACCCCCATCCCCCAATTTATATAGAAAATGGAACTATATGGATTATGTATGTACCCCATTTACTTTTTTTAAAATTTTCTTGTACTTCTTTTTTTTCTTTTTATTTTTATTTTTTTGTACTTATATTATTGTTTGTATTTAAACTTATTTTATTGTATTTTATATAATGTTGGCCTGCATATTAAATGGTGAAACATGGTCATTGAGGATTCACATTATCTTTGATTTGATAAAAAAATAGAAGCCACATGAAGCTTGGTTGGATACCCATCACATTAATAACATTAACATTACCTTTCCAAAAGGGGTGATGTGTTATTGGTATTTGGAAGGATTTAACTGGAGGATCATGTTGTAATTGCATTTATTCTGCCAGCTTATTTGTTCTGGCAAATTCCTTAGTGATAAGAATCTTGATTAGGCTTTTTGTTATACAAAGTATCATTGGTGTTTTTCTATAATTATTGTTACACTATTATCATTCACTGTTGAACTATATTTACATTGCCATGCCCATTACAGTTTATGGAGACATTCATATATCTTAATTCCACCTGTGCCTCATTTGTTTTTTCTTTTGGTTGTTTTAAATGTGAAACCGATGATGCTTATTGTTGAATGGTTCTGTAGGTGCAGTATATATAGTCAATTGACTGGAACCTTGGTTGTCCCTCCATGAGTTGTTTGTTTTTCTTGTTTGAGTGTGAATTGCTTATGCATCCAACTTTTGATGTCACCCAATTGATAAGTAAGGACTGTTAATGGTGGTGGTGGGAATAGACAATAACCACATTTTGTGTATTGTTTATGATGTGGACCATTTTATATTTGATGTTTTTCTTCTTTTGGGGCTGATATATTTGAGTCGAGGCTAACTTTACCTTTCTTTGTTTCACCATTTATAGGTCATTACTGGTTTACCAATCTGCGAGTTTTGCTTTGGCCTGCTTCCAGGGGAAGGAAAGGAACCATAATTCTTTTGTGACTTCAGTTTGACCTCTTAATTAATTTGAGCATTTTATATACATTATCACCTGGATTTTAGTTTTATAAAACTTTAGTACTTGTTGAGATCATTTCAATCTCTGCAAATTACCCATTTTAAATAAGTTGGGTTAAAATATAGTTATTATCCTTACTACACTAATATATACTCAAGCATATATTATGCATTCAAAGTAAACGGAGGTACAATACTCACCTTGAAGCCTCGTTCGTCTATCTTGTAATCATTGGCATCATAGACAAGCTGGTATTTTTCTTTTATTTATTGTATCTACACTGCAACTTTTTTTTGGTAGACAAAGTCTTCCTAGTTAAGCAAACTTCAATTAGCCAAACAAAATTGTCATGTTTTTCTCCACGGTTAAGTGTCTTCATGATCACACAAAGATTTCAATGAATAAAATGTACGCTTCTCGAGTCCTTGAAATTATCACTACCTTACAATTACACTATTATAATTCGCAGTGAGCATTCATTGAACTGTCTTCCTTTTTCAATAAATTTGCCCAAAATTCAATACCCATAAAAAAAACTCTAAGTTTTAGCTGTTGTCACAATTTTTTTTTAATTAATATAGCTCTTTCTTTTTCAAACTGCTATGAATTTTCCCGAGGTTCATTGGAAGCAACCCTCTGCTATAATCTATGGCTTATATTTGGTAGAACTATAGTGCAAGAAGAAGGCTTCAGCTGTCAAATGTGGTACCAAAGGATGAGACTTTAAATAACAAAAGGATCACATGTTCCAAACTATCAAATTCTCTATAAATGTTGATCGACGCCAAATCTTTTGGTTTCTTTAGTAAGCATGATGATAAAATTCACATAAAATTGATCCTTTCATACAAGCTGCTAAAGAACAAGACAAAATTTCAAAGAAGAATTAGAAAAGCTCTGCAGAGAGGGCCTACAAGTTTCAAATGATGTTTTAAGAAAATCAATTAAGAAATTCTCTTGGTAGTCACCAGTAATGACATGTCCTATACTTAAACTAGCTTTAGATTAAGCTAGCATTTGATTGATCATCAATTTCAGAGGCACAGTTGATAAAAAGTTATTACATAAAATAATTAAAAAAGGATCTTCCTTTATTCGTAGACTTCCCAAAAACATCAGGACCAGTCAAATAATATCGTTAAGACAGGAAATTACGATGTTTGTGAGAATGTATATTGAAAAAATGTCATGTCAAAATAAAAAGAAGCGTAGAGAGTTTACTTAGTATTTGATCTATTCATTCAAATAGAAGAAAGTTCTTTCAGCCACCACATTTCTACCTTCAAATCATTGTTTTAAGTGTCAGCATTTGTATCATGAACTTAGATCATGAAGGATCCGACTTCTAAATTCACATTTATACCGAAAATCTACACTCAAATCCGAGAAATTTAGTTTGAAAGCAAAAGAGTTCTGCCTAATATATCTTGCAGACTACAAAAAGAACTTTACATTTTATTTTGAGTTTAAAAATACAAAGAAAACAACACAAAGGCAAAAAACAATTGCTACAAAAGCATTTTCAAACTTTTTTGCAATTAAAACTCTTAAGGTCCATTTGGTAGGAAGTACTGAGAGAAATAATCCATATATATTATATATGATATTAATTAGTAAAATTTATAAAATTACATAACTTTTTTTATCCAAATCTTAAACAATCCCAACTTTTTTTAAAAATTACATAAATCCCATCTTATTATTTTTTTTCACTTATTTTTGATACTTAAAGAATATATATTTTTATTAAGAGTTATAATTGAAAAATTTATTTGGTGTAGATGTCTAATTAATGTTAATCACTTTTCAAATTATAATTTTTCCATTTTTAAAACATTTTTTTTAATTATTTTTTTTAATTATTTTCTCTCTCTTTACAGTTACCATCTTTGTATTTAAATTTTTCTTTTTCAGTTTTCAATTTATCTCTCTATTTGTGAACGTTGCTCTCTTTTTCCACCATTTTTTCCGACCGTCATTTTTTCACTTTATTTTGATGTATTGTTTGATTCAGTATAGTTATATATGGCTGATTCACATATCTTATGATGATGATATGCTACATATACTTGATCATTTATAGTGATACATGATTTAATGTTTGATACATTGTTTTAGTACTTTATTTTTTACAATGATTTAGTGATTGATACACTATAATTGTCTTGGATGATTCTATGTTTTCATAAAGTCTCATTGTTTGTTTCTGGTATCTTCTTATCCAAACATGTTTTGTATGTTGATATATTGTTTGTTACCAATTTTATGCATGTAGATGACTGCTTCCCATTTTTTAGGGTTGTCATATATTTCTGGAAGACTCTTTTTTTGATTCTTATATCTGCATATTGATACTTGTTTTCATGGTATGAGTTATGTAAATATTCATGCTTCGTCAAACTATTTTTTCTTTTTTTTTCTTTGCAGTTCACCTTCAATGGCGACTGTAATTTGTTTTTTTTCTTATTTGTTGATTCTTCCGTTTTGTTTTGAAATTCAAATTAAAATTTCTTTAACATTTTTTATGGGATAATTGCATTTTTTTGTAACGTTTATGCCATCATTAAAGGGATCTACCCAGTTGACACTAATTTTCTTTCCTTAATAATTGTTACAGCTGTAATTTCAGTTACACATTCGTAAGTATCAACAAGAAGCATTCAGGTATCAAAAACGAAGAAAAAGTCGCCATTTTTTGTAATTAGGAAAAGAGTCAGGATTTTTGAGTATTTTTGAAAATCTGGATGGGATTCCTAAAAATTACACTATTAATTAATACTAGATTTGGTAGGAATTTTAGATTCATGCATAACTAATCCATGTTTTAGTTACCACATACCTTTCATTTGGTGGTATTAGTAATACATGAGATTTAATACCACGGGATTAAACATATAAAGACAAAAATATCTCCCAAATTAGTTTATACTTTTTTTTAAAACTTTTAAAATTTTATGTTTTATATTTTTAATTTGTACTAGTAAATTTATTTATATAAATCAACTTACAAATTTTACTTTTTTCGGAGGTCATATTTGCATAAAATAAAAATAATAATAAATTTACCATGTAAAATTTTTAAATTTTATTTATTTGTGAGTTCATATTTACATAATAGATCAAAAATATTTTATCATGATAATTTTTTTATAATTAATTTAGTTAAGTAATTTTGTTGATACAAATGCCTAATTGAGTAATTTTATTGATACAAAATAGATTCAATAATGTTCCACAAATTCTCAAAATTGAAAGTGATCCTTTCAAGATATAAACTCGTAATAAAATTACTAACTTACAAATTTTTATACCTAATATAAATATTTTATTCATTTTTACAATTATTTACCTCTTTGTCTTTGGAATCGAAAAATGCAGCAGGTGAGTAGACTAAACCCTAACTTATACCCTTTCTCCATTTGAGGTTATACTTATTGTCGTTGATTTCTGGTAAAAGGTTGGAACCTCGAGCGAAGAAGAATTTATAGTCTGGAAGAAGGAACTTCCCGGCAAGTTTTTGTCCAATGCGAATCTCTGGAATGACGACGATTTTCTCCCAAAAGGCACTTCAGACCAGCATCGCGATATTTTTCGCCAAATTTATCAGAAATACTTCCGTCAGATTGTCCAATCCGATGTATGTTTATCTGAATTCTGCTGTTACTGCTTCATAGATTGTTGTTTGTTTGTGTAAATTTCGAGTTTAAATAAAATTTTATTGCTAATTTGCATGCGTTTGAATTAGACAGAAAAAAAAAGTGTTCCTTCAACTTGTATCTGTTTCAATAATTCCAAAATCAATGTGGATACGTTTTGCCAGTTCCTTTAGTTGTTAACATTTGAAGTGTGTACTTTGAGGTTGAATTTTACATTTAGCTGTTTGTCTGTCCAATGGCAGTTCTAAGATTTCCAGTAAGGTGATCGAAAAATAGTATAGTGGATTCGAAATATCTATAAATACATAAAAACAAAAATCACCTTATGTATACTGTTTTGTTAATTGGCGTGTGTATTTTTAGGCTTTGCGTTTCATATTAGCTGTTTGTCTATCATATAATTGAGTAGAGTTAACCATTATAAGCAGTTTTAACAATTCCAAAGTCAATGGTAGATATGTTATGCCAGTTTAGTTTATTATTAACATTCGACGTGTATCTTTAGGTATTGAGTTTCGTATTAGCTGTTTTGTGACTTTGTCTAACCTGTAATTGAGTAGAGATATTAATTGTAATTGTTTTCAACAAATCCAAAATCAATGGAGGAGATGTTCCTAAAATTGGAGTGTGTTTTTCTTAGATGTTGAATTTCATATTAGGTGTTTGTTTTACCCTTTTTTTTGGAAACTGATAACTTTGAACTCCTCAGCATAAGGGCTATGCTAGCCACCTCCAAAAGTGTTAATGGCAGAAAAAAAAAAAAGAGAACAAAGAAAACAGGAAAACTTAATGAAATCCACTTGTTGAATTTCTTCTTCTATATTCATTTTTTTTTTGAGAAGGTAACATTTGTGTATATTCATTGAACCAGTACATAGGTTGCACTGAAAACCATAATTAGAGCTTGTCAAAAAAGTAAGTAAACTGAATCTGAATCCTAGCAGGAACCTAGGATATCTATAATGGATTCAATGTCCTCTAAATACGTCTGTTTACACCAGAAGCAAAAAAGCCTGAACAATTTAGCTTTGATCTTTTGAAGATCACAACTCTTGCTCTCATGACATCTCACATTTCTTTCTAGCCAAACAGTCCGCCAAATACAAGCTGGAACAATCCTCCATCTATCACTATTTGCAGCTCCCACCCCTAATTCTCCCCAACTGTACAAAAGATGTGTGATTCTGTTTGGCATAGCCCAAGCAAAACCCTTGAGACTAATGAAAAACCTCCACAGTTGGGATGCTATTTTGCACTGGAGAAACAGATGGTTGACTGTTTTGACCTCTTCGCCACATAAAGAGCATCTAGAACACATGGAGAACTTCCTTTTCTTGAGATTTTCCTGTGTCATAATTGCTTCTCTTGCCAGAAGCCACGTGGAACATGCCACCTTGAAAGGGATTTTAGGTTTCCAAATCTGCTGCCAAGGCCAAAGAGAAGGTTGTTGTCCATCTTGATTTAACGACTTGTATGCAGAGTTTACCTTGAATGTGCCTCTACTACCCTGTATGAGTAGGATTAGATCTTCCTTGCCCACCATCTACATCAATTTCCCCTTCCCTGAGTAGCTTCAAGGAGAGCTTCACACACCCAACGCAGATTTGCTTCATCGATTCTGATGCTGCTAGTGAACCTCCTCCCACGTTCAACCAAAGTGAACAATCGATCATAATCTTCACTAATGTTTAATAACTCGAAAGATTTGTTGCCTGCAATAAAAAATATTTTCTCTCCCATATCTAGAAAAAGTAATGGATGGGATCATGACCATTGTTTGTGCCTCATTTGTCTGAATACAAATGTTTAATTGAGACAAATGAGGCACAAACAATGGTCATGAGACAGAACTATGCTCTTTTACTTCGACTTCTGTTTTAACTTATCTCTCTATATCTAATAGTAAAATTGAGACAGAACTATGCTCTTTTACTTTGATATGAACTCCTATTGATGGCTTATTTGACAGGGTTTTGACATTGACAAATATCCGGGTGATGCTAAGGCAGCGGTATATATACCATATTTGGAATTTGAAAAAGAAGCCGACATGCTGATGGAACTAGCTAACCATGCTATTGATGATTATAACAATAGGGAAACTAGTGTATGTATATGCATATGTGCCTCACTATTCTATTCATCTTTGCGATAAGACTCCAATTGTAATGATTTTCTTGTGTTACGCTTTGCTGCAGGTTTATAAGTACAAGATTGACTTCATTGAAAAAGTCAATGTCTTTTCGGGTGAGTGTCGTGAATTTTTCATGACCGTTAAAGTTCTTAACCTGGCTTTGGATATGACTACAGAAACTTTTCAAATCCATGCCTATAAAGGACCACATGAGGAGAATGTTGTCCGTCTTTGCAGAAAAAAGATGGCAATATGAGGTAAAAAAGTTGATATTAATAACTTGCTCGACTTTGTATCTATACTTGTTGCTAATTTACCTTTGTTTTTTTTTGGACCATTGCAGTTGGTTTATTTGTAAAGCTGAAGATCAGAGGACTCTCTTCATCTGTTTGGTTGGGGGAATGTGGGAAGGAAGCTAGGAAAATTCTAGATATTGAAATTAAGTTGTTAATTCAATTGCCTATTGATGTTTTGTGTTCAATTGAATACTATTTTCTCTATTTTATATTTGTCATGTTTTGCTTATAAAAAATTAGGTAAAAATATTAACAAAACATCAATACCATACTAATTGAAATTTTAAACAAGTGAGGTCCAGTAAGGGCAAAATGTACATAGATTTACTACAATTCACGAAGGTAAGAGTCTATTTTTGAAAGGCCTATGGTTTAAGTTCAACAATTCGGTATAAAGAAGAAGACAATGAAGAGGAATTGAAACAAGAAACAACAAGAGAAGCCAAAATAACAAGAAGATCATGTGATAATTCGAAATGTTTTAAACAACATATTAGCACAGATTATTATTAATGAACAATGATAAACTAAGAAAAAAAAAAGAACAAAACTATAAAAAGATTACTAGTGCTATCGTAAACCAAAATATAAGTTGCTTTTATTTGATTGAAAATTAGTCAAATGAATTTTCCAAAAAGTAAAACAAGATAACTAATAAATTTTTTGAAAGACCTATGGTTCAAGTGCAACAATGCGGAACAATTCAGTATAAAGAAGAAGATAATGAAGAGGAATTGAAACAAGAAACAATGCACAACACAAAAGAAGCCAAAATAACAAGATCCATGTGATAATTCGAATTGTCATAAACAACATACTAGCATAGATTATTATTAACAAACAACAAGAAACAATGATAAACTAAATAAAAAAGGAAGAAAACTATAATAAGATAACTAGTACCATCATAAACTAAAACATAAGTTGCTTTAATTTAATTGAAAATTAGTTAAATGAACTTTCGAAAAGTAAAACAAGAAAACTAATAAAATTGAGGGAATACCAAATAAACTTTCTTGTAATCTTCTACTATATATACAAATGTTGAAGCAGACAACAGGTCGACATGCCTATTTGAGCAATTTGAAGGTTTATTCATAATTTTTTTTGGCGATTTTACTGTTTTAATTTGTTTGCCTTATTTTTCAATTTTTCAATTTTTAAAATCCGCATATAAAACTCATAGACAAATTGATGATTTTTGATGATTTTTTCATAGCAGGTCAACTTGCCTGATTGAGCAACTTGAGAGTATATGTTTTAATTTGTTTGTCTTTTTTTTTTTTAATTTTTTTAATATATTTAAAAACTCCCAAAAAAAAATAAAAAATCAGGGGCATTATGATAATTAACAATTAAAATACTTAAAAGACATGTGAAAAAGTTAGTCGAGTCTTAAATTTTTATTGGTTCCACATAAAATGGAATAGAGAAATAACATGTATTTGAAAATAACTTAAAAATACTGTAATTATCAAAAATTGATTTTACAAGACAAAAAATTGATTGAGCATTAAAATTCTATCGACGCCACATAAAATAGAACAGAGAAAGTAACATGCATTTGAAAAGAATGCAAATATATCTTTATAGTTAACAATTTAAAATATTTAAAAAACATAAAAAGTTCAATTGACTTTCGAAAGACAAAAAAGTTCAACTAACATCTTCATTGTCGGGGGGCGATTATTCGAAAAATACTGGGGAATTGAAAGTGATACAGCAGATGGGCTGCAACTCGGGCATACCCATTTACACCCCACCTAAGTCCCCACGAATTCTTTATAATATAATATAACCGGTTGTTGTGGAATCCAAAACCAACCACGAGTATAGCATGCTCGACTACTCTTTCACGCTGATCATAACGTGGTCGTTCACCCTTTAAAGGAGAATAAATTTGCTGAAACAAAAAGAAACACATAAACAAATGAATCAAACAAAATTGAACTTAGGTATCACCTAAACCTAGTTTTAGACAGTAAATTGAACTTAGAGATTATAGAATTTTCACCTTCTAAGTTTAAAATGACGTGTGCTATAAATGAGCAAGCCGGGAGACCTCTAACAATAGTTACTGTTACTGACAGTAGCACCAAAAATGAACCGAGACATTAGCTGTCATTATTTACACTAACGTAATATAATAACATTTCAAACTTTAGTTTACTCTGTCAGCCTTTAATATTACCCATCAAATTTTGAAATAAAATAACAGCTAAAAGGTTATTGAGAAATACATTTATTCTACTTCAAAAAAATTTCAAAATATAGTATTACTTTGGTTAATTTATTTAAATGATGCATTAGTTAGGTTGAATATCCCAAGATAAATGACTTATCAATATTCCTAAGTAAATTTTTCTCTTTGTACAACTCGAACATACAGCCCTCATGGTAACAAAATCTCAAACTGTCTCTCGCACCTTCCCATTAAGGGGGTCAAACAATGAGAAATCTAAGTATCAATGAAGTTCTTGGGTAGGCCATGTAAAGGAGATTAGTGATACATTTTGCTCTTAAAAGTTGGTGAAATTTGAGCATTCAAAAGTGTGTGTGGTCAGACTTCCTCCATTGCAGGGAACACCGAAGATTCGAGGACTGACAAAAGTTGCTGAAGAACAGCTCGATAACAATTAGAAGGAAGAGGAGAGATTTAGAGAAGAGAACAATGATTTGTATTATTGATATCTGAAGTGTACATATGAGATGTGTTTGTATATGTTAGAATAGGAATAGGTAAATACAATCCTACTTAGAATAGGAATTACAATAGTATATAGAATCTTATTTGGAAAAAGATTATATTATAGTATCTTAGTTGAAAAAGGAGTCTAATATAGTATCTATAAATAGGGTCTCAATGTAATAATGTAGACAACAATTCAATAATATTCCTCTCCAATATTTCTCATATGGTATCAGAGCTTCAGCGGTCCTAGTAGAAAATCAAAAAGCTTCCGTTGCCAGCGGGCGGCTATGACTTATATATGCTGCCTGTCTGGCCAATGGTTACATTAACAAAAGTTGGGTCAATGATATATGTATGATTCTCATATTCAAGGGAAGAAAGCTCAGTCAAACAGGTCATTGTGCGTCAATTTTCGGTAACTTTCTAGGGTTATTTTGCGTCAACCCCACATCTATTAGTGTTTGTGTAGCACCGTGTCATCATTCCGGTGACTACTTTTTTCTATATATATATAAATTTGTGTAACACCGTGCCATCTTTTCAGTGACTACTTTCACATATTCGATTTGTGTAGCACCGTGCATCTCTCCGGACTACTTCTCATATTCAATTTGTGTAGTATCGTGAATTTTTCGAACTACTTTCTCATATCTTAAGTTGCATAGCACTGTCTTTTTGGTGACTCAGATTTGATTTGCGTAGTTCCATTCGTCTTTTCGGTGACTCATCAAATCTAGTTTGCGTAGGGTCGTGCCATCATTCCAATCCTATCCATACAGTTTCTCTTTTGCAGTAAGGTCATGTCATTAATATGATCCCACTTATATAATTTCTATTTTCCAGTAGGGTCGTGCCATCATTCCGACCCTACCCATATAATTCTCTTCTCAGTAAGGTCGTGTCATCATTCCGACCTTACCCATATAATTTTATTTCTCAATTTGTGACAACTTTCAGCCATCAAATCTAATGATTTGGTGCATAAACAGGTTTCGAGCAGTTTTAAAGTGATTTTCTTAGAGTAATTTCGAGATGATCTGTATTGTCATTCTCCATTGACCTTTTAATCAGTTAAACATTAAGAATGCTTTTCTCTATGATGATCTCGAGGAAGAAATATATATCAAGCATCCACCTGATTTTGTTGCTCAGGGGGAGTCTGGTAACCTTGTATGTCGATCGTGTAAATCATTCTATGGTCTAAAATAATCTTCTCAAGCCAGGTTTGGGAAGTTTAACAATGCAATCCCAGAATTGCATGAGAAGACTTAAGACATTGAGGTTGACTGTTAATTTTGTGAAGTTGAAAGATCAACTTATTGATATCTCAACATGCCCGTCATCAATCCTCGTATTAATACATTTGTAACAAGCTAGGTACATATGATGTGTATGCGCTAGCTTGAGGGGGAGTGTTAGAATAGGAATAGGTAAATATAATCCTACTTAGAATAGGAATAGGAATTACAATAGTATATAGAATCCTATTTGGAAAAGGATTGTATTATAGTATCCTAGTTGGAAAAAGAGTCTAATATAGTATCTATAAATAGGGTCTCAATGTAATAATGTAGGCAAAAATTCAATAATATTCTTCTCCAAGTACTCCAACATTTCTCACAGTATACAAATGTAGTGGTGACTTATTCAGCCTAATTCTCAACTAACTTCCTGACCGAAACCAATTCTATGAACAGTAATGAACAATAATTGTCCAACTAACAAACCAACCATCAATTATAACAGAATTTGTTGACATGGTCAATACTAAGCCTAATTAACTGAGCCTAATAAGCTTATCAGTGTAACAATACTCCCCTATGAAAAGAGATCCTTGTCCTCAAGGATCAAAATGAGGAAACATGACCTTTATTGCCTAATAGAACTCCCAAGTAGCATTATCATCAAGCAAGCCATGCAATCTCACTGAGACTTGTGCCACAGCTTTGCCACCCAGCTTGACCATTCTCATCCGAAGAATACTCACAAGATTGGGACAAAACGGATGGGCAATGTCAATGCAAAGCATTTCTCTGGAGTATTGTGTGATAAGAAGATACCACCTAAATTTAAAGGTAAGTTTTACAGAATGGTGGTTAGACTGTCTTTGTTATATGGGGTGGAGTGTTGGCCAACCAAAAACTCGTATGTTCAAAAGATGCAGGTTGCGGAGATGAGGATGTTGAGATGGATGTATGAACACACTAGGAGTGATAAGATTAGAAATGAGATTATTCCGGTAAAGGTGGGGGCGGCATCAATGGTAGACAAGATAAGAGAAGCGAGACTGAGATGGTTTGGATATGTGCAGAGGAGGTGTGTCGATGCTCCAGTTAGGAGGTGCAAGAGGTTGGATTTAGGAGTTACGCGGAGGGACAAGGGTATACCAAAAAGTACTGAGGAGACGTGATTAGACAGGATATGACGCAACTTTATATCACCGAAGACATGACTTCAAACAGAAAGTAATGGAGGTTGCATATTAGGATAGAAGATTAATAGGCTAATAGGGGCAAGATGGTGTCTTGCCTTGTGATGGTAGAAGTTTAGTAGGTTTATCATAAGATTAATCGCATCTATACAAATTGTGTTGTTATTGCGCATAATTTATTTTGCTACTTTAATTGTTTTTTATTTGTAGAATTATCAATGCTTTTCGTTTTAGTCACTACTCTATATCTATTGCTTTTCTTCTTTTGGGGTTGATACATTTGAGTTAAGGGTCTTCAAGTAACAACCTCTATCAGACCCCACTTGTGGGATTTCATTGGGTATGTTGTTGTTTGTACAAGTGTCACACTTCTGAACAAATAACTTTACATCAGCTGTTGTACCCTTCTAGTAAAAACGAGTCATGAGGGAAAGAAAAAAACAGGGGGTGCTCCTCTCCTTACAGTCAAGTGGCTTTCAGCTCAAAAGTCTCTTAAGAATAGCTTCTACACCAGTTATAACAGAATCTGGTGAAATGGCCTACTAAGCCTAATTAGCTGATAGCGTAACAGTAATGCTAGTTTTAGAGGCGATAACCGGTCAGGCCTAGGACCCCTTGGTAAGATTAAATCCCAGAAGACCACCGTATTTCAATTAATTAAAAATGTCAACTGGAAGGTAAGGAAGTACCTCACACCTTAGCTCAACACATTCTCACCATTTACATTGAATGTCCAATCAAAGAAGGATAGCCCATATGACTATCAGTTGATGATGGCAATTTCACCAACAAAACAGCTTGTCAGTGCATTAGAAGAGAAGAAAGCGACAGAGAGACCTCTTCACTCACCAGGTATGGCATTCTAACTTGCCTTGTAAGATTTTATTTCTAACTTGGAGACTTGTTCTAGGAAAACTTCCTTTTGATGATGTGGTTTCTAGATTTGGAATCCACGATGTCTTTAGGTGTCACTATTGTATAGTTTCTGTTTATGAAACAACTCAACATGTGTTTGTGGAGAGTGAGGTGGCTGCTCACATGTGGAAAATATTTGGTTCTTGGCGTGAGATATCAAGCAATGCCTACAAGAAATTTGCTTCAGACGTAGTTTGGTATGACATCCAAGAATAGGACCTGTAATATTCTTCTTTTCTTTTATAAAGACCCGTAATATGCTTTTTCGAACAACCCCCATAGTTATTAGTTGGGTAATCTGAAAAGGAAGATGCTATAATTAGTGTGAAGACAAAAGAAGTTTAATCATAGTAGCACGGCTCACGAAATTTACTGGACTGAAAGTTTCTATCGTCGTGGCCTTTCCAAAATGTGAAATTACACTACTGTCTTGGAACTGCCCATGTGCCAATATTGAAAGACCGAAGTGGAGACCTATCATCACTGGCCCTATATGGATCAACCACCTTATGACAAGGCAAAATTAATAAAGAACAATGATAAAGTTGGCATTGGTGGAGATATGAATGACCTTTTTAGCTCCTATCAGTTGCAGGAGTCATAATATAGTTGAAGTCACTGCGGCAAAGTTTGGGGATGAATGGTCAATACGAAATGGCTATAATGACCTAGCCTTAGGGTTAGATTTCTCTAATGATCGTAAATATGTTAAGAAATCGTATTACTGATAACAAGACACTAAAGGCAACACATCCATGCAAACCCCTATGTTGTTATGCTCAGGCGAATATGGATGCTTTCCATTCCTTTAGAGAACCTAATCAAGTTGCAAATGGAATGGCCAAACATGCTACTGATCTGAAGCAATGCAAGTTTAACTTATACGATGCCTATAAGTGCTAAAAGCCCTTCTCATAGATAATTGATAGATGATCTAGGACCAAATACAATAAAGCAAATTTCTCCGTTAGTTAAATAGATTTCTTTCTAGTCTGGTTATACCTCGTTATTTATGATATTTTTGCCATCACATGGTATAACCATTTTTTTAAAAGTAGTTAGGCCAAGTCCCTCCAGTATCTCTGGATGGAATAAATGGAACCCAATCATACTAGGTAAGTTAGATAAAAAGAAAACTTTTAAAGAACCTTAAGATATGCTTTCTAAAGTGAGAAAAGTACTGATAAGCTTACCATCAGATCATTTACCGATAAAAATGAAGAAGAATAGTCCACGAAACTCGGATAAACGTGGATCGCCGCAGTGACTGGGTGCCGATATAAAGTCGACATAACATCCTCGGAATTTACATTGTAATAATGCTCAAAAGAATGTTTGCGCAGACCCTAAAGCACATAAATTCTAACATATGTCAATACAACTTCTTTATACAAACAACCATGTCAAGATATATTATTCTTTCTTTTTTACTTCAATATAATTTTCATTTATATTGCAATAGAAAATCTATCCAGAAAAAAATAAATAAGAAAAAGGGACAAAAAGGAAGAATACTGTGGAATGCCCAAAGCTTCAACAATCAATTTTCATGCGAAAAGCGAAACAAGAAAATCAAATTATGCAGGTAGGTACAACACATATTAACAGACCACACAAAACACATTCTACATGTCATGAGATTTCCCCAGAAGGAACTAGCACATTTTGATTTCTTAAACAAAAAATGAGGGGGTTCTCTGGTGTACACATTGTACTTTATTCACTTAGCTTTTGCATGGAAGTGTCTTATGCGCTAGTTTTATAGAAGTATGTAGTGTTGCTAGGAGGATAAAACATATCTGGAGCACTAAAAGCAAGAAGCTAGATGAGAGGTGAATTTATTAATTGAGATGTCGAGATTTTGTGCCATTTTTCATTCATAAGAGTTGCATGGTCTACTTGGTATCTAGATCTAGGCAAGCCTTCTCGTAATCACTCTTGGTGGTCTACTGGTCCATACTTCTCTCAGTTTCACTCTTGGGGGGGAAGAGAACACCTTCTGCACGCTCCAAAGTATCACTATAAATGCTCACAATAGTGTCATCCACCAACTCTTCCAGAATAATTTCCCGCATCTCAACCCCGACTTTTCCATGATCCAATTGGAATGGAGATCCATCCATGTAACTGATCTTTCCATATCTTTCTGACAAGCTGGTCCAAAGAATGAGGAGCTGAATATCAGGAAGATACCGTTCTAATCCCTCCCATATTTCATTTATCATGGCCATCCCTTTTGGAACAGGTCGAATGTTATGTTTACCAAGTGACACCCCAGGGATGCAGCCAAAATAGAGTCATATACTGCCTTAAATTCATTTGCAAAATCAAAAAGGAGCTTTTGATCATGACAACAGCAACTTGAAAATAACTCTACCTCGTCAAAAGTCAAGAATCTGGTCAGAAGAAAGCCACCTCAAGAGAAAATCATCCCAACTTAGTTCTGAACCTAGAAGAACTGATTCTATGTATCCAGAAGCTGATTGATCATTTTCGAACCAAGCTGTTGCACAATCTTGTTCACTGAAGGAAGATGCTGATTCTTCAAGAAGGGTTTTCCATGGTCGAGTTTCTACGCTTGTGAAGCTCGCATTATCCTCTGTGAATAATGGCTCAAGTACTGATATGGGACTAGGTCGCTCCTCTCTACCAACTTCACTGTCAGGAGCTTCAACTTTCCTGGGGTTGAAGAACCTGAAGGTGAGGCTGGTGGAGATGATAGAGCTTTTTGATCCTTCCCAGATGGATATTCTTTTAAGCAGTCAAATGACTTACAATTTATGGAATAACTTCCATCATCCATCGTATTGGTAGCATCACCATCAACTTGGATTTCTTTGTAAATTGAAGTACTCAAGATTTCACATGGATATTCTTTTAAGCAGTCAAATGACTTACAATCCATGGAATAACTTCCATCATCCATCACATTGGTAGCATCACCATCAACTTGGATTTCTTTGTAAATTGAAGTACTCAAGATTTCACATCCTTCCTGACATCAGATTTTGATTAGTTATTCAGTTAGATCTCTTTCAGCACTTGAATGACCAGTTGAAGCCACATTTTCAGCCAAGTGTGTTCCCACTTTGACATGGAACATCTAGATTTGTGCTGGAAGACTTTGTGCTCTCATTAGGATGCTTGTCAGAACAACTAGATTTCTATCTCTAAGTCTTGGCTACACGGGCTTGGACCCGTATAACATGGTCTTCTTGTACATGCTAAAGTCTGTCATCATTCTCTCCCTGTATAGGATCATCAATAAGAGGCTCCCTCATTTGAGATGGTAGCATACTATCCTTGCTGTTTTTACTCGGGCTGCAGCCAGGTGAGCTGTTGTACTCAGGAAATGATAGTATCCACCCCAAGGATTTAGGCAACTGTCTACTACTCAGCTCTGTTGTCTCATTTATATTGTCCAGCATCTCTACGAGGTGCTTCTTTGCTTCAATGTAGATGTTAAACATTCCTGGCCAGGGTAAGTCAGATGCCTAGTTGATGTGACTGATTCAACACCTTTTGAAAACTATCTTATCCCCTCTCTTCATTCCCAGAGGGCATTTAGCAAATTTTCCATTATAAAAATGGTCTCTACTCTCTAACATGAAGTGAAACCCATTTGCCTTACAAACCGAACTACTCACTAGTTAATACCATCAGCTATCAGGTGCAACCAAGTATTGGTGTACTTAAACTGGCAGTAGATGACTGATCCTGTAGATATTTTTGGTTTTGGAAATTAACAAAAGTGACCTCTCTGGTGAAAAGCTCAGCACTCTTCCCAAGACTAAAACTTAGGAGGCCCCTTCTGGGCTTCTGAGATCTCCCCTCTGGTGGTATTCTGCCATCAGTCTCATTTCTTTCTTTTCTATCTTCTACGTCGGTACTAAGCTGCTGAAATCTTCCTTTTTCCTATTAATTTTTTCTCTCTCCAGACACTTCATCACGCTGCTACAGAGAACAGGCTCTATTTCAGATGAGGAGGCAAATTTTATAACAATAGAGAAACCATCTTAGCTTCGGAAACATGGTTTGATAGGGTAGAGAACACCAGACACTCAATGAGGAGGATACTGAGCAAAGGGCCTTTGATTTGGCTATGTAGCAGATCAAAAGAAGCTTCTACAATTGGAGGAAAAAGCTTCAAATCATGGAGAGGCAGGGATTTCTCAACCAATACTTACTGTTCCTTAAAGTACAATCAATATGGTCCATTTCTCTCAGTTATTGCAGTTACGGGCCAGAGTAGATCAGACATCATTATACCAGAAGATCACTTCAATGATGGGTGGGGGAATCTGGCATTAATTGTGGAGGAATTTACTTACAGAAAGATAAATTCAGCAGGTACATTTATTATAACAGGGGAGAAACCCATCAATAAGTGGAGGGGAAATTACAAAGAACATTCAATAGAATAAATGGAGTTGGCAAGAGATTAAGGTGGTCAGTTGCTAGGTGGGAAATAGACTAATGGTTCTTTCAGCTTCAGAACAGATCCCATGACGATCCTTTCCCATTGCATGCTTGAGTTTTCTTTTGATTTCTGTAAATGAGAACTGGGATGTGTTTCTCTCATACTTCATAGTATGTTTCTCTGTGCATTGTGAGCGCACTAAAATGTTAACGTTGATTTGAACACTGAGCGTCCAGGCTTCAAAATACAAAATTTAATTGAGGTCAGGTGTCTCATCTTCCATCGAAGGGATCCTGAAAATTTTGCGTTGTTTGTGGTTTATGACATTATCTGCTTTAGCATGAACTCGATTTTCCTTGGACATATTGGACTCTGATCAAAAAAGAATACTTAATTTTTTTCCTGAAAACACTCTCTTTCTGACTCCATTCCGGTGGCAGCTTGCCGGAATCATCCACCTCTTTCTTTCTTTCTACTAGCTAATTCCTTCTGATCTAGCCATCCCACCTTCTGCTTTTCTCCCAAACCAGTACTGCAGATAATTTCTGTTCTGCCATAACGGACAAGAATAGGACCTACTTCAATGCTGGTTTCAAATCATTTGACATTACAAAATGGACATCTGCAGCTGGACCTGGTACGAATGGGTTGAAAGGACTAGCAGACTAATGAGAAGAACCTCAATAAGTAGCAAGATCATGGAGTGGATTTGCTTCACACTCAGAGAAGCATCTACGGACCAGAACAATGCAGTGAGGAGATGGAAACCTCAGAAAGAGATGCTGAACGTTTTAGTGTAAGAAAACAGAATGAGCATAAAAGATTTATGAGCATCCTCTCAAGTCTCAATAAATAAATGAGGAAAGTCAGTCTTGACTATACCGGAAACTATATTAAATGCAGGTTGGTGTAGTATTGCATGAAAGATAGAGAACTTCATTAAAGTCCCCAAAAGACGAGAAATTGTAGGCCCCCCAAGATTGACAGAAATCAGCTACCCTACACCAAAGCCGTACAGGGAAGTAAATGGCCAACCAAAACCATCCGCGAAGAAGAGGTGAAAAAGCAAGAAAGGAGGAAGGAATCGCTGAGCCTCAAGAGGACTGCTGACTAGAAGTCTGCTTGGTAGTCTAGAAGCTGATTGCAAGGAGAAACCTACATTAGCATATATTAGGAGATGGTCAAATCTAGCCTGGAAAAACACTTTGGGGTTATCTTGTATAAGAAGTGAAATTTTTTTGTTTGAATTTCCCAACTACCACATAGCAGAACAGGTATTGCAAGGTCAATTGAGCTGGAAGAAAATGCAATTCAACCTTGTAAGGTGGTCACCAACGGTAAGATGCACATGAAACTCCATGATTGTGAAGGTGACATGGGCCAAAGCAGTTGGGGTTCCCCTTAACCTCTAGTCTCACAAGGTTTTATATGAAATTGGCCAAATATGTGGAGGTTGGGTAGCCACAGAAGAGGAAACAGGGATTAGAAACCATTTAATGAAAAAGGACCTGAGATAGTTTTTCTCTTTTTTTGGGTTGCTGAGTCTACTCAGTTGTACGTAACTATGTGATGTAAATTTTTGGGATTCCAGCCTTGGCGCTGAAGATTTACATACAAACCTGTTACCTTTGTCAAAAAAAAAAAAAAAAAAAAAAGAAACCATTTAAAGTGGGCAAGAATTTTAGTGGCTATGACAGGAGAAGTGTGCCAAACGAAGTATCAATTGTCCACAATGGCATCAATTTCATCATCTCGATCTGGGTCGAACACAAGCCAAGATTCTAAATTCTACCGAGAATGGAATGTGGTGTCGCCGGAGAAGACAGCTGGATATTACCCAATCCATGTGTTTTAACCAGAAGACAAAGAGGGGAACCAACTGTGGTGTAAGTCTGTTTTCTCAGGAATCCCACCAAAATAGAGATTTGAGAAACAAAGAACACATGGGGCCTCATTCAATACAGCTGCAGCACGTGGGCCCAAGGAAGCACTTGAAGTGTTTGACAAACTTACATAGCACTTCCGCCAAGTGTTTGTCAAACTTACGACTTCAAAGAGACAACCAACGACTCTCTTCTCCAAAGTTTTGATCGACCAGCCATGCAAAGCTCAAGGAGCATGGTAAGATTCAACCAAGGAATTGACAGATCAGGAGAACAGAGAAATTTGAGGGAGGAGGAAAACATAGTGATAGGCGACGCAACTGAGATAGTTGTGCAAATCATTGTAGATAGTAGATACAGAGGAGAATCGGGAAGTTGAAGATGGAGAAACTTTGAGTGTCCAACCACAGTTGTTAATTAAACAGAAAGAGAAGCCTTCGTTAAGGGTGCAATAACACATGTTGAAGTTAGGGAAAATGTTGGGGGCAGATTTCCAGAGACGAGAGGAGGAAAATCTGGAGTTACTATTACAAGTAGAAAGTTGCAGATGCAAGAACAATGGAATCAAATGTTATTTGTGAAAAAAAAACTAGTCTAGTAGCTTTTGTTGTGAAGTTCAAGAGTAGTCGAGAGACGAACAAATAAAGAAACACTTTGCACTCTGTATAATGTAAATCAAGCTAGTTTCATAAATGTGAGGTGATTAAATTGTAGGGATAAGAGAAGAATAGTTAAGAGCATGGTGGTGAGATGGAATGCATATATTATATGCATTCATGAGACCAAATTGAAGGGAAAATTAACAGAAAGAGTTCAGCAATTATGGGGAGGTAGATGGGTAAAGTTTGCTTGTTCGGAGGCTAGTGGGACAAGAGGGGGTATCTTAATGATATGGGATAGTAGAGAGTGGAAAGGAGAAATTCTAAAAGTAGGGTCATATACCCTCACTTGCAAGTTTAAAACACAACTCCAGAATTTCAGTTCTGTGCTCCAAATTACTGATATAAGGACCATGGGCAGCTTGTGGAGATTTTAATGTGTGCAAATTCAGTTCTGAAAAAAAGGAGATGCACTAGAAGAACAAGAGGGATGAAATAATTCTAGGATTTAATTGAAGACAGAAGTTTTATAGACCTGCAATTAGAGGGTGCAAATTACACTTGATTCAAAGGGTACAACAGGAAGCTTCTTCGAGAATTGATAGAATTTTAATTTATGGAGATTGGGATGATTGCTTCACAGTTCGAAAAAGACATCTCTGCAGAGGATTATCTCTAATCACACTCCAATTTCCCTACAAGGGGGATCTTGGGACAGAAAGAAAAGTTACTTTAAGTTTGAATGTTGTTGGTTGGGACCTGAGGGCTTTATAGACAGAGTCAAGGGTTAGTGGGATAGCTTTGGCTATGATGGAAGACCTGATTATATCCTAGCTTGTAAAATGAAAGCTCTAAAGATTAATTTCAAGTAGTGGAACCAAAGTGAGCAGGGGAATTTAAGGGCAAAGAGGACGTTCTTCCTAAGAAAACTGACAAAACTGGAAGCAGTTTACGGGGAGAGAATGCTTATAAAAGAGGAGACAGCAAGCAAAGCTGAGTTTTTGCTATAGTATGAAGATCTGATTAAGAAAGAAGAAATTCCTTGAAGACAAAGATCAAGGGCACTATGGTTGAATGAGGGGAACAGAAATACCAGGTTTTTCCACAAAATTGCCAATGCTCAATAGAGGTATAACAATATTGACCAACTATATGTGCAGGCAGAATATATCCTGGATACTGCCACAACTGAAAGGGAGATTATAGACCTTTACCAAAGTCTATACACAGAAACAAAGCACTGGAGACCTGTCTGCCATTTCCCAAATTGCGCAGTATTAACAATGGAAGAGAAAGAGAGCCTTCAAGGAAGGCTTGAGGAATGGTGAAAACAAAAAATATAAATGGGTGGCTAAGAGTCTTCAATGTGGCAAGAGAAGGTATAATCTGGAGGTGACTCATCTGCAGTGTGTAGTTGATACCCTCATTTTCTGTGATGCAAATCAAGAACAACTCAAATTTTAACGGTGAAAACTGGTGCTTTTTGAAGGGATGTCTGGACTACACATGAACTACACATCAACTAGAGTATCTTATCAATGAGGTTACAGATTTGGAGTCTTTGAAAGCAATTCTGGGAGGAGAAATTGGTAGTCTACCAACAGTCTATTTAAGTATGCCTTTAGGTGCAAAATCAAAATCTAAGGAAATCAGACATGGTGTGATCGAAAAATGTGAGAAGAAATTGGCATGGTGGAAAAGGCAGAATTTGACACTGCTCACTAGGTGGTAGATACCACCTCTGTACTGGACTCCCTACCAACTAACATTATTTCCTTGTCCCTATCTCAGTAGGGGTAATCAGTAGCTTGGTTAGAATAAGGAAGAAACTTTGTGGCCAGGGAACAAAGACTGAAAAAGTTACCACTTGGTCAAGTGGAAATCTCTGATAATTGACAAAAAGTTTGGGGGTCTGAGTATAAAGAATTTGGAAAATCATAGCAAGGCTCTTAGCATGAAATGGCTATGGAAGAATGCTAATGATAAACAAACCTTGTAGGGGAGATTACAGAAGCCAAGTATGAGGAAGAAGACAGATCGTATGACTAAGGAAGTTACAGTTCCATCTGGAACTAATTTATGAATATCCATAAGAAGTCTCTGGACTGAGCTCAAGAGTTTTCCAGAATCAAGGTCCACAATGGGGAGAAAAACAGTTTCTGGACAGAGTGTGCCATGAAGAAGGCAACTTGGAAAGGCTATTCCCAGATTCCTTAGTTCATCATTAACAGAGCACTATGGCAGAGTTATGGACTCCAGAAGGTTGGAGATTCATCTTCAAGCGGCAGCTTAATGATTGGGAAATACAGAGAATGGCAGATTTCATCATCAAAATTGTGCAGTTTAATGGGTTGAAAGCAGGTGATGATGAACTATGGTTGTGGGTGGTGAGAAAGATTCTTTTCAGGTAAATAGAGCTTATAGGATAATGAACCTCCCAACCAGCAACCTAGCAGTTGGCCTTCGAAGAACATCTGGAAAACCAAAATCACATAAGTTGCATGCTTTGTATGGCTTCTGGCAAGGAGGCAGTGGTAACTCAAGAGAATCTAATGGAGAGGGGGATTACCTTAAGCCCTAAGTGCTTCCTGTGTGGTGAGCAAGAAGAGACAGCGACACTTATTGCTACATTGTAAAATGACAGGATGGCCATGGAGATCGTTTTTTAAATCTCAGAAGAACAGCATGGTGAACGTCTGGAAAGATAACAGGGGCCTTAACAAGCTGGGAACATGCTGGATTGCTGGCTAAGAATAGAGGCAGATGGAGGATAGTCCCAGCAAGTATTTGATGGACTATAGGGAAGGAGAGGAACTCTGGATGTTCTGAGAATATAGAGAACAGTAGGCAACAGATCAAACTTACTTGCATCTTGCTACTGTGTTTTTGGTGTAACCAGATATTTTCTTATGATCATGCCTCTATTAATTTTTTTTTTTTTTTGAACAAGGGAAAGTTATATTCATCAACAATGAGGGACTGCTGGCAACCATCAAAAGAATTTACATCAGTGACTCAGTAGAGCAAACATAAACCTGCTACTACCAGTCCAACTAGTCCTACAAAATAGACAAAAAATCCAAGATCTGTCCAACTTCCTCTATACCCTCCTCTTTACACCAAAAAAAGAAAGTTTTCAAACACATCCATTTAACCTTCTGAAGAGAATTGGTAGTGTTTTCCATGCATCTGTTGTTTCTTTCTCTCCATACACTCCACCATATGCAGGAAGGAATCATGTCCGACCATTGCTTCTGAGTCTTGGTCCCTCCTTTCCTCCTCCAGCAGCTGAGAAGATCAGCTGTATGTTCTGGCATTGTCCAGCTAGTGTTTGATCTTCTTAGGAAAATGTCCCACATTTGTGTAGTGAACTTGCAATGAAGAAACAAATGACTGTTGGTCTCAAGTGCCTCATTGCATAGATAGCACCAGGAAACTATATTGAAACCCCTTCTTTGTAAGTTCTCATGAGTCAAACAAGCTTTTCTAGTTACCAGCCAGGTGAAACATTTCACTTTCGTTGGGACTTTGTTTTTCCAGATCCTTCTCCATGGACCAGTGATGGCCCCTGGAAGTTCCTGCACCCTTTTTTTGTACAACCTGCCAACTGACAGCAGGCCATCCTGATTATGTTTCCAAGCCAGTGTATCAGTTTCCAGATTTGTGCCTTTGAAGTCATTCAGAATTTGCAGCAACTCAGCAACTCTCCCCATTTCCCAGTCATTTAGTGGCCTTCAAAAAATTAGATTCCACCCCTGTTCAGACCAGATATCACTCACCATAGCCTCAGGCATAGTACTGAGGTTATATAAATCTGGGTGAGAAGACACCAGTGGTTCTTGACCAATCCAAAAATCCTTCCAGAACAGAATCGTTGTCCCATTTCCCACTCTGTATCTAATATTCATCTGTAGCTGATTCCATAGGTTTCTAATGGTTCACCAAACAGAGACACCATAAGAGTTGTTTACCATATTTGAATACCATGATCTGCTTTGCCCATACTTACTTTTAATAACCTCCTTCCAGAGTGACTGTTCTTCACTGCCATATCTCCATAGCCATTTTGACAATAGGCATTTGTTCTGCAGCCTCAAGTTTTTGATCCCCATCCCCCCTGAGTTCCTGCTAAGAGTCACTGATTGCCAATTAACCAAATGTATTCTCTTGCGTTCCTTATTCCCAGACCAAAGAAAATCCCTTCTCAGCTTGTCAATTCTTGCTTCCACTCTAATTGGCATAGGAAAGAGGGACATGATATAAGTAGGCAAAGAGTCCAGAGCAGAGTTTATCAGGATGCATCTTCCACCTAAAGATAGATACTGAGATTTCCAGTTAGCCAGTCTCCTCTCAACCTTTTCAATTATCCCATCCCATATTTCAGACTCATTATAGACATAGGATCACAAATGTAAAAAGTCTATATATATATGTGTGTGTATATATATACATACACACATAATATACACACAACAAAGTTACCAGTTTCAAAAAAAAAAAAATCATTGGAGTCTGAAATCAAGTTAGGTCTGTGCTTTTCCTCAAACTGAGCATACTCCAAACTTCCAATTTACTTTACCAGCCTTGAGTTTGGATCTTGTAGTCTCAAGATAAAGTCCTTATTTGAACCTAAGTGTTTGCACAGCATCCATGAACTTTTGATTGGAGGTTCTCGTTACCTTCTCCCAATTGTTTATTGTCTCTTGATCGCTACTCGTTCGTTGCATTTACATTTTCTTCAAGTGGGTGGGTCTCATCTGATTTTGACTTCTTGTTATGATCATTATGAAGACCTTGGTGGAGCTTCACAAACTTAAAATTTTTCTAATGAATCTGGCAAAGTTTTTCCATTACAATGTCCACATAATCGAGGGCCATCCTTCAAGAACCATGATGACAAGGTGCTTCAGACTTCAAATTTCCTACATCATCCAAATCATGGGATTGTGTATTACTCAACCTCTGTGTTCGCCTGATGTTCTTTCTTACACGCCATGATTTTGTGAATTAAACTCTTCAGCTTCTATTTCAGAAGTATTGCTCTGATTTTCAAGCTTTTATTATTGACCATTTCTTCTTCCATGAGCTCATTTACACTTGTTTAGGATCAGGTAAAGCTCCTTACTTTCTTCATCAACCTCAATATTCAATCTATTATCACGGGATTTGGTAATTCCTGATAAAGCTTGAACAAGCAAAACCAACAGTTGGTTCGCTTCCTCACTTTCTATCTGAGAGTAACTTTCTAGTGGTTCAGCCATGATGGGAGTCAAAGATGCTAATCAAACCCCAAATACACCACTCGATTCTTCTCACATCCCAAAGCGCGTCATCGGGATCTCTTTGTCATGTTCATCAATTTTTTTACTTTAATGTAGTAATTGTTGATACAACAGCCGATCTTCAGATCTCTTCTAGTGAAGGCAATCGAAAGTTTGTCGCAAATAGAATGGAAGGATCATGAGATTCTATTAATATACAAAATATGGAATTTCAATAAGGCAAACCGGAGTTGCTTCCAAGACCAAAAAAATTCCACTAGTGAAACAGTGAGTTATAAAGGAAATAATGGTAAAGTTTTACCAAAATTATGGAACCCACAGGAGCAAACAAGGAAGAAGACATAAAATATGCGGCAAAGTGTCATGTTAATATAATTTTCAATTATTGTTTTGAAAGGAATTATTATATGCAACATACTTGTAACTCTGGACATCTGCAAGGAAGATCATATTTGGATAGATTTGGGTAGTCTTGCTCCATATGCAAGCCATTGTTAAGAACGTATTCATAACCCAATTCATGAGGGATCCCTCCAGGTTTGATTGGAATGCAATCCACCATTTCTTGTGTGGAGAATTTAGGAGCAGATTCTACATTATAAGTCAATCCTGCCACAGCCCCAAGTGCTGCACTAACAGCGTGGGACACACAAGAGTCTGTTACATAAAAAACAGCACAAGATAAGCAATACAAAACTCATTTTCAATACCGTAAAGGGAATGTTTTTCTCTTTTAATGAAGATTGTTAAAAGACGTGTGAATAGGGTAGATTGTAGTAGTTGCATTAATACAAGCAGTAGTTCATAAAATTGAGAAATTAGAAACTAACCCAGGGGAAACTGATTACATGCCGGTGTCATATACTTCTTACTGCAGAAATTAGATGAAGCCTACAAGACAAATGAAAGCTACATAACATTTGCACCAATCAAACAGTTAAACTCAACAACAACATACCTATTGTAATCCCATAAGGGGGGTATGGAGAGGATAAAATGTGCTCAGACCCTAACCCTAACTTTGTAGTTTGTGTGACAGAGAAGAAGTTTTTGATAGACCCTCGGCTCAAAAGAAAAATTCTTGAAATAGGTTTGCAAGAAAGATGGTAGCAAAAGAGCAAGAGATATATGCATTTACACTTCAATTTGAAATTTCTAAGAGTCTTACCCCATTAGAAATCATATATCCGTAGTCCTCAAAACCCAGGTCCACATCCATATGAAAGTTATCAGCATCAATCATATCAACATCATCCATTTTTTGGTGATTTTGCTGCAAGAGTAATTATAATAAATATAGAAACTAGAGTAGATGATAGATGTATACATATTCGGATTGATCCGCCAAACACTTGATTATAAAATTTATAGTTAATTGGATCCTAACATAATTTATCCAAATAAAAGGAGTCTTTTTGAAAGGGAAGGGTGTAATTTCTGAAATTTGGACTTTGACTTCCTTTGTGCCAGCCTTAGGCAGCATGCACGTACTGATTCTCAGGTAATGCTTCTTTAATCATCATCAAGTTTTTCAATGATAGGTTCAACATCATCACTCAAATTCTTCAATAACAAATTCATTTATATCAAACAATAATCCTCAACAAATGAGTCAACATCATTATTCAAGGTCATTCAACAATTGCATCAATACCATCATCGAGATTCTTCACAAAGGGGATATCAATATCATTGAAGTTTCTCAATAGATGGAAGATAAGTTGAGAGACTTAGAGGCTTGGAGTAGTGGCGGAAATGTGAACGGTATGTGGGACACTACTGCTGGTTGCATTAGAAAGATAGTTGCCGAGGTACTAGGAGTTTCGAGAGGGGCCTTTTTGGACGGCAGGGCGACTGGTGGTGGAATGAGGAAGTTCATGCCAAAGTGAAAGATAAGGAGTTGGCTTACACAAAGTGGTTGGAGTGTAGGGATGAAGAGGAAAAGCGAATGCTTAAGGAATCATATAAGACGGCTAAGTCAGAAGCAAAGATACCGGTGATGTGTGCTAAGATAGCAGCCTTTGAGCGCCTATATGAGGAGCTAAGTGATAAAGGCGGGGATAAGAGATTGTATAGGCTCGCTAAAGAGAGAAAAGAAAGCTCGCGACCTGGACCAAGTGAAGTGCATCAAGGATGAGGAGGGTGTGGTGTTGGTGGATGACACTTCCATTAAACTAAGGTGGCAAGCTTACTTTCATAAATTCTTAAATGAAAAAGGAGATAGAATCATTGAGCTGGGGGAGTTGACCCACTCCGAAAGTTGTCGTGATTTCGGCTATTGTAGGTGGTTCAGAGTTGAGGAGGTTAGAAGGGCTATCAGTAGGATGAAGAGAGGGAGGGTGGTCGGACCCGATGAGATTCCGATAGATTTTTGGAAGTACATGGTCAAGGATGGCATAAAGTGGTTGACTAGACTGTTCAATGCTATTCTGAAGACTGCCAAGATGCCTTATGAATGGAGGAGTACAATGGTTCCATTGTACAAGAACAAAGAGGATATTCAAAACTGTAACAATTACATATCAAGTTGTTAATAGGGGTGGGTCCGTGAAACCGAAAACCGAAAACCGAACCGGAACCGATTGAAAAATACCAAAAAAAAAAACCGCACCGTAAAAAACCAAAACCGAACATAAAAAAATCGAACCGAACCGATTATGTGCGGTTTCGGTTTCGGTTTTGGTCTTCTAAAACCGAACCGAAGCATTAAAAATCGATTTTTCTATACTACGTCGTTTATACTTTATAGGCTACATGATTAAGAAGGAAAGTCTTTCTTGTTGCACGAAAGAGACAGAGATATGAAGCTTCCAAGGAGAAGTCTTTTGGCTACTGTCACCTGCAAAAATTGATACTTCAAGGAGTATTTGATAATTGTTTGATAATTTTTTTTGGCTACGCACAATTGACTTGAACCTTCTAAGAAGTATTTGATATTTGTTTTTCTAGAACATATGTTTGCAATTTTCTTGGTGATAATTATAGTTCTTATATTGTGATAATTGTACTAATCCAAACTTTACTCTTTACTAATTGTTTAGCATATCTATACAATGATATGTCTCTACCCAACATATTATTTTACATTAAAAAAATATTTTTAAAAACCGAAAAATCGAAAAAAAACGGAAGATTGAACCGAAAAAAACCGAACCGAAAAACCAATGGTTTACTTTTTTTTGGGCAAAACCGAATCGAACTGAACCGCTAAATTATCTTCCGTTCTGTCTTTGATTTTAGGTAAAAATCGAACCGCAAAAACCGAACCCACTAGTTGTTAAGTCACACTATGAAGGTCTGAGAGAGAGTGGTGGAGATGAGGGTGAGAAGGGTAGTGTCTATTTCGGAGAATCAATTTGGATTCATGCCGGGCCGGTCGGCTACAAAAGCTATTCACCTTGTTCGGAGATTAGTGGAGAAATATAGGGAAAGAAAGAAGGACCTTCGTATGGTGTTCATTGATCTCGAGAAGGCCAATGACAAAGTGCCAAAGGATGTCCTATGGAGGTGCCTAGAGGGAAAAGGTGTCCCAATGGCATATATCAAGGCGATTAAGGACATGTGCGACGGAGGCAAAACTCGGGTGAGAACCATAAGAGGAGACTCATAAAAATTTTCCTGTTGAGATAGGACTCCATCAAGGATCTGTGTTGAGCCCTTTGCCCTAGTGATGGATGAGCTGACGCGATCTATTCAGGAGGATGTTCCATGGTGTATGTTTTTTGTTGATGACATAGTATTGATAGATGAGACTCGAACTAAAGTAAATGATAGGATGGAGGTGTGGAGACGCGCCTTGAAGTCCAAAGGATTCAAACTGAGCAGGACCAAAACAAAATACTTAGAGTGCAAATTCAGTGTTGCGAGGGACGAAGCAGACATTGATGTGAGGCTTGCCAATCAACCTATCCCCAAGAGGGAAAACTTTAGGTATCTAGGGTCCATCATCCAGAGCAGTGGTGATATCGACGATGATGTCACACATCGTATTGCAACAGCTTGGTCTAAATGGAGGCTTGCCTCTAGAGTATTGTGTGATAAGAAGATACCACCTAAACTCAAAAGGTAAGTTTTACAGAATGGTGATAAGACCATCTTTGTTGTATGGGGTGGAGTGTTGGCCAATAAAAAATACACATGTCCAGACGATGCAGGTTGCAGAGATGAGGATGCTGAGATGGATATGTGGGCACACAAGGAGGGATAAGTTTAGGAATGAGACCATTCGGGAGAAGCTAGAGGTGGCCCCGGCGGCTGATAAGATAAGGGAAGCGAGACTGTGATGGTTTGGACATGTGCAAAAAAGAGGTACCAATGCTTCTGTAATTAGATACGCGAGGTTGGACTTAGGAGGCGCTAGGAGAAGTAGAGGTAGACCGAAAAAGTACTGGGGAGAGGTGATTAGACAAGATATGGCGAGACTTGATCTCACCGAGGACATGACCTTAGATAGGAAGGAGTGGAAGTCGCGTATTATAGTAGAAGGCTAATAGGTTAACAGGGTTAGGTTGATGTCTAGCCGTGGGGTAGTGTAGGGTGTTGTCTTTATCTGTATTATGTTTGTTAAATTTATAGTATTACATAATATTATGTGTTTTTCAGTAGTAGTCGCTCTTACTATTCCTTTCATTTTTGTCATATCTAGTTTATTCCGCCTATGGGTTGTTGAGACGAGGGTTCCAAGGAAACAGCCTCTCTACTTCTATGAGGTAGTGGTAAGGTCTACGTACATTCTGCCCTCCCCAGAGCCCACTTGTGGGATTCCACTAGGGGGGATAATGGACGATTTGACAGCAAAAGCAATAAAAAATCCAATATAGAAGATTATTTCTAAAATCCTTAAAACCGAAAAAAAAACAAAAAAATACACCCCCTTCTTTCTTACCGAGAATTTCCGAAAAAGACTAATTTATTTTTACGACGGGTTCTGTATTTCTATATTTTGTATATAATTGTATATATGTTGTTGTTGTTGTTGTTGAAGTTTCTCAATAATCAATCAACATCAACAATCATGTTTCTCAATAACAAATAAATATTGCCACATGCATTCACATAATCATTTTATTACCTTATCTTGACTTATTAGGTCATTTCATGAACAATTTAACCCACACAAAGGTTAAGAATCTACTTGCCTTAACAAAATTAAGCAATCACTCTAAAACTTAAGCTTCCCCTTCCGAATAGTATCTGACAGACCACAATCTACTCAAATATGGAATAAGAATATAAGAATAATGACACCTAGATCTAATTTTTCAGAACCCGACTCCAAATCAACCCCAAAATCGGATACTGATAAAGTAATGCAATATTGGAAATTAGTACATAATTACGTTATTCAAAGCATTTGAAAACCAATGGTGAAAAGTTGAAATCAGCCCCTAATCATCAATTTACTAAAACTTGAAGTTCTTGAGAAAACTCCAAATATCCAGTCCGAAACCCTGACTCAAATCCGAAATATTTCTTGAGGAATACCTTACTCATGCTTAGCAAAGTTCAAATATAAAATTTCATCAGATGGAGTTAAAATCGACCTTGAAATCCTCAATTTATCAAATTTAACTTTACCGAGAAAACCCCAAATTATATGCAGTTACCTTTTTCATCAAAAACAAAGTTTGCATGAATAAAACTCCAATTTTCTCCACGAAATTTACAGATAGAGAGAAAATCAAACAAAGAAATCAAGAGAAAATGTTGAAACGGGGATCGAAAACTAATCCCCGTATTAAATTAGAAAAATTGCCGCAAGGATCACTCTATTCCGAGCTCCAGAACTCCCGATATGCTCAAAATACCAAATGAACATAGTCTGATAGCTACACTGCCTGTTTTCGCATAAGAACCAGCAGCTAAATTTTTAGTAAAAAGGCCGTAACCCAGTCAAATACCATTTCTTCTCGGTAAACAATTATTTCATATTTTGTGATAAAAGTCCAATCTCGCTTTAACGAAAATGCACCAACCTTTACAGATCAGTCTTATAATCCATGCTCAATTTTAGAACTTACAGAATTATTTTTTGATCTTTAAAACTAAAAATGAAACCTTTAGTTGCCACAATTTGCTGAAACAGCACCAAAGCCTCCAAGAAACTTAAAAACACACCCAAAACTCATTCGCCACTTTCTGAACACAAACCAATTATGCTATTAGCATAGAAATGACATTTTCACACTCAATGAAATCATACGAACATGAATTTGAGTTCTTCTTGACTCGAAATCAATTTAGTCACAATTAAACCAACTTAAGGGGTGTCGAGAGGGACCTTTGGTGGACGTCAAGGCGATTTGTGGTGGAATGACGAAGTCCAAGGCAAAATGAAAGCTAAGAAGATTGTGTATACGAAATGGTTGGAGTGTAGGGATGAGGATGAAAAGCGAAGGCTTAAGGAGATATACAAGTCAGCAAAGACTGAAGCGAAGATGGCGGTGACAAGTGCTAAGACAGCAGCGTTTGAGCGCCTATATGTGGAGCTAAGTGATAAAGGTCGGGATAAGAGATTGTATAGGCTCGCTAAAGAGAGAGAAAGGAAAGCGCACGACTTGGACCAAATGAAGTGCGTCAAGGATGAGGAAGGTGAGGTGTTGGTGGATGAGTCTTCCATTAAGATAAGGTGGCAAGCTTACTTTCATACTCTTAAACGAAAAAGGAGATAGAGATATCGAGTTGGGTGAGTCGGCACACTTCGATAGTCATCGAGATTTTAATTATTGCAGGCGGTTCAGAGTTGAGGAGGTTAGACGTACTATTAGTAGGATAACGAAAGGGAGGGCGATCGGACCCAATGAAATCCCGGTAGATTTTTGGAAGAATGTCGTCAAGGATGGCATAGAGTGGTTGACTAGACCGTTCAATGCTATCATGAAGACTACCAAGATACCCGATGAACGGAGGTAAAGAACAATGGTTCCATTGTACAAGAATAAGGGTGATATTCAAAACTTTAACAATTACAGGGGTATCAAGTTGTTAAGCCACACTATGAAGGTCTGGGAGAGAGTGGTAGAGATGAGGGTGAGAAAAGAAGTGTCTATTCTAGAGAATCAGTTTGGTTTCATGCCGGGGCGGTCGACTATTGAAGCAATTCATCTTGTTCGGAGATTAGTGGAGAAATATAGAGAAAGAAAGAAAGACCTTCATATGGTGTTCATAGTTCTCGAGAAGGCCTATGACAAAGTCCCGAGGGATGTCCTATGGAGGTGTCTAGAGGTGAAAGGTGTCCCAGTGCTGTATATTAGAATGATAAAAGACATGTACAACGAAGCCAAAACTCGGGTAAGAACAG
Source organism: Solanum rostratum (assembly GCA_029948455.1). Lineage (NCBI taxonomy): Eukaryota > Viridiplantae > Streptophyta > Magnoliopsida > Solanales > Solanaceae > Solanum > Solanum rostratum. The sequence continues at coordinate 1,778,093 of CM057053.1, read as the reverse complement.
TGGGCGGAGACTCAGAGTATTTTCCTGTTGAGATAGGACTTCATCAAGGATTTGTGTTGAGCCCTTTTCTGTTTGCCTTGGTGATGGATGAGCTGACACGATCTATTCAAGAGGAAGTGCCATGGTGTATGCTATTTGCAGACGACATAGTACTGATTGATGAGACTCGGGCTAAAGTTAATGATAGATTGGAGGTTTTGGAGACACGCTTTGGAATCCAAAGGATTCAAATTGAGCGGAACCAAAACAAAATACTTGGAGTGAAAATTTAGTGTGGCGAGGGATGAAGCAAATATTGAGGTGAGGCTTGCCACTCAGCCTATTCCCAAGAGAGAACTTTAAATATCTTGGGTCCATCATCCAGAGTCGTGGCGATATCAACGATGATGTTACACACCGTATTGGAGCAGCATGGATAAAATAGAGGCTTGCCTCTGGAGTATTGTGTGATAAGAAGATACCACCTAAACTTATAGGTAAGTTTTACAAGATGGTGGTTAGACCGCCTTTGTTGTATGGGGTAGAGTGTTGGCCAATAAAAAACTCACATGTTTAGAAGATGCAAGTCGCGGAGGTGAGGATGTGGAGATGATCTGCGAGCATACCAAGAGTGATAAGATTAGGAATGAGACCATTCGGGAGAAGCTCGAGGTTGCCCCTGTGGCTGATAAGATGAGGGAAGTGAGACTGTGATGGTTTCGCCGCGTGTAGAGATGGAATACCGATGCTCCTGTTAGGAGGTGTGAGAGGTTGGATTTAGGAGTTACAAGGAGGAATAGAGGTAGACCGAAGAAATATTAGGGGGAGGTGATCAAACAAGATATGGTGAAACTTAATCTTACCGAGAACATGACCTTAGATAGGAAGAAGTGGAGGTCACGAATTAGAGTAGCAGGCTAATAGGTTAGTTGAGTTAGGTTGATGTCTGGCGGTGGGGTATAGCAAGATAGGGGGATTTGTCGAGTCTTCTATCCGGTGTTGTCATTCTCTGTTTTATATATGTTAATTGTCTCGTATTTTACATACTATCATGTGTTTTACGTTATTAGGCATTCTTTCCGTTTCCTTTTCTCTTCCTTTCCTGTTTTTCATATCTAGTTTATTTGGCTTATGGGTTTTTGTAACGAGGGCGCCTAGAAACAGCCTCTCTACCTCTATAAGGTAATGGTAAGGTCTACGTACATTCTACCCTTCCCAGACCCCATTTGTGGGATTCCACTAGGTATGTTGTTGTAAGGCTCAAAAGACCAAAATGCCCTTGAAACTCTCAAAAAATATACTGAAGCTCTTCCTAGGCCTAAAAATCACCTCCTAAATCCAACGAAATCATCAGAAAGTCAATCCGAGCATCAGACTCAAAATATTGACTACAGTCGAGGCTTGATCCAATTTAACTCAACTTCCAATTTAAGACTCCAGATTCGGAAACAATGACTCTCATAGACAAAATCAACATTCCGGAGCTAATGGAATTGACAGAATTCCATTCCAAGACTCGTAGCTCCGGTTGGTATCAAAAATCACTCTTTAGCAACTTAAGCCTTCAAAAACTTGACTTCTATCATTTCACAACTTAACATGATTGATTTGCCATTATAGCAGACTCATTTTACATGGCGTAGGGGTGATAATATTGTGCAAGCGTCAAGTATTGATAGATTTCTCACTTCCACCGCGTGGAATGACTCATTCAAAGATGTAAAACAATCAGCTCTTCCAAAAGTGATCTCTGATCACAAGCCTATTCTAGTTGAAAGCGGAGACTGAGATAATAGCCCTTCATGCTTTAAGCTTGAAAACATGTGGCTTCAATCAAAAGGGTTTCCAGGAAAGCTGAAACACTGGTGGCAGAGCTACAATATAGTGGGCAGGGATGACTTAGTACTACTTCAGAAACTGAAAAGGTTGAAGAGGATATAACAAGCTGGAATAGGGAGAAATTTGGCAAGGTAGAGACCAGGAAAACCAAAGCTCTAGATGAGCTGGCAGCATTTGAGCAAGCAGCCTAGAGTAGACAATTAACAGATGCAGAAACTATCAAGATGATGAACCAAAGAATTGAGCTTCAACAACTAGCTAAGGCTGAGGAAATCTCATGGCAACAGAAATCCAGATGCTTATAGCTCAAAAGGGGGGAGACAAGAAAGCACAATTTTTTACAAAAAATTGCAAATTCTCATAGAAGGGGCAATTGCATAGACAAACTCAAAGTGGGAATTGAGATCATAGAAGATAAGCTGAGGATAAAACAAGAAACTATTGATTTTTATGAAAGTTTGTACACTGCACAAGAACAATGGAGGCCATCAGCCAACTTTGAGGGCATTTCTTCCATCTCAATTGAGTAAAAGTATAACCTGGAAGCAACTGTTCAAGAAGATGAAGTATTGGCAGCTATTCAGTCTTGTGCTCTCCACAAGGCACCAGCACCATATGGGTACACAATGGCATTATATCAGAAATCATGGGACTTCATCAAAGTTAAAATTCTTGCAGCTATGAACCATTACCATCAGCATTGCTGGATGGTTAAATCATACAACGTTTCCTTCATAGCTCTTATTCACAAGAAAAAAGGAGCAATAGAACTCAAAAGACTACAGGCCAATTAGTCTAATTGGGAGCGTCCACAAATCATAGCTAAGGTCCTGGCAGAAAGGTTAAAGACAGTTATGGGAAAGTTAGTATCTAAACACCAGACTGCTTTTCTTAAAGATAGGCAAATCACTGATGCCTCATTTACTGCAAATGAGGTTATTGATTGGAAACTGAAAATGGAGGGGTGTGCATCCTATGCAAGTTGGATATAGAGAAGGCCTTTGATCAGTTGAATTGGTCATATCTTCTTTCCATCCTTAGGCAAATGGGATTCGGTGAAAGATAGCTCAAGTGGATCAATTTCAATAGTAACAAAGAAGTTGCAATAGTAACAAAGAACCTAGTGGAAACATCAAAACTCGAAAAAGACCTTTCTAATCTAAATCACTGACTAAAGTCAAATTTTAGCCTTAACTTTTCCCGCATCTCATCTAATGGCTCAAAATCGAACCAAAAGCCTTGGGACTCAAACCAGCAGTACATCCAGAATAAAAACCACATTCCAAAGCTGACGAAGCTGTCGGAATTCCATTCTGTTACTCAAACTCCAAATATTGACAAAAGTCAACCCAGTGTTGTGAAAAGCGCTTGCTTCGTTGCTTTAAGTGCTTTTAAGCGAAGCACAAGGTTTCCACTAATACTGGTTGAGGCGAGAAGGAGAGCACTTCTTCCTCTGTTCCGTTAACAGGTACTTTCGAATGCTCTGTCTGGAAAACTATTAGAAGATTATGGCCTCCTTTTTATCTCCAATATATCTTTCAAAGTTGGAAACGGGACTAAAACTAGTTTCTGGAATGAAGTATGGATAGGGGATAGAGACTTGAAAACCTCATTCCCAGATCTATTTATTCTGAGTCTACAACAGATGGCCACAGTGGCACAGCTATGGAGCCCTCAAGGGTGGGACCTGATCTTCAGAAGAGCTCTAAACGACTGGGAGATTAGTAGAGTGGCAGGACTGTTGCAGGTGCTGAATTCATTCCAAGGTATCTCAGAAGAACCTGACAACCCGATATGGAAGTTGCACTGCAAAGGGAGTTTCACTGTGAAAATCCTGTTACTGGAATTTGAACTATTACCAGACAATGGGAATGGAGTGGCCATGGAAGCTAATTTAGAAGATCAGAGTACCCCATAAGGTGTCATGTTTCTCATGGTTGGTGACCAAAAAAGGCATGTTTAACTCACGAAGTACTTCAGAGAAGAGGTATACAGATTTACTCAAGGTGTTATATGTGTGAAAAAGAGGCAGAGGTTAACAACTACTTATTCCTACATTGCAAGACAGCTGTAAATCTGTGGGACATGTTCTTATGTATACTTGGGAGTTAGTTGGGTAATGCCAAATACTTCTCTAGACATACTGAAACACTGGGAAGGGGTGGGCAGAAGAAGAAGATCTAAAGAGGATTGGTGGAAATATATTCCAGCTTGCATCTGGTGGACACTTTGGAAGGAAAGAAATGAAAGATCCCATGATGGGCAAGCCAGTAACATTCAGAAGATCAAGATGAAGAGTTTGAGTTTGTTATATTTCTGGTGTAAACAGGATATGGTGGGGCAGGTAGAAGGTTTAATGGACTTCATAGGAAAATTGTAAAGATCTATTTTTGGGGATTCTATTTATCATGATGCCCCTAAAGGGGGTTGTAAATCCCACCTCACCAGCTTTTACTTGATGAGTTTTTTGGTATAAATACAAAGTTACCTTTATCCAAAAAAAAAAAAGGATGATGATGGTGCTAAGGGAATATGAAAAGATTTCAGGACAAATGATTAATCTGAGTAAGAGTCTTTTCTATTTACATGACAAAGCCTCAACAACAACAACAACAACAACATACCCAGTGGAATCCCACAAGTGGAGTCTGGGAGGGCAGAATGTACGCAGACCTTACCACTACCTCATAGAAGTAGAGAGGTTGTTTCCTGGGAACCCTCGTCTCAACAACCCATAGGCGGATAAGACTAGATATGATAAAGATGAAAGGAAAGAAAGGAATAGGAAGAGCGACTACTACTGAAAAGCACATAATATTATGCAAATACTATAAATTTAATACACATGATACAGATAACGACAACACCCTACACTACCCTGCGGCTAGACATCAACCTAACCTTGCTAACCTATTAGCCTTCTACTCTAATACGCGACTTCCACACCTTTCTATCTAAGGTCATGTCCTGGGTGAGATCAAGTCTCGCCATGTCCTGTCTAATCACCTCTCCCCAGTACTTTTTCGGTCTACCTCTACTTCTCCTAGTGCCTCCTAAGTCCAACCTCTCGCATCTCCTTACAGGAGCATTGGTACCTCTTCTCTGCACATGTCCAAACCATCGCAGTCTCGCTTCCCTCATCTTATCAGCCACCGGGGCCACCTATAGCTTCTCACGAATGGTCTCATTCCTAATCTTATCACTCCTTGTGTGCCAACACATCCATCTCAGCATCCTCATCTCTGCAACCTGCATCTTCTGGACATGTGCATTTTTTATTGGCCAACGCTCCACCCCATACAACAAAGATGATCTTACCACCATTCTGTAAAACTTACCTTTGAGTTTAGGTGGTATCTTCTTATCACACAGTACTCCAGAGGCAAGCCTCCATTTAGACCAAGCTACCCCAATACGATGTGTGACATCATCGTCGATATCACCACTACTCTGGATGATGGACCCCAGATACCTAAAGGTTTCCCTCTTGGGGATAGGTTGATTGACAAAGCCTCAACAAAAAACATCAAAAGAATTAAGAGATTGACGAGAATAATACGACATACCTGGGTTGTCCTATTTTTTATGGGAGTAAGAAAAAGGAACACTTTGAGGAATTGGTTAAAAAGGTGATGACGAGAATGGGAATGTGGCAAAACATATTGCTATCATCTGGGGGAAGATACATTCTGATTGCACATATTTTACAGACAATGCCCGTGTATTTACTGTCTGCTATGAATCCACCAAAGGGTACTACAGCAATTACAGACTTTTCTCAATTTTTTTCTGGGGTAATGCAACAGGTGCCAAAAACAAGCACTGGGTATCCTGGGTGAACATGTGTTATCCTAAGGATGAAGGTTGTCTAGGATTTAGATCTCTTCATAATACCTCGAAAGCCTTTTGCAAAATTGTGGTGGAAATTTATAACATCGATAGGATCCTTATGGAGCATCTACATGTGGAACAAATACAGCAAAAAGTTGCACCCCATCTTAGCCAATGGACATAGAGCATCACATGTATGGAAAAGAATGACATGCATTAGGGAGGAAGTGGAGCATAATATTTGGTGGCAAGTGAAGAGTTGAAAGAATAGTTTCTGGATGGAAAACTGGACCAAACAAGGTGCACTGTATTACATTGCACTGTATTACATTGAACGGGAGGGTACAGATGAGGATGATAGAGAGGTGGTTGATTTTACCAAACTGGGAGAGTGGGACAAAATGAAGCTAAGAAATTCCTTATTAGAGTAAATGACAGACTACTAGTAAACCATGTAAAGCCCCCAAATTAGAGTCAACACAGTGATGTGGCATGGTGAATGGGTAATAGTAATACACGGAGATTTTACAGTGAAGTCAGCATGGGAACTAATTAGGCAGAGAAAGGAAAAGAGAAGGGATTATGAAATGATATGGTTGAAGGCGATACCTATAAAGGTTAATTTTTTTCCTATTAAGGCTGTGAAAAGAAGGATACAAACAGATGACAATCTAAGCAGAATGGGAATTCAAATAGAATCAAGGTGATGGTGTTGTGAGGATAAGAAGACACAGACAGTAATCACATGTTTTTCTAACAGCCCCCATGGCCAAAAGGTTGTGGAGGCAGTTTGCTATTTTTCCAGGGATTAACATAGAGGACCTGCATCTATAACAACTAATTATCAAATGGTGGAGCACGGATACCAATCCAAAGGTGCAACTGATGTTTAGAGCAGTGTCAACTGTCTTTCTGTGGATACTTTGGAGAAGGAGAAACAGCCGTAAGCATGAGGGGAACTTGACTTTTGAATACATGGTAGAACAAGTACAAGATTCGCTTCGAAAGATGATCAAAAAGCAATACACAGGGATCAAGACTAACAAAGCTACATGGCCTCAGTTGATAGTGTTGCTACAAGCATATAAGCCTAAGTTGCACTATTATAAAGTGGTATGAGAAAAACCAGGAAAGGGCATTCTGACAGATGGGACTCACAGAGGTCACCCAGGAAACAGTGCAGTGGGGTTCTGTATCAGAGATGAAGATGGAAATTTAGTGTATGCAAAGGCAAAAGGAATAGGGTGTGCAACAAATCTAGAAGCTGAGACAAGGGCAATCACAGAAGCTTTGCAATATTGTCGAGAAAAGGCATATAGAAACTTCATACTGGAAACTAACTTGATGGGTATCATGAAGATGATTCAGGGACAGTGGAGGGTACCATGGGAATTGATGGAGAGGATAGAAGAAATAAGGATGATAAAGGATATGCTACAAGTGAACATAATACATACCTTCAGAGAAGGAAATACTGTGGCAGATTCACTTGCAAATGAAGTGATAGAAGAGCAGTTGTCAAAGGAAACTTTTCTCTTCAGGAACTACCCAGGAAAGTAAAGAGTCGGATCAACTTAGACAAACCAGAGGTTCCTAGCTTGAGAATCAGGTCAAAAGAAATAATCATACAACAACAAAAGCAGAAAAGAGAACATTAACTACATGCAAGAGATGTATAAGGCATTGCAAGCAAAAGTAGAAGAAAATATTAACATCTTCATTTAATAAGGCCAGCACAATACTGAAGCATATACAAAAAACTTAAGAATCAAAACATCCGTGCAACAAGGATGGGTCGGGCCAGCAACATCAGCAGTTAGAAGACTTCACCACAAAAAGAAGTCACAGATCCATCATTTACAAATCGACCCAGATCCAGGAGATAGCACACCAGTGGTCATGCAGTTGCGCCGGAAGCACAAGAGGGGTCAGAGGAGGCAGAGGACAGCCAGTAAGAAGACAAATAGAAGAGGTATACCCACATGAGAAAGTTCTTGATGAAAGTGCCAAAACAGTACTGAACTACGGAAACACTGTTCGACCATCTATAAGAAGAGCGATGGAGTCAACAAGTACTAATACTGGAAAAATAAATCGGAAGGGAGGGTACTTACCTGTAACAAGGAAGACTAGAGTACAAAAGCATCGGAAGAGCAGCAAAGGAGAAAGATGGAAACACACCCAAAGGAGGAAACGGATAAACTGGAAACTCAACCACAGAGGAAACATTTTTGAGCATCAAGGGCGGAGCAACGAGGAGAAGATGAGTCTAGAGGAAGTTAACACGGATGACTTTAGCTTAGGTCTTACATATAAATTAGGAAACTTTTCATCTTCCACCAAGTGTTGGGCCTGCCTGGATCATTGTAGTAAGAGTTGGGCTTATTACTATTGAACAAAATTTTACCAAAAAAAAAAACAGATGTTTTTGAGCCTTAGGAATAGACTCCACAATTGGCCAGTGACCTTGCACCGGATGAACAAATGATTGACAGTCTCTGTCGTTTCCCCACAAACTAACACCATAGGGAGTGGTAACTTCATTTGTCATCCAATTGACACTCTCCTCGTATTTTGCTTTTATGACTGTGCCCCATAAATTCTTATCATTATTGAAGTACCTCCAAAGCCACTTTATTCTCAAAGCTTTGATTTGATTCTTCAGGTCTTTTATCCCCAAACCCCCAACTCTCTTACCATTAATCACTTTTTCCCATTTGACTAAGTGATACCCCTTCCTTTCCTTATTGCCGTGCCACAAAAACTTTCTCGTGATGCAATCCAACCTATTAATGATTCCTCGAGATTTCTTCTCCTGGATTAACCCAATTCACTGCGATTTCTTCTCCTTGCATCATCCATGATGCAATGGGGGCATGTCCACACTAAGTATGAAGTACACCAGTTTGACCACATAAAGTGCCTTCCCCTACCAGCTAACTAATATTTATATTTTTGAGAACTCTTTTACATGTTAGCAATCTATCAGTCCATCAGTAATTATTTCAACAAAGAGAAATGCATTCATTCTACTAAACATGGATCCACTAAAATAATTAATACTTCTATTAAAAAAATTGTACAGTATCATGTAGTGTCAGATCTGAATTGATACAAACTCATGTATTTAACTAAATCCCTTCCAGAAACATAGATGATTGGAGGATACACAGTTCAACTTCCTTCTCAAAGGCTTTTTTTGTAAAAAAAGTAATTTAGGAGATTCAGTTCAACTTCAAGCTAACAACAATTAGTAAATAGAGACACAGGGTTTGAAAATAAGAAAAGAAGAAGGGTAAGGTCTTACCTTGAAGGGAAAGCACTCATCCACTGAACGCCATAGCAGCTCAAAAAAGACGCACAGTTGGCTATTTTGAAAAAGTTCTTCCAAAAAAAAAAATACAAGTTATTTGAAATGCTAATTTGGAATGCTATTTTGGGTAAGGGTCAAAAGTACCCTTAAACTATGTGAAATTGAACAAAAATAAACTCAATGTCTCAATTAATAGTTTGATCTAACAATGTTCCTACCACCATAGTTTCATCATAAAATGACCCCTATTGTTAGTTATTGGGTCAAAATTTTCATTTTTTTAAAATACATATATTATTCTTTTCTTTTTTTTAAACACATTCTTTTCTTGATAATAATTTTTTAAGTAACAAATGATTATCCTACTTCAATTTGGAAAAGATTAAGAAATAAAAATATTATTCAATTTTATTAGGAATTCTTTTATCATCATCTTAAATGAAAAATTAATGACGTGGTTACTATGGTCATATACATATGACTTGTATTATCAGTTTAAAAAATTACTATCAATTTATTTTATTTTAGTTGATAAAATGAGATTAAAAAGAAACAAAGACAAGTTCCTACTTATTTATTAGATAAAGTGATTTTAAAAGAAAAGAAACAAAATAAGGATTCTTTAAAAGTAATTTTTTTGATAGGGACCCATTAGGCCATGAGAATTTTTCACTTATTTCCCAAAAATGAATAATATAGTTTTTAGGGAAAATGCAATTTTGACTCTATGTTCAAATAGAGACATTTTTAACCAAACTATTAGTAGTAGGAACATTTTTTAATCAAACTATCGACCAACATGGGCATTTTTAGACCAAACTACTAACGGAGGACATTTTTGTTCAATTTTCATAGTTTAAGATGAGAAAATTAATTTAATTGTTTATAATATAGATATGTTAATAGTTTATGAATACATAAAAAAAAATTGGAGTTGAATAGTTAGAACTTAAATAATTAATTGATTAAAATTTAATATGAAAAGAAGATTCCTAAATATAAAAGGAATATTTTAGTGTTTCCAACGTAATTTTAGTGATTTTTTAAAAATTTGTTATATTACATACTTTTATTAACAAAATACTTGATAACCAAAATTTTAATTAATTTCAAAGTCTTAATATTAGAATAATAATAATATTTTTCTCTTTTCTTTCCTTTCCTTCACAGCCTAGACAATTATTTATACAGAATAGTCCTAAATCGAAAGCGAATTCTAAATATAAAGAAATTCTAATTCAAAGGTGGAGTAAATCTTGAAACTAAATAAATAAAAGATAAAATAATAAATTAAGAAAAACAATGAAAAGAAATTTTTATCTAAAGCCGAATATTTTAATGAAGCGCAAAAAGTTCAACCAACATTTCTAAGGCCTTCATGCTTTTAATATAGCATAGATAAGCATATTAGTTTTAGTGTTGTATCGCATCAATTGAAAAAATTTCGTAAAAGAAAAATGAATTATATATATGAAAAAAAAATGTATTCTGCTGATGGGTTTTTGTGACGAGGGTTTCCAGGATTCAGTCTTTCTACCTATGTGGTAGTGGTAAGGTCTGCGTACATCTTACCCTCCCCAGACCCCACTTGTGGGATTTCACTGGGTATGTTGTTGTTGTTGTATATATGAAAAAAAATGACATTAAATAGATGCAAGTTCATTTAAAAAGAAGCAAATGTTAACATATTTAGCAAGACATTCGTTTAACCCCTAATGTTAATCAACCTATAGCATCTTTTGCATCTCACAAAAATGTTATAATCAGTTTGAACACTAACATATATAGTCTATTACAGTGTTCAAAGACGCGCTTAGCCTAAGAGGCTTAAAACATGTTGAGCAATTCACCCCACTTAATGTGCATTTTTATGTCATCATATTAGACATATTTTTATTTATCAATAAGCATCTTCCGAAAAGGTGACACTAAACAAAATATTTCACTTTATTTTTTAAAAAAAATTCTTTGTACATATATTTGTCATTCATATTTATACTTATTAGTCTTGGATTAAACATGTGCATTTTGATTTTTTTTCTCCTTTTGCACCTTTATTTTTTCACTACAGTTCACACTTTATTTACGTTTAAAGCCTCAATTGATCTTAGAGCTTTTTTGCTTTTGAACACGGGTTTATTGCTAATTTACCATAAATTTAAGCAGGCACGACTCTAGTTGAATTGAAAGTTCGCTACAAGCTAAATTTTAGATACAAGTACACTTTGTATAACTATAATCTTAATTATTTATGCCAAACTTTCAAACACAAACTTTTATTAATTGTGATAAATGAACAAATATCTTCATTCATAAAAGGGTCTTAGTTCTGGTTTATATTTGAGCTTACCAACCTCTCTCCTCACCAAATGTTAAAGAATAGAAGAAATATTCATTCATTTTTTGGGGGGGTGACCTGTAATACTCCGCAAGTTGTGCGCTTAGAATAGAACCTTCAAGCTCAAGCTAAGTTCATTTTCAAGCCTTCAGTCCAAGCTTATTTATGCGTTTTAAGGTCATCATGAGTCTCCTACATCAAGCAAAGTTCAAATTTGTTCTATTGGCTAAGTTTTTCATATGATTCGGTAGAAGGGTCAACTTTAAATGGTCATATCTCTTAGCACAAAACAAACTGGGTGGCCTACGACCTACCAAATTGAAGCTCTTTGAATTATCTTTCCAACGCACCTGGTTTCACCTAATTCCGAGTTCAGAGCAAGAAGTTATGCCCGTTTGTGTAAAGCCCTCCCGTGCTGGGTTCCCCCTTTTTTCAAAGGCAAGCCACACGGGCACCTATACGAGCCGTGTGGCTTCTCACGAACCGTGGGGGTGGGATATCATGAAATTTCTTCGCAAAATTATATTCTAAGTGTGGAATCATGTCTCGTAACTTGGTACCTTCATACGGAGAGTAAGGCCTGTGAAGCTTCACACGGTCCATACGACCTTCATTGGAAGCACCCTTGTCTTGAAGAAAATTTGCTGAAATTTTCTAAGTGAGTCTCACATGCACCTATACGGTCTGTGTGACTTCACACGGTCCGTGAGGCCTCCAGTGGAACCTCACTTAGCTTGATGAAATTTTTATGAACTTTTCCAAGTGTTGGTTCACGGCCAAGTAGACGGTCTGTGTGGTGTGTCACGGACTGTATAGTCCTCCTTGAAGCGACGATTTTCAATTTTTTTGACTCGTTTCATTAATGGCGTTTTCGTAATTATGGTTTATTCTAAGGGTTTTTTGTGACTTCCTATGCTACCTAAAGACCTCCTAATGACCTAATCTCATTCAAAATTCATTCCTCACATTTAAAAATTCTCTCAAGTCTCTCTCAAAGAACTCTAGTAGGAATTAAGCTTGGGGATTAAGGAAGAACTCTTTCTTCACCAAATTTCTTCTTGATTCTTCTCTATTAGCTAAAGTATGTGGAATTGATTCTTGGTCCCTTTCAACCAAGAAGACCCAAACTCTTTACACTTGAATTGCATGAATTTTAGCTTACTTTAAATATGGGTTTTCATTATTTTGATTTAATAAATTCAATTAAAGTATGGGCTATGCTTATTTGATGATTTTAAGTTACTTTAATCCCTAATATGATGGTTTGCATTGAGATTATGAAATTATGGAAGAGCATGTCCCCTTTAAAACTTGTTTTGTGCATGGGTGATCTATATTAATATTAAAATGTGGATTTAATTATGAATTTACTTCAATTTCATATTGTAATGTTAATTTTAGATTGAATCTCAATTACCCATGTTAATCTCACATCATTCATGGCATATGCATTCATTAGCATTGGACTTTATGAAAATTATGAAGTGCGTTAAGACCCAAATATGTTTATGTATATGATTTTGATGAAAATATGGTTATGAACATGAGCATGATATAAGTTGAACACCATTATGATATGAATTGATAGTAATATGAACTTGACTTCTACATGAATAAAAATTATATGGGTGTCGATATGATATGACATCTTGCATGAGTATGTAATCACATAGGTGTATTGATGAGGATGGGCACAACCCTCCCTTTACACAATGCATAGATGAGGATAGGTATAACATTCCCTATGCATATGTAGGTATGTGTTAAGTGTGTATTGATGAGGACGGGCACAACCCTCCCTTTACACAATGCATAGATGAGGATAGGTACAACCTTCCCTATGCACATGTATGTATGAGCTAAGCGTGTATTGATGAGAACGGGCACAACCCTCCCTTTACACAAGACATAGATGAGGATAGGTACAACCTTCCCTATGCACATGGTTATATGAGCTAAGTGTGTATTGATGAGGATGGGTACAATCCTCCCTTTACACAATGTATAGATGAGGACAGGTACAACCTTCCCTATACAAAGTCATATCATGAGCTACATGTGCATTGATGAGGATGGGTACAACCCTCCCTTTACATAATCCAGGCAAAGAGTGACTCATTGGGTGCTAGTATATGTGGGTTATGGCTACTCTATGGTTTTCATGTGACATATTGTGCAAGTTAACATCATCTTTCTTTCATGTTGCATGCCCGCATACTAGTACATTCAAACGTACTAATGTATACTTTTACCTACATGATCTCACCATGTAAGGGTCGAGGACTACGTACATCCACCATTCAACGTCTAGCTTGGATCTCAAGTTTTGCTTATTGTGGTGAGACCTATCTTCCAAGGACAACCACCATTCCTCTACCTATAGTGTTTTACTTATTTTATTCACTTTGAGGATGAGCCCGAGATATGTCTTGGACCCCGACCTATCTTATGATTAGAGGCATTGTTGGACATCTTGTAAACTCCTTTACGATTATATGCTAAGTGTTGGGATTGGGGATTATGCTTATGGCTTTGGCTACCTCTTGGATATCCCTATGTGAATTGGTTATGAGCTTATGATATGGTTATGTGTATGATGTGAAAGATCCCAAGTCCCGATTTGCCCCCATAGAGTGAGTCATACTTACCCGCCCCTTAGTATCTATGTGCTATGTGTTATGTGGATCCATGTTATTCCCTTTCCCCATGACGTCCCCATAGCGCGAATCCTACTTTTCCGTCCCTTAGATCTATGTGTTTACCATTCGCTTACACTTCCGAACCGATGATGTGAATGTGGATACTTTGAGGCTTGTTTGGGGACTCTTGGGTTCCCATTTGCCATGTCACTCCTAGGCCCTAGGTTCGGGTCGTGAAATGACCAAACTTACCTTTCTATGGCATATTTTTGTTAACTACTATACTGCTTATAAAATTGTATATTCATCATATACTGCTTATACTTATTTATATATGCCAATAGTTCATCTTCTTCCATGAGTTGTTCTTTTTCAAATGTCTAGTAACTCAAATCTCCTCTAGACAGTCCCAAATTCTTGGTTTAAGCTCTTCTCGATAATTCAAGTCTTTGGATATATTATTGGGAAACCACACATATACCCCACAAGGAAAAGTATTTGTCCTTAAATGCCCCATACTTTCATGCCCCCTTTTACTTTAAAATGATATAGATTACTTTATAAATTCGCACGCTGACATTAGCATGACTTCAGCGCTCATCCTATGAGATGTTATTATGGTATCAAATACCGACAGAGTATAACAGATGATATCGATAGGGTATCAATATACCGACGGAGTATCACAGAGGATTAAGCTCAGTCATATATGATATCGATATGCTATCAATATGTCGACGAAATATCACAAATAATATATCTTTTCTACTAATTTAGAGTTTAATAAATAAGATTGTAACTTTAATAATTTTCTCTTAATTTTTTTTATTTATTTCTTACAAAAAGAGTCTAATCTTCCATAATACCGATAGGATATCAATATCCCGATATCCTGATAGAGTATATGATATCAATTTGGTATTAATATACCGACAGAGTATCACAGAAGGTTAATTCATAATAGTGATGATGACATCATGCGCGAAATAAGAAAGGAGAAAGTGGGGTAAGAGGATTAACATTTTGGGTCATGAATCCATTAAGGGTAAATAGTTTGGGCCAAGGGTTTGGAGACACGCTTTGGAGACTAAAGGATTTAAACTGAGCAGGACCAAAACAGAATACTTGGAGTGCAAATTCAGTGTAGCGAGGGAGGAAGCAGACATTGATGTGAGACTTGCAGCTCACCTTATCCCCAAGAAGGAAAGCTTCAAGTATCTGGGGTCTATCATCCAGAGTAGTGGGGATATCGATGATGATGTCACACATCGTATTGGGGCGGCTTGGACAAAATGGAGGTTGGCCTCTGGAGTATTGTGTGATAAGAAGATACCATCTAAACTCAAAGGTAAGTTCTACAGAATGGTGGTTAGACCTGCTTTGTTGTATGGGGTGGAGTGTTGGCCAATAAAGAATGTACATGTTCAGAAAATGCAGGTCGCAGAAATGAGGATGTTACGATGGATGTGTGGTCACACCAGGAGTGACAAGATTAGGAACGAGGTCATTAGGGAGAAGCTAGAGGTGGCCCCTGTAGCTGACAAGATGAGGGAAGCGAGACTGCGATGGTTTGGACATGTACAGAGAAGGAGTACTGATGCCCCTGTTAGAAGGTGTGAGAGATTAGATTTGGGAGCTATACGTAGGGGTAGAGGTAGACCAAAAAAGTATTGGGGGGAGGTGATTAGAAACGATATGGTGAAACTTGATCTCACTAAGGACATGACCTTAGATAGGAAGGAGTGGAGGTCGAGAATTAGAGTAGCAGGCTAATAGGGAGGATAGGAAGGAGTGGTAATTGTCTGTCTTTTATATGTTATTTATCTGCCTTTATATGTTTATTATCTTGTATCTAGGTAATATTATGTGCTCTTCTCTTTTTGCCTGTGTATCGTATCTAGCGTGTTCTGCTGATGGGTTTTTGTGACGAGGGTTTCCAGGAAACAGCCTCTCTACCTATGTGGTAGTGGTAAGGTCTGCGTACATCTTACCCTCCCCAGACCCCACTTGTGGGATTTCACTGGGTATGTTGTTGTTGTTGTAGTTTGGGCCAAGGGTCTATTAAGGGTAAACAGTTTGGGTTGAGTCCAATGTGGGTGAATGGCTTCACAATTAGGTCTATTTTGGTTAATTTTCCCTATATTATTCATTCAAAACAACTGAACAATATATCTACCACTCGATCTACACCACTAAATAAACGACTGGGCTCCTGAATGAGCTGCTTTTCTACTTCTATGTTAATTTCCTATTGTATTGCATCTGATCTCTAACACTCCATCTACACCACAAATTCATTTACTTTCTTATAATCATTGTAAAGTGTGCCCCCTCTCCCACACAGAGTGGGTAACTCAAAGACTTGTCTTTTTTGCTAAACTATTACTCTTTGTTATGTTGCTTTCTTTGTCAACATAGAAACAATAGTCACAAGTTGCAGCTTCCGACTCTACGAATCTGCACAATTGCAAGATAATCCAATAGGATTATTTTTATAAAGAATTCTGACCCAACAGACATTTTGTGTAATATTTCCTTAATTTTTTTCAAAATCCACATTCACATATTGAAGTTCCAAAAAAAATGACTTTTCACTATTACTTATTCTCTTGTGGACTTTCCCGTTTATAAGTTTCTTGTTTTTTCAAGAACTTTTAGGTTAGATAATTCAAATAAAGGAAAATTTTACACAAGGTATTAAATATTAAAACTGGAAGTCCTATGCCTCAATACTTACAACATTTGTTAAGTGAGGTGGTTGTTAGTGCTTTTGAAATCTGACGGTGTTTTCCGAAGTCTGTTTAAAGGATTGGTTTACTTTTAGGCATGGTTCAGTTGATTAGTTCTTGTTCTTACACAAGCTAAACCTTTGCACTAAAGGCTTTCTTTTTCTACAATTTGAAACTTAAATTAATCTTATAGATGTCAAATACTAGCAATTTGGGTAGATTGAATAATTCCCCAACACGTATATGCTATCCAATGAAAATACAGTCTAGATTTGCATCAATTGAATTACGTGAGCTTAAAGAGAATTGCTTTACCTAATTGAATTGGTAGATCCGGAGAGGACGCCTCGTAATTCACATCTCGTCGTCCTAAACAGCTCAATTCGGAAAAAAGAAAACATGACTTGGAGATGGGCCAACTCAGCTGCACTGAAGGCAATCTTTCCAACTTCTTCCATAAGGTCGAGGCATTGAAGGGTAATATTGAAGAGATTATTGATCTCTTGATTGGTCCCAAAGTTCTTCGTGGCCTTAAAAGACAGAATGGACTCAGACATGGTCTCTGTCCTTTGCAAAGCCAAGATCATCAAGGCAAAACTTGAAGCGCTTGACAAATCCAATGCGGCTAATTGCAAATCATCAGTGGCATATTTGCTGATATAGATCTGGAGAAATTTCAATCCTATAGATTGAAATCCCATGTCAATTTAGTGATGCAACAGTTCACACGAAGAAAAACAGCTTGTTGAGGTGAATTCTGTTCAGAACTACCCCAGAAATGACCAGATCCCTTTCCAATGAAGTTGAGATGTATAATTGATAGACATGGTATTTATACCATAACTTCCATAGAAACGACCAGATCCATTTCCAATGAATTAAGAGATGAACAATGGATAGAAATGATATTTATACCATAACTTCCATAGAAACAACCAGATCCATTACCAATGAATTAAGAGAGGAACAACTGAGAGAAATGATAATTGAACCATAGCTTCCATTGAAACAACTAGATCCATTTCCAATGAATTTAGAGATGCAGTTGATGGTAATTTTAATTGGACCATAACCACTTGTACTTTTCAGAACTGGGACTCTGTGAAGGGTAGGCAGAGATGGGTTTGATGAGAGCGTGGAACAAAGAAGACAGAGATTAGATTAAGCGTGTTCACGTGCCAGCCGTCATTTTTAAGTACTTTTTAATTACTTTAGAAAATAGTATATATTAGAGATCACAATGGGCCGGGCGATTGCTGAGTGTGTTTAGCTTCAGATTTTAACCCACCCGCCACGCATATCAAAACAAAATCAATTTTCGGAACACCACCGAGATCCGGCTATTGATAGCTTCCAGGGTCTTCAAAATGAAATATTTATATAAATAAAATTAAGCTATGTTTTGACTTATAAGTTTATATCATAATTTGAAGTTATGATTTAAATTTAATGTTCAAATATGTGATTTGAAATTATAATTATGTATTTTAAATTCTCTGAAAAGTACAATTTTGAACTCAAAATCATGATTTCAAAAAAAATATAAAATTTAACACATAAATTTACATTTAGTATAAAAAAAGGATCCATTATTTTAAAAAATTTCAAGGAAAAAAAAAAGTGCTCGACATGAAGAAATTATATCTACCGCCTAAAAGGATTATATTAAAGAATATTTAGTTACAAATATTAATTATAAGAGGAACTTGGAGAAATATGATTTATTAATATAGTGTCGAAGAATATTGTGATATTTATGAAATATTGTGATATCTTATTTGAGTAGAGGTAGACTGAAGAAGAATTGGGGGAGGTGATCAGACAAGATATGATGAAACTTGATCTCACTGAAGACATGACTTTAGATAGGAAAGAGTAGAGGTCGCAAATCAGAATAGCAGGCCCATAGGTTAGTAGGGTTAGGTTGATGTCTGGTGGGGTATAGTATGGTAGTAGAATTTGTCGCATTTTTTAATCCAGTGTTGTCATTATTTGTCCTATATATGTTAATTGTCTCGTATTTACATACTATCATGTGTTTTTCGTTATTACTCGCTCTTTCTGTTTCCTTCTCTTCCTTTCTTTTTTACATATCTAGTTTATTCTGCTTATGGGTTTTTGTGACGAGGGTTTCCAGGAAACAATCTCTCTGCTTCTATGAGGTAATAGTTAGGTATGCGTACATTCTACCCTCCCCAAACCCCACTCGTGAGATTCCACTAAGTCTGTAGCTATTGTTTGTTTTATTTATGAATTATGATTTGCTCATTTAGTAAGATGTATAAGAATTGAAAAAAAAAATATTAGTTTTTACAATTGATGGGATTTCATGTTTATGGGGAAAAAAAATGCAATTTAAAAAATTTAAATTGTATGTTGAAAAGAAACTTCATCTTTGCATATATTTAATTTCATATCTCATGTTCAAACCAACCTCAAGTAATAAAATTATTTGAATGAGGTTTTCATATCTCATTTCACACACATATATATATAATAAAAGTGTTTAATGAAGAATTCATACAAATTTAAGTGAATGTTTATGTATTTAATCTTCAAATGAGATGTTGAAATTTGAGAAAGTGGTCAAAATGATCCTTAATGTGTGCTGGTGAGATTATTTTAATCCTCACTTAATGCAGTATTTGAAGATTAAGTTAAATAAATTGATATTCTCAATCAAACATAATTTAAATCTATCTCAAACTTAACCTCTCATATTTTATCAATTTTGAGATATTTTATTTCACTTCATAAGTGAGATAAATTAGTTCAAAATCATAGTTTCAAGACTATAATTTTCAGAATATATGTTGATATTTTTTATTGATATCTCGATCTATGAAATTATAGAATACATACAATAATTAAAAGATTAAGTTTATCTCGACCTCCACTATGTTTAACAAAAAAATTGAAGGGAAAAATTAGTTTAAGTTTTCGATTAAAAGTACGTATATTTTAATATGTTAACAAATATTTTTATTAAGTGATACTCCCTTTATTCTAAAATAAATAGTATTTTCATCTTTTTATTTTGTTTCAAAATAAATATTGTTTCATTAAAAAAAATTAATCTTATTCTTTCAATTTTATTCTTAATTAATTAAATAAAAAGAACTACATCATATCCAAAATATTTATATTGAGGGTGAGTTAATAAAAAATATATTTTACTTTTTAGAAATAAGTAATTTTGTAATGCGGGGTGCATCTAAATTAAAAATGGGTGCACCATTACTTTATTTTAAAAAAAGGAACAAAATGGTGTTGTTGATTGGGACCAAACCCCCAACCTTCATGCTAACAAAGAGCCCTTGAACCAATGAACCACTTTGTCATTTTGAGAATGAGTTCCTTTAGCTAGTATTTAATATATTTTTTAGGCGGAATGACCTAATAGGCCCTTATACTTGGTCCCGTTTGTCACCTAGGACTTTATACTTGGAACTTTGCCAACTAAACCTTTATACCCACTCAAAAGGTACATTTTAAATCCCTCCAACTCATCGTGTCTCTCAATCGCGCTGATGTCACACTCCATGTCAGATCAGATTTGCCACATCATTTTTTATTTTTTACAACAATTTTTTTTGTAAAAGGTCAAAATCCTCATAATTTTCAACATTTCCCCTTCAAACACAAGTACACCAACCCCTTCTTCTTCAACCCATACCTCCAATTCAACTCAAGAAATAAAACCCACCAAAAATCCAACTCCAAATTACCAAAAAAAGTTGTCTTTTCCAGTTAGATCAAACCCAAATCAAGAAAAAAAAAGATCATTTATGTAAAACTCTATAGGAATGAGCTAAAGTAGAATGAATGAAATTTTTTTGAGAAACAATTTTTTTTTTTTAATATGGATAAGAGAGAAAAAGAGAAATTGAACTTGAAATCAAGAGGATGAGAAGAAAAATAGGGAAAAAAGGACTATAAATGGAGTGACTACTAATATATGGTATGGGTTCTTTGAAGAAAATGAGAATCAAAACAAGAGCAAGAGCAAAACCCACTTTAGCAGAAAAATAATTTTCCAAGAAGAAATTATGGCTAACAAGAAGAAATTTCATTTGGAGAGACAAAAACAAGAAGAAAATTGAAGAATTTTGAGAAAAAGAAATGGAGATTTATATATTTGGGCATTTGGGGAAGAAGATGACTGTTAAAGGGGTTTTTACAAACCCTTCACGCTCCAAAATGGAGTGAAACTCACGCACCAGGCCTGGTATGCCACTTAGGATGCTAGGTCAGAAAAAAGTATTTAAAATGTAGGTTTTGAGTGGGTACAAGGGTTTAGTTGGCAAAGTTCTAAGTATAAGGTCCTAGGTGACAAACGGGACCAGGTACAGGGGCCTATTAGGCCATTCCGCCTATTTTTTAAGAATTAAACAAGCAATATACCGAATTAAGTCAGATGACCACGGGTTCCCGTGATCCAAAATTAACATATAAATTCGCCCCTGTATATGCCATATATTAAGGACCATTTTGATCATTTTCTCAGTTCAAAATACGGATGAAGCTAGTAATTTGCATGCAGATTCGATTGAATTCAACTAATTTTGCTAAAAAATATGTTTATATTGATAAATTCATAAAATATTTATAAAATAATAAATTTCAAACTCAATTGGTATTATTTACACTATTACAAAATTCAAAACTCATAAAATCAAATCCTAACTTTGCCTTAGAAAAACAAATTGTTGTAATCTAAAGAAGACTAAGAAGAGAAAAACATCTGAAATGTCACTTTACTTAAAAAGAATTAATATCTTTGTTTATTGTAGGTTTTCGGTATAGTTATCGATAAAAAAATACTTTTTGGGTCTAATAATTCAATTAGGACTACTTATCGGATGAATCAGACAAATAATTATGTTTAGTGATTTGGCTTATCGATTATCGACTTTTAAATATACTAATTCACTTGTCATTCAATAAGGTATCGATTGATTTGATATCAAATCGGTAATTACATAGTTAACGGAT
The DNA here is from genome assembly GCA_029948455.1 of Solanum rostratum. Lineage (NCBI taxonomy): Eukaryota > Viridiplantae > Streptophyta > Magnoliopsida > Solanales > Solanaceae > Solanum > Solanum rostratum. The sequence goes on along the minus strand of CM057053.1, from coordinate 1,756,430 downwards.
TGTGTAATGGATCAATCATTTCATGCAACCTTTTGTTAACTTTCACTTCACCAATATATTGATATCCCATCAAACAAAGCAATTTTTCTATCTCTACTTAAGAGGATAATTTTGTAGTTGTAAATCACAATGAAAGAATACATAAAAATTTAAATTTTAAGGGTGCATGAATATAAATATTCACTTAACAAATATGTACTCATACAACTACTTAATATTTTAAGACTAAAATATATATTTTATCAAAAAAAAAAAGGAAGTGCAGACTCATACATTATGAATAAAAGGGAAAAAAAAATATTCCTATCCACTTTTAGAGCCTATATTACATGAATGTGTCAACATAAAATATTTACCACCAAATGTCAATAGTTTTTTAACAAAAGTGTGCATGTGTGAACCAAATCCTAAAAAAAAATTACCAAATCAAAATAAGAAAAAACATCTCACCAATGAAGAAGTGCAATTAATGCAAATTGTATTGATAGTGTTATTATTTATTGGGAAAGAGGAAAAAAAAAAAGCAAACCAATGGCATCATTTATTGCAATATAGTTTTTAATGCTTCTCTTTTAATTGTTTCTTTTTTCTCTCTCTCCTCATTTAATGCTTGAAATGATTATGAAAAAAATTGAATATTCTATTTTCTACAAAGTGTAATAATCAATGTCCCACAAAAACCTCCGAGTACAAACCAAAAGAAACTAAATTACACCTTTTTTATGCCTATTTCATTTAATGATTATCATCATTGTGGAAATTCATTGGAATCTTCTTTGAAGTTTTTCTATCAAGATTAACAACTAAAGTCATACACTAAATATACTAGCGGAAAAAAAGTAAAAAATACAATACTCTCTTGTTGAGCTTGGGCTTGGTCGATTTTGATTATGGATTATGTCTCAATTTTGATTCAGTATGATGATAAATGGGATGCAATAGGTTTTCTTTTTCTTCTTTGAAAAAAATTTAGTAAGTGATTTTTTAGTGAAATATGCACAACAAAATTTCAGATCGTATTTGGGTTTATTTTGGTTGAAACTATGATATTAAGACTGTTTGAGCACAAGTTGTCAAAGCTCCTTAGAAAATGAAATTCGCTTAAACCATTGTCTTGGTATAAAAATCAATAATATAACAAAAAATACATCCAAAATTAAACCAAGTTTTCGATATTCTTATTGAAATATATAGAATAAAGTTTACAACTTTAGGTTGGTTTTATTTTTGTATAATTTTATGTTAATAACTCTGTTTGCATGCACATGTTAATAATTTTTTCATCGAGTGTAATAACCAATGACATTTCGTGAATATTTAGTGGCAAACTTTGATTTCTTTGTTTGTAGTATCAACCAAACCTTGGAACTCACTTGTCGTATCAAAAATGACACTTTCGACTTTGTAATCAACATACCTACCTGCGTTGTTTATTACAATTTTTAAGTCATTATTGTTGGTAAAGAATAACACCAAGTAAAACCAAATTTGACACTAAATATTAACCAAAAAAACTGACACTATAAATAGCAACTTTACCAAATAGTCAATCAAATCGGAAAATCAATTTTTCCACCAAACACTCACCAACAAGACTGACAAAATATTTATTGTTATCAACATTTTTCACCAACATTCCTACTAATTTCATAAAAAATCGACATTGCCACCAAACATTCATAAACAAAACTAACAATATATATACTGGTTTCAACAATTTTATCAACAGTATTACCAATCAAATAATAAAATAAAAAGTTTGCCACCACATATTCACCAAAGAAGTAAACAATAGATACATATTGTTATCAACAATTATACCAACACTATTACCTGTAAAAAAATCAACATTGCCACAAAACATTCAACAAAAAACTAACAAGATATATATTGGTTTCAACAATTTTACCAACACTATTACCAATCAAATAAAAACATTAAAGTTTGCCACCAAACATTCAAAAAAAAAAATAATTAACAACATATATATTGTTATCAACAACTACACCAACACTATTAGCAGTAAAAAAAACCAACATTGCCATAAAAAATCAACCAAAATAAACTATCAAGATTCTTCGACGATTTACTCTTGGAATTTTTGGTGTCACCCCCATCTGATTTATTCTTTAATGGAGATGGGGCAAAAACAGCATGGAGGTTGAAACTTGATCTTGAACAATGTACGGTCGTAGAATTCAAATAAATCGGATCCTGATTAGTCGTAGAGCTTTTACGAGTTGGAGTTTTTTGATAAATAGATTTGGACATGCTTAAACAATCATGCATGAAAAAAAAGAAGGCATAATCGGGTATGAAGTTGTCACGCCCCGGGAGGGTACCCTAGGCGTGGCCGGCACTCAGAGACTATTGCTAGCCCCCAAGCGAACCACTTAGCATTCATCACATCATTCATTATAACATTGCGGAAGGAAATAGTAAATAATACTTAAAAGTAGTGGGCCAATGGCCAAATGTTAATCTGATCATAAAAACCCAAGCAAAGAAGTATTGCTCAGTTATCAAAACATTCACCTTGACTACATCATTATGTCTACAAAGCCTCTAACATTCCTTAAAACGTCTAGGAAGAGGACCATGACATACCATGGCTACTCGACTCAAAGAACAGGATAACATTCATAAATAAAGGTTTCCTCCGGAAACAAGGAGGCTCACCACAGTCAGAACTTGGAAACACTTGACCTCAACGGGGCGGCTGCTGAAGTCCTCTAGCTCCTGTATCTGCATCATGAAACGATGCAGCGCCAAATGGCGTCAGTACGTGGAATGTACTGGCATGTAAAATAGCTGAAACACATTGTTAGGAATATACGGACATAACGTACATCATCGTGAGACCTTAACATTTACATCAGGGAAACATTAACATTGACCTTTACATTAACATTGACCTTTACATTAGCATTTACCTTTACATTAGCATTGACCTTTACATTAACATTGACTCTTACATTAACATTTACCTTTACATTAGCATTGACCTTTACATTAACATTGACCCTTACATTAACATTGACTCTTACATTAACATTGACCCTTACATTAACATTGACCTTTTTCATTAACATTGACCGTTCCATTAACATTTATATAAGAGTACTATTAGGGAAACCTTTTCTAAGAAGCCTAACTGGGAGTTTCTTTAACCGACAACTATCACTTATGAGCCAGTGATGATACAACGAAGCGATGCCGTTGCCACATCCATCCATTACCCTGCCCAGGGTAAAGGACATTACATTAGTGGATCCATAAAACATAACATTAGTCCTCATTTGGGACAAGATAGGAGCCATCCGCATTGCGGTTCAATCCTCTTTTCCTACGCGGGCCACGTAGTTAATGGACTCAAGTGGGACTCACTTTTATCCATTTCGGTGCTCAATACTCCTCTCAGGACTCGACATTGCTCATAAAACATTAACATTCATTAGTCCCATAGGGACGCATTTCATCATCATTAGTCCCCATAGGGGCATAATACATCATCATCAGTCACATAAGGACATGATATAATACATCAACATCAACATCGGTCCCAAAGGGACATAGTACATCATCTCAACATCAACATCAGTCCCATGGGGACATATTATAAAACCTCAACATTAACATCGGTCCCAGAGGGACATAGTACCTCACCTCATAACATCAACATCAACATCATAGACTCAAGATACTCTTTTAGAAATTAAACTTCCCATTTTAAGACATCATAAAACATCATTCTCATCAACATCATCATCAAGACTCTCATCAAATGTGAAACACAATCACAACATTACAACATCATCATCGTCAAGGCTCTAGACTCATCCCTAAGTTCATTATGCATGCTTTTCAAATAATCATGTAAGGTTATGCAAAATCTCATGAAAAAATGTTAACTTCAAGAAAACAAATAGTATGATGATCATCAACATAGAAAACATGAAATTTTAAATCAATTTTTCAATGAAAAACTCTCAAGTATTCATGCACATATACTCTTCAACCATCAACTCATCTTTGACCTCTATGGGGCACATGAGGGAACAATCTCACGCTTTTTGTTTAGCCTTACATACCTGGAAGTTTGATATTACAATCAACATTTGATGAATAATCGTTTCTTGGAGAAAATCCTCAACCTCGATAGTTCTTTTAGAATGGAAGAATCTTGGAAAGACATTGTTGAAGAACTTCTTTTTGATTCTTGGCTTCTTGACTCAAAATCTTTAGAGTTTCTTGATAAAAGAGCCCTAATCCATGGAAAGAAGAATCAAGGAATCCTTTCTTGGGATTCTTGAATTCGTTTCTTGAAACTCTAGGTTAGGATTTTAAGATTCTATTAGGGATTTCATGAATAGATAGAGAAATTAGCTTAAAGCTTAGGAAGAATAACTCACCTTGATGAAGAATCTTGAAAGTTAATCCTAACTTGATGACTTTCTTGATGATTCTTGAGCGTTTTATGTTTAGGAGTGAAAGAGAGGGTTTTGACTTATGAAACTGACGTATTATGCGTTTTGGGACATTAAATAGACGCCCAAAGGCTTTAGGGTAAAAGTACCCTCAAAATAAAATAAAGAAACGTCGGTTAGCTTATCCAGAAAGGGTTCGCGATAGGTCCGCGTCGCGGAGCCGTCGCGGACTTTCAGACAGCTCTACAGGTCTCCAGTAAAATGGTCATAACTCTCTACTCCGAACTCCATTTAACGCGAAATAAGATGCGTTGGAAAGATAACTCAAAGATCTTTAATTTGATATATTATGGGTCACCTAACTCATTATACTTTAGGAGATACGATCATTTGAATTTGACTCTTCCATCAACTCATACGAAAACTTAGTCGCTAGAAATTCTTTAGACTTGACTTGATGTAAAAGATCATTTATAACTCTAAATCACATCTAATATACTTTAAATACTCAGGAATTGATTCTATCATATGAAGGATGACTCAATCTTAGTTAAAAAAAAGTTGGGGTGTTACAGAAGTTGCAGACAACAATGGATGGAAAAAAATGAAGACTAATGGTGTGAAGAAGAAGCTAGAGTTTACAGGCAACAATGACTGGAAAAAACTAAGAAAAGAAGAAAAATTCTTGGATGATGGTGTGAAGAAAAATTCCTGCATCTTTTGAACATGTGCATTCTATATCGGCCAACACTCCACCCCATGCAGCAAAGATGGTCTAACTGCGTAAAACTTACCTTTGAGTTTATGTGGTATCTTCTTATCACGCAATACTCTAGATGCAAGCCTCCATTTTGTCCATGCTGCCCCGATACGATGTGTGACATCATCGTCGATATATCCATTACTCTGGATGATAAACCCCAGATACTTAAAGCTTTCCCTCTTGGGGATAGGGTGAGTGGCAAGCCTCACATCAATGTTTGCTTCATCCCTTGCAACACTGAATTTGCACTCTAAGTATTCTGTTTTGGTCTTGCTTAGTTTGAATCCTTTGGACTCCAAGGCGTGTCTCCAAACCTCCAACCTATCATTAACTTTGGTCCGGGTCTCATCAATTAGTACTATGTCATCCGCAAATAGCATACACCATGGAACCTCCTCCTGGATAGATCTCGTCAGCTCATCTATCACCAAAGCAAACAGAAAAGGGCTCAACACAGATTCTTGATGAAGTCCCATCTCAACAGAAAAATATCTCGAGTCTCCTCCCACCGTTCTTACCCGAGTTTTGGCTCTGTCGTACATGTCCGTTATCACCCTAATATATGCCATTGGGACACTTTTCACCTCTAAACACCTACGTAGGACATCCCTCGGGACTTTTCGTAGGCCTTCTCGAGATCGATGAACACCATATGAAGGTCCTTCTTTCTTTCCCTATATTTTTCCACTAATCTTCGAACAAGGTGAATTGTTTCAGTAGTCGACCGCTCTGGCATGAATCCAAACTGATTCTCTGAGATAGACACTACTTTTCTCACCCTCATCTCCACCACTCTCTCCCATACCTTCATAGTGTGACTTAACAACTTGATACCCCTGTAATTATTACAGTTTTGAATATCACCCTTGTTCTTGTACAGTGGAACCATTGTACTCCTCATCCATTCATTCGGCATCTTGCAGTCTTCATAATAGCATTGAACAGTCTAGTCAGCCACTCTATGCCATCCTTGACCATGTTCTTCCAAAAAACTACCAGAATCTCATCAGGTCCGATCGCCCTCCCTATCTCCATCCTACTAATAGCCCTTCTAACCTTCTCAACCTTAAACCACCTACAGTAACCAAAATCTCGATGATTTTCGGAATTTGTCAACTTACCCAACTCAATATCTCTATCTCCTTTTTCATTTAAGATTTTATGAAAGTAAGCTTGCCACCTTAGTTTAATGGAAGTCTCCTCCACCGACACCTCACCCTCCTCATCCTTGATGCACTTCACTTGGTCCAAGTCGCGAGCTTTCCTTTCTCTCTCTTTAGCCAACCTATACATTCTCTTGTTCGCGCCTTTATCACTTAGATCCTCATATAGGCGCTCAAATGCTGCTGTCTTAGCACTCGTCACAGCTATTTTTGCTTATGACGTAGCCGTCTTATAGATCTCCTTAAGCATTGCTTTTCATCCTCATCCCTACACTTCAACCACTTTGTATGGGCCACCTTCTTAGCTTTCACTTTGCTTTTAACTTCGTCATTCCACCACCAATCGCCCTGACGTCCACCGAAGGTGCCTCTCGAAACCCCTAGAACCTCGGTAGCTACCTTTCTAATGCAACCAGCAGTAGTGTCCCACATATTAATCACATTTCCATCACTACTCCAAGCCTCTAAGTTTCTCAACTTTTCTTCCATCTCACGAGACAGGGCAGGAGTCAGGCCTCCCCATCTAATCCTCGATTGGGCATAGACACCCTTTCTCTTATTTTCTCTCTTAATCTCTAAATCCATCACTAGAAGCCTATGTTGAGTAGAAATATTTTCACTCGGGGTAGATCATTATTTAACAATGTTAGTATTTGAAATCAACTAAATTTTCTGACAATGCCTTAGCATTCTTCGTTACCTAGACACGATATTAATTGTCCAGAGATGGACGAACTGTGATAGTCTCAATTCACCAGCCAAGAGTGAATATTTGAGAAATTTGATAGATTATACTTGCTTGTAGCTAGGTGGAAAAACAATCTACTTTACTTCAGGCTTTCGAAGCATTCAAGGGGAGATATTCTTTCAAATCCAAGTTTCTTTCAACAAAATCCTTCTTGTTCAATTAAAAAATTAATCTGCAGGAGGTCTGACAGCATGCATGCACGTCTATAAGTTTTGTCCTACGTCGGAGCATATGTTTTAATGGCAAAAAGCAACTAAAAGAAAGCCAAGCCTCTTAAGTGCAGGTGAAGTAAAAAAAAAATACAAAAGTTGTGAATGCCTGAATTTTCGAGCGTGTGGTTGAAACGAGAAGCACCATAAATCCATAATTGAAATTTGATTTTTTTCTTTCCTCTGGATTTTGAATATGTGTGAGTTGATGTGACAATAATATAATATAGGTAAAGTTTGGTTCTTTTCGCTGAATTCTGAATTGATGAATTTGACAGCAGTTTCCTGATCGTCATCTTTTTTCTAGGTGCAGGAGTTATTTTCCCTCTTCTGCTATCAATTGCTACTGGAAGGAAATCCCCTTTAGATTCTTATTAAAATGGTAAAGTCCCACTCTCCTATATTTTTAAAGTTTTATTCGGGTTCTTGCTTCTATCTTCATGATAATTTAGAATAATTTGTTATGAATTTCTTTTGTTAGTTATATCACTCTTCCTCTATTTGTTAATACAGAATACTTAGTCTTTACAACTGAATATATTCTGTGTTAGATTTTTTAACTGACTTCTCTTTATTGAATTACGTACTAGATATATGACTCCTAAAGATGTTGTCATTTGAGTAATTAAGTCTCCCAATGCTTCCCTAAAACTTAACATACTGCTAAGTATTTTATTTTTTTTTGAGAAAAAAAGATCCACTTCTATTAAATTTTCATCTTTGTCCAAGTGGTTAAAGATTTGGTCATTAACCCATCTCTTTTCTTGCCTTCTAGCATTTTCTACTATTTTTCATGATTTCATGTATCCTAAGTATGCCCTTCTGAAAAAAGGAAAAATGAAAGCAACAGCTGAAACTCAATGTACCAACAACACTATACACTACATAGTTAAGTTACAATTCTTCGTCCCGCCAATCCTTCCATCAAGGTGAGAGCTCCCTTCCTATGGTCACTGAATGCTCTTGAAATTAACTTCTCCGAACGACCCCCAGCATCTCAAAGAGAAGCCAAAGCCTCACCTTGTAAAGGTAATATTTGGCTGCAGGAAACCTAAACACCTCATCCTACGCCTTTCTGTGAGGAAAGTGGATGACTGCTACAAATCTGAAATAAAACTGCAGGTTGTTTCCACGTCCACTACTGGAAAAGCCTTGGCACTGATTTTTTTGGAATCTTGCCTTCAAGTTTCAGCCTTCTATATGCTTCTCTTATGTGACACGGCCTGATTGGTCCGGTATCTTTTCTCTCTGCCATCACCATTTTAGCTGTTTCAACAAGCTCGCCGACAAACATTTTTGCTATCCTAGACACCACAATGGTCATAGGAATAGATATCTTTGCACTTCCTGTGATGCTGGTCAGCAACCACTTCATGTTGGATTTCTGAAATCCAGATCTGCTAAAAGATTCATATCTACTCATTTGCTCCTCTGTAAATTGAGATAAGATGGACTGCATCTTCACCAGTTTGTCAGGATCACTACTTGATGAGAGTTTTCCTAACTGCACATCCATGCTTTCTTCCTCATCTTCCTCTTTGGACTTGCTAATTGGACCAGCAGTACCAACAGAGACTGTTGCAGCTTTAGATGTTTAAGGTTTTTCATGAGAATCAGTATTTACATCGTCACCTCCATGCACATTAACACTACCTGCACCTTGATCTTGGCCTTCATACTTGTCGGTGCCAACGGGGGATCCAGGGGGCGAGTCATCCTCAAAAGCAGCTTCAAAAGGATCCTTAGATCGCTTCCTAGAATTTGACATAAAAGAGACAACCAGCTTTGCTCTGATGAAGGCGCTGTAAAAATGACATACTACTAAGGATTAAATAGTGACAACAGAGAACTAAAAAGGGGAGAATGGCTTAGCTTACCTATTAAAGGACTGAAAATCAGTGGAGAAACTATGTTGCTGAAGAAACATATTCTTGTGATGCATCTTTGTACCATCGGAAAAGGGCCAAAACTACCTCAAACGTATGGGAAATGGCCCAAAAATATGTAACCGTATCCACCATTTTGTCAAAAAATACCTCTTAACCTATTTTTTGGCTCAAGAATATCCCTCAAATTAACACCTTAAACTTAATGGATTTGTACATTTTTAAACGACGCGTTATACATAGATTGTTTGATTTAGAAATAAAACTCTCACTTACTTTCAAAATACTTTATGATATTAAAATACATCATGATGAAAGTAGCGCGACTGGCATCTGCTCTCGCCTCTAGTTGTCTCTCATAAATAGAAACCATCCTAGTCAGTAGCTGAATTGCCTCTCTCATCGCCAATATCATTTCCATGAGCAGAATTGACAATGTTGTGAAGAGGATATTGAGAGTTAACTTTGTCATGGGTCTCTTCGAGAACCCATTGTCTGATCCTAGCTTGGCAAACCAACTCGGTAGCCAGGTAAAAAAAATGTCACATTAGATATTCCAACAACCTTTCAGTAGGGTTCTACTATGTTGCTCGGGCCTGTCAAAAAATAAATATTATCGGGTGCAATATAGATGCTACAACATTTTGTCCAAGCAACATAGGTATAACTCTTGTTTGTATAAGACTTAACCTGTTTCATTGTCTTTCCTATAGGAACATAGAGAATTAGCAAGGGAAGCAGTTAGGAGATCACTCGTACTCTTGAAAAACGGAAAGACACCTAGTCAGCCACTGCTTCCCCTTCCAAAGAAAGCCCCAAAAATACTTGTTGCTGGAACTCATGCAGACAACTTGGGTCACCAATGTGGAGGTTGGACAATCGAATGGCAAGGCGTAGCAGGCTATGATCTTACTGTTGGTACGTTTTCACACTCTCGTATTTGTAGTTTTGGCAACATCTCTATCTTGAATTTCTACCCATCTGCCTGCCATCTTTAGCGTTTAATCAAACATTCTTTCATTTTCTGAGGCTTGGGCACTTTGTAAATGCTGACGGATGTGTGTTGGATCCTCCTAAACTAGTGCAGTTTTGTTGGATCCGACATGGGTGCGTCAGCAATGTAGGAGTGAGTGTCCAAGCAACATATTACATAGGTTTTACACCAACTCTGTTCTGTTGTTAACGTCTTGTAAGTAATACTGTCACTCACTCCTCACACAACACAATCTTTTTTTCCGGTTCTGATACGTGTTCCACAACTTGACGGGAACAACCATTTTATCTGCTATCAAGAAAACAGTTGATCCTTCTGCACAAGTAGTCTACCAACAGAACCCCGATGCCACCTTTGTTAAGTCCAACAAATTCTCCTACGCCATTGTAGTCGTGGGTGAAGTCCCATACGCAGAGATGTTTGGCGATAGCTCAAATCTTACAATATCTGAACCTGGTCCTAGTGTCATCAATAATGTCTGTGGGGCAGTGAAGTGTGTTGTAGTGGTTGTCTCTGGTCGTCCAGTCGTGATGGAGCCCCACGTTGCCAAAATGGATGCTCTTGTAGCTGCTTGGCTCCCCGGGACTGAAGGACAAGGCGTTACTGATGCCTTATTTGGCGAATATGGCTTTACTGGTAAACTCGCCCGAACATGGTTCAAGTCAGTTGATCAACTTCCTATGAACTTTGATGATGCACACAATGATCCGTTGTTTCCTTTTGGATTTGCACTCACAACTAAGCCAGTGAAATCCAACTACTGAACATGAAAAATGATTAATGCAAATCATTTTGTAAAAATTTGTGCAAGCATTGGCTTTTAGAAAAACCAAAGTGGTGTAAACTTACCACAAAATTAAGTCAATGATCTTGTTATTTTGCTTTTTTCATTATTGAAGCTGGTGGATTTTGCCATGTAAAATATCTTATAGTCAGAGAGTATTGTAATGTTATCAACCAAAATGGAGCATTTATGACAATGAGGCTTAGTTATAACTTATTTTGTGATGGGTCCATGTACGAGTTTGACAAAATTCAGTAGCTTTTGACTCTTCTCCTACTTGGTTTGGGTGATCCACTATTAGTCCTTTGACATATGAAGTCCAAAATCAAATTGAGGTTTTATGATAAGAATTTTGGAGGAAAATTCCACTTAATCCCCTTACATAATTGAATACTCTAATATTTGAAAAATAATTTCTTGTTAACTAAGTTCATTCTATAAGGATATATGAGTTAGAAATGGTGAATAAGGTTGATTTTGTTGAAATTATTGAATCAAGTATAATATTCAAATATTTTATTTGGAATTCAGATCCAATTAGCGAAGTGATTAGAAGGAATGAGCGGTTTGAAAGAAAGGAAAGCGTTTTATTAGACTAATGATTCATCCCTTTTGCATGAATGTCACCAACTTGAATATATCGTGTCAAATGACTTAAACGCAAGTAAGCCCGTCCAATCCAATTATAGTGATGCTATTATGTTATGACTATATGCTCCAACCAATTACAAATTACTATAAAAACATGAATAATATTTCGATTTACATTTAGTTTGCACTTAAATAGAAGACGAAAAATTGAGGAGATTTTCATGTGTGACCTTCAAAATTGAAATATGAACATAAACTTATATGCAAAAATTGTAATTTCATATTTCAACCTAGCTATATATGTCACTTACATTACAATTTTTTTAAAAGAAAACTATGTTCATTTTTTTTTCAATCGAATATAAAATATTATTTTTTGAATAAGTATTAAAATAAGAATTTATTAATAACAAAAGGACTAAAAGAGATAGAGTTATAGAGATAAAATGCTTTCACAATTCCTTAATCTAAAAGTATCACTATTGAGTTCAAAATGTTACTTAAATATTGTGGCCAATCAAACTAAGAGACAGTAAATGAAACTAAAAGAGATAGAGTTATAGAGATATAATGCTTTCACAATTCCTTAATTTGAAAGTATCAGTATTGACTCCAAAATGTTGCCTAAACATTGTGGCCAGTGAAACTAAGAGACAGTAAATGAAACCGATAGAGTTATAGGCTATAGATAGCGAGATACTATGTATATAGCTTCGGAGTTCGGACTGATTCACAAGCTTTTATTTCTCTATTTTTATGCGCGTTAGCCCAATAATTAGATTAATAGCACATTTTGTCCCCCTTTTTAAGTTTAGTTCTTGTGATATTAAATTAAGCATATCTAATAACCAATTATTATAGATGCGCACTTTTGATTCATTTTTTGCTTGTGCGGACTACAATTTTTTTAGGTTTATCTACTGTTTCATTGTTTACGTATTTATGTGTTATGTGAAAATTGTACTACTTTCATTTGTGGGATTTCACTGGTATATTATTGTTAAAATTGTATCACTATTTTATATATGCATGTAATACAGTTCTAAGTATAATTCAAACAATATGAAATATTATTAAAAATCTTAATTTACGAGTTTTGATATTCGACTTATCTTTATTATATCAATTTAAAATCTAATGCTAATAATTTTATTTTTTAATTTATCCAAACATACTAAAAATACTTAAATGTTATTTTGCTTAAAATACGTTAATTCAAATAGCTTCTTAGTTGTTTTATTGTAGCTTCTATTATAGTCGAATAAGAGAAAAGTTTCATGTACGATTTTAAATAAAAAAAGAGATAAAAATCATTTTTTTGACTTTGCCAAAATAGTTACTTGATCTTCAATCACTCGAATTGGATGTCGATCTTCTCAAAGAAATACTAACTAGCTTTTTTTAATTTTAGCAAGCGTATTTATTCTTATTCGAATATATAATTATTAAAAAATATACAATATAATATATTTAATCAAAAAATTAAAATTATAATGGATCTCAGCTTATATTTTAGGATCCCGTCCGACCGCTCTTTCATTTTATGATTTCAATACCCTAATTCCCAAATGGGTAGACTCTCCTCCGCCGTAGAAATCCCCGAATTGCAGCCATCAAAACGGTGACGGCGGTCGGTACTCACCTTACTGGAGCTTTGACTACGACAATCGACGATGCTATTGGAGTCCCAGTCGTAGCCGTAGTCCTATCAGAAACCGAAACCGTAACCTGAGTCGAAGTCTTAACTGTGGTCCGAGTTGGAGTCGAAGTCTGATTTACGGTCCATATAGAGGCCAGCAACCTTCACATACTAACGGCCGAAACAACCGGCGATCGTTTTCTCCCGATCGTTCCTACCGTACCATATATATTAACAATTTTTTTTTCAGCTTAAGCATTTTTATCCAAACACGTAACTATTTATTTTTAAAATAAGTTTCAGCACTTTAAAAAGTACTTTTAAAGTACTTTTTAAAAGCCACTTTTTTTTTCAGCTAATCCAAACAGCCAACATGCTCTAATTAATTTTTTCTATTGTATGTATAATATTCTTGTAATATTTTGTAAGACAAGAATAATATATAAATCATTGTATGTTACATAACAATACAAATGTTTAAATCTCTCTTATTGATTATGGTTTTGAAATTTTTTTCAATAGAATCAATTGTTATGAAAATTTTTCAATAAAATCAATTGTTACATAAGATGTCAAAATTATTTAAAAAGTGTTTAAAAATAAAATTAAGTCTTCACCTTATTGAATATGCCAATTATCCTATATATAAAAAAATTAGTAAACGCTACCCAGGCGTTGTCCGGCTCAATAAATATATTTGATTATTTTTACAGTCTTATTCGTATGACTGAATTTAAATTTAAAATAAGATATTTCATTTGTTTGGATTTTTTTAGTTCATCTAAAAAAGAATGTCTCTTTCTTTTTTTGATAGCTTTTAAAATTTAACTTTCCACGTGAAATGTTACCACAAGATAAAAAAAAATTCTATATTTGAGTCAAATAATTTGACACATATTTAATTTAAGATTACAAAATGTATAAATTTTGTTTATTTTTTTGTCAAAATTAAATAGAAATAATTAATTAAAATAGAGATAAATAAATATGTTTGATTATTTTTACACTCTTATTCGTATGATTAAAGTTAAATTTAAAATAAGATATTTCATTTGTTTTAATTTGTTTGGATTTTTTTATTTGATAGCTTTTAAAATTTAACTTTTCACATGAAGAGTTATCACAAGACCGAAAAATATTTTTCGATATTTGAGTTAAATAATTTGACACATATTTAATTTAAGATTACAAAAAGTATAAATTTTGTTAATTTTTTGGTCAAATTAAATAGAAACAATTAATTAAAAGTATGACTAAATTTAGATTTAAAATAAGATATTTCATTCGTATTTATTTGTTTGGATTTTCTTTAGTTCATCTAAAAAAAGAATGTCGCCTTTTTTGCAACTTTTATAATTTAACTTTTCACATGACATGTTATCACAAGACAACAAAAAAAAATTCTATATTTGAGTCAAATAATTTAACACATAGTTTATTTAAGGTTACAAAATGCATAAATTTTGGTAATTTTTTAGTCAAATTAAATAGAAAAAATTAATTAAAATGTATATAATATTTAATTTGGTTAAAAAGTTTATCAAGCATAGGCCAATAAATAATTTTTTTGTCTTGATTTAAGCAAAACATATAGATTTTTGATATAATTTTTTAGAAAATTTAAGTTACAAATTAATTTATTTTGTTCTAATATATGGTTGGCGCATAGAAGTGTAACAGCAACAATTTTAACATACCTAATATAGTTTCATTAGTGGCACAACCAAATTTTCAATTAAGAGAGTTCAAAATCTGAAAAAGCGAGTATATGAATGAACTGAAGGGAGTTCAATATCTATTATAACAACAACAACAACATATCCAGTGGAATCCCATAAGTGGGATTTGGGTAGGGTAAAATGTACACAAACCTTGTCACTATCTCATAGATATAGAGAGGTTGTTTCCGGAAAACTTTCGTCTCAAAAATCAAGCCCCATAGAGATAGAGTTCGATATCTATTACAGATAGATTAAAAAAAAAGTAATTTTAACTATATATAAATATTATAATTTTCCAAACCATGAGAGTTCAGATGAACCCCCTAGTCAGAGAGTACTGGCTCCGCCACTGAGTCTCATAAATGGAGTTTGGGAGTTCGTGCACAAAATTTGTATAATTCACAATACAATTCACAGTATTTGTATATTCCATTATACAATTTGACTCGCGCACAATTTTTGTATAAATCGTGCGAACTATATAAAAATCAAATTGTATTTACAACTAGATGTTTGCCGCGAGCCGTAATTAATTCAAATTCTAGCTATGATAGTTAATTAACTAATATATTTGCATAATTTTTTTAAATCATATTTTGGTTAGTTTTTTTTTGGTTGGGGGGAGGGGGGAGGGGGGAGGGAGGGGAAGGGGGCAGTAGTAAACGAAAAATGTGTACATTTTTGTTTATTTTACCTTTTCACTACACTATTATTTTAATTTATGTACTGTCTTTTTCTTTCACAATTTTTTGAGCTATAATAAGTAAAAGTTTCATGAAAATGGAAATAATGCAGAAAAGAGGATAAAGCATAAATTAATTAGGATGGATTTCTACCAATATATACTAAAATACTAGCTAATAGGACAAAAGGAGCCAAGTTTTTAACATTGTACTTATCCGATATCTGTCCACCACGTCGTTAAGGCCTGCATGGCGTACTGGTAACAGCGCGACACGTCCATGTTGGACGTCGCGCGTTCGAACCTCAATGGCAGCATTTTTACTTTCCTTCACTTTTGCCCCTCAAGTTGACGAACCCGGTTATATATTCCGCGTAGTAATATTATCGTATGACTAAATTTAAAATAATATATTTTATTTGTTTATATCTTTTTAGTTCATCTAAAAGAGGATGTCTTTTTCATTTTTTTGGATAACTTTTAAAATTTAAGTTTTCACACGACATGTTACGACAAGGGCAAAAAATATTTTTCTATATTTGAGTCAAATAATTTGACATATACTTAATTTAAGATTACAAAATGTATAAATTTTGTTAATTTTTTTGTCAAATTAAATTGAAATAATTAATTAAATGGAGATAATATTTAATTTGATTAAAAAGTTAATCAATCATGGACCCATAAATATTTTTTTGTCTTGATTTATGCGATACCGAAATATTTTATATATATATATTTTTAAAATTTAGGTTACAAATTATTGTGATTTATACTATATTTTATGTTAATCTTAAGCAATATATGTTATTTATTTTGTTCTAATTTATGATTCACATATAAAATTTGAGATGAATTGAATTTTTGGTTAAATAATTAATGATTGTAAATGAGTCCCACTGTTGTTGATACGTAAAAGTGGAGGAAAATGAAAATATTGCGATTTTCGAATAATAAATGTTATTTCATAATCTTCTAGTGCCCTAGGTAAAAATAAAGGAAAATAAAAATTGATGTTGGTTGGATTCAAATATTTCATAATCTTCTAGTGCCAGGCGAAGGTAATTGACTGGTTTCATCGTAAAGTAAAACCACCACTTATATATAATGACTAGTTTAGAGAACGCACGTTGCATGTGTATCAAATATTTATGAATATAAGTTTGATTAAAAAGAATTTTTCACTTTCATTTATTTAATTTTATAAATAATTGACCTTTATTTGTGAAACTATATGTCTAGTCAAAACAAACAAACAAAAAAATTTTAGTTTAAATTCTTGTGGTGTTGTTTGAATCTAGGAGTTTAAACTTTTAAACTTTGTTTATTATTTCAAATATAGGTGTGTTTTATATTTAATCCAAATTAAAAGTATTATAAATTATACTTCATCTGTTTAAAAAAGGATAAGCTGATTTGACTTGTTAGAAAATTTATGAAAACAAAGAAGGCTTTTGAATCTCGTGGTTCTAAATTAAAGTTATGTCAAATGTACCAAAATACCCTCTAATCTTATGGCCTTAAACATGACACGTGTAAAGTTAAAGTTGAAGTTGAAGTTAAAGTTTTGGGGGAAAAAAAAATATATTTGAATATGTAAAGTTAAAGTTAAATATGTGTCACATTAATATTATTAAATTGAATACACAAATATTTTAAAAATATTTCTAAGGACCTTCATATTTTTAAAGTAATATTAATTTAGTATATGTATATTGAATGTGTATCATGCGACTATTGATAAAAATATATATATAAAAATATACTACCTCTACTTTAACATTTTCCTCCCACAAAAAGATAAATTATTATAGATGTTTTTGTCATTAATAAGACTAAAAAAATTAATTGTATAAAAATATTTTCAATCTATTTTTTTCGTGTTTGACGAATACTCATGCAATAAAGTTGATTTTGTTTTTTGTGTAGTTAGTCTTTTTTTATTAATATGTTTTCTATATAGCATAAAAATAATATAACTCTTTAAATAACTAATCTTATTGACGAAGATAACATAAATTTTTAATTGTTATTGATCTATAGCTTTTTTTTCTTAATATAGGCAAATTATAGACTATTTCAATATATTCTTAGTATATTTCTATTTTAACAATACAAATTTATAATGAATAATGCAAAAATTAAAAAAAAATACAATTCAGTATATTTAAGTATTGCTCAAATTAGAATTTCATGTTAAATAACGTAGAATATCGACTTCTCATATTAGTGTTCATCTCCTTTTCATTCTACATAATTTTGATTTTCTAAAATTCTAGAAAATTAATGTAGGTAACATTGATTGTTAAAAAAATTCTAAACCTAAATTGATATCAATTGTTGAATTCTAAACGTAGTTTTTGCTAAGCTAGTCGCAGAAGAAAATCTAAAATAAAAAAGTTTTGGTACTAATTACATCATACACAAATTTAGGGTCATGAGATTGATATTTCAACTTTTATATTTGAATTTAAATAAATAATTCGATTCTCGTATCAAAATATTACAGAGAGGAGAGCTATGGAATCTTACTTCTCAAAACACCACACAGAAGGAGACATAAATCAAACTATCCTCTAATAATTCAAGACACAACAGACATATGAGGTGCTAAGATAGTAGCATTGTAAATTATACTCATGGGGCTATAAGTCTATCACCATAAGGAGGAGTACCCTCGAGTACAAATAACGGTTTTCATTATTTCTCTTGCCACGTAAGGACTCCTACCTATTTAATCAATGAGTAGAATTTGATTTTTAATTACTTTCTATCCAAGTTAGGACACCTATCTATTCAATGAGTATGTTATGTTTGTTAACATCACCAGTGGCGGATCCAGAACTTTTATTAAGGAGTATCATAATATAAAGAAGTGAATTCATGAAGAAATCAAGGAGTGTCAATATGTAGTATATATACATTAAAAAATTTACCTTACTACACCAAGTATAATTTTTCGACGAAGGGATGTTAGTCGACACCCCTAAAAGACATGTGGCTCCGCCACTGAACGTCACTATGTAATATATAATATTAAAATAAGGAATAATAATTTGAGAAAAATATTGAAAAGACGATTTTATATAAAGCGAAATCTTTTAATTAAGGGCAAAAAGTTCAAACAATAGGGCCTTCACACTTTTAATATAGGATTATTTACAAGAATATACAAGTTTTGTACCAAATTTATACATTCTCATTTATTTACAAGAATAGCACCTAAATTACCAAAATATACATGTCCTTTTTCTTGTCAACGATTTAATTTTTTTTTATATATATTTTGCAGGCCCGCTGTCAGCATTAAATGCTGACGTGACGTCAGTACACTGTTGGAGTTAATGGGGCTGACTGTGTATTAATTAATGGTATATTTTTACCCCAAAACAAATACCGGTCAAACATTATATATATATATATATATAAATTTTTTTAAGTATATGAAGAGGCATAATTTAATGTGACAGGACGTGTGTCAGCCTCGACTGACGCGCCGGTTAAATCAGCCGACGCGTCCCTTCATGTGTTCATATATACTCTTCCAAACACCATTTCATGTCATTTTCATTTTGTTGGTATTTTTACTTCCATTTCTTCTCCTGCGATCTATCAGGTATGTTCTTCTATTTTTGTTGTTTTTTCTAATCTTTATGCTTTGTAATGGTTACATGGTATGCATATTTGTTAAGTGGAATCATCAACCTTGTGTTTTTTTGGGTTGTATGTTGGTGTGCGGATTGGGTTGCGAAATGGCTAGGTCATTTTTTTTTTTGTTTATTGTTTGAAATGGTGAAATTTTATACTTTATTGGTAGGCCGTATGTTCTTTTTTTATTTTGATGCTGTTTTTAGGATTTTGGGGTGCCAATGTGTGAATGTCTATCTTGTGCCAACATTTTGAAATGCTTTTTTTGGCATTTTTGTCTCGGATATAACTGAAATTTAGTTTTTTCTAATCTTTTATGCTTTATAATGGTTATATGATATGCATATTGTCAAGTGGATTATCAACTATGTTTTGTTGGGTTTCTATAATGTTGATGTTTTTTGGGTCTGAAATGGGGTAGGTCCCCTTTTTCTTGTGATTTTTAATGTTTCTTGTTTTAAATTGGGGAATTTCATAATTATTGGTAGGTCATATGCCCTTTTTTTGTTTGGGTCTATTTTTACTTTTCGTTTGGGGGTGTGCCAGTGTGTGAATCTCTACCCTTGCGCCAATGTTTGAAATGGTTGTTTTGCAATTTTTTACTCGTAATTATTGAAATTTTACCATTACATATGCCGAAAGGAATGTTATTTCTTACACGGCCACACCCCCACCCCCACCCCCGAATTCCTTTTTGTTTGTTCCAATGTTTGTATCTTGTTGATACCCATGGTAGATGGTCCCTTTTTTTTAGCCCTATTTTATATTCATTTTGGTTTTATTTTGTCAAGGAATTATAGTGTATACCGTTAAATCATGGACGTTACACCCACGAGAAAAAGTCCAAGGTTTTCAAATCTGAAAAGGGATCGTCAGCAGGTTTGGTGGTCCAACAAGGCAAATTGTGCACATAGGTGAAAGCAAAATGGTCTCGGTGTCTAAGTATGTTCCTAGGAGGAAGTCATAGTTTTAATGTAAAGTTGGACAAAAATTTTTTTTGTACATCAGTGTGTCCTTTTGTGGTGTAATTTTTGTTTCAGATATTTTTGGTTAATTTTTTATTCCCTTGCGATAATTGTTATCACGTGATTAAATTTTTTTTCATGCCCATTTATTCTGGTGCCATTTTGGTAACACCCCTAATTAACCTTTAATCAACTCATGGATTACGTTGAATTACTATTATGTGCCAACAAGCAAGACTTGTTAAATTCATAATTTTAACTACATTCCATAAAATGCTCGGTTCCAGATTCCCTTTCCCCTTTTTAAAATATATGTAAATTCAAGTAAAATCATGAATTTTAACTACATACTAGAAATTCAACTTTTTTTAGAAGTTACATAAACATCAATTAACCATGAATAAAACCAAATAAAACATCAAACCAGACACCAAACAACTAGCCGAGTTAACCACTTAAAAATACCAGAAATCAAAGTACCGGCATAATATACCATGAATTTTGCATAAAACATTTAGTACATGTATTTACAGAACCAAATCACATACCCAAATTTAAACAAGTAACATGTCATCCCAAGGATTTTACCAAAAAACAAATAACAGATACACCACAAGGTTGTTATACCATTTTGAAACTAGTTTTACACAAACCACCTGACGTGCTTTTTGTTTTTCCAAATTCCCTTACCTTTTAGGAAAGTTACATAAACATTAATAAACCATAAACACAACCAGATTAAACACCAAACAAGACACCAAATAATTGAGCGAGTTAACCACTTAAAAATACCAGAAACCAAAGTACTAACATGGTATACCATGAATTTTTGAAAAAACAAAACACACATACACACCATTGAAATCAAACAACACTATTATGACACTCAAACCATTTCCCTCCAACTAGTACAATATCACTATTATGACACTTTTCATATGTTCATGAAGTACACCAACTTAATAATAACCTAGGATATCTAGGTTGTTGAAAAGAGTTTCCCATCAAATCACATTAAATGCACTATTTTAAAAATGAACACAAATTAAAATATTTTTTATACACTACCAAGCACTATTATTTCTCATTATCTTTTTTTGGATCTTCTTGTTTATATATTATAGATTTTCCTCGAATTATTTTTAATTTTTTTTTCTGCTCACTAAATTATTTTACACACTTTAATCCTTCACGAATAATCTATAACATATGAAAAAATTTTAAAATATATTTTTAAACGCCTTCGTGTTTCTTTTTTTTCGGCGTTTTTTCTCATCATTTATACATACATACATATATATATATATATATATATATATTTAAAATATATATATATGACGGGTCGTGAACCACAGCTTATGGTGTTCCATATGGTTTTCCTATATATATGTATGTATATGTGCACACGGGTCAAGAACCACAGCTTATGGTATTCCAGATGGTTTTTCATGGTTTTTCACGCACCTTAGCAGCTATTACACAGTGGACTAACATTGTCTTATTTCCTTATTTTTCCATTTCCTAACACTATTATATCACATCAAACACTAAACAAATTTTCATTCACTTTTTTTCCATTTCCCAACACTATTATATCACATCACATACTACAATAATTACACTCAAACACTCTCTCTCCTAGTTTTGTAAATAAACTTGGTATTATAATTGTAATTTTTATGGTGTTATAGTTGTTTTTTGACGGAGCAAACCATGAATATTAGCAACGCATCCAACAAAGTTTTCAAATAATTGTAATATCAACATACTACCATAAATTTCATTTTAATATATAAAAACGTAAAAAAAAAACCAAAAAAGATTTTTTCTGTTTTGTTATTCTCATATGGTAGTCGCATCATTTTATACACACACACACACACACACACACACACACACACATATATATATATATATATATATTATCTGTGCACATTTGGTTGAAGGTCCACAGTTTTATGGTTTCTCCATGGTTTTCACGCAGCTTAGCAGCTATTACACAATGGACTAATATTATCTTGTTTCTTTATTTTTCCATTTCCCAATACTATTATATCACATCAAACACTAAATAAATTTTCATTCACTTTTTTTCCAAATCCCAACACTATTATATCACCTCAAATACTACATTAATTACACTCAAACACTCTCTCTCCTAGTTTTGTAAATAAACTTGGTATTCTAGTTGTAATTTTTTAAAAGTTGGTAGGCCCATGTAAATATTGATTTTTTTTTTTGGTATATTTATGAAAAATCCCCTTTAATATATTACGAAAAAATTGTTAAGTAAGAGGAACATATTATTTTTATATCAAATAGTTGATAAAATTTAAAAGACTTACCCAAGTATCTTCCCTCGATACGTAATATTGTATCTTCAAACGAAACAAAATCGTTTGAAAAAGAGACAATAGAAAACTGACTGTTGCAGTCCTGAACTATAGTGTTATCGATGAATCCAATCTCAATCTCTTTATTTACTGATAGAAAAATTTGGATTAGCACATTTAATGCGTCCATTTATGATGTATTAAACTTTGCCTTGTTGCAATTTTCGTTCCACTTTACAACATGATTGTTAAAAAGTGTAGCATTAACTTTTGTGCCATATTAAGAAAATTAAATGTTAACGACTAAATTATATATGTAATGTTAAAATATATAAAAAAAAGGAAAAAAATATTAGCTCTTCGTGAACGAATGTTAAAGTTTTTCGAGTGCCTTCATTGGTGCCTTTTTTATCTTGTTTTATTGGTTCATTGCCGATAAGTAAGACTTTTATTATCCAGTAAGAATCATATTTTTTTTAAGATATTAATTGTCACAACTTCATTGATCAAAACAACAACAACAACATACTAGTGGAATCCCACAAGTGGGGTCTGGGGAGGGTAGAATATACGCAGACTTTACCACTACCTCTATGTAGAGAGGCTGTTTCCTGGGATCCTCGTCACAAAAACCCATCAGCAGAATAAGCTAGATATGATAAACATGCAAGAAAGAGAGGGAGAAAGTGCACAAAAAGAGCAATCAATATAAGTAAATACGGGACAATTAACATATAAAGGCAAATAAATAACATATAAAAGACAGAAAATTAACAACTCCTTCTTATCTACCCTATTAGCCTACTACTCTAATTCTCGACCTCCACTCCTTTCTATCTAAGGTCATGTCCTCGATGAGATCAAGTTTCACCATATCTTATCTAATCAACCCCCCCCCCCCCTCCCCCCAAATACTTCTTTGGTCTACCTCTACCCCATCGTGTAACTCCCAAATCTAGCCTCAGAATCCATAGCAAGATTGTCTAAAATAAATTATTGAAAAAAAATAATAAGAATAATATATGAATTTAGAACATATAAAAAATTATCAGATGAAGAAGTATTATGTTATTTGAGATATTACTTTACCTGAATAGATGGAACTTGTGAATAGATGGAGAGATTAGAAACAAAATAATTGAAAATTTTAAAAAATGAAAATTTATTAGACTAAACTAACTAAACAAAAGCCATAATATAATTCGAATAAAGTAAGTTAAGCTGACATATCAATTAATATTATTTTCTTTATATTCAAAAAGTGAAAATGAAAAGGAAAAGAATATGAAACAAAGTGAGTGTGTAATATAAGGAAACCCGATAATCAAATTGAAGTTCGGAAAAAATTGTAAAATAAAATCCAGCATCACTTAGCACAAATCGATGAAGGGAGTGAATGAATCAAAAGTTGAAATTGAAGGGTTTTTATTGAAGTAGAGAAGTCATGAATCAAAAGAGAAAGAAAATAATATTTTATTATATTTAGTACAAAATTGTTTATCATATAATTAAGATTCATAGTGAAATTAGAAGAACTTTTACACCAAGTCTATTTTAGTTGGCAAAAGATTTTTTGTGTAGAGATTTTTTTATTTAATTATTTATATTTACTATTATTAAAATAATAAATTCTATCATAAATAATTTTGTTTGATGAAAAAACTTTTAACGAAGGGCAAAAAGTTCAAACAATAATTTTAGGATTTTCATGGTTTAATATTAATATAGATATATATTATTTTGCCTATTTTTTTTTTTAGATTTCTTAAAACCTTTTTTTGCTTATTATTTTGAAACTTTTTATAGAAAACTTTTTCCCGAACTTTTTTGGCTATATATTTTTTTGGACGTATTTTTGACTTTTTTTACTATTATTTTGCTTTTTGTTTTGTGGGACTTTTTAAAACCTTTTTTTGCCTTCTAAAAATAATTAAATAATGAGAATTTATTTTATAAAATGTATAGTTAATTGATGCCCTATAAAACTTGGGAATTAAATGTTAGTAGAAAATTTTTGCCTTTTTTTTTCGGACTTTCCTATAGAAATTTTTTGCTATTTTTGGAACTTCTTTTGGCTATGTTTTTTCAGGACGTTTTGTGACTTTTTTTTCCTATTATTTTGCCCCCTTTTTTTAAGACTGTTAAAACTTTTTTTTCTCTCTATTATTTTGAAACTTTTCCATAGAAAACTTTTGCCTGTTTTGGAGACTTTTTTTGCTATATGTTTTTGGTCGTATTTTTGACTATTATTTTGCCTATTTTTTTGGGGGGGACTTTTAAAAAAGCTTTTTTTGTCTATTATTTTGAATTTTTTTTACTTTTCTTTTGTCAAGTTTATTTTAGTTGAAATAAGATTCTTCAAAATTTAACTATAATAAGAAAACATTTTCTTTTTCATTATGTTTATTATAGCCGATATTTAATATCATTCAAAATAATAATAAATAATTAAAGAAAAAAGGTGAAAAGACGATTTTGTCTCGTTAATCTCTCTATGATGAAACGTCCAACTCCAAGCATTTAAAAATCATTAATCATTAACAACAACTGTCACGACCCGAAATTCGGGCGTGATGGCACTCACCTAACCCACCAAGGCGAGTCAGCCCAACACCTACTGATCCAAACATAACAATGATAGCGGAAGAGAAAATAGTCTAATATGGCAAATAATCATAGGAAAACCAAACTACAACCATATATCTCAAACATAAAAATTCTCATCACTTAACCACATGTTTAATTCATGTGTCACAACAACACACCAACTCACATTTATATTTAAGCACCTCATTAAAATATTAAAAATACTTCACGATTCACACATAGGAGAAAGGATAATTCGAGAATTCTACAAGAATTACAAAGTTTTAAAAGTTCACTTGCCTTATATAAAGTCTCGAATCGTGTCAATTCCGAAGCTTTTCCTCCCTACGATACTCCAAATCACCAAAATCTATTCAAGTATAACATCACAATCACATAACGAATCTAACGACACTAAAATCAATTAATTCGGTGAAAAGGGCAAAATGGTCCAAAAATTTCGTCACCAGAAAAAGTCGTCAGAAATCTGAAAATTTATACATAAAAATGTTCTCCTGGTAATAAGGAATTCAACGGCGAAAACCGTTTAAAAAACGGAGCTAAAACAAGGTAGAAATCTCATATTTAAAGTCTCCAAAAAAAGACATCCGAACCAGCGAAAAATAGTAAATTTTACCTCGAACGGCGCACCAAAATTAATTTCTGAAACTCCCATGGTGTTCCTCTCGGAAAAATACGCGATTTAGCCTTTTGAATCGCCCAAATCGGACCAAAATCGAGGGAGAAATCGTTGATTGAAGTTTGGGAGAAACCCAGAAATTTTTTGAGAAAATCTGCCCCCCTTTTTTTTTTTTTTTTTTTTTTTTTTTTTTTTTAATATACTGCACCACCTGCCACGTGGCAGCGCCTGATTGGGCCACGTCATCCCCGCTTCAGCATTTCCAGCAAACTCTCAAACTTAAATTCAACGCTCCGGCCTCACCCGGAGTCGGAAAAATACATTCCATATATGAAATCTGATCGGAAATGATATTTTGGACTCAATGGTGTAGTCGAAATTCTCATCGGAGGTCATTTTGTTCTAATGTGGGTCTCATTTCCCAATATCAAAAACTATCGAAAGGACCAAAGCACACTCGAAAGCTTCAGAAACTGAATGAAGGGTCCTTATAGACCAAAATCGATATTCCGGATCCAACGAAATCATTAGAATTTGAATTTGAGGTCTCCTTGGCCGAAACCCGAGAAAACTCATTTAAACTAGTTTCGGGCTCAAAAAGTCAAAACCATGTTCAGAGTCATTACATTATTCACCACTAAAAACCATGTTCGTCCTCGAACATAAGGCAAAGGGTAGAGCCTCATTAGAAGTAACCAAGAGCCCGACATACCCTTCTCAAGTCATTAATTTCTTCCAAGTGACCTTATTCTCAAGAGTCATAACATCAAAACATACCAACAAGAATAACACTTATGAGCCAATATGAAATTCTGCCCTCTAAGAGTAGCTACCAAGTCGGAGAATAGCTAATGAACCAAACTTGAACCAATAATAGTCAATTGCAATCTACCAACCATCGCAAACCTCGTCCAAGTCCCATTCCCTTAACATAATCTTCCTTAACTTAAGCTGCGCAATTTCAATACTTCAATAATACATATTCGTAAGAGAAAACCCAATTAAATTTTTACAACTAGTGAATGACACTCCCAAGATTATAAAACCTCAAATAATACTGCTCGGATGCTGGAGCAATAGCTGAATCAAGTATGGTTCCCTTTCCATGAGCTACAACTATTTAATTAGAAATCAACATCAACCACATATCACCCTTCGAAGCAAAAAATGCCTCATCGTCCACTCCAACAATCATTCCCTCATGCAAATCTTAAGAAATTCTTGATCACCCTAGAAATTTTGTATACCATGAGCATATAACCTCCATTTACCACTAGGTACCAACATAATCCATCATGATAGTTTACGCCAACCTCCATCACTGAGGTAGTATCCATCTGATCCAAAGTCATCAACGACCATATCAAATCATGAGTCCTTTCTATGTTGCTTCCATGAGTCACCTATTATGATTGAGCAATCCAACCTAACATGAACTGCATAATTTCTCACACACTACTGTTTGTCATTCCAACCCAAACCAAACTTTCTAGCAGAAGTTCACAATCTCCCATAATCCGTTGATGAGTCAACCCCTACCACATTATCACACGAACTCTAAGCGAGAATCCATACAATTTACAACTCTGAACCATGGACCCATATACAATGTCTACTTTCCTTTACTTTTCTTGACTTGTATCTGTCATAAATGTTGCGAGGATGTTTGAATTCTAAACCCATATTCATGGCCTAATCCTAGGTGCTCAAACTCTTTGATGCCCAAGGCTTATGTACTCACTCCTAACTCATTTATTGTTATACTTTCTTAAAAAAACTTTCACAACAGATTATCTTTTACTTTACACCAAACTGCTCAAATGAGACTTCATTTAGTCCCTTCACCGTCAAAAGTAATAGAATCTATAATCGAAGACAAGCTCAAAACCCCTTAAAAATGCTCAATAACCAACATAGTCAATTATCTCATTAGACTAATCCATACATTGACAAAATCAATTATCGTGAACGCAACGTACCATGAAATCCTGGATCCCAATTCACACTATGCAATTGATTTCCTTCTCAATCATGGTTAATATACATCTTAAAGATCTTTAGAGATTGCATACCCTGTTTTTTTTTTATCAATCGCTTTCTCATATACGTTGTCGTACTCGTTACTCGCAAGCCAAGTCATACTAGTCACTGAATTGAATACCATAAACACATCTATTCTCACACCCAAGCCAACCCATGTAGACTTCTCTCTCATACCTTACCAACAATCTCTTAACCTTGTTGATACCAGTGTAACTATTTTACCATAGTCGAATCAGACTAAAGTGACACATAACAAAACTGCTATTATGATTGATATGGTAGCCCAATCCCAAGTCATACTAACAAAATTTAACGACTCAACCAATCATCCATATGTACTTTCTCACTATCATTTCCATTTCCATTTATACAAGTGAACTCGTTGAAACCTTATTAGTCCATATGCTTGTTATCTCGATATCAAAACACTCCTCTTAGCTTACAATGAGGTCACCAATCCCCATATAGATCTATGGAATAAAATCACACTTAATATATTAATAATCAGTCTATGATTCACCACTACAATTTTCCTTATAACTGATTCCAAACCCAAGCATCCATAGTAACAGCTAATTGGTTCTTCCAAATATAATGGTAATGCCAAACTCCACTACTTGAGGAAATGCAACAATTCATAACTCCTTAGTAACTAGTATCTACACTCAATGATCAATGCCTCTGTCCTTGTATATTATCTGTACCACATCAAAAGTCCCACCATATTCACCACTAGAATGCACCATATTCTCCAAGAAGTTCGTGCTCGAATGGTCCACACTTTTGTCTCCTTGAATTCATCTCTCACCAAAAAAAATATACCTTCTTCCATAGACAAGATGGGTAGCAGAAGCAGCACAACCCATAGGCCTATCCAAATAGACATAGACACTACCATGGCAGTTGTATCATAGTCATTCGTGCAACATATCCACTCCAGGAAGACTTAGTAGAGGTCTTAATTTTTAATAAACACAATGTCATCCTCTGTCCATACCAGTCAACCCTCATTTGAAAACTTAACAACTAGAATCCCATAATTATTACATCGATAACATAGTCATTACATTAATGACGCTATGCCACATTTACGAATCACCCGGACATCTAGTAGACTAGGAAAGCACCACCCTCGACACTGAAGTCTACACTCTTACCAATCCATTGACCAATTTATAAATATATCTAGCTAATGATCACTCCTTTACCTGAATAGCTACAAGACCCTCAAGCTTGAGGCCTTCCTACTCAAAGCATTATCCACCCTATTGGCCTTCCCAGTTGATATTGGATACAACAACAACAACATACCCAGAAATATCATCGAACTCAGCTGAACTCACATTTGGAAAAACTTGCCATGTAACCTCTCCTCTCTAATCTATTGAAGTACAATCCTCAAATGCCGCTCATAACCCTCTTTGGCATTGAAGTGGTCCAGTATATATTATTAATTAAAACCAAAAAAAAGAACCCAAATATAGTTGAAATACATCATTCATCAACTCTCTAAATGCGGCAAGGGCATTGGTTCTCCCAAAGGACATCATAAGGAACTCATAGTGCCCACACCTCATCCGAAATGTTGGCTTAGGAATGCTAGAATCCCTAATCCTTAGCTGATGATATTCAGATCTCAAATCAATCTTGGAAAACATGGTTTCACCCTGAAGCTAGTAAAATAGATCATCAATTATAGGGAGAGGATACTTCTTCTTAATGGTTACTTTTTCAACTATCGGTAATCAATACACATTCTCATAGAATCATCATTTTTCTTTACAAATAAAACAGGCACCCCATGAAGACACACTAGGGCATGTGAACTCTTAACTCAAGAGATCTTAAAGTTGCTCCTTCAACTCAACTTCTCTGTTCGATACTAACCTTTGACATACCTCATCGGACCTCATCCACACTTAAATCGTTTCGAATCAAGGGACATCCAAGGTTGACTACACGTTCATCCCTTAAATCTATTACCTCTGAGTTGGATCGACTTTCAAACTACGCAATGTACCGAGACCTACAACAATCACGCACGACAGGAATCGAAAGAATAAGAGGAAATTTCTTAACAATCTCTGTAGCCTCTTAAGGATAAGTAACAGACGTCTCCGCACCGATCCTTAAGACTCTACTCGATTGGGCTTGTACACATGTGAGACCTATGAACCTAGAGCTCTGATACCAACTGTCACGACCCGAAATTCGGGCGTGATGGCACTCACCTAACCCACCAAGACGAGTCAGCCCAACACCTACTGATCCAAACATAACAATGATAGCGGAAGAGAAAATAGTCTAATATGGCAAATAATCATAGGAAAACCAAACTACAACCATATATCTCAAACATAAAAATTCTCATCACTTAACCACATGTTTAA
Source organism: Solanum rostratum (assembly GCA_029948455.1). Classification (NCBI taxonomy): domain Eukaryota; kingdom Viridiplantae; phylum Streptophyta; class Magnoliopsida; order Solanales; family Solanaceae; genus Solanum; species Solanum rostratum. Next base: position 1,726,218 of record CM057053.1, on the reverse strand, counting down.
TTCATGTGTCACAACAACACACCAACTCACATTTATATTTAAGCACCTCATTAAAATATTAAAAATACTTCACGATTCACACATAGGAGAAAGGATAATTCGAGAATTCTACAAGAATTACAAAGTTTTAAAAGTTCACTTGCCTTATATAAAGTCTCGAATCGTGTCAATTCCGAAGCTTTTCCTCCCTACGATACTCCAAATCACCAAAATCTATTCAAGTATAACATCACAATCACATAACGAATCTAACGACACTAAAATCAATTAATTCGGTGAAAAGGGCAAAATGGTCCAAAAATTTCGTCACCAGAAAAAGTCGTCAGAAATCTGAAAATTTATACATAAAAATGTTCTCCTGGTAATAAGGAATTCAACGGCGAAAACCGTTTCAAAAACGGAGCTAAAACAAGGTAGAAATCTCATATTTAAAGTCTCCAAAAAAAGACATCCGAACCAGCGAAAAACAGTAAATTTTACCTCGAACGGCGCACCAAAATTAATTTCTGAAACTCCCATGGTGTTCCTCTCGGAAAATACGCGATTTAGCCTTTTGAATCGCCCAAATCGGACCAAAATCGAGGGAGAAATCGTTGATTGAAGTTTGGGAGAAACCCAGAAATTTTTTGAGAAAATCTGCCCCTTTTTTTTTTTTTTTTAATATACTGCACCACCTGCCACGTGGCAGCGCCTGATTGGGCCACGTCATCCCCGCTTCAGCATTTCCAGCAAACTCTCAAACTTAAATTCAACGCTCCGGCCTCACCCGGAGTCGGAAAAATACATTCCATATATGAAATCTGATCGGAAATGATATTTTGGACTCAATGGTGTAGTCGAAATTCTCATCGGAGGTCATTTTGTTCTAATGTGGGTCTCATTTCCCAATATCAAAAACTATCGAAAGGACCAAAGCACACTCGAAAGCTTCAGAAACTGAATGAAGGGTCCTTATAGACCAAAATCGATATTCCGGATCCAACGAAATCATTAGAATTTGAATTTGAGGTCTCCTTGGCCGAAACCCGAGAAAACTCATTTAAACTAGTTTCGGGCTCAAAAAGTCAAAACCATGTTCAGGGTCATTACAACAACATACCCAGTAGAATCCCACAAGTGGGGTCTGGGGAGGGTAAGATGTACGCAGACCTTACCACTACCACATAAAGGTAAGAGATTGTTTCCTGTAAATCCTCGTTACAAAAACCCATCAGCAGAATAAGCTAGATATGATAAACAGGCAAGAAAGAGAAAGAGAGAGTGCACGGGAAGAGCAATTCATAACCAAAAATATATGATAATAAGTAAATACAAGAGAATAAACATATAAAGCAGATAAATAACATATAAAAGGTAGACAATTAACAACTCCTTCCTATCTACCCTATTAGCCTGCTACTCTAATTCTCGACCTCCACTCCTTCCTATCTAAGGTTATGTCCTCGGTGAGATCAAGTTTCACCATATCATGTCTAATCACCTCCCCCAATACTTCTTTGGTCTACCTCTACCCCTCCGTGTAGCTCCCAAATCTAGCCTCTCACATCTCTTAACAGGGGCATCGACACTCCTCTGCACATGTCCGAACCATCGCAGTCTCGCTTCCCTCATCTTGTCAGCCACAGGAGCCGCCTCTAGCTTCTCCCGAATGGCCTCGTTCCTAATCTTATCACTCCTGGTATGACCACACATCCATCTTAACATCTTCATTTATGCGACCTGCATCTTCTGAACATATACATTTTTTATTAGCCAACACTCCACCCCATACAACAAAGATGGTCTAACCATATGTAGAGGAATCCGAATTATAATTGAAACGAAACATAGGATTAGCATGATCATGAAGTGAAAAAATATTATAAAAACAATAATAAAATAATCGAAAAAAAAAGAGAGAGGAAGAAGAGGCAGCTAATATTCTAACCTCAATAGGTTTAACGATTGCGAGACAAAGATGAGAATTATTGCTTCTAATGACGTAATACTTGTACGTGTAAGTAAATATATAAAGACTCCAATTAGGATTTTTCTTTAGGTTATTAAACTATTATTGTTCCTTTTTTATAATAAATATAATTTATTCTTACCATATACATTAGGGCACCTTGATTATTTCTAATATTATTTACATGTTAGGATTCCATAATTTTAAATAGTATAAAAAAATAAAAAATAATAGTTCAAGAAATAGGAAAAGATAATTTTGTCTATGAAGACTTTTTACGAAGATAAAAAATCTCTAACAATATTTCTAAAGATCTTCACACTTTTAATATAGTATAAATAGATATAGATAATATAAGTGATTTTAATTATTTAACCAACATACCTCAAAATAATTAAAAGATAATTATGATATTTGAATTTTTGATTTGCTGGCTAATTTTTTCTTCATCAATAGATATTAGTGGGTTTGGTATTGTATTAAACACAATTTGTTTCATTTTTGGACTTTTTTATTTTTTTTCTCGACAATTTTTTTAACTTTTATTTAATTATTATTTGAAAGTTTTTTTGGCTATTTTTTTTCTGAATCAAGTCTATTTTTGTTGGAAAAAGATTTTCTTCGTAGAAATGTAACCATAATAAAAAAAATTTCTCCATTTAATTTTTATTATGTTTAGTATATTTAATATTTTTAGAATAATAATATAATAATGTGAAAAATTATTAAAAGATGATTTTATCTAAAAAAATTTATTTTAATGAAGGGCAAAAATTTCAATCAACATTATTAAAAATATTCACACTTTTAATATAGTGTATATATATAGAGAGAGAGATTATTGCCAATCAAAATTTATTTTTTATTTATATAATATTTTAAATTACAAAAATCATCCCTATATATTGTATTCAATTTTTGGGCCTAAAGCCATTGCTTCTGTTGCTTTAGGGTTGAGCCGCCTTTGCCTCCTATGAGATTCGGGCGTGGGAAGAAACTTTACCTTGATCGAGATTATAAGAATGGAAGAACTGCGGATTCTGATTCTGATGAAGAGCTTAAAGGCTTGAGTTTTGAGGAGTACGGGAGGCTAAAACGTCAGAAGTTGAGGAAACAGTTGAAGAATTGTATTTGGAATTGCACGCCGAGTCCACCTAGGACTGACAATGAGCCTGAATATGAAGAACCTGATGAAATTGTGGAAAAAATTGAAGACGAGATGGTAAAGGACGATGGATCCAAAAAGGATGTGAAAAGGTCAAAAACTAAGTCTTCTGGGAGTGAGTCCGATTCCGAATCTGAATCAGACGCATCAGATACTGACTCAGAGTCTTCAGATTTTGAACCGAGGAAATATAGAAAGAGGAAGAAATCGAGCTCTAGACGTAGAAGTAGGAGATCGAGAAGGAAAAGTGAGAGCGAATCAGAGGAAGAGTCTACTGATGATTCATCATCAGAAGAAGAAAGGAGTAAAAGAAGGAAAAAGTCTAGGAGAAAAGTGACTAACGGGAGACGTAAAAGGGGTAGCGGTAGGAGGAAACGAAGCAAAAGAAAAAGCTATTCAAGTGAGAGTCAGAGTGAAAGCAAGAGCGAAAGTGAAGATGGTGAAATTGATGATTCTGATGCAAGTAAGAAGCAAAAGGGTGCTCTAAAGAGTAAGAAAAAGAAGGATGTGGATAGTGAGGTACTAGAAAAGAGCTCAGAGTCGAATGGTGATGCTAGAATTAAAGAGAAGATGGTTGACAAGACAATGAAAGATGAAGTTAATAGTGAGGTGCTTGAATTTAAAGAACTGATTGAGGCAAGGAAGAAGAGTAATTTTGAAGATGAGGCCCCAGTTGGTCCGATGCCCTTGCCAAGAGCTGAAGGGCATATCAGCTATGGTGGGGCACTTAGGCCTGGTGAAGGTGATGCTATAGCCCAATATGTTCAGCAAGGGAAGCGTATTCCACGTAGAGGTGAAGTGGGTCTCTCTGCTGATGAGATTTCTAAATTCGAAAGTCTTGGCTATGTGATGAGTGGTAGTAGGCATCAGAGGATGAATGCTATTCGTATCAGAAAGGAAAACCAAGTTTACAGCGCTGAAGACAAGCGAGCATTGGCTATGTTTAACTATGAGGAGAAGGCTAAGCGTGAGCAGAAGGTTATGGCTGATCTGCAGCGTCTTGTGCAACGCCACATTGTTCAGGATACTGAAACTTCTCACGATCCCTTTGGAGGGAAGTCTACAGAAGGGGCTGATGCTTCATCCTTTTGTATGTTGTTTACTTAAATTTTGGTGTTATTGCTGTTATGTGTAGAAATTTGATTGTTTATCTAGAAAGTGGAGATTGAAAATAACTTGTAGTTTCTTATGTGTAAGCTGATAATGTTTGCATTTTAGTGGTAGCGTTTCACTGTTTGTGTGGTAGGAAAATGTAATTTGAGGTAGATCAGGCTTTGCTGATATAGGTTATGTTTCCACAAATTGTCTCTTAGAGATAGGGTCCGATGATTCTACTTTAGCTGCAAATGAGCTCGAGTTCTCTGGTAAATTTTGGCAAAGCAGTTTCTGCGGATTGAGAGCAGTCAAATTTTCACATAGCTCCTCAAATTTTGGCCACCCTTTCATACCAGTTTTACCACATAAAGAAAAAGATATTTGCCCATTGTCCTTTCTCATAAAAACATATCCGAGTTCCACAAATTACGTAGTGTAGCTCCTGGCCACTTCAGTTCACAATATGTTACACCATTACTGTATAGGTCTTCACACGTTATTCACCCATCTGCACTGGAAACACTGTTTCCCGTGTTCCTCATCTGACTTGCATGTGTTAAGCATGCCACCTTTAATATCATTTAGTTGGTCAGAATTCAGTATACATTTTCTTATTTTTCTTTCTTGAAGTTAAAATTGGCTGAGTCATGCTCATTGAACCCTATTTAACTTTTTGCTTGAGTGTCATTTTGCTTTAGTTCATTCATGTATATATTTTGTTGGTCTTACAAGCTTTATATTGTGGTTCTCATCTCTTATGTGTGGGTTGACATGTGATTCTACTTTTTGAATAATTTAAATGTGATCTAGGCCTATCTCTTTACTTCATCAAAAAAAAAAAAAATAAGTGTTCCGTCTATCACAGCATGTTTATTGAATAGCTGCTTGCTGGTTTTTTATTTTTAATGTATAAGTTGCTTCTTACCTGGCTCTAACACAGTTGCTTCTTGCTATAACACGAGTTGTTGGTGTGCTAAACTTTCTGATGAAAGTAGTAATTGTGCAAATCATATGTGTTGGCCATGTAGTCATAGATCAGATCAATTGCCTCATTAGTTGATGCTTCATCCATTGATATATAGTTAGTTTGTACTTTCTAAAAATCTAAATTAGCCACCTGATTGGTCCTGTTGTGTATTTCAGCTGTGCAGCTATTCTTCTATGTTATCTTTCTTTCGTTGTTTACCACCTTATTTGTTCTTCCAAATTAAGTTAGACAGAGGTAAAATTTAGATTAACTGAAGATTTTGCCTCTTAGAATCCCTACAATACAATGAGATCTTCTTTTTTTTGCTCACATGTAGATATTACAGCACTTCACTTTCTTAGTGCTGCAACTTTTATAAAACTTTCGGTTTCTCTAAAAGCTGGATGAGTCGGTGATTGTTTCAGCGATATGCTGTTTCAAATTATATTTGATGACTTCTTGACTGGTGTATTTGAGTTTAAAATGCCGTTACGTATGCTTCTTAGCTGACTAAATGCATGTTCCCATCTAGTCAGAGAAAACTTAAAAAGCATATTTAGAATTTCTGTTAGTTTCCTACATTGAAATCATAAATGTCCACTGGAGTGTGCCCTATGACTGTTTTGCTCAGACTCTTTGAAAATGCCACCGTGATCCTCCAAAGTAGTGCATTGAAGGCTTCCACATGGGTGCGGCAACATTTTAGAAAGACCGAGCAACATAGCCCTAGGAAACATTTTGTAGCTTGATTGACTTCGATTGTAATTGTAATCGTTGAAAAGCATGTAAAGACTGAATGTGTTCACAATGCCACTCATTTTAAATTCTTATTTCTAAATCTTGCACCTGTCTATTTGAAACCTTTTAGACATCTGTCAAGGCTTATATGATTTGATGACATTATATGGTTATTTGTTATTGTGTAGATAAGATTTGGCCCAAAATATGAAATGCTCACTACCACCTTTTGATGTTATATCATGTATGTTACAAAGGACTAGTTTGAGTATCTTTCATGTTACATGTGTTCTGTATGTTGGCCTTTTTTAAAGCATGTGTTGCAGCTTCATTCATCCTACCCTTAGGATAGTATGCCTTATGTCTTCTTAAAGCTTTTCCCCAGTGAATATTGAACAATTGTCTTTGAGCAGCATGATGAAGTTATCTCCATGTGACCTGCAGGTCACGTGTCTTGAGCCGTGGAATCAGTCACTGATGCTTCATTAAGGTAGGCTGTCCACAACATACTCCCTTGGGGTGCAATTCTTCCCTTGACCCTGCGTGAACACCGGTGCTTCGTGCAATAGACTGCCTTTTTTTTTTGTTGTCGTCTGTGAGTGGCATGTTATATTCATATTGCTTGTAGACCTTTACAACTTCATGTCATACTGTTTTGAAGCAACTTCATCTAGAGTAACTGCTCCCTGCTATGGTTTTAAATGTGTGCATTAGGGAGTAAGTCTCTAAATATGTCTTAGTTTGTTGATCAAAATATATGTAAACAAACCTCATTAACAATTTTGATGGTTTATGCAAACTTGGTTTTGGTTATGGTTTAATGTCTGGTTCCATGTCTTGTTAGGCTCCTGCATTTTGGCTCAAACTTTACTCCTTTTGTTGATTCATTTAGCCGATTTTGATCATACTCTTCAAAAATATTGTCGAGTGTGTATTTGACCAATCAAAAACTTGAGCATTTTTGAGGATCCGACATTGGTTCAACAATATTTTGAATTGTCTCACTCTTCAAAAATATTGTTGAGTGGGCATCTAATCTTTCAATAACTATGCATGTTTGAGAGTATTCGACATAAGTTTGACAATATTTTTTGAGGCCCGAGCAATATAATATTTAGCTTTGAATGATACATCCTTTCTTGACTTTATGAACTGCAGTTTCTAAAAATGTACTTCATTTGTAGTAAGTCTTTATTTTAATAAATAAAATTTACCTTAATATTTTTTTTTCAAGAAATTGTTCTCCTTGAGAAACTACTCAAGGAAAGACCCAAAAGCATACACTATCTTTGATTTTGGACTGGATAGTAATTTGACACGAGTTATATAAATAATAGTATACAACAATAACAACATACCCAGTGGAATCTTACAAGTGGGGCTGGGGAGGGTAGAATGTACGTGTATCTTACCACTACCTCATAGATGTAGAAAAGTTATTTCCTAGGAGTAGTATACTAAAAAACATTACGTTCAAAACATCAAACAAAAGTCGGAATTGGATAGCAAGATGGATCTTTTTATAGGTCTGAATAGTATAGTGAATTATAAACATAGTTATGATGTTCCAATATGATGTGTGACATTATCGTCGATATCACCACTATTCTGAATGATGGACCCAAGACATTTAAAGCTTTATTTGTTGGGAATAGATTGAGTGGCAAATCTGACTTCAATGTCTACTTCATCCCTCGAAACACTACTCTAAAAGATGCATTATTCATAAATTGATGTATCGAATTTGCCATTAAATAATTTACACATATCATACGTTAAATAAAGTCAAAATACACATTAATCGAGGCATTTGCGTATAGATCGAGATTATATTTTATTAGGAAGTTTGAAGATATTTCTTTTAAGACAAGATAGATTTATATTTATTATATAAAATAGGAGCTTTGAACATGGTCTAATATATGGTTAATTAGATTATTCTTTTTCAAATATATATAAATTCCTTTGAATCAGTTCCTACAGCTAGATGCATTAAGTTATATTATTGGAAAGCCATTTGTAGGCATGTACATAAAGCCATTAATTCAGCAATAATATTAATTGTGTGGGGAATATTTTTGTTAAAACTAATAATTCCATGATTTGGACTATTGAAAAAGACTTTATTTTTTAATGCGAATGAATTCACATAAGATCAAGATAATTACTTATCTCCTATGTTCCGTATTAGTTGATCAGTTTTCTTTTTATACGCATATTAAGAAATTATAAAAAAGAAGAAGAAGATAGTTTTACCAACTCATTCCTTAAGAATTTCTTTGAAATTTTACGGTAAATGTAAATTAAAAAAAAATTAATTGCGATGATATTATAGAAAAAAAATCAATTAATACTTTTTTGATTTAGTAAGGTGATTGACAACTAATTTTAGTATAGTGACTGACTAATATCGAACATATGGGGTACTTTTATTTTGTTCGGTAAGTAAAGTGATTAATATTTTATTTCTTACTATATTAGAGATTTTAGATATGAACCTTGAATACAAAATCTCTTTGATAAAGGAGTATTTTATCCTTAGTATGAGACTTTTTGACTTTAATTTTAATCAAATTTAAACGAAAATATCAAACGTCAATCAAGAAATAAGAAGAAAAGACTCCTTTCATGGAGTATTTCATGGCCTTGTTTATTCTATAGAGCAAACAATTGGAGTCCATTTAAGGTGGAAAATGGCACCAAAAATAGAAGTACCAAAAACAATCAAAGAAAAAAGGGCTCAAAAATCCTTTCCTCATTAATAAAATTTAAAAAAATTCAATTAAAATTTAAAATAGTTAGAGTCCAAAATCCACTCTATCTCTTCTCGAAAATTCATACATTCTTTGTCGATGTATGACAATTGTCTCTCGAGCACAAAATTAATCAAAATTTCGATTGATTTACTCAAATATCTCTTTTTAGGTTATTATTTAAATTTTCTACCTGTTTCTAAAAGCTAGAGAAACATAATTTTTAAAAAGATCTATATCCATACAACATTCGAATATTGATAATTGATCCTGATTTGATAAGATTTACGCGTTATCAATTTCTAAAAAAATTGAACATCTTCATGAACTAAATTATTTCTTACCTACCTTTGGATTCTGATTTTATTTGTCTCATAAGTAGGGTTTGAGGAAAATAAAATATACACAGTCCTTACTGTTATCTTATAGAGATGGAAAAACTGTTTCCGAAAAATCCTCATCCTAAAAATATCATCCTCCAAAACAGAAAATATTTAATATTAAATCGAACATCAAAATTTTGATACATATTTTTAAAAATTATTAAAAATCTCGAATCAAATATCGAACGCTCACATTGATTGATACCAACCCCCTTTCCAACCAAATAGATCCCACCACTCACCTTCCTTGTATTTGATTGTGGAAAAGAATAGTAAGTGTCGGTGCGTAATAGCCATTATTATTAGTCACATTATAAAGCACAATTTTTTTTTTAATAAAGTAATTGTCCTTGTGACATTCACAATAAAGCTAATCAACAAAAGACTCATCCATCAAAAGGCACAACATTCCTCATTTCTTTTCTAATTATTATAAAAACTAAATATTAGACATGAATATAAATAACTTTTTTGAGGAAAAATTGATACCCCATTTTAGTTGTTACTATGTATGTAGTGGTGCAATAATAATATTGTTATTTTTTTTAATTAAACGTCTCGATTTTGAATTGTGATATTTTTTTGAGTTACCTATAATGTAAATTCAGAATTTAATAGGAAAAATTATATAGATACATAGCTTATTGTATTACATTTTCTAAAAATTTCTATCATTTGAAAAAATTGCAAGAATTTTTACTCTCTCCTTTTCTCGGATGCATAATTGTACGTGATGTATCAATCGGATACGTTACTTTACGTGATATGTAGGGACGTCATATACATCACTTTATGCAATGTATCGATCGAACACACTACCTCGTGATATATTTTGCGCGATGAATTGGTCGGATACGTGATGTATCCAAATTCCACCAATTTAAGGAATTTTTATAATTCGAAAAAGAATAGAGATATAATGTAATTAGCTTTTATCAGTATGTGATTTGTGTATCCCTACACTTTAATATAGATGTTGGACATGCATATCTTAATTTTTGAGAAATTGTGGATATCCCATCTCAAATATTATCACGTATATAACAATATATGACAGTGTTCATTTCTTGATTAAAAGATTCAATTTTGACATGTGAATATGTGATAACTCTTAATGAGAATACTTTTTTTTAATATCATATACCATATAAATTTAGATTAATCGAATTTTAATATAAATATATTGGATTCTGATACGAATTATCAAATATGGAAAAATATTTGATGAAAGGCAAATACCCCACCTCAATAGTTGCCACGTACATAGCGGTGGATGCACCTTTTTTTATTGGGTTTCATTGTTTTCTCACTTCAATGAATCTATCCGTTGTTTGGCTGTAATTGGTCTAAACACTTTTGCATATCGATAATTGATAAGGACAACCCACCCCCAAGCATTTACTCTTCACAGAAACTAAATATAGTAGCAGTAAAATCACTTCAGAGTGGCAGCTGTAAGCTTGCTGTTTGCTTCTTTGGTCTTATTATATGCTTTGATTTTGGTATATGTGTTGATATTACTACATATATGGAGATAGGTGCCCCCATGTGAGATGCTTTTACTGAGGCTCATAATGATATTGGCCCCTCTTTACTCTACCTCTTCCCTCAACTGATTCTTGATTTCTTTCTTTATTTCTCTCTTTCTTCCGTGATAAAAGATTGCTTTTTTTCTTTCTTGTATTCCTTTCTTGTAAGTTTTTGAGAGTTTTTAGGCAGACCCTTTTCTTTATTTGCTATACATTTTCATTTAAGGGGTTGTGCCAAATACCAGAAATCTACTGCAGCATGAGTGGAAATCATAGAAGAGGAGGAGGAAGGGGTGCCATGGCTGGTCTTTTTGTGGTTCTTTTGACTATTTCCTTTCCTATTCTTAGCCATGCCTCACCCACCATTCTCTCGGTAATTTTCTATCTTTTTCTTTAGATTTTGCTTCTGTTTTGTAATTATAAACATAGTTATTTAGCCTGCTTGTTTTTTCTTCAGTGTACCCTTTGTGTTCTTTGTTGGTGGTCTAATGAAATTGAATGGAAAAGGTAGATGGAGAAAGAGGGTGATGAAAAAAAGTAGTAAAAATGCAATCTTTAAAGTGAAAGTGGTTTTAGAATGATGTTTGAGGAATTTTGATGGAAATGGTCATCTAAAGACTAATAAATTTTACAAGGGTAGGTAAGGTGGTAAAAGATTTAGATCTTAGGGTTGGCAGAAAGGGAAGTGTAGATAGTGTGAGTGTAGGTTTAGGGGAGTGGACTTTTCTATCTAAGGAGGAAAGCATTAATCTTTAATTTGTGGTGGATATGAGCAATTGGGGAAATTTTTTTGGATGTGGAAAATTGGGTTTTTGTTTACTAGCATTGTGGAAAGAAGTTGTTTTTTTGTTAGGTGGATTTTTCTTATTTTGTAGAATCTTTTTATATCAAGACATCAGAAAAGTGAAGCAGAAACTGGCAAAAAACTATTGTTTTGGTATAATTTGTAAATCTAGCAGTGATTGGCGTTTAAGGAGGGAAGTTGGATCTGTTGACTTTGGCCTAGTTAAATGTCTTTTCTTTAATGGTTTCTTCCCGTATTAAACTCATCTACATGCCACTTGCCTGATTCTCAGGAACGGGAAGTTTGGTCTTTGGATCTGTTGACTGTACAGTCTGTATGGAAGAATTCTTGTGTCACTGAAAAGATCTAATTTTTGGGTTAAATTTTTATATGTTTGGTAGATCAACACAGTGGAAGATGTTACTATTGCTAAAAATAATAATAATAAAATTCTGTTTGGTGCAAGATGATTATATTTCTCTCTCAAAGAAAGGAAATCATAATTTTCCGGGAAATACATCACATGCATATCCTAGCCCAAAGAAGTGGAAATAATCATTCTTTTTTTCGAGCGGTCAGATGAACCAAGCGGCAAGCAATAAACTAATTAATCTATCCATGGTTTTGGCTTTAATGTTAGTTGGAAGTATTGAAACTAAAAGGCTTGATGTAATGTTATACTATGGTCTCTACAGTTGCAGTGGCTACTGGATAAAGGGATTAAAAAGGGCAACTAAACTTGGGGGTCAGCATAATTTTCTTGAATAGAACTAACATGGATAGCCAAGAAAACAGGATTATAATCAAAGAAATATTGAGGAGCTATGATTATTCTCGAGTCCTGACTACATGGACTCTAGATGGACTAGAGAAGTTGGACTAAACGACATATTTAGATTCTTTTTTCCCAATTCCCAAAATTTTGTGATCTCTTTGACAAACTTTAGGAAGCTGGTAAAGTTGTGTCCATAAAAATTAGTTGTGTGCTTTTGGTGTGTATGTAATTCTGACTTGAACACTTGTGAGAAATTTGATTGTATTGGCTTATTTGCATATGCAGGATTTGAATGCTCCAAAATTCAGGCATTCACGTCTTGCAAAGAGTGCTTTACAACGCCAAACTGTGCGTAAGACCTTTTGATCACATTCACTTGTTCCTCTTAAATTAACTTCTCTTCTCCTGTCGATGAATTTGTTTCTTGTTTGGTTTCTTCTTTATCTTTAGTCCAACGAAGAACAGTCAGAGCTTTGGACACCTTTGGCACACCAAGGATGGAAACCTTGTACACAATCTGATGCTGCCTCCAGTGAGTGGCTATGGTCACGTATTATGATACATCTAAAATTTACATCTAGTGTCAAGGCTTCCTGTTAAGCAATAACTCGACTGAGCATCAGCATGATCTTGCCTTCTGATTTTCTAATGACTAATTACTGTTCCTTGCACTATGCAGCGGTACCTGAAAAATCTGAGGGATACATTCAAGTGTTCCTTGATGGAGGACTAAATCAACAGAGGATGGGGGTGCGTATCATAATTCCTTTGTTTGATTTCATAGAAGCAACTTTAATGATTAACTCCTTTGATTATAGAAACAAGCACTTGCCCCTTCATTTCTAACATCTATATTTCTTGGAAAAGATCTGTGATGCAGTTGTCGTTGCCAAAATTCTGAATGCCACACTTGTGATCCCTCAGTTGGAAGTAAATCCTGTTTGGCAAGATTCAAGGTATCTTTAGTATATAGCTAAAACTGGTTTACTTTCAATTTTAAAGTACATATACAAGTTATGGTCCTCTTTCCTACCAGCTCATTCGAGGATATCTTTGATGTGGATCACTTCATCAATGTATTGAAAGACGACGTAGCTATAGTCAAAGAATTGCCTGATGAATTTTCTTGGAGCACACGAGAATATTATGGCATAGCTATTCGACCTACAAGAATCAAGACTGCTCCAGTTCATGCTTCAGCAAATTGGTATTTAGAGAATGTGTCACCTGTACTGCAGAGGTCAGTCACAACATCGGTTTTTGTAAGATGTTGGTCTAGTTGTGTGATAGTCATGTAGAGTCTACAGTTTCTCAACTCACCCATATGACAAAATAAAGACTCAATTGAAAAATTACTGGTAGGTTCTAGTGCTCATGAATACTTGGGGAAATTCTACAAAAGTTATACTGCCCAGGATTTTACTTTTCACTTTTCCCTTGACCAAAATTTGAGTTAGGCTTGGACCATATTTTATGCGTTCAGTTTTTTTCTTGATATAGTCATTCTGTTCATTTAGTGATTAGCTTCTATAGCTACCACTTCTCTTATCAGCCCGTCGCTGGAATTTGACATTGCTTAGTATACTAATATTGGGTTTTTGTGACGAGGGTTTCGAGGAAACAACCTCTCTACCTCTATGAGGTAGTGGTAAGGTTTGCGTACATTCCACCCTCCCCAGACCCCCACTTGTGGTATTCCACTAGGTATGTTGTTGTTTTTAGTACACTAATATTTTATGAATGGATCAGTTATGGAATTGCTGCCATAGCGCCATTTTCTCATCGGCTGACGTTTGACAACTTGCCCAAGTACCTCCAACACCTACGATGTAAAGTCAACTTTCAAGCATTGGCCTTTGTTCCTCACATCAGACATCTCGGGGATGCCCTTATCCATCGCCTGAGGTATCCTCCTAGTGAAGACAACATGGTTAGTAACAACTACCTTAGAGAGGTTACTGATTTTACGCCCAAACAAGTAGCTGGCAAGTTTGCTGTTCTTCACCTTCGCTTTGACAAGGTAAAAACACCTTACTCCAATCAAATATTAGTTACCATTCAGAAGATTGGTTTTCCTTTGATGCCTGTTAAAGGAATATAACGTTCTTTCTTGATGAATATTTCTCAGTACTGTATTTTTTCTGTGTTTTGTTGTCAATTTAACTCCACCCAAAGTGTAACAGAATTTAAGAACCTTTGGACTTGTTATCACTCCAGGATATGGCTGCTCATTCAGCCTGCGATTTTGGTGGTGGCAAGGCTGAAAATCTGGCTCTAGCTAAATACAGACAAGTAATTTGGGGAGGAAGGGTCGTCAACTCTCAATTTACTGATGAAGAATTGAGGAGTCAAGGACGGTGCCCATTGACCCCTGAAGAAGTTGGATTGCTGCTGGCAGCTTTGGGATTTGACAACAGCACTCGCCTATATCTTGCCTCCCATAAGGTCTTCACTAATGTTCTGCATTTATAGAAATAATATGCCTTTCTTTTAAAACTAGAATACTTGAAGTAAAGCCAATATCTTTGTGTCCTGAAGCTTTTCTTTGTTCATGTTTTTTCTAGGTTTATGGCGGGGAACGCCGGGTTTCAGCCTTAAGAAGTTTGTTTCCCCTCATGGAAGATAAAAAGAGCCTTGCATCCTCTGAGGAAAGGGCTCGTATCAAAGGAAAGGCTTCCTTATTGGCTGCAGTTGATTATTATGTTGGCATGCACAGTGATATTTTCATTTCCGCCTCCCCTGGAAATATGCACAATGCAATGGTAATCACTCAAATCTTTGTCTTCTAGTTACTCCTTTACTGCCCATTAGGATCTACCTCCGTTAATTTCTTTCAATTATGTTAATATTAGATTTAAGTTATATACACTGACACAATATAGTTTAACTTGTAATATCAGGTTAGTTAAAGTTTTTACCCCATTACTCTTCCTCTCGGTTGAGCCTTATATGACATTGTTTCCTTTTTAGTATGTCAAGTATGACACCTTTCTAATCATTAAAAACATTATTATCTTGGACTTACTATTAACCTTAATGACATGATATTATAGCCACAGAAACTTCATGACATTTAAAAACACAGGCTTCAAAAGTTAGCCGTAGAAATTTCATGACATTTAAAACCACAAGCTTTAAAAGTCTTATTATTTCTTTGTCTATTTGGAACATCTTCATGTAAAATGAAACGGGTCAGTCAAAGTACATCACACAAAATGTGACAGGGCGCAGAGATTTGCCCCAAGTGATTTGCTGATGTTACTGTTCCTTGCCAGTATGCTCTGCACCGCTTGCTTATTAGTTGTCATGTTCGTTTTTCCTTTCCATTAACTATGTTATTGATTTGGTTTTGTAAATATTTTTTACACACTCAATGCATAGAACTTAAACGTCGCAATATTAGGCTGTATTGTGGTCCACACAGCTAATGGAATCATACACCTACCTTGAAATTGACAGGTGGGACACAGAACATACAACAATATGAAGACAATAAGGCCAAACATGGCACTATTAGGCCAGCTTTTCTTGAACAAGACACTAACTTGGCCTGAGTTTCGAGAATCAGTAGTTGAAGGGCACCAAAACAGGCAAGGCCAGATCCGTCTCCGCAAACCAAAGCAATCCCTCTACACATATCCTGCTCCTGATTGTATGTGCCAAGCTTGAGAGGGGGGCTACATATAGATCTTCATTACTATTTGTTTGGACATCAGTTTATTGTTTATTATGCCTTATATAGTTATAAATAAAATGCCACCCCTTTTGTTGACTTGTAGGGGATAATATATGTTTGTGTTACCACATGAGATTTACGGTAGGGGTGGAAGGAATATGTTGTACAATATGTGTATTACTCCTATGAAGAGTGCATATACAGATAGTAGTATTCTAGTCTTGACAGATATATTTTACTATGTTGTGTCACTGATTTTAGTTTGTTTAAAAGGGTGGTTTGTTTCATTTGGTTGATGTAGCAGAGGTTGATGAATCATCAAATGGCAGCCAGTGGAATTGATTTTCCTTGATTGATTTCTGTATGTCCTGCCTGAGTTGGAACTTTGTTTAGAATCCCACACTATGGCTTTCAACAAAAAGTTCATCAAATTTGAGTATCTTTAATGTGCAACCAAGTTCTTCTGAATTCAAAACACTCGAAAACTCCACTGAACAGGCGAAGAACAAATTCCTTGGATGTATGATGAATGCTGAAATACTATTTCTGCATCTCTCTGCCTACGTTTATTCATGGATCAAATTTGATAGAATTGCTCTCGGAAACAAGATCGTTTTTTGTAGGATCTTTGGTTAGATTTAGATAACACAGGGCAAATACATGAATGTCTGTATCTGCTGTAAACCAGCATGACAGAAAAATGAAAATTCCTATATAAGTTGCCCAGCCAGGCCAATAACTAACTAAAAAACATGCCACTGGAGGATCAAGCTGGACACTTGACAATAATACATACATTCAGAAACACTAGAAACTGACGTAATTGAGTCCTATAAGTTATCCATTTTTATACTGGAGTGATAGGCTTAAATACTTCACTATTCTGGACATCAAGACAACTATCTCAATGGACCACATAAAATCATATCTGGTGCTGACAGAGCATTAGTATCATATGAATTGTTTGTGAAAACATAAGCGAATCAACTGTCGGTTGAGGGCCTTCCTGACTGATCTTGAGCTGTAGAATTGGGTCGGTTTGAATGCTGCCCATCTTGTTTAGCTTTCTCTGCAATGGTAGATGCATTACTACTACTACGGCTAGTAGCCATTTCCTTGGATTCTGCTGGATTTGGTGGCGGTGATAGCTCTTCTTCAATTGGGAGAGTTCTTTTTGAACCCTCGAGAGCAACACCAAGAACAATGTTATCTTCCAATGCAGGTTTTGATGGCACAGATGGTTGTATGACTTGTGGTTTTTCATCCTCTCTTTTGGATTGAGAAGTAGATGGGACACTGCCTGTTTTCTCTCTACCATCTGATGGAGAAGTTGCGGAATTATCAACTACATTGGTCGTGCGACCACTTCCCTGGCTTACCTTCTTAGCTTGCTTGTTGCTAGAAATGTTCTCTGGAAGATCTTTGGAATCAGAAGTACCAACTTCTGCAGACTTTGACTCAGCTTTTGAGACAGGTTTTGAAGTGTTCTTTGCTGCTGCTTTACTCGGTTTTGGATCCGACGATGTTTTAGTGTCATCTTTGGATTCAACATATGCCATTTTGTCAACTTTGGGATCAAGTTTCAAGTCAGAAAATGGCACATCCTTACCATTAGAGTTAGGTGGAAGTGATTCTTTGATTTTAGGATCAGATGCAGGTCCGCTCTTGCTTTCAACCTTGCTGTCAGGTGCCGGTTTCATAGTAGCCTTTTCCTTTTTGTCCTCTTCACCATTCACACGAATTGATCGACCTTTTGTGCGATCTTCCCCGTTGACCTTATAAGACGGCTCAATCAGTAGCAATGGACGAGTTGATGCTGCTCCACGATTGAAGGCAGAATCATATGGCATGTTGTCCAAGTCAGCATCACTATATATTTTTTGAACCGTACGGATGGGAGTGGCAAGCCGAGCTCGGTGATGTCGAACGACTCTTAGAAGATCTAACAAAATAGCTTCCTAAAATCATCCAAGAAAAAAGATAAGGTCAAACCCAAATGCATCAATCTCCAAACAAAATGGATACAAAACTGACTAGAAATAAAAGAAGTATCCTTCCCTGAAATTAAATAACCACTAAACAGGTAGATGGCAACGTTCACCTCAGAGCATAAAGTCTATATTTTAACAGTCTCTTGTTAAACAAACATATGAAACAGCAAATCGCTATGTATTTCATGAGCAGATCATTCATAATATGCAGAAGAATCATCTGATAAAGCAACGTTCAGAAGCATCTCAGAAGCCAAGATATTACTAAGCTCACTCAAGTGTCAAGCATCTCAGAAGACAAAGAAATCACTGCCTTCTTTTTCTGCTCTTTTCCTGGATAATAAACTTATTGCCTATTGTTCATGGGACAAAGGCATAAAATTAGAAAAGAGCACATCTCAGTAGAGAATATCATTAATCCCAACAGATAATTTTGTTACTGGCACCAACATAACTGTGGCTTTAAAATTAGAAAAGAGCACATCTCAGTAGAGAATATCATTAATCCCAACAGATAATTTTGTTACTGGCACCAACATAACTGTGGCTTTTCAATTACTTGATTTTTAGAAGGAAGCGATGGGAGGGTTGGCAATAGAAGTGAACTTCAGCAAGGAACAATCAACTTCATTTGCACACATACATGGGAATTTTGAAAGAAATATTTCATCAACAGTTTGCTACCATTGTCAGGATTAACACTAAGTTACAGAAAGCAGTGGGCTTCAAATTGAGGGTAGAACATTTTACTGTCTTACTAAATATTCTGGATTACAGAAACTCTTCATATAGGATTTGTAGCAGGATCTTCACTCACCTTGACACACAAGTATTCTTCGAAGTGTGATGTCTTGACAAAGCAGGATATTAAGATCTGCACAATAATGAAGCAGATATTTAAGAGTAAATAAACCACAAACAGAATAGCATTTCAAGAATGACAGGCAACTGTTTGTGCGATACAGTACATGTCGAGGAGCATAAATGGCCCTGTCCCCGAGCGTTTTTGAGTCTCTCACTTACCTAACCATACAAACACACACACACATGCAATTAACAATTGGCGCCCTGACATGCGTAGTACACTAAATGGATGGGTCCACCATAACCCCTAGTAATAGCTGATCGAAAACAGGCAAAGGGTGACTACTTTCAACTGGGACAATCAACTTGAGGTCCCAATGCTGCAAAGTTTTTTGCTTTTAGCAAATGGAAAGACCATCATTTAATTTGATAAAACTTCCACTACATAATAAACTAGATGATATTCACACGCTGCTTTCCAGTTAAACTTTATACTACCTTGAATCAAAGGAGGAGAGAGGTACTTCTTGATTTACTTGCTTTAAGTACCAGTTCTCAAGGCAAGTAGGTCTCGAGGTGCAGTGTACTAAAAGAACGGTCTTAGTGATACTCATAGAGCAAATCTTCAGTAAATTGGCACAAGTTAGTGTGCCTTGAGTTTACATAATTTGCCTCTTTGTATAGATCCCACTCGGGAATTCGCAATTCAATTGATTAGTTTGGAAGACAGCCCTACTTCTTTGTTAAAAGAGTCTACCAACTTCAATTAAGCCATGATTTACGAAATAACTCTGGTTACTCTAGATCCAGCAAATTGCAAGCAGACCAGACATACTCTTACACTGGAAGAAAAGAACTTAGCTCCCAACACAATTTTCAAACATAATGGTTAGGAAATCATGTCATTAAAGCAGCATTTGCACTGATAATGACAATCCATCCAAAAGTCACAAGATATTAATGATCAAATATTGACACTAACCAACAGGGCTTGATTTTCAGGATTGACATTCTCCAGGAATACTCTTCTATGTAACTTCTGTTGCTCAACTTGGGGATTCTTAGCCAAAACTTTGCGCATGTCAGCTACAATATTCTACAGAAAAGTCATGGTAACATTGAGATCTAACATCAGTAGTATAACTTATTTTGCTGTATTTTCATGGATACGAGAGTGAAGTAACGCTCACATTTATCTTACTGACATCCAAATGACTGATGGCCAAGTGGGTTTTAACACGCCAATGAGTTTTCTGAGTCAGATTTCGGACAACATTAACTGTGAACTTGTGGTTTGGTATGTGAATAGCCTCTCGATCCTCGCCTCTTATGATTGTGGGGGACCACCAACCCACGTGCTGCAGAAAGCAAATAGAGAAATTTATGAGTCACGGAAAAGTTAACAGAAAGGTGCTAGAGGAAAAGACTCATACATTCTTCTGATCTCAAACTTTAAATACTGGTTTCCCCTCAACTACAAGTTCATACCTCAACTGTGCCAGAAACTTCATAGCCTTCAATTTTGGTTTGAATCCATTCATTAAGGACAAACGGACGGGTGGCATGGATCATGATACTTGAAAGAAAATTTGTGAATATCTGATAACAACATCACAAGAATAATTGCATTACCACTTCAGCGAAATTGGAACTAGAGCTGTAAACTATAAACTGCCTTTTGCATGACTATATGAAGATAAACTTGAGTAATAGTGTTATAACCAACAAGTACAGCAAGTTAAACTATGAAACAGACCTCACGACCGGCAAGTGTCAACAAGACTGTCCCAAGTCCTCCCGCAGTTAGCCATCTCTGTGTAGAGAAACCTAGCAACTCCATGAATAATGACGCAGCTGCGACCCACACTGCAGTATAAATAGCTCTACCAGCAAACTGGAAGCCCATCTGCCAAGAAGCAAGACACCCAGAATTGTACAATATATCAACTGAGACTTACAATAAGTACTTTCATCAAAAGAAAAAATATCTTAAATGACACTAACTAATGCAATAAGTGCAAAGAATTCTTACATTTCTAGTATCATTTGCATCACTTGTCTCCATGAAAAACTTCTGCGCTTGTTGAATAACACTGCATTCAATCATTCAAGGTTTACTCTAAAGCAGATGCAACAAACAGCTATTTGTGAAGTAAAGAGTATATTGGTATAAATAAATTTTGACCGCATGATACCAGAGAATACTGAGTCCTAACATTCTGTCAATCTCAAGCAGGCATTCTACTGACCACTTAATCTAGCTGCAAGTTAATGCAGTCATCTACTAGAAGGGAGAAGAAAACGGAAAGCACAATGCACATGCCTACATATGGACAACTGTTAAACCAATTGCAATATGACAATCCAAGTAGACAATGTTAACACAAAAATGCTTGAAACCTTAGAATCAGGCCTCTTATTTTAGTACAAGCATAATTTCTTTATAAAGCTTCACACGTATCCTGCTTCAAAAAATTTATTTATTTTATTGTTTTCATCTTTCATCATCAAATATGGTATAAGTTAAGTTGGTTAAAAGTTCCACTTAAAATAAGTCATACTAAAGACAAAATATACCTGAACCATATAAACCTGTGCTCAAAATATTTTGATGTTCGAGCCTAGGTTTGACAATCATTCAAGGTTTACTCTAAAGCAGATGCAACAAACAGCTATTTGTGAAGTAAAGAGTATATTGGTATAAATAAATTTTGACCGCATGATACCAGAGAATACTGAGTCCTAACATTCTGTCAATCTCAAGCAGGCATTCTACTGACCACTTAATCTAGCTGCAAGTTAATGCAGTCATCTACTAGAAGGGAGAAGAAAACGGAAAGCACAATGCACATGCCTACATATGGACAACTGTTAAACCAATTGCAATATGACAATCCAAGTAGACAATGTTAACACAAAAATGCTTGAAACCTTAGAATCAGGCCTCTTATTTTAGTACAAGCATAATTTCTTTATAAAGCTTCACACGTATCCTGCTTCAAAAAATTTATTTATTTTATTGTTTTCATCTTTCATCATCAAATATGGTATAAGTTAAGTTGGTTAAAAGTTCCACTTAAAATAAGTCATACTAAAGACAAAATATACCTGAACCATATAAACCTGTGCTCAAAATATTTTGATGTTCGAGCCTAGGTTTGACTGCCCTAACTATAGCAAAATATTTCCGTGATGTCAATGAACAAGATGTACTTCTAGTTATTACCAACATGTCAATATCTTCCATTTTTTTGAGTGATAAGGCAGAGAAAAAATTTGGTCAAAAGAACGCCATTTTGGAGTTCTATCAACAATATGCTTGTTGAATTTCCGTCGTTTGCCCGTAATTCATTAGTATCAAAATTAGATAGCTGATTGGGTGCAAAGGGGGTCTTTTAAGACCTCTAGCAACCACACTTACCTGGACAAACAATATGCAGAGGCCAGCACAGTAGACAATGATTTTACAAAATTCAAAAGTCGTTGTTTAACAATTTGACTAGCTTCTGTTGGTAGCACCATGGGGTCTAATGCTCTGCAAGAAATATATGTATAGCATCAGCTTGCCATCAAAAACTATATCAGCCAAGAAAGATCTCTGCTTGCAATTGAAAGAACTAACCTGCAAACAAGCATTGCCCCAGTCCACAACAGCAAAGGTTGAAGATAAAAGGTCATTACATGATATGTACCACTCTTTCCCCAGCTGTTATCACTCTTCTGCACCATAATCAGACATTATTGTCAAACTGAAAAAAGTCGAAGAGGGATGCGTACAAAGAAACATAACGAAAACAAATATACTCATACATTAAGGAGTACATTTCTACTTTGACGCAGTAGCGGTGCAAGACCCCATATTGCAAAACCAAGAATTCCAATTGCTGGAAGCAACTTAAGCAGATGTGGGCTGCCTTGCAAGCTACTGTATGATCTACATGAATCAACAACAATCCTCTTAATTAAAATTTATGAGGAAATAATATAAACTACGCTAAAGAGGTAAAAGGGGTGAAATATGGCAGCTGCTATTAAAGCAAGTGCATATGAGTTGGAATTTTGCTATAAAGACACTACCGCTTGCTCCTTAAATAAGCAGGAAGACCTCATCCTATTTACGATGGTTTGTAAACCATTACAAAACACCTAAACTCAACCTCAATATATTAGGTCTAAAAAGGTAAGGGTTCCACCACACAATGTAGATAGCTGCTTCAACTCAGTATCTTAACATCCTATCCTCCTAATTCAAATGTTTTTCAAAACTATCATCATCATCTAATCTTGAATTTAACATATTCATCTTTATATGGATCTATTCACATGCAGGTAGGTATTGGAAGAATACATGCATAGTCTTCTCTGCTTGAACGTAAACAAGAATTACCTTTTCAATATAATAGCAGCATTCTTTACAGAAACATCAAAAGCTTGGTCAGGTTTTAGGAAAGAATTACACTTGAACAAATTGTTTCTATATGGAAGTACATGTTTCTTCACTTGCAATCCTCTAAAGTGATGGGCACTCCAAGAGTCCTGCCGTTGAAAATGTAACATAACAGAAAACCCAGTGAGTTTAGAATAAATTTCTGAAGCCAAATACATTACCACAGTTGAATGACAGGGAAGATATCAACAAGGAGAAAGTGAAAGCACACTATTTGCATAGATTACACTATCCCAAGAAACAATACCCATTGAGCTATTCTTTTTTACATGTTTACAAGAGTGCCGAGTGAAGGCAAAGTGATAGAAAGTTTCTATAGACCTTTCTTCTTCTCCTTTTTTTCTTCCTTTTCAGACCTTATGAGGAGCGAGGACTCAATTTCTCCTATGAATTGTTCAACCATTTACAGGAGAACCAATATCTATAAAATGAGATAAACAAGATAGTGTTCCCAATGCGTCGGTAGGAACAGAATGGGTAAGGCGAGATAGGGAAGGAAGTCAAAACACAATCTACACCAAACTTTCCCGGTTTCTAAACAAGTCATCGACATGCAATCAGAAGTACTTACCGATGAAAAAGATGACAGATTTGTGCAACAAGAATGCCACCTGCTCCTTCCAAGTGTATTCTATAAGGAAGCAAGTGGAGTTAGGCCAAATAATACTGAAGAGTTAATGGTCAAAAAACACACCTACAGTATACCCATTTTTTGAGTTTCATACTTGAACAATCAGGTGTGTGAGTTCCCTACCTACCTACACTTTCACCAACTATATATCAAAACACTCCTCAACTATGAGTTGTTCCCTTTTCCGACATGAATACCATCATCGTTCAAAAAGATAGGAAAAGGGAAAGATGGATAATTGAGGGGTATTTTGATAAATAGCACAGGTAAAAACTCTTACATGTGCTAGTTAAATATGAAACTCAACACAATAGAAACTTTTTAGAGTGTTTTTAACACTCAATACAAAAAAAGAAGAACTAGTAATGTAAATAAAACATCTAACCAAATCGGAAAGATACCTGTATTGGTGAATATTTCTTAAGGCACTCATGGTTCTTGCAAGTGCCCAAATAATGGGACAACTGCAAAGAACCACCAACAGCCATTATAGGACAAAGCTAAGCAAAAAACCAACTATCACTATCAGCATAAGATAATTATGCTCCTCCACATTGATCAAGAGTCTTTCTAATAGCAAAACAAGGATAGTGATGATTTTCCCCCTCAACCTCAACTTTTTTTTGAAAAAATCTGCAAAACCCATAATTGAAAACATCATCAGAATTGAAATTAAGTCCCCAAATATAACCCTAGTCTCAAATGCCTTGAAAGCCAGCCTTCAGAAGTGGAATTAGAATGAAAAATCAAATCTTTTTAAAATGGGCATTTTCTTTTTTCACAGAATTCAAATTTCTACCCAATAAAAACTGAAAAAGGTTATAAAAAATTGAATTTTTGAAGTAAAAATTAAGCAAAAAAAAAACTTTCAGAAGAATAAATAAATTAAAACATAAAAGGAAATTAACGGGAAAATGAAGATGATGAAACTAACCTTGCTTACCGTAGTAAAAAGAGGGGAAGACCTTTAATACAGAATTGGACGCGGAGAAACGACGCCGTATTTATGATGGTTGGCAAGAACAAGGGGAAAAAAGTTATGGAGGTAGGAAGAAGGAAAGAGATACTATTTTTCCCCAAAAATAAATAAATACATAAATAATTAAAGTTAAATATAATTGAAGTATATTGGAATAATATTCCAATGGAGGGTCCCAATTGAGAAATTTGAGGTTGAGGTGCTTTTTTGCCCCTGTTGAAAACACCAAGGTCAATTATGGGATGACAAATAATTTGATGAATTATATATTTGGTCAATCAACAAGTATACATAGATTATACACTAATTATATTTATATTATTTGCTAGTTGATATTTTTGGTGGTAGAAAAAAGATTTTTAAGGTTTTTCTTATCGGACAGTATTCACAAATAGTATTAAAATTCACAAGTATTGTTAAGAACTTTGAGAAATTTTATTTAGGAGAAGGATTTGTAAGAGAGAAATTAGGATTACGCTAACGTTAACTAAAATTACATTCTATATCTCTATCTCTATGGGTAAAAAAGAAGTAAAGCATAAGTCTTGTTTATTAACCATGAATAGTAATGAAAGGCTTAGGCCCTTTCCTCTTTCAAGAGGACTAAAAGAAATGCGAGATAAAATAAAAGATTAGTAAGATAAGGTCTATAGATCATACGGTATAAAACTCGAAAGGAAGAGCACTCCTACTTATGTTTTGGAAAAATCTTAGACACCTAGTGTTATATGGTTTAACAAGTTGTAGACACTAGCAAGTTAACTGCTAGTAACACTTGTAAAACTGACAAGTAACTATAACCGCTTGAATTAAAAAATGTGTTGTAATGTTACATCAAATTATCAAATTTTTACCCCCTTCTTTTCAATTTATTTTTTTGATTTTGATTTTATACGGGAATAAGTAAGTAAAAAGACTTTTGAATCTTGTGTTATTAAAGAAATACTCTTTAATCTTATGATCTTACACATGTTTCGTGGAAAATTAGAATGAAAGAATTGTCAAAAAGGAACGAATAGAGTTTTTTTTATGAAGCAAGTTCTTTGTTAACTAATGATTTGTGTTATTGATGCTTACTTCATGGTGTAATAAGACAGAGATTTTAGTCAGACAGTTTTATTGTTCATCTGCTATAACCATTAATTCAGCTTACTAGAGGATATAAACGGTAACAAAATCCGCCCTGAACATACAAAATTCAGTCATTAAAACGGGACTAAATGTTGTGTCATTGTCATTTGCTTGCAACTGTATACATGGAGCTGACTCTCTTGAAAAAGAACCAAAAAATCAAAGTGGTTGAATATATGCTACAAAGTTTCTGAAATGGAAGCTCTAGTAAACGTGTTTTTCCGAGTCAGTTACAGATTGCTGACAAGATAACAACAATTAGATCAAGTTTGTCAAGAAGCTATACAAAAAAATAACTTCTCTATTCCCTATTAGAATTATTCTGTTAATTGTTGAGAGATCTCAACGGTGATCTTTCATCAAGAATAGCTTCTAATCTCTTGGTTGGAGTGGAAGGGTGTCGGCTGTTGTTCTCTTTAACAGGGTCAAAGAATTCATTATCCCATTGCAAGTCTGTTCCCGGCATACTGCTGTCACAGTTTTGTACCATTCTTTCCAATCTACCAGTTAGCTGCATATCTTCCTTAGACATACTGTTAATTCTTTCTGATAATCCCATGAAAGTATCAAGCAACTTGTCCTTGTCTGATGATAATTTCCTGACATCTTCAAGAAGCTTCGTATTTTCTCCACGAAGGTTCTTGATCACAATATCTGAGCTTCTTACTTGCTTTTCGAGTTTAAACTGCAACACATCTATCTCTGATCCTTTTGCTTCCATCTCGGCTTCAAACTCTGTCGTTTTTCCAACAGAATTGGACAAGTGATTCTCCAAGTGCTCCACTTCCTTTTGCAACTTGCAAAAATCATTTTCCAATTCAACAATCACCAAGTTCCTCATCTGTATTTCTATCTCCTTAAGGATCTCAGCTGTTCTCATCTTCTCCCAGGTTTTATGAAACATATCAACCTCTGCTTGCATCTCTGAGAGACTGGCTGAGAATGAGCTAGTTGAACTTTCAAACTCATTTTCAAGCGAATTGACAAGCTGCTGGAGATCATATATTATGTGGTCCTTCTCTTCAACAAGCTGGCGGAGTCTCTCTTTCTCCTTCTTATACTTTGTTTCTGCTTCCATTTGTGCTAAAATGGCACCTTCAAGTTCTTTTCTCACCCACTCTTGCTCCAAATACTCCACCTCTTTCTGAAGATCAGATATTCTGCGGTCTTTCTCTTCAGCAAGCTGGCAGAGGCTCTCTTTCTCCTCCTTGTGCTTCGTTTCTGCTTCCACTTGTGCTAACATGGCACCTTCAAGATCAGATATTCTGTGGTCTTTCTCTTTAACAAGCTGGCAGAGGCTCTCTTTCTCCTCCCTGTGCTTTGTTTCTGCTTCCACTTGTGCTAACATGGCACCTTCAAGATCAGATATTCTGTGGTCTTTCTCTGTAACAAGCTGGCAGAGGCTTTCTTTCTCCTCCCTGTGCTTTGTTTCTGCTTCCACTTGTGCTAAAATGGCACCTTCAAGATCAGATATTCTGTGGTCTTTCTCTTTAACAAGCTGGCAGAGGCTCTGTTTCTCCTCCTTTTGCTTTGTTTCTGCTTCCACTTGTGCTAAAATGACACCTTCAAGCTCTTTTCTCACCCACTCTTGCTCCAAATACTCCACCTCCTTCTGAAGATTGGATATTCTGTGGTCTTTCTCCTCAACAAGCTGGCAGAGACTCTCTTTCTCCTCCTTATGTTTTGTTTCTGCTTCTACTTGTGCTAAAATGGCACCTTCAAGCTCTATTCTCACCCACTCTTGCTCTAAATACTCCACTTCCTTCTGAAGATTCTGGGAATTCGTCTTGTCCTCAACCTTTCCACTGAGCAACACTGTCTGTTCTCTTTTCTGGTCGAAGAGCTGCTGCTGGAGTTCATTCACTCTTATATCTTTTTCTGCCAGCTCGAGTTCAAGGTTTTCTCTTTCTTGTTTGAGGTCAAATTCAACATCTGCTTGGGCAAGAAGGGAGGCTTCTACTTGTCTCCTCATTTGAAGGTTTTCTTCCAGGTTGGCTTTCAACTTTTCAGCAACAGATTTCCACACCTGCAGTTCAAATTCCAATTCATTTCCTTCATTGAAACTTTCAGCTAGTTCTTCGTTTGCTCTATCCAAGGCATCACGGACTTGTTCCAGGTCACTCTTTGTATGCAATACTTGCTCCTTCAACTGACTTTGAGAAGTCGATGCTTCTCTCAGCATTTCCTTGAGTAAATCAACCTCTCTTTGTAAAGGAAGCTGTTGTTGTTCTTCAGAATTCAAGGACTCAATCTTTTCTGATAGCAGTGCTACCTTTTCACGCTCCTCTTCGAGATCTTCCCGAACTCTATCAAGAGCTTCATTCTTTGAATTTAACTGTTTGATTAGAGTAGAGATATTCTCAGCTCCTTCTCTCTTTTCCAATTCCATAGAAGCATAATCATCAGCAATTCTTTGATGGAGCTCAAAAAACTGAGATTTCAACACTAACAGCATCGTGGAAGTCTCCTCATTCTGTAGTGTTAACTGCAATGTTAATGATTCACATGTCTCCAACTCCTCTTGAAGTTCAGTTATTAAAGTGTCTTTGCTCTGTACAGAAGACTTGCATAGATCAAGCTCCTCAGTTAGTTTCTCCAATTTAGAAGCCCATTCAGCTTCTTTGGCTTTGAGATTACCAAAACAGTCCTTGTGCACCTGCTCCAGGCCTCTGAGCTTGTTTCGGAGTTTTGACAAGGAAGAAGAAGCTCCAGCTTCTTGAATTTTGGCTTCCTGGAGTTCTTTAAGGGATGTCATCAACTCATGATTCTCTTGCTCTACCCTCCTGAACTGGTATTCCATTTCCTTGTGAAGTGTATCCCTCGTGCCCAATATGTCTCTTAGATTCGCAATTTCTTTGTCCCTCTGACTTGTCAGGCTCTCAATTATTGACTTGGATTCCTCATACTCCGCACAGACACTGTTAAAGGATGTTTTAGACTCAGCAAGTTGAACTTCCAGTAGTTTTCTCTTGCTCTCTTCATGAGCTAAAGCCTGATTGCACATCCACAAACGGCTTTCAAGATCTTTAGATATTCTAAGCTGAGAATCTAAATTCATCTGCAGTTTGGAAATCTCATCTAGCAATGTGGATCTCTCCTTTTCCCATTCTTTCTCATCCTCTTGGTGTTGTTGCCTGAGTCTGCCATGAGCCTCCTCTAGGTGACTGAACTGTTCCTTCTTCCATTTAAGTTGATCCGCAAGCTTCTTCTTTTCCTCCTCAATTTCAAGCAGCATATCATCATTGTGTCTCAGTTCTTTGGATGCTTTCGCTCTCTTCTCAGCTTCTGAGGACTTTTTCTGTGAAGATGATACAAATTCCCTTAGCCCCTCAATTTCTTGTTTAAAAGAACGAATTTGTTGCTCTTGATCCAAATTAGTTGCATTTGCACCATCTAGAGCCAATACCAACGCTCTATTATCTTCTTCATACTTGCGAAGCTGTTGCTTGAGCTTGCCATGAGCCTCCTCCAGATGACTGAACTGTTCCTTCTTCCATTTAAGTTGATCCTCAAGCTTCCTGTTTTCCTCCTCTATCTCAAAAAACATATCATCATTGTGCCTCGGCGATTTGGATGCTTTGGCTCTCTTCTCAGCTTCTGAGGACTTCTTTTGTGAAGCCGATACAAATTCCATTAGCCCTTCAATTTCCTTTTTGAGAGAATGGATCTGTTGCCCTTGATCCGCATTAGTTGAATTAGCACCATCTAAAGCCAATGCCAGTCCTCCTTTTTCTTCTTCACATTTTTTTAGTTGTTGCCTGAGCTTGCCATGGGCCTCTTCCAGATGAATGAACTGTTCATTCCTCCATTTTAGTTGATCTGTCAGCTTCCTGTTTTCCTGCTCCATCTCCAGCAGCATGTCATCGTTGTTTCTCAGCTCTTTGGCTCTCCTCTCATCAACTTCCGAGGACCTTTTCTTTGAAACCGAAGCAACTTCCCTTAGACCCTTGATTTCTTGTTCGAGAGAACGAATCTGTTGCTCCTGATCCATATTAGCTGAATTAGCACCATCTAAAGCCAATGCCAACCCTCTATTCTCTTCTTCAAACTTTCGGAGCATCTCAGCAAAGTCAGCACGAAGCTTATCATTTGTAGAACTAAGATGCTTGACAGCCATCTCCTTTTCTTTAAGTTTTGACTCGATTGTTTCATGCAACTGTTTGGTGACAGCAAGCTCATCTTCATTCCCAGACAACTCATGAGTGAGCTTCTCTACTTTCAAATTTGCCTCCTGATTCTTGGTTTGCAGCTCATTGTTGGCTCTTTTCAAGTTCTCACACAACTCAGCTTTACTTTGGTAACTTGCCCTGAGCTTTTCAATCTCATGTTTGGCCTCATCTAGTGCTTCATGTACTGTGTCCATTTCCTCACTCCAACTGAGATCAACTAAAACACCTGTTTGCACAAACGAGAGAATTTCAGCATCAAAACATGATCTACTACCAACAACAACATTCCCAGTGCAATCACACAATTAGTGCTTAGAGTGTATCCATACCTTACCCCTACCTCGTAGAGATAAGGAGGCCGCGTCCAATGGACCCCTTGGCTTAAAATAAAGCAGTTTGAAAAAGGAAATACAGAGATGAGAGTGGTAAACATAACAAAATAATGCATGAACAGGACATGTTATATCATCAATCTCCAAAAAGATCAGAATTGAGACAAACCAACTGTGAAGTCGTTGGAGAAAAGTTTTTGCATATATTTCGGTTTTTTGCTTCCCCAGCCCTCCTCCCCCTGGACCTTTGCCACAAGTATCTCCATATCATCACAGTGCAGCTTTTGTGTTAATCTAGAATCTCCAGAAGTGAAAACTAAAGAGAC
Source organism: Solanum rostratum (assembly GCA_029948455.1). Lineage (NCBI taxonomy): Eukaryota > Viridiplantae > Streptophyta > Magnoliopsida > Solanales > Solanaceae > Solanum > Solanum rostratum. Next base: position 1,695,595 of record CM057053.1, on the reverse strand, counting down.
AGCTGACAGGAGTAGCAGCTAAGTATCGATCCGTAAACCTCTAACTTCCAAGAAAGTAAGGCATAAGGCAAAGACATGAATTAGGCAAGTCTTGTACTCAGACAGAACCATGAACGTTTATGGGTTCTAAACTTGCCACCCTATATTATTTATACTCATTTAAAGGATTTCCTCATAGAAATATCAGGTTTAGCTCCATTGCCCCTCATTGGAAGATGTAAAAACTCAAAACGCTTTAAACCTTCCCAATGGTCCAGTTTCAAGGCTAGTGCAGTACTCTTATAATCACAAATAACATCGTAAAATAAACTCCCTAACTAGGTGTTACATGTTCACAATCTTTCTCCACACAAATCCAAGATCTAAGCTTTTTCTAAGGAAGAACATTTCCTTCTTACTTACTTAAAGTGCGATAATTTCAAAAAATTTGACTCGTAATCTTACATAATGAAAGATAGTAAATTAAAATACACATACATGCTAAGCATTGAAATTCTTTACAAAAATTATGTAATTATGTACATAATCACACAAGCAGAACTATTATACAACAACAATAACTACGCTTCAGTTCCAAACAAGTTAGGGTGTGAGGATTCATTATGAATTGACAAGTTCTACGTTGTCTGCCAGCCTAAAACTCCAATTTTGAAATCGACCATGTAAGCAAGCTCTCAAGGGCGGAACTATTACAAGCTAACCGTTCAGACCTTAAGAGAAGAAACAAAAAAATTGCTAAATGCAATTGTTGTTCTCACAGCCACTCCTATATAGCAGCATTTCAGCCTACAAGTCCACTAGTTATCAGTAATAACATTTACAAGTTCCTAGTCACTCTCCAACTTGTGTTGAGCAGTTTACAGAGTTACAATCGAAAACTAATTACTTAAAACCTTTACATCATTTTCAACACTAAACATATATTCAAATAAGATTAGTATCATCACTCTGACAGATAACCAAAAAAAATTAAAATATTGCCAACTTCAAATTGCTAAAAGTATCACATTTACAAATTACAAGTCCTATCCACTTCACAACTTGAGTTGAGCACATTATATAATCACACACAGTCAAATTCTAGGGGGTGTTTGGTTCAACGGACTAGGTGGGTTATCCTCCAGCATAAATTTTGGGAGATCAACTAAAACCAAGTATCATTTAATTTAATGCCAATGTCTAGGTATAACTCATCCCACATATAACGCGGAATTGATTATCCATGATAATCCTATGATATCCTGGTTTTGAACCAAATGACCCCTAAAAAGAGCAAAAGGTTAAACCATTTAAGTGATTTCCGACACTACACGTATATTTCTTTATACAAGATTCTAAAATTAAAAGAATTACTTAACTTATCCCATCTATAAGGCAGAAATGATTATTCATGATAATCCTAGGATATCCTGGTTTTGAACCACACGACCCCTAAAAAGAGAAAAAAGTTAAACCTTTCACGTAATTTCCAACACTATACATATATTTCTTTATACAAGATTACTAAACTAAATGAATTACTAACTTCAGGATGTCAACACACACTGCACATACATTCACTGAATTGAGTGAAAGAAACACAAAAACACTTCACTTCAGAAAGCAAAAAAATTAAAAATATTATCTCATTTCCAACACTACACATATATTTATACAACAACAATAACTAAATACCCTATATATTCCCACAAAGTGGGATCTGAGAAGGATAGAGCACCGCAGATCTTATCCCTACCTTAGAGGCAGAAAGGCTGTTTCAACTAAACCCTCAGTCGTCGACTCAAGAAATAACATTCCAAAACAGTCAAAAGAAAGAGAATAAACGAAAAATGAAAGCATAACAAAGCATTCTTAATTATAACTACGGGAAAATAATATGATAATTGAAATACTAGAAATAACATATCTAGACAAATAAAGGGCAATGCACTACTACTACCTACTAATGCCCTAACCTAAGGTCATGTCTTTGATAAACTGAAACACAAAACATATATTCACCTAAAAACATTTACAATTACTGATTTTCTGGACACCCATAATAGAAAAACTCAATAAAATACTTCTACACATATGAAAAGAGCAAAAAGATTAAACCTTTTACCTCATTTCCTACACTACACATATATTACTTAATGCAAGCTTACCAAAATTAAAAAATTGCTAACTTCAATAACATACATTCACGAAATCAAAAGACAAAACATAGAAACATTAACAATTAATGATATTTCCAGACACCCACAAAAGAATATCCAACAAAAAAACTTCTACAACATCATAAACCAAGATTCAATTTTTCTTTCTGTATACTAATCCAGAAACAAAATTCACTAAATAAGTGATTTTGAAAAGTACCTTTGAGTAAATTTCTGGGTTGTAGTCCATTCAAAAAACAGAAGAAGTGGGTTTTCAGTTTGAAGTAAAGAAATTGAAAGTTACAGACTTTAATGGAAGACCAAAAAGAAAAAGATGATTTTTTTTTTGTGTATAGTAGAAATGATGAGTGTCAGATATTAGCCGTTGTGAAATGGAAAGCTTATAGATTTGAATTTACCCGTTTGTCGTTTAACGGCGTTGGTCTCGGATCTCTTGTTTACTAGCCGTTGACAATCCTAGGCCCAATGAGTAAAAAGCCCAAAACAAGTAACACAAAATTTTTGTCCAATTGTGCTTTTAAAACTTATGAAATTTTTAGACGACAATCTAAATCTAAAGATTTACGATAATAATATATTTGGTGTTTGAAAGTAAAGTATACATAGACTAGAAAGAAATATAACGAAAATGCAAAAGAAAATAGGTAATAATAGAATAACAGATAGTAGGTAATAACAGAATGACAAATAGTAGCAGAATATTACTATAACTGAATAATACTATAATTTGAACTACACAAAAAAAAAACATATATTGGCAAAAATCGAAGAATAAGAAACTACAAGTGTAGTACTATGCCACTAATAAGGGCATCAAGATAATACATTCCTACCTGCTAGCATGGATGCTCCTACTTCCTATCATTTTATCCTAATTCACATTATTTATACATTTCTAACTAAGGTCATGTCTTTGATAAGCAACAATTTCGCCATTTTCATGTTTAATTAGCTCGTTTTAATATCTTTTCAATCTACCTCTCTTAGATCCATCCATAGTTAATTGGTTTGTAACACTTCTGCACTGATGTATCCGTGTTCCTCATCACATGTCTAAACCATCTTATAGGGAAATGTCATATCACGATCTAAAAATCTTAAAACATGTTTCATTGGTTATCTCTTTTTGGATAGTTGCTTAACAAATGACTTTTTTTGAAAACTTATGAACCTTTTAGATTACAGTCTAAATATTTCTTTGGAGCAAATGATAACTCTTCTGAAAAAATTTTAGAGCATGATTTAAAATCAATTAATATTTTGTCTAAGGTGGAACAATATACAAGCAAGCATTAGACTTGAGTATATATTATCCTTTCCTAGGTGTCGTTTGATTGGCAAAATAAGTTATTTTGTGATTTAATCCTTGATTTATTATAAGCTTCTTTAAAAAGTCGTAAAAATTCTAAATATGCATCTACAATACAATATATTTACAACAGGATATAAATATATGAATTATGACAATTTCACAAATAATCATGCTTGTGTCTATATGGTTGAAATGAATTATTATTACAAAATTTTAAATATCATAAATTAAACTTCATGATATTATTACAAAATTTCACACGTAAATTTAAAATTCCATAATAAGAATTCTTTTTTAAATAAAAAAGGTTGTATTGGTCATATATCACTAGATCTTGCAATCTCTAGTCTAAGTAATTTAATACATGAACCAATACTAGTAATCATGTATCTATAAGTACTCTTTATTTATAATGATATTTAATATATAATATAATCTTCCTATTAACCAAAAATTAATTAAATGAACCAATATATGGTCAAATATATGTTAAACCAAACCAATCATTAACCCCCAACACGTATTTTAGTTAATAATAATTTAATTTTTAATAACACAAACAACTTTATCCCTCCAACTTTAGTTGTCCAAATTAATATTGCACTTAGTTTTTAATTCACATAATTAATATTATGTTAATTTATATTGGTGATTATCTTGGTGGACCCATATTTTGGACGGTGAACTTTATCTACGATTTGGTCAACTTTATAAAAAGGAAAATAAAAAATAGTAAAATATATAAAGATAACCACTTTAGTAAAGATAATTATCTTGCTTACAACTTCATTCAATAACAATCGTCCATTATTAATTTGATATAAATATTAAAAATAATAAATAACAAAAATAATTTTATCAGATTATCCTTTCAGTATAATTAATAAAAAATTTTAAAAAGTATAATAGAGAAATAACTATAATTAATGATAAGGGTAAATTAGTTAGACTTGATTTTATAAAGTAAACAAATATTATTGAGCATCTATTTTTAGTATAGTAAACGAGCGAAGATAGACGAGGAAAGTACTTATTCATCCTTAATCAGAAATTCAAATTCTAATATGAATAATCAAGAAGCGAAGTGAGACTTTCTGCAGCAAATTTCATTATAATCAGGCCTTAATATAAATATTTGAACACTAGGTGAAAAATTAAAGCAAATATGTCTTCTAAGAATTGGAATTAATTATATGATATTTTTTATTTTTTAATAACACATATCATGTCATAATCATATTAAAAATAAAAGTAAAATTAAGGATTACTTGTTTATTTATTATAATTTTTATATGAATATGTATTTGATATTCTAAATTAAATAATAGTGAGAATATATTGGATCAATAAACTTTTAGAGTACATATTTTAATAGGCTTGGTTTCTAAGCATGTTTTGTTATCTTCCTTTGTTGGGCATTTGCATGTGACATGGATTTTGGCTACCTATTTGTTTTCTTAGTGCAAGTGTTAAGAAGATTACAAAAGCAATAACATGGTATTAGGTGCCACTAATGTAACAATAATGATATATTCAACATGATTTCATTGACGTGAAATCTTAGAAGATGTTGTGTACGTTGAGTTTACCTTTAGTTTGTATTGGAATATGACTATTTTGAAAGACTTTCGACTCAAAAAAAAGCACATAAATCAGGGATGAAAAAGTGATATTAATAATAATAAAGAAAGTTACAGTAGCAGCAACAAATAATAAGATTGTGAATTCTATCTACATTATTGTGGATGTGGAATACATTATGCATTTGTAGATATTGAAAATTTGTAGGACTCCATTATTTCAGTTAGGGTTTCTTGGAGACTACTATATCTTAAACCTGATTCATAACTATTTAAACGGTAATGTATTTCCTTAAGGACACCTCGAAAATCCCATAAACTCTTGGGATATTCATAGAGAGATCAGAATATACCAAACTCTTCTTGAATATCAAATATTTGAAGAAGATCCACACAAATCCTTTCATGGAGATCAAATTTAAATCATCCTAGTTCGAGAAATACACCACTAACGATCCTCGAATTACGAAGAATCTTATGAGAGACGAATCAAGGGATAAACAGATCTGTATACATATTGTTTATGACTAAAATTACGTTTCTTCGTATTTTATTTATGATTGCAATTTATATTTTATCACATTAAAATTTGTTGCAAACAGTATTATTTGAAAATCATTCTCTAATTGAGTGAAAGTAAAATTAGGTTATAGATATCCACAATAATTAATTAATTATGAATATGATTGATATAGGCATGTGTACCAAATACTTAATAACCCTACCATGATCATCATGTTCTTATTGTACTATGAACAATAATAGTTCCTTAGATAATTTTATTCTTCATTATGTATGGCACTTTCACAATCATAATCATATTTAATTTCCTATGTACTAAAATACATAATAAGTTTGTTATATATCATCTAAGAATGTGATGACTTTTGAATAGTCATTATACATCGAACCTAACTCAAGATTATTCTAGAATTTTAACACATGTTACATGAATTTGAGATGGTAAAATGAAACACCACAAGAGTATAACAAGTGTGGCTAATAAATTGATTGATAAATCGCTAGCAACAATTTACGTGTTACCTTATTATTCATGAATGGATTAAAATAGATAATTAAATAAATAATTTGATTTTAATTTTAATTTCAGAAAATCGTATCATAATAATTCCTCCCTAAAGCATTCAAGGGGTTCTGAAATAAAACTTCTATTATGATATGATATTATGCTATGTTGTTTTTTCATTATTAATTAATAAGTTATAAGTTAATGAATCAGACGTTCAATACCTATATTATGACCTTGTGTGTTCATAACTCAAAAAAAATGATCAAATAATCGTTACACGACTAGGAAAAACTTTTTATTTCTTTTTTTTAATAAATAATTTAAGAAAAAAAAAAGATAAATTCCATAGAATTTCCTTTCAATTTCCATGAATTTCCCTTTTAATCCCTTTTTTTCCCTCTATTTTTGTCTTATCAAGGTTGACAAATTCTATATAAATCAATTATTGATGGGGTCAATATATGTACATTTCAAATGATTACAAATGAGAAAAATATGTGAACATCTTGTCTCTTTTGATAGAAACACCTTGTTTTCAAACAAATATATATGTCAAAAGTAAATTATTATTTTAAAAATTCAATGAAATAAAGAGAATTATTAAAACACTTTTCAAGATTTAATGTTGATATCCTCAAACCATTTAAAGTTTAACAAGATGCATTTTCTAATTTTTAAATGTTTTTAATTATTTTAAAAGTTAGACTAAGAGAACTTATTTTAACTATGGAAAACAATATAAAATATTCAAATTTCAAACCTTGAGCTTTCCACGCACACGAGTAACGTTACTATTAAACACGTAAATTTTTTAATAGAATCGGTTAGAAATATATCGATTTAATTTTGTAAAAAATATTATTATAAGCTAATTATTTCCTCTTCTTTTTTTTTTTCCTCATTTCATTTGTCTCCAATATGATCAAGAAAAGAACAAGATATTCAAATTATCTTAGCTTTCGTCTCTATTCATATTTAGCCTAGCCACAAGCAATCTACATTTTAATCTCGTATATTTTACTTCTTCGACATCTTACTAAGTTATTCCCTCATATTTTTTTTTTTGCAAAAAGCCGCTTCACAATGCTAAAAAATAAATCATATAAAATTTGTTTAGGTTTTGAATTTCTTTTATAAAAAAAAAAAAATTAGTGAAAAAAAAATATTATTTCTAAATTAACATCTGACATACTTCACACGTGTCAAATAAATGAATCCCTCAGCCATTCATGTCAGTTGATTTTTCCTTTTCATCTTCAATTCCGATGGTTCTCAATTCTCTAATATTTAATGTAGTATATTTAAGATTACAAGATAATAAAAATAAAAATAATATTATTAAATAATTATCATATAATATGGCATGTTTTTTACATGAACTAAAGAAGATAATAATAGCAGTGGAGTTAAATTTTCTATTAAAAATAAAATATAATAAAAGTGAGTATATAAAAAATTCAACAAAATAAATTTTAATAATAAAAACAGAAGATAAATAATTTATAAATTTTAAATTTGTATCAAAAGATGTTAATATTAAATTAAAATTTAATTTATATAAATGATGTAATTTTTAATAAAATAATATTGCTTAATACCTTTCGAGCAAAAATAATTCGATTCTTGCATAATAATGTCATATAAATTGAGACGTCGCATGTAAATAATATAGGAAGATTCTTGACTAATCTCGATAAACAAGCCACTTTTTGGTGATAATTTTGTAACTCATTTATTATTTCTCAGAGTTCAATATAATATTTATTCATTGAACAGACAAAAAATGATCGGACGGTCACAACTGAATAACCAAATCTTAGCCATTGATTTAACCTTGGACAAGAAGAAAGATGAATTATTTTTCTCTTTTATTTTCAATTTATATTGTATGATCTTTTTTATTAAATACTTGAATCAATTTTTTTTACTCTGAAGGTGCGTTCGGCACGGAGGAAAATATTTTTTAATTTTTTTTTGGGAAAATAAAAAAAAAATTGTGTGTGTGTGAGAGCTTAGTATGTGAATAAAAAAATTTATATATGATTTAGATTAGGGTTGCATATTGATCAGTTCGGTTCGAGTTTGAAGTTTATCGATTTGACTTATCAATTATTGACTTGTAGATATGCTAAATCGTTATAGAATCATTACGAAATTAACTTATTGATTTATCGGTTATTTGTTATTTATCGATTTGATTATCCGTTTAACCATTAAGATTTGACTCAAATTATTCTTTGTTGAAAATTACTTAGAAACAAGATTACAAATCAAATGAACTATACTCATGAGTTGATAACTGTATTTTGCTAAAAGACAAACACTAAATACAGTAGAGTAACTGAGAGTTTGAAACAGTTAAAATAAAAGTGAGAGATTGTATTTTGCTCAAAAATAAACACTATATACTGTAGAATAACTGGGAGTTTGAAATAATCATAATAAAAGTATGAAACTATTAAGAAATTTATATTCCAAAGGATACAAATATAATTATTTAATTTATTATAAATTAATCTATTAAATAAAAACCTAAAATTATTAAAAGCCAATAACCTAATAATAAAAAAATTTAAACAGTTACTAAACTACTAAACCAATAATCCATTATCTACCGAACCAATTTTCTTAAACACGTTGGTAAACGTTTTCAAAGAAATGCTTCAACATCACATTCATATTCACCAAACTTGGCAAACTCTTTTTTGTTTCTTCCAAGTAATTATATGTGACTTTAAAAACTAATTGTACATGTTAAATACATAATATCATGAATTCTCAAAATATAATTGTACAAGCAAAAACATAATACTCCCTTCGTTTACTTTTATTTATCATCATTTCACTTATTGAAGTCAAGCTGTATGAATTTTGATTAACACTTTAAGATGTATTTTTTCATCATATTAATATGAAAACGATTACAACCTATAACATTTTTTGTATAGTTTTCAACCATCTAAATTTTATATTTCAAATATTGAATTTAACTACTTCAATTTAGCTCTAAAGTTTAGCCAAGTTGATCTCAAAAAAACGAAACAATGATAAGTAAAAACGAACAAAAGGAATATCATTAGTATTCACGTGAAACATATTTGTCTTCATTCATACTAATTATTTTTTCACTCGGCTAAATATGTATACAAGGTTATTGAAATTTATACTAGTAAAAATGTCTCGAATGTCCTATAAAATTAATTGAAGTGCATAGTTATCAATTTTTTTTTTCTTAAAAACCCACACTATTTGTCTCCATTGATAAAAGTAATAAATTTAAAATATTTTTCTTAAATCTATTTTCTTTTATATTCCATATCAATTGCATTCAATTACTAGAATGAAAAAATAACTTTAATAAAAAGAGAGACAAGAGCAAGGCAAGATGTGTGCACACAACAACTAATTACAAAAACTATAAGGTTAAAATCTATTTTATACAAAATAAGCAACAAAAAATTAACAAGACAATATGGGCACCACAATAAATTAGGAAAGTTATGGGTTTAAAATCTAATTTGTACAAAATACGTAATAAAAAATTAACAAGAAAAAATGGGTATAACAACAAATAAGGAAAGTTATGGGGGTTAAAATCTAAGCAATGAAAATTGTGAGTGTTTGAATAAAAAGGTATTTTTTTTCTAAGTGAAAATAATAAATAAAAAATTAAAGTTGTGTTTGAACATATATGTAAATTGGAGTTTTTGAATATTTATGAATAATTTGAAGCGAGAAAAGAGAAATAAATTTCTGAAATCTTTGAAATTTTATGATCAAATGCGTATTTCAAAATTCTATTTCAAGAAAAAAATTAAAAGAAAGGCAACTCAATTCACCATTGTCATCCCTTTGTTAGTTATCCCATCAATTACTTATCAATAAAAACGAAGAAGCAAATTCAGCTAATCCTCTTATTTCACTAAGCAAATTTTATAATAACAAAGCAAAATAAGAGCAATTTAAATCGTGAAAATAAAAATTGTCAAAAATAATACAAGCGTCTTGCCGCTAGATGAAGCAAATCCTAATTTGTGCAACAAAATAAGCAATAGAATATTAACAAGACAAAGTAGATGTACAACAAGAAGTTAGGAAAATTTATGGGGGTTAAAATCTAGTTTGTACAAAATAAGCAATAAAACATTAACAAGACAAAATGGATGCAATAACAAATTAGGAAAGTTTGGGGGTGAAAATGTAGTTTATACAAAATAAGCAATAAAAAATTAACAAGACAAAATGGATGTAATAACAAATTAGGAAAGTTTGGGGGTTAAAATGTAGTTTATACAAACTAAGCAATCAAAATTCAGTAAAAATAGTTATCCATTTGCTTATATATAGGCCCCGCCACAACGTAGTCAGTTGATTTTCCACTGTGTGTGTGTGAGAGAGAGACACTGTTGGGGGGGTGGGGTGACGAAAGAGGGAGTTTCAGTGAGAGAGAAAAAGGGGTTCACCGGCGGTGACGGAAAATGGAAGTGCCGGTGAAAAGTTCTGTTTTTTTCCGGTGATTTTACCGTGCTGATTTCACTTTCCGGCGAGAACTGGAGAATTTTCCGGTGGTGCCTACCGTTTAATATATACATCTGCAGAAACAAATTCGGGTCTGGGTATGACCCGGTTTTTTTAAAAAAATGGTTTTTTTAGTACTCTAAATCTCAATTTTGTCCTCATCAATCATGAGTTGGTATAAAGAAACTTGATTTAAATTTAGTGGATTTTCTCAAATTTTAGACCCTTTGAAGTGTTTGATGTTTTCTGGGGGTTTTTAGTTGAATTTTAGTGTCGTTAATTGGTGATGGTGGTGAAGGTGCATGAATCTGAAGTGGGGTTTGAATTTTGAAGCTTTTCTTGAGAAAGGGTTTTTTTTTATGGTTAAGCTGCTTAAAGTTGTTAGCTTTTTTGCTCTTCTGATAGAAAAGTGAACTCTTTATCTTCCATATTGATATTTTGTTTTAGTAATGGATTAAACATTTGTTGAATTTTTATTCTCTGGCTTGGATTTTGAGTTCTTGATTCTGTTTTCAGAGCTTAAAGTTTGAATCATTTTTGCAAAGTTTGATCATTTCTAGAATCCCTTTTGGATGAAATGGCTGTTTCTTTGACTCGTTTGTCATGGTGGTGGTGGGGTGGGAAAGAGAAGGAACCAGTGTCTAATGGGTCTTCAATGAATCCCTTGCAAGATTTTGGATTTGGATTGAAGGAACAAAGTGATAGTTTGAAGTTTAAATCAGTGAGGGGGGCTAATTTAGCTTCAACTACTAGGAAAGTGAAGAGGAAATGGAAGAGTAGAGAGGAGAGAAAGAGGGTTGATAAGAAATATGATGTGGTGTTGGTGCCATCAGATGGTGTTTGTTTATCAGGTTCAGAATCCGATGACTCTGACTGGTCGATCGGGTGGCTGGAACCACATGCCCCTGATTTCCAGAATGATGATGAGGGAGATGACAGTTTTGCTGTGTTGGTTCCTTGCTACAGGCATGATTGTAGAGAGATAGAAGAGCCAAACAATCAGTTTTTAAGTGCCATTGAGAATCTTTCAAATGAGTTTCCTGCTGGTAAGAGCTGTAGATATGTTCTTTTTTTTTTCTGCATTGATTCTGTAGCATATCTTTCTTTTGGTATATGTGGCATCTATAAGTAAATCTGCACTGTTGGATTATCCATCTTTGATGACTATGACCCGAAATTCATTATGCTTGTTTCCAACTGCTCTAACAATAGTAACTCCTCTGGAGCTGAATTTGTTAAATTAGTTGTGTTAGTAAATGCTTTCCATTCTAATCGATTGGTTTTATATCTAGTATTTTCTGCCCTTGGATGATAATTTTTAGATGAGGGTCTTTCGGAAATAGCCTCTCTGTCTCTATGAGGAAGCGATAAGGTTTGCATACATTTTACTCTCCCCAGACCCCACTTGTTGGATTTTACTGGGTATGTTGGTGTTGTTGTAGTTGTGTTAGTAATGTGTGGACTGAGAAAAGATATATATGAGGTTGTGTTAACAATCATAGCTTAATAGCACTAAAAATAGAAGCCGTATCCCATCAGGGCGCACTTAGATAGAGTAGTATCATTGGATTTAGATATTAATGAGCAATAGTTGCATAGGAGGATGGATAATATTAGTGGTGTAGAATTGATGAGAATATTTGATGTTATTGAACTACAATCAACGAGCTATATTTATCCTTTCCGTTGTTGTGCTATATGAGCTGAGGGTCTTTTGGAAACATCTCTCCACAAGGTGGTGGTAAGGTCTACGTACACTCTACCTTTCCTAGCCTCCACCTGTGGTATTTCACTAGCTATGTGTTGAATTGTTGTGCAATTTGACAATATGAACCAACATAAAATTTCGTTCTTATGTAATATAGTGAGTTCTAGGTACTCCATCCGGGTGATGTTATCCCTTTCCAATCCATCCTTTTGTTTCTCAAAAAAGCTTATACAAGGAGAGAGCAGTGGACATAGTACTGACTTTTCCTTTTATTTTTAATGCTATTGTTTCTCTCCCTCTGTAGTTTCTAAACTTAGCCTAGTATTTGCCTCGAACCAAATTTAATGCCTGCAGAATTAGTTTATGAGTTCTTCTAGATAGTTACTGTGTATCATCTTTATGTCAGTCTGTGTAGTCTCTATAAGTGAATGTGATCGTGCCTGAAATTCTTTTTATACTTGCAGAGGGTAAGAAGTATATGGAGCAATGGCTGTCTTCTCTTCAGAATTTTTGAATATACTGCAGCTGCTCGTTTTCTGCGCAGTAGGAATTTTCTGAAGCAGGGTCTATCTTTTAGTATATGAGATATGCAAGTTCTGCAGCAACATTGAGTAATAGTGACAGCAGGTCAGCATTTTCATTTGCGAGAGACATATAATCAAGTTTATTGTGGCACTGATCTTTGGTTACGAGCTCAAATACACAAACCGTTGTCATCTTTAAACTTTGGAGTTGATCAACTTCTGTTTGAAGGGGGGAAGGAATTTGACATATCAGGCTGTTTTCTTAGGGTAAATATAGCTAATGTGAATATGGGAGTAGTAGTATGCTTTTTGACTGCTGCTATTGTAAATAAATCAGACAAGTGAAACATCATTGTTTACATCTTGATTATACATATTAATGTTATATATTATGTTCTCACTCTTGCTAATTTGCTTCATCTTTCTTGGTTCATTCTTTTACTGCATGAGTTGCACTGGCCATATGGTGATTGCCTAGTAAGAGTTTTCTCTAATTTGTTACAGCAGCCAGAAATTGTTTTAGAAAAGGCTTGTTAGCATTCCTATATGCCACTGTGGTTCCACATTTCATTCTCATGAATCTATTCTGTGGAACCTCTTAGTCTTATTGTTCATGCCTTGTATTTTCTCTGGGTTGAGGGTCTTCTAGAAATTGCCTCTCTATCTCTATGAGGTAGTGATAAGGTCTAAATACATTTTATCCCTTTTAGATCCCACGTGTGGGAATACACTTGGTTTGTTGTTGTATAGTGCTTGACAACCAAGAATAAATTACACAATATATGGTCAAAATTATTATTTTTTATGTATAATATCGTAGAGGATGATACCTTTTGGTTTCTATGTGTATTTGCCTCTCCTTAAACCTTTTATGTTTTTGGACCATCGGCGAAATACACATCGTTTGCTTCATTAGGGCACTACTCCAAAAGCTGGTGAAAATAATCGTTATAATCTAAGGTCTTCCACCAACAAGAACTTTTTTATTTGTCAAACTTTCTTTCTTTACCTAGAAAGTTATTCTGTAAGCGAGATTTTTAATTAGTTCCTTCAACAAGATTTCAAATTTTTTTTTTTACGTATAATATCGTAGAGGATGATACCTTTTGGTTTCTGTGTGTTTGCCTCTCCTTAAACCCTTTATGTTTCTGGACCATCGGCGAAATACACATCGTTTGCTTCAATAGGACACTACTCTAGAAGCTAGTGAAAATAATCGTTACAGTCTAAGTTCTTCCAACAAGAAATTTTTTAACTTGTCAAACTTTCTTTCCTTTACTAGGAAAGTTATTCGGTAAGCAAGATCTTTAACTAGTTTCTTCAACAAGATTTTTCTTAACTTGTTGGACTTTCTTTCCTCCTTCCTTTCCCTAAGAAGGTTATTCGGTAAGCAAGATATTTGATCATGTGCGCCCATTTTTCTTTTCTTATGATGAAATCACAATGAGTTCATTTGTTGATTTCTCCACTCAAAGCCAAGAATGGCTAAAATAGATGAATTTGGACCATTTATGATGTTGTATTGATTTCAAAGCCCCATTTAGACACAAATTTGATTCCAACACTTGATGTTTTGCAGGAATGGCATGTGACCATTGCCACTAAAGGGTGAAAAGTGATATGACAAAAGTTTAGCTTTGATGTATTCTTTGTTAGCTCTTCATAAAGTTCTTAGCTTTCTTTTCCTCTGCACTTTATAAAAAGTTCTCAACTTTTTTCCACCAGGAGGTTTCTGCTAAAGGGTAGTTAAAACAAAAAGAAATAGACCCCACTTTTGGTATTTGAGGTTGCCAATGGGACATGTTGTGATATAAAATAAATGGCCATTAACAATTTTGTGTCCATTGCACTTATGATAGGTTGTGGGGTGGGGAAGAGGGGGGGGGGGTGTTGTGGCTATTGTTTTCTATGTGATTGGTTGCTTCTTCACCACATGTTAGTGCAAAGAATAGTTTGGATAACTATAAATTGTGTCAACCTTGGTTGTTGTTTCCTACTTGCGTCAAGTGGTTTCAACTCAAATATCTCAGTCTCAAAAGCAGAAAAATATTAGATATAGACTAACGATTAAATATGTCGTAATGATCAACGAATCTTAAAAAGTATATTTTTTTTCAATTTTCTAAATCTTCATGAGGCAACACAATAGTTAAAAACAGAAGCGTCGCGTTAGTAGTCAATAAAATGAGTGCAAATCTTGATTAACTAAGCCTTTGTGAGGCACCATTTTATCATGCAGGCAACGATCCCTCTGTCATCAGCAGAAGTGAACAAGAATCATGTTGTGAAAGATGATGAATCATTATCTATATAGAGACGAAATTTTTATCATCATCTATAAATAAACAAATTTAACATTTACTCGATACCCATGTTGGTGGGATCACATGAATACTAAAAGAAAAAGTTATTGAGGTGTCTAGTTATATTCTTATGGATAAAATTTCAAAAAGAGATTGGTGTCTTTAGCAAATGTCACTTTCATTGATGTTCCTTCTAATCCAAATAAATGTTGATAAACAAAAGGGATTTTGACAAGCAATTATTGATGATAAAAATGACATTTTTTTTTTGTGATTCTTAGATATAATCAATTTGTCTTTTCTCAATTCAATTGCGTACTTGAAACATTTTTGTCACGTAAATAAAAGATGGATTTATTCCATTTGATGATAATTACATGCCAAGGAAAAAAGAGTGATTTGTGGGATTCTTTATCTCTTTGTATTGATGTATACGATACGTTTTTTGAAATTTAAATTAGTGATATATAAATTTTGATTAATATTTTAAATAATTTTTGTATAGTTTTTGAATGTTGATCTAAATTTTAGTTTTAAAATACAGAGTTGATTTGATTTAATTTAATTTTAAAAATTAATTTTAAACAAATAACTAATGTCATATAAATCGAAATAGAGAAAATAATATCGTAGAAAGAGCGTTCACTAAACATATTTTTAAAAGACAATAATTATTAAGTTGTTCACTTAACTTAATTCTTGTGAATTTTGTACATTAAGACAGACAACTTGAATATAATTAAACTAATATATAATGTTATTTTTTTCCCTTCATTAAAAGGACGAGATACATGTACTTGATTCGCTCGATTTATTTATCTCCCAATAAATTCATATGTTTATAATAATATGGTAGTTTTTTTTTTTTTTTTGAAAAAAAATCAGTCATCTAATTATAAAACAAATTAGATAAAATAACTTCGACCTTGTCAACTGCTAATGAAAGAATGAAATTGGGATATTTACCAATAACTATTACGGTAAAAAGATGGAGATCAAAAGAAGATTTAAATTTATTGTGTCTCATAACCGAGAAAAATTATAGGGGTCATTTTGATTATTTATCACTTTTTAATGCATTTACTCCGAGGAACCACGATTTCTTCATGACCTAATGAGACAGAGACTCAATGGTGGAACGAAATACAGGTTACTTTGATTCAATCATACATCTTGAAATCAGCTTAAGTATTTTTTTTTAATTATTATTATTAAACTCTTGTAGATTCATAATAAGCATATCGAAATTACTGCATATCAAATAACATCAAAAGTATTGATTTCAGGAGATGAAGTGTCTAATGTTTTTTCACGTGGAGAACTTATTGGATTGTTACGAGCAGAACGAATGGGACATGCTTCTTCAAAAAATCTTTATCCACCTGTATCTATAGTATTACTTATACCTATATACTATAAATATAAAATTTCTCCATTTCGTAAAAATACCAGTTGAGATAAATTAACTCTTTTTGTTCTCCTGTCTTGACTTTTAAAGATTCACTCTTAATAACCTCTATCTCTTTCTCAAAAGCCTCATTTGAAAGTAATTTTAAAACGTTCAGTCAAACTTTAATTGTTGCTCAAAATAATTTCTTGCCAATTTTTATTTTTATTTTTTAAAAAATATTTTTCAAAATAAGTCGATTTTAAAAGTTTGGCCAAACTGAAAAAATTCACCAAAATGACTTATTTCTTTCATTTTCTCCTGTATAATATTTGGGCTGGTTTATGAAGCCTATGGCAGAAATTGGGCTCTTCCTACATGTTACCCCTTTTGGGCTACTTGTGAAATGATAAAAGCCCATTAGTTCCTACCCTTAATGGCAATAGAATGCTTGATCTCGATGCGATGATTATTTTTTGAATTTTATTTGTGAAATTTGAAATTTTACAATAATAATTATTTTTCAAAAACAAAACCGAAAAGTGACTTGTGCGCGCTATTTACACCGATCTCGATCAACGGGTGATCCATCCTTTCTCTCCCTTTCGTCATAAGGCGTGGTCTGACTCTGAAAAAAGAAATTCTTGTGTCATTTATTCTTAAAATATATTGAAAAATGCAACGCTTTCTTCCTTACCTAGGTTGAACAAGAAGAGATCAATAATTTCTTTAATTTAAAAGATTTTTATAATTTCTTTAATTTAAAAGATTTTTCTGTTGTTGCTATCTAATAATAATAGGATAATATTATGTAGTATGTAATAATCATTCAACTTTAGTGTTATTACTTATAAAAAAAATAGCAGAAAGGATTTGTCAATCATATGATTTTTAATAATTAAATGCACTAGATTGATATCTATATCAAATTTAAAAAATTTAAAGTTGACAATTGAAATGATGATACCTATTATTAAGCTATTCTTAATTATGGTTTAAGTAATAAATATGTCTACCAAAGATATACATCACATTTATTTGATTGATGTGAAAATTAGGTGTGAGTAAATTTTATAATAATTGAGCCACATAAGTTGAGTTACGACATAGGTTTTATAATTTTTCATTAAGATTAAGACGTCTGAATCTGAAAACACATTTGAATGATTAGAATCCTGGCTTTAGATTTGAGCTGTAAACGGTTAAGATCATTTGTTTTTCAACATCTGAATATGCATTATTTGTTTATATTTAAACATCATAAATATATAATTTAAATAAAAAGGTAGGTCATTAACCATTATCTTTTTTCAAAGCATATATATAAAAAGAGGAGGTTATGGGATTTATTCCTCCTTGTTTGGCTTAAGTTGTGGACATCTTATTGGTCTTCTTAAGCCTTAATTTCATAACTGAAAATTAGTATTAAAAAAATATGGAATGGAGAATTGGATTTGAGAAAATCTAAACAAGATTTGATAATTTATTGGTTGAAGAAAAAAAATATTAGGCTAGTTGATTGATAGTTGAAAGAGATGAGGAAGAAGGAAGTTGTTTTGAGAAAGAAAAAAAAATAAAGTGAGTTTGAGAGAGAGAAATAAAAGCGTGAGTAAAGTCTAGGTGGTACTAAGACTCTGTCATAGATCTGATTCATTCGGATTCAATAAGAGATTTTTAAGTAGAAAAAATAAATGCACTTAATGATCTAAAGTTTGAGTCATTCAGATTCAGACCTTCATTAAGTGCAAACAAATGAAACCTTAGTCACTATCAATCACCATCAATATATCCAATGTAATTCTACAAAGTGGGGGACTGAGATGATAGAGTGTACGCAAATCTTATTGTAATAACCCTTTTTGGGTCGTGACACTTATCCCTGTATTAAATGTAGAGAGGATGTTTTTATAGATCAAAGTAAGTCCCAAGCAATACAATGAAAGGAATAATTGAAATGAAGAAAGTCATGCTAAATACTATAGACAACATGACAAATCATCCTAAATAATAGTCATTGCAGATAAAACAATAATCAAAGTATAAAAGAAACCATGTATAATGATCGAACTCAAAAGACAAACAACTGCAAGAATAATACTATGATTAATAGTACAACTAATAATATAAACGGATACGCGCTACAACACTCAACTATCTAATTGACCTCGTAGCCTAATTTGTGTCCTCCATATATATAATCTCCTATCTAAGGTCATTATGTCTTCGCGGTAAGCCAAAGCTGCACCGTATCCTGTCTAATTGATCACTTATCTTCAGTATTTCTTCAGTCTACCTCTACCTCTTCTGAAACCATATATAGCTAGTCTCTCACACTTACGCATTGACTTTTCTGCACATATTCAAATTATTTAAGTCTTATTTTTCGCATCTTGTTCTTTATCGAAGTAACTCCTAGTCAGACACCACGTTATAAAATAAATGTGTCACTAAATGTTATGATCATGTTATATTAAGGGTGGGGGTGGGGTAAAGAGTGGTTGGGTGGGGTTATAATTTGAAGGAGAGAAAAAGAAAACAAACAACAAAGGTCTACTTCATAAGTTCCTTTGGCATATTCTTTTTCTTTTTATGAAGCTTCTAGTTTTCTTTTTCTTTGTTCATGATGAAAGTAGAATATGTATTTATTTGTTTATTTATTATAATCACTAGATACTTTACACCCTTAATTGTAAATAGTAGTGGTACTAATTATTTTTTTTAATATTATTAAGAGATCCCTTTTTCCTAGCTATTGAAATCTAAACTCAAGTCCTTATGAGTTGTATTTATATAATTAATCTTTTGAATACTAATTTATTTGATGTTGTTGTATCATGAGATCATGGCCCCCTTCCTTTTTAATGCTTATTTAATGAGCAAGAAGACCTATTCTAATTGAATTTTTCCAAAATAAAAAAGAATTAATAAAAACTCATGTAGAAATTAAAAAGATTAAGCAATGAATATCCTTAGATTTCTCCTAATAATAGCTTCTCTTTGGATAAATATGTATATGTAGGTAGCCATTTTATCTTTATTACATAGCATTTTAGTGAAATTTTTCGATATGAATTCAAATTTAATTGATCATTAATGATTAATTTGAGATGTCTCAATAATTATGGTGATATAAATAAGATCATTACATTTTAATCAGAAATTTCGAATTCAAGCATTGAAAATAAAAAAATCCTAGCAAAAAGCACTTTCTCATTTAATGAATTGTACACGATACAGATTCAAAATAACCAAGGTCTTGAAATGAACATCAAACTAATACTAACTCGAGGTATTGAATTCACTTGATATTGTTATAAAAGATAAGCCACTCCCAATAATTCTTGAATTATAACGTAAAAGTTGAATAATTATTCATAAAATTACTAATTTTGAGGGGTAAATTTGACAATAGTACTATATTTTAGGACATTGATGCAAAATTCTTTTAAATAGGTAAACCCAAAGTTAGTTAATGACAGGCCAAAAGCAGCTAAAAAGTTAGTTAAAAGAAGAAACTTTAGGCTTTTCCAATGTAATAATATTTAGTACAATAATAATTTTTCTTTTTAAAAGAGAAAGATATTTTCTTCTTTTGTTTATTTGTTTTCTATTTCTTTCTTCTTTATAGAGAATGTGACAAGTTGTTAAAAGAGGCCAGTGGATGCCATGTTCACAATAATCTAATTTCATAA
The DNA here is from genome assembly GCA_029948455.1 of Solanum rostratum. Taxonomy (NCBI): domain Eukaryota; kingdom Viridiplantae; phylum Streptophyta; class Magnoliopsida; order Solanales; family Solanaceae; genus Solanum; species Solanum rostratum. The sequence goes on along the minus strand of CM057053.1, from coordinate 1,675,382 downwards.
TTGGTTGTCAATAGCTTTAGCTTTGGTTTTGTCACAAAAGAAAAAAGGAAGGGAAATAGGAGGTTTGGTCCTTCAATTATGAACAAATTCAAGTTTTGATCTTCGTAAATTAGGATAGAAGGTTGTTAGATAATTGACTGTTGTCGCACTATATTTTGGAGAGGTGGGGCGCAAGCCTCCTTGTTTGGTCCCTCGGTTATGAACAAATTCTAGTTTTGATCTTCGTAAATTAGGATAGAAGATTGGTAGATAGTTGGCTGTTGTCGCACTATATCTTGGAGAGGTGGGGCGCTAGCCTCCTTGTTTGGTCCCTCAATTATGAACAAATTCTAGTTTTGATCTTCGTAAATCAGGATAAAAGATTGTTAGATAGTTGACTATTGTCGCACTATATCTTGGAGAGGTGGGGCGCTAGCCTCCTTGTTTGGTCCCTCAATGATGAACAAATTCTAGTTTTGATCTTTGTAAATTCGGATAGAAGATTGGTAGATAGTTGGTTGTTGTCGCACTATATCTTGGAGAGGTGGGGCGCTAGCCTCCTTGTTTGGTCCCTCAATTATGAACAAATTCTAGTTTTGATCTTCGTAAATTAGGAAAGAAGATTGGTAGATAGTTGACTGTTGTCGCACTATATCTTGGGAGAGGTGGGGCGCTGGCCTCCTTGTTTTGTCCCTCAATTATGAACAAATTCTAGTTTTGATCTTCGTAAATTAGAATAGAAGATTAGTAGATAATCGAGTGTTATCGCATTATATCTTGGAGAGGTAGGGGGCTAGCCTCCTTTCCTTTTCTCAATATTGGTAGTACTATTTGTTTAGTAATTGCGTAGTTTCTTATTCTTTAATGTGTATTACTATTTGTTATTTTATTTGCTTTTATGTCGTTATTTTATTGTCATAATTTTCTTACAATTTTGCTTCGAAAATATTTCTTTTGAGTCGATGGTCTATCAAAACAATCTCTTTACTCCACAAAGATAGAGTAAGGTATATGTATGTCACGACCCAAAAATGGGCGTGATGGCACTTGCTCAACCCACCAGAACAAGTCAGCCTAAACCCAACAAGAATATCAAAATGATGTGCGGAAGTACTAAATGAAATAGATAATCAAAAAGAGAAATCTTCGCAACCTTAAACACCACCCAAGGATTTGGTTGTCACGTGTACAAGCCACTAGTTATGCGGAAATCCAAAGAATTACAAAGTCTGAAACTGTCTTTCTTCTCAAATAGAACAAAGCAGAAAGGAAACAGGGTAAGAGAGTCAGCTAGATGACAGCAGCTACCTCTCTAAATCTCTTATACATAAAAATATTCTCCTGGTAATAAGGAATTCAACGGCGAAAACCGTTTCAAAAACGGAGCTAAAACGAGGTAGAAATCTCATATTTAAAGTCTCCAAAAAAAGACATCCGAACCAGCGAAAAACAGCAAATTTTACCTCGAACGGCGCGCCAAAATTAATTTCTGAAACTCCCATGGTGTTCCTCTCGGAAAAATACGCGATTTAGCCTTTTGAATCGCCCAAATCGGACCAAAATCGAGGGAGAAATCGTTGATTGAAGTTTGGTGGTATGTGGTTGGGTGTGAAGGAGTTACTTGGTTCTTCATTGTTTTACTCTAGGTTAGTTCCATTTGCTGAGTACCGTGTTGTTTTTGGTACTCACCCCTTGCTACATTTTTGTAGGTTGCGAGCCCGGTCCCTTTAGTTAGAATTTCCTCATTTCAGGATCGAGCTTCTGGATTATCCTTAAGGTAGCTGCTTATCACATCGGTGGACCTTCAAGGAATCCATTATTATGTTACGTCCTATTTGAGGACTAGACATTTGAGACATTTATTTTATTCGAGTACTATGTATCTAGAGGCTTGTACATGTGACACCAGTTCTGGGATGGTTGTAGTTTGGTTTTCCTATGATTATTTGCCATATTAGACTATTTCCTCTTCCGCTATCATTGTTATGTTTGGATCAGTAGGTGTTGGGCTGACTCGCCTTGGTGGGTTAGGTGAGTGCCATCACGCCCGAATTTTGGGTCATGACAATGTACATTTTATCCTAACTGATCTCCACTTATGAAATTACACAAGACCTGTTATTGTTGTTTAGTCTTTGTGATATGATATACGTACGACTCATCAAAACCTTCAATTAATTGAAAAGTGTGATTTTGATCTTTTTCTATAGGATACAAACGTCTCAAAGAGCTAACACTCCTTCCAATGATTTTCTTGTAAAGTGGAATGTGTTCTATAACATTTTTAACATAAAACATCGGTAATTAACCAATGAATCGATAAATAAATAAAAGTCATAAGCAAAGAGATAAAAAAGATTAAATGCGCTGAATCGAATATCACAAGGACTAAAATCTAAATTTGGCAATAGAAGAAGGACTAAAAATGCAATTGTCACCAAAATTATTTAAGGATAGAGAAGGGTCCAACATTTATTTTGGTGAGAAGGAAACTCTCAACCAATAGAAACTATAATTAGACATTAAGGGCAAACAAGAAAAACAAAACCAAAAACAAAACATCATAGTTTGTTAGTCCCTTTCAACTATGATTCCATTTCCTATAATTTTTCATTAACAAGAAAATTTCTCATGTGTTGGAACTCTTTCTCTTTCCTAAACAAAAAAAAGATATAGTCTTTGTTCTTGTAGGAAAAAAAGAAAAAGGAGGAAGAGTTTCATATTTGATTTTTTTTTTTTTTTGAAATTTAGTAGAAAGAAAAATCAAATTGGTTCAAAATGTTACAAAGAGCTGCAACTAATGCTTATTCATGGTGGGCTGCTAGCCATATTAGGACCAAACAATCCAAATGGCTGGAACAAAGCCTTCAAGGTATGTTTTTTTTATTATAAAAAGCCAAATGGGGTTCTGATTTTATGTTTTTTTTTTCGATATCGAAAGAAATATGATGATTAGAGTTTTGAAACTCGATGGATAATGAACCTGCCTATGTATTTTCAATGGGGTTATGATTCGTGATGAATAATGAGCTTGCCCCTCTACCCTTTAATGGGGGGTTCTAATTCTTGATATATAATGAAGAAAATGGAATTGTTCAAATGTGAATAGGTTATATTGTTGTTAGATGAAAAAAAGGGGTCTTTCTGCACCTAAAATTTAGTGTTGATAAATCTTTTATCATAAATTTTCAAGTTCTTTTATGTTCTTTTTGATTAAGAAAAGATATGTTTCAATTTGATTAAGAATATTGGCACCTAATATGAATCAAATCATATTGCCATTTACTTTCAATGTTCTCTTGTAGTGTCATTCTAAATGTTTACTTAATATGGTTTTGGCTCGTTACAACGACTATATCTCAGTCTCAAGCAAGTTGAGGTCGGGTGTATGAATCATCACTGACTATGTCGTTCCATCAAGCCCATCTCAAACCAATGGTTTTGGCTGGTTGAGTGTGGAAATCGGAATTTCTAATTGTAGCTCTGTGTCATTGCAGATATGGAAGAAAAGGTGGAAGATGTGATCAAGCTCATTGAAGAAGATGGAGATTCATTTGCTAAAAGAGCAGAGATGTACTACAAGAAAAGACCAGAGCTAATAAACTTTGTGGAAGAATCTTATCGTGCCTATCGAGCATTGGCTGAACGATATGACAAGCTGTCGAGGGAGTTGCAGAGTGCCAACAACACCATTGCTACTCTTTTTCCAGAACAGATTCAACTAGCAATGGATGAGGAAGATGATTATGGTACCCCAAAAATGCCAAAGAGTTTCCCACAAACACCAAAAAGTGGTGCAAATATACCAAATGTTGTTCCAAAGGCTCCTGTTAAAGACATGAAAGGTCTGTTGAAAACAGGCACACAGCAATTTCTAGGGAAAAAATCAACTAACAAAGCAAGAGATGCAAACAAAGAAGCACCAAAATCTGGTTTGACAAAAGACGAGGCGCTTGAAGAGATTGACAAGCTCCAGAGAGATATACTGTCTCTGCAAACTGTGAAGGAGTTTGTGAAAAGCTCTTACCAAAGTGGGATTGCTAAGAGAATGGAAATCGAGCAGCAGATTGTGGAGAAGCATCAAAAGATTTGCAGTTTGGAGGATGAATTTGGTGAGGCTCGGGTTATTGAGGATGATGAGGCAAGGACCTTGATGGCGGAAGCAGCACTAAAATCGTGTCAAGAAACATTGGCTCAGCTCCAGGAGAAACAAGAACAATCCTCTAAAGAAGCAAAAGATGAGTTCAAGAAGATCGAAGAAGCTCGTGAGAAACTCAAGTCATTCAGGCAAAAGTACTTGGGTGATCCAGCTGATGAAACAGATGCAGATGAAAAAGATGATGAATTTGCTGAAGTAACAGATGCATCATCACAATGCACGAGCCAAGAAGAAGTCGGTGAGCAAATAGAGTCGTTGCCTGGCAAGATGAACGAGCAATTCGATGCAAGCTCTATGTCATCTCTAACAGTGACACAATTGGCAGAGAAGATTGATGAGCTAGTAAATAAGGTGGTCAGCTTAGAAACAGCAGTTTCAACACAAACTGTTCTTATTGAAAGATTAAGAACAGAAGCCGGTGGACTCCACATACAAATTCAGACTTTGGAAGACGATAAGGCAGCTACTCTGACAGAGGATACGCACAATCTGAATGTTAGAGTGACCGCATTAGAGGAAAAGTTGAAGGGCATTCAGGATCTAAACAAAGACGTTGAAAATCAAAACAGCAGCCTTAAGACTCACTTTGCTGAAGCTCATACCAGTCTTGGCCAGTTATCGTTCAAATTGACGAGTGTGAAACCCGATGAAGAGGTTGATGAGACGGATTCGTCTCAAGATGAAGAGGAGGATCTTACTGATATCAGGTCGAAAGAAGAGGCAGAAAAGAAAAACAATCATGTTTGTGCAAGTAAAGTTAACAAAGAACAAGATCCTGTTACAATTGGTAGTGATGAAGAAGTTCAAGAAGATATAAAAACCCCTAAGAAACACGTCGAACTTCTGGAGCCAACAGCAGCTGAAAAAGGTGAAGAGAATGTCTCATCTCAGTCTGAAAATATCGCTCATGATGAGCCAAAACCACAGGAAGACGATGAGAAGGACGATGACCTTACATGGCAGCAAATGCTGTTGACTGGTTTGGAAGATAAAGAAAAGATCCTCTTAACAGAATACACAACAATTCTCAGGAATTACAAGGAATTAAAGAGGAAGCTAATTGAAATGGAGAAGAAAGAAAGAGACACTGAATTCGAAGTCACGCTGCAGATAAGAGAGCTAAAAACTACTATTTTGAAGAAGGATGAAGAGATAGAAAGTTTACGTCTAAAGTTGAGCCTTGTGCAAGGAAATGCTTCTGAAAGTTCAGAGTCGAAACAAGAAAAACAGCCAGATCTCAATCCTTCTGATGATCAAAGCTTAAATCCTGAGGATTCGCCTGAAAAGGAAAACAAGGATGAACAGAATGTCAAGATCATTTTGATTGATCAACGTTCATCCCTCTCACCAGTTGAAGAGAAACTTCGGATGAACATTGATGCATTACTAGACGAAAACTTGAATTTCTGGCTAAGATTTAGCTCAGCATTCCATCAGATTCAAAAGTTCAAGACTACAGCTCAAGATTTACAGGATGAAATTACAACAGTCAAAGAAAAGGAAACAAAAGAGGGCAGCTCCAAAACAGATATGAAATCAGAAATCAGGCCCATATATAAACACCTGAGGGAGATTCAGAATGAACTAACAGTATGGTTAGAACAAAGCTTGTCACTAAAAGATGAACTGAAACGTAGGTTCTCATCTTTATGCACCATTCAGGAAGAAATTACAAAAGCACTAAAGGAGGGAGTTGAAGAAGATGAAATCAGATTCAGTAGCCATCAAGCTGCAAAGTTCCAAGGTGAAGTTTTGAACATGAAACAAGAAAACAACAAGGTAAGAGAGGAACTAGAAGCTGGTGTAGAGCATGTAACTACACTTCAAGTAGATGTTGAGAAGACATTAAGAAAACTAGATCATGAGTTTGATGTTGGTGGATCTCAAACACAACTAAAAAACTCAGCAAGTAGGTCAAGGATACCTTTACGAGCGTTCATCTTTGGAACGAAAGCAAAGAAGAGCAAGCGTTCGTTTTTTCATCACAATAGGAAATACCAGATCATGAAAGGTGGAGTACCTTTATAGATGTTTTATCTTGATCTTGTTTTTTCTTTTTTTCTTTTCTTTTTTTGGTTTTCCCCTTTGTTCTCATAGTTTTCCAGGTATTTTTACATGTATCTGGATAGGCAAGGAATGTTGATTATACTTTACTTTTCTTTTCTTTTTTTTCCTTTTTTTGGGTTCTAAGTGAGAAGTTTTTGGGGATTGTATGTATTGATTTGATGTGTAAGTTAGTGTAAACAGAGAATTTATATAACAGTACCATTCTTCAAGGTGTGCAAGTCTTTACTCAGTTGGTAATTGATTACATAAACTGAATATATTTCCCCCTTTATAATTCTGAAGGAGCTTCATCTAAAAGTCGATTTACCATCAACTGTGCAATATAGCAAGAAGTAATACAATACCGCGAATTAGTAGCTTTGGAACAAGAAAGGTTTAGCTGCACATACAACTGAACAATCAAAGTTGCCCATGGATAAATTTATTTGATATTGAACGTGTGATAGTTAGTACAATATGCCAGAGCTATTAGTAGCTTTGTAACAAGCAAACTTAGCAGAACATCCAACTGAACAAGGAAAGATGCCTATGGACATATTTATCTTTATATACCTTAATATAGACTAAGCAAGCTAAGAAGTTCTTCGTAAAGTCTGAATAGCTGTAGCAATTTCCTTCTGAGTTCCGAATGAGAAATATGGATCTAAACCTCACAGTTTGAAGTTAGTCTCCTTTGGTGGTCGTGTCAAATGAGATACGTGAAACTACTTTTGCTCCTCTTTCTTTGGCCATGTAAAGGCCTATGTGATGCATCAATTCCTACACAGCAGATATAGCAAATGATGAGAAAGGTGAAATTGTGAATAGATAATAGATATTTGTTCCTGTGAAAAGGAAGAGTACCCATGGCTCATGTTTTTGATCGCTAATAGCCTAGTACACTTGAAAAGGAAACAACTTATTGCAGTTCGTCTGAGGAGAGAAATTAAATTAAAAAGAAGTCTTGAAAAAACCTTGTGGTAAGAAAGTGTAGTGATTATAGTAGTGGGAAAAATATTATGCAATTTCAGCAAAAATACACATAGACAAACAACAAACCAAATATGTAGTCTCAGTTTCTAATATGAAGAATATCTGTCATCCATCAAATAAAACATATTTGTCCTTTGCTGGATATATTGTTCAATAATTTTTTGACTATTATGCTTTACTTGAGTTGACCTGGAAACAGCCTGTTTACCTTCACAAGGTAGGGGTAAGGCTATGTACACACCATTGTTATTGTTGGTGTTGGTGTGATTTCTTTGAGAATTACAAGAACACTAAAAGCGTCAAGTGACACTGTGATATACAAATATCATTTTGCAATGCATGTGTATACTTGTTAGCTCACCTGTGGATGAGGTATAGCTCCTTTTACATTTCTGGCAATCTGGACTGGCAGATCAAAAGTAGCGCAGCCAGGGGAATATACAATCACATCTTTCAGGGAAGAGAGAAACCCACGGTTCCTTGCAGATAAGGCAGAACACACAAAATCAAGCACGCATATGTCCGTGCATATCCCTACAACCAATATCTAAACCAACATATACATACCCAAAACATCAGCAGTCGGTTAATGTTTGTTATAAGACCAAATCCGAGATAGAATGGAAAAGAAACAAATGTTGATGAATTCATCAGATATGGTGATACTTACAGTTTTAATCTCATTTGCTTTCACCCAATTTACAAAGACATTGGATCCATCTTTCTCGATCGATCCAAGGAACCCATCAATACAATCCTTGCATCGCACTGTTACATTTGGTTCATTTTCCAACCACCGCAGAGCTGCAAATGATGATAAAAGACCACATTGACAAAATTCACTTTTAACCTGAAAGGACAAAACATGAAGGGAAGACAAGACTAACCAGGAACCAACTCAGATTCTTCTGTTCCAGTGATACAATGAGGAGGATGAGGTGGCTCAGGCACATCAGGATGATGAGAATCACGAAGAGCATAAATAGGCCATTTCTTCTCACAGAATATTTTTGCAAGTTTAACCGATTCATCAATCATCGCGGAAATTTGTTTATCTGGTGCCACCGGAGCCTTAGCAAAGAAAACAGCACAAAATCACAATCTAATTGAAAATGAACAAGATGAAGAATAAGGATCACATGAATTGCTTAGCCAAAATAATAATTGAAAAAAACAAACATTGGAACAACATACACAGAGAGAGAAAGAGAGAGAGAGAGAGAGACTGATACAACTCAGAGAAGATTACGTTGATTGAACGAAGCTCCCTAGTGGAGCTCCGATATAAAAACCTGTAAGGTGCAAGGTCCAATTATTACACAAGATTCTCTTCCATGCGGATCCCGATCCCAATAAATGGCAATGATTTAAGGGGAAAAAACAATAGACCAGCTTAATTACAAGCTAAAGTAATCCAGAAATCTAATAATAGCTTCATCTCTAACCAAAAGTACCTAACCTCACATGAGTTTTGCTTAACATATACTTACATTGGTAATTAGTCTTGCCTAATATCTAGAAGTAACAAGAACATATTTCCCAAAAGAAAAAGAAGAATAGAAGACTTCCATGAACAAATAATTGAAGAATGGCCGCAAAGGCTTAAAGTATGACTCATGGAACATCCAATTTAAAATTTCAAAATTTTCTGGAATTCCAAAAACTCCAAAAAGTCATTTTCACAATATTTATTAAAAATCACTCACAAAAACACAAAAACGGATTCTTATTTGTATTTATGTCCAAACACAACTTCAATTTTCAAATACCATTTTCAACTTGGAAAAAAAATACTAGTACTTTTCTCCAAATTTCACAATTTGTATATCCATATGCCTACTTTAAACTACGAATTTCAAAGTATTTCCTCCTCCTCCTCTTCTTTTTTTTGGTTGAGAAGGAAAATACTATGAATTTTAAATGTTCTAACTTTGATGAACAGAGTTAACCGGTAGCTGGTAGCTGTGCTGGTGCCCAGAATAGTCCATGTGCGTACAAACTGACCAGAACATCATAATTACTTAAGTATATATATATATAAAAAGAAGAAGTAATTTTCTATGTAGTATTTTAAACTGAAATCTACACAAACAGATCGATCCAAACAGAACACGACGGATGTAATATTCAGATTCCTCAAAATTCGATTTTCTTTTTTTATTTCCTATAAATCCAAAAAGATATATGCATCAATATGGAAGCTTAAAAACTAGATCAAATGATTGTGATTATAAATTACCAAATTTCCAGCGCCGACGGTGCAGAAGCCATTAACGATATCGACGAGTACGAGACCGGTGTTAACGTCGCCGGAGAGAAGCACCGGCTCATCTTCCTCCATCGGAATTTCACTCTTTAGTAAGTCAATCGCTGCCTGTCGCGCCACAGTTCCCATCACTGATTTTTTTTTTCGCTTATTTTTTGTTTCTTCTTCTCTGCTTTTCTTATATGGAATGACATGGTGCATGTTCTCACTCAAAGTGGCATCATTTAATTTAACACGATATTAAAAAATTATAGTATGAAATAATTTTAAATATTTATATAATTACAAATTATTTTATTTAAAAGAAAAATTTTTAAATTAAATTATTTATAATTAGAGTAAGATAAGACTGGAGTAAAGAGTTATACGAAAGGATAGAAACAAATTGAAAAAGTAATAGGGAACTGATCAAACAAGATATGACAAAACTTCGTCTCACCTAACCTTGTGATATAACATGTTAACGGGAGTAATCGTGTTTTTATATTTTATATTGTCATTTCATTGCGTAAGTTAGAAAAAGAAATATGAAAGAAAGAACAATTCATAAAAGGAAAAAGTCCAAAGTAGACATGAAAGTTCTTTGCAGTTGGAATTTGGAAACTGGAAGTGAATTTTTCTTATATTAAGACTACGTCAATTAAATACTTTTAACTTATAAAATGATTATTTAGATACTTTTAAAATTTATTTGTCATATTAACATCAAATATTCATGAGATAAGAAGACAAATTAAAATATTTAGATATACACTCTCGAAATAAAGTACTTATTTACTTATCAATTAAGGTAAATCCACCATGAGAAAGGCAAAGAAAAAGAGAGAGACAAAGAAGAGAAAGAAAGAGGAATTCAACCTAATTATTCCTGGCAAGACTATTTGACTTTACACGATATTTTTTATATTACAAAAAGACTTTGAAAAAGAAAATGTCACATTGAAAGATAATCTAGATGAAGTAGCATGCACTTTGTGACGCGGAGTACTCTTGTGCACCTACATCGTTCAACTCGCAGGCAAAGCTGCATGACGAAATATGCTTATTTCCCTTTGTTAGCATCTGGTGGTAGCTGTAGGCCCATAAGTCCAAGCAAGTTAGAAGCAGGTCCAGGAAGTCCATCTTGAGAAGAAAAGGAATCAAGCAAATTCTTTACAAGATTGAAATCCACATCTACTGGAGTGAAATCCTCTTCCATGCTTTCAGTAGCATTAGATGTTCCCTGATGCATATATTTGTTCAATGAGTGACTTTAGCAATTACATAGCCGTAAATAGAAATGCAATGTACGATAACAGTTTCCACTGTCTTTCGTTTATAATTTATAGAACAGCGGGGTGTGTCCGAGCAATAAGACACATGACATATTACAATAAACTCGTTCTCTACCATATAGACACCACTAGGCAACGGTAAAAGATTGGGGCAAATGAATCAACTGTAAATTTTGTATAGCAGGAATATTGCTACCAGCTGAAACCTGATCTAAAGGAAAGATGACAAAACGTATAAGATTTTATTGGAAGTGTAGACTACCTCATCTTTCTTGATGGACTCTCCATTTGCACGGACAAAGGTATTACTTAGTGTGGTGCCTTTCAGTTCTTCATTCAGAGTGTCCGAATACGAATGCATGAAAGCATCATTATCATCAGATGGCTCGGCAATATCACTCTCATCTTCAGATTCATCTGCATGTGCAAAGAAAATGTCAGCTTTTCTTACTTAGCATTCTTTTTATTACAAAACAACATATTACACAGATTGAAATTGGACAGGCAAAAGCTGCCATGGAGGGGTAACTGATCCTTCTTACTATTATTTCACCTCCTCACCAAAAGAGGAAAATGATCCGTCACCCCACTACCTTATCCCAACCAAAGCCCAACCTATAGTCAGAAGTCTCCCAACCCCCCCAAAGAAAAAGATAAAGAAAAACCCACCATGAAAAAAATGGAACAGAAGCAACAGAAATTGAAAGATAAACCAAAGGTTGTGAGATATCCATCTAGACTAGGAATTTTTGTTGGAACAGACCCACCGATAGTACAAATAAGCAACAAATTCTAATCTGCATGTAAAGTTTAATCGTGCTACCAAAAAAGATTGACTTAGAAGAAATTGAAAAAAATCACTCACCAAACTCCATATCCGATGATGACCCTTCTTCTATATCAACATCACTGCCAGTTTCTTCATTGCCCTGACGCCTCACAAATAATTCCATGTCTTTCATAAAGCGATCCACATCAAAGTCCACTTCCTTTACATTCCTATATCAGACAGAAGACTGGCCAAAATAAGTTACTGGTGCAGAGACACATGTTTTCTTTTCATTTTTTTTTTGGGGGGTGGGGGATGGGGCGTGGGGGGATGCTGCTAAAAAGAATATAGACACGATCAGATTAACCCAAACTAGCTCTCCTTTGACTTTGAATCATCTTATTTTTGTTCACAAGGGAACTTGTAATCGCAACCCTTCGGTGCACACAAGGTAAACCCTGCTTTACTGTAATAGCCTACAAACCACTCTGAATAGTAAACTGCGCTTAGGCAAGACCCGTGTGACAAACTCGACCAAGAAAGCATGCAGGGGGTTTCGAACCTGTGACCCTCCATTTGGGAGATCACTTATTCAACTAACTCGGCCACCCTCATGGGTAACTTCATATCAATTATTTACAAGGAACTTAATATTTATCACCAAACTGATGACAAAATCTCTTGCTTCATAACTATCTGATCTATTTTACCCTTGCACACCAGAATACACACCCCAGACCCCACTTGTGGGATTCCACCGGGTATGGTGTTGTTGTTGTACACCAGAATACACACAAAATTAATCACTATACTTAGCAAGTAAAATCAAAATAGCAAAAACTCAAACTATAACCATAAGATACTACAATGTAACCTCTCATCAGTAAAAAATAAAAGAAATCAAACATATGCCACTCCACGTGCTAAAATGAGAGAAATGGAGGTCAAACCTGTCTTTTGGAACCTCTGCACCTTCATAACTGGCCACTTTCGAGATAAATGCTTGCATAGACTTTGATATATCTTTTAGATCAAAATTATCAGAACAATTGCTGGGGCCATCCTGCACTTTCGATTTCTGTTTCTTTTTTGAATTGTACAGTTCCATCTCCTTTTGCCTCTCTTGAAGAGCAGCATTTAGCTCATCCTCCCCACCATAAAGCCATGAATCATCATCAGATGGTGGTAGCTCCTGCTCCTTAAAGTCATCAGCAGACTCGGGAAGGGCAAGGATCTCATCTATTCTTCGCACTGGAGCACTTAGTGTAGCACTGCTTTTTTCAATATTGGTTAGTGGCAGGTTAAGGAATACTTATGACACACAAAGGCGTCTCAGAAAAGAATCACAAAAACAGTAATATTAACATGTTGAGAAATAAGAGGAGAAAATAGTGAATCAAGCGGAGAGAAAAAAGTACCATTATAGTAAATAAATATGACCATGTCACCAACATTTCTTTTTGAAACTCATGTCACCAACAATTTTGATTGTTACTTAACAATAGTATCATTACAACAAGCTAGTGCATGCACCCTTCCTTGGGCAGGCTACAAATTAAACATATAAACACCAAATCCCAGATATCTAATCCCGTTGTACCAAATTCTAATCAGTCGTCAATCTGCATCATCTAGTATTTTACAAAAAAAAAAAAAAACTTTTATACAAACTAACACAATAGATACCTTTCTCTCGCATGCAGTGAACTGTTCTTGTAATACTCCTCAGCATTCTGCATCAATCTTTTATACTCCTTCGATCCTGGCAACAGCCCTTCAAAGTACCCACTTCGTTCTAGACTCTGCCTAAACGCATCCCAAGTACTCCCTTTTCCCTCCATCCCCTGCCTCTTTTTCAACTGGTAAATCATCTCAAATCCACAAGTAATCTTCATTCCCAGCTCAGCTTCCATATAAGCACCCACATCGCTCCTAGGAGGCAATGCAGGATAACATTTCGGCGCCTGAAATGTCTGCTGCACCAATTGTGCATACATTGCCCTAGACATCCTAACCACCACCTGAACCAGCTCCTCCCCACTACCCCCATTCCCCAAAAACCTCTCCATCTTCGCCGCAAACTTCATTGTATCAATATCTCTATCGTAAAACCCTTCAACAGCAAGTGAAATCAAGCAAGGTTCGTGCTTTAACACCTTTGCCACTGACACAGGAACCCTAACCCTAACCTTATGCACATTCTTCTCAGCTCTATTCGGATACTCCTTCAACCTATTCTCTAACTGACGCTGCACTCCCTCGGGTGCTCTAGTGCCACTCTCATCCCTTAACAAATTCAATGCTTCATGGAGTGATGGGGTTGTGGCTATTAGCGACTTAGGTATAATATGAAGAAACCCACCTCGGATGAAAACCCGATTCGTCGCTGTATCCGGGTTAACCCAACGAGGAAGATGAAAAGCGGTTTCGATCAACAAGAACTCGCCGTCACTATCCCAAACACGAATTGATACATTAGGGAAATGCTTTGAGGTTTGGAAAAGGAGGTAAACAACAAACCACTCGTCTTCGAGGTTGTCGCCGTAACGGAGTTTGCCGGAGAGGTGGGGAGGGGTGGGGGTGGCGGAAACGGAGAGGGTGAAGGGTTCGTGTTGCCAAATGTAATTGGAAGTGAAAGGAGAGAGAGTTTGGAGGATTTGGAGGTGAAGGGATTGGAGTTGAGAAGTTATGGTGGTTGAAGGGGAACTGAGATTTAAGGAAAAATCTGGGTATATGGAGAAGAATACGGTGTCGTCAGCTGGACGAGAGTTCTTCTGGGAGAAGATATTGGTGGAAGTGGAGGCGTAAGGGTGCTGCTCCGCCATGGTCGGATATTAGGTCGCCGGGAAATTGTACGCCGGTGACGGTGAGGCTCTGGAAGTTGGAAGAAGTAGTAAAGAGTAAAAGCTCGAGAAATCGGGAATTTTCCCTCCCAAGTCCCACCTAATATTGGTTTTGTTAGTTATTCGGGTTGGGAATATGGGCCGGATCGAGCACTTTAGGCCCATAAGAGAAACTCTCATAAAACACTACCAGCGTTGAAATAAAAACTTTTAAAATTCGTAATCTGAAATAATTTTTAGATATTTGTAAGATTATAAATAATTTTATTAATAATAAAATAAAGATTTTAAAATTAAAGTGTTTCTAATTATAATAACGCGACTTTCTTTTTGGAACGGTCTAAAAAAGAAAATTATGCTACATAAAATGGGACAGAAAAGGTATTATTTATTTGATATTTAGTGGTTTCAATAGTTACATAAGTTGTTTGAAATTATTTCTGGATATATGTATTTGGCAAATCATGTAAGAGTATCGGGGATATGTTGCCTCTTTTGTTCGCTTTTCTTCTTCTCTTCTCCCTCTTTTTCTTTGTTTTTATGGTTCACAATTTAATATATTTGTGTATTTAGTACATGATTCTATGAGTGTGTCATATAGAATGTGAAAATATATGTTTGACTGTATATATATAAGCTTGTATTGATTTTTTCGAGTTTATCTGTTTATTTAATATCAATTTTGATAGCATGCATCTAACTATACACATATAAGTATGTATCAATTTCATCTGGTGTATTTAATATCAAACTCATCCAGTGTATTCAATATTAAATTAATCCAATGTATATGATATCATCAATTTCATCACATATATTATGATATCCATTACCTAATGTATTTAGTATTAGATCCACCGTCTATGTATGTGTGTGTTTTCAATATATTTATGCACAAATACATATTTAGAATAAGAAATTCATAAATAGAGCGAAAGTTGATACATTTTTGCACGAAGTTTAGACAAAAATAAATGAGTTTACTCAATTTTTACATGAATTTCAATTATATATGCATGGACCTCGAATAAAAATAATCGAAGTTAGAAAAAAATAATTGAATTTCTCACCTAAGTACGATATTCTTTATTTTACTTTAGTTTTAAATTTTGCCATAAAGTATTTTTCCTACACCACCACATTCAAGAAGTTCCGTGACACTATTTTTTAGAATAATTACGTTTTTACATTTTTTAATTAAATTTTTATTAATTTAAAATATATTTTTTATTTATTACCTAAATGATATCATATTTACAAACATATGGTGAGTTCTCAAATTAGAAAATCATGTCTTATACATAAATTCATTACAATAGGAGGATAAGAACTAAATAAATGAACAAAAAAAAATATTGAATTCACACCTTAGTAAATAGTAATAGATATTTTTTATAATTTTCATGAATTCGTCTGTCCAACGAATTTCTTGAGTGTACGAGTTTATTTATCGCATGAAACAACTCGCAATATGAATCTAGCTTATTGATACGTTCAAATCTACAAACTCAAACTTTTTCCCAAATGACCTCCCATTTTTCTTCACAATAACTCTTCTTCATATGGTCATTGTGACCAAAATACCTCCAATAATGACCATCATTTTCATCTTGATAATCATAAATAACATAGTCATAAAATATCATTCCACTACTAATTATCGCTATTACATAAATAGAAAGACCAGCCCAAAACCCAAAAAGTGGATAAAATTGATAAACAAACCCTAAAATAATTGAAGAAATCAAGAACCATATAGCAAATCCCAACAAATTCTTCTCCAATGAATTATTTCTCTTTGGTGAAAGGGTCTGATAAACGGACGATAAATAGTGTATCAGAAAATAACTGAAGTATACAAATGAGATGAAAGCTAAAAAAAAATATTGATTGTTGGAATACGCGGGATATATTATACCGATAAAATTGAATATGATCAAGAAGGTTTGAACACAAAGTAATGTGAACGGTGTAAAAGTTGTCATTGGAGTAGGAGGGGTTTTTCTTCTTTTACTCTTTCCATTGAAATGATGATTCCTCTTGATTGTTATATACATTTGAAAATGAAATATGAATATAGAAAGAATCAAAAAGACTTTAAATTTGAAGACTAATTAGGTTCTTATATGGAGCTTATTTGTTTGTGTGTGTGTCATCTTTATATATAACTATAAACATAACTTGAAAATGACTTTGGGGGGGGGGGGGGGGGGGGGAGGAATTTCTTTGAACTTTCTTGGAAGATGTCTCATTTATTATAGTTGAGAATTGTGTTATGTTGATTCTTGGTGAGTTCATGGAAATGAACTACTACTTTTCATGAGGGTAATATGGTAAAAACAAATATATAAAAATAATGTAAAAGATTTTTTACGCGTTGTCAATGTATTCTAATCTGTTATAAAAAAAATAATCTTAATTTAATTCAGGCTGTGGCCGGTTAATGATTGTGAAGAGAATTACTTACAATTATTTTCTTATATAATTTTAAGGTGTATAATATTTCATGTTATTAGTGCATAAAATTTTTACTCATAAGAAAATTAAATATTATGTGAGTGAGCAAAACATAAAAAATTATATTATATATATAGATAGCGATTGATAGACTTTTATATTATTGGTGAAATATATAAGTAATTCTGCATTGCCAATATTTTCTACATCTAAATGTCGTACCAAATAAGTATAAAATTGATAATGTCAAAAGGGGGGGCATAAATTAATATCCTATTTGAAACTTTGGCCCAAAAGTAGGTGCTTGCCAATTCATTTGTTATTAAATTCAATCATTTTTTTTGGTGTATAAAATATTTCGTGTTGATAAATTTTGAAAAGGACCATAATTTAAGGAGTATAAATTCATACAGGCATTATTGAGAGCTTCCACGACTTAAACTCACAAGAATGAATTATTATGCAGTCGACAGTCTCTCTCTCTCTCTTTTTTTTTCCAGCTAGTCTATCATCTATGAATTAAGTATTTTAAAATATATCGTTATCAACTTTAAAAAGGTTATCAGATATTATTTCATATTGAGATGAGGACAAATAAGGATAACTATTTGTTGATCCCCAAGACGTCTTTGATTGATGTTCGTACTTGTTGGGATGTGGAACCTGATTAATAGGCTTTACTATTTTTTATTCTCCATGTATTTTGTAACAATATTATTATTAATATATATATAAATACTGTATCACTGTGGAGGTTACCCCACAAGGTGTTACCATGAATTGACTTTTCTCTCTCCCTGTAAGGTTACTAAAATCTTCTTGATTCTTCAATTGTTCTTCGAAATCACAAGGTGTTGTTGTAATCGATCCTAACAACACTTCGATCCATCGTCTGCACTTACTAAATTCGCTTTCAAAAATTAAATGAATTATAACCTTCCATATTGTATGTAATTAGGCTCACACTATGTCTACTTGATAAGTCTGGCGTCACACAAAGACAATTTTATTGAACCATTTCTGGTATTCTTAATTATATATGAATCACATATTATAACATTTTCAAATTAACTTACAACAATTATATATAAACTCAGTCCTCTATCTTTCCTTTAAGCTTTTGACTTGCGACTTATTTAGATAAAATAGTTCAACAATATTTTAATCCTTACTCTGATTAACTTCAATCATACTAATTTATCATATTTAAATCCCCAACTAAGGTGGTAATATATATTAATTAATTAACTACATTCAAAATGCATGTGGTTGCTCTACTTTCCCTCTGAACACGCACTTCCATATTAGAGACAATGTCGAAATTTAAAGTTTATGCATTCTAAACTTTCCATCAACAAATTTATTTATTAATTCATTTAGTTACTGATTTTACAATTAAATATTTATGCACAGTAGATTATCTGATACAAATACAATGTTTAAACATAAATTATTGGGTTCACCCAACCTCTATCTAATACTGTAGCTCCGTCCCTCCTCCCTTTTTTGGGAAGTTCAAATTAGCTTTGTCATTATTATTATTGTACATTGTTCTCTTGAAAAACAATTTCTCTAATTTCCATCTTAACTTTAGTAAGTCATTTGATTCTTAGTTAATATATGATTATTGGATTGGATTCATTTTAACACCTAACATTGAGATTGGTACTCTGTGAACAAACATACATACTTTATTATTTTAGAGACAAGATTACATACAATATTAAATGTTTATAATTCGATCCTTTTTCAAATCTCACATATAACAAAAGTTTAGTACAATAGACCGTCCTCTATGACTCAAACTTTTTCCCTAATCACCTCCCATTTTTCTTCACAATAACTCCTCTTCACATGAACATTGCTACCAAAGCACCTCCAATCATTACCATTATTTTCATCTTGACAATCACAAATAACATAGTCATAAAAAGTAACTCCACTCCCAATTATGGCTATCACATTAATAGGAAGACCAGCCCAAAACCCAAAAAGTGGATAAAATTGATAAACAAACCCAAAAATAATAGAAGAAACCAAGAACCATATAGCAATTCCCAACAAGCTCTTCTCCAATGACACATGTTTTGGTGGAAGGCTCCGATATACAGACGATAATTGATACGTCAAGAAAGCACCGAAGTACACGAATAAGATGAAAGCCAAAAATAAATAATGACCATAGGAATATGCTCGATATACTGAACCTATAAAATTGAATATGATGAAGAAGATTTGAACACAAAATAATGTGAATGGTGAAAAGTTTGTCATGTTAGTAGTTGGGAGTTCTTCTTCTTATACTACTAATTTGTGTTCACATGGAAGAGAGTGTGTGTGTGTTATATCTTTGTGGGAGGTAAGTAATATATATTGTGTCATTTGTGTGTTATGAACCTTCTTAGAAAATGCACACACTTTGTGGAAATTGCTTGTTGCTTTCTTGGTTGGCTCTTGGAAGTGGGAAAAAACACTCATTTTCTATGTCCCATAAAATTTTCTCAAAACATAGGGCCCATTTAACATTATTCCCATATAACTTTCTCAAAACATGGGGCCAATTTAACATTATTATGTTTCTTTCGAGAATTTTCATAAATAGCCTACGCTCGAAATTTAATATGATCAAATAGTTATATTTTACATAATTATACAATACAACATCGACTATATGACCTAAAGGGGAGGAGAGAGGTGAATCATATATGTATATTTGTCAAAATGTACGTGTATATCTGTCAAATAATTGTATGTGTGTAATTAATATACATATATATTTGTATATCTGGCAAGCAAGATTGGGAGAAGAAGGAGAGAGGCGAGCGAGATTGAGAAAGGGAGGAGAGAGACGAATTGTACATGTGTATTTGTCAAAATAATTGTATATATGCAGCTGATATACATTTGTAATTGTATATCTGCAAGAAATTGCAGAGAGAGAAAGGAGAGACGAGATAAAGGAAGAGAGGAGAGAGAAAATAGGAACAAAACCCTAACTATTTCTATAAATTCTAATTTTTTTCAAACTATAGTTCTATAATGTAAATACATATCATATGCTTGCCTAACTATGTTATTTTTCCTATTTCTTTTGATCTTTTATCTCTACTACTAGTCACGAGAGTCTGTGCCAGCATGGGTCTAACAATTTTTTTAATTTCAATTTAAGCAATTTCGACAAAAAAATTTATATAATTTTTGAAAATTTAAGTTGTTAATTATTGCGACGTATACCACATTATGTTATTTTTAGATAATATATGTTACTTATTTTATTTCAATTTTATGTTGCATGTATAAAATTTTGAGAGTCAATCAAAATTTGTAGTTATTTTTAAAATTATTATTAGCTGAAGCAGCTGAAAAATTATTTATTAGGGATAATATTGTAAAGTCAACCAGCTGAAGCAGACACGGCAATCGACAACTGCCTTTAAGAAAAATGATTTATTCGGCATAATATTGTAAAATTCATAGTCGAAGTAGTTGAATAAATAATTAATAGAAATAACATAATAAAATCAAGCAGCTAAAACAGACACGTTAATCGGCAACTGCCTTTAAGAAATGAAAATACTCACATCTGATTTCAAAGTTAAATAGGTCGACAGATAAAAAGTTTATCCATCAATAGTGAATTGATAAGGCGATAATACTTACATACTTCATCTAAACTAGAGCAATAGACATAATATTAGATGATTTTATAGCGTAAACATATGAATTTCTTAACGAGTCATCTCTTAATACTTTATAAAGATTCAAACGGTCTAGCAAAAGATAATCGCTTGTTGATTTTTCAAAATTATTTATCTCAACATTAATTTCTCAAAATTATTATTTCATATATATAAAATAAAAATAACAATTAAAATAATTAATTCTGAAATAAATTATTTCGATTTTATCTTCATCCCAAAGGAGCCTTACACCTTTCCTTATTCTCTTTTTTTTAATCACAAGTTCCTAACACAACTACTCTAAATTTTCCCTGAGAAAAAAAAATGTGCTACGGCGGTCAAGGATTGCCGTCAAAAGACGACTTAACCAACCCGACCCGCCGGACCCGAACTTCACCAGCGGCGAACAGGAACGGCGTGGTGGTTGAAAACCTCCGGGACAGGTTAGCAGAGACGGAGGCGCGGTTGGAGCGAGCTAGGGCTCGGGAAGCGGAGCTGAGCCGGCAGCTGGAGGAGATGAAGAGGTACGTCTCCGTTATGGAAATTCTCGAATGCTACCTCAAGCGCCGATACAGAGAACAGCAAGTTAAAACCCTAGCAGTGGTAAATTCGAAGTAAAGAAGGCTAAATTTCTGTTTTGATATAGATGGTTTATGTGGTTATTGGATTTTTAGGGTTTCATGCGTGTTCTGTAATTGTATATTTTTCAGTGTGATATAGAATAGTTAATCAATTGAAATTGGAATGCTCTTCAATTTTACTGTTGTATGTGTTTGGCTTGGTATTAATGTGGATTATAAACTTCCAACTTCCAATAGTTGAGCCAAGCAGTATAGTAGTTTATCGAAAGGGAAGTTCCTCGAGGAGCTGAATGGAAATTGGTCGTGCGGTTAAAAGTTGATTTTTTTTTTTGTAAGAAAGCTATTTCAGCAGCAATAGTTAATGTACATATCATCTACACATCCAAACAAACTCTATGACAGAGATTTGTGTTCTCGCTAACAATGAAATGGTAACACATGCTCAAAGGCATAGTGAATTGCTGCAGTAAGGAGAAATCTTCAACTATAAACTAGTTGGAGTTGATGTACACCTTCCACTCTAGTTGGAGCCACGAGCGGTTAACAAGAAGGATAAGATGCACAGAAGGACTCTCGGAATAGAATAGGGTCTTTGCTTCTCAGTACTGATTCGTATGGAATTAGCACGATGCTTTTTCTGCTTGATAAAGCAAAGGGGGAGTATTGGTCAGAAGTAAAGACCACACTCCACAATTGTGTCCTCTCCTTTTAGGCGAGCTACTTCGTTCCTCAGCAGCCAAGAAATTGAGTGATTCCGTCTTTCTTCCAACTTTGAAAGGCGGGGAGAACACTACAGTACCACTTAGTCATTTCATTTCATAATGTTTTAGTCTTAGCAGAAAAAAGGAGTACCAGAATACTGAATTTGCTGTGCGAATTGTTAATTTGTAATTTTTTTTGGTTAAGAGTATTATGGTTTGAAGGTTTTCCACGAGTAACATTGAGATGAATCAAATAGTAGAAGTAGACGTTTCTGTGTGCATTGGATTTGTGATATGCCATAAGGTTTTCACTGTTTTACTGCAGCATTTGAGAGAACTGTATTCTGTAAGAAACAACAAATTTGGGGTTTCTTGACATATGCCATATTGTAGTAACTATTGTGCCCTGTGCCCATTGTCAGAAATTGCATATAAATGAAGCAGAAGGTGAACCGTTGATTCTTTAGAATAGGATATCTGAGCAGTTGATTTGTTCTTTCTCTTTCTACCTTTGACTCTGAAGAAGGAAGTACCTAAGGGCAAGCTGAATGCATGTAGTAGACATTTCTAAGTCAGAGCCATTGCAAGCTTGATAATCCTCAAGTCCTATAATTTCTGATATGTGATAGAAACTACTGTCTAAGTGTAGTATTAGTTAGCTAGTGATATTATGGTCCAAGTAGATACTTATTGTCTCATATATTCATGTTAAAGTTTTAAAAAGTTTCCTATGTGTGGAGAAGGATCTCTATGGTGGTGATTTTAAAAATTAAGGCAAATGCTTTTTAAGTGTATATTCTCTTTTGTTAGATTGTAAAGGACTCCATAAGATATTGGGCAAATGCTTTTTGAGTGTATATTCTCTTTCGTTAGATTGTAGAGGACTCCATATAGATATTGATCGAGTACAATTAGCTTGAAAAATGAGAAAAAATTATAGAAATTGAGAAGTAATAAGTTATTTCTCTGTATTGTTTATTTAAAAACTTCGCCACAAAATTCTTATGTTTCCCTAACATGTACGCTTTGTGTGGTGCGCTAAGATAGACCGTATTGACTATGTTTGCAATTGCAATTATCTCCTTCTCGTATTATGTACCAACACCTGAAACATATGGCCATATACCTCATACTTGAAGGTTGTATGCCTTACATCTTTTGTACCTCTGCTTCTACCTTGCTGCCTTAGGCAATTGAGCATGGAGTTGCGTTTTAGCATATGTAGGACATAGGTACAATATGAAGGCTTGGGTTGTTCAACTCAATGTGAAGGAGTCCATATAACCGAAAGGCCATTTATATGTTACATCATTAAATGGATAAAATTGTTCATGCATCATGTCAAATATTGTAGGATATTGTACAGTTGAGTTCTCTAGGAAGTCATATAGGGGACATGCTAAGAGATCTTTTGATGATTTTCGTTGAAGATGGTTTTGCAAGTTTTCTTACTTCCAAATTACAAGTTTTTTTCTGAAGAAGTTGGTGGTTCACTAGAACTTATCGATGGAGTAATGTGTGATTCAGTAGTGAAAAGGTATATGTAACACATCGTAAAATGGTAAATATTCTGCAATCTGTGATACAGTTATGCTCTTCGATACGACGATGTGTGTTCTTGAGAAGGCGTGTGGTCTTTTCTGCCAGTGGTTTATGATAGACACAGGTTGCACATATTTGGCAGTTCCATGTTGCATCATTTTTCTAGTAAGCCTGATGTTTCATCATTTTTCTAGTAAGCCTGATGTTTCATCATTTTTCTAGTAAGTGTGATGTTATTGGCTCTTGCTTGATTGTAGTTGTTCTTTACCAGCAACTTTGGAAATGGTTTCAGGATTTTGGTTCCATTCTATGTTTCTTTTTCTTACTGTTCTGGATATGCATTAATTGAGATGAGCGTCTACTGGAAACATCTCTATCTTCATAAGGTAGGCCGTAGGGGTAAGGTTACGTACACACCAACCCTCCCCAAACTCCACTTGTGGGATATTACTGGGTATGTTGTTGTCGTTGTCTGGGAGCCTAAAACCTGCAGCTAGCTCTACTTTATGTTTTGTCGACAAACCTTGTTTCTTGCTCTAGCATCATAAAACAGCCTTTCTATACGTTTTCCTTTGTCATATTGGTGTCCTGACCAACCTATGCATATCTCCCCTAAACCACAAGACTGTCTGTCAAAGACCACGAGCAGGCAGGTCGTCAAGGAAATCTTGTTCGGCATACACCGAGCAGGTGGAGTCACACCAAGTTCTGTGGTTGGATTTCAACCTGGATGCCTCAACCATTTTGCCATCCCATGGGAATTGAAACTCCCACTTTCTTAGGTTACAGTTCTTATCAAATCACTGACAATTATTAGCATTCAGGAGAAGCTTCAAATTCTCATTAGAAATTGTCTTTATGGGGTGTCAGAGGTTCTGTGAAATGACAAAGCATGGGCTGTTGTTACCTTGAAATATAAAATGTTGCACATGATCTTTTCTTGTGTTCTGGAGTCTGAATCACTCTTCATCTCCTTTATATGTACACACACACACCCCCCTTTTAGAATCCAATCTTTTTCTCAGAAAAGCACATCTTAACCATACATTTGCACTAAGAAAAGTCCAAATTTACTTGTAGAAGACTTAAGTAGTATGTTTATTGCCACCATGGCTAGTCTCCTAGTCTTGTTGATCCCTTTTTTAAAGTTCAAACTGTAGCAGAATCAGAAATAAAAGAAAATGAGGATTTTGGTGACAAACAAAATGTGCGCCCAAGAGTATGGTCTAGTTGTCAATGAAGTGGTGGAGATTAGATGATTCCTTTCCACATCTGCCTCGGTGGGAAAGGCTATATACCATGATTTTGATGAACACAAAATTGATGGAAAACTACTACAACAATAACATCTAAATATAATCTCTCAAGTGAAGTTTCAAAAAGGTAAACTCACAATAAAGCGAAAGGTGGCCCAGTGATTTGGAATTGGACTTTTATGTTTATTCTGTGTTTGACTACATACAAGCTTTCTATTCCGATTCGATTTTCATATTCTTTGCTCTAGAGTTATATTTTCGATAAACTGTGGGTGACCTGTGATCCATGTTCCATCTAAATTGGTGCAAAATTAAACATGATAAAAAGATACTGAGAAAAGATGGGGATCTTGGAAAGAGAGTAATAAAGTAAGCCTCACTCCAATCAGACATTTACATGATAGAAATTGTAAAGTTTTCTGTTTCGAATTTGTGAAACTTTTAGCAGGCTCTAATATAAAAAATTATTCCTCTTATGTTTATCTGATCTCTAAAAGACATTTTCTTTCATTGGAAAAGTATATTTGTCAAGGAAAAAAAAAAGAGTTAACTTTTTCTACCTCAGGATACTTTAGAGCTTACTATTCTTGCAATAATCTCAATTTTCAATGGATTTTTAGCTTGGAATTTTGAAGAAAAACTATTCAAATTGATCATGTTGCGGTGAGATTAGGCGATCTCTTTTCATTTATCACTTCATACCTTTAGGTGTGCATAAAACTGACTCAGACATCACAATTATAAAAAAAAAAACCAAAAAAAGAAGCAACAACTACATGGAGTTCATATCGTTAACAAATAATATCAGTATAATCTCACAGGTGAGATCTGGAAGAATAGAATGTATGCAGTTATAATTGTTACTTCATGAAGAGAGAAAAAATGTTTTCAATAAATATAAGTTGTTCACTCTTTTGTGCATTCCAATCTATTACTTCTAAAATATGTTTAAGATTCTCTCCATGTCAACATATTCTTAATAAAAAGTTAGAGATAATGTTGAATAATTTTTCTTCCTTAAAAGAAAATATGGAAACTCCTTAAAACTAATGAAAGAAGGTGGTTGCGCTAGTAAGTATCTTTTTATCTTTAATAAAAAAATTTATAAATATTCTGACTTAATTAAACTTTAAAATAAATATCGAACATTAAATAAAACGAAAGAAACCCAAGGAAATGAGAAGTAGAATGGTAGCAAAGACAAGATGATGAAGTCAAGAACTTTTGTTTGGTTACACATCATCATCATCAACAACTCCAAAGTGGCACTCTTATCTTGTTCCTTAAGATTGTCAAAAAACATATAAGTAGTGTAATACTAATATAGATTGTAACCATTGAGAGTTGGGACCCAATTCTTAAACTTAGAGAAATCTAATTAGTCTAATTTATTTTCAAGATGTAAAGTCCATAGTGGATCTGGTTGGTAGAATAGACCTCACTTTCGATATTTATATTAAAGTTTAATCAAATCTAAATTTATATTGAGTCATTAAAGTAAAATATTCTCTATCAAAGACGATTTCATATCTGACTTTCAACCCCAAAATCTCTAAATAAAAATAAACGAATACTTATCACTCCGCCACGAGCTCTAATAAACTTCATATTCTTTAGCTTTCTCACCTTTCTTTTTCCAATTAACACTTCCATTAAACACTTTGAATTTTGTGCTTTCTTCCACTAATAATAACATTTTGTTTCTTGTTAAACTTTATTATCACCAATTTTAGCCAACCAAATCATGACAATTAGCCTATGGTTTAAATAAGTGCTACTTTCCACATGGCTTCTATAATAAATTTTCTTACAACTTTTATTATTACACATTAAAAGCTCTTGTGTCCATTTCACTTCATGTAAGAAATAATTTTTTTTAAATACAAAGTTTGGTATGTCTCAGTGAGTTGTCAATATAAATCACTAAATATAAATTGTAATTAGAGAAAACCAAGATTAGGGAAATCACTTAAATCTCCTTTTTTTCATGTAAATTTTTATTACTTTTTTGTCATGAAAATGTGAGAATTTTCTACTAGCTTTTAAATGTCTGGAAAATAATTTTCAGTATTTAAATATGAGATTTTTCATTACAAATTTTAATTTATTTAAATTTTAATGTGCATATCAAATATCGAATATATAACTTAAAAAATTCTACTTCTTCATTGATTTTAACAAATTAGTCAAACAATGTAAAGTTATTCGTTATTTATGCCAATAAGAGGTAATTGCACATCGATGAATTAGATTAGTACACATAACTTGATTCGAACATTATCATGAAAAAGAAGAAGAAATATTTATCCTTTTAACTCATCTTAATATTTTGTTTAAATAGTCAAATTAAATCACGTTTCAATTAAATATCTTAACTCTTTATAAATATTTCAATTAGACACTTTCTATTCAAATTTCGACAAAAACAAATTTATACTCCATATTTGTTTTCATTAGTTTATTAGACAATTTAAAGAAAATGACATATTTTGTACAATTAATATAATTGAACACAGAACAACAGATAAATGAGAACATACAAAAATCAAAATCAAATTTTGATTAGAAAGTGTCTGATTTAAACACTTGATTAGAGATTATAATATCTAATTAAAACATAACTTAATACGAATATCTAAATAAAATATCATAAAAAATTTAATTAACTAAATATATACTAAACCCCCCAAAAAATGTTCCTCCTCAACAAGATATCAACTAAGTTGCGTGAGCTCTTCACTTTTAATGTCGCATCAATATTAAATTCTCCAAAAATATATTAACTTCGAAGAATTTGACACACATTCATCGATAATTTTAAAAAGTCGGAGCTGCATAGAAGATAGGTCAATGATCATTGCATCACCGAGTGCTTGAATCACTCAAATGGAACGGACAATTTATTTTCCTCTTACGAGGTAAAGACAACATGAACTCACCGAGTCAAGATTTGGACAACACATGCTTGAAAATTAAGGGAGCCAAATCACATAGTTTTGAAAAAGTGACATCATAATATATTTTGTGAAAATATAAAAATTTTGTGAAATCAAATTTTTTAAAACGAACTAAAAAGAAAGAAATGGGGATTAAAGAGTAGTAATAACACTTCAATTAATCATGAAAAAATATGGTGCAGCGGATAAAGCTATTTCTTCTTTCGGATTCAAGTTCGAGGAATAATTTTTTTTTTTAATAGGGACTGTCTTCCTCTAAACAGGGCTCTATTGTATACGAATTTGGATATAATCGAGCTCCAATATAACAAAGAAAAAGGAAAAAAAAAAAAAAACACTCCAATTACAAATCTCAACGGCAACTGACATAATGGTGGCAATCTTGTCTTTACACTTCCACACCATCCCAAGAAGTTTCTGCTTGTTGATAGCAACAACTGAGCAGTAATGTGAAGAGAAAAACAAATCAAAATATAGTCTTTTGAGCTCTTACTGGCTAAGCAGTAGCCATTAATGGTTTGAAAGAGCTCAAGAAAGCTATATTCACTTCACTCTGACACCTCCATTAGTGCATTATTAGAAGCTTAAGTTCTTTCTTTGCTTAAAGATTTGTTCTTTACTTGTTTTTGGGTTGTGGGGGTGAGAGAAACAGAGGAAGGAATTGATTTTGTTGGTGTTTTATTGACACCCTTTTATTGCATTATTTGAAAACTTAAGTTCTTTGCATAAAGTTTTGCTCTTTTCTTGTTTTTCTGCAGTGGGGGTGGAAGAAACAGAAGAAAGAATTGATTTTGGTGGTGTTTTCGTGATATCTATTTGAGGAAATAGTGAAATGGAAGGTGGGTCGAACTCAGAATTGACAGAAAGAAAGGATAGGCAAAAGGGGGTACATCCTAAAATTGAACCTTTTGTACCAAATAAAGGTTATGACCCTAAAGAGTTGAAATCTTGGGCTAAGAGGACTGGTTTTGTGTCAACAACTTTTTCTGGTGAGACTGAAAGAAGTGGTAGTCTTAGTAGGAGGGATTTT
Organism: Solanum rostratum; assembly: GCA_029948455.1. Taxonomy (NCBI): domain Eukaryota; kingdom Viridiplantae; phylum Streptophyta; class Magnoliopsida; order Solanales; family Solanaceae; genus Solanum; species Solanum rostratum. The sequence goes on along the minus strand of CM057053.1, from coordinate 1,646,849 downwards.
GATAATGGGAGAGATCTGAATGTGAGGAATAATGAGAATGCTGGATTTGATTTGGAAAGAGGGGTTGATAAAACTGAAACTGTATCTCCAAAGATTGAGCTTGATCCTATATTAGGAAGGGCAAGGAATAGAGGGGTTGAAATTGAGCCAGTTTCGGGGTCTAACAACGAGGGTGTGAGAAATGGAAGAGGGAGAGAAAGAGGAAGAGGTGAAAATCTTGGTAGGAGAATTGAGATGGAGCCTATTTTGAGAGCTCATAATGAGGAGAGGAAAGATGCTATGAATGAGAATGGCATTGATGGCAATAGTGCAAATGGATTTGTGAATGGGAATGGGCATATAGCTCAAGCAGCTGCTCCAGTTACAGAAGTACCAAAGAAGGATGATGGCAATGTGGATGAAGAAGTGGGAATGGGCGTATATCCCGATGGCGAGGATCCTAGTTACCGAGGGTGGCATCAGTCTCCGCAGATGAAATGTGGATTAAGGGAAAATCCTGGTCTTGGTCAGTATTTATTCTGCTTTTTACATTATTGAATGTTCACTGACTTGAACTAATCATTTTCCCCTTATACTTGGTTGTGATTCTTGTTAATGTCTTTATTTTAAATGATTTTGGCGGAAATTTAAAAATCTTTTAGAATAGTATCACTAAGAGAGATAGTATTGTGACCATCTAAGAAGAAGTATAATGTAGGGATTCAATGTAGAGTTAGACGATCAATGAAATATTGAAATTACTAAGGAAGGTCTCAAGTTGTCTTTTTTTTTTTTTTTTGAATATACAATCGCAATAAAATCCTTGATGGTAAAGAACAGTCGTCTGCTGGCTTGCTTTGTACAGAATGTTCCTTCTGGAAACATAAGAGGGTAGTGATTGTGATCTTTTAAAATTGAGTAGACGTAGTTTCATTTAGTCAACTGAAAACTGAGATCAATAAGCTGCATAATAAACTCCTTAGTTTTTCTGTTGAACAAGTATGAAGATATGTTGCATGAGAATAAAGGAGTCGAGGAATTTTTATGCTGGTGCGCATCACAAATGTTGTGCCTACCAGAGTCTCCTCGGAACACAAGGGAGTTATATCTCAAGCACCTCGAGGTTTTGTGAGTTTAATACAGTCTATGGTTTTCTAGCATGTACTACCAACAGTATTGAGTTGTTTTTCACTCTATCAACAAATATGAAAAATGCCCTTGTTTTTCCATTCGATCATCAAACAAATGTACGCAACTTTTGGCTTTTACAAGATCACCAAAGGCAGGACACACACACCTCTCTTTCTTTTTCTCACTTTGCCACTAAATGCTGAAGTACATTGCCACATTCTAGATTGCCTTGGTTGATACGAATTGAAAGCTATGTTGCTTGGACACTTCAAAAATGTCGATGGGTGTGTGTCACTCCAAAAGTAGTGCAACTTTGGAGTATCCAACATAGTGCGACAACATTTTTGGAGAGACTGAGCATAGATTGAAAGGGTAAGGCTCTTAAGAGAGTATTTTGTGGAGACTAAATTCAAGCATAAGAAGCATTTTTAAAGCCACCACCGACTAAGATAACTTATTAAAATTAAGAAAAATGAATTAGACATCTTACAGTAAACATAAAAATAGGTTCTCCATTGGGAACTAATCTATGTATAGATACTATATTTTAACTGGGAAGCTCCTAAATCTAAAGATGAATACTAAAAACGTCCATCAAAAGTAAATGGACCATTGTACCTTTCACAACATAGTAAATACCTTTAATTAAATAATTAATTGGAACTACATTGAACCAGGTAAATGGAAAAGAGTCTTTCATATGCCTGTAGGACTATTGCAGTTGTGTAAAATGATCTTATTCCTAATTTACAATATCAGCCTTTCACTCTTCAGCTCTTATATATTTGCTCCTTTCAACTTTCACCATTAGCATACCCTTTTCACATTCTTTCTTGCACTTTAGAAAGATTTACAATGAAGTGTCAAAATCCCCCTTTTCCATAAAATCCATGCTCTTTACATCTGACGTTTCTGCAACTAACAATTTTTTTTTTCTTTCTATAAGTTGGCTTTCTTAAATAGATATTTTCAAATTGATTTTAATAACAAAAAAGAAAAGCTTAAGTACAAAAAGACATGAGAATACTTGGTTTTATAGGAATGACAAATATGTCCATTGACCACTATGTTTGTCATTCTAATCTTACAACAACAAGAAGATACCCACTGTAATTCCAAAAGTGGGTTTTGGGAGGGTGGTGTGTATGCAGGGTTATCCCTGCTTTTTGAAGGTAGAGAGACTGTTTCTGATAATGTAAAAACAAAGAGCAAACATATCCCACTAATCCATCGTAAAAAGTTATTTGCACCCGATGTTTAAACCAAGCTAATGAATGCAATACCGTCTTTCATACATATATTTATCACTTAATCATGATTAAGTGATATGTATTTTTACTTTAATTTTAGATGCCAAGGTTAAAGTGATTGGTTTGCTGGAAACATCGGTCGCAATATTTATTTACCATAATTCAATTATGAGATCAACTGATCAACTAATGGTAAAAACTTACCAACACAAGGTGGTTGCATCAACCTATACTAATTTACCATGGTTTTGTGATAAATTAAGGTGAGAATATGTATTAATTAATTATGGTTCAATGATCACATTTTTATGTGATATGTATTCATTGGCTTGATGTAAACATCGGGTGTAAGTAAGTTTTTTCCCCACCGGATGCTTACACCAAACCAATAGATGCAAGACATTTGTTTGCATATAGACTTCTTTCACATAGATGCAGAACACTTGTTTTCACATAGACTTCTTTCACATAACTATGGTTAATTAATATGTATTCTCACATTATTCAATTGTTCAATCATGGTGAATTAATGTGGTTTTATAAGAACACGGGGTGTGGGTAAGTTTTTACTCCTAGATAGTAGGTAGCAAGAAGAAAATAAATTGATCTTTTTAGAAAGCCAACTAACAAACAAAGAAATAATTTTATCCTATGTTGCTCGGACTTTTCAAAAATGTCATATTGTGTATCTTTTGAAGAATCCAGCACAAGTGAGGCATCGAAAGTGAAGAGTTCGTGCAACTAAGATTTTAATAGTCCATTGCTAATAGTGCTAAGAACAATAGGTTATTATGAAAGAAGGAGACTTGTGGTAATGCTCTGACACAAACAAGAGAAAATGATAAAGTGAACTAACACATAGCTATGCACTTTTATAATATGCAATAAAGGATGTGAAAAGATTATACATGAATGTTATTAATCGTGGAAGCTGAACGGAGCAAATAAATTCAAGTTGAAATGTGAAAAAACTGACATTGCAAATAACAATTTAGAAAATTAGCACATCAACAATCAGCACTTTTTGAGAAGTTCTTTTTTAATTTTTTTTTAAGAAGGACATCAATAATAAGTACGGGTAGATAAAAAATCTCTTCCCATTTGATCTGCTCAATGTAGTTCAAATTAATCATAATATTGAAGGTAATTTTACTCTGTGGTGGGGAAGAGTTGATTAAAGAAGTGAATCATAAAGATGTCACAGTATATTTTGGTTCAGTTCACCAAGGAAACAAACAAAGATAGGAATATGCACTTTTTGTTGGTGAATACTTAACCTCACCTGCTGCTTACACCAAACCAATAAAAATTATTGAATGCATGACACGTCTTGCATTCATTGGCTTGATGTTAATGCCGGGTGGAGGTAAGACTTCTCATGCTAAAACTAATTTAGATGCTCAATCTCCTGAGATTCTACATTGATCACTGTTGACCTCTTTTTGGGCTTTAAACTGCAGTGCCTCTTATGTTCTATGGGTTGCAGCACTATTTGTCATTGGCTGGTTCACTTATTTTTATCCCTCTGATAATTGTACCCACAATGGGTGGAAGTGATGTGAGTTGTTTCTTATGAACTTGCAACTTGAATTACAGTAGTATATTATTAGCGAGTTTTTCATCGTTCTTATTGATTTCTCTCTCCATATGGTGACAGAAAGATACTGCCAATGTGGTTTCCACAATGCTGCTAGTGTCCGGACTTACCACAATACTGCACTCATATTTTGGCACCCGTCTGCCGTTAGTTCAAGGGAGTTCATTTGTATATTTGGCTCCTGCATTAGTTATCATGAATTCTGAGGAGTACAGGAATCTTGCTGATCACGTAAGTTACAGATGAAGTTATTCTAGTGAGACTTTATTTAGATAAATGGTTTTTATATATCAGCCGAGGGTCTATAGGAAATAACCTCTCTACCTCTGAGGTAGGGTAAGGTCTGAGTACTGCCCTCCCCAGACCCCACGGGACTACAATGGGTATGTTTTTGTTGTTTTTATTTGTATGTGTATTTAGTATTGACTATGCTTCAGTAACAATCTCTAGTTTTTAATCTTTACACTGCATGTTCCACGGAACATTTTTTGAAATATCGTGCTTATTCCTCATAATGTTGTGTCAATATTGACTGCGCATGAAATTTATTTATTATGTATAATTTTTACATGTTTTTATAATAGATGATGGGTTTTTGCTGATGGAAATTTTCATGTTTCCACAGAAATTTAGGTACATTATGAGGGAGTTACAAGGAGCTATAATTGTTGGATCGATTTTCCAGAGCTTCTTGGGTTACAGTGGCTTGATGTCCCTTCTTCTACGGTAATATTTGAGCACTTTACTCATTATCCTTCTTGACCAGCCCCCGTTTTGTTAATTTCCTTTGTAGAAGAACTTTAAAAAGTTGTGTTTCTTTTCTAAATAATGTGAAGTAAATTACAGTATATTGAAATGATCTTCGGTTTCTGCATGCTATCCAAAAGTAGATAAGTAAACTGCTGGTGGATTTTGAAAATGTTAAGGTTATCCACAAATTGCAGTAATGTGCAGAATCCCAAAATCATTTTAGCCTTAAAATATACTCTTCACTTGTATTTTACAAATATGACTTTCTATAGACAGGAAGCATCAAGATATATGGATTAAAATGGAGTTTGGGATCTATATAAACTTCATACTAATTGTCTGTATAAGTTAAATGCTTTACCCAGACTAGCTATGAGTCATGCTTGTGTGCATTAGATCAGTCTTTTAGTTCTGTTTTACATACTTCATTAAGAATTAATCAGTATGCTTTAAGAACATAACCTGCAGGTTCATAAATCCCGTTGTGGTTGCACCAACAGTAGCTGCAGTGGGTTTAGCATTTTTCAGCTATGGCTTTCCTCAAGCTGGTAGTTGCGTTGAAATCAGCCTTCCTCAGATACTGCTTATCCTTATTTTTACCTTGGTAGGTAGTCGTATGAATGTTTTAAGATAACTTTTGTTTTTGGTTTACAACTTGTATATGGGAGTTTTTCCCTTTATTTACTGATTATTTCTACGGCATTTTGAAGAGTCCGAGCAAAATAGATTTTCAGTGTCTCACTTCTGAGCTCTAGTATATGTGTTTTTCTTTCACTAAATTTATTCTGTCATTTCTCTTTACAGTACCTTGGAGGAATATCCATTTTTGGTTACCGAGTGTTTCGTATATATGCTGTACGTATTTTCTGCTCTTTCTCTTATTATTCTCTTTGGATATTTTCTTTTTGGGGAGGTGGAGGGGTTTTTGGACGGGAGCCTCCGAACATTATAATATTAGTGGATTCAGTTCCAAGATCTTTGTTATGAAGAACTCTTTTGAGAGATGTATTATGATTTTTTTAGCTACTATGGAAACTATCATGACATATTCATTTGTGTTCTGACGAACAAAATGAATTATTGCAGGTCCCTGTTAGTGTTATGATTATTTGGGCATATGCATTTTTCCTGACAGCTGGTGGTGCATATAACTTTAAGGGTTGTAGCCCCAATATACCAAATTCCAACATTCTTATTGATGCTTGTCAAAAGCATGCAGATACAATGAGGCATTGTAGGACTGACGTCTCCAATGCTATGAGAACTGCTGCCTGGGTCAGGATCCCATACCCTTTCCAATGGGGTGTACCGACCTTTCGCTTACGGACTTCAATCATTATGGTTATTGTGTCGCTAGTTGCTTCCATTGATTCGGTGAGTAATCAGTGGCTAAAGGTGTCATTTATGGTATTGAAGCTATTCTAGTTCCCTGTTCACCAGCAAGATTAAAAGAGGAGCATGAATGAGTTTATATGAACTTCCTTCTTTGTTGTTTTCTGTTCCTCTAAAATCTTTCATGTTTCTTTTAAAAAAGAGTGAAGGTCAAAAATACTACTAAAATATCCCGGGTTTTCAAGTTTCCTGCCTGAACTATCAGGTGTGCCAATTTTCTACCTTAACTATCACCAAATGTGTATTGAAACACATTTGGTCTTGTCAAGGTCAAGGTGTGTTTGGATAAACGTTTGGTGATAGTTAAGGTAGGACCCTCTCACACTTGATAGTAAAAGTATGGAACTCGAAAAACCGGGATACTTTAGGTGTGTTTTTGATCTTTTACTCTTTAAAAGAATAAAGAAAGAAGTTTGTCTTTTACTAAACTTACCGTGTGTCATAACTCAAGACCAATTATTGATTAAGATTTGCACATTGTAGATTGGATGTTATCACTCTGCAGCAATACGAATCAATTTGAAAACCCCGACCCCAGGTATAGTCAGCAGGGGGATTGGCCTGGAAGGTTTCTGTAGTGTATTGGCTGGACTTTGGGGAACAGGTACTGGGGCAACAACTTTGACAGAGAACGTACACACGATCAATGCAACAAAGGTAGCAAACCGAAGGGCCGTACAGCTTGGAGCAGCTTTCTTAATCTTATTCTCCTTTGTAGGTATGATTCAATGAAGAATAATTCGTCACTGAAGCTGGAAAACATATTTTATCCCTTCTTTTTTTTTTCTACTCCCTTCATTTTAATTTGTTTGTCTAGTTTTATCTTGGCACGAAGTTTAAGAAAAGACAAGAAAATAAAGTTGACTTCTGAATCTTGTGATCTTAAACTAAAGACATGTAGAATGCACCAAATTGTTCTTCACTCTTGTGGTTTCAACATGCCATGTGGAAAGTTGGATTTGAGTAGTTGCCAAAAAAAAAGACACTTCTTTTTTGAAATGGACTAAAAAGGAAAATAAGATAAACAAATTGAAATGGAGGGAGTATATAAAAGCTTGTTATCCTCTTTCCTGCTTTGGTTAATTAGCTGATGTTACGTCTGTTCCATGCATCACTTTTCCGTAAGTTTTCATTATAAGATCTCTAGTTTCAGAATGTGATGACTCAACTTTGTCACAAGTTTTCTACTGTGGAAGCTTATATACTTGTTAGATGAATGGAAAGTGGCATTACCAGATTTTCTCTATCTCCGTTCCGCTTTTAAAATGCTGTACTGGTCCATGAATTTTGTTAATAAATCTGAAACCCAAAAGACAGATTCTGATATTAGGCAGTTCAACCATAAAGAAGACTCATCAATGGAACATGTAGCATGACTCGAATAAACTCAGGGGTGGAGCTTTGGTCGAAGTTAGCAGTTTTGGTCCAAATCCTGTATTTGTCTTAAAAAATCCATTGCACATGTACAAATATTAATTCAGAACCCAGTAACTTAAACGAACATAAATCCCAAATCTATAAGCTTCAAATCCTGGTTCCTCCTCTTGATAAGTTTTAAGTGCTGTGTTTCATAATTTGTACTGTCTTCTTGGCCTATTCTTGTAGATACTAAACATTTATATTCTTGTTATTTGCTTCTTTTAATATGAAAAATGCCTAGGCGATGTTGCCTTGAAAACATCTTTGAATGACTGGCAAGTTCATTAGCAAACACATGTAATCTCTTATTAACTGATGTGGCAGGTAAAATTGGTGCTATTCTTGCTTCTATACCACAAGCATTGGCAGCTGCAGTACTATGCTTCACATGGGCTCTTATTGTGGCCCTCGGTCTATCAACATTGCAGTACACGCAAAACACAAGTTCCCGAAACATTATAATTGTTGGTGTATCCTTGTTCTTTGGTTTGTCAGTTCCTGCTTATTTTCAGCAGTATGCACCAGAGACCGGCCTAATCTTGCCTGGCTATCTTATTCCTTATGCAGCAGCATCCAATGGACCAGTTCATACTGGGAATTCACAGGTGATTTCATCTTAAAGACTTCTGAAGTCGTCATTCTAAAATCCAGAACCCATAAAGTTGAAATCGCGATACTGCCTCTTATTGCATGCAATACGAATTCTATAGAAGATGTACTTTTTACTCATTTTCCTTCTTAATCTTCATGAATTTGCAATGAGCTGAAGTCTTGTTTCTTCCTAATGTTGTTGTCAGTTCAATTTTGCGATGAATGCACTTCTGTCCTTAAACATGGTGGTCACACTCTTAGTGGCATTCGTATTAGACAACACCGTCCCTGGTAGCAGACAAGAACGAGGAGTGTACGTTTGGTCAAAGGCTGAAGACATAATGACAGACCCCCCTTCCCTTTTAGACTACTCGTTACCGAATAGAGTTGCAAGATGTTTCCACTGGGCTAAATGTGTAGGCACATGACAAGATGCAGAAAAGCTTGTTTTTGTGGCATGCCACAAACTTCAGGGAAGAAACTTATTGTGGTTCAAAGCATAGCTTAGAAAAAGTATAGCTAAAATAGGTGAATGGTTACATACATATTTAACATCTTATACACAAGGAGGTTACAGATTTCACCAAAATATAGTATTTTCTCTGTAAAGCAATCCCATATTCAACTGTTAACTCATACTTATATAGAAATGTAAGTTGGTTTTTTGGCTATGATGAATGGAAGCGTTATATTGAAATACTCTTTCAGGTTCTTGCTCTTTCGATTTCTGTTACTATATATGGTCTCTTGTAATTCGTCTATCGTATTATCTTGTAGTTGCAACTGTTTTTCAGTATGCTTTGTCATGCCTCGTACAGTAGATCCACATTTTCATTTTCCTCTCAAGATAGGGATGAGGCCCTCGCGCTTACTATTAAGTGGAGAAGGATAGAAAGGTAGGCCTATTATACATCGAGTTTCAAAACATGCACCAATGACACTGGGGAGTTTTCAGTCATAAAAAAAAGGTGTAAAACTATATGCTTGCCATCCATGATACATTTGACAGTAAAGAACTTGTCAAAGATGGTTCTGAGACCATGTTTACTCTAAAATCTAAGAGAATGAGTTCTCCTGTTGCTTCCTTTATTCTTTTTCTTCTGTATATACAAAATCCTATGAACCTTCATCAACTTTTTCTATATATTTATCTATCGATCGATCTATCTGGTAGAGGTTGATCTTCTCTTTAGCGAGTCTTGGATCAGAGCACGTAAACCATGATTCGGAGTGAGAAGCTTGTCCCTGAGCTTTAAATTTGTCATTGGTGATGTATCTCTTCCAGTCTTTAACCATTCCTTTATAGCTTCGAGCTCATACGAAAATCCATCAGCTGCGACATGTGGATTCTTCATCACTTCCTGCAACAACAAAAAAGTATGAAGAAATGAAAAAGTAAACAAGAATCAGGGTGTGTTTGGTATGGCGGAAGTCATTTTTCATGAAAAACATTTTCCTTGGACAATACTTGTCAGTCAAACACCAGATAATGACTCTTGCTCGTAGCAAACTGTCAAACACACCCTTAAAAATGTTGGGATAGACAACAACATACCAATCCGCAGCCTTACCCCTACCTTATGATGGTAGAGAGGTTGTTTCCAGTAGACCCTCGGCTCAAGTGAAGGAGAAAAAGAATACAGTAGATAATAGACAATGAACCTGTAAAATGGGGCAAAGGAAGAAATTAGGGAACTCTGTTGAGTCTTCAGCATCAGCTAGATGTCTTCCATTTGCCACAACACATTCACCATTTGCTACTATTTCATCAGCTAACTTCTTCACTCTCTCTAGTTCTCTTGCCAAATTAGTCATGTTCAACTCCTTGTCTTCATGAATGGACAAGCACTTTATTCCTATTCTACCAAGCTCCAGTGCTATATCCAATGGCCACTCTCCGGCCATCGGATCAAGCACTTCAATAAGCTTACTCTGGTCCATCATGATAGCCTCCTCAACCAGCCCCGCCCAGTTTCTTCCGGTCAGAATCTGTAAGACTAAGTTCCCATAAGCTCGGATATCTGATCTTATATCCGATTTGTCAGAGGACAAAGGTGTCCTAACACCATGGATTTTCGCCACATTGTTACAATCAAGAAGGATTTTTGAAGGGTTGAGGTTGCCATGCGCCACAGGCCTTGGCTTGGCCCGGTGGAGGAAACACAGGCCCCTGCAAACATTGGCTATAATACATATCCTAGCTTGCCAATTTAGGCCCTTGTTTCTCCTTCTGTTGCTTGAGAAGAGAATGTCTCTTAAGCAACCATTGTGCATATACTCGAACACGATGCACCTTAGCTCAGAGCAATATCCGATCATCGATAGTATATGAGGATGCCTCATATGGCTCAAGAGATTCACCTGCATCAGAATATTTCAGATTTCAGACACATAATGATATTATTTTTTCATATTGTTATTTATCGAAAAAAGGGTCAAATATACTCCTCAACTATGCGAAATATCCTACTTTTTCTCTCTGTCATACTTTGGAGCCATTCTTACCTTTGTTGTTAGCATATTGTCTTGTACTTTCCCTTGACTCTGACGGAGCTCCAACTTGAAGTATAACGGAGCATAATTTTAAACCATGGTCAAAAGTAGAGTGGTAAAGTTCAACCGTTTTTCCTCAAAAGTATTTTGACATGTGAAATCTACCAGTTCATGCTCGATTTTTTCAACTTTATATTGCAAATAAAGAAATGATTGTTGAATTACCTTAGCTCGGAAAGTGTCTTCAGAATCGGCATCTGCAGAACTATACAGTTTGATTGCAACTGATGTGTGATGAAGCCTAGCTTTATACACATCAGTCCAATCACCACCAGATTTCAACCTCATAACCTCCGAAAATCCATCAGTGGCTGCTCTAATTTCTGCAGCACTGAACTCCTTGTACTCAAACCTTGCTTCAATCAGCATTGTAGCATTACCTATCGCGTCTTTTTCTCTACAAAACTCTATCCTTCGTCGTAGAACATCTCTTTGCTTTCTAAACTCCTCTATCTCCTGAAGTGTATCCATTCTCTGCTTCAGTACTTTTTCCACTTGGACCTCAGTACGCGATCTTGCCACAGAAGACAGCTGCATCTTGTTTGATAACTCGCGTTGTAGTTCAAGAATTGAACTGAGCTCACTCTTTGTGGCCTCGACTTCAGTGTGAAGTTCTCTCAGCTCATCTTTTCTAGCATCTAACTCTCTCTTTAGATCAGGCTTTCGCGCGATTTCATCATTTATGCAGCCATCAATTTCTTCAGCCTATTTATATACAGCAAAGTGTTGAAAGTATGTAAATTTGCAAAATGGCACTAGTTGTAAAGCATAAGACGTCCAAGGGCGTGATCCAGTAAGTTCTCGAGTTCAAATTCCATCTGTCTAAGCTTAGGTGGATAGAGTTACATTAATCGAGATGCGTAAAAATTGTAGCACTTACTCTTCTAGTACATAAAGTGATAGCCCATTGAGCCTTAACTTGTCCTTCAACATGGGATTTTGCTTCTTCTCTGCTTAGTTGTATTGCTTCTTTAATCTCCTGGAATCTGACTCTCAAAGCTTCTTTCTTTTCTTGCACAGTCTAATATATTTTGAATATAAATCAGACTAACATGAATAAGAAATCAGTTTTAAATAAATTGAGGGTATTATGAGAAAATAACAAAGAAAAATAAACTCAAAATAACAATGTAATTAGAATGTTCAACTTTATACACCTAAGATCGTGGCCTAACAATCAATGAAGCGGTACAAATCATGAAAAAAAGGGTTCAAATCCCAACAAAGACAAAAAGACGCTAAGACATTTTGTTCATTCTACCTTAACCTTAATAACAATAGTTGCTCAGTATTTATGCTGGTGGGAGATAGCAAGTACTCAGATAAATAGTCACGATACGTACAAATTAAACCAGACATCTTCACATATTCAAGAATGACAAACAACAAGTTTGTGCCATCATTATCATGAAAATTCTGATGTCAAACTAAGCAAGAAATTAAGAATTTAGAATATAGAAACAAATAAAAGATAAGGAAGCCAAAGTTGACTTGTCAAAAACAAAAATCTCTTTTGCAACTACTCCAACTTATCATAACCACATAAATTATTAAGATTATTTTTTACGCACATTAAATTATCGTTTGACCATAAATTTTAAATTAAATTTTAAAAATTTATCTTCAAATATCTATTACCTCAAAAAATGACGAAAGTTATCTGTTGCAACGAGTTAAAATACAGTAATAATATAAAAATATATTTGCACTCACCATATTTTTTGCCATAACAAGCTCTGTGACATTCTTCTTCTGGAGAATCTCATCATCAACAAAATCATTATTTTCTTCAAAATTTGAAGACAATAATTGACTCATATAATTTTCAATTTCTTGTTTATACTTCTTCCATTGATCAAATTCATCATTGCTTGATGATGATGATGAAGGATCACTTTGAATATTTTTCAACAATTTTGAATTATTCTCATGAAACATTTTTGTAACCAAATCTCTAAAACTTTGTTTCATTGATCTTGATTTTCCAACCATTATTCCTTGATCATCTTCAACTAATCCTTCTCTTAGAAAAACCAATTTTCCTCCACATATAATAAATAATTCACAAAATTCTGGCTTTTGTCTATGCACAAAAAATGATCCACTTATTGCACTTCTTGATTTCCTATAATATAAAAAAAAATTAGAAAAAAAAACATGAAATTAAATTATAAAAAAGATTCATAAGAAGGGGTTTTTTTCTTTTTTTTTTTTTTTGATACCATGATGAAGGTTTCATGAAAGTCAATGACATGACTAATTTGGTTATCTTAAGACCATAGATCAAATCCACCATAAATTTTTGAATTGATTCATCATATCTTTCAATCTTGATGGCTTCAACTTTCACCTATACAAACAAAAAAGAACAATTTTTTTCTTACCAAAATTAAAAAAAAAAAGTTATAAAGAATTACCCAAAAAAAACACATACATTTCCACAAAAAACTTTGTATCTCCAAAGTATTTTTTCATTTTTTGCTTCTTCAAACTTTTCAAGATCCTTCAATTTTTCCTCATTCACTGATCCTGCTGGTAGCTTTCCCACTAAACAACAACAACAAAAACCAAAAAAAAAGAAATTAAAAAAATGAAGAAAAGGGTGTTTGAATCAATCAAAAAACAAGAAAATTGGATGTTAATTTTTTTCTTTTAATTAGAAAAACAGCAATAACACACCCGTTGAAATTCCACAAGTGGGGTTTTGTAGGGTAAAACGTACGCAGACTTTACCACTACCTCACAGAGATAGAGAGTCTGTTTCCGAAAGACATCCCAAGAGCTAGATATAAACAAAAGGAGGGGGAGGGGGGGGGGGGGGTTAACTTACTTGGTGTAATAACATAATCTTTACATGTGTTATTAGAAGCATAAAGAATTACAATGGTGATTGAGTGAGAATTCCATCTTTTGAGTGCCCATTGTAGAGTCAAAAAACCATCATGTATATCTGAATTAATTGCTACATACACCTTATTTTCCATCTCCATTCTTATAGCCATGCTCAACAACAACAAAAATATGTATGTGTGGTAGTTTTATAAGTCATCACACATAGAAAAAATAGTCTAAAAAGGGTATAGAATGTGTAGCACATGTAAGGAGAAAATATATATATAAGTGAAAAAAGAATCTATGGTTTTTGTGAAGATTTTGTGTGTGATTTCTTGAGGGGAAGATTTTCAAAAGGAAGTGAATAGAATTATTTGGCTTTTTATATTGTTGTATCAAGACAACAAACTTTGGTTTTTTGGGGGGAGGGGGAGGGGGGGAGTGAGTAGCACTTTTAGTCCCTAGATTATTGATGAGTTTTAGTTTTAGTCTTAGTCCTTGTGATATCTGACTAAGCATATTTGATTAAATGTTTGTTGAAACATGCACTTTTGATCGTATTGCTTTGATGTGAGTCTTTCAGTAATGACGTTTGTCCCTTCACAAGGTAAAGATAAAGTCTGTGTGTATTTTATTCTTTTTTTGATTTTATTTATCAAATTATATTGAATGTGTTATTGTTTGTGAATCTTTACAAAATTATTTTACCGCTTTTCAAACCTACTCTTCACTAGATCGATTGATCGGCTTCGTGTCAAAGAGAAAGAAATAGAAGATTTCACCTCTTAAAAGCACTGATGTATCGCATCTATCTGTTGTCGGAGGTCAATTATTACTCCGGCTCTTGAGATTCCAATTTCTATCAAGTCGGAAAGGGATGGGTAACGGATGGATGAATCAAACATCGGTCCTAATTTTATAAGAGCGCCTACGTATCCCATCTATCTACTGTCAGAGGTCAATTACTGCTCCGCTCATGAGATTCCAATTTCTATCAAGTTGGAAGGGAATGAATAATAGAAGGATGAATTAGACATCGGTCCTAGTTTTACTACGTATCCCATCTATCTACTGTCTCGGAGATCAATTATTGCTCTCGCTCTTGAGATTCCAATGTTTATCAAGTCGGAAAGGGATGAGTAACGGATGGGTGAATCAGACATCGGTCTTATATTTATGTTAACCTTATAATGTTACTCTATATTAGACAATAAATTAATTTTAAAAAATCCAAAGATAATATATTTCCTAGAATGGACACCAAAAACACTCATTTTAATATGTTAATCATATATCATATGGACTAAAAGTATAATTTATTAACTTAGGGGCCAAAATGTTATTATCTTTTATTTTTGGACTTTTTAGTTTAGGATTTTTAGCCGGTGATAGCTAAGGTGGGGCCAGATTGATTGGTACTTAATTTAATTTTTCATATTTGGAAATTTTCTTGGATATTACCTTATTACGACACGTTTGGTAGGAGGGATAAAGGATAATTAATTTTGAAATTAATTACAGTAAATTTATTTTATATTTGCTTAAAATAAAATCACCGGATAACTTATTTCAACATTGTAACATTTTCTTTTACTCATATATTGAATGTGGAACAACAATTTTAGAATAACTTGATCCGAACCAAACGAGCCCTTAGAATTAAAAAGAATTTAATTTATAATTAACATTTAATGTGATTAGTTAAAAAGGAGATTAGCTCTATGACGTTTGATTAATGCATATCCCAGGATATTCTTTGGAGGTAAATTACAACAAATATTAATTAACCAAAAATTACACTTTGGTCTGAGTACAAGGACAAAGTCAACTTTTCTTTGCTGGCAAGAATTTATTCGTATCAGATATTTATATCAGACTAATAAATACAAAACATGTATTTTTAACAGACATAATACTAATTAATATTTTTATTAACTTATTTAAGTTACTAATTAGTATATCGTAAATTAATTTTACAGGTATAATACTAAATATTTAAATCATCAAGGACATCGAGGGGGTGTAGCTCATATGGTAGAGCGCTCGCTTCGCATGCGAGAGGCACGGGGTTCGATTCCCCGCACCTCCATTTTTTTTAATTTTTTGATGACTAAATAAATTTATATTTTTTACCAATTTTAATATATAGTCATGTGTAACTAACTTTCTAGTTTCTTCTTTAATAAAAATAATGTATCTCTGATCAATTGTCACGTTGTGAATATAAACAGCAATAATCTTTTAAACTTGTCGATAATGATGATGAACAATTAGGTGTTTCAATTAAGTATCTAAACTTACGATGACGTATTCCTATTAAACAATTTCGCTTCAAAATTTAGAAAATCTTTTGTGTGTATTCTCAAACGTCCATTACGTTAAATAGTCACCTCTTTTATTTTATATATATAGCATCAATTTAAGAAAGAAAAATAGATAACTGAGTGACAATATGTGTATATCAGATATACAAGATATACATATCTTTATATCTTAGCAGTGAGCAGTGTTTAAATATAGATGACAAGAAATACCCTATATACATGTATAACATACTCACACCACATGTTTTTAGGTATTGGTTCCCTTATACATATACTTTACATTTTACGTACACTTTACATAGTCTTCACAAGTAGTCTAAGTTGCATGGTCACAGTGGCGGAGTCAGCATTTTCATCAAGGGTATTTATACTTTTATAACATGAGTAGGTGATTTTTATATCAAGAGCGTTCAATAACTTATATATATACAAATATCATCTGACCACCCTTGTCTGAATATAGCTACGCCTATGTGCGTGGGCTCTTCACTTTTGATGTTGCACTCGTGTCGGATTTTTCAAAAATGCACTATTTTTGAAAAATTCAACACGCGTCCGTTGATATTTTTGAAGAGTCCGAGCAACATAACAAGCAGTTGACGTTTATACAATTGGTTTGTGTATACAATTTAAAAACACATAAATTGGATTCAGTTAGTCACACATTCAGCTGATATCTTCACATACCTTCACGTATACCTAGCTTCTACTTTGAAAATACAATATATATATATATATACGTACAATTACAATCAAATATTATATTCGTGTAATTTTAGTTACGATTAGATTTTGTATGTGCATGGATATAATATACTTGGGCTTTCAAATAAAATTTGGAGAAAGTTGAACTTGAGGCCACTCTATTGGACCTAAAACTGCCATTAAAGTCCATTACTATTGCAGAATTGGCCCATATAATACTAGTGACTGATATATACACATCTCTCCTCTCGCGCTAATACATTCCTCCCTTTTTATTGATACATTCTTATCCCTGTTAAATATATGTTTTGCATCTCTGATACATCTTTCTCTCCTTGAATACAACTCTATCTTATCTCTGATGCATTCCTCCCCTCTCAGATACATGTATTTGCATGTTTGTTGTTGATGTATCTGAAATTCTTTGATAATAAGCGATTTTTGTAATTTGAAGAGAGTAGAAAAATAATATAAGTAACTTTTAACACGATGGAATGTGCATAAATTTTAGTATTTAAAAATGTATTTTTTAAAGGGAAATTAGCTTCATAATTATATATATTACACACACACACGTGTGTGTATTCACACCTACCCACCTAAAAGATAGAGAAAAAATCGCGAGAAAAAATCGATAAGAAGTCATGCCACAAAAAAAAATCATGAGCTAACTAATACACATGAAAAAGTAGAGAAAATCGTCTAATTCATATGTGGTGTCCCTTAAATGTTATAAAAGCTCTACGGATCAAGCAAAAACTGTTGGAATTCTTTTCTAAGTCGTCAAGAACGGATTTGTAAAGGTTGTGAGAAAAATTTTATCAGAATCCATATAACCAAAAATTTCATGCACTAACTAAATATCAAATGTTGTTGAGTTGCCCCTAAATGCTAAAAAGAGCTCCACGGATCAAGCAGGGAAAAAGTGAAATTCTTCCTCGAATCATCATCAAGTACAGTTCTGTAGAGTTTTCAAGAAAAAAATTAATCGAAAGTCATACCACCAACAAAATAACAATAACACGCATGAACAACATCAAAGAAAAACAAAATAATTAAGGCTACAAAATCAACCTATAGGCCAAACACTCTTTTAGATTTATATCCAACTAAAAATCCATTGATATTATTAAGGGCTCATGAAAAGTTTCATTAAAGAGGAAATAACTCTTTAGTTACTTTACAATTTCTTCAGAAACAGTCTTTTTATCTCTATGAAGTAGTGGTAAGATCTGCATACATTTTCGTTCCTCCAAATCTCACTTATGAAATTTCACTGAATATATTATTATTTGTTGTTGTTGGTTTACGATTCCTAATCATCTCGGATAATTAAAACATTAGTCCTAGTTTGTCATCATTGCAAAATGTTGTCTATTCATAAAAGTATCCATTACCCTATTAACTTGTCATTCTTCTAATATCTTACTTATAACACATAAATATATATCGCAATTTTCATAAATTCACTTTCATAATAAGAAATTCGTAAATCTCCTAAACAAATATTTATAATGAAATACCACAATCACATACAACAATAACATATTCAGTGAAATTTCACAAATGGGATCTGAAGAGGGTAGAGTGTACGCAGACCTTGTCACCATCTCATAGAGATAGAGAGATTGTTTCTTGAGGACCCTCGTCACAAAATCCATAAGCAGAAAAATACCACAATCACATGATACTAGAAAATCTATGAAATTCCATGGCCTTTACAAAGTGGGACCTCTAATCTTAATTAATACAATGAATCCAAATTCTTTTGTTGTCTCTTAGTTAAATGTCTTAAAGGGATGACAGAGGATCCAATCCTAGTTAACATTAATTTTAATTAAAAATAAATAATAATATAACCATATAATAACATAGTTAATAATTAGAGGGCGATATATACATACTAAGTACCAAAAATTTAATATCGTAATTGTAAAAATTAAATAAATATTATTAGTTATTTATTCGAAAGCAGAAAGTGCACGTGCGTATCTCTCCGTAATCATCGAGATATTTGAGTCAAAAGATACCGGGCACGTGCCTTTGGTCAACGGTCAAAAGCCAGTGTGATCACAATGCACGAGTTTAGGGGCCGTAAACATAATTAATCACTTTATTAAACTATAATTAATTAAATTAATTAATTAATATACTTTATATAGCTTCTAAAAGAGTGTATAGACATGATTTAATTTACGGATTTAAATTAATTTAATGTGAATTTCTGATTATTATTTTAAATATGTTTGGGATTAAAGGTATTATACACATTTTTAATTAATGTATTTAATTATTTTGGAAAGCTTGTGTTATATTAAGACATTGGAATAGTATCAATAGAAATGATTTATATGATGAATATGATTTTATTTTATTTTAGATATATGTTATAAAGTTGTGCTTTTGCGAATAAAAAAAATAATAGTAAGAAGTGTCTTTTTATTTAATATAGCTTATAAAATACGAATTTAGATTAGCTAAAATTTCAATATGAAAATGCCAAATATCAATAGAAAATACAATAAAATAGCACCACTACTACGCTTAACCAAAGTCTTATTGTTCTCGTGTTCCAAATATGAAAATGAAGTCGTCTTTTATAGAAGCATTCAATTGATTTTTCATAATGGATTTTTTTCAGATACAAATTTGAATTAATTAGGTAAGTAGATTTCGAATACTGAATAATTAAACAAAAAGAAGAATTAGAAAAATGAATCATAGAGATTTGAATATTTAATTTTCGATATTTAAGCATGTGTACGTAAGTTTTATTTTAGCGTGCGACTTGAGCTCACAAAATGAATAAGATGCTCTATGAATTAGTTGAAGTGCTCGAAAACTAGCGTGATATTCATTGGCGGAGCCACATTAGAAATAGAGAGTTCATCTGAACTTTTTTCAGCAGAAAATTATACGATTTATATATGATAAAAGTAATTTTTTAGGTATATATAATAGATGTCAAACCCCCTTCGCTTAATTCATGTATCTACTTCTTAAAAATTTGAACCCCTCAACAAAAATTCTGACTCCGCCTCTGATGATATTATTGATGTAAGATAAGAATAATGAGTAAGATGGGATCTCATGATTAAATCATGGCCATTAATCTTTGATTATTTTAATTTTTTGAATTAAGAATAGTATTAGGGTGATAATTGTGATGAACATTGGTCATGGTTTGCATGTTACTTTGCTATTTATTTCTCCCTTTTGATAGATTTCTTCCACATGGAAGAATTAGGAACCGTTAATTATATTTTAATTAATTCTATTCACAGCTGTTCTTTTTACACAAATAAATAAATAAATAAATAAATCCTTTTTTTTTTCTTTTGTAGTGATTTGGTTTTTGAGATAAACTTCAAAGTTGGATATTTTTAGATTCTTAGCTTTATGTTCAGACATTCTCAGATTATATAAGTTTAATCTGAATGGGATTAGGTTTCTATTTATGTATACTTTTGACTAATTGTAGTATTTTTTTAATTAAATAAAGGGATTTTAGTTTTTTTTTGTTTCATGTATATCTTGATCAAATATATATTTGTTACAAGTAGATATGATTCTGACAAAATGAGATAGTATGCAGATTTTAATCAATATAGTATTTTCCTGTGGCTTTTATAAATTTCTGGAAATTATTTGGGTTAATGATATTTTACTTTTGGATTAATATCCAAATGATTGAAGTGAAGAAGTTTTATCAAGGTGATAAGTGATAGAAGCATACTTTTCATCAAAGTAAAATGTAACTTCTATATAATGTGATGTTAAGATATATGTACGATCATATTAAATTAGATATGATTAGAAATGATCATGTTAGTAATAAGGTAGACATCGCATATATTAAGAAGAAAATACGAGAAGATTATTTGATATGATGGTTTCGATATGTTTTGCATTGACTTAGAGTTTTGCCGGTCTATAGGTATGAAACTATAGTAGGTAGAGGTGTTAAAAAGGGGACTTAATAGAGCTAAAATCAGATGGAAGAAAGTAGTCTCGAAAGATCTCCAAATACTTGATATAGATATAAACTTAGTCAAAAGAGTGTTGCAGAAAATGTGATGTAAAGACAGATTTACAATGATATTCAATTATATATGATTAGAAATGATCATGTTAGCAAGAAGCTATAAGTTACATACATTAAGGAGATGATGGTTTGAACATGTTCTGCGTCGACTTATAATTTTGTCAGTCTATAGGTATGAAAATATAGTAAGTAGAGGTGTTATAAAGGGGACCGAATAGAGTTAAAATCAGATGGAAAAAAGTGGTCTCAAAAGTCCTCTAAATACTTGGTATAAATATAAACTTAGTTAAAGAGTGTTGCAAAAAATGTAATGTTAAGTTAGTTGTACGATCATATTAAATTATACATGATTTAGAAATAATCATGTTAGCAAGAAAGTATATATTGCATATATTAAGGATAAAATACGACAATATCATTTGATATGATGGTTTGGATATGTTCTGCATCAACTTACAGTTTTTTATCAAACGCTCTTAGAAGAAAAATAATAATTCGAAAATATTGACATTGGCCCTCTTGAGCATGTAATATTATCTCGTAGCATATATATATATCTATCGTCGCCATTGCTTCAGCAAACTACATATTCGATGCATAAAATATTCTTTTTTTATCTCTCAAACTCGATTTTTTTTTATTTTGACAAACTTCAAATATATTTTTAAAACATTATGTTTATTTAATTTAAAAGTTAGTTAATATAACTATAGTTTCAATTTTATTTTATCAAGGGAGTAATAATTTTTCACTAAAATACAACCACGTGTGATGTCACGTGCCGTTAAATCAGGCCTTTAAAAAAGAATTAGCCAATGACTTGAATTATTAGTCACCTAAAGTTCAAACAAATTGCAGCATAAGTTTTTATTGTACGACACCAGAAATTCATATTTAATTATGAGTCATTTATTAAAAATAATAATAATAATAATAATAATAATAATAATAATAATAATAATAATAATTTAACAGCACGTAAATCGGAATAACTATAAAATAATTGACCTTATACAGTTCATGCACCTAATTATTTAAGTTAAACTATTTATAACTTTATTTAATGAATTGTGTACTCATTTTATTTAAATATATTGGGTGAATGTGAAGTTATTGTATGTATTGACAGCGTAATAATACGTAAATTGTTAACAATTTAATTCTATTATAAATTAAATTTACCTCAGTTACTTAAAATTTCAATATAAATATTAAACATCATAATAGACGAAAATAAATTCAAATAAAGAGAAATACTAAAAATTTTAAGGGGTTGAAGTGTGGCCTTTTTGTTTTGGTTGAAGATATCATTTACAATTGACATGGGAAAAATTATATTTACGTCCGATTCAGATTAGTTGTTCACCTTTTTGTATATACGTTTCTTAAGAAATTATAAATAAGAAAGATAGTTTTAATAGTTTACTTCTTAAGAAATTTTTTTTAGAACTTTACGAAATTATTTACATTTTTAAAAATAAATTAGAATTTTATCTTGATTTTATAAATTGACCTGTAATTTGAGAAAAATATTTATAATAATGTGAACAACTAAATATTAAATAGAGGAATTATTATTTTTAATTAAAAAAAAGAATAAGAAAAAATTGTTATTGGATCAAGCACTTCCACTTCTACCTCCATCAAATTAGGGCATGTTGTTTACTATTTTTATCTCAAAAGTTGAGCTCTCTAGTCTCTTTTTTTCTTCCCAAAAAAAGAAATTAATTTTAAAACAATTTTCTCGTACGAAATTTATACTTCTTCATTATTCATACAGGGAAATTCAGTTTCTTTTTTTTTCAGCGGAGCAGAGCAGTCAAAGAAAAAACCAAGTTTGCGATGGTGATGTCGGAGTTTGCACTTATTTATATCTCCTTAGTGATCAATCTGCTAGTAATATTTGGAATTCTTAAAGTGATAATATTTTTTAAAGACAAATTATCATATATTATGCTTCTAATATGGTTGGGATTATTAAAAAGTTGTGATCTGATTATAAGGAGATCACAAGTAAGTTTTGGACTACTACTTCAAACTTTCCAGCTATAATTAACATGTGAAAATGATTATTTTGCTGAAAATGCAAGCAATAATTTTGTTAATCTTAAAATTTTAATTTGTTTTTACTTCATAAGAAAGTCCTTTGATCGTGTATTTCAGATTTCGAGCTATCAGATTTTGATGAGATGATTTAGATTTCTTTATCATTAAGCAGAAATCTCGAGTTCAAATCTCGAAATGAGAAAAAAAATCATGTTGAAAGCATTTCCCCGATGGATGAACCCTGCAAAGTATTGTAAATTCGTATTTAGTCAAATTTCAATATGAATTCAGGACACCAAATTGGGAAACAAGAGTGAAATAAAATGATTTGTAATGAACTGCAAATTATATCTGTTTGGTCGCTTTAATACGTGTTTAGTCTCCATAATTAAATGAGGAGCTTTCGCATATAGCCCGTTAAAAATATTTTAATTATGCTTTATAGCTATAATTTGGGTAATTTTACATCTCGTAATTATAGTTATAGCAATATTAATACAATTCGCACAACATTTGTATACGTTTGTATAATTCACTATACAATTCGTAGTTTTTGTATAGCATTTGTATATTTTATACAATGTTTGTTTTATATAGTTGCAGATAATATTTGTATAAATCACACGAATTATACAAAATTCAAACTATAATTATAGCTAAACGTTTACCGCGAGTCATAATTAATTAAAACTATAATTATATTAACTAATTAATTAATATATATTTACTCATCCGCTTAATTTTTTCGAAAAGAGGAATCTTTAACACAAAAATAGCAAGGATTGTGTCCTTGTTCAAGAGAGAACAGCAAGTGGCCACGTACCCCTTATGAAGTCTTCTGGGTCCCCTTTCTTTTAAATTCAGTATTCGGTGTTCATATTAGAGCTCGATTGGTGTCGTATAGGACCTCACTCTTTATCGAATATTTTTCCATTCTCCGTGTTCAAGCTCAAGACCTTCCATTAAGAGAGAAGCAACTCCATCTACTGCACCACATCCTTTGGTGATTATGGTCCTGCTTTACGAGTATAAAATAGCAAGTATTATGTCCTTATTCAAGAGAGCACAACAAGTGGCCACGTACCCCTTATGAAGTCTTGTGGGTCTCCTTTTTTTTCATTTAGTATTTGGTGTCCATATTGGAGCTCAATTCGTATCGTATATGACCCTATTTTTCCATTCCCCAAGTTCAAACTCGAGACCTTTGGTTAAGAGAGAAGCAACCTCATCTGCTGCACCACATCTTTTGATGATTGTAAATCCTGCTTTACGAGTATAAATTTATGTAATTCACAAATTTTTTATGAATTTATATCGAATTAAATTATGTCACAAAAATTAAGACGGATCAAAATTAATAATAAAACAGTAGACGGAGCCTAGTTTTTCTGACTATTGGGTCCCTGAGGCAATGAATAGATTTATATTAGCACCGCGTTTTCTGACGAATCAATCCATATTTACATGTTCCTACTATTTATACATGCATGCAATTTTTGGATATATATTCTTCAACTTGTGTCCAAAAAATTATTAATATCGACTTAGTCATCGTTTATTAGTTTATCGATTATTGATCGTTATCGATTTAACTATCAAGAGCGACAAATCAAATGAATCATAAACATGAGTTGACAAATTGCAGTTTGCTCAAAAACAAACATTATCACGTTGTAGAATAATTTAGCGTTTGAGATAGTAAAATATAAAAGTATGAAACTTTCAAAAAACTTTATATACCAAATAGTACAAATATAATTATTTTAATTTACTATCAGACTATCGGTCAAGAAAAAACTTAAAACTGCTAAGAACTGATAACTCAAAATTGCTAAATCAATAAATAATTATCGATAAATTAATAATTTTTTTCAGTTCAAATAATTAATTTCGATTCGATTTTTATACCTGAAAACGACAAAATTACAGGTTGTAAACTAGTTTTGGTTGTATACAATTTGATGATGCCGTGTTCCATTAGAAGAATTAGAACACAATATTTGAATAAATCCAATTTGGTTTCTAATATTTATATCCCTTTTTGGGTAAAATCCACACCGATAAATATAACAAGTCAAATTGAGTTTCGTTTCATATCTATATGTGGAATAAAATATGATTGGATATCAAAATGCACATCGTGTCTGTTCGGTTCAATTTTATGTATTATCGATTTTGGGTTTGTAAATATACTAAATCATTAACAAATTGATAAAATATTTTTATTGGTTTTCAGTTTATCCATTTTTGGTCCTACACGGTTCGATTTTAGATTTATCTAATAAGAAAATACGCAAAAAATATATGACTTATCTAACAATTTGACGCAATACGATGAGATACAGTAAAACAAACAAATTAATTGAGTGCCGCCTAAACTTAATAATATGCAATATTTAACCTCATCTTTGAATTTACTTTCCAATATAAGGGTTATACATTGGAAATCAAGAAAATACACGACTTTCGAGTATCGACTTAGTATCAAATATTGTTAAATTATTAATACTTAATACTTATGAGAGGATAAAGTAGTCAATTATTATAGTCTTACTGGATTATCGATTTATCCAATAACCCAATACTAAATCGAAACCAAACTGATAACCCAATAATTTTTTATAAAATCATTAAAAATCCATTGACCCAATAACTCAATAAAAATAAACAAATAACATTTTTTTTTTTCAAATCAATTCAGTTTTTGGACATCCCTAGATAAATTCGTCTATAAATAATAACTCTCAAGTCATATATAAACAACATTAGAAAAGCATTATAACGAGCTCAATTAAAAAAGTATTAGTCGAAAGAATCGTTCCGTCATCCCCCTCATAATATATCACTTATTGCATATATAGATCAACTCTATTTTTCTTTTATTGGATTTCATTATATATATTTTAATAAAATCATAAAAATAAGAAAATACAATTTATTTATTTTTTTGTTTAATTTTATGTATGTGTACTTTGTTTGAATATTCCGTAGGACCAATTTACCAAATCTAGATTGTATTTAAATGTTAAACTCATTTCCTTTATTTGCAAAGTACTAAAATAATTAATTTTGTACGTATGTTGCAGCCATAGGTCAACACCTTCAATTTCCTTAGAATCTATAACTCTACCATTCTGTACCTATATACGTAGAATATTTTAACTCTTGTAATAGGTAATATAATTTATTTCGAAATTATTAATGTTAATATTTTATGAATGATTATGTATATTAATCGTTATAGAATTAAATTCAAGATTTAAATTATATAAGTTCGAATTCATATTCCAACCAACGATCTTGTTGCTTTGTCTGAGCTGTTCGTAGTTCATAGTTAAATATTTTTTTAACATTTTTAATCGGTTTTACCTAGATGAATACAGGTCTACACTTAGTGCAATGAGTTGATGACGAACAAATTTTATAGCTAAATTATAAAGCTCGATAGTGATATTGTCCGCATTAGGCATAGGCTTGCATGGTTATAAAATGTGTCAATATAGTAGGTAAAACATATTTACTTATATACCTAACATCTTTTCTATATTTTTGTCGATGTAGGACTCTCGTATACGATTTGCCTAGATCCGACACTGATGTTTACCTCACTTTATCGGAATTAAACTCAGTTAAACTTTGACCTACATTAACAAGGCTGACACAAGATTGACTCTAATACTATCTATAATGGCTTAGCCCGCTAGTGATATTGTCGGCTTTTGACATAGGCATGACTTTAAAATACGTCGCTAATTTTATTTCTTTTCATTGTCAGTATATAAAGATTAAAAATGATTAAAAATGATTATACATGTATATATATATTAGAGGTTAGGAAGAAGTATAAGTGTTTATTTTAACAGGCTCGAGATATATGTGTGTATATATATAGTGATAGTATTTATAGAAATATGTACAAATGTACATATGATAATATGGGGATTTGTAATATGCACGAATGCAAGTAATAGGTCATCTTCCTTAAAAACTGGAGGACCTAACTAGACCAATTTCTGAATTGTAATAGTACTAAATTGAATAAAATACAAATTCAGGGATCGAAGTGAATATTTAATTTTTCCCAGATGATCAGGGTTACTGTTTCCTTGCTGTTTTCCCGGCCATTTGTCTCAAAAGAGTAATTTTTGGGATACTTATTGACTAAACAATTTTGAATTAACGAATTACGGTTGCGATGGGATGGATATAATTTTTTTGATATTTTTGATAAATATATCGAGTTTGAATTTTGAGTAAGAAAAAAGTCAGGCTAAGAAATGTTTTATTTTTAAATGGGTTTTATGTTATATAAATTCGAATTACTAAAACAACAACAACAACATAATCAGTGAAATTTCACAAGTGGAGTTTGGGGAGGGTAAAATGTACGTAGACCTTACCACTATCTCGTCAAGATAGAGAGGTTGTTTTCGAAAGATATGAATTCAAATTAGACGGATAATAATGCGAAATCAGATATTGAAGTAAAACTTAAGGACTTTTTAACTATATTAGTGATATATTTAGAATTTAGATTTAATTGGTTCTTTTCTTAATTTATGTATGTGTTTTTTCTTTTCTGTTGTTGTTACTCATT
Source organism: Solanum rostratum (assembly GCA_029948455.1). Lineage (NCBI taxonomy): Eukaryota > Viridiplantae > Streptophyta > Magnoliopsida > Solanales > Solanaceae > Solanum > Solanum rostratum. The sequence continues at coordinate 1,619,638 of CM057053.1, read as the reverse complement.
CAATATATGATATATATGTGTGCTCGTTCACGCTCTTTTTTGATTAATCCTGACTTATTTTGTGTAAGATTTGTTTAAAAAAAAGATTTTTCCTATTTAAGTTTTTTTATTCATAAGATTTGAACATTTTATCGCTCTTATTATTAAACTGTCCAAATTAATTAGACTTAGTAAAATTTTATTGAATTGATTTTGTCTAGTCCATGTTATTTATGTTTGATATGAAGAAACATATTTTAGAAAATAAAATCACACAATCAAACATTAAAAAATTAAAGCATTTTTCTTTAAAATTATTTTTATCAAAATAGATAAAAGGACTTTATTCACTTATAATTTTCTACATTAGTAATTTTTAGTTAACTTATAAATCTTTTTTAAGAAAATATTGGAGAGTGAAACTTTTTTTTTATTTTTTTTGAGAAAATGGGCAAGCTAGTAAAATCACTATGATTTTTTTTTTTTTTTACTATTACTTAGTGTCCTCTAAATGTTTACTATATAGATGACATAATTGTTAATTAATTCCCAAAATGTGGCACTAATTAGAACAACATGAAGTGGGATTCTTAGATTAAAATAGAAAATGTTTGAAAAAGCCACTAAGAAGTATTATTTCAAAATATATTAAATATGAACTTGTTGATTAAACTTTCACAATCAAATAAATTCTTTTTATATAATTTATTTTCTAAAAAAAATGTCCACAAGTGTTGGCCATTATAATATATTTTGGTCTTGTTGAGTTTTTGTTCCCTTTTAATGTGACATTGCTGAGATTATGAGACCCTACCAATATATACAATCATTTATATGACAAAAAAATATTCTCTCTTATGATTATAAAAAAATAAAAATAAAAATTATAATATCTAAGATCAAAAGAAGGAATGATGACCCTATTATGGACTCTTGAATGACCAAAGTCACTATCAATTCAAGAATCTAATAATATGGGATCATTTTTTTTATTATTTTAAAAGAATTTAATTTATATTATTACTATCTAAGTCTTTTTTTTTTCATCATTTGTACCCTGTGTTGTGTTATTCGAAGTTAATATTGGAGACTCGACTAAATTCAGATTGCGTATTGCAGAGTTCATTTAGAGGTTACATTCTCAATGAAATTTTATTCATACCCAAGATCAATTTGAAACTTTTGATTAAGAATAAAGTCATTTCATCATTGCATCATAATTCATATTATGATCTAAAATAATTATATACATGTACTATGAGAATATTCCTTCCGTCTCAAATTAATTGAATTTTCTAAATATTTGAATTGTTCAAAGTTTAAGGCAAATATTTTTAAACCTTTTTTCTTATATTTGCCCTTTCATTTGTTGTAGTTTCATAATTTTTTAGGAGATATATTACACTACATATTCATGATTTACAAAGGGCAATAGTGAAAAATACACATAAATTTTGTCTTTGAATGATTTTTTTAATATTTATATATTACCTCATAAATTCAATTAAAATGAGACGGAGGGAGTAGTACGTATTTTTACTTCTACATTTTAAAGTTACAAAATCCATTTCTAAAGTTACCATAGTCAAACAATAATTGATTAAGATTCTAGTCAAGTATATTTTTCTTAATAATTAACTAAGATTCTAAATATATTTTTCTTAATTTACCTCTTTTTCTCTCTTCTTTAATAATTAAGTTCTACTTTAAAAAGCCTGTTCTAGTTTTTAAGTGTTTGATAAAAATAAAAAAAATTATTTAAAAGAAAAACTAAATTATGTCCCATCAACTAAACATTTAAAAGTACTTTTACAAATTTCAATTCGACGGAAAAAAATAATTTTCTTCCCTTATATTTTCGATCAACCTATAATATGTAAATGAGTAATGGAATATTGAATAAAGATTAATATATTAAAAATGTGAAAGTACTGTAATTATAAATTAAGTTATTTTATTTATGAATATTCATATCATATGAATATAATCTTTCGTATTTTTATACAATTTTTCACTTACTATACATGAATCTTTATGCTACGTTATAGGCTTTAAATATGTGAATCTTTCTAAAATATTGAGTTTTTTTAAAAAAAAAGTTTTTTTAAAAAAAGGTTCCTATTTTTCAAAACTTCAAATATGACTAAAAGCCATTGACTAATTTGCTCAATAACAAATTTAAGATATCGCTATTTATTTATTTATTGTAAGTCAGTTTATCTTGAAAAGATATATTCCATAGTTTCCAACACTATATATCTGAGCTTTCGCCATGTAAAAAAAAAAAAAAAAAAAAAAATTAAAAAAAAAATATTCCATAATTTTGAATATTTAAGGGAAGTATTTTTTTTTTAAATGAAATTCTAAGAATTCAGAGAACTTGACTCTTTTTCTTTTTCTATCTTGTTCAATTATATGTTTTTTTTTATTTTTAAAACTACATTTAACTTCATACAATATAAATTATTATTTATATGAACCATAATAACATTAAAAGATTTATTGGTGGCAACAACAATCGGCATGTTGGACAAGTGTGAAGAAAATGGTGACACACTTTAATTATTAACAGTAATAAATAAAACTAAATACAACCTTCAGAGTCACATTAATTAATTCATACACTTTTACACACTGCTCAGGTTCAAAATAAAAGTCAACTGGCATTTCACATTTTATAAACTTTTGAAAAAACAAAATTTATATAAAAAATAATTAATTTATGGTTACTGGTTGTAGTTTGACCACAAATATATTTATAAAAATTTTAAATTAATATTTGATCATATAATTTGATATTATTTAGTAATATATATATATATATATATATATATATATATATATATATATATATATATATATATATATATATATATATATTATAAGTTATCAGGTTCTAGAAAAAATTAGAATTTAGGTCAATTTCTAGTATTTGAGAATTTTTTAAAAATTAACTCAAATTTTATATTTCAGTAAAACAACTTATCATCGATTAATCCCAATTAATATCTATCTACAACCAAATCCATTAAAAAGAATGACATGTTTTTAATGGATTGTCATTTTTCCTGAATCGGTGATAAGTTTGAATATGTAATTATTATATTATTCTTGTCTATATCGTTGTGATGTTATCGTTAATTATTATCAATTAACTTATTAGATTATTTTTTAGCAAAACATATTCAATACAAAATGATAACATAAATCTATTAGGATGTAAATACGAGTTAATCAAAGATCAATACAAGATCGAATATTGGGCCATTCGAAAGTAAAAAGTAAAAATGATTCCTAATTTATAGATAAATAATTTTTTGAGTCCAATATTTATGTTCAATTATATTTCAATGAATTATGATGATGTGATATGAATTTTTACTTTAATTTGTAACTCAAAAAGTAAAATTATTTTAATTTCACATGGTATTATGCATATTATTTTACTAGAAATATTTTGTTTTTGTGATTTCATATAACTTCTTATTTTGTTATCATACGTTGTTTCTTTGCATTTCAATTGTTCGATAATTTTATTGTAGTTTATGGTTAATACTTTCTTTAATTACTAGCTTCTTGTACTTCTGTTAATTCTTTCACTAGACAACTTTGAATTATTTTTCTAAAATCGAAAATTTATTTATTTATTTATGCGATAAAGACAAATCTAAATACACTATATCTGTTATATAGGACATATTTTTAATTGTTCAATTTCATACAAACTTAAAAATTTACTTATGTACGTTCAAAATTAGAGAACTTTAGTATCAGTTAAAACGTGTTATCGAAACAATACAATAAAGAAACACATGTAATTACCAACCAAACAAGCTGTAGTATCACGTTTTTTCTCAACAAGACCTTAATAAAGTGACAAAAGGTTTTTAATTTCATAATTATATACTGAAAGTATCTTTAATTCTTGTTACATTTTTTAGTTTTGTTATCTTCTTTTTATTTCTCTTATATTCTTTCTGAATAATAATTAAATTGTGTGTTCATCAATATAATGCAATATATTAACCAAATAAATCATTATTAATTAAACGCAAAAGTCTTACAATATATTATTATTGTAGTTTTAACATTTTCGAAAGTATTAGCGAAAGCATAAAATCTTAGAGTTATTATGGATAAATATTTGTGTGTCGCTTCATCAATATGTATATGTACATTTCTAAATACACTCTCTATGATAATTGTAATTAAAATCTCACGAGTTTAATGATTTTTTCGTTTGTTATCGATCTGTTGCACGATAATATATCATGAAAATGACATTTTAAATTCATAATAATAAATAATCATTTCTCCTATCCGACATTTTATATTGACGTTATTAAAACGTGTCAATCTCAAGCTTTTTATAATTTCAACATCATTTAACTCAATAATGAAGTTTTATTTGAATAAAATATAGTGAAATTTGACAAATTTTAATATACATTCAAATAATTCCAACAAATCGTGAGCAGATAGGCTCGTCAACTAAACATAAATGTACCACGAGGGACTTAAGCTCCAATTTCTTTGTCTCGAATTCATCATTTTCTATTATCAAACTCATCCATGACGATATATATCAGCATAACTGTAGATTAAACATGTAATAACTATTAATAACTCCCTCAATCCTACATTTTATAGCGAACTTTTACTATAAGTTGTCAATCTCAAAACATTTTTTTTTTATAATTGTAACATTGTTGTAACTTACATAATATAGCTATAATCTAGTATAACTTCTATTAAATTTAATTTTTATTTATTTATTATAAAATTCAAAATATTCAAATAATTTTTTCACAAACAATATAATCTATTCCGACGTTTAATATCATCAAACAACATAATAATATATAAATGTGTCATTTAATTGGGCCTCAACAAACATTTACATTCTTCGATTTTGGGTATGCACAAGCAGTGGCGGAGCCAAGATTTGAATTAAAGGGTTCAAAATCTGAACTAGCAAGCACGTGAACCCACATCTATTACTCGCCATTGTGCACAAGTAAGCATTTTTTAACTTGTGTAAAATTGAACAAATAACACGTGCTTCTTACGTAACATCCTAGCTACATGGCAATTTGTGTCCTGCTTGAAGTCCGTATGTGCATAGTACCATATAGGACATCTTTCTAATTGTTCAATTTTATACAAATTTAAAAATTTACTTATGTATATTTAAAACTAGAAAATTTAATTAAATATCAGTTAAAGCGTCTGATCAAAACAATACGATAAAAAACACATATAATTACCAACCAAACAAGTTGCAGGATCACGTTTTTCCTCAACAAGACGTTAATAAAGTGACAAAAAAGTTTTTAATTTCATGATTATATTCTGAAAGTATCTTTAATTCTTATTACATTCTTTTGTTTTTTTTTTTCTTCTTTTTATTTCTCTTATATTTTCTCCATTTCTACTGTCTTCTTTCTGAAAAATAATTAAATTGTGTGTTTAATAATCCACATATTAACCAAACAAATCATTATTAATTAAATGGAAAAGTCTTACAATATACTATTCTAGTTATAATATTTTTGAAATATAAATGAAAGTGTAAATACAAAAAAAAAATTAATTTCATCTTAGAATTTATAGATAAATATCTCGTGTCGCTTCACCAATATATATATGTACATTTTCAAATACATCCTCCACGATAATTGTAATTAAAATCTCACGAGCTTAACGATTTTTTCGTTTGTTATCAATCTCCTGCACGGCGTTATATCAGGAAAATGATATTTTAAACTTGTAATAACAAATAATCGTTCCTCCTATCCGACATTTTATATTGAAATCATTAAAACGTATCAATCTCAAGCTTTTTATGATTTCAAACATCATTATAAATTTTATAATAAATTTTTTATTTGAATAAGATATAGTGAAAATTCAAATCATATTCCAACATGCATTCAAATAATTTTGACAAATCATGAGCAGATATGCTCGTCAACTAAACATAAATGTACCACAAGGGACTTAAACTTCATCTTGAATTCATCATTTTTAATCATCAAACTCATCCATGATGATATATCAACATAATTAACTGTAGATCAAACATATAATAACTATTAATAACTCCTTCGATATTATATTTAATAGCGATCTTTTACTATAGGTCGTTAATGTCAAAACATTTTTTAATAATTGCAACATTGTTATAACTTACATAATATAGCTATAATCTAGTATAATTTCAATTTAATTTAATTTAATTTTTATTTATTTATTGTAAAATTCAAAATAATTTATTTCTAAAAAAAAATTGTCCACCAGCCCGGATTCTTCGCGTCTTTGTTTCAGACATATTTTCTACTGTGCAGTGCCAAAAAAGTCACTGTTTCCTACCCATATTTTACCTTTTAATTTTTATATATTTCAACTTTTGAAATTTAAAATTAAAATAATTTAAAATTTTATATATGATTGACTTTTTTTTATTTAAATCATATATAAATTAATAATTTTTAAATATTTTATTAAGAATTACTTACAAGTTTCCTTACTTTTTCACTTCAAAGTATTGCGTCGAGAATCTATCGTAACAATCTTTTTAATCATAAAGATAGTGATACAATTAATATATATTTACCTTTTATATTAATTATAAAATTATATTAAATATATTATTGTTAAAAGTTTTAAATAACATCTCTAATATTTTACTAAAATCACTTAGTAGACTCTTTATTTTTCACTCTTGGTAACATTTTATTATATAGATGATTTATAGAAATAATCTCTTAATTCTAGAAAAATAAAATATAAAATTATATTAAATATGTTGTTATTATTATAATTTTTGAATAACATTGTTATTTTTTTTATTAAAATCACTTGCTAGCCTTCTTATTTTTTCACTTCTAATAATTTATTGTTCTATCGAGGATCTATTGAAACAATCTCTTTTATAAAAATATAAATAAAATTTGAATATATTTCATCAAAAATAAAATTACACCGAATATATTATTGCTATTATCACTATTATAATCTTCAAGTTTACATATATTGTTATTATTATTATAGTTTTTATATAAAAATATTATTTTATTAAAATCACTTGCTAGACTCCTCATTTTTTTCACTTCTAATAATCTATAGTTCTGCCGAGAATTTATTGAAACAATCTCTTTTATAAATATAGAGATAAGATCTGAATATATCTCAATCTCAACGAAAATGAAATTATTCACATATATTATTGCTATTATTATTATTATTATTATTATTATTATAATTTTCAAATACCCCCACCCCCCACTCCCCCACCCCCACCCCCTTCCATTATTTTACTAAATTAACTTACTAGCCCCTCAACTTTTTCACCTTTTCCCCAAAAAACCCTCTTCTTTTTTTTTTTTGCCATAGTTTCTTCAAATGTGTCCCTCTGATTTTACGCCGAATGGAAGCTGAAACCAACCGCTCTTTCCTCCCATTATATTACACCACATGCTCTTCTCTTCTCTTCTTCCTTTTCCTCTCCCAAAAACACAGAGCAAAAAAAAAAAAGAACATTTTCTCTTCTTGTTTTCTTACTTCTTGCTCTGTTCTCTTCTGCTTTAAGTTTTGCATGCTTTTTACTCTTTTTTGAAGAACCCCTTTTGTCCTTCTTAGTCAAAACAACAACAACAGTAGATAAATCAAAAGTGTTTAGTATTTAAAAAACCCCCTTTTACTCAAATCTTTAATGGGTTCTTCTGCAAATGGTTGATTTTTTTTTCTTTAGGTTGTTTTTGAAAAAAAAATAGAGTTTTTAAAGTTGCTTGATTTGTTCTTCTTCTAGAAATGGCTCCAGATAATAACAACTGGTTATCATTTTCTTTGTCTTCTATGGAAATGTTGAACTCTTCTTCTCATCATCACCATCAGTCTAATAATAATTCTATGCTTCATCATCAATCCAACATGAAATTTGATCTTGCTTCTTCTTCTGCTGATTCTCATCACTACTATTTTGCTGATAACTTCTTTCCACATGGTAAGTTTTGCAATTTTTTCCCCCTTATCCCTTTTGGTGAAAGATCTTTAATCAGAGTTCTCCAGTTTTAGCTAAAAAAAAAAATTCCATCTTTAATCAGAGTTTTCGAGTTTTAGCTAAATCAAGCTCCTTTAAGTTTTTCAAGAGCTAAAACCTCATTTTTATCCTTTTTTTTCATAAGATAACATGGTGAAATCATGAATAAAAATTTCATCTTTAATCAGAGTTCTCGAGTTCGAGCTAAAACTCCAACTATTTAACTAGAGTTCTCGAGTTTCAGTTATAACCCCATATCATTTTTTTTATAATGTGAATCTGAATTAATCGAACTAGCAAATTTCGAAACCTTATAGTCTGAAATGACAATATAGAGGTTTTGAATGGGAGTTTTCTTTTTTGGTTGTTGAGGAAAAAGACAAATAATATGCAACCGTGTGTGTATGATGTTTCGGTTACTGCTAAAAACATTTTTCATTCATCATCATCATCTTTTATTTGTATTTTCTAGCTAAACACAAACTTTTTTATTTCTATTGCCAATAAATTCAAAACTTAGTCACTAAGTTTTTGCTCAAAAATAAATTGAAGGTCTTATTTTTTTCTCACCATTGTTGCAGGTTGGTCTAATCCAAAACCACAAGTGATGTATTCAGAAGCTGAAAAAGAAGTTATAGGCATAAACATCAATGCCGATTCTTCGATTTTCCAGAACTTTGTTGAACACCTTCCACCAAAGCTAGAAGATTTTCTTGGTGGTGACTCGTCTTCATTGACACAAGACTCGTCTTCTTTAACTCACATCTATGAAAATCCAACTGGCTCTGCTGCCACCGCTGCTGCTTATAACAACTATAATGAGCATCAAGATCTCAAAAATATAGCTGGGTTTCAAGCTTTTTCAACTAATTCGGGTTCTGAAGTTGATAACTCTGTTGGGAATGAGTTTGGGACTACTGAGTCATGTAATGAGTTGGGTTATTCTGCAGCTCCTCCTCTGCTGCCTGCGGGCGGCGGAGGTGGAGCTTTGTCATTGGCGGTTAATGCTGCCACGACTAATCAGGAAAATGAAAAAGCTATGGTTGCTGCTGTTGATTCTTCTCAGAGTTGTAAGAAGATTTCTGATACTTTTGGTCAAAGAACTTCTATCTACAGAGGTGTAACAAGGTATAATTTTTTTGTAAATTTTTTCAAAGGGTGTTTGATATTTTAGCAGATTTAGATGAAAAAATTAAGTGGGGTTTGATTTTCTTGATTTTTTACCCTTTTTTTTTTTGAATTTTTTGCAGGCATAGATGGACAGGAAGATATGAAGCTCATCTGTGGGATAACAGCTGTAGAAGAGAAGGCCAAGCAAGAAAAGGACGTCAAGGTAGTACAAAAAAAGTAACTTTTAATTTATTTAATCGTATTATTTTGTTGTAGTTACTGTTTTTATTCTTTATGGGTACGTTTTATCTTGGTTTTTTGCTCCTGGGATTTTCTTGATCCGAGTGTGTAGCGTATACTCTATCCGCCCCAGATCTCACTTCGGAGACTACGAGTCTGGAGTGTGAAAAGAAAGTTGCATGCAATTGAAAGGTGTTTTACTGAGAAATTAATGGGATTTCAGATTTTTCATCAGAAGGGGTATTTTTTTTCTTGCTTTCAAATCAATAAATGAAAGCTTTTGGGATGATTGAGTGAGTGAGTGAGTGATGGAAATACAAATGTTTGCAGTTTTTGTTGTACTTTTGGTGTTTGTATATTGTGTTTTTCACTGCAGCAAATTTTCTTCTCTGTGCTGTGCTGTTTGTGCTGTTCCCTATTCTTTATACTATTAGTACTGTTGCTCAGGGATGGCGATAGGCGGGTGCGGGGCGGGTTGAACTTAATCTTTAAATTTTTTAGTTCGCCTCGCCCCGCATGATGATTTTTTTTATTTTCAACCCGTTCTCCATAAACCCGCCCTGTTTAAATTTAAAGTTCTTTTATTTTTTAATTGAATTTAGTTTTTTTTTCCGCTAATTAACATTTCAACAACTAATTAACTATTTTTAGTTGACATTTTAACAATTATTTCTTAATTGTTACTTAAATGTTTCTAATTAACATTTTAACAACTAACAATTTACCGGACATGTTTAGTTTAAAATTTAGAAAAAAATTAAATTAAAGGCAATATTTCATATAAAAAGTTTATATCTTTGATTTTTACTAAATACGAAAATTTAATTTCTTCGAATATCTTCTTTGTTTCTCATTATTATTTCAAGTGATTTGATCAAATAGGCCTTCATTTTATTCATGTTTTTTGTGTATGGTCTTTGTTGAGTACACCACCATAGCCTAAAGGTACAGTCTTTATCTGGAAAAAAAAGTTAATTTTTTTAAAAAATTTGGTGTTAAAAGAATTTAGCATTGTTAGATCACCTAAACACTCATGTAATTTTTTTACAAAAAGTGAGATAAGGTGTTGTCTCTGTGTGTGTATGTATGTGAGATAAATTTGTTGTATTTTTTTTATTTTGTGTGTTTATAATGGCTACTTGCTATTGCACCGAGGGTCTTATAGGAAACCACCTCTCTACCTTTGCAAGTATGGGTACCGTAAGGTTGCGTTTCCACCATCATCTCCGGACCACATTTGTGATGTTGTTGTTACCGGTTATTCTGTGTAGGGTCTTCGGTCTAGTAGTGGTGACAGCCTAACATAAAAATGGAGAAACATAGATGAGCGAGTCAATTATTCACCGAGTTTTGAACAATTTTACTTTCAAATACATTTCTGAACTAAACAGTGTCTTCAAGATTTTGTCCAGAAGTTATTCTTGTTCTTTTATCCATAGATTTTTTTGCTGTTATACAGCATCTAAAAATGACTACCCCCACCCCCACCCCCACCCCCTGAGAGTACACATACCTCAGCTAGTCTAGACAGTAGCTAGCTTCTACTACTGTGAAAATTATCTGAGATTGCTTTTACTTTTTGCTTTTTTTCCCCTTTCATTTCATGGGCCAGTGACTCTCATTTAGTTTGACCAAAAGTGTGTCCAATCTCATTTTTCCCCACATGAAAATTTAAATGAACTCCCCACCAAATTCTTTAATGTGTCTAGTACATGCATTACCCAACTTTGAATTAAGAGGAATGATAGATTTGACATATCAAAATATTTCGGTAAGGTCTTCGTACATGATCCGACTTGTGGGATTTACACTTGGTATGTTGTTGCATTTTTTAACATCTTAGTTAGTAATCTCCGTCCTAATTTATTTAGCACAAAATTTAAGAAAAAATCTGATCGTTTGTGTGGTTATAAATTATTTCATTGAGTATAACAGAAGAATTTAATCTGATTTGAAAGTTTAGCTTCAATTTACAAGTTAATGTTGTTTGGATTCCTAAAAATGTGGGTGGGTAAGGTAGTGTATTTCTGGAGGATCCGACAAGAGTGCGAACGAGTCCATGATCCTAATAAGTACTTTACTATGAATAATATTGCTAAACTTTTTCCTAGTTTGAGCAAGACACAAGTCACTATCTTGACAACCTACAAAAAGGATGTCTACAAAATGTGTAAAAGCATAAGCATGCTATTGGCTTTTATGTTTTGTTTATACTCTTTTCCCCCCCCTTATCCCTTTAAACACTTTTTATGTATAGAATCTTGACTAAATATTGTCAGCTCATAATCTAATGTTTTACCTCCTTTTTCTTCATGGAATGGCGGGATCGCGCTTTCTTGCTATAATTCAATCTACAGTGTACTTGGGTAAGTTTTTCTTTAAAGTCCCAGACTAAGTTGCCACGGACTCTTTACTTTCAGTGCCGCACTCATGTTAGATTCTCCGAAAACACACTACTTTTGGAGAATCCGACGCACAGTTTTGAAGAGTCCGAGCAACGTAGGTCCCATATTCGATAAAGTTAAAACATAAAGTTGAGATTTTTTATATTTGGAAATTTTTGAAAATGATTTAGGTGGATATGACAAAGAAGAAAAAGCAGCAAGGGCATATGACTTGGCAGCTCTGAAGTATTGGGGTCCCACAGCTACCACCAACTTCCCTGTAATATATACTATTTATATACCTTATATTAAATTTTTGCTGTTGTTGTTTATGGGCATTTCAATTATTGCATGGAAAGTGACATGACCATGAAAACAACAACAACTTGTGTCTAAACTTGGTTAGATTTTATTTTCAGGTTTCCAATTATAATAAAGAATTGGAGGAAATGAAACACATGACTAAGCAAGAGTTTATTGCCTCTCTAAGAAGGTATTGCCTTCTTTATTTTCCATCTATTATGGTCGAGCCCTTCCCCGGATTCTGTGCAAAGCAGGAGCTTTAGTGCACCGGGCTTACCTTTTTTGTCTTTTTCGCCCCCTTCCTATCGATTATTCTCATGGAATATGTGGTTCAAATATTTTCAGGAAAAGTAGTGGTTTCTCCCGGGGTGCTTCGATATACCGGGGTGTGACAAGGTACCAATTTTGTTTCAAGTTATTTGGACCATATATTTAAACAATTTCTTGTCCATTTTAGTAGTCAAATTTAGAGTTCCAAAATATAATTGAGGTTAGCTTAGTAAAATTTACGAAAGTCAAACGTTTTTCAATCCCGAGCCTATAATTACAGAAGTGCAATGGGGGTTGGATAAGAACCATGAGAGTTGGACATATCGAGATTAAAATGTTCCCTATTTTTAATTTCTCGTTTCGTTGGTTAACGTTTGATGAAACGTTTTGTAGGCATCATCAACAAGGTCGTTGGCAAGCAAGAATTGGCCGAGTTGCTGGAAACAAGGATCTTTACCTAGGAACATTTGGTAAATTATTGTTCTTAATATTCAGTCAGGAGTTAGAACTTTTAATGTATTGGAACTAAGCGTGTCTTGATGTTAATTGATATCTATGTTAAATTGTCAACAGCTACTGAGGAGGAAGCTGCGGAGGCATATGACATAGCAGCAATAAAGTTCAGGGGAGTGAATGCAGTGACCAACTTCGAGATGAATCGTTATGATGTTGAGGCCATAATGAAAAGCTCCCTCCCTGTTGGTGGAACCGCAAAGCGTCTGAAGCTTTCCCTTGAATCCGAGCAGAAACCATCCTTGAGCAATAATGACCACCACCAGCAGTTGGCTCAATGCAACAGCAGCAGCAGTAGCAATAACATCAACTTCGGGGCAATGCCACCGGTCTCTGCTATCCCCTGTGGAGTGCCATTTGACACCACTGCCCCTGCTTTCTATCACCACAACTTCTTCCAGTACCTCCACCCTGGCAATGCAACCGTCCCCGATGCTTCTGGTGCTACGACTACAATGGCAGCTGCAATGCCGTTACTGCCCTCGGCTGCTGACCTCTTCATCTGGCCTCACCAATCCTATTGACCAACCTCAAAATGAATGAGATATAATAGCTAGCTAGCTAGTTTTTAGCGATTAGCGAAACTCAACTCTTGCTAATGTGTTGAATCGTCTGTTGTTTTTCGTGCTGACCTTCTCTCTGACCCATGATAGCGTAGCGTTTTACCGGTATCCGGTATCGACAGGTTCAAATGGTGTAAAGTGCCTTCAATCTTAGAACTTTTTTTAAGTAGTAGATGCAATGTTGACAGGGTACTTAGGGAGCACTCAATTGTGGAAAATTTTTGCTTTTACTTTGTCTCTAGTTTCTTCAACTTTCTTGAGTTGCTCCCTAGGGTCATATGAATATTTAGCTGGTCCAATGGACATAGAAGGAGAAAAAAGAAAATGATATAAAAGCCCCTTAGTTTTTGCAATTAGCTTTTTGTTTTTGATACTTCATTTGTTTTGTCATTTATTCTTCGACGTGACCTAGTGGTTTGAGCTTGAGATTTTCATGTTGGAAGTTTAAAGTTCGAAATCCCTTGCTAGCAAAAGCAGGGAATTTGCATGTAGTCTTCAACCTCTTTCATGAAGGGCGGAGAGGTGATTTTCGAGCAACTTCTATTTTACCTTTAGAGAAAGGTTTTTTGGTAAACCTTTTGTTCAAATTAGGTATAAAAATAATGGAGTAAAAGAGTTATAACAAGAATATGTAACATGATACTGATTAAAGCAAAAGAAACAACAGTTAATACTAAAATGAAGAGTAAGATAATAAGGAAATAACAATAATAATATGGAGAGTAAGATAATAAGAAAATAATATTATATAGAAGTAAAATCAGATAACATTCCACTACATACTAATTTTCAATTTCCATGACTCTATGTCGAGTCATTTAATTTGATTAGAATGCAACAAAATCACAATACATAATTAAACTAGAAGTTTAGTGAGGAACAATAGACATGTTAATAATTAACTCAAACTTTGACAAATTGAACGTATTATGATTCTATGGGATAATTTTGTCAACTCTATATATGCCTATCAAGTTGAGATATTACTAAAGATTACATTTTGAAATTTTCATCATGAAAATAATGGATGTTATCAACTCCATCAAGCTAAAAAGTCATATACCTAGAGCATCATAACAAAGAAAAGTTGATACAAGAAAAGTTGATGGGCTTTTAGAAGATATACAAGTTACATTTTTTTTTTAATTGGGGGTAGGGAAGGGGAATGGGGAGGGAGATTATAATGTGGGAAATCGAATCCTCACCAACAAGGTGACAGTTCAGATAGTCAACCAACTAAGCTACTAAGATTTTCCAAGTTACATCATATAAGGTTTTGATGTTTTGTCAGTTTGAAACCATGCTTTGGCCCATTTCTCACTATGGTTATGAAACTAGCACAATATAATATTGAAAAAAATCACATATAGAGACAATATTTGTTACCTATTGGTCAAAGACAGTTTTGCCCAATTATTCAAATTGAGCCTTTTCCCTTTAATTTGTTCTTTTTAGGTGAGTGATGGACTGCCAAAGTCCAACATGTTCATAAGATGATAATTGATAAGCATAGTAGAAAAAATCAATATTCGTAATGGAGTCCGATTATTTTAAATTTATGCTGCTTAGGGTTTCATTTGGAGGGTATTGAAGCATTCCCTATCAAGGATAGTAGATATACAGATGTGAAGATAAAACTGCAGTTATATAATATTGGACAACATATTAAATATAATCATACTTTACGAAAAGTGCAAGTGCATATATCAAGGATAAAATGACAAATGTCGTTTGTGATTGTTTTTCATTTGACTATTGGATGGATCGATCCATAAGTATGAAATCATGATGAATGATCGTGTTAAAATAGAGTGATATAGGTCTAAAATTACATATGATGAAGTTGTCTAAAAAAATCTAGGCTATGCCAATTAGTTGAAAAGGTATTTTGTTGTGGTAATAGGTTTATGTGTTTTCTTTTAATTGAGGCGTAATTGTTGTTATTATAGCAATATCAATATAACGTATCTAAGTTATGACAAGTAATATATCCAATCTTTCGAGGTAGGAATAAGATCTGCTTATACATTATTTTTTTTCGATCGTACTTATGATATTTCAAAATCCATTTCACTGTCTAGTAACAACTTCTGTCTTTTTGATTGGTATCGCAGTCGTCCTTTGGTCGGACATTGATGTAGTATTACCTATTGATAAATTCCTAACTTTATGTCTTTTTTGTTTTTTTTAATTGATTCAATTGTCAACTAACACGACACGTGTATCTAGGGAATAGTTTCTTAAAATGAATTCTTACATGGATACATTCTTGTTGTTTGACAATTGAGAGTACAATGAGAGTTCTTAATTGTATTCCATCTCTTGTCTCATACAATATTAAGGGGAAAAAAAAAAAAGGAAACTAAAATAAATCAAAAAAAGAGTTCATTTGAAACAAAAAATATACAATATTAAGCGAGGAACTGGGCCGGGTAACTATCTTAACCGGCCCAATCCTTCATGGGCCTCGACCAAATCAGGCTCAATCCTTAAAGCCTCTTCAAAAGCATTATGGGCCTCATCTTTCAAGCCCTTTATCTCATAACACTGGCCCAATAAACAAAAGGCCTTAGCCCGATCCGAACAGCCCAATTTCACAGCCTCTAAAAGATCCATTAAAGCCGAATCAACTCTTCTCTTCCGGTTCAACGCCAGCAGTAACTCCGCCCGTTTCAGCAGCGCATCAGCTCTTTCGCCGCCGGATAACGACTTCACCGCCGGCGGAGATAGAGCGGAATCCAACGATCTTAAAGCGGCGTGTTTGTGGCCCATTAGATCGAGAGACAAGGCTTTGAGAATATGAGCTGCTGGATCTTTAGGATCTATGGATAAGGCTTTGTCCGCTTCGCCGGCGGCGAGTTTAGCGAGGTTGAAGGAAGTGGCTTTTTTGCTCCGGTTGGATTTTGCTCGGGAGAGGAATTGGGCTCCTTTGATGAAATGGGAATGGGCTTGGTTAGTGGATCGGGTTTTTGATCGGAGTCGGGTTAAGGCTTGTTTGGGGAAATTGTATATTGCGTATAAAATTCCGAGAGTGAAAAGAAGGATAACGAGCTGAATCAGTATGTCTGTCTCCATTTTTTTCTTTTTTGGAGTGTCAGCCAAACAGGGACTAAGCTTCCAGCTCCACCAATCCTTTTACTTAAGATGGATTGTAAAGCCACTTGTAATTGTATTATCATTGGTCTTGGTGGTCCTCTTGATTAGTTTCGGAGGCCCATAGACAATTATAGGCCCATTGGACTCAACTAATTCGAATTCATATTGCATGAGATCAATTAAATAAGAATTTTTTTTCTTTTTAAAAAAGTTAGGGGTAGGGGAAGGAGAAACGGGGAGGGAATTGTCGTATGGGGAATCGAATCCTCACCAACAAGGTAGGAGTTCTGGTAGTCAATCAATTGAGCTACTAAGATTCCCCAATCAATTAATAAGTGAAGAATTGAAAGTCGTTATGGTCAATAAGACATATTGCCAAAGCACACTCTTTTTGCCACAACTTTAGATATAGGAATTTTGAGAATACGCGTCAATTACTAATGGTGGTTCTG
Source organism: Solanum rostratum (assembly GCA_029948455.1). Classification (NCBI taxonomy): domain Eukaryota; kingdom Viridiplantae; phylum Streptophyta; class Magnoliopsida; order Solanales; family Solanaceae; genus Solanum; species Solanum rostratum. Next base: position 1,602,687 of record CM057053.1, on the reverse strand, counting down.
GCGGGTGGTTTTCTTGACACAATAATATTTAAAAGAACGTCTCTTTTTGACAATTCGGTTAGTTTAACTTCCCATGTAGAGTGTTTAAGACAATAATATATTTTGATACATTCTATGCATCTTTAGCTTAAAATTACAAGATTCAAAAGATTTATTTACTTTCTTAAACTTTGTTCAAGTCAACAACAATAACAACATACCCAGTGGAATCCTACAAGTGAGGTCTGGAGAGGGTAGAATGTATGCAGACCTTATCACTACCTCATAGACGTAGAGAGACTGTTTCCTAAGAAACAAACTCTGTTCAAGTCAAATAAATTGAAACGGGGGCGTACATGATAGTGGATCACTTCAGCCAAATATGGTAATGAAGAAACATGAATGAAGTGAGCTCATCAAATCCTTTTTTCATGTGTTAATAAATATGATTTAATGGCTTCTTTTCTTGGCAAAAACAACATTTCACATACAAATATTGAGACAGTGTAGGACAAACTCAGATTGTTTTTGATACTGCTTCTCAGTGTTAAGATGTACAGCATCTCGAAAACTTTTAACCCGAAAAAACAGCTAGTGAAATAAGACTGGATTGAAGTCTTGATTTTACAAGATATATGTACAAACAGAGAGCAAGTAGGAATAACTAAGAGCAGCAGATGCAGAACAACGATTGATTAGACTCGATGATATCAAGATCGAAAAGTTACTCCATAACAAGCTGCATATGACGATTGAGATCTTTGAGATAAGTTGTGCTACTGTAATCTTCTAAATCACAAGCATCCAGCATCAATGCTCTTCCTCCTGTTGATTTCTGCTTCATGTCTATTGGTAAGTTCTCCCCTTTCAATAGCTGAACAACCTGCATTGTCCAAGAATTGTTTGGTAAAAATATCATTTTGTACTATTCAATAACATTGTATTATCAAATCTTTGAAATCGAATTCAAGTCAGGTTTTGTTTGAATTCCTTGTTAGCGCGGAAGGACAAGTTATCTAGCTCACTAGCTCTATGACCAAGTATTGCAAGGTGTTCAAATCTTCATGTAATGTCTTTGTACTTTAACACTAGGGTTGTAAATGGAGCGGGGTAAGGCAAGTCTTAACCAAACAAACTTTTGACTCGGTCTACCCTGTCGTGTTTAGCATCTTTTTCTATTTTACACCTGCCTTGCCCTACCCCGCTAAGTCTTCCTAATTTTAGTTTCAAGGTGTCGTTATCCATCTTTGTCCAGCTAGCTCATAACAAAATGTTAGATCAATCTGAGGGCTAACACAACCGAATTAGTTGACGAAAAAGGAACCCCAACGACCAAGCATTCCTCCTCCCAAAAATGGAGACCAAGGGATCACCACATTGTTGAGGACACGTTTGAAGAGGAGGTGAGCACCCTCAAAGTGACCACCTTACCCACTAATGGACTATGGACGGGGAGGGGGTAAGGAATAGGAACCTCTTTTGTGTAATCCACCCTTGGTTAACTTTTTTGAGATTTTAAAAATCACAATTTGGAACATAGAAAAGCTTATAATCTCATTATAGAAATAGTTTGCGAAAATAAAGACATACCCGAATCATGTTAGGACGCATGTTTGGCAAGTGGTGAATACATGTAGAAGCTGTAAACATAGCTCGTTTCATCTCAACAACATCATAGGCATCTCCTAGACGAGGGTCCGCTAATTCCTTGATATTGTTCTGTTCCAGCATTGGTTTTGCCTATGCAAAAACGGCACCAGACATGAATATTTCATCCAGAAATGCAGAACAACAGGTAAAACACGACAGCCAAACCAGAAGTACGTCCAGGATTCAGAATTTGTGAGTTCAGAATGAGGTACTTTTCTTTTATGCATACATTTTAAGTTTGTTTTCCATAAGTATACATAGTTCAAGTTAGAAGTAATAGATTCAATTGAAGCCATACCGACATTACAAGACTCTGTCTGGATGAATCAACAGCACGACGACCAGTAATAAGCTCCAATAGCAGCACACCAAAGGCAAAAACATCGGTCTTCTCATGAACAATCCCGTGCATAAAGTACTCGGGTGCCATATATCTGAGAACCAATTTTGCCATATTTTAACGAATGAACTATGAAGACATCTAAAATGCAATTGAACTGAACTACACATACCCGAAAGTGCCTTCAATAGGAGAAACAACATGATGAACCCATTTTTCTGGTAGCCACTTTGCTAATCCGAAATCAGATATCTGCAGCAACACAAACGACAAAAGAAAGAATGTTTGAAAACCTCAAAAACAATAGACATGAAATTATTTATCAGAAGTGTAAGTTTCTAAAGCAAAACAAGATTGAATTCAGACCTGAGGTTCATAATCTTCGGTTAGAAGAATGTTTGAGGCTGTAATATCTCTATGGATTATGCGCCTTTGGCAATCACAATGAAGATAACGCAATCCTTCAGCTACACCAACCGCCACTTTATATCTTATTTTCCATTCAAGGCATTCTTCTCTACCTGAAATGCTGAGTTCTCCTTTTATCAGTCAAAACTACATCAAAATCCCAATTCATCTCATTTCATTTAACATTCTACTAAATGATTTAATGTGCATACACCTACAGAGTAAAATCACCATCGAGACATAAATTCTAACGAAGGGATTCAAAAAAATATGACGTTTGCGATTTGGACCTTATGGCCTTTTGCAAATTTTGAACCATTTTTTCTACTACACGAAAGTCTTATCTTATTTCAAGAGGATTCTACAATTTATACATATTCAAAAAAAAACATTTTGCCCTGCACCCCCGGAGGATGGTGATGCTTGGTCCAACCGTTGTAGCACATGTGTCATCCAAGGCATAAGAGGATGATGACTACATCATCTTATCACTGACAGTCTGTTCTGGGTTCCAAACACAACAATGGCAACTTAACACGGGGGTTGTGCTCATTGTAGGACTTTAACAACCCCCTTATCAGTTTTAAAAGTATAATTTTCGACGAAAGGCATGCAACTAAACTCCTTTGTCTCCCTCTAGCTCCACCTTTAGTAATAGTATGTTTCTATTGTATTTTTCAGGTTACTATGAGCAATTATCCATGCTTATCTTCTAAGTGACTTTATCAGCATTAAACTCTATGTTAGAAGATACATGTCCAAGTACTAAAGCATTACACTAGAAAATCAAGATTGAGTGAGAGAGAAATACAGCACCGTGTAGTACGGAAGCAAGGCTGCCGTGGTGCAAGTACTGAAGAACAAGGTGCAAACCACCATCAACACTGAAACCAATTAACTTAGCAGCATTAATGTTGTTGATATGAGCAATGATTCCTAGCTCAGACAAGAAGTCTCCAACTCTGTCCTCATCATTCTTTTCTTTCTTTGTTATTTTCTTGACTGCAACAACTTGACCATCTTGTAAATGTCCTTTGTACACTTCTGCATGTCCTCCTTTGCCAATTAAGTTATCTAGTCACATTGAAGACATAAAATCAGTAGAGTATTAGCACACATTACCTCCAAAGTAAGTTGATGTTGGACTTTTTGTTTGATGTTGCTTGCAGATTATGCAATCAAATTATAAGAGTTTAATAGTAAATTAACTTGAAAGCAACATGCTTAGTATAGAAATTATGGGATTCTTGGCAAATGCGACTCCAGGATTTGAAATTTGTGGATTGTTGTAACAACATCAATTTAATATGCAATACTCACTAAGTTCACAATCAAATATTTAATGGATTTCTTAATACTTGGGCAAAAACTACATAATCTACATGAACCCATAGACGACACTCTTGATCCGCCCCTGATTCTTGGACATATGGACCATTCTTTTCTCTATTATTCGTGTTGAGTCAATGATCATGCCTCCTAGGTGCACTCCGATTGGTGGTCAATGAAGTGGTGAAAATCATGGAAGACAAGTTCAAATTCCATCAAACACATATAACATGCTAGCTAAGTTGTACGGACTCTTCACTTTAGATCCCATACCTGTATCAAATTCTCCGAAAATACATATTTTGAAGAATCCGACATGCATTCTTTGGTACATTTGAAGAATCCGAGCAACATAGTATGCTAGGATATTTTTGTATAAAATGAGAAATTCCGGAGGCCTAGGGTCATTCAACTCAAAACTTAACATAATTGGCCCGCACTATTATCAAGTAGATTTTTTTTTTTCATTTAGGTAAATCTTGATGGTTAGAGATATCAAACATCTGTGTGTGGTAAGAGGTAATAGGTAACTCGACTAAATGGTAATTCTGCACGTAAGCTGTCTCGAATACGACCTTTATAAAAAAAAAAAAAGAAAGGCAAGAAGCTGCTGGCATGTGCTGATGAGTACACCTGCAGCTGCTCCAGCAGTCCAGCTGCACAACTAGGCCTTACTTAAAGCAGAACTTTCAAATCTGATGGGAAAAATTGAAACATCAAGGCCCATAGACAATAATAGAAAAAATAATTGGATTCATGGTTAGTTGTCACTTGTCACTCTCTCCTAGGCATGGTTCAAGAATTCAGATTCACATTTTCTTTTCACAAAGATTACTTTTTTACCACCAATATTACATTTTAAAGGTTTTATAAAATTTGTTTAAAATCATAACAAGGGGCTTTTCAAAAATGAATAAAAAAGCCTTCTAAGCATTTCTTTTGGTTGTTAAGTGAGGGTCCCCACAAGTCCTTATTTGGGTTTCCCACTTTAGGTTTTATATTTGTTTTAACCTTTAAATAATTTAAATTCATATCTAGAAAATCTATTTTGGGTGATAAAACGCTCCTTATTTTTTTCCTTGAACCTAGAGTTTATTGGAACATCCTTCCTACCCTCATAAGAGAAGAGTGAAGTCTACGTACATTCTATCCTTGACAAATCCTATTTTATGAGATTATATTGGATGCGTTGATAACACGCTCCATGTAAGAAAGGATTATATATTTATGACTCGAACCGGAGACTATTTTTATCACCTCACCATGACCTTTGGTGGTGGTTCCCACAAGTCACTATCAATTTCAATTTTGTAATAAAAATGTTGAGCAGACCATGTTTTACTTTTCTGCCATGGACCAAAGAAAAGTCTCTAAGATCAAGTACTAGGCTGCTTTGACTACTACATGAGAATGTGGGGTAGTTGAATTCCCCAAGAACCCAACATTAAAAAACTAAACTTAAATGTGAACTTATTATTTAACAAAGACAATAGCATGCGGCCTTAAAATGCACAAAAAAGTACTCTGCAGGTATCCCATGCCTGTCTAGGCTCTCCGAAAAAAAACAGTTTAGTGCACATAACATATCTCGTTATTATGTTTTAATGTATATGATGCCTATAACAATGAGTAAGATGATTAAGACAAGTAAAGATAAATGAGTCGAGTTAAGTTCTTACATATGATGTATGTGACACCTATGACGAAAAGTGGGGTGATGAAATTGGATTTGAAAAGAAAAGACTGACATGCTTCTAGACCGATAAGGTTTTGAAAAAAGGTAAAACATGATCCCCAAGAGAAAAATGAATTATTTTATAATATTAGGCACAACTTCACATGGTTCACCTGTTTGCTAATTTGATGCGACATAAATCAAAAAAGAAATTTTGAGATAGGATTAAAACGAACAACAATAATAACATAATCAATATAGACTTTAATTTTTACTTCAGAAGTAGAGATAGTTTCTAATAAGACTCTCGACTCAAGGATAACGAATAAGCCAATATAATGTATTTAGATATCATTCTAGTGGGATTATTAATTCAATAAAAGAAAAAAGAGTAATTTAAGTTGATCTTAAAATGATTCATTGTTTTTCTCCTAAACTTGTTAGTAAATTCATTTTATTAATAAAGATGAGTTGCTAAAAATTATGTATACACTAAATATAATTATAATTGAAAATTTTATGATCTATTGGAAGGATAAGGATTTTAATGAATTCAAAATTTTGGGTGGAATAGTATTAAAGTATTGTCTTTTTCAAGAAATTAATGGTCATAACCCTCACCCAACTGTTCCATGTTATAAAAAGCAATGAACTTTTTGGGTTTCCAGTAACCCCACAGGCCACAATAATTTAAATTTCTTGCAAATGAATTTCATTTGACTTAATTAGCATTTACTATTGTACAACACAATTTTATAGAGATTTTTGAGATTAGGATCTGTCTGGAGATTCTTTATCTCTATGAGATTATAGGTAAAGTCTGTTATCCTTCACAGACCTCACTTGTGAGATTTCACTGATTATGTTATTGTTGCGATTATAGATTAGAGAGATTTGTTTCTGATATACCGTCGCTTAAACTCGACGTTACTAAATTCTTTCCCAAAATATACTTGATTTTCTTTCAAATTTCAAATAAAATATTGTCTTTATTTCTAAAACAAGAAAAGAGTGTATAAAGAAAAATATACATGTGAAATTTTTTTAGTTTCAATAAGTAAAACAAAAATGTTGCAATAAAACAGTGTATTAATTTCTTTATTTTTTCATAAAAAGTAGAAAAAGGACCACATTTTATTGCTACAATATGGTTTTTAGCATCCCAAGAACCAATTTGAACAGAGCAAATTTTCAAAGAAAGGCACCTATCACCTTTGAGCAAAATTAATTTTTAAAAAACCCATAAAAAAATATACTTAAAAATTATGATAACATCAAAGTGTGGTCTACCTATCAATAAACTAGAAAAAAAATTAAAAAATTTAAATCTTACTTCTTCTATCATTTTTATTTGCTTAAAAAAATATTTCGATGTACTAAACTTTCATTACGTCTGATATTTCAAAAACTCTAATCAAATTACAAAAATTTATTATTTACAGTCTTATCATATAGTTCTTATTTTCACATTTCGTATTCATAATCTCTTTGATCATATTATAAATTTTTTGAAAACATATCACTATTTTTAAGTACTACACATGATATATTTAATATCATATGTGACATATTACTTTCTATATTTTATACTTTACTTCAATATTAAACATAACATATGCTAAAATCTCACAATATATAAAAGCAAATCAATATTTTACATAAATTTTTATTCTAAAATAAATTTAAAATTCTTTAATTTTTTCCAAACTTCATTCTCAATCGAACTAAAACATATAAAATAAAATAATTAAAGTATATGTAAGATGAGACAAATACTATTTAAGTATCACAAATTACACATTTTTGTATTATCGCTTCTTATTGAAATGATTAAAAAGGTGGGCATAAATATCAAAAATCGAACCGAACCAAACTAACTTGGTTCTTCAGTTTCAATTCTTCGAATGAAGGTTCATGTTCTTTTTTCAAAAATTCAATTCTTTAATTCGATGTTTGATGTAGGGATCTCGAAAGTTGAGCCCCTTTTCGAATCTTCATGCATAGCAAAAGCTTTAGGGCAGTGAACTGTTTTTTTTATCAAATACTAAATCAAAAATAAATATTGGAAAATTTACCTGGAGCGAAATTATCAGTAGCTTGAGCAAGTTCATCGAGGGTGAAATTCCTCCATGATGGCTTGGGAACAACAAAATCATGGCAATCAATGGTGTCTTCTTCAGCACTTCGAATTCTCGACAGCAATTTCCTCTTAATATTCTTTTTCCCAAGTAAATTTTCATATCCCCCTAATAATGGTAGCGCCGATAATCTCCGAATCGATTTTCTCTTCATCAGATCGAACAAAATCCTAAATTTCAACCCTTGCCCTGTTTCCTCTCCAGCGCCGCCGCCGGATCCGCCGGAGACGGCTGATTTCTCGGCGGTGGGAGACGGAGATGAACCGAAGCTCTGGCTCCTTTCGCCGCTGCTGATACTGCTGTTATCGGAATCCGATGTGCCTGAAATGTGAATTTCCAGTACTGCCCTCGGTGATAACTGGTCGTTATCGTTTTTCCCATTTTCTGGAACTGATGAAATTGTTATTTCTACTTCTTCTTCTTCCTTTTCAACCTTTTGGCTCTTTATTTCTTCTTTCCCTCCAATTTTTGGTACAACACTTTCACCTATAAAAATAAATAAATCATGAAAATGAAAAATATATACCTAAAAAATTAACAAAATTTCAACAAATATTAAGTTTTGAATTCATAATTCTAACTAGAAAATGAGTTTAGTGGAGTAATTATATGTCTAAGATCGAGTCTGCTTATCAAAGTGCTTCTTCGTTTGTTCAAGAAGTCTCTTTCCAACGTAGAAATAAAAACAAGATCATTTCGTTCTGTTTTTAGTGAAAAAGCTAAGGAAATTCGTATAATGTTGTTTCATGTCCATTAGAAAGTGCAGAAATAACTAAAACTGAATGCAGAATGTATGAAAAAATATATCGTAAAACTCATCATTCAAATTCTAAATCCACCTCTGTTTTTCTATTTGTATGTACAGAAATAACTAGAACTGAATGCAGAAAGTATAAAAAACATATCGTAAACTCATCATTCAAATTCTAAATTCACCTCTGTTTTTCTGTTCTGTTTGTATGAACAGAAATAACTAGAACTGAATGCAGAAAGTATGAAAAAAACATATCGTAAACTCATCATTCAAATTCTGAATCCACCTCTGTTTTTCTGTTTATATGTACATGCAAAAAGTATGAAAAAAAAACATATCATAAACTCATCATTCAAATTCTGAATCCACCTCTGTTTTTTCTATTCGCATGTGAAAAATGTTCAAAATTTTGGGAAGGGGTTTATTCTAAATACTCAAAAAAGAAAAATAATTGAAATAAAGGGGGGAAAGGAGAGGAAAGAACCTTCCATGGTATATTTTGGAGATGTTTTTTTTTTGTGTGAAACACAAATGGAATGAATAGAAGAAGCTTCTTTGGTTTTGAATGAAGGAATTTAGAAGAATTAGAATATATTCTATGAAGGTTTACATTTGAGATTGAATCATAGTATATTAATTAATTCTTCTCCTCCAAGAAGAAGAAGAAGAAGAGAAAAATGGTATATCTTAGAGAAGTTATGATTCTTTTTCTATGAAAGAAATTTAAAAAGAGAGGTTGAAGAAGAGGCAATAGAGAGAAAACCGGCTAAGTGGTACTTGGAATATTATTATGTGTGGTTTTACTTGCATTTATATGCTAAATTGAATGCAAATATTATAGTATATGGTGTGTTTGGTAGGGAGAAAATAAATTGTTTTAATATTTTTTTCATGTTTCAAATTATTTTTTTTTTTAAAAAAATTAGTGATTATTCTCATAGATATGTTAGATTAAATCAATAAGTAAAAATACTATTATTTTTATGTGAAAAAATTAGAAAGTTTTCCAATGTTTCAATGACAATTTGTTTTCCAACATGTATTTTTTCAGTGAACTGGTTCAATGAAAAATGATTGGAAAAAAATATCATGTTTATAATATGATTTTTCATTGATTTACGGTGAATTTTTTTCCCAAGTGAACACTATTTTTGGAAGGTAGAGAGACAGTTTCTCAAAATAATATATATAATATATATATATATATATATATATATATATGCAAGGATTATTCTCATAGATATGAAAAAATTAGGAAGTGTTTCAATGTTTCAATGATAATGTGTTTCTCAACATGTATTTTTTCTGTGTATTAGTTCAATGGAAAATGAATAAAAAAAATAAATCATGTTTTATAATATAATTTTTCATTGATTTACGATGAAGAAAAGTTGTTTCTAGTGGTGACCCCGGTCGTGGAAGGTAGAGTCGTATGACCCTCAGCGTAGGGGTATTTAATTTTTTCGTGTTTTCTCAATCAAAATATTTTGGAATGCAAGTTTCTTAAGAATAAGGAAAATGACTGCTTTGACGCAAGTATAAAAAACAAGTTTCATAGTTATCATTTCAAATTGATTATCTCCTTCTCACTCACTCTTGACCATCCGACCCCCACCGGACCCATCGATCCCCCATAGTATTTTATTACATTATATATAAATATTTTTTATATTTACTTATCAACGCTAGATAATAAGTTAGAACCTCCGCTATTTTTTTTGGAAAGCATTTTCTTTCCTACCAAACAGACCCTAATGTATAATTATTAATTTTATTTGGCTGATGAATCCTAGCCGTCTGATTTATGATTTGTTTTTTCATTGATGAGATCTCAGCCGTTGGAGTTGAAATTTCTTGATTTTTGGCGCAACTAACGCTGTGTGTAATGTCGGGGAAAAGATCAAATAACGAACCCAACTAACTTATGATGTAAATTTTAGAATAATTTTATGTTATCAGTGACGCAATCAAAATTTTTCCTTAAAAAGTAAATACATAAACAAAAAAACAAAATGAATTTAACATATTGTATATATACACAGATGTGTTTACTGATCGAGATATTGTAATTTTCTAAGTCACGATAAATATTTATCCACAATAGGTGGTTACATCAAATCATGTTATTTTGTGATTAATGAGTTGAGAATGCATGTTAATTAATCGTGATTAAGTGTTGGAAGTTTATGTATAAATTCATGTTATATATTTATTGATTTGATATAAGCACAGAGTATAATTACGTTATTTTTTTTTTATAGAAATTCATAGGTGGCTTCACTATGATGGCATATAATTCACAAATAGAAAAGAATTCAAAATTTAAACTTTATAAATACAGATTATGACTAAAATATATATTAAATAATCAATTTATTAAACTTACTAATAGTATAAACATGTTTTACATATATTATCTTATTATTATTTTGAAATTAGATTTCATAAGATTTAAAACAAATCTCGAGGCATGACCAAAATAGTCAACATTTTTGGTGGTTATAGTCTTACTTTTGGATTTTCATAGGTATGTTGGGACAACATCATTGGAAAATCAAAGAGATCTTGTCTCCTTTGATTTGCAATTTTTGGAATGCTAATTTTCAAGTTTAAAAAAATTAAAAATTTATTGGTCGATCTCGTAAATGCTAGAGATATTAAAGAGATCAAGATATAATTCAAGGAGATCAAAATCATCATACGTTCGAAAAATACATCACTAACGACCTTCGAATCATAATACGCTACTAATGACCTTCGAGTCATAGAGAAATCTCGTCTCAGAAGAGAAAAATCAAGAGAAAAACAGATTTGTACCCACATTGTTTATGAATAAAATTATGTTTCTTCATAAAAAAAAATTATTGGTTCATGAATTGGATTAATTAAGATTTTCTTTTTTTATAAAGAAGATTTTTAGTTTGTTAATGGAATTTCTAGAACAATGAATCTCTTGTTATACATTGCATTTTGATACTAATATGTAGGATTAATTAAGGCCACATTCATCATTAGGAACTACATGTGATATGCTTTTAAGTTAATTACATGTTTATACATAATATTAAAAAGGTTTTAATTATATTTCAAAAATTTGTGGTGTGATGAGAATTTGAGCCATGGGAATATTTTATACATTGCATTTAACAAGTGAGATTAAAATAGTTAACATCCATAAAATTATACGTGATATTTGGACTAACTTACACGCCTATCTCGACTATCCAAAATATCAAGAAATTGCAAATTAAGGACACCAAAAGAGATGGTCTTAAAAATTTGGCCGTCATTTAATAAAGAATATGAAAAATGACATTTGTTGTTCGTTGAGTATATAAGTTTTAGTTGTAAGTTGGAAATTGAAAATGGATCACTCACATGGGTCAATTCGTATATGTATCTAACTAAATAAATATATAGGTATGTTACATTGTAATAGTAATAAGAGAACGTAAGTTTTTAGAGACAGACATTGGTCTTCCAGAAACAGAACAAAACAAACTCTCTCGTCCTCTATGAAGAACTACAATGGTAGATTTATACGAAGATGAAAGTGATCTTCACCAAATACCAAAATAATATAATCTTCCGTAATAGATATGCCTTAGATTGTGAAACTTTATTGTATAGTTCGTATTTATTACACGTGATTACATTATGACTAATAAAATAAATAGAATGAATCTTGAGATGAACTTCATGTTCTCGATTTTCTTAATGACGCAGAATTTGTAGCCAAATTCAATAAAAGAATGATGATTTGTTAGTTCATTCTGGTAGTTGTACTCATAAAACCAACCAAATTATGAACTATTAATTAATTAATAATCTCTTCCAAGCTAAGATCCCATTTAAAGTTACTACGCATAAATTAAATCATTTTTCACATAGCAAATCACAAAAGTGAAGGGAGGAGGGAAGTTAATTATAATTAAGTAATAGTTACCTAATATGTTTAACCATGAAATGTAGAGTTTACGTAAAACAAATAGTGTAAAAAGTTAATTATCCTTTTTCAATTTATAGAAATTTCTAAAAAAACATGGCAATCTGGATGCATTAATTTTATAATCCGACTACATAAATTCAGTTTTGAATACAAAAATTAGGATTTTTATGTTATCAGCAGGTAATATTTAAAGCATGATATATTAAACATAGAGATGATTTAAGAATCAGAATTAATGTATTCGAATTACTGAATTAATATTAATTATCGATAGAATTGACTCAATGATGCTGTCACAATCAATTGGGAGGTTCTTGATTACGTACTTAATTGGTAATTAAGATCCTAATCCTGAACATACTTTTGTTTGGATTCTTGAAAACCAAATGCAAATAAGTCAACCTTTATTTACATTATTTTATTTTGAAAGTTGATATTTTTAATAATTAATCGAATATATATAAAATCGTTATGACTATTCTATTCATTTAATTTCTTTTTGACCTATTACAAATTTGGACAACTCTACAATATAATAATAATAATAATAATAATAATAATAATAATAATAATAATAATAGTAATATTTTGATTTTGTCGCCTATAAAACTAGCAAGTGATTGATTTTGATTTTTCTATTACAAGTGTCTTTTTATTTTTTTTTATTGTCCATCCGTATTTGGTACTCCTATTAAAGCTCGATTAGTTTGGATTCGCACCACTTCGAACCCATTTTGATAAAGCGCTTCACTTAACTATTCCTATTTCTATTCCTTTTATTTGGATTAAGTCAAAAGAAAACAAAAGTATGCGTACAATTTAGTAATTATAATCCAAATTATAAGTATCAAGTAGATTTTGTGGAAAATAAAATCCCATGTGTAGGAAAATAAAGCTAGAACTAGATCAAGTCCCTCATGCAAAGAAAATGTTGAATTTAATTTAGAGAAAAAAAAAATGTAGAGATAGAACTTATATTTAAGAATAATAGTTAAAATTCTCTTATTTTGGTTATGTATTTCTCAAATACTCATATATTAGGTAATTTTTTAATAACTTGTGCGATTGAGTGCCTAAACTATTTTACCGGATCGATATTTGCTATCTTTCAGCAACAAAAGTACCAAATGACTCCGTCATCAAGACTTAAGTAGATATAAATAAGAGATCTTTTGATTTTGTATCACTGTTGTATTTTCATGCTACTATAAATGAAAGAAATATTCATCGGAGCTATTTCTGACAAACTTTTCATATTAAATTTGATTTATTTTCTATAGTTTTGCTCATTTTATTGACTTATAAACCACTTCTCGGTGTGTCAAATTTTCAGGCATGTTGCACAAGTGTAACAATTCATCTTTAGATAGAAGTCTCACATCGACAAGTAAATAGACTTTACCTATTAATGACGCATTCTAAAGCCGTGATGGCCTAGGCTTTAAGTGGACAAATATCACTATGGGGCTGGTTTGTTAACAAATGATATCAAAGTCACTCTTGTGTCAGCCTTTTTCGATGTTGACCAGATTCGACTGAGTTTAGGCGAACCCCGAAAGGCTAGTCAAACCTCAGTGCTGAGTCTAGGTGAATCCCATATGGTGGAGCAAACCTCGAGAACGCTGAGTCCACAGAGGGAGTATATGTAACAACTCATCTTTAGATAGAAGTTCTACATCGACAAAACACAGAAAGATGCTAGGTATATAAGTAAACATGCTTTACCTACTAGTGACACGTTTTAAAACCGTGAGAGCCTAGATCCAAAACAGATAATATCACTAGGGGGCTGAACTATTACAACAAACAAGTGACTAAATTAAACAAATTGAGTGTTTTCTAATTCAAAATCATGATTTTGTTTCGTTTTAGATAAATTAACTTTAAAAACATGTGCTTTAATCAATGATAATTGCTCATAATGTCCGCATGCCTAGCTGGTTCTAGTTCATTTGCTTTCTTTAGAAATAAGAGTTGAACCTTTACTTGGAAAATCTCTATATATATAAAAAAAAAGACTTTATAAAATAATAATTGGATATGTTGAGTGAATTGTAAAATTAAAATTGGGGAATTATTTATCCAACTAATTTGATGATTAGGGTAAAATTATGACAATAACACTAATCAATCCAAACAAGAATTTGAGTCCATAGAGGATGTATTTTGTCCATGAATAAATACTTCATCAATTATATTTCATTTGATCTTTTTCGATCATAAGTCTTACAGATATTTGAAGCGAATTCAGATAATATATCAATTCAATATTTTAAATTATAAGTTGCAATTATTCTTATGACAGTAGTACGTGAAAAATTACAGTTTAAATCTCAAAAATCAAAATGTGCCACATATATAAAATGGCAAACTAAGAATATTTCTTAAAGAATTTTTTACATCTTGAACTTGTAGTTTGAGCTAGTCTTTTTTCTAAACAAAAATTATTGAAATCCTAGAGAGCTTGAAAAAAAATGGAGTAAATATTTTTTCTTCTTAGTTTGGTATGTGAAAAGGATATTTGCCACTTGCCAAGAGAACTTTAATTGTAATTAATTAATAATATTATAGTAATAAAATCAACATGAAAAGTTTAGGAATTATGAAATTGATGTTGAATATATTTCTGCCCACTAATTATGATCTCTCTTTTGTTTTTGACTCTTTATGTTGATCAAGACCCTTTTGTTTTGTCTCATTATTCAAATATTGGAAGTTTATGTTATGTGCATTAATAATGCAATTTATTTTTATAATTAGATTAATGATTCGACTTGTTAATTATTATTAACTTGCATTAATTATTTGTATCAAACTTGACATATAGTTTGCTGAAATTACAATTCGTAGCAACATATTATAGGAGAGAGGCAAGCGAGATCGAAAGAGGACGGAGAGAGACGAGCGAGAGAGGGCAAAGAAGAGAGAGAGGTGAATTGTATATGTATGTTTGTCAAATTGTATGTGTATATCTGTCAATTAATTGTTTATGTGTAACTAATATATATATGTATTTGTATATCTGGCAAGCGAGATTAGGAAAGGGAGGAGAGAGGTGAGCGAGAGAGGAAAGAGAGTGGAGAGAGGCAAATTGTATATGTATATCTATCGAATTGAATATGTATATCTATCAAATAATTATGTGAATTGTATATGTATATCTGTCGAATTGAATATGTATATCTATCAAATAATTATATATGCAACTAGTATACATATGTATTTGTATATTTGGCAAGAGATTGCAGAAAGAGAAGAGAGAGGCGAGAGGTGAGAGAGAGCAGAGAGAAAATAACAACATAACCCTAATTACAACTATAAATTATAATTTTTTTCCAAACCATAGTGGTAAAATGTAAATATATACCATATGTATGCCTAGTTATGTAATTTACTTATCCTTCCCTAAGAGTTCTTATCCTTAACTCAAACTTGCAACCTTAGGGTTGCAGATGAGTGGCGTGCTTAATTAAGAGCAAATTCACCTTGGACTTAGAGGGTTCATCCGAACTGCCTTCGTGAAAAATTACCTATTTACATATGATAATATTTATACATAATATATGTTAAAAACCTTTTGATCGATTCCCATGTTTACTTATTCATATTTTGAGTTCCTTTAGTGAAAATCCTGACTCCATCACTATGCATAATTCCCATTTGAGCAAACTCCTTCACATCTACGTTAATCATTTTGTTATACCGAAATTTTCTATAATCCTTAATTATTATATATATATTCGTTTACACTATCAATATATATAACTTACGTTCTATTTTCCACTTTGATATAGTTAGTAAATTAGTTATGTATCGTAAGCATTATCAAGGATCACAAAATATAATATAATCTCAAAATTAATGAAAGAAATTAGATTTTATCGTTTATAAGTTGGTGAACTAAACTTGCTACTCTACATTCTTTTTTTATAAAATAAATATTTATACTTAATTCATCTATTTAATATTTATTACTAAGATTATTCCAACTCCACCAACCTCACCAATGTCACTTCAGTTAGAGAAGTGCGTTTAACTGATTTTTTTTCAACAATAATATAACTTATAATTCAAAGTCAAAAGTGTAGATAAGATCCTTAACTAATTTACTAAATTATTTTTATTTAATAAAAGTAGACTAATTATTTTTATTATTCATAAATAGCTTAGTCATGAAGTTTAACAGGGCAAAATAATTATAGTTTAGGTAATTACATTCCGTAACTGTAGCAATACACAAATCTATTTGTATCATTCGTATTCAGTATACAAATTTTTTATTTATACATTTAGGAATTTTTCAGAATCTGTACAAATCAAATATACGATAATTACATACAAGTTAAGGTAGTCATATGCAAAATTTGAATTTACACCATTAGAAAATTCTGAATTCATACAAATAAATTTTGAATTTATACAATTGGGAGCTTAATTATACAAATTCTGAACTTAACCCTTAGAAACTCGGCTGAAACATTAGTGGCGAGCAATAATTATTTAAAATCTATAATAAATAATTAATTAAACAATATATATTTGCTTAGTCGCCTAATTTTTCCTAAACTGAATTATTATTGTATTGTATAGTAACTTGATATCATGTAAAAATTTAACAAATTTCATATTGTAAATCTACCTCTAATAATTTTTCTCTTTGATTGATCAACTTCTTAAGCTAACATTTGCCTCTTTATTTTAATATTTAACACTTTTAGTGGCATGACATCCTCAACTATAGCACAAGTTCCTAGTTGAATTTGGTAGTCCAATTTCAAAGTGGGACACCAAAGTAAAATCCACATGAAAAGCTACATCATATAATTTTATAAAAATATGTTTTCAATAAATAAATAAAATAGAAGATGATGATAAAAACTATGTTTTTGGGTTGGTTAGGGTTTGCACAAATAGATTAATTTAATGGTAATAAATAAAATAAGGCATGAATAACATATTATTTATAGTTTTAGTACTTATTTTGAAGATTAGTTGAAAATGTGATGCAATCTTTCTTTACTTGTGCTTTAGATGAAAATTGTACTCTATATATTATGGTGATGACTAGGTATATTAATGAAAAAAACCATGCATGCTTTTTGGTGTAGTAGCTCAATTTTTTTTAAATTTTGTGATTTTTGGATTTTTGTTTTTGTAATGATTTTGTGACTTTTTTTTTATTTTTAACTTTTGGGCATAAAATATTTGGCGAGGGACGATTTTGTAATAACACATCTTAAGATGAGAAGTCTCACAAAGCGGATAATATCATTAGCGGGCTGAGTCGTTACAAATTAGCATACATCTTAGGGATTCATTCGAATTAAGTAATTTTGGCTTAGACTGTATATGAAATTCAATAAACAAATACAAAGTTACAATATTTTAATTAAGTAAATCGAGTGAGTTGTGTTAGAATTTAAAATTCAAAATCATAATATTTCAATCTTGGATCCGCCTATGATAAAAAGAGCTGGTAAAACCTGCATCAAATTGTGTGGCCTAATGATCAATGAAGTAGGCTAAAAGTCATGAAGTCTCCGTTACAAATATCAGCAGAGGCAAACACTAGGTGATTTCTTCTCATTTGTCTAAGCTTTGGTGAACGTATTGATTTTGTGCGAGCGGAGATAATGGCAAAAACATTATGAAAATTTGAACACAAATTTGGCAGAGAGTTTTTGACTTTTTATGAAGTTATGTTTTCAGAAAATAGACAAACCTTTGTTATGCATGAAGAACGTGGGGTGCTTGGCAACTTGAACTTTTCACATTTGATTAATCTAAGCTTATGAAAATAAACATAATATTTGTTTTACAACCAAGGAAAATGACATATTTGTCCTTGTGATATAAAATTAAATGATGTATTTCACGAGTATGCAGAGAATGGTAACGATCAAATATGATTTGAATTATGAGAAATCCAATAGAAATAATCAGGTTGCATATAATAAGAAGTCATCAGACAAATTTATATATTTTTTTTCTCTTTATTTGTAGATTTGAATTATATTGATTTGACAAAATTTTGCAAGTAATTCCATCACTCTTAAAAAAGATCAATTTTTCGAAAAAATATTTAAAATGAGGAAAATATACTTTTTGTACAATTTACTCGAGGCGGGGCAAGTCTCAACCTATGATAAGCTTCGCAAGAGTGGGCTATGGGTCCAAGAAGACTGCAGCAGATCTGTATTTAGTTTGGGTCTAAAAAGCCCAAGCCCATCCCTTGTTGGACTGTTTAGCCCATTCTTTAATTGTAAGCCCATGACCCATGGGAATATATGGGCCAGTCTAATTCATTTCAATTCAATCTAATCAAAGCCCAACCACTGGGCCTTAACAATGACATTAGTACCTTCACTTTGGAGAATATATTACAACTATCTTGCTAATTGGTTGACTATGTGAACTTCGTCATATATTTTAATCCCCTCCGTATCCCCTTCCCCTTTCTGTTTCTCCATGCGAGGAGTTGAATGGAGAATAAGCCGTGTATGAAATCACCGAGTTGGGTGTTGATGTAATCACAAATCTCTCTTTGAATTCAATATAAGATAAGAGGCAAATCCATTTGGTTGTTGCATTTTGATGAACCACCAACTTTCATCCTCCCAGTTCGATTTCCAGACAGCCTCACAGAGTTTCAATCTGAATTATCGAGCCATATGCAACAATCTCTTGTCCCTAACCCAATCAAGGTCCTTACCCAAAGGGCTCGCTTTACATGCTCACATTATCAAATCAGGCCTTCAAATTATTCCACTTGTTTCAAACCACTTAATCAACTTATACTCAAAGCTCCAACTCCCCATTGAATCTACACTTGTTTTCCAGGAAACACATTACAAGTCTTCCACTACTTGGAGTTCAGTTATATCTTCTCTTGCCCAAAATGAGCACCCAATTCTTGCTTTACAGTTTTTTCGGGAAATGTTGCATAATGGGGTAAGGCCAGATGACCATATTTTCCCTTGTGCAACAAAAGCCTGTGGGATTCTTTCTGATTATCGTATTGGCCAATCCATTCACTGCTTTGCTTTCAAAGTTGGATTCATATCTGATGTGTTTGTAGGGAGTTCTCTGGTCGATATGTATGGCAAATGCGGGAACATTCAGATTGCTCGGAAACTGTTTGATGAAATGCCTGAAAGAAATGTGGTTTCATGGAGTGGAATGATATATGGGTATGCTCAAATAGGTGAGGATGAGGAAGCGTTGAGCCTTTTCAAGTTTGCTTTAGGTGAAGGTTTAGATGTCAATGACTTTACCTTTTCGAGTGTGATTCGGGTGTGTGGGAATTCCACCTTGCTTGAATTAGGGAAGCAAATACATGGTTTGTGCTTGAAAACTAGCTATGATTCATCGAGTTTTATTGGGAGTGCCCTAATATCATTGTACTCCAAGTGTGGTCTTGTTGAAGGTGCTTATCGTGTTTTTAACGAGGTTCCGGTTAGGAATTTAGGGATGTGGAATGCGATGTTGATCGCTTGTGCTCAGCATGGGCATGCAAACAAGGTATTTGGCTTGTTTAAAGAAATGGAGAGTATTGGAATGAAGCCAAATTTTATAACCTTTTTATGTGTGTTATATGCCTGTAGCCATGCTGGACTGGTTCGAGAGGTGAAATTTTACTTTGATTTAATGAAGAAACACGGAGTTGAGCCAGGGGATCAACATTACGCTTCTCTTGTGGACTGTCTCAGCCGAGCCGGAAAATTACAAGACGCGGTTGAAGTTGTTGAGAATATGCCAATGCAACCAACAGAATCTGTTTGGGGAGCTTTATTAACTGGCTGTAGAATCCACAGGAACACTGAAGTGGCAGCTTATGTGGCGGACAGGGTCTTTGAATTAGGTCGTGTTAGCTCAGGCGTACATGTGCTACTGTCCAACGCATATGCTGCTGCTGGTAGATATCAAGAGGCTGCCAAAGCTAGGAAGATGCTCAGAGACAGAGGTGTGAAAAAGGAACCTGGTTTGAGTTGGGTTGAGGAGGGAAATAAAGTACACACGTTTGTTGCTGGAGATAGGTCTCACTCAAAGTCGAAGGAGATCTACGAAAAGTTGGATGAATTAGGTGATTACATGGAGCAAGCTGGGTATGTTGCAGACACAAATTATGTGTTGCAACAGGTTGCTGGCAAGGAAAAGAGTGACACTATCAGGTATCACAGCGAACGACTCGCCATTGCTTTTGCGCTTATCACCTTTCCACCAGAAAGGCCTATTAGAGTTATGAAAAATTTGCGCGTGTGTGGCGATTGTCACAATGCAATAAAGATCATTTCAAAGTGCACCAACAGAGTAATCATAGTAAGAGACAACAATCGATTTCATCGCTTTGGGGATGGGAAATGCTCCTGTGGTGACTATTGGTGACTGTTACAACACAAGAATATGGTACATTTCTTGAACTTTGATGAATTACTTCTGTGAATTTCTTAGTTTTGAGATCATATTATAAAATTGCGTAAATTTGTCATATCCAGTTTATTCCGCCTATGGGTTGTTGAGTCGAGGGTTCCCAGGAAACAATCTCTCTACTTCTATGAGGTAGTGGTAAGTTCTGCGTACATTCTGCCCTCTGCAGACCCCACTTGTGGAATTCCACTGGGTATGTTGTTGTTTTTTAAATGGGCTGGTCTTTCGATTTCTTCTAGAACGGGGCATAAGTTCTTGATGGACATGGATACAATCATTGAGATATTATGATTTGAAAATATAAACTTATGTCGAACGAAAAGTTTAAAGTTCTTACCTCAAAAGTTCTGTCCCAAATATTAAATAACATTTTTTCCCATCATTTTCCAGCATTATTAATTTTATTGAGTATCCATCCTTTTCTTTTCTTGAAACTTTCACAATCACTCCCTTTTCCTTTAGTCAATCATGTAGGCCTTGCACATTCAAGACTAGACATTTATAATATGAAATAATATATTATTAATTTCTTACTTAAAAGAGGTAAATGAAGAATTGAAATAAAAATTTAAATTTCTTATAGTATGTATATTACTTTCTATATTTTATATTAATTGAACTGTTGAGACTTCATAAAAATCATTAAAAAAACAAAATCATTAAAAAAAAACAAACAAACTAAACATAACACCACAATTAGCACTCCCCTAAAATAATACAAAAACTAACAATAAATGAAAAAGGAAAAAAGAAGAAGAAAAGGTGGGACAAATCTTTCATACATTAAGATAATAGTAGATCCATGTTCATTAATTCTTGATTTTTCTATGATTTTCCAAGAAATTAATCATATTTTCTATGTACTTATCATGAAGCTCTTTGTTACCAAATATGGAGCTCATTTCTTTTGCTTTCTCTCGAATTAACTTTCCATCACTCTCCACCATTACTAGCTTCACCGAGTTGGCCACCGAGTCACTCGTGAAGGACCCATCCTCTTCGTTTCTTGGTACTTCTATACCGACCCCTTGATCTTCTAGAATTCTAGCGTTTAGTCCTTGATCAACTAAAAAAGGTAACATAATCAATGGATGACCAAACATTAACCCTTCTATTACTGAGCTCCATCCACAATGAGTCAAGAACCCACCAATTGATTCATGACTCAGTATTTTCAACTGAGGTGCCCAACTCTTCCATACAATACCTCGACCTTTGGTTCTTTCCTCAAAACCATCCGGTATCTCAATTGAGTCAGTAATCCCTGACCTAGAGGGCTTCCTCAAAACCCAAATGAACGGTGATTCAGATAACTCCAACCCACGAGCTAGCTCATTGATTTCACTCTGACCAACCGTCACTTCACTTCCTAACGCTACATAAACCACTGAACCTTTTGGTTTCTCATCTAACCATTCTTTGATGGATAACCAAGATTCATTTTTTTCATCTTTAGTACTTTCCACTATAGGTGGCATCAACCCTATAGGAATCACAGGTACATGATGCAGATCCTCAAGTAACTTCAACCACTGTCCTTCAAACTCAGGACAATGACGAACAATAATAGCTTCTACTCCTTTAGTTGTGGCACCGTTACGATACAAGTCTGAAACGCCAGAAACATTCTTCTGGCTGGACTCCACCATCCACCGCGCCTCGTGGAGGCGATACGCTGCCTTTGTTTCAAAGGGGATCCATTTTGGTGGAACCAAAAAATCCTCCAACTTTGGTGGTGAAGTAGAATTGTTGGTGTTGATCATATGCTCAGTGGAACCAAAGAAGGAATGGAACCAAGCATTGCTTATACTACAAAAAATTCTTGATATCCCTAATTTTGTTGAAATTGGAGCCAACCAATATTGTGCAAAATCTTGAATAATCCAATCAGGGGAATTTTCCTCCAAGAAATAAGTCACCTCTTGTTCCATACCATCCATTGCTTTCTTGAGATAAATCATTTCTTCATTTGTTACATCCATAGAGGCCTCAGCATCTTTTGGCAATCCATCAACTTTGGGAAGTGGGATTTTTACAAAAGTTATGGTATTGGAAAATTGAGAGGGAATTTTTGGGAGACGATCAATGTTTCTTGGAGTTGAAATAAAAGAAATTTTATGACCTTTTTGAGCTATGAGTTTTGAAAGTTCAAGAAATGGAATAATATGACCAAAAGCTAGCCATGGAAACATAACTATGTGAAGCTTTTTGGTGTTACTTTCATCTCCATTGGCCATGGATTTGAAAAATTGAGTTTCCATGGCTTATACAATTTGGTTTTGTTTTAATGCTTTTGCTATATATGATGGACAACTATAGCATAAAGTGTGTTCAGATCATGTTATAAAATTGTGGATACCAAAAATACTAAATATACTAATATTGGTTGAGTGATACTCCCTCCGCCCATCTTTACTTGTACATTATACTATTTTGGATGTCCAATAATATTTGTCCAGTTCATAAAATCAAGAGATAATTTTACACATAGTTTTCAATTTACCCTTATTATTAATTATATCATTTCCGTATTACATTTTTCAATGGATTGTATTTATTATATTCAAACGATAATTTGATAAAATTACCCTTATCATTTTTATTTAATTGAAATATATTAGTTAATTTTAATAGTTTAATAATGATCTTTTTGCCTGACAAAAGAGTCCGCCCATGAAACTATGTAGAAATATTTTTGCATAATATGCTTATATACATAAATTAAGCATGGTTTTGGAGTTAGAAAGTCGAGTATGAATTCAGTCAAACTCCATAACTTATTATTTAAATAGTATATTTATATTGAAAATATATTAACTAAGTATAGATATTAAGTTTAAAATTAATTATGAATATTTAAAATTATTATTATAAAATTTAAAATTCATAAAATAAAAATTCTAATTTGGTATCACCTAAATTTTTTTGTCCCAAATATGAAACACATTTTTCCCATCATTATCAACTTTGTTGTAGAGTCACACATTAGTATAGGATCCATCCTTTTCATTTCTTGAAACTTCCACAATAACTCCTTTTTCCTTTGGTCACAATTTTTATTTTTATTTTTATTTTTGATTAAATCACAAAATTTGTCCGTGCTTCTTTTTATTTTGGTTGCTCATTCGATATTTGATATCTGTATTGGAGCATGACTACTCTGATTTGGCTGAATAGGGCCCATTCAGGGGAAGCGTTCCTTACCAAGGATTTTTCCATATCGAAATCTCGAATGCGAGGCCAACAACCCTATCCATTATACCACATTTTTTTGTGGTGGAGATCAACCCTTCTACAATTGAGCTTGAGTAACAATAAGTCAAGAATATGCCAATTAGGTCTTGACATTAGGATATTTACTTGAACTACCCAAGTTTTAATGTGGTGTGTTCACTTGTGGTACAAATTTCTACCTAACACACTTTTGAATAAGACTTTATAATTGTACAAATAGTTTTTCATCATAAACCAAAGATATGAAAAGCAAGTACAAAATCATATTTTAAAAAAAAGAAAAACATTACACCACAATTAGCACTCCCCCCTAAGGAATACCAAAACTAACAACAAATGAAAAAGGAAAAAAAGGAAAAGGTAGGAAATCTTTCATACATTAAGATATAACTAGATTTATGTCCATTAATTCTTGATTTTCCTATGATTTTCCAAGAAATTAATCACATTTTCAATATACTTATCATGAAGCTCTTTGTTACTAAATATGGAACTCATTTCTTTTGCTTTCTCTCGAATTAACTTTCCATCATCTTCAACCATTACTAGCTTCACCATTTTAGCCACCGAGTCACTCGTAAAGGACCCATCCTCTTCGTTTCTTGGTACTTCCACACCGACCCCTTTGTCCTCTAGGATTCTAGCGTTTAGTCCTTGATCAACCAAAAAAGGTAACATAATCAACGGATGACCAAACATAAGTCCTTCTATAATTGAGCTCCATCCACAATGAGTCAAGAATCCGCCAACTGATTCATGGCTTAGTATCTTCAACTGAGGTACCCAACTCTTCCATACTATGCCTCGACCTTTGACTCTTTCCTCAAAACCATCTGGTAGCTCATTCGGGTCAGTATTTCCCGACCCGGAGGGCTTCCTCAAGACCCAAAAGAACGATGATCCAGATAACTCCAACCCACGAGCTAGCTCATTGATTTCACTCTGACCAACTGTCACTTCACTTCCTAGCGCTACATAAACCACTGAACCTTTTGGTTTCTCATCTAACCATTCTTTGATGGATAACCAAGATTCATTGTTTTCATCGATACTATTTTCCACTACAGGTGGCATCAACCCTGTAGGGAGCACAGGTATATGATGCAAATCCTCTAGTAACTTCAACCACTGACCTTCAAACTCAGGACAATGACGAACAATAATTGCATCTAACTCTTTAAACATGAAAAGAATACGATACATGTCTGAAACGCCAGAAACATTCTTCTGTGTAAACTCCATCATCCACCGCGCCTCGTGCAGGCGATACGCCGCCTTGGTTTCAAAGGGGACCCATTTTGGTGGAACCAAAAATTCCTCCAACTTTGGTGGTGAAGTAGAGTTGTTGGCATTGATCATGTCCTCAATGGAACCAAAGAAGGAAATGAACCAAGCATTGATTATACCAAAGAAAATTCTTGATATCCCTAATTTAGCTGAGATTGGAGCCAACCAATATTGTGCAAAATCTTGAATAATCCAATCAGGACAATTTTTCTCCAAGAAATTAGTCACCTCTTGTTCCATACCATCCATTGCTTTCTTGAGATAAATAATTTCTTCATTTGTTACATCCATAGTTGCCTCAGCATCTTTTGGTAATCCATCAACTTTGGGAAGTGGGATTTTCACAAAAGTTATGGAATTGGAAAATTGAGAGGGAATTTTTGGGAGACGATCAATGTTTCTTGGAGTTGAAATAAAAGAAATTTTATGACCCTTTTGAGCTATGAACTTTGAAAGTTCAAGAAATGGAATAATATGACCAAAAGCTAGCCATGGAAACATAACTATATGAAGCTTTGTAGTGTTATTTTCATCTCCATTGGCCATGGATTTGAGAAATTGAGTTTCCATGGCTTATACAATTTGGTTTTTGGTTAATACTTTGCTATGACTAAAAAACTATATTATATAGTGTCAAGACGTACTATACTCTTATGACGTACTAAAACGACTTCAATCTGAAATCTTAAATTCGAAATCTCTAATTATTTGTGGAATATGAAAAAAAATCCGCCTGATTTTCATTTTTAAAGACATAAAGTATAATTTTTGAGATATTATAATGTAAATATATAAACTTTATCTCTAATACAAATTATTTTACATGAGGGATAAAAGACAAGCAAAAAAAATAAGGACAAAAGTGTTAGATGACCCTTGTACTGATGCATTTAAGTCCACATGAATATATGGTCCAGTCCAATTTATTATATGGGCCATAACTTTTCAAAGGTCCCAAATATTAGATGGAAAAATTAAGTGGATAAGAAATATATACTGGTTAATTAGTTAATATAGTTATAATTTAAATTAATTATAGTTTGCGACAAACATTTAGCTGTACCGATTTATAGTCCATTGTATTTTCTTTTGGTAGTTTGATCGTGGAATTTCTTTGGTTTTGTATTTTTGGAGTATGAGTGTGTGACTTGTTATAATTGATCCTATTGATAGTACAGAGAATGGGTCCTGTCGTCTTGATAGAGATGATTCTACTTCGTCAGATATTTATTCGAATATTTGGAACACGAAATAGATTAAGAAATATTTGAACTATGATTCATACTTAATATTCAGACCTCGTGTCCGGGCTCCAAAAAAATATCAAACAAAGAATTTTCATTTAGAAATCGCAAGATTCTTTTCTTTCAACCCCTATTTATATTTTGATCAAAAGCAAAACCTTTCTTTGAATTTTTAGTCATTCTATTTATTTAGGGTATAAGTGATGATTTGAGGATTCTTACTCAGGGAATCCTTGATTTGATTTAGGTCAGGTTTTTTATGAAATCATCGTGGTTCTAGTATGAACCTGAGGTTTTAATCGATTTATAGGGTCTTAACAAGAGCATTCCTATCAATAATAAAGAAAACAAATAATAAAAATTACAGTTTGAGTTTTGTATAATTCGCACGATTCATACAAATGTTATCCCTACTAAGGTTGTGCGTGATTATACAGTTGTGCGCGAATCAAATTGTATAGCGAAATACACAAACACTGTGAATCGTATAACGAATTATATAAATATTGTGCACTAATTGTATAGAGAAATATATAGACGTTATACAAAAACTACGAATTATATAAATGTATACAAATATTGCGTGAATTATACTAATGATGCTATAACTACAGTTACAAAATGTAATTATCCAAACTATAGCTATGGGACACAATTAAAGTGTTTTTGAGTGGCTATATGTGAAAATTTCTCATATCAGATTTTGTTCATGGGGTTGTGGGTATGGATCGGGGCGGGTTGGAAAAAATATGATGAGTAGCAATTTAGCCACCTACTAATAATAATAATAATATAAAAAAAAATTGTTAAGTTTTAAGGGTAAAAGTAGGCCACAAAGCTATGAAAAATCAAGTATGATCCCATCTGAATATATAGTCGTTGTGTGATTTTGTTGTTCTTCTTGGAGTCCGTCAAAGTTATCGAAGTTTGATGCATCGTTATTTCTTTACCGTTTATTCATTTTATGTTGGGAAGGAATAATCTATAACCTTAAGTATAGTACATGATTAACTTCTTTAAGGACACAGTAAATTTTGTAAACTCCAATATATTTATCTTTTTTATAATTTACATATATTCCCCAATTGTCATAATTAAGAAGAAACCTAATTCATTTTGACATTTTATCTTAATCATGTATTCCAAATTCATTATCGATTAATCTAACAATTGGGCCATCTTTATTTATACAACTTTATTCAAATTTCAAAAGCTAATTGGGCCATCTTTATTTATACAACTTTATTCAAATTTCAAAAGCTAATTGGGCCATCTTTATTTATATATTTGTCCTTGTAGAATCATTCAAGAGTATACAATTGTAAAATTAGTGATTAAAAAAAATTAAGGACAAAAGAGTTAAGATGATTTAGTGTAGTTTAAAGTAATTATGAGAAAGTATTAACAATGAGGAAGTAAAAAACATTTATAATGCTTAATTTGATAAATATAAATATTAGTATGTTAAGAGGATTCTTGCTACACTTTTTGTTAGTTTAGATTTATTTTATATTGCGTGAAGTGTAAAATAACAGTCATTCATCATAAATTTTCAAATTTTTTGTTCTCAAGTAAAAGTTATGTTTGCCTTTCATATTATGTATTTAATTCTTTGTCCGTATTCTGTTAAAATTAGAGCTTTTATAAACTTTACGCAATTATATTTTTAATTTCGTGAAATCTCACTCATTTTATTCTTTTGTAGATATGTCTCGCAGAGATCGACCGTGGAACAGAGATAGAGGTGAAACGCCAACTCCACCAACCAATGATGTTATGGCCGTTTCATTTGCAACTGTCTCTTATATAATAAGAGAAAATTGATAACAGAAATTTTCTTATTTGTTCATTCTTGTTAATGAAATGCTTTATTTAAATATTTCTATTAAAAAGGTAAAAGTCATAAGATCCAAAATTATTATCCTTTATCTAACTTAAATAAATTTAACTAAAATAAATTTTTAATTTTATTTTTTATGATCAAATGCTCATTTAATTATTTTTCTTACTTATAATATGAGACACATTTCCTTTCATTCTTGAAAATTCCATCAATTTTAGAAAGTGGGATTTTCACAAAAGTTTATATAATTGAAAATTTGAAAAGAAATTGGGGAAGAATCAATGCTTTATAAAGTGGAAATTAAAAAAAAAAAATTGTGATACTTTTGAGCAATGAATTTGGAAAGGTACCAACATGGGCTATAGTACTCCACCATTTTTCTTAGTTGTCATAATTTTATTTTTTAAAAATTAAATAATATAAACTTTGATCAATATTTTAAAATATATTTTTCCATCATATTAATATAAAAAATTATAATTTATAATATTTTTTATATAATTTTTAAATAGAAAAATTACATCCCTATACAATTTAAAACCCTATATGTCAACAAACTTTATTTACAATCAAATATCAATATTTTTTTTAACAAAAATATACATACACGAGAAAAGCGCCCCCAACCTCCCCCCCAAAAAGGGGAGTAAAATGAATTAATAACTAGTAGAAGTAAGAGTGTGGAAGATTAATTGCTATTTGATCTTAAATTAATGTGCCACACTAATTATTGGTTAATTAATTAATTACTCCTAGTCCTATAACATAAGATGGTACTATTATTTATAGTACTTGAAAGTAGCAACATAGAGAAGCACAAACAAAAGAAAATTGTGTAAGCCATCTATTGGATCTACAATTTCTCAAAACCATGGCCAATGGAGATGAAAATAACACCAAAAAGCTTCACATAGTTATGTTTCCATGGCTAGCTTTTGGTCATATTATACCTTTTCTTGAACTTTCAAAACTCATAGCTCAAAAGGGTCATAAAATTTCTTTTATTTCAACTCCAAGAAACATTGATCGTCTACCAAAAATTCCCTCTCAATTTTCCAATTCCATAACTTTTGTGAAAATCTCACTTCCCAAAGTTGATGGATTGCCAAAAGATGCTGAGGCAACTATGGATGTAACAAATGAAGAAATTATTTATCTCAAGAAAGCAATGGATGGTATGGAAAAAGAGGTGACTAATTTCTTGGAAAAAAATTGTCCTGATTGGATTATTCAAGATTTTGCTCAATATTGGTTGACTCCAATTTCAGCTAAATTAGGGATATCAAGAATTTTCTTTGGTATAATCAATGCTTGGTTCATTTCCTTCTTTGGTTCCATTGAGAACATGATCAACACCAACAATTCTACTTCACCACCAAAGTTGGAGGAATTTTTGGTTCCACCAAAATGGGTCCCCTTTGAAACAAAGGCAGCGTATCGCCTCCACGAGGCGCGGTGGATGGTGGAGTCTAGCCAAAAGAATGTTTCTGGTGTTTCAGACTTGTATCGTAATGGTGTTACGTTTAAAGGGTTAGATGCAATTATCATTCGTCATTGTCCTGAGTTTGAAGGCCAGTGGTTGAAGTTACTAGAGGATCTGCATCATATACCTGTGCTCCCTACAGGGTTGATGCCACCTGTGGTGGAAAATAGTACCGATGAAAAAAATGAATCTTGGATGTCGATTAAAGAATGGTTAGATGAGAAACCAAAAGATTCAGTGGTTTATGTAGCGCTAGGAAGTGAAGTTACGATTGGTCAGAGTGAAATCAATGAGCTAGCTTGTGGGTTGGAGTTATCTGGATCACCGTTCTTTTGGGTCTTGAGGAAGCCCTCCGGGTCGGAAAATACTGACCCGAATGAGCTACCAGATGGTTTTGAGGAAAGAGTCAAAGGTCGAGGCATAGTATGGAAGAGTTGGGTACCTCAGCTGAAGATACTAAGCCATGAATCAGTTGGCGGATTCTTGACTCATTGTGGATGGAGCTCGATTATAGAAGGGCTTATGTTTGGTCATCCTTTGATTATGTTACCTTTTTTGGTTGATCAAGGACTAAACGCTAGAATCCTAGAGGACAAAGGGGTCGGTGTGGAAGTACCAAGAAACGAAGAGGATGGGTCCTTTACGAGTGACTCGGTGGCTAAAATGGTGAAGCTAGTAATGGTTGAAGATGATGGAAAGTTAATTCGAGAGAAAGCAAAAGAAATGAGTTCCATATTCAATAACAAAGAGCTTCATGATAAGTATATCGAAAATGTGATTAATTTCTTGGAAAATCATAGGAAAATCAAGAATTAACAAACATCATTTTAAAATTTTAATATAAGACAAAATAAATTACTCTATTTAGTCAAATCTTTTTTGCCTTTCTTCTTTTGTTTTCTTTTCAATGTTTTGCTCTTTTTTGTTGATGTTGAATCAATGATGTGATGCTATTCTCTATGAATTTGTAGCTTTCGTAAAAGTTTGAAGTTTGGCAGAATTTAATAATTTTAATTAATTTTTTTTACTTATATTAAAAAATATTATCTAATACACATAAATAATTTATCAAAAATAAGTAAAAATAATTATGATCCAGAATTATAAGCTTAAACTACATTAATCCGCCGAGTATTTTATTTATCATTATATCTTATTTTCATATTTTAATGTTATATGTGTAAAAATAAAGACAAGGAAACGAAGAATAAGAGATCGCCCCATGCGTGGGAAGAATTTGTTTTTCCTTTCTTGTTATTCGATATTCATAATATTACCTCCTTTTATAACTTAGACTTGACTTTCTTGTCTAAGTAGAAATATAATAATTCTTTTCCCTAACTATCCCCACCTAACCCCTCCTTCGATTTAGCGCATGTGAAATCTCGAATGTCCAACTTACCAAGTAATTATTCATATTGCAACTTTTTTCACACTTTCGTAACAATACGAATTCACTTTCATTGATTTCCATTATCATCTTTTGTATGTTTACTTTATTATAATTTTAATTTTTTTAATAAAAACTCTTCCTTTGCCATCATGAATGACGTTTATCGATTTATTTAATTAATGAAAAGAGAATTAATTCGTACCAATCATGAAAAGGAATATTAATATTTTAATGTGGATTATACATCAATTGATTTGAAGAATCAATTCTTTTGTCACTAAAACATTATCCTGAAAACTTGAGCACTTCAAGAACGAATATGCTAAATCAACAAAGCTGCCATAATTTCTCCGTCTCTTTCTAGTTGTCATAATTTTTATTTTTATACTTAAATTATATAAATTTTGACTGATATTTTAAGATGGATATGAAAAAAAATTGGAATCAAAAATACTTTTTTTTTTAGAATTTTTGAATATTTAAAATTTTTATTTTAAAATATCAAATTATTTTAATCTAATTTAGCTTTGAAAATTAGTCAAATTGACTTTTGAAGAGCACAACATGACAACTAAAAGTGGATGAAACGAGTATTGTTTTGGGCAAATATATATATATATACAACCTTTTAAACTTGCCCCCAAGTTTCATTTTATTTTGTGTTTTTTTCACTTTCCAACTTTATTTTAAGTCTCGATCTTAATTCTGTTTCTTTTTCACTCTCCGACTTCATTTTTACGTGTTATTTAAACGTAAATATTAAATAGACAATTTTTTATATTTATGTTGTTTATATGTATACTCTTCAATTATAGTTTTGTATTTTAAAAATTAACGGAAGAATCAAACGAGATCAAATATTACCCCCAAAATAGGGGTATTTGTGCAAATAGCCTAATAGGTTTATCTGAGAAAATTATTTTCTTTGTTAAACATAACAAAGCTGCAACTACAAAGAAATGCTGACTTATTGAGACGATAACTATTAGTTGAGTCGTTAACTGAAAAAACATGTGATAAATTGATAATGAGGAAACATATTACATTAATAGTTCAAAAGAAAGTTAAATTTGAGGTGCATCAACAAGTTATTTATTATGGATTCAATTCCTATAAATACAACAATTAAGAAGTCTCAGATGTACTAGCATATCATCTTTGATGCAGTCATCGATTTTCCTGAAAAGTCAATAAGTAAATTATTGTTTAAATTTCATGACTCAATATGTTCTTACGAAGATACTCAATAAAATCATCTATGTATTTGTTGTTCAAATCTCTATTTCCAAATATCTTTTTCATTTCATTTGCTTTCTCCCAATAAATTTTTCCCTTTTCATCATCCATCACCAATTTTAGTGACTTAGCCACTAAATCCTTAGTCAAAGTTCCATCATTTTCATTTCTTGGAATTTCTAATCCCAACTTTTTTTCCTCTAAACCTCTAGCATTTAGTGCTTGATCTCCCAAAAAAGGCAACATAATAAGTGGTTTTCCAAATTGAAGCCCTTCTATAATCGAACCCCAGCCACAATGAGTCAAGAACGTGCCAACAGAGTCATGTTTCAATATCTTGAGTTGCGGAGCCCAACTTGTCCATACTAGCCCTTGGTCTTTGGTACGTTCCTCAAAACCTTCTGGTAATTTTAGAGATAGAGAATCATGTTGATCAATCCTCAGAGCCCACAAAAAGGACAACCCTGATAGCTCTAGACCATGAGCTAGCTCAGTGAGTTCATCTTGAGTCGGAGTTGCCTCCGTTCCAAGTGCCACATATACAACGGATTTCTCACGTTGCATGGATAACCAATTATTGATAAAATCCCATGCAACATCTTTGCCACCTTCGATATCTTGTATCGAAGGTGGCAATAGACCAACTGACATGATAGGTTTTTGATGAAGCTCGGAAAGAAGATCTAACCATTCTCTTTCAAACTCATTACAACTTCGAATTAGAATCATCTCACAATCGGAAACTGAAGCTTTGAACCGATCCCAATCGGAAACGCCAGAAACATTTTCTCGTCCATGGCCAAAAAATCTGTTGGAAATTTGAATAGAATACGAAAATTAAGAATTTTCGTGCTAATCTATCGTTAAATTGCTCAAGATTTTTGATAATTCATTGCTTAATAAGATCGACTGATTATAAAATTTGTCCATTGCTAATTTTTGTTTTTCTAATAGTGGATTGGACATGTATGTTAATTTTTTTTTGGAAAGAATGAGAAACATCCTCAACTAGTAACACAATTTAAGCATCTATTGTGTCCTTATTTTGACTAACAATAGTGAAAATAGGAACTACTCAACCAAATAAAGTCAAAAATTTGAAATACTTGTCACCATTACAAAATTAGAGTTTCACTTTAACTTACACTTTAACAAATCAAGAAAAGATAATTTATTTTTTCATGTTTTACTCTTAACCTTAATTACTTATTCTCTAAATTATTTCCATTGCCTAATACTAAACATCAATTAATATAAACATTACATTAAAATCCTCATATCAATGGATAAGTACAAGTAAATCGAAGGAATATTATTTAGTAATACCTGTTTATTTCATAAAGACGATACGCAATATTGGACGAAAAAGGAACCCATTTTGGTGGAACGGTGAAATCTTCGGGCTTGGTCCTTTGAAGACTATCATCATCATTATAATTAATCGGACCAAAAAATACACTAGACCACGCGTTAAACGTGTTAAAAAAGGCACGTGAAATTCCAAGTCTACCCGCGATGGGAGGCAACCAATAAGGGGTAAAATCGTAAATGATCAAATCAGGGATTGAGTCTTCAAGGAATTGAGTCAACTCGGATTCGAGTCCATCAAAGGCTTTCTTAAGGTATTGAACCTTGTCAAGTGGTACATCCTTTGTGGCCTCTGCACACTCTGGAAGACCGCTGGTTAAAGGTAGAGAAAGACTAATGAAATTTATGAAGTAGTTTGACTTTTGAGAAAGTTTTGGGAGTCGATCGATGTTTTTAGAAGTTGAAACATAGGAAACTTTGTGACCCTTTCTTGCAATTTGTTTGGCAAGTTCAAAAAATGGAATTAAGTGACCAAAAGCTAACCATGGGAACAATACAACATGAAGCTTTTTAGTCTCAAACATGGTGTATGTGTGTATTGAAGTGAAGTGAATTTGTGGTTTTTTTAGTTTATTTAACATCATAA
This sequence comes from Solanum rostratum, assembly GCA_029948455.1. Classification (NCBI taxonomy): domain Eukaryota; kingdom Viridiplantae; phylum Streptophyta; class Magnoliopsida; order Solanales; family Solanaceae; genus Solanum; species Solanum rostratum. The sequence goes on along the minus strand of CM057053.1, from coordinate 1,568,364 downwards.
TTTTGAACATAAATTAGTTAAATATTTATTTTTAATTGAGATGATAGTGCAAATTATGTCCCATTAAAAAATTGTCAATTATTTTATAAAACATGTTTGCCTACATTGGCTAAATTTCTCTAGTTTATTTAACATTATAATGGAATGATAATGACAATTATGTCCTATTCTTGTTAAAAAATTGTCAATTATTTTGGTAAAAGATATGTTATTACATTGTTTAAATTTGTCTCGCTTATTTAACAATACAACCTTGTACAAAAATTAATTTAACATTCATGTTTTTTAATTGAGATGATAATGATTAATTAGTTTAATATTTATGTATTTTTATTGAGATGATATTGAAAATTATGTCCTATTCTTGGTTTAAAGAATTGTCAATTATTTTCATAAAAATACAAGTTACATACATTGAATAAATTTGTATAATTTATTTTAATATTATAATCTTGAATATATGTGGATTAATATTTCAATATTCATGTTTTTATTGAGATGATGGTGAAATTTATGTCCTATTCTTGTTATAATAATGTGAATTATTTTCATAAAAAAAAAAAAAGACAAGTTACCTACCTTAGGTGAATAAATTTGGTAAGAATAATTCTTTATGAAAGATTTCATAATTGTTGTCTTTTCTTTATTCATATAGTGTTGTTTTCTCCAATTGTCATGATTAAGAAGAAACCTAATCCATTTTAATATCTCATCTTAATCATGTATTCGAAATTCATTGATCGATTAATTCAAATTAATCTTTCAAATATGATTATATAATTAAAAAATACTCATCAATCCGTCTAATTCAATTTTTTTCTTTTTCTAAATGTTCGTAGCATATATACATACCTTGCCCTTTCACTCCTAAAAAATTTGGCATAAACATACTAGTCCAAGTTTTAACATTATGATGTATAATATATATATCGACACAATATAATCTCCAGGAAGGGTAAGTTCGGTGCACTAAAGCTTTTGCTATGTGCAGGGTTCGGGAAAGAGCCCGACCACAAAGGTCTATCATACACAGTCTTACCTTACATTTCTGCCAAAGGCTGTTTCCAAAGCTTGAATCCATGACCTCTTAATGACATAGCAACAACTTTACCAGTTTCTTCAAGGTCACTTATTAAGTAAAAATATTATTAAATTTCTTTATAAATATTAAAAAGTAATCTGTCAAACATGATAATTGATTCACGATCACAACTTTAAATTTACCGATAGCATAAGAAAACTTTTATACTACCAATATATATAACTTAACTTATTCAAAGAATAAATTATTTGAATATAGATGAGTCATAATATGGCATCTATTGAGATTCCACCAACCCTAGAGAAAAATATAATAATATTGTGGGAGACAAGAACCACAACAATGACAACAACAATAATAATATAAATAAATTAGTAAATAAAGAAATGCAAAGGAAAAAAGGTGTAGACGATATCTTAAGTACATCTCACACCGAAATGAGTGAAAAAAGGTACAAAATCATGTAAGACATAACTCAAGTTTATATGATATGCACGAAATGTATGTGGCATAGCTCAAAAAAATAAATGGAGAAGGGTTAGATATACCCTTATACTATTAGAAATAGTTTAAATATGTCTTTTGTTATACTTTCGGTTCATATATGCCCCTCCATTTTAGTTTTGGATCAAATATGCTCCTCTCATTATATTTTAGCACAAATTTATCCTTAATTTTAATGGTTGGTAAAAAAAAAAATCATATATAAAGATAAAAAAGTTGATTAAATTAATCCTTCTCTATGACTTTTCGTCTTATAAAAACTTTTAGTGTGACTAAAAATTTTATTTTTTTATTCTTAGTTTTCTTTAAAAATTATTTTCATATATCGTTAAAAGCGAATCGCGCTTATCAAGCCATTGTTTATCTACGTAATGCTACGTAAATTACTTTCCCCCTTTTCTTGCTTATCAAGCCATTGTTTTATCTCTCTCCATGCATCGATCTTCGTGCTGTCATCTTCATACGATCGTCGCCGGAAGTTGGCCCGCCAGAAAAATTGGTTTCCGGTGAATATCTTCGACAAGTACTTTCAACCATTCTGGTTCGAATTCTGAACAACTCCTTACAAGCATGTGTTGAGGTGTGGCAGCTAGTGTGAGCTGGACTTGATAGAAAATTAAAAATTAAAAATAAGAATTAAACAAAAAACTTGAATAAGATTTTTTTTAAAAAAAAATTATGTAAAATGAAATAAATTTATCCTTTTAAACATGTCCTCGTTATTACCAAAATACATTAAACTTTTCTTATTTATAAATGACAAAACGTCTCGGACTCGAGTCTTCTTGAATACAGAGTCGTCTTTATTAGAGAGTGTTTTACTTTCACTCTCAATACAAATTCAAATTTTATTGAGCTCCAATATCGATACAAAACACCGGATGATATCATAGTAAATTTATCCTTTTTGAATAGATCATATCATAGTAAGTATATTCAACCTTTGGCCTTGCTAAAATGGCAGTCAAAAGGCAAGTGGATTGATAGCATTTTCTGCGTGGAAATATCAATCAATCAACCAGCCAACCATCAATATAAAAGTATATATTAAAATAATTTGATCTGACTCTGAGAAAAAATATAATAATATAAAATTTAATTGTTGGTTGAAAAATAATAAATTCTGATCTAACATGGACCAATCTTGATATTCATAAATTCCATGAAACAAAGCTCTACACAAACACACAAAAATGGCGGAAAATGGCAAAAAGCTGCATATTGCAGTATTTCCATGGCTAGCTTTTGGCCATATGATTCCGTATTTAGAGCTCTCAAAGCTTATAGCTCAAAAGGGTCACAATATTTCCTTCATTTCAACTCCTAGAAACATCGATCGTCTCCCGAAACTTCCACCAAATCTAGCCCCCTTTCTAAATTTCGTCAAACTTCCGATGCCTCAGGTAGAAAAGTTACCGGAAAATGCAGAAGCTACCATCGATGTACCTTATGAGCAAGTCAAATACCTCAAACTTGCTCAAGATAAACTCGAAGAATCCATGGCTATGTTTCTAGAAGATTCAGCTCCTGATTTTATACTCTTCGATTTTACTTCTTACTGGGTTCCTTCGATTGCTTCAAGATACAACATTCCGTCAGGTTATTTCAGCATATTCATCGCCGCGTTTCTGGGTTTCGCCGGACCTGTGCCGGGATTGAACAATGATTATGAAATTCGAAAGACGCCGGAGGAATACACCGTTCCCCCAAAATGGGTGCCGTTTGAAACCACCGTTGCTTGGAAGCTTTTCGAAGTTTCGAGAATCTTCGAAGCTTCCATAAAAGGCGAGGAAGAGAACATTGCTGATATTACTCGTTTCTATAAATCTGTTGAAAACTGTGATTTTTTGCTTGTGAGGAGTTGTTCAGAATTCGAACCAGAATGGTTGAAAGTTGTCGAAGTTATTCACCGGAAGCCAGTTTTTCCGGTGGGCCAACTTCCCACGACGACGTATGAAGACGACAGCACGAAGATCGATGCATGGAAAGAGATGAAACAATGGCTTGATAAGCAAGAAAACGGAAAAGTAATTTACGTAGCATTTGGGAGCGAAGCAAAACCGAGTCAACACGAACTCACTGAGTTATCACTCGGGTTAGAGCTTTCCGGGCTGCCATTTTTCTGGGTTTTAAGAACTAAAAGAGGCGAATCGGATAATGAATTAATTCAGTTACCAGATGGATTCGAAGAACGAACCAAAGGAAGGGGAATTGTGTGCACGAGTTGGGCACCACAACTCACGATACTGAGTCATGACTCAGTGGGTGGATTTTTGACTCATTCTGGATGGAGTTCAGTAGTCGAGGCAATACAATTCGAGAAGCCATTGATTCTCTTAACATTTTTGGCCGATCAAGGAATAAATGCTAGGCTGTTGGAGGAGAAGAAGATGGCGTATTCGATACCGAGAGATGATCGGGACGGATCGTTCAGTCGTGACTCGGTGGCTCAGTCAGTGAGATTGGTACTCGTTGAAGAAGAAGGTGAAATATACAGGAAGAAGGTTGAAGAGATGAAAAATCTTTTTTGTGACCAAAAAAGACAAGATATTTATGTGGAGAATTTATTATGTTATCTTCAAAATTATAGGAAGACAATACCATGATATCATTAGAGTATAATTACTTTGTGTGATGTTTTAATGAAAAGATTTTTCGGTTACTATTTAATATCATCAGAGTATATATATTTGTAAAAATTTGTAGCATTTTATATAAAAAATTTGTATCTTACGTGATGTTCTATGTGTACTATAGTTAGGTACAGTGCAAAGCTTTCCATTTCGACGTGTTGAAAGCGCCATAAAGGACTATCTTTCTTAGAAAAAAAATTGTGTAAATTCTGCCTTTTTTATCCCAATTTCCCACTCTTTCTATGAGGCAAAACTTCACCACACTACACTTCGACACAAGAGAAGAGGACCGGGCGCTTTGTATCTTTGGGATAGGAGTTGGTGGTCTTCTTCAAGAGAACTTCAATCTAATACTCATTATGGATCAACTCATGTTTCCACTCTATTTTCATTACGAGGATGTATCACGTTAGAATCTGTTGTTCAAATCGAATCATGCCAACGTTATGGAAGTTCCTGAATCGTGTAAAATAATAGTAGTACCTACTTATATATACATAAACAATTAAAAGATATAGATGTCAATTAAAATATTTATAAATTGTATCTATAAAATAAAAATATATTCAAGTTTTCAAGGAAATAAAAAAAATGAAACTCAAGCAAATTATTTTTTTTCAAAAAATAAAATTGGAGTATTTACTTGTTAATTTAATGCAAAAGAAAAACACGCACACACACACAGAAGTCATTGCAAAGTCACATTATACAGAGAGATTCTTTGTCACCACTACACTTTTTTGTCAGTAGCCACCGCCGTCCTGCTCCTCCCGCCGGCCGGCGAAAAGCTTAGGAGTTTATGTTAACATAGAAACTATCTATATACCAACAATTTTATCAAAATTGGTCACTAGAAGAAGCTCAAGGTAGGCGATCAATGAGCAACCAAAACCACCACCGTCCGCCGATCAAAAGGGGCGGCGGAGGCAGCGGAAACAGCGGCGGAGGAGATACAACAACAGTACTCCAACCGGGTCAAGTTCATTTCCGTTTACTCTGCCACGTCAGCACAGCTGGCGGAGTCATAGGAAACTCTGGAGGTTTAATTAAGCAGCTGGAAGCTCAAACCGGGTGCAGAATCCGGTTTGAAGACCCGTTACCTAATTGCCATGAACGGGTTGTGAACATCATTGGGGATTCAGTTATGGATAGGAAAATCGGGATAAGCTATGACGGTAGTAACGAGGAGGTTGAGTTAGTGGAAGTTTCTAGAGCACAAGAAGGATTGATTCGGGTTTACGAAAGGGTTTTGCAGGTGGAAGGGAATGGTGGAGCAGTTGGGTGTAGATTGCTTGCAATTTCTGGTCAAATTGGAGCTTTAATAGGGAAAGGTGGCGTAATTGTGGATGGTATAAGGAAAAGTACAGGTGCTAAGATTAAGGTTTTGACAAAAGAGCAGCTTCCAGCTTGTGCTAACCCTGAAGAAGAATTGATTCAGGTAAGGGCATTTATCTATTTGGAGATGTTGGCATTAGTCTTTTCGTTGGATTAGTGATTGTATATACGACAGTGAGATTGAGAGAACCCTGTTAAAAAACCCTAACTTGTTACAAGTTATTGAGTACTGAAATAAAATGGAGTAGAATGATTGTAGAAGATAACAACAACATAGTGGAATCCCACAAGTGATTAGTGGGGTTTGAGGAGGATGGAGTATACATAGACTTTATCCCTACCTCATAAAAATAGAAAATGAATATAGAGGATTTATATAAAAATTCCAACTGGTTTGAGATTGAGGCGTCGTTGTTGTATTGACATTTCAAGTAGCTTTCAATAGTTAGTTTAATGTGTTTGCTATTGAAAGAACTCTCTTAGAGAACTCATAACTTGTCACAAATCATTGAGTACTGAAATGAAATGGAGTAGAATGAAATATAGAAGATAACAACAGCAACAACAACATACCTGGTGTAATTCCACAAGTGGTGCGTGTGGAGGATACAATGTGGAACGAATATAGAAGATTTTTTCAGAAATTCCAACTAGTAAGATTGAGGCTTCGTTATTGTAATGACGTTTCAAATAGCTTTCAACAAGTCAGTGTAATGTGTTTGCTGCTGACAAATTTCCAATGTTGACTAGAAAAAAAAAGAAATATTAGATCGGTAGTGCTAATCTTTTCATTAGAGTCTGGTGAGAATGATAATAAAATGTGGTTTTGATGGAAGGATTCCTCCCGTTGTCTCTTGCCCTTAAAGTGGGATGCAGATGGAATATGCTAATTTAGTAATCTTTAAGGTAAATCGAAGTCCCTGATATAGATGCCGCATGTTTGACAGCCGCACCAAAAAGCAACATTGAAAAAGAATGGAGGAAAAACTTAGTGTGGGAATTGATGTGGGAGTTGGGAAAAATAGTTATCATTTGTTGAGGTGAAATGAAGGAGTTACTAGATCTGGAAATGGGTTTTATCTTTGTTCTCAAAGGAAGAGACAGTGTTGGAGAGCATGTCACAACTTTTGCATCCTTTTATACTATTTTCTTGTGTTCCTTTTTTTCTTTTGTTCTTAGGCCATTATTTCTTTTTGCCAACTTGGTTTGTGTCTCATGTACTGTAGAGTATGTTGACAAATCAGAAAGGAACTCCTTCCTCTGTCATATTTTTTTTCCAAGTTTGATGGAATATTGAGATACATTTAGATGTGGCAAATGAAGTGATTTTCTACATAAGGGAAAAATATGCATTTGATTTGTTTAAGTGCAGATAATGGGTGTAACTATCGCTGTAAAGAAAGCATTAGTTCATGTTTCTCGGCGTCTTCAAATTTGCTTGCCAGCTGAGAGATTTACAGCCCACGTTACTCCAAAAGGAGCATCCCATGACCAACCAGCCGACTTTCCTTTGGATACCAAATCCTCAATGCAACCTTTGCCAAGAAGTGCCGTGAATCGTTCTTCAGTAGCCCATTCATTGTCATCTGATGCTGATAGAGTTTTAAATCTGGATGCTGACGGTGCTCAAAGAAAAGTAGTCTTTAGATTGCTTTGCTCTTATATTGCTGCTGGAGGTGTGATTGGTAAGGGTGCCAATATTGTCAAAGCTCTAGAGAATGATACTGGAGCTTCTATAAAGTTCTCCACTCCTGCAATACGGGCAAAAGAGCGTGTGGCTACCATATCTTCGCTTGAAGTTCAGTGACTATCATTGCTTCCTCATTATTTAACTTCTAGTCATGCAATTTTTTCCTTTCTGCTTCATTGATGACACTTTGACAGGTATTTACAAATGCTGTCTTCTCTAACTGTTTTGAGATCTTCTTTAGACCTGGAAGCCACTGTACTCGCCTGCACAAGTTGCCACAGTTCGAGTGTTTGAAAGAGCTGTAGAAGTTATCTGTAAACACGGACACATTAAGGCTGACTCAATAAGTGCAAGAATTTTAGTTGGGCCACATGAAACTAAATGCCTCCTTGATGAAAGGGGAAGAGTTTCATCAGATATAGGTTCAGCGATGGGGGTTGAACTACAGCTATTGGATGCAGAGAATGCTCCAAACTGTGCTGCAGAGAATGACAAAATAGTGCAGGTATGAGCGTAAACTACTACTTTGACTTTATGAGTCAAAGTAGTGACAGTTCTGTACTTTCTAAATGTATTTTTTGGCCATAAATAAGTAAATTTTTATTAGCCTCCATCTTAAACCAATAAGAAAATTGGAAAAGAACATTTCTATGTGGGCATGTTGTTACAAGAGAATGGAATGATAAATGTTACTCATAGGATTGAAACTGGATGGTGGAAATGGAGAAGTGCCACCAGAGTGTGGCGTGATGGAAGGCTACCTACCAAAGTGAAAGGTAAGTTACAGAAGTTAGAACAACTATAAGATCGACTATGTTATATGGTAGTAAATGTTGGGCTGCTAAAGTCCAAAATATCCACAAGATGATTGTTGTGCAGATGTGGATGCTAAAATGGATGTGCGCTAATACCATTTAGTATTGATCATATCCATCAAAAGGTGCAAGTAGCAGACATTGAGGATAAGATGCGAGAAGGTCGCTTGAGATGAGTTGGACATGTTCTTTGTTGACCTATAGATGCCCCGGTCTGTAGATGTGAAACTATGCTAAGTGAAGGTGTTAAAAGGGGATGGGTTAGACCTAAAATTACATGGAAGGAACGGGTCTCAAAAGACTTGCAATTGCTTGGTATCATACAAACTTAGCTAAAGATAAGACACAATGGAAGAAAAAGATCCATATAGGTGATATCTGCTAGTTGAGGATAAGTTTTGGACTCGTATAGAACTTCTACTATTAGTATTATTTATATATATGTTTGACATATTTTTCACTTTTATTTTATTTATTTATTAGGATTATGATATGAGCTTAAATAATGAAAGGATATTGCGGACCCCAACTTATTTGAGACTGAGCATAGTAGTTGTTTTGTAGATAACTTCTCAATTTTTTCAAGCTTCTGTGACATGTCATCTTGCTTTCAATTTCATTAAAAGGAAAAAAAAAGAAGTCTATCTTGCTTCAATTATGGCAACATCCAGATAACCGCACACATCATACTTGTCACTGTAACCATGATATTTACACTTGCTAGATAAAGTTTAAACCTAGAGTTAAATTCTATCTTCAATGTTCTTTCTTTTGAGTGCTTCCTAAGTTCATGCATTGAAGTTCAGAAACTTAAGGTAAATTGCATTAATCCAAGTTGCAATAATTTGTGGTTTTTCCATGGATCTAGTTTAACGTCTCCTGTTCTTGCATGGGAGTTCTTGTTGCTGTTTGAGATGAAATCACAGATCAGTCATTCCAACTACCCATAACCAGTGTCTTTAAACTTGAACTGGGGAACTTACAAGATGCTGGTTTAACTAATGAGGTCATTTGATTACAGCGGTTTCACATGCTAACTATATAAATTGCCGAACCAACCACCAAATGATCCCTAAGTGTTCTGTTAATATTCTTCTTTTAAGGTAGTCTCTTCATTGCAAAATGGATGTCTATAGTTGATTTGTTACATGTACTAACTAAACACAACCACCATGCCTAAATCTCAAGCTAGTTGGATTTTGTTGTTTGTTTGTGTGCGCATGAATCTCATGGTTCATGTTGCAATATTTGGACTACTAGTAGTAGTACTATATTTGAATATTTAGGCTCTAGCCCATTTCTTTAGAAAAGAACGTTTCTTACTGAAACAAATCTCTAGCAAGAATAGAAGACTCTAGTGACCTAAACCTTGATCACAAATTATTGCTGTCTCATATATGGATTCTTTCTTCTATTATGCCCTTTAATGCAACTTTTGACTATAAAATATTCTTATGTTCATTTTTTGCTTTTTCACAACGGGATGATAAAGGCATTGTTCTGCAGATCATTGGCGAGCATGATAATGTGAGGAGTGCCCTTCTTCAACTTACTGGTAGGCTGAGGGAGTTGGTCTTTTCCAGCTTGGTTTCTGAAGGAGCAGTATCTACAAACTATTCTTGTTCTTCGCGCTCCCAGAGCAGTCAACATGAATTTGGTACTAGTATGCCTTCTCAGTCGGATAACTTGTCCAGCTTTTCTTCACTTTACCAAACGGATCACCTTGCTTTTGGACCAAATCTTGGTGGTCCTCATAAATTGCTAAAGGACAAACAGGTTTGTAAGCTGTGTCCTATTTGCTTATGGGGCTCACTCCCTCCTCATCTTCTTTGTCTGGAATACCTCTTGGGGATATTTATTAATTTTATTTTTTTGATAAAGCCTCTTGGGGAAATTTAATGTTTGAAAGTTATATATTGTGCAGTCCATGGAGAGATTGAATAGCAAGAAGGGGAAGCCGGTCAAGCAAAGCATGGGTGGCTGGAAGAGTTCTCATGGTGGACCTGAGAGTAGAAGGTTTGAATTCTGACTGGCACATACGACTATTAATTCTTTTTTATTGGAGGTAATGGTCAAAAAGACAGCCGAAGTATCACGTTTGTTTTGAGTTCCCTACTTGAACTATCATATGATCCCTTTCCTACCTGAACTATGATAAACTATTATTAAAACGCACCTCAACTATCAATTCTTCCGTTTTCCCAGCTGAAATATCACCATTGTTCACATAAGAAAAGTGAACAACCAAGAGTTGAGGTGTTCCAATAAACATTCAATAATAGTCTAGGTAGGAAGGTCACAAATCTAGTAGTTCAGATATGAAACTCAAAAAATCGGAATACTTTTGGTGTATTTTTGACCTTCCACTCTTTCCTTGTGTTGTCTTATATGGACAAGTTGATACCTGACAATTCTATCTTCCACAAGCGTAAAACTTAAGTCAAAGAAAACATGTGCTAGATCTTATTCCATGGAGGCTATATATTCCTGCTTTGTGATGTTTCTTGCTCTTTCATTGGCTGAGCAGGATGGATGAGAATGAGGCAGCAAACAAAACCGTCACGATAAATGTTTCAAAACAAAAATTTGATTCTGTTTATGGCGAGAATGGTTCCAATTTGACTCGACTGAAAGAGGTAACTTCAACACCCTCCTAGAAAGAAAAGGAATAAAACAACAGGGGAAAAAAAAGGAAGAGAGGGAAACAGATGAGAGCAACAGAATGCAGAGGGGAAGGTAACAAAAGATAGGGAAGAAAACTAGGATGAATCGATGTGATTACGAGCCCAAGGTTTTCTTTTAAGGGTCAAAATCATGTCCTATTACTTGCATTGTTATCAACACGCTAAGTTTATGTTGATTGCATCTGTTTTCTATGTTATGGATCAGATCTCTGGAGCCACAGTCGTCCTACAAGATCCAGGTCACGGAGAATCTGATGGAAAGGTGATCATCTCCGGTACACCTGAACAGATTCAGATGGCACAAAGCCTTCTTCAAGCCTTCATCTTCCTGTAATCAGAACCACCAGCGCTCCGTGACATAGATTGACCTGAATATAGATGCTACCTTATATGTCGATAAGAGTATTTCCTCGTCATTAGGATATGGTGCATTCGGTGACCTGTAAGTATGCATGCTCCATATATATGTTGTCTAGCTGCTTGCTTCGGAAACTAGACGTTAGACTAAAGTCTTTGTGTTACGCTATAGTTTTCGATCAAGCTTAGTAGTGCTAAACAAGAAAGCACTTGATAGAAAATTAGTTGAGCTAATATGCGGCACTAGACGTGGTGTACCATCCTTTATAGAAGCGGACTCAGAACTTAAACTTGATGAGTTCAACATGTAAAACTCTTAGCATTGACCCAAATTATGTTTTAAGACTTCCACTTTGTTGAAATGCTAGTGATTTTTAACACATATCCATGCTCTGTGTTGAAAGTACTGAGTTCAGTTGAACCACGGAACTGATGCTCCATCTGTGATTACTTGTTACCCCCCCACCCCCCACCCCACCTCCCCCGTCCCCCTTCATTTTTTTTTTTTTTTGCAAATTTTACTTTCTTTGTAAACCACGATTTTTCTGATAAAACACACAAATATTTAATTACGAACAAAAGTAGGACAGATTAGAAGAATATTACTACTACATATAAATGCCTTGAAACAGACACATCAATCGGTAACTGTTTTATGGGAAAAATTGATTAGGCGTAATTTGTAAATTCATAGCTATAGCAGTTGAAGAAGTAATTAATGGAAATGACATAGCAAAATTAAGCAGCTGAAGCAGACACGTTCATTTCTAATAGTTAATGGGTATTTTTGGCATTTTTTCATTTCTGTCAAAGAGGGGTATTTTTGAGTTAAAAATTTAACGGAGAGGTATTTTTAAACCAAAATCCAACGGAGAGATAGGTATGTTTGGCCCGTTTCCCAACTATTTATTTGTTTCTCAATTTGTAATGGTCTACAAAAGGCCATATTTTTCCTTTACATTGGAAAAATCAGATTACTCTTTGTCAAAATCCACTTTATATTATAATGTATCTTGAAATTAAACCAATAATTTCTTAATTTTACAACACTTCTCTACATTATCACTACATGATTAATGACATTAATTTACACTACTACCACATACTTTAGAGAATTTCACTTCTTCTTTTTCACAGAGCGAAAGCTTTAGTGCATCGAATTTGTCCTGTCCTTTAGAGATTTAAGTTACTACCAGAGCTTCTTTTGGCCTTCCCAATAATGTTAGAACAGTAGCAGATATATGTCTTGATGATAAACCAGCTGCTTCAATTTGATCAACTGGTGAACCATGATCAATGTATCTATCTGGAAGTAACATTGACCTCAACTGCAAATATTCAACATTTAAAAAAATTAAAAACAGTAAAAAAAAAGAAGAAGAAGAAGAAAATTCATGAATTTATAATTTTTGAACTTGTTGGTAGAAGAAACATGTGAAGTGTATGGTTAATGCAATAACGGAAGTTTCATAAGGGGATTGGAGCAGGCTATGGAAAAAAGTCATTTTCTATAGACCTAGAAGATGATTTCCGGTATTATTTGGTGAATTAAAAAAAAATTACGATTTCATTTTATGTGTCGTGGTTACTTTCCTTTTCGGTTGGTATAAAAAAGAGGATGTCACGTTTTGTGTTTGGTAACTCTTAACTCTAATATCCCACGTGACATGTTTGATACCATAAGGTTCAAACTTAAAACACATCTTTTGTTTAAGACCATGAGAGTCGAAGTCTATCTTACTTTGTTGAACTTTGTGTCCAGTCAAACTAAGATGCATCAAATGAAATGGAGGGAGTAATTTCTGATAACAAAACACTAGAAAACTACGTTGCTATGACTCTTTAGACGTCGTTGGGTGCTTGTTGGATCCTCTAGAAGTGGTACACTCTTTGAGGATCCAACATGATTGCGACTTTTTTAATGTTTTTGGAGAGTCCGCACAATAACAACAACACTATATCCAGCATAATTTCATAATTAGAGTCTGAGGAATTAAGGTAGAGCGTATGTAGACCTTACCCCCACCTTGTGAAAGTAGAGAGGATGTTTCTAAAAGACCCTCGACTGGAGAGTCCACACAATGTAACAAACAGAGATTCATAGTGATATTTACCTTAAGAGGTCCATCCAAAATGCTGTTTAGGCTTAAGAAATGAGAAACATGTGAACCAAATCCACCAATTGATCCTTCTTCAACAGTGATCAAGATTTCATGTTCTTTTGCTAATCTCCTAATAAGATCAGCATCCAATGGTTTGCAGAACCTAGCATCAGCTACTGTTACTCTTACATTATGGGAATTTAGTATGTCTGCAGCTCCCAAACATTGTTGTACTATAGAACCATATCCCAGAATGGCAACTCTGTCGCCTTCTCTCAGTATTCGTCCCTTACCAACCTGTCGATATTACAACATAGACAAAAACATCAAGTGTTGAAACACACCATTCAAGTATTGAAACTGACATTCTAAATAAGCATTTACGTGTTTGGATAAAGAGCTGAAGTTGACGTTTTGAACACCAAAAGTTGAGTATGACCAGCTGACTTTGGCTTATAAGCGTTTTCTTTGTTTGTCAAACGCGTAGATAAGCAGAAAAAGCGCTTATAAGCCGGCTTGATTAGCATATGAGCTTACACAAACACCCTTTTAGGCATTGTTTATTGTGATGTTACTAGAGGTGAATTTGTAATGATTTTGTACCTCAATTGGTATGCCCTTATTGTTTAGAGGAAGAACTGCACCAATTCCATTTCCTCTAGGAAATCTGAAACAGCTAGGCCTATCATCAATAGCTGCAGCTGTTGCAACCATGTGCATTAGCTCTGCTTCGTCCGATGGAGCCATGACTACCATATTAGGCAAACAAGCCATGTATGCCACATCAAATGCTCCACAATGTGTTGGACCATCTGCACCAACCAAACCAGCTCGGTCCATTGCAAACCGGACAGGTAGTTTCTGAAGATCCACGTCGTGCACCACCTTTTAACAATTATGCAGTGTTAGTAGAAAAATTCGAAAATGCACAACTTGTATTGTAGAGTACTTCAAATGTTACCATTCGTTTGTGTTGTGTTGTTAGTTACCTGATCATAGCCTCGTTGTAAGAACGAGGAGTAGATAGCACAGAACGGTTTTAGACCTTCTGTAGCTAAGCCAGCTGCAAAGGTAACTGCATGCTGTTCAGCAATGCCAACATCAAAACAACGTTCTGGAAATTGCTTTTGGAAATAATTGAGGCCGGTTCCACCACCCATTGCAGCATGGATAGCTACAATCTTGTCATCATTTTCGGCTTCTTTAATCAGTGATTCAGCAAAGTATTGAGTATATGAAAGCGTAGACGACTTGGTCTTAAATTGCTTTCCTGTTTTCGGATCAAACTGTACCACCCCTGAAAAATCACAAACGAAAAATCTCAGTTTTTTGAAAATTTTATAACATGTAATCTTCTTATTTCCAACTGCCTTACCATGCATCTTATCGGCTGCTGCTTCTGCAGGAAGATAGCCTTTTCCTTTCTCTGTTACAATGTGAATTAGAACTGGTCCTGGTGCTGGCATTGATTTTACCTTCTTTAAAATAGTGATCAAGTCTTCGATATTGTGTCCGTCTACTGGACCGATGTAATATAGTCCTAGCTCCTCAAAAAGAGTGGAACCAGAAGCACTGATCATTCCTCTTGCAAATTCATCTACTTTAGCTGCAACTTCATGTGCTTGAGATCCAATTTGCTTTGTTAAACTCTACAAAACACACACATGAAAAACAGCACTTTAACATCTCTGCCTAATTTCAATCCTTGAAGATGACTATAAGTGAAAACATGAAGCAGACATACCTTTGCAGCTTCGCGAAGTTGTCTGAACTTACGACTAGCTTGGATTTTGGTTAAGGTTCTACTGAGGGCTCCTACTGGAGTTGCAGGGCCATCTAAGGTTGCGGTTGGTAAAGAAACTTGTTTATTATCGTTCAATATGACTATCAGATTCGAGTCAAGGAATCCTGCATTATTCATGGCCTCATATGCTTGTCCTGCAGTCATGGCTCCATCTCCGATTACAGAAATGACATGGTTGTTTTTTCCTAAAAGATCACGAGCAACCGCCATACCTGCAGCACATCATAGAACTTAAAGTAACTCTGCATGTACTTTGGATTCATCAACTTTTTCTCCTAGTGGAAGCCGCGAGATCACAAACTTAGGCCAGAGCGGACAATACTTTGACAGTTGAACTTGTATCATTATACAACAACACCAACACCGAAAACATACCCAGTATAATCCTACAGGTGGACTCTAGGGAGGGTGATGTGTGCACAGCCTTATTCTACCTTGTGAAGGTAGAAAGGTTGAGTCTGATAGAACTTCGGCTTGAGTAAGCATATGAAAAATCAATTATGTAAAGGAAATACAATAGCGAAGAAGTCATGGACTGAGAATATTACCAAGACCAGCAGAGATGCTTGTTGAACTATGTCCTGCACCAAATGCATCATAAGCACTTTCATCCCTTTTAGGAAAAGGTGCTAGCCCTGAGGTCTTTCTCATTGTATGCATTTTAGACCTCCTTCCTGTCAAGATTTTGTGTGCATATGCCTGCAAATTTGTTTTTGTCCACTTCAATTTCCACTATATATATATATATTTGTCTCAAATTTCCACTTCAAGACCCTCGGCTCAAATATATTCATCCCAAAAACAAAAAACATAAAAAGAATGAAGATTTATTCACCTGATGGCCAACATCCCATATAATTTTATCCTCAGGAGCATCAAAAACATGATGCAATGCCACAGTTAAATCCACAACACCTAAACTTGAACTCAAATGACCTCCTGTTTTTGCCACTGAATACACAATCTCTGCTCTTAGTTCTGCAGCTAATTGTTCAAGATCCTGTATTTATTCGAAAAAAAAAGCATACAAAAAATCGATTAAGTAGTCCGAAAAAGGCTTAATTTTTTAATTGTTTGATTAGGAATTTACCTGTTTGGCTAGGTTCTTCAAATGTATTGGATAATTGACTGTGTCCAAAAATGGTGTAGGTGGCTTTTCTCCTGAAAAATCAATCTGCAAAGAATCTTTTTCCTTCTCACTCACTATCTTTCCATTGATTTCATCTGAGCCATTCACAGAAGCTTTAACAACAAACTGAGACAAGGACATTTCAAGATTAGTCAGACCAGTACGTTTCAGATATTAGATGATTATATCGAAAAAGCTACAAAAGGTCATAATTTACATAAACATTTGAGTAACTGAAAACAAGGACATTTCAAGTTTAGTCGGACCAATGCGTTCCAGATACCAAATGATTAAATATACCCAAAAAGGTCATATCATAACTTCACATAAGCTTCTACAAGAAACTGAAACATGGACATTTCAAGATTAGTCAGACCAGTGCGTTCCAGGTATCAAATGATTATGCCAAAAAAGCTACTCCCTCTATTTCAATTTATTCATCTTACTTTTCTTTTTAGTCCGTTTAAAATAAAAATGTCTCTTCCCTTTTTTCTGCAACTCTCTTTAATTTCAACTTTATACATAATCAAAGAACATTTTGATACATTCTACGCATCTTTGATTTAACATCACAAAATTCAAGTGTCTTTTTACTTTTTTAAATTCAGATACCAGATTATTATATACCAAAAAGCTACTAAAGATCATAACTTTACATAAGCATTTACAAGAAACTCAAAACAAGGATATTCAATATTAATCAAAAGATCATAACTTTACAAAAACTTTTACAAAAAAGCTAGGGATCAATGCATTCCAGATACCAGATGATTATATCATAAAAGCTAAAAAAGAACACAACTTTGCATAATCTTTTACTAGAAACTGAAACAAAACCATTCCAAAATTTGTGGGACTAAGTGATTTTTGGTTTAGAAAAGGAAAACAGACAAACTTATACCAGAAAAGCTACAAAAGATCACAACTTTACATGAAAAAAACACAAAATTTTCCAAGAAAATCCAATGGGGTATCTTATTTACTCACTTTTTTCCTTGTGAAGTTGTGAAATCTTGGAGTTTTCAAATATGGAGAAGTTGGCTGCTGGTTAATTCTAAAAACAGGACCTGAAGAAACTGCCATATCTTTTATGATGGAAAATTTTACTCAGAAAGAAAATAAACAAGACTAAAAAAGTTGGAGGAGATTGAATTATTGAGCATAGAAAGAGAGGGAAGAGACAGAATTTATAGTTAGCAACAAGGCAGAGCAGTAAACTCCTTTAAATAAAAATAGCAAATGGCAATTCCCCATGAGATATATTGTCAGTACTCTCAAACAGGGTAATTTTTTTTAATTTTGCGCTCACGGAAATTTTCAAATTTTTTATTTTCTCTAAAATGATACAAAAAGAGATCTGAATATATAAGTAAACAGACTTTATCTATTAGTGATGCCCTTAAAAGTCGTACGGATCTAAATTCAAAATGAACAATATCACTAACAGACTGAATTATTACATAAAGAGTGTACTGGTCGAGTCAAAATAGATTAACTTATGGTTATAACTCAACTCGTTAATTCTTACAAAATGTTAGTAATTGTTTTATTTGCTCTTTTATATTTTGAAGTATCTAATGAAACTTTTTTTTTCTTTGTTATGATCATATATTACACACCAAATTAATTAATAAAAATATATTTTTTAAAATATTTTGATAAGATCATGTAGTTGTCAATTTTGTTATATATCGTCTCAATTTTTTATAAGCTGAAATAAGTCAGGTTAAATGGACATGTCAATAATTTGTTCAAACTTATTCGGGTTGAACAAGTTGGGTTTAATAGAGTAAATTTTGCCATATTTTTGTTTAAGTATTATTAAAAGCTTATAAATTTTTGACTGATCAAATAACGAAGATTCTAAATAAATAAAAGCTTATCTGCACATGATATTTATCTCAAATAATACTAATTTATGATGACTTAATTATGAATTAAAGATGAACATATCTATTATTAGAAATCTAGACATATGTCATACATTAAGTTGATATAAATATCAACTATCATCACTTTTGAATTTAAGTTATATACACTAAATTTAAATAATTATTACAATATCAATGTAGTGTAACCTTATCATCAAAGATAAAATCACTCAAAAAATATCTTAACATTTCATAACTATAGTTATAGCGGTATTTGTATAATTCGCGCAATATTTGTATATATATATTTGTAACTTTGCTATACAATTTGTGCACAACTTACAAATTCGCTATACAATTCGCAACGTTTGTATATTTCTCTATACAATTTGATTCGCGCACAACGTTTGTATAAATCGCTCGAATTATACAAAACTCAAACTGTATTTTCAGCTAGATTTTTACCGCGAGTCATAACAAATTCAAACTATAGCTGTATTAACTAATTAACTAGTATATATTTACTTATCCGCATAATTTTTTCAAAAATAAATGATTTTATTATAGACTTCCTTACTCTCATAACATTCAAATCATAAATTTACTTCTGTCCATTATAGCATATTAGGTATTATATTAATCAAGTTATTGAATTATTTATTATTAAAAATAATTACACTATCAATATAATAACTTAAAACTCTTTTTATAACTATTTCCACTTTGGACAAATAATATGATAGTGCACTATTGGATCACTAAAAATGGAATCAACCTATTATATTTCTCGTCCTTATTAAAAATAAATGATCCATTATATTAATTATTATTTTAAAATTTTAAAATATAATTAAGTATATATTTTTTTCATTTTAAGACAGAGTGTGTTAGTAATGGAGTAAAATATTTTTTATAAAAAATATTTTTCTTGGAAAAAAATAGTTTTTTACATTTTCTTTAACAACCCATTAGAATTTTTTTTTAGTAATTTGCCCATCTTTTGGTGGAGTGTATTATGTTTATTTTTTTAATTTATTTTTTTGTTTTTTTTTAATAAGTTTATTGATCACTACCAATTCAAAATAGATAATGATTGGTAAAAGAATGAGCACAAATGCTTTCATGAATCAGCACCACTTATCTTTATGATATGATTTAAATTAAAATTGAAATTTAAGATGTTGGTTTTAACAATTTGTGATAATAATGTATTAATGGTCATTTAATAGATTTCTCAATTTGACTCACTTTGCAATTTGATGTTGTTTTTCTATTTGATCTTCGATTCGATTTTATTCACGCATAAATAAAAATATGATAATTAAAATAGTTTTTATAGTCCCATATTTAATAATGCCCGAACTCTTTTTTCTGTATCAATGGAAACTACCATTTACGGGAATTTCTACCGAGATACCTGAACGAGACAATAATTCATTCTCGAGTTCTTGAATTGAGTGTAGTGAAATGATGAATTTATTTTTTCGCCTTATTGACAATAAATCAGTATTCTCGTGGAGAATAAGCGAATATAGGAGATTATACTGACCAATACATATGATTAAGGTCTGAATAATCAGCCGTCTAACCTTCTACCCTAATACACGACCTCCACTCCTTTCTATCTAAGGTCATGACCTCGGTGATACGAAACTGCGCCATATCCTGTCTAATCACCTCCCTCCAATATTTTTTTGGTCTACCTCTGCCCCATCGCGTAACTCCTAAATCCAACCTCTCGCACTTCTAACAGGAGCGATAACACTTCTTCTCTGCACATGCCCAAACCATCGCAATCTTGTTTCTCTCATTTCGTCTGCCAGAGCGACCACCTCTAACTTCTCCCGAATGATCTCATCCCTAATCTTATCCCCAGATATGTCTTTTTCTCGTGGTTCATATAATACGATGATGCACATTTATCAAAATGTAAAGGGTTCATGCAATTTTCCAATTAATTTTGATGCTATTTTAAAATCCTTTTAGATTTTAAAATGAAATCTAAAAAAGGAATAATACTTAAAAGGAGGATTCGATGCTTATCCTTTATTAAAATTCCTCTAACGTGTATTTTGTATTCAAAATGATGGGAAATTCCTCAATTATTTAAAAAAAATTGTAGCACCAAAAAATATTTTCAAAATATTAAAAATAAAAATATTCAATTCATATAAAATTTTTATTATGTTCCATAATTATTCGTTGAAATATCATAGATTGAAACGCTTCTGTCTTATTCATGCGAAAAATACTTTGTGGATCGAACTAATTTTTTTTTTTAGAAGTAATAGTAATGTATATTATGACACATTTATAAAACTAATTAAAAATGCTATATAACTTGATTATTTATTGATAAAACAAAAAATTGTCACCAAATTTTAGGAAATCAATTTAAAAAGGTGTGCCTACTTATGAGAAGTTCCAAGGCCTAGATATTTTTCTTCCTTAAAAGGGAAAAATAAACTAATTAGTTAACAAACTAATAATAATTAAATATGTTAAATAAATGACATAAGACAACTATTTGAAAAAAATAATCTAGAAATATAAAAAGGTGATTTTCTATTTTTAGTACCCTACCCAAAAAGAAGTCAAAAAATAAATAAATAAAGAGTTGAAAAGGTTGTCTTGGTGCAACTTGATTTGACTAAATAGATTTTAAAAAAATATATAAATCAAAGAATTCTTCAATAATAGATTTTAAAAAAAGTATATAAATCAAAGAATTTTTCATTGAAGAATAGGTTCTTAATTCTTTGGGATAATAGCAATTTTAATCCCTTAGTAATTGATAAATTATCATTTAAGTCTTTATGATATGAGATTAAGAAAAATTAATTCTTATTATTTAAAATGTATGTTTTAGATTTCTTATTATTAGTCAATAAATTTGTGAAAATTCATGAGTAAAGGGTAAAATTATACATTTCAATAAATTAAAGTTAAATATGCTTAATCATACATCAAAAAAATCAATATAAAAATTATGAAAAATCCATCACATCAATGATATTTTCATGTTGGTCCTTGATTTGCATAATTTTAAAATGTGCAATTTAAATCTAAGATTTAATTTTTTATATACACAATAATTTATCAATAATTGAGGAATAAAAAATAGCAATATTCCTATTTGCATGAGATGAAATTTGTGATGAAGGTAACAAGTTATCAAGAGGAAGAGGCTAAAAGAATTTTTTTGTTTTTCCACTCGGTGTCTGGTATCCATATTGAAGCCCAACTGTATCCAGATTCATGTCGCGTAGGGCCTTATTTGGGGAAAAGCACTCCCTACCAAGAATTTTTTTTCATTCCCAGGACTCGAACTCGAGATCTCTTGTTAAGGGAGAAGCAACCCCATCGCTGCACCACATTCTTTGGTGGTGGCTAAAAGATTTTGATTCTATTCTACACATTTTTTAGCAAATATATACACTTGTTACTTTCTTAAGATTTACAAGTAGTTTTTTGTTTTATTTAGTTAGTAGATTGATGAATAACTTTTACCTAATTAGATTATTATAAACCATAAATTATAAAGTTATACTCAACACGTAGGAGAATTGAATGATAGTACATGAACCTAATTTATTAGATAAAAATTTGTTGTTTTAGGTAGAAAAATTGTCAAATCAATAAAAATATCAAGCGGTGTAAAAAAAATAAAATTCTTCACTTTTAATCAGATGTATCAAGTTTGAATTTATCTTTAATTAAAAAAAAAATTTAATTAGTGAATGTTTTTCCTTTTAATGAAACTTCCACAAAGCAAATATCAACTAGTCAAGTTACTAAATTTACAAAGTTATTACAATACATAGATAAGAAAATTGAACGATAAATCGAATATATTAGAAAAAATTTATTGTTTTGGATAGAAAATGTAAAGACAATAAAGTCACTGAAAGATGTAATGGAATGAATGAGATCAGTTCATTCTTAACTGGATGTCACGAATTCGATTTTATGACCCTATCTACAATACATAGAGTATAAATATTAAACAATATACCTAATTTCTTGGAGAAAAATCACTATTTTAGGTAGAAAATGTCCACGTCAATAAAATGGTCGAGAAATGTGATGAAATGAATGAGATTTTTTTCATCTTTAACCAAATATTTTGTATTCGGGTATATTTTTATTTTAAAAAAAGAACATTTAGCCAATGAACAATAAAATCATTGAACAATGTGATAAAATGAATGAAATTTCTTTACCTTTTAGTCAAATCTCGAATTCGAGTCTATTTTTTTTTTAATAAAAATTGTTAGCATTATTTTCTCCTTTAATGAAACTACCACAAAACTAATATCGTCTAGTCAAGTTAAGAAACTTATAATAATGAAGCTATCTATGATAAATAGAGTAGAAAAGTTGAACGATGAGCCTATTTTAATTAATGAAGAAAATTCATTGTTTTACTGTGAAAAAAGTCCAAGTCAACAAAGTTATTAAATAATACGATGGGATGAATAACATTTTTCCACTTTTAATAAAAAATTTCGAGTTTGAGTCCATTGAAATCCTCGTTAGTGAGGGTTTTCCATTTATTAAACCTTTCATAAAGAAAATCTCAACTAGCCAAGTGATAAGTTATAAAATTAACCTAGTTTATGGGAGAAAATTTATTTCTCGGAGAAAAGAGTCCGTCAATAAAATTGTTTTTTATAGCTGATTATTTATCGAAAATAATTTTTATCTTATTAATTAAGATAAGAAACACATGCATATATTCAATCTTTTCCCGACCTCAACTGTGAGTTTTCGTTGAATATGTTATCATCATTATTTTATTACCTTTAATGTAGCTAAAAACAATATGTTATGTCGATTAATTTTTATAGTAGTCCTATTTTGCACCTTTTGATTTTGAAAAATGATTTTATTTTAGTTGAGTCTAACGAAAATAATTTTTTTATTACATAAAGTAAGAACAAGATCTGCGTAGATTCATCCTTCCTAAACTTTATTCAGGAGATTATATTAGATATGTCATTATTGTTATTATTATTAATATGTGTTTTTAGTTAGTTTTTTCTTTTTGATACATAAAATTGAAAATGAAATAAAATAGCACACATAACTTTTCAAAGCAAAGAAGCATGATCTTAAAACATGTTTTTAATTGCATTAAATGTAGCTTTTTAGTCGTTGTTTCATATCTAGTATTTCTGCTTTTGGGAACGATATTTTTGAGATGAGGGTCTTTTGGAAAAACTTTTCTATCTCTATGAGGTAGTGGTAAGGCAACATACATTTTATCCTCCCCAGACTCTACTTATGAAATTTTACTGGATATGTTATTGTTATTATTGTCGTTGTAATTTTTCATATTAGAGATCTAATAGTCATTATAATTGTTAACAATAAGTACAATACTTTTTCTTAATTTGAAAGTTTTGTGGAGACAATATTGGAATAAAATAATCTCAAGATATTCTTAAAATCATTGATATTTTAATAGTTTGACTCTCATAAAGCACTCGTCATAGTAATTCGAATAACATAAGAGACAATAGTATTGTTGTTGTGCTTTATACGGGAGAGATATTGACCGAAATCCTCATCTTCTTGCTCCAAAATCCATCGAAACTCGGTCAAAGGATTCAATTCTAATGGACAGTAGCGAAATCAAAATTTCAACTAAGAGAGTTCAAACTTGAAAAAAACAAACACACAAATTAATCAAAAGGGGTTCAATATTTATTATATATACATACAAAAATAATTTTAATCTTACATAAATAGTATAAATTTTTATCGAAGAAGATTTTCGTAGACATAAGATGGCTCCGCCCCTGAATGAGGCCGGCTAGAAACGTGATTTTAATTTTTTAAATTCAGCACACCTCAAGTACACTTTTTCTTCCAACATATGGGGTATTCTTTTTTTTTTTTTTTGAATTATTAAAAATAATTTTCCTACTTTGTTTGTTGTCATGTCCCATCAAACATTTATTGAATTCTGGATCCTGTTTGAGCCACATCATTTTTAAAAGTTATTTTTTATTGTTATTTTTAGAGCCGTTCAACATCGAATCGAAATCGATAGTCTGAAAAAAAAAAGTTATTGGTATGTCAATAATGGGCTATTGGTTTAGCAATATCAGGAATGATTTTAATTTTTTTTATTATTAGATTATCGATATTTAACGGTTTTAGATTTTTTCTTAACGGGTTAACCGATAACTTGATAGTAAATTAAATAATTGTATTTGTATCATTTATATTTTTGTCATTTTCGAAAAGTGCACGAACATCCGTCATTTCCCCCTTTCACAATGTTCTCATGAAGTTGCTCATGAATCAAAGTGTAAATGTCCCTTTGAAGTCTCACGCGCTCCTTTTGATCGGGAGTGGGGTGGGTAATTTATGTCAGTACTGGTGCCTGTGACAACACCTCTGGAGCCTCCCCCTCCCTCCACAAAATCGGGTTTTGCATGACTTCCCTCGCCCTATAGGTCGAGCTTTCTTTTCAATCCTCTCACTTTGTTCGAGCTGAATTACATCCATCCTCTCACGGTTAAAAAGTTGGTTAATCATCTCGAAAAAATCCTTATATAAAGTCCTTCACAAGTTTATATATTTATTTTTGATTCTCTCAAACTCTCAGTTATTTTACAATATATCGGTGTTTGCTTTTGAGCAAGATCCAATTTGTCAACTTATGTGTATGGTTCATATTCTTTTGTCACCTTGATCCCAAGTAATTTCCAATAAAAAAAAAATTGGGCTCAAATTTTAACAATTAAACCAATAACTATCAGTAACCAATAAATCAATAACTTAACAACTTTATAACGATCTAACGTATTTATAAACTAATAACTAGTAAATTAAATTAATAAACTTCAAAACTAACTCAAACCGACCCGACCGATATGCAGCCTAAATTATTTTGGCTGTTTTCCGTTTATTTTAAGTTACAAATATTAAACATGTTTGGTTAAAATATGTGGACTATAATATAGTTTCTGATTAAGAAAGTGACACTTCAAGTTAATTATCTATTTTAGGTCCACAACACATAAGTTCATAACTCACGTGTATATATCTAAGAAAAATGACAAAAATTTAACAAACTTTTACAATTAGATTTAATGAAAATTGTAAAAAAAAAATAAAAAAAAATCAAACTTTAAAATAGATAAAATGAAATAATAATAAGAAATACATTTCAAGAGATTACATCAGACTTTACAAGTAGGTTTAAAATAGTAAAAATTATAAAATTCGTCGAAAATTCTATTGATGAAAAAAAATTTCGATGAATTTTAACGATTTTCTAATAATGCACGTTATAGTACTAGAGTTCCAAGCCTCTTGCTTGGAATACCCTTAGTTTACTCTAATGTAAATATGTAAAGCGTGTTAAATTTAGGAATAGCAATGGGGCGATGCGTGACAGATTAAGCTTAATTCATAAATTTTTTAAGTTACCTTGTCTTGCATAATAAGTTTGTTCATTTTCAAATCGTTCCGTCCCGTCCCTTCCTATGTAAGTTCTTTTCTTTTTTAATTGAGCTCAATATGAAAAATAAGATTCATAATTTTCTTTCACTTTTCGCTAATTAACATCTCAATAACTAACTAACTATTTCTAGTTAACATTTCAACAATTATTTCTTAATCGCTAACTAATTATTTTGAATTAACATTTCAATGACCAACAATTTACTGAACACATCTGGTTTGAATTTTAGAAAAGAAGTTAAAGTTAAAGTCAAAGTTTAATTTAAAAAGTATATATCTTTGATTTTTACTAATTATCAAGGTTTAATTTTCTTCAGGTTCTTATTTGGTATCTTAAACCCGAGCCCTACCCCGCATTAATGTTAAAAATAAATATTTCAACCCGCCGTGCATTCCATAACTTTAAACCTTCCCCACAATGCTCTAAATCCGTCCCATACCCACCATGTTCCGCCCCATTTCCATCTCTAGTTTTGAATTCTATATTTACCAATATAGATTGCGATGGGATAGTTGAAAAACCTAATATTAAGCATAGGTTATTAAATATCTATATTATCAAATATCTATAGTTTAAAAAAAAACTATATTTTGTTCACAGTTCTCCTCGTTAAACCTAATATTAAGCATAGGTTATTAAATATCTAACAAAAACTAAAAATATTCACTTTAAATAAAGGGATAATTTCAAATCTATATAATAAATTAATTAATTTATAATTAATATAGTCATATTTTCTTTACATGAAAAATACCAAAAATCATAGTAATATACAGTGACTATATAATATAACTTGTCAAAAGTCATATAAAGTACATACGAACTATACAACATAGATTACTTATACATGATCTATAAACTGAATATACATTATAATACACACAAAAACTGAATATAATTTGACTATAAATAAAATAAATACTGACTATACATACCTATACAACATCATTTCTAGATAATTAATTTGACCGAATATTCATTTAATTATCCCTAAAATAAATTTAAAATATCAAAACTTCTCATAAATATGTTTAGAGAAAATGACAAAAAAAATTAGTTTGATATGTTTGGTAGGTTTTAAGATGGCCTAATAATTTTGATTCACTAAATTTGTTAAAGGTATATGTTTTTAATCTCCATCAAATATTTAATAAATTTTGATTGTTAATTAAATGTATAAATCCCTTTTTGGAAAAATAACGTAGATAAATAAATATATATTAGTTAATTATCTAACATAGTGATAACTTGAATTAATTACGGCTCGCGGAAAACATCTAGCTATAATTACAATTTGAGTTTTGTATAATTCACTAAATAGTGTTCATAAACTCTATAAAGGTATTTATGCGTAAATTCCTTTTTGAAAAAATTACGCGGATAAACAAATATATGTTAGTTAATTAGCTATTAATTACGGCTCGCGGAAAACATCTAGCTATAATTACAGTTTGAGTTTTATATAATTAGCCCGATTTATACGAACGATGTGCGCAAATCAAATTGTATAGCAAAATATACCAACTCTTTTTTCTTCTTTTCATAGATAATAATAAAAACTGAACTCAAATTCCAACTTAACTCTAATATCATATTAAAATGTGCGACAAAGTCAATAACTCAACTTCTTTAACTACAAACACTTTTATTTACTTATTATTGGTTGTATCTATTCTACTACCTATGAAATCTCAATCAAGTAAATTCTCTTTGGCTTACTTACTTGTTTGATTTGAGAATATGCCGTTTCACAAAAAATTAAATTATAATTAATCATAATAATAATTAAAAAGAGTGTTATATAACCTCTTTAGAGTATCGATGAAACCTTTTTTTAAAAAAAAAATTGGGAGTAAGAGAAGAGGAATACAATGTGTTGGTGAGAGTTCAGATAATCAACCAACTGAACTACTAAGATTCTCTATATCGAAGAAACATAACATAACATTTCTGGAAAAAAAAATTATGGGTTCGTATCTTTTATCAGATTTGAAACACCTTGCATGTTTCTTTGATCAAAATTGTTACACAAAATTTACCTAGTACGATTTATATTATTTATGAGCAATTATATTAAAGTAAGATTTATTTGATTTGTACTTTAGTTTGTCATTTTTGAGTTTTATAATTGAAATGAAAGCATCAATAAGACGGCAAGTTATATGAAGATGCTTTAAATCTTGAAATTATCTCTATATATCACTTTTTACTTTATTCAAAAATTATTATTTTAATTTTCTTTAAAAAAAAATTATTTTGTTTTTGTTTTTTTCTATGGTTTGTAGATAAGAACCTTTTGCCTATAAATAATAAAATAAAATTCCATATTGCATGACGCAATTCTTTTAGATAATGAACTCACAATACTCCACTTTTTCATTCAATTTTTGGATTGGTAAAGCCTATATTCTTTGGAAACATGACATAATCTTGACCCTATGACCTATTCTTCTTCGGATTTTGTGGTGAATTCAGAATTTAAAATTAGTATTTTATAGTAATTGGAGTTAGGATCATCACTAAAAATTAGCCGCATAAACTAGTCAAAGGGGGTTCGATATCTACTATATAAAAAGGGCAAATCCGGTGCACTAAAGCTCTCGCTATGTGCAGGATTCGGAGAAGGGCCCGACCACAAGGGTCCATTATATGCAGCTCTACCTTGCATTTCTGCCAGAGACTATTTCCAAGGCTTGAACCCGTGACCTCCTGATCACATATTAAAAACCCTAGTATTTTAATTTTTATACATGTATAATTTTTTTCACACACATATTATAGTACAAACTAACTAATAAAGGATGTTATACGGTATTAAATATTTCTTTCAGTTTATTTTATGTAACGATGTCTGATTTTAAGGATTAAAGAAGAATTTTTAAGTTAAATTCTTTCTTGTGTTAGTAAAGTGATATTTTTTTTATTTTTTTGAAAACAAGCTAAAAAAATAAAGAGTATAATATCAATAAGCAAATAAGTGAAATAGTCAAAGAAATTTGATAAATTAAATATATATCATGTATATACGTCAAAAAAATTTACGTGTCTATGATCTACGCAATGTATTTTTAGTGAAGGGGAGTCAATTGATACCCACGTCAAAAAATTTGATTCCTTTGTTGATTCTCATTCAATGATATTTTGTTGGTTTATGCATTAATTTTTTTTGTTAAAACCATGTAATAAATATCTTAGCCAATTAATAGCAAGTTTTATTTTTCTATGAAAAAAATAATTGGATATTATTTTGGTCCATGTCTTATTCCTTTGACTTGAATAAAGCACCTGATTCCTTTCTTACTTATTGAATGAACCAAAAATAAATTGGACTTTTAAGGAACCAAGGGGAAGGACTACATCAAATTAAAAAGAAATAATTCACCTAATTTCAAAGCCAACGTGAAACATAACAATAAATAAATAAAAATGTAATACAGATCGGTGTAGATTAAACTTTTTTTTTTTGATTTCTCAATTGAAATCTGACTAATTCAAATATGTGCCAGAGGATGCTCTTTTCCAAGACTAATTTCACTTTTAAGAGTTGAATGCTATATGTCTGGAGGGGCGATGCTCTCAAAAAGCTCAAGTCTCTAAGGCTGAAACAGATAGATTAGAAATTCGGCTAGGGATACCATGATTGGCCTCTTCAACTGCGTATCGATCAAAAGGCAGGACGACACTTGTTACTTATTCAAGAAGAGAACAGGAACAACTTATTTAAATTATAATATACCAAGTGTAATCCCACAAGCAGAGCTAGAGCCAGCTCGAGTCTAGGAAGTTCGTTCAAACCTTTTTCGAGAGAAAATGACACTATTTATATATAGTTGAAATCATTTTTTGTGCATGTAGAGTAGATGTTGAACCCCACCGACTAGTTTGTGTGTTTTCTTCTTCATATTTTGATCCTCCTAATGAAAATTCTGGCTTAGCCAATGTTCACTAGTAGAATTTGAAGAGAATGATGTACATACCGCCTTACTTTTATCTAGTGAAAGTAGAGAGACTGTTTTGAATAAACTCTCAACCCAAGTAACGCATATCAAAATCAGTATAAAATGAAATACAATAGTGAAAAACCAAGTCGAAAATAATAGAGATAAAGAACAATGAGTATATAGATAAACATGGAATTAATTATTTTATTTTATAAATAAGATAAATATAAGTTAGCATAAAGTGTGAATTTTATTTATTAGATTTTGTATTGAGCCATGAATAACATGGTAGAATTAATATGAATTTGACAGCTTTTAGGGCTTTTGACAAATTTAAAATATTTATTCCTTGCATTTATATGTGTAGGGTTTTGTAAATTAAATGCAAAAGAAATAGAAACAACTTTAAGTCCAAATTATCTGCTACACGTTATCATAAGAGGATTATTTGCACTTCTCTTCCTACAATTTTGTGTTCCTCGTGATCAATAACTTTTTCGTGAGATATTTTTTATATCGTAATATTTCATAAATTATGAACATATATCACTTCAGTTTCTAAAGAATTTATGCAGCACTAAGTATAAGTTCGATTGTTAAAGAACAAAAATCAATAATCGACCTATTTGAAAGGCAAAATTGAAGAGAAAATTGTGTAATAATAGAAGTGTGTTTTATTTTAAGATCTCTTGTGAGTTGTGAAGTTAATTTTGTTTTTGGTTTTCCCTTTTTGTAATACATCACGAAGTTCATCTTTTTCTTATTTTTTTGAACGAATTTCATAAATGACAAATATATAAAGCCTAACTATACCCCATAACTATAGTTTGGGTAATTACATTTTGTAACTATAGTTATAACAACATTTGTATAATTCACGCAACATTTGTATAATTCGCAGTTTTTGTATAGTGTTTGTATATTTCGGTATACAGTTGGTGCACAACGTTTGTATATTTCGCTATACAATTTGATTCACACAACTTTTGTGTAATTGCACACGTTTGTAAAATCACGCAAATCATGCAAAACTCAAACTGTAATTATATGCGAGTCGTAATTAATTTAAAATATAACTATGTTAGCTAATTAACTAAAATATGTCTGCTTGTCTACACAATCAGAACCCGACTATTCCAATAGGGTCCGTTCGGAGGAAAGTGCTCTCTACCAACCAGAAAATTTTCATTAAAAAAGTTCATTTTATGTTAATGTACCAAAAGGAGTTTTGAAAATTAAAATCTTTGATGATATCTGGTTAAGGCCCAGCAGACCATGACTGGACCAATCTGTCAAATGAAAACTGAACGGCCCATTTTATTTGGAGTCATTTGCACTATTGGCCATTCGTGTTGGTCTTTAATTTTTAGCCCCCATGACAAATAGTTTTTTCGCGGGGTGCAAAAATTGAAGATCAGCTCATTTAAAGGGCAAACCATGCAATTAAATGTTTTGTTTAATAACTGAAAATGACATTTAATAACAAAATAGTAAAAATGAAATGGACTACAGAAATAAACAATAAACAGAGAGCATAGTCATTTCAGATTAAATCCAACTGCATCTACAGAATAAATGATTAAATTACATGAAAATAACACCTATATAATATATTTTGATTTGCAGTTGCACAAACAAGAATCAGGTACAAAAAAGATCAGATAAATTATACAAGAAACAACTCTGTCATGATCATAGCCTCAGTGGTTTTACCTCCATTAGGACCTCTCTCCAACGTCCAAAAACGCGGAGAAAGAAACAGTTATTTACAACTTTAAGCTCTTACTATACTTGATTTATCGTATTCCTAGTTTCCGGTTTAGTACTTGATGACATGATGACGCAGCCAGAGTTCATACATTACCATATGAAAAGCATCATGTCTTATAGGAGGTGAATTCCACTGGAAGTGCTTCTGAACCTGAAAAGGGAAGATTAATCATAAGAAAGTGAAATAGATTCTTCTCGAGTTAGCGATGCAATTTGGTTGTTCTCACATTCACTGGCACATTAACTATGAATGATGGGTGTAAATACTCAAAAGGATAATCCAGATCAAGTTTCAAAGATGTTACTCACCTTTACTAAATTGTTATGCAAGGTGACAAATTCTTCTTGCGTGATGTTCTTGAGAATTTGCTTTAGGTCATATACATCCTTCTCCTTCAGTACGACCGCAAACTTATGCCAATCGACAATGTCATTGAATGGCAAATCATAGTAATCAGAAAGTATCACTGGAAAAGATGACCCAAAAAAGTAGTGGAGATTAGGAAGCAGGAATGGTGAAAAACAATCAGAAAATTTTAGACAAAAGATGAACAAGTCCGTTGAACAGCATTTTATCATGAATTCCTTCATGCCAATTTGTTTTTAACTAGCTTGGGATCAGCGATAATGATCTTTTATCTTTTATCTTTTATCTTTTACTTGAGAGGAAAAAGAGCATTTTCTCAAAGAGAGAGAGAGAGGACTAAAAAAAATGTGACTGAACAGTTATGGTGATCTCAATAATAATTACAATTGCAAGTTCTTGTTTCTTTGTAAAAACCAGTAAGCTATCACCTCTTAACATTGAGCCTCACCGGTCTTTTTATATATATATTTCTTTAGTAATTTCAATTTTTGAGATGCAACAGTTCTGCTCAATTTCCAAGAGTTCCTTTCCAAGTCGAAGTGACACATAAAGCAGTTAACTATTTTAAAGCTTATCATGGTTTCAGCTATAATATCCAAAGAAAAAACTGGAAAGCTACGAAAAGGTAGTCATTCTCAGAAGAAATTCTAACATGGCTCAACTTGTGTGCTTAATTGAAGATAAGACAACATAGTATAACAGTCTCAACAACTGTTTCAAGCTGGCTAAAAAGCTCAAAACCTTACCAGGAACACATCCATAATGTATTGAGTCTGTTATACGAGCACTGTTAACCTGGGAACCACCTGGACATATGCAGAACTTTGTCCTGTAAAATCTCTTTTGATAAACAAGAGGTCCTATAGCCCTGTTTATCCTGTTGTTGGAAATATCCAATTCGGTGTCATTCTCCCATTGGCGTGCCAGGATAACCCTGATTTTAGAGTTTCTATGACCTGCCCAGAAGCCCAATGTTGTCCTGTACAAATTAGGATTACTATTAGTGACATACTATTTTCACTATAATAACTTTTGAACATCTATGCATTGATAGGCTATGCAAATGTATAGTGATAGGTGGGCCATTCATAAGTGAAAACCAGACTACAAATTTTACTCCAACTACAAGATCCATTAATACAGAAAATAGTTCCTTCTAAAGCTGCCTCATCAAAAGGAAGAAGAACGGATCAAGTGCATACTTTTAATTATTAATCATTCCCATTTGTGGGATCCCACTGGGTATGTTGTGCTTGTTGTTGTTG
Organism: Solanum rostratum; assembly: GCA_029948455.1. NCBI lineage: Eukaryota > Viridiplantae > Streptophyta > Magnoliopsida > Solanales > Solanaceae > Solanum > Solanum rostratum. Next base: position 1,535,575 of record CM057053.1, on the reverse strand, counting down.
TAACTTTACAGAATGAGTTTTTGAGGGCAGAAGACCAATAATCCAGAATAAGATAACCACTCAGCCCCCTTTTTAAGTGAAAACATTTTGAAATATCCTCTTACAGCATGTTAGATTGATATTTGTCCTTCAATGTATCTACAGATACTACATGGAAAGTGAGTGCAGACAAAGCACCATTCTTTTGTTGGGAAGTCTATGGATTTGTACAACCTCAGATATCTGAAAATTTATGAGTAAAAGCTTGATAACAAATAGGTTACCAGCATCTTTATTGGGTATCTTATTAAACTGATTACAGAGGGACTTAACTAAGTTAAAAGGCTAATTGAATTGGGACCTCAAGAATAAGATACAACTACCTGATCAATCTACTAGTGCATGATATTCAGTGTAATCTAAGACGAATGGCCATGAAATTGTTTAAAAAGTATATCTATGTGGAGTAAGAAGAGTATTGTCTGCGAGTAAGAATCACTGTTAAATCTTCTGCAGTCTTTAAATTTATAGAAGATGCTCATAAATTTTCAGTAACTTCTTGGTACTTTTTGATAAACTTTCTATCTTTTTAAGGGCCATGAAATTTGTAAAATACATGTGCCCACAAAAAGGAAGATCGACATAAAAGATAGTAAAGAGGACAGCATATATGATGAGAAGCCAAGGACATGCTAGATGCAACTGAGAAGCACAGTTATCAACGAAAGGTACACAAAAGATGCAGTTGAACTTACTGTAACAAATATTTGTATCAGGGAGATCATTGCTTGAATTAAAACTTTTAAAGAAAGTATGAGTCTCAGAAAAGGGCTGAAAAAGTCAGTTATTCAGAAAGTACAGAATAGGTAGAATCACACTTAGGAAGGGGCTGAGTATGTGGATCATAATAGCAAGATTTTATAAATAATTGAAAGGTAAAGATAAATTTCCTTTTTAAACATAGCATTAGGACAAGTAAAAGGAAACGAATGGGTATTTAGCTTGGAGAAAAGGGTATATACTAGTCATTTTTTCCATCTTCCAGTTTTCCATATTTAATGGCGTAATCCAAGTGTTATGGGAAAATAACTATTGTGCATGATGGCAGTAACACTAGGGCCCAACTTGAGAGGAAAGTATGAAAATGAAATGCAATAGAACTGCAGTCTCTACCATATAAACTATCACTACACAGGTGCAGAGGTTTTGTTTCTTCATCCTTGGCACAGTGAAAATGTCGGATTCTACCACTCACATAGTGATTACCATGTTGGATGTGTCAACAGAAAAAAAAAATGATTAAGAATTAAAAAAGTAGAAAGACATTTCCAAACAAAATAGAATGATCTGATCTGTAGCACATTCATTATTCAACAGGATTACCTGTTCTCTACGTCATTTCCTCCAGCAGGAAGGGCAAATGGCTGCAGGACCTGTGGAAGAGCAACATCCTTATGCGGAATATATCCAACATCATAGCTAGGGGAGCACACAACACGGATTGCATTCTTTACAAGAAAGTGATGCCCTTCAGTTGCCCTGACACCAACATCATGACAGGTAACAAAGAAGTGATCTGCACCCATGGTTCTATTCCAGTATGGATATTTTGCTATCAAACTATCAACATAGTTCTGTACAATTATGGTCATGTTCTCATATGATGTGCCCTGCGTTCCATCAAAGAATATATTCTTAAAGAATACATGAAGAGTCCCAAGAGTAAGATAAATTGGACACCCCAATCTTAAATAATATACGTGTTTCACATTTTATGTTACAAAAGGTAGGATCAAATATCCACACACATAAAATAGAAGCTAGGATCAGAATGAATACATTTAAGATTATGAGCAAAAGGTGTATGTCCATTAAGAAGTACGACACTTTTGAATGTTGGCGCAGAATGATAATTTGTATAAACCAAGAGCAGGCATACTACCAAAGTATAACAAGCAGCACATAACTACATGGATATAGAAACATTGGAAAGACCAAAAGACAAAAGTTCTTCCCACAATAAATGCAAAGGAGAGAGAAGTGATATTATTCCGCACCCCATGATTCCCATTTCCTTTTAAAGTAAAATCCCTGTTTTCAGCATTTTTTGTTGCATTTCCAGCTAATGAATTAAAAGATAAGAAAAAAGTCCTTTTAGGAGAGTTCTGGTGACCACAGCTAACACATTCAGCTAACAAACCCACATTGATAGAAACTGGAATACGACTTCTGATTCCTAAGAAGAAGATTTATATTAAACCAACAGTAATGAGTAACCTCTCAAGTAATTGTATTTCTCATTCCTGCACCTTCTCTAGCATAAGATCTAACTAAACTAGACAAAAATTAACCATCATGTCTTTCACTCCTTGTTATCAGCTAAGAAAAAAGCAAATGCCTTTCAACCTCGTTAAACCAATCGAATCATATCAATGAACTTAGAGATTTTAGTACTAATCAAAAGGATTACATAAAGAAGCCACCAGATGCCACTGTATAAGGTATCTAATACCACTCTCCATTCAAAAATCTCAGCACATTAGGTAAATCAGGGATTAAACTGAACTAAGGATTCACATTTCATAAGAATTTGAATACTCTAGAACACAATGCTTACCTTTCCTCTCATCTTATGACAAGAGATCGGAATGAAGAACAAGTGAGCTTCATTTGGATCCTCAGTAACAAACTTACTCTCTCGAATATTCTGGAAGAAATATCCTTCACTGGAATACTTCCCAGTCAGCTTCCTTGGCGTTTGATAAAACGTCTTCGGATCTCCATCTTTATATATATACACCTTAAATTTCCTCTCCATTTCTTCATAATTCAACCTAAACACTTCCGGCGAATGATACACATCTGATAACACCTCCTCCTCCGCTCTAACAACCTTAAATCGCAAATTAAATAATTTAAAAAAAGCATAAATCAGCATGTCCTAGAAGAATCTAGAAGGAAAGCTTACCTGAGAGGATTGTACGATGAGAGGAGGAGTTTCAGACGGAGGAGAATTAGGTGGATGGAAGGATTTGAGGGAGAGGTATGTGAAGGAGAGTAGGGTTAAGATGGCGAGAGAGAGGAGGGAGCTTTGGAGACTGCAGTAACTAGATGCCAGTGGTTGTGGAGGTTTCGCCGACCACATTGCCGACGGATATGGCAGATTCCGGTGGAAAGTTTCCGGTTACGGGAAGAAGTTTGGGCTCGGAAGTGTAATGTTGACTGGATTTGGGCCATCAGATTTGAAGCCTAAATACACACTCATAAACATTTTTACTTTTACAATATTTAATATTCACATTTTCCCTTTTTTTATAACAAAAAAAAATGACATTTTTTTAATTGATAAATATATAATGATACTATTAATTATTTTTTAAAAAAAAATTGAGTTTAATTTATTTGGAAAAAAAATTAAAAAAATTATTCTTTATTTGAAAATTTATTTATTTTAAAGATACTTTTGAAAGGCAAAGGAGAAAGGAGTTGTCCCCCGTCTCCGATAACTGATCGCTGCATATGTAGAAAAAGAAGGAGCAGAGAAGGAAGAACAATCATTTTGCTTTGGCACATGAGGTGGCGGGTTCGGCTAGGTAACATAATGAAAATGTATCAGACTACAAATCCAAGATTGACGATTCGACCCCGTCTTGGCCTCGAGGAGAGGTGAGCAGTAGTTAATAAAAATATAAATATTTTTCGACAAGACAAGTCACAATGCCATATTCCATAGATAAGCAAGAAACTGAATCCTCTCTTTTTTATTTATGATGTACCGACTTGAATTCACTTTTATTTTAGGAAAATATTTTTTTCTTCTCGAAGTAGGTGTTCGCTCTGCATGAACAGGTTATGTAAGAAAAATATGGCTACAAGCGGTGATGATTCATATACCCGACCCCAACTTGTTTGGGATCAAGACTAAGTTGTTGTGATATCTAGTCATTAGACTGATAAAGTAAGTTGGAAAATAGTCATTTTTTTCACTTTCTTCAAATTCCTATGCTGCTTGAATTAAAATGAGAATGCTTCAACCAGAGCTCAAGTCTTTATGATTTTCAGATTGTAACATGTACAACAATATTCCACCAGCAACCGAAACGTTAAGAGACTCGAATTCTCCGGTCATCGGAATACTCACAAGCTCACTTGCATCCATAGCTTTCTCGGAAAGGCCGCCTCCTTCGCTGCCCAAAACCAAGCACAGAGGCTTATCAGCTAACAAATCTGTGAAGTCGTGGGTGAGCCTAGAAATTCTCCTTGGCTTTTGATCGTTTGCAGGATGGCCAGCCAGAATTTTCATGTTATAATGGTTTCTTAGAGCATCCAAGTGTGGCCAATCACCGGATACCAACGGAAGTTGAAAGGAAGCTCCTCGACTAGCTCTAAGCGCCTTCTCGTTGAATGGATCACAACAGCCAGGAAGCAGAAAGGCGCCACCCTGCCAAAAGAGTTGTTTTAGCATGTTACGATCAAACGTCTCTATAACAGCATCGTTTGTCGGGTATTTTTTGGTTGTTATAGTAAAATCTTGAAAGAAGTAGATTCAGTATCATGAATTAAAGCTTGATGCCTACGGACAGAAATGTTTGATAAAGCAATAACCACAATGAGAAGGTGAACAATTTTGAAAAGGCATAATACATAAACAAACACTCAAACTTGGCCTCAGTGGGCACATAAGCACTCAAACTTTGATAGTCACATCAAGACACTTCAACTAAACACTCCAACTCATCGTCATTGTGTCTCGTAGACACTCAATGTTGATGTGACACACATTTTGAGGTGTCAAGATGTTAGTTTGTAAGTTGGGAGTGTTTAACCGATACGGTGGAGATAGATGAGTTGAGGTGTCTAGATGTGCATAATCAAAATTGAAGTGTCTATTTATCAGTTGAGACCGTGTTTGAGTGTCTTGTTCATGTATTATGCCTTATGAAAAAGCAATAACCACAATGAAAACGTGAACGAACCAAAGAACTTCAGCATAAGATGCAGTACTAGAAACTAGAAAGCACAAAGGAAATAAATCAACAAGGGGATAGCTGAGAGATAAATGATAATATCGACGAAAATCAAAATTGAAACTATCTCCTTACCCATCCAAATGCCATGGCTGATCTAAGTAATGTGCCAAGATTACCAGGGTCCTGCATCAACCAGTAGTCATGAATTCAACGATTCAGATAAGATTCTTTAGCACAATTTGTGAATTTCTAATTTTTCTTGTACTCTAGAATTTGCACTAGGTGAAGACAAGAGTTTTTTTATTTTCACACTAGTAAAAGAACATTTGAATCGAAGGTCTATTGGAAACAATCTCTCTACCCCATAAAGGTAACGTCTATGTACATTCTTGAAATTAACATTGCTTCTTTTGAGATGAATTATAAGGAAACCAAGATATGTTCTAAATAAATTACCTGGATTCCATCAAGAACTAGAACTCGATGAGCATTCTCGAACCATGTACTGCAATCTTCTTCTAGAAATTCATCATCAACACTGTGAAATGTTGAGGGAATTTTCATTAACGCAATCATTTCAATAGAATCAATCGACTGTAAACCAGAGAGTTTCTTCATCACCGTTGAGCTGATGCGGACAACGCGGACTGATTGATGATTTAGGTCTTCAGGTATATGAGCTTCATCAAGCACGAGTAAGCAGTCTAATGTACTAGGTCTCTCTTGCACTCTTTCTTGAAAACTATATATTTCCCTGAGAAAGGTCACATAGATCAGTTAAAACGACCCTGAACTCACAGATATTTTGTTTCACCGAATGATGACACCAGGACTTTTACAGGAAGATGTTTACCTCATCAAAGATCACGGTATGTCAAATGAAAAAACCAAAAAGAATTTCTAGAGCCACATTGCTCAAAATTGCAAATAAGCAGATTGAAGAACACAACAACAAACTCAGTATAGTCCCAAAAGTGCAGTCTAGGGAGGATAACGTATACGCAGATCTTACCCTACCTTGAAAAGCTAGATAGGTTATTTTCGATTGACCATCGGCTCAAAATAGATGAAAAAAGACAACAGTAGCAGCAAGTAGGAACAACAAGAAGAAAAACAATAATGGAGGCAAAAAAATCAACCGATAGAAATAGAAATCTAAGAATCTGAAAAATACAAGATTAATACTAATACTCCAAGAATGGGAAAGCAAAACACTCGGCTAACTACTAATCTTCTATGCTCTATTATAATCTTCGACGTCCACACCCTCCTATCAAGGGTCATATCCTTGGTGAGCTGAAGTTCCGCCATGTCCTACCCAATCACTTCACTCTAATACTTTATAGGCCTAACTCTATTCCTTCTCAAGCCCTCTACCCCTCTACGACCAACCTCAGTGAAGAATAAAGAATATGAACAAGTGGAAAAGATAACAAACCAACTGTTCACAAGGGAGTACATAAGAAAGGACATAACTCAGAAGAGAAATACTCAGCAGAAAGTTACCACTTCTGTAGATCACAACTACAAAGATGAAAATGAGTTTCTTAAACTAAAACCAACAGTAAAAAGGCTGTTCCAAAGGTATATGTATGAATTTGCCCCTTCAAGATTCAATGCTGTCCATGTCCTCTCATTTCTCCCATTGATATTTTGTCCATCATAGGCATTCAACTATAAACATGGAAAACACAATGCAAAACATGATTTCTCCCAAGAAGTAAGCATTTTAAGATCAATTAAACCGTCTTTTCTTGCTACATCAGTACTCATTTCAATCATCTGTCTATTACTTGCTCAAGTATTTCAGGAATTATGCTATGTGTCAAAAAAAAGAGAGAGAGGGAGCCCTTACGGAAAACTACGTGCAATCTGCACCGTGCTCCTCCAATTTGCAAAAATTACGTGTGTGAATATCCGAAAGGGGGACCGGATACTCTTCTAAGTTGTAATTCAACATTAAGACAAATGGCTTTAGAATCTACAATTTGACATTAAAATGTGAAGGCCGAGCTAAATTATTAAGCTAATGACAATCAACAAACAATACAGCCATCAAGTTAGGAACATGAAATAGCTAAATTATACCATAAAAGCACATGGAAAAAGTAAATACACAAAAAATTCAAAGGGTCATTCAGTATCTATTATATATACATAAAAAATAACTTTTCCGGTGTAACCCCCGCCAAGGGGTTCAGCTTTCCCTCCTCCACCCACTCTCCCCCTCCCAATAAAAAGTAAATACAAAGACATTCATTATCTACTGTATATACATAAAAAATAACTTTTATAGCGTAATCCCGTCAAGGGGTTTGAATTCCACCCCTCTAGCTCCACCCCCACCCCCCACCCCCCATAAAAGTAGAAAACTAGGAGAAAAAAGGAAGTTACCTAATAGGGGTAGAACCGACAACAAGAACAGAACCATGAGAATGGCGATAAGAGGAGTTCTGGCGAAGCTTAAGGCAGTGTTTGACAAAAGGGTTTGAAGTACTAGTGATGGATTTCACATGAAAGGGCAAAAAAGATTCAATTTTTTCAGTTGGGGAATTTGGTTTTGAGCTAAATGGTTGGATTTTGGTTCTGGGTTCCAAAGATGAAGCTTTAATTTGTGGGAAATAGGAAGGAGAAATCCAACAAGTGTTCATGTTAATGGAAATTTGAATTCTTGCTTTTCAGTTCTTCATTTTCTATAAATGAAAACTCCTTTCACAGTATCTAAAAAGATGTTCTTTTTTCAAGTATTAATAAATATGACTTTATATTATTGCTTTGTAGATAACACAAAATTTTCACCAATTTTGTTGTTTTATTGGAACAGTTATTTAAATAATAAATTTTTTTTTACAATTTATAAATTATTGACATGACGATCAAAACTAAAGATCTACAATATAATCTCTATATCTTTGATTTTTCTTTACCTCTCCTCAAAATTGAGCGAAGTGGATAGTACATGACATAATATAGATGTACATAAATCGACATAATTCCATGCATATGTTCTTTAAAAGCTAGAATCGATCAATAGAATAAAATAAAATAGTGGTAAGCCTTACACGACAAACATGTATATTATTTAACTTAATGAAACCTTGATAGTTTAAGATAATTTTAAGGTATGGCCTCAAAATATGGCAGCAAAATGTGAATTAACAGTTCGATAGAACAATTCTTCTTGTTGAAGAGTAACAAATAAGAGTTCTTTTTTATCTTCTAACAATTCGAAAGGCAATTCCCCTAACTATTTACATCTCCAAATGCAGCAAAAAACTTAAAAAAGGGCAGTCCGGTGCACTGAGCAAGTCAGAGTCTGAAGAAAGTCTAGACTACAAGAGTTTGTATCCCAAAAGTAGTTTAAGGTCCCCTTCTGAGTGATCAGTAATATTTTCAGCAACTCCATATGCTCATCTGAGGATTACTTTTCATGCAAACACTTGCTCCAGTCGCGAAACTTCAGACATTAACCCTTTCCATTTCAACGCGAGGATTCAGACACATGAAAAAACCATAATCTACGAACGATACAATGTCATGTACTAGGAGGATAAAGTTCCCAGAGAGCCACTGTTGTATCTTCAGATGCAGAGGCCAATAATTTGCTATCAGCAGAGAATGAAACGGCGTTGCACTGCAGAAGCATATTGTGAGAAAGGACATAAGAATGGAAGGAAGTCAGTTTGACAATTGTTCAAGGGAAAAGAATTGCATACCGTGGCGTGATGATATTTCAAAATGGCCAAAGGTTTTCCTCTGCGATAATTGTAAATCCTAACCCTGAGGATACAAGATAAGTGCATCAGCTATTGTTAAAGTGACACTAAAATACACGACCTACATGCTTTAAGAAAACATAAAAGATTCGCATAAGGCAACAGCTAGTAGAATTTCACAAGCAGTTATCTTAAAGGAATCGATAAACTGCATTGGAAACATCTATGCTTTCATACAGGATCAAAATATGTGAATTTTCTACCTTGTGAAAAAAAAAAGTGGGATGCTTCCAGGAGAGTACATTTAACACTGTCTGACCTTAATAAACATGATCATGACGTAATCACTAGATTCGAGTTTCCTTCTGCCTTAACGTAAATTATAACTTTTGATACACTGATCATATCATGTTCTTTCATTGACAGAATACCAAACAAATGCTTATAAAAGGGTGTTCTTCCATGACAAAAAGGTGTGCAGCAACACCCTAACCACACACGACATACACAAACTGACAGTTTGAAAGTCTCTAAGATCCCTACCGTTGATCCCAACCAGCAGTTGCAGCGATTTTCCCGTCTGGTCGGATTGAGGTTCCAGCTATGCCAGGTCTCTCCAAAACGATTTCTTTTCTGATCAAACAAGAACCCTAGTTTACAGAAAAAGTAGAAAAGTCACATTCACCAGATAGTAGACCTGCAATAAATAAAATACATAAGAAAGTTTTATACAAATGAAGCCACTATTTGCAAGGTCCACAACTAATAACTATTAATAGCTGCCATAAATATATTCTCCAAGGGTGGACAATGCTTCTCCTTGGCTTTCAGTGTATGATGCAATAGGGAAACTACACACATTCACAGATTAAACAAAATATGACAAAGGATGACCAACTTGTCTATGCATGTGGATAATCAGATTCAAACATCAGAACCAGATTTTCCTCACAGCATTAAGGAATGCACATTTCAAATCAGTCATCAACCAAGGCATTTGGTAGTACTTTCTTGCTATAAGAGGAGTTTGTGTGAAAAATATCTGCACATCAACAGCACCATCCAACAATAGCATATCTTGCAATTAGAGATTATGTTGGAGTTACCATAGAATGGTCCAATGCAAACATCAAAATTTTCTCATCAGCAGCTCCAGAGAGACCACCTTGGCATGATCCATCTATGCATAAGCTTAAAACTGTAGGGAGAAGACAAGATGACTTTTATACCTGTTGTTAAATATGAAAATAGAACTAGAAAAGGTGCATTATGAAGCGTTTTATGTATAGTAGAATAAAATACCTGGTTCAGAATGAAACTTGACTGAAGTCAATGGGACTCCGGGATTACGTAAGTCCCACCAAGCAATGGATCCATCCTCGTACCTGTTGGCATATGTATTTGAATCTAGTTTGCTAAGTCAAGCACCAATTGATGAAATACTCATATATCATTTATTTAACAGAAATTCTATCAAAGAAAGAATCCAAGTTATATCATGCCCCTACTCCATCAGGAGGCGAAAGAGTAGCAAGCATTTTTGTGCATTGTACAGTAATCTCACTCTGAAAATTTTAATTATCTTGCTGTTAAGAACTGAATATCCTTGTATCATTTTTCATCCAGTTCACAATTCTTTGTACATGACTTTTGAATAAAAAAACATTAAAAGTTGGTGGTATACAATGTGGTGTCGGATGCCCCAAGAAAGGTACAACCATTAGGGAAGGGACATGTTTGGTAGAACCTGGTTTGCCATAGGGAATATTGCACCTAGTTTAAACTAGTCCTAGAAGGGTTCACCATGCTAGAGTGTTGAGACCTAGCAGCAGCTGGTTGTGCTAACATTTTAATCAATCCCTCCTGATCGGGAATAATTTCTTATTTCAGACAGCAAGAAGCTTGAGAAGATTGATACACACACATCGAGAAAAAAAAATAGATACAACAGAAAGTAAAATTACGGAGCAAATTTCAAGGTAGCCGTTTGCTTTCTGGCTAATTTTACTCGCGTGAGGCCTATTAGGTTCCAATTCACAATTTCACATGATATCCAAATTGGAAAGCTAATATGGAATACATTCTCTCGGTAATGTTCTAGAGTACAGTTGTTAATGCTGAGAGCGGAAAGGGGATGTTATGAGGGTTTAAAAACAAACGACAGAAAGAGTAAGTCCAGTCAGTCAGCTAGAAGTAGAAACAGAATTCCTCAGATTGCAGGACATGTTAAATTGTTAATTGTAAGCGTTAAATCAACAGGTGTGCCCCAGAATCACTGCACATCTGACTGATCAAATAAGCATGATTGTAGTCCTTAATATACAAGATTTTGAATACACTACTGTACTTTAGAAATCTTTCCTGCAGTTATATCAGTTATCTTTAGATGAACTTTCGAGGAATTTTAAAAATGTTGAAAATCATTCCATATATGTACACACAAAAGCAAATAAAAGTATACAAGGAAGCATATGAACATAAACGTAAAGACACATAAAAAAATGTTAATTAGATTACTATTGGAGATATGTGAACAAACCCTGCCACAACACTTAGGTGCCCCTGAGATTTGGAAGGTAAGAACGCTTGAACCGCCATGCACATTCCTGGGGTTACTTACTTTATGAGAAAATGCAAATGGAAATTTTAGATCAAATTAAAAGGCAAAATGACAATGAGTATTCTGAGAGAGAGAGATGGAAAAACCCAAGCCAATACCAAAGTATGTGCCACGAGCTAGAGGAAGAGAAATTGGATGTACATAATTAAGCAAAATACAGTAAACTCTGAGTGAGGTAGTGCGTCATTGCATCTTAAATATTGCTTCTACCTCCAACCCACCCCCTTCTTATCCCAGGTTTTGAGATCAGTAGTTTGGGAATTCCAATTTGTGGAAATGCTAGACATTTTGTTGTACCAGCACATTCTTTCTGTAGGAAATCACATGCAGTTCTGCATTTTGTATGTTTAACTTGTACAAACCCCAAATTGGATTTCAGAAGTTTCAGTTTCCCTTTTGTTTATTAAAAATTTCCCTTTGGAAAATTTTGCCATTCTAAAGTACCCATAGAAGGTGGTCGAAAAGCTACTGAAAGACAACCTTATAAGCTTTAGATGCATCTCAATTCATCTTATTGTTTAAGCACCACTATAAGGCTATTTTCAACAATCATGCAGACTGGAATTTGTAGTAATAAATGTAAGCTTCCAAGAAATAACACCCATATTTCTTTTAGTCAATTGCCAAGACTAGGAAGTTTCTCAGAACATACATGGCTCCTAATGAAATTAGTTATATTGACATCGATATCTCTACAACATCATAAATTGACTATGACCACAAATACCTAATGTCATCTAAGAAAAGATATGAGTCTTGACATTCCGGAGTCACATCCCAGTGACCTATTATTTTCTAGTACCTTCTCACCACTACTTTAATCCACCAGCATCCAGAGATATCACATGATGGAAATGCAGTAAATAATTCTCATAAAAATCCTAAAGTTCAACATACCTTCTACGAAGTAATCTATCATTCAAAGTTAGCCTGACCACAAAAAGATCTCACAAAACTAGTCTCCACAAATAGCCTACGAAAAGAGAAAGCAAACGGACCTCTTTGGTTTGGAGACTGATTTGAGAGGCTACCAGAGCTATGAGGCAGCTCTACAATTCTTTCTGCTGTATTGACATCCCAAATCTCAACCTTTGCACATGGATTGATTAGTGTTCAGTAAAATCCCATAAGACAAACTCAAAAGAAAAAATAAAGTATCAAAAATAATCATCAACCAACCATAGAAGATCGTTCCCCTGCTATCGCAACATATTTTGGTCCTTCACTAAGTTCCTTACCTGAAAGTTTCAATATGTTAAACAATCTTATCACTCGAACATTATTAGAGCAATGCAGACAACCAATCATATCCAAGCACACAAAGAAGCATACTTTAGTGGAGAACCACAGCAATATATAGGAACATAATGAGAATAGCATCAAATATTCCAAGCAATATATAAAAAACATTCATCATCAAGTCTTTATATATAACAAAAACCACAACAAACTGATTTTCTCGAGTAAATGATTCCATTTCTTGATATTAAGTCATAACACTTTGGGACTTAAAGAGTCCATTTGGATTGACTTTTGACTTATGAAATTCCAACTGATGGCTTTTGGCTCTTTTTTGTTATTTTGGCTTAAAAATAAGCATTAATAAGCACTTTTTCCTTTTATCCAAACACTACAAAACTACTTAAAAGCTATTTTGGCTTAAAAACACCTAAAATAAGCCAATGAACAGGCAAACAATATGGTATTGTAATCTGACTGCAGAAGCTACCAGAAGGCCTTTGTCAGAGTTTCACGTGAAAGACCTTTGACTAAAAGCATATACTTGAAGGAAATTCAGTCATCAAGGGGAATCTGTATGTTCAAAGGCTCAGACCTAAGCACACTGCGGTGCATATAGATGCTAATAAATTTGATTACGTCAAATTGGATGAGATCTTATAATAAACATTCCAGGATTTTTTAAAATTATATTATGCAGTGATAATTAGCACCTTTTACAGAAATAAGTATTAGTCTATTCCTTCAACAGAGGAGGCATGGCTTTCAAAACTGATTCGGAACTTTCACTAATAATATGCAAATCATACCCGAAACCTGACAGATAAGCCTTCCAAGGTAAAGATGATCAATTTCTGCAATTTGCACTAAGGCTGTACTCAGTTTGTTCTCATTATACAAACTTCAACGTTTTCAAATAGGATGTGGATGCTTTAAATTAATACAAAATGCAAAACACTTGACATGGATCTGATACTTTTCTTTAGGTTTAAAATAAAGCCTATATTTGAGAGTTATTGAAGTCGATTCAGATAGCCCTTCAATATATCATTGGTTGATCAAAATTTCAAAAGCTATAATAATCTGGGTGAGTGCACATTCAAACTCAGAAAATATAAATTTAAGAAGCTGCGGACTATGCTAATTAAAAAAGATAAACCGAAAAGTGAAGAAAAGGCAAGCACGAGATAGAAAACCTTTGGATTGGGTGAAATCAGTGGGTTGATCTGCTTGTTCTCCCCTTTGCGTGTCATCAACAATTTTGCTTATCTCCAGGTCATCAGTCTCCAATGCCTCACTTGGTGACTTTGCAATTGATAGTTTGCAGAAATGATAAGTGTTTGTCTTTATTGTAAGTAATGGTGTCCTGTTGAAAGCACAATCTAAACTCACTAAAAGCATCGGTGACTTGACTCTTCTTTCTTCAAGTCTACTACCCATGACATCTTGTTGAATCGTGAATTCTTTTTAGATCACAAGACATTTTCAGGTTTTCAGATCAACTATGCTATAATCAGAAATAGAAGGTCCAATATTCATATACCAATCTCCGCATATTCTATAAATCAAATACAATCAAACTGCAGAAAATGTAGGATCTGAGACCAAGTTTGCGGGTCCATAATGCTTTTTAACTTACAGGAAAAAAGAAAGGCACATCTGCGCTTAGAAGTGATGAGAGTAAAAGGCTTTTATCAACTTTGAACCAAGAATTCAGGAGGACAAATAAGCTATCATGCATTATCACACCAAATAACTGGTTAACTTAAACATCCTACAGAATTTCATCACACAATGGCAAAAAAATATGAATCAAGACGAAAAATGATGAGAATCCCTGTAAAAGTATGAAGTATAAACAAAATCCAACATACCAATACTAAGGTATAATTTAAAACTATAGACCTGAATACCTGGACAAACCTCCTTCTCCAAAATTCCAACATTTAACGCTACCATCCCTGCCCTGGCTGTGGAAATAGCGGAAAGCAAATCTTAAATAAAATTAACCCACCTATAAGTAATAGCATATGGCACTAACACATCTTCATTTCAAACTCAGAGGCACTGTGACAATATTACTACTGACTGAAATATCAAACAAATTAACTATGATTACAAAGATAGAGACAGAGGCACCTGATAACTTTGTTATCCCCTAAAACAGGACTTGCTGCAACACAAATAACCCCATGTGCTGAACTATGCACCCTGCAGTTAGCAGTGATCGACAATTAAACCCCAACTGTGTTAGGATCCAAGAAGAAGTTCAGCATACAACCGTACCGTCAATCCTAAATTAGTTATAGAATACAACAACAGCTATCCCTCAAATCCCAAACTAGTTGAGGTCTGCTAAGAAACAATAAATATGCCAAGTTGTGTTTGCAAAAAGTTCATAATACAACAGTCACTATACCTATCCCAAACTAGTCAAGGGGACTGATGAAGACAACGTCCAAATTACATAATGAAAATGAGGAACCAGCCAAAACATTATAAATTATACCAACAACAACAATATAACTAATGTAGTCTCACAAAGTTAGGACTGGGAGGGTATAGTATCTACAAACCTTACCCTGCTTCAGAGGTAGAGAGACTTTCGATAGACCCTCAGCTCAAGGAAAAACAGTCCAAAGCAATCCAGAAAAGGAATGAATGGAAATGAAAGTATAATAAAGCATTCTAAACAATAACTACAGCAAAATAATAGAATAATCGAAGTACAAGAACCAACATACACTAGCCTAATCCCTACCTTATGAAGGCGGAGAGATTGTTTCAGATAGACACTCCGCTCGAGTGAGCATATCAAAAATCAAGTAGCATAATCAAAGTACAAGAAACTATCAATAAATTATACCAAGAAGAAGAAACTGTACGATGCTGTACTGCGTCCCAAATCCGCAATTCTCCATCACTTGACCTGCAATATAGCAATATTATGTACCCAATCAGTATGATCAAATTCTTCCCAAAAACCAGCTGGGACCAGTTTTTGGGATTTTGGGACTTCCACTCAAAGCTTCAATCTTTTTCCAATTAAAATGCATGTCTCAGCACATAAGTTCAAGAACTCAAGTTTTCAAGATTCAACTTCAAAACCTATGATCAAATTCTTCCCAAAAACCAGCAGGGACTATTTTTGGGGGGATTTTGGGACTTCCACTCACAAAGCTTCAATCTTTTTTGTATTAAAATGCATGTCTGAGCACACAACTTCAAAACCTTAATTTTTCAACATTCAGCTTCAAAACCTATGAACAAATTCTCCCCAGAAAAACAGCAGGGACCAGTTTTTTGGGATTTTGGGTCTTCCACTCACAAAGTTTCAATCTTTCTTGAATTTAAATTCATGTCTCAGCACACAACTTCAAGAACTCAAGGAAGCTTAGAGTGGCGTAAATAACTGGAGAAGTTCGTTCATACCCAGAAAACAATATGTTTTTAGTAGGATGAAAACAAACGTCAGCTACAGAAGCGCGATGACCTCGTAGAACTGAGACTGGGTCTGGCGATGGTCTTCTCTTCATGCCTTGTTCTGCCATTGAAGCATTCTGTCAATCAGTTTGCCTGCTTCTCAAATTTTATTACTCTTTGGGAAGTGAACAATTTTTTTCTTGTTTTGACCTTTTTTTAATATAAATGAAATAATCTCTCTGTAAATTTTTCCTTTATTTAAAAGTTGCTGTAATAAATATTTAAATAAATTTAATATAATATTTTGATGAAATATTACAAAATTTAATGATTAGTTATGACGGTGATTGTGAATGTCGATTGGAATAATACTTGTAGTAGTTAGTGGTTTGTGATTGAAATCGATTTTTATTGACCAATCAGAATTGTTTTTCAGGATCTATAATTGTCTCAACGGCGATAGATGTTGATGACGCTAGTTGGGAGTGATAGTTGATATTGTGGTAGATGATAGTGATAGCTAATGATAATAGTGACTCTATGATATATGCATGGTGATTATTGGAAGAATGATTGATGATTGTTGTTGTAATGATAACTGGTGATTATAATTGTAAATTATCCGTACGATAATGTAATAATTTCCTAGAAAGTGGTCTTTTAATCGTAGAAATTATTTGTTAAATGACATTCAATCTTAGTCAAATAAATTTTGGTATGATTTGATTTAGACTATGTCCAAAATAAAGAACATCACAACAATCTTTTTTAAAAAAAATCAACTTATTTAATTCATCATCTTATCAAAAGACAGTGGAATGAATATAATTCCTTCACCCTTGAGGTTACATTGAAGTATCGAGAATGAAAAAAAAGCCTTCGCAAGAAACAATTGCTTCTTCATTGAATATTACGAATGTAAATTTGAATTAACCGAGATCATAATGCACGTACTGAATTGTACCCGAGGTACGATCAACATGATTGCATTCAAGCCCAAAATCAACTCACTTGGACTTACCCGGCCCAATTCAGATAGGCCCAAAGTTGTTCCATACTTCAAAAGTAACGGTAATCATCTTCTTCTCCTTTCCTGAACGGTCACAAGATTGAAATTTTGAATCAAATATTTCCGCCATTGAAGAGACCTTTTAAGTTTTTTCCCTTTCAAGATTCTAGGTTTTTCAGACACCCATTAACATCATACTCCCATGGATGCTATACCAAACCCTTTTGAGCAAAACCCGGAAACCCCTTTTCCAGATTTACCCAGTAATTTTGAATGGGAAGAAAAACCCTTGGATCAAGAAATTGCAGTATCTGCCATGGACCAAGATAGAACATTTCAATTTTTAGCCGATTCGATGGTCTGTGACTCTGGTTCAAGACTAATCCCAAGTGGGTTTACAAGACCCAGCTGTACAGGTTTGAAAAAATGACTGATCTCTTTGATTTTCTTATGTTAGAGTGTTAGGGTTTACTCTATGATTTTGCAAAATGGGGTCTTCGTAAATGTAAAAAATTACATGTTTCACAGGAAAGTGGGGATTTTGAGTTCATTTTGTTAAATAGACTTGTAATTTAATATCTATATGCTAAAGACTAATTTTTTTTCTTTTAACGTATCATTTCTGATTTGCTTACTTGAGTCGAGGGTCTAGGAAACAGCTAAGGGTTAGGTCAGGGTACCCACCACCCTCCCCAGATCCCGGGATTATACTAGGTATGTTGTTGTTGAACCAATTATGAATTGTCTTGGGACTTCAAAATCACTAAATTTTTGCTGAAAAATGAACTTTCTCGTACTGGATACGGTTTTATACAGATAATATTTACCTAATTTGTTGATAAAGGAGATTAGTCTGTCATAGATTTGTATGATTTGGACCTGCAGCTTTGAGGTCTTTTGGGTAGAGTCTATAAATTGTAAACAGGAACTTGATCTATAATTATTCAGGACAATAGTTTTGTATGATTGTACCATTATGTTGTTGTAGTTACTATTCTTTTTTGGCTATGCTTTGTCATGCTTTCTTTTTTATTATTTCTTCACAACACATTTTCGCGCTCTACCCTCCCCAAACCTCACTTGTATGATTATATTGGGTATGTTGTTGTTGTTGTAATAATGCGGGGAAAAAGATAATTTTTGCTCCTTTGTTGGACGGAACCTATTCTTTAGAAGGAAACTGAATTTTCTATCTGTTGTTGGGATTATGACTTGATATAGGTTAATAATCTGCATAATTTAGAAAACAAACCAAAGGGATATTATAGATTGTTATGAAATTATTCCATGTGTTATTCACATTGTTTTTTCCTCTTAGTTGTTTTCTTCTCTTCACATTTTATCTTTTGAGGCTACTTTGTTTAGTTAGACTCATATATGTTTACATGGTTTGTTGAAATCAGAGGACCTTGTGCTTTTTGTTAATGCTGGATCGGAGATGTCAGTGGAGTTGGAGTCCAGTCTGAACTTTCTGGCTGATAGCTTTTACCAAGGTGGAGAACCATTTCAAACGGAGGAGTTCATCACAGAAGGCGGTGAACAAGCTTTCATTTACCAGTCAGCAAGACTAGGAAACTTCTGTTATCGAATTGACAATCTCACACCAGGAAAATACTTTGTTGATCTTCATTTTGTCGAGATAATAAATGTAAATGGGCCTAAAGGAATGCGAGTTTTCAATGTCTTTCTACAAGATGAAAAGGCAAGCCGATTTGAGCATTAAATGAGTTACTTTTTGGTGTTTATGTGTTTGCATTTGGAAATGAGAAGTTTGTAACAATATGCAGGTTCTGTCTGATTTTGACATCTTCTCTGTCGTTGGAGCCAATAAACCACTACAATTAGTTGACTCAAGGGTTTCCATCAAAGAGAATGGGATACTTCTGATAAAATTTGAAGGAATTATTGGCAGTCCTGTGGTTAGTGGCATTTGCATAAGAAAAGCTCCACAAGCGTCAGGTTTTTCCTATTTGCCTCTCACTATTTGAGTAATTTGTTGAATGGAATTAGAAGGGTTGTGTAATTTCTGTAGATATCTTTGACTGCAGCTTCTCAAGCAGAACATGATCGTCTTACATGCAAAAACTGTGCAGCTGAGATTGATTTTCCATCGGCACAGGTTTGACATAATAGAGTTCTCTTGGAAAACAAGTGTGTCCCTTACTTATTTTCTAGTGTTTGGTAACTAAGCGAAAAAATCTTATCCCCAAAAGTGTTTGTGTAATCTAGCAAAGTTACTATTGTGTGGGATGGGATGAGTAGTGGGGGTTGTGTTGGTGGTTGGATATGTGGATAGGATCCAGTGAACTTGAAATATCACTTGGTGAACTTGTTTTTCCTACTTCCATTGTGGAGGTCACTTTCCTCATTCTTAAGGAATTTGTTTTCCTTGAAAAATGTTCCCCAAAATATTTTGACTAGCCAAACATTAGGAAACTGAAAAATGTTTGCCTCCATACCAAACACTCCCCTAGACTACTGAAGTATTAATGTCTATTTCTTGACCACGTGGATGAATGCAGAAAAAAGTGGCACGATTACAGTCAACAGCCAAGTATGAAAAAAAGATAGAGGAGCTTGGTGAATTGTTGGAGCGCAAGACAGATGAATGTTATCAATCTTGGATGTCTTATACTGCAGCTAACCAGCAACTAGAGAAGGTTCGGATGGAGCTGGACAATAAGATATTTCATACCTATTCACTTGGTAAGGGATATGAATACAACAGCTATAGTAAATTTTATTTTGTTCAAGTTTCTTTAGTGGGAACTGCGATTATATAAGATTCCGAGAACCAATTCAGGGTCTTCTCTTGTAAATCTTGTATATATTTCCAGAGTATTTATGCTGGTGTTTGAAGTGGTTGAACAAAAATATTCTATAAATGCCAATTTTGCTTATAGGATCTTAATTCTTGAATTGAACGGCCTATGTAGCCTTCCAGGAAGGGTGATTTTGTCAAACCACTTCTACTTCCTACATTAAGATTGTTTCTCATTTCTTACATATCTGCTCTTTAATACTTCTTAGTTAGATTTCCTGTGTGGTATGTTATAAAATCTCTCATTCCTACCTTCTCTTTGTATCAATTAAGGGATGAAGTACAACAAGCTATAATAACTTTTAAGGTGAACTAATGATGATATGAAATGAAAGAAAAGAAGGACCATAAAAAGCATATTGGAGAAATTATGACTTTGAGTTAGCTATCTGCTGTTAGTACAACACTCCAGTTGTAGGTGGTTGGGGGGAGCTATTCTTTACTTTATTGATTAGACTATGACCTTATCTTAGTTTTTGAAGAATAATTTAAGTCAAGATTAACTTTGACAGATCAGAAATTTGAGGAGCAAGCTAAGACTATTACAGAAATCTCAACTAAGTACGAGCGCGACAAGAACCATTGGCACATGGCGATCAATGATCTCGAGATGAAAGTAAAGGTACTTTTGAAATTCGTCATGCAAATACAGTAATAACTTTGTAATTTCTTAGATGTTATCTATGTATTATCAAAGTAAATGCATGTCCAATATTCTGGAAAAATATCATGCAGATAATGAAACAGGAGCACTCCCAGCTCTCTCGCGAGGCGCATGAGTGTACTGAATCAATCCCCGATCTGAATAAAATGGTCTTCGCAGTTCAGTCATTGGGTTAGTTTTAGATTATTCTCAAATTACATAACTTGACCTTGATCGCGGACTGAACGAATCTCTTTTTATGATCTGCAGTTGAGCAGTATGAAGATCTTAAGATGAAATATAATGAAGAGCAAGCAAAGAGAAGAAAGCTCTTCAATGAAGTTCAGGAGGCAAAAGGTGCAAATTTTTTTTCTATTTTAATATTTCATTAAATTGTTGGTGGAAGTAAATAGAACGATACTTGTTTTTTGTTAACTTATTTTCGGTAAGCCACCTTTTCCAGGGAATATCAGAGTATTCTGCCGCTGCCGTCCATTAAGCAAAGCTGAAGCCTCAGATGGATGCTCAACGGTTGTAGACTTTGATGTCGCCAAGGATGGAGAACTTGGAATCTTAAATGGAAGCTCCTCCAGAAAGACATTCAAATTTGACCGTGTTTACACACCCAAAGATGATCAAGGTGTGTTCCCTTGTACATTATTGAGGAAACAAATAATAGAAAAAGTGCTCTCCGTCTAATAGTTTCATTGCTTTTTTAACAGGTGTTGTCTATGCCGATGCTTCACCAATGGTTATTTCAGTTTTAGACGGTTACAATGTATGTATCTTTGCTTATGGACAAACGGGAACAGGCAAAACATTCACCATGGAGGGTACAAAAGGGAACAGGGGAGTCAACTACCGGACTCTCGAAGAATTGTTTAAAATTGCGAACGAGAGAAGTGAAACTTACACCTATGACATATCAGTCAGTGTGCTTGAAGTCTACAATGAACAGATCAGGGACCTATTAGCTCCACAGACGACATCCAAAAAGTGAAGTTCTTCTCTTATATTGGAGCTTGTAGCATTTGTGCTATGAGTGAAATGTTGTTATGCTTTAACACAATCAGACTTCTGCTCTCTTTAATTTGTGGAATCATTTTAGGTTGGAGATAAAGCAAGCTCCAGAAGGGCTTCATCATGTTCCAGGACTTGTAGAAGCCAAAGTAGAAAATATAGAAGAAGTCTGGAATGTGCTACAGACTGGAAGTAGTGCACGAGCTGTTGGATCCAACAACGTGAATGAGCACAGTAGCCGTTCCCACTGGTAAAATAGATTGAGTTTCTAATTGGCCTCTTACTGCAGATTTTCACTGATTTACTTGTTACTGAGTATTTTTTTGGCCAATCTTTTTCCACTTTTTTCCAGCATGCTTTGTATTATGGTAACAGCCAAGAACTTGATCGACGGTGAATGCACAAAGAGCAAGCTTTGGCTGGTGGATTTAGCTGGTAGTGAGAGGCTTGCGAAGACTGATGTTCAAGGTGAGAGACTGAAGGAAGCTCAAAACATCAATAGGTCACTTTCAGCTCTAGGAGACGTGATATCAGCTTTAGCAAATAGAAGCAGCCATATTCCATACAGGTAACACGTGATCTTTGCTGTCTGTAGGTTTCCGTTGGGTTATTGTATATGCATCCTGATATTTATTCTTTGTCACCAGAAACTCCAAGCTGACTCATCTACTCCAAGATTCATTAGGTATTCAAATAGTTCGAAGTCTGGTTTCCAAATACATCATAGTGTTCATAGCCGTAAGATTCCTGATTTAAAGTTCACCGTCTTCCCTGCAGGCGGGGATTCAAAAGCATTGATGTTTGTACAGATCAGCCCGTCGGATAAGGACTTAAGTGAAACTATAAGTTCATTGAACTTTGCTACAAGAGTTAGAGGAGTTGAGTTAGGTCCTGTTAGAAAACAGGTTGATACCGGCGAGCTCCAAAAGTTGAAAACAATGGTTTGTAGAATGTTTTCCTTTCATATGCCGATGAGAAGTCTTTGTACAGAATTCTACTCAACCAATTGTTATAATCCTCTCTCCTTTTGCGGTGGCAGCTTGACAAGGCAAGGCAGGAAGCTAAATCTAAAGACGAATCCTTGAAGAAACTTGAGGAAAGCCTACAGAACTTAGAGAGTAAGGCTAAAGGGAAGGAACATGTTAACAAAACTCAACAGGATAAGATTAAGGAACTGGAAAGCCAACTCAATTTAAAGACATCATTACATAGTCAGTCGGAGAAACAACTTTCACAGCTTTCAGAGAGATTGAAGGGACGGGAAGAAAATTGTGCTACCCTTCAACAGAAGGTTCCCTTTAATCAAATCATTTTCAGCTTAGTTATACATGATGATCGAGCTTTGTTCTATGATCTGTGGTTCGTGATGCTTTGCATATCATTCTGATTTTACTTTTTGTATTGAATATAGGTCGCAGAGCTAGAGAACAAGATGAGACAGCAGCAGCAATTTGAGTCGGAAAGCCTCAACAATAAGGTTCTTAACATTGTCTGTTTCAACATATTGAGTTCTCAATAGGCACATTGGATATTCACAGGTTTATTTGTTATATGCACATAAAATCAGGTCAAGGATCTTGAGGACAAGCTCAAAAAGCGAGAGCAAGAGTTTGTGTCTCAGTCGGACATCCTTCAACACAAGGTTCTCATTCTCAAGCATATTACCAGCTTGAAGGTTGCCCCTAAAACTTAGCAAGAACCTAAATTCTTGGTTTTTCAGGTTGAGGAGCTTGAGGAAACGCTGAAAGCAAAAGAACAGAACGCGGAGGAGTGCATTCTACTCCGTCAGAAGGTTTGTTGCTTTAATCTTCTGTAATACTGACATATCAAGTGTGAAATGTAACATATTTTAAGTTTATTATGGACTTGATTTTTCTTATAAAACTCTTGGGGAAATTGTGATGAAGTGTAAAAACCGTCATGTACTCTTACACTTCCAGATTAAGGAACTTGAAGACAAGATCAAGGAGCAAGAACAACAGTTGGCATGCATGGTTACAGGTTCTGATGCCACCAAGTCTTTAAGATCAAGCCCACCTGAAAGCAGCAGATGTTCTAGCAGAGACGATTTAACAAGTGACATTGAGCAACGTATTTTGAAGAGCTCAAATACTGTCAATCGTCAGGCAATTCAGGGGTCTAATCTGCTGAAGGGAAAGGACTCCGTCCAACAAGTTAGACGGAAGCGTTTGTCAACAAATAGTGAAGCAGAGAACAACGGTGTTCTGCCAGCATCGGTACACGACAGGACTGAACAGGATTACCTTCAAGAGGCTAGAAGGAAGCGGTTGTCTAGAAATGGTGAAGTAGAGAAAAACGTTTCCAACGATAGAAGGACCAGGCAATCCGATCCCCCTAGACCAGCTACAACTGGTGTTACAAGAGGAATGAAATCAACTGCTACAACTACTACCACCAATGCTCAAAGGCCATTGATTCGTAACAAAACGAGCAGAGAGCCCGTTCAAGGCGTTAAAGAGAGGGACACCAAGAAGAGGATGTGGAATAGATAGTGAACATATATGCTGACCTGAACACCACGGTTATAAAACAAGCAAAAAAACAGTCAGCAGAAACCAAAGAAGCCAACTTGGATTCTTGTTGTCTTCATAACAAAACTTAACTAGATTAGTGTATGTTTTGATTGGTTTGTGGTGTATTTTTCTTTAATTGTTTGGTGCATTGTGTATATGCCATTTTAAGTGCAGCTTGGTATATTACTGTATCTGTATGTTCTATTAATCTACTTACATATTGCATCTCATTTTAAGATTGATATAAAAAGTGGATTTAATGTTATAGAAGCAAGGCTTCCCACCTCCTTATGAAATGTGTTTTATTATCTTCGATTCTTTCTACAAGCTCGTTCTAACTCTCGATATAAATATCAAACATCAGATAAAACATAAGAAAGAACGAGTGAATTAAACTCTGTTCAACCATATTCCCAACCAACTTTTGGTAAGAAATTTGCTTGGGTGTCCCCTCTAGGTGACTTCATCATAACCATGTGTAGCTTATGTATGGGACATTGGAGTAAAGCAAAATTGCAATTATTTTATAATGCTACAAACGAGTTATCGTAAGTGACACGGAAACATCACCATGGGAAATTGCTCTATCATCGCATCGGTAATGAAGTGATAAATATTTTTTCATCGTATTTAATTTAAAATGTTGTGCCTTCAAGAGTATGATGGAGGGACCTCCGCATTCACGTAGACTTGTCCCCTTTTTTCATTTTTGAGATTTGAGAGTTCTTGTGTAATCAATGTCTTAGACTGACTTGTCTTGATAGATTAAGACAAGTCTCATCATCACACCCCAGTTTGGATCATGACAAAATGATACATAAATTTTAATTTAGTCGAGTCTCAATACGAATTTCTGCTTATGGGGGATTGATTTTTGAGACGAGTGTTTTTCGGAAACAGTATTTCTATACGAGGTAGTGGTAAAACCTGCGAACATTTACCCTCCCCAGATCACACTTGTCGAATTTCACTTAATATATTGTTATTATTGTTTGTCGAGTCTCAATATGAATATCAAATATACATATACAACAATTAAAAATATTTAATTAATCAATTAATTGTCATTTACTTTATAGCTTTTGGTCCTCCAATAATCTTAACCAATGTGGCCGGTGTCCAACCTACAATAAAGTAATTAACCTACCATCTTAGGTACTGACACGTGTCCTTCTATCATTTTCTTATATAACCTGCTGTCCACATATATTTTCCCTTTAATTAAATTAATAGTAATTGACAATATATTATAATCCTAAATTTTTTTTTCTCTCCTTCTTAAGGTTCTTTCTCTTCTTATTATAAAAAAAATAAATTATTTTCATCAGAAGAATTTTAATTTTCAAGAAGAATTATGGGTTATTTCTGGACTTTGATTTGTCATCTTCATACTCTTGCCGGGTAAATTTTAATTTTAATTTTATTTTTATTTATTAGATTATTCGATTTGATGTATAATATAATTCATACCATCATATTATTCGTAGAAAATTTCGTTTAGAGTAAAAATTATAGAATTAAAAGTTAAATTGTTTTGAGTATAATTATATAAAATGGAACATATTATTGTATATTTTCAGATATCTCTTGTGATTTGTTTTAATTTTGAAATAAATATTGCAGGCCAGTGACAATGTTGCTCTATCCTTTGTAAGTGTTTTTTTATAAAATTATTATGTTTATAATAATAATATTCTCTTTTTTCCTTATTAATATTATATTTTTGAGGATGATTTATAATTTATAATTTAATTTATTTAAATAGGTATGCTTCAGTAGTAGCAATTGAGACTACTGATAAATTGGATGATGAACAATGGCTTGCTTATTGGATCTTTTATTCTTTTCTTACTCTTATGGAGATGCTCCTTCAACATGTTCTTCAATGGTAATATAATTTTTAATTTTCTGAAAAAAAATGATATAATTAAATTATGTGGTACTCTTATTTTTTTAGTCGTTCGAAAAAATAATTCTTCTATATTTAGTACTTTTTATTTAATTTTAAACTTTTGTAGGGGTAGGATGTTGTCTGACCTTGTGATATAGTACGTCAAAACACGTAGTCGTTGTCTTTATATATTGTGTTGTTATTGTCTGTCATTCATTTTGTTACTTTTATTGTCTTTACAAGTCATCATTTGCTTTCCATTCTACTCCTTTGGTTTCATATCTAATATTTTCTGTTTTTGGGATGATATTTTGAGATGAGGGTCTCTCGAAAACAGCTTCCCTAGTAAATAAATTTCACTGGGTATGTTGTTGTTATTTCCTCATGACTTGATTCAGATATTAGTGTGTTTGGTAGGAAATAAAACGTTTTCTGAAAAAATAAGTGAGTTTATTAATCATTTTATAACTTGAAATATCACTTATAAAATATGTTTTTCATATTCTTATTATTGTTTAGAGAAAATACTTTTTTGACCAATCAAAGACTGAAAATTTGAAAAATCAATAAACGTTTTCCTCCCTATACCAAACACACAAATTTCAAAAGTCTATATTTCTCTCTTAAATTTTTGTTGCGTCAAACATAATCATATAAATTGAGACAAAGAAAATAATAATTAGGGAGATTACTTTTTTCGTTAAGAAAACTAATTCATCCATTTTTTTATTTTTTTTTTAATTATAGGATACCGATATGGTACGATATAAAGTTGATATTCGTGGCATGGCTAGTTTTGCCTCAATTTAGAGGAGCTGCATTTATATATGATAAATTAGTAAGGGAAAAGATAATCAAGAGATATAGAGAATCATCATCATCACCAAAACATAACAAATCTCCTAAAGCCAAATCCAAGACTAAATTTGTGGATTTCATCACTACCAAAAAGGTAAGTTCATCAACTATTTATTCTTCGTTTTAATTTTTTTGTCTGATTTTAATCTGACACGAAATTTATGTTGAATAGGGAGAGCATGAAGCTTACTAAAGAGTGACAAATCATGAAGTGCCACTCCATGGATTAGCTAATTTTGTTAATTAACAATGAAAATCTATATTGTAGAATATTTGGCTTGTACATTAATATATGGTGTGCAATAATTTGCTCCCACTTTGTAATTTTGGCACATGGGATTGAACTTTATGTTATAAAGAACTCTACTTTGGATTAGTTATATATGTGAATGTTGTCAAGGTAAAGGTTAGTGCTATATTCATGGATATATTGACTATACAATATAGGTTACTGATACATGAGTTATACACTGATTATACATTATATACATTCAAAAAGTTGAATGTAGTTTGATTGTATGTGAAGTATACACTGACTATTCAATCTCGATCAACTCAAAATTAAACAACACTAAATTTTAGATATGAGATTTTGTCGATGTTTAGAGTCTTTTGATCTATGATTCGTTTGAACAAGTTCGTGTTGTGGTATGTCAAATTTTCAAATCGAGTATATTTTAGAATTTTGACGGCTAATTGATCATGGAAAAACTAAATGACGGAGGAGGAGGAGGAGGAAGGAACAAAGAATAAGCTATTAATGACTAAAGTGAAAGAAGGAAGAAGAAGCGAATTCGATCAATTTCAATAATTTTAGATATGAAATTTTGTCGATGTTTAGAGTCTTTTGATCTATGATTCGTTTGAACAGGTTCGTGATTGTGGTACGTCAAATTTTCAAATCGAGTAGATTTTAGAATTTTGACGGCTGATTGATTATGGAAAAACTAAAGGACGAAAGAGGAGGAGGAAGGAACGAAGAATAAGCTATTAATGACTAAAGTGAAAGAAGGAAGAAGAAGCGAATTCGATCAATTTCAATAATTTTAAAAATGGGCCAATTTTCTCGGAACAATTAATCGAATGGCCATTTTGCATAATTTCCCGACCCGAAAATAGCTATTCGCGCAACACAATATGGGCCACAAAAGCCCAAAACTTGGGCCTTTTAGGTGATGGGCCTCAACCATTGGGCTTCAAATGTTTGAGAAACAAAAAGGTGTAGTGCACAAATAACCCTTTATTGGCCTAATTAATTACAGAAAAGAAAAAAAAATCAAAATTTTATAAATTTTAGCTCTCTAGAATAATGATTTTAAATTCAAAAGGTGCTAAAAATTTAAGCCTCAAAGATAAGTTTATTTTATTTTCTCACTAATTATCACACATAGCAAAATAATAAAATATTTTTTTAATAATATTGATGTTTGAAATAACGTGCACGCACTTTAATAATCATTATAAGAGAAAACATATTTGTGTCAGATTCTTCTATCACAAGCTATTATAAATTTAAACATTATAACATTTTTATGATGAAAGCATAAAATCAAACCGACAAATTCATATAAAAATTTGTCCACATAGATTAATCTCATCACTAATTTCATGACGAATTTTTTAGCTGGTACCTGTTGTCTTGGTTGTAACGTTTCTTACGAAGGATAGATCGAAACAAGGATCGATGAGACTTCTACACGTATTTCAGCTTAATCATAACGTAATATATAAAAGGACAGATACATAAGATGTACTATAAGACTAAAGCGAACAATACATATTATAAACTTGAGCAATGGCATTAACAATTTCTTCTCTTAAAAATTAAACCCCAATCTAATATATTTACTAAACAATATTTTTCAATACTAAAAATATATTTTTTCATGGAGCAACCCATCATATTTAAAGTTTCTTTCCATATAATAATTAGAAAAATGCCAAAAAATCAATTCATAACAAAATTGTCTGCGTAGATTAATCTCATCACTAATTTTTCTGACGAATTTTTTAGCTGGTACCTGTTGTCTTAGTCATGACGTTTCTTACGAAGAATAGATCAAAAATAAGGATCGATAGTACTTTTACACGTATATTCAGCTTGATGATAACGTAATATATATAAGATGTATTATTAGACTATAATGAACAATTGAGCTATAACATTAACAATTTTTTCTAATATATTTACTAAACAATATTTTTCAATACTAAAAATATTTTTTCATGAAGCTTCATTTATTAAGTTTGTTTCCATATAATAATTAGAAAAAAGCCAAAAAATATAATGATGGGATATACACCTAGTGTTTTGTGTTTTTGCAGAACTAACCAATTTTTATTTTTTTTTCAGAAATGTCCAAATTAAATGACGATGTTGAATGCAATTTTCTCGTTTTGGATAGTAACTATTTTTGTAGGAAAAAAACAGAAGTGAAAAAAAACAAAATAAAATGATTATATACCAATTTCCAACTCATATTGTAGAAAACGTTTGATTGAACACAAGTTTGGTCAGCAAATGGACAAATTATTAATACACCAGAAAGATTCTTCTATACCAAAAATTTTTAAAAAGAAAAAAAAAAACACAAAACTAACTGCCTAATCCTGTGGATGGTCCACTTTTTATTTTGTTCGGTAAATAAGAATAATATATTCAATGTAATTTCATCGGTAAAATATAAGAAGGATCATGTGACGCAACTTTATTCTTATCTTGTGAAGGTGTATATATATATATATACATAGGTTGTTTTTATTATATGGACCTTCAGCTCGAGTAAAATATATTTTCTTTGTCCCAATTTAGTTGTCAGGGTAAGGATTGACACATTCTTTAAGAAAAAATTAATAAGGTTTTTAATTTGACTAAAGTAACCCTAATGAATATTGTACTTTTTGAAAATTGTATTCCTAACAAATAGAGTTTTCACATTTAAGAATAGTAATTATTAAGGATAGAATTGGGAAAAAAGTGATTAATTGTTGAAAATAATGAAAAAAAAATAGCAACTACATATAACATGATTAGTGGTGGATTCAGAAGTATTGTATCTTGGGTGTTCAACCATTTTTAGCTTGGAAATTGATACGTATAATGGATGCTCAACTAATATATTTTGATTAATTACTAAATTTTATACATAAGTATAATAAAATCGAAGACTATGTGTAAATAAATTTTTCTTCAAATACATGGATTTAGAAGTGAAATTTTGCTAAATTTTATTTGATTTTGCATAAGTTTATTAATTAAATAGATCGAATATCCTTGAACTCAATTATTAAAAGAATTTTATTTAAATAACTAAACTTGAAAGTATATTAGTAGTATTATTATATAAATTAAACTTTTCTATCATAAAATGTATATTTGTTTGTATTATAATTAGTTATTTCAGTCATAAAGACACCTTTTTTTCTTCCCTTTTTTATGGATGCCTTTTAAAACTTCTAAAGTAATATTCAAGAATGTAATTGTACAAAGAATATATTTTTGTTCATTTATTTTGCTATACAATTTAATTTGTACACAATGATTATATAATCACACACATCGTTTGTATAAATCGCATGAATTATACAATTTAAACTGTAATTACAGCTAGATGTTTATCACGAAGCGTAATTAATTCAAACTATAACTATGTTAGCTAACTAACTAGTATATGTTTACTTATCCACCATAAGTTTTCCTTAAATTGTTTAGAAGATTACTATGTCCCATGTCATTAATCATCGAAAATCAATAAAGACGATAATTTTTTCTTTGTCCATGTTCTTTTGGATAAGTTACACTAATCATCATATTAAAAAAAAAGTGGTGCTCTAAATTTTCACTATAAAATTAAGAAAAGGGTCAGACCATAAGAGTCTATTGTACGCAATGTTATCCTAATGTTGTTTCCAATTGCTCGAAACCTTAATCCTCAAATCACATAGCAACAACTTTACCAATTACGCTAATTTTACACAGAAACTTAACCTCCTTATGATTACTCGCTCATCCTAATTGTCATATAACGATGAAAAAAAGACCACTCATTTAACAAAAGAATCTATCGTAACTATGTCCCATGTCATCGATCATCAAAAATCAATAAAGACGGTTGAATTTTCGTTGTCCATGTTCTTTTAGATAAGTAACACTAACCGTCATATTAAAAAAAAAAAAAAAAGATAAATATGGTGAACTAAATTTTCACTATCTAGGGTTCAGGGAAAGACAAGACTCTAGGAGTCTATTATACATGGTGTTACCTTGTATTTCTGCAAAATACTATTTCGAATTACTTGAATCGTTAACCTGCAACAACTTTACCAATTACTCTAATTTTACCAATAACTTAACCTCCTTACTATTACTCGATCATCCTAACCGTCATATTACGACCCCAAAAAAAAGACCTTTTTTTTCTAAAAATTAGTAAAAAAAAAAAAACCACTCATTTATCGTGAAGTTTCATTATCATATAACTCATGAATTTCTTGCAAACTTCTAAATTGACATTTGCAGTTGTAGTTCTCTTCCAGAGTGTCTTTCACGTTATTCACACCCCACCCCCACCCCCACCCCACCCCCACCCCCCGAAAAAATTATATTTTCGTATTTTTTCGCGATCAAATAATTTATGTGTTATTTGATCAAAATTATATTAACTAACATACATTTTGTTATACTAACAGTGTAAAAAAAACATTTATAAAGTATATACTCGTTATAACTCTATCATCTCTAAAAGCAAGCGAATTATAAGAAATCAATTATAAGATGTAAAATAGAATAAAAATCGCGAAATGACATAAAGTATGACAAATATTTTGGGAAAGATTTTTATAAAATAAATAGTAATTTGAAAAGAAAAAGTGTATCCTAAAAAAAGTAGAATATATAGAAATTCTAAAGTTCCTAAAAATACAGTTATAAGAAATATACTTACGTAAGTTTGTGAAGGCTTTTTAAGGTGGTTAAGATTTTGTCTCAACTTGTTAATTTTGCTTTTTGATGAAAGGGGAAATGTTCCATGAAGTTCAATAAAGTTGATGTATGTGTCACTTTTACAATAAAATTAAAATTAAAAATACTTTTTTTTAAAATCGAAATCTATCAAAAATAACAATTTTCTAGCTATATCTTACATAAAATAAGAATAATTAAAATTTGTGTACATCCTATTAACCCTACCTTAGGTAGCTTTGTTGGGTGGGTGGGTGGGGGGATATGGGGTGGGGGGTTAAGAAGAATTTACTAGAAGTGCCAAATCGTCAGATCGTTCAGCTATTTTTTCTTTAATATCTACTAGGGGCGAATACAATGAGTTAAGGGTCTTTCGAAAATAACATTTTTATCTCCACAAGATGGTGATAAGATTTGAGTACATTTTACGCTCTTCAGACTCTATATTATTGTTGTTGCTGTAAATATTCTTAAAAGAGCTTTTTCAAAATTTCTTTAGAGGGAAATTATGGTGGGAGAATTGATTTTCTTGATTAAAATGATTAAAGTGAATCGTTTTATTTAATTATTATAAAAATTCATAAACTTTAAATACTATATCCGACTTCGAGAGTGGGGCACTCTACCCAAGAACATGAAAAGTTAAGGGAAAAAACAAACTTGTTAGAACCCAGGTTTATAAATTCTCATGACCCTTTCACTAAAAAAATTTGACAGTCTTACATATGCATTTACTACACTTTCAAGCCACCACTTTTTGAGACACCACCAAATCATACAACATTTAATTATTATTATAGGAACTTTCAATTTGTTTATCTGATTTTGATTTGATATAAAATTTTAAAAATTAAAAAAAAATCATGTAATCTAACAATTAAAGTTAAAAATATGTAGAATATATTAAAAAAATCTTTAATCTTAAAAATAAAAATAAACAAATTAAAACGAACGGACTATGATAAACATAATGTGTGTGAGAGAAAGAATTATATGGAGAATAGGCAACAATAAAGCTGCAGCTAGCAGTGTATACATTTTACTATATAGCCTCAGAAAGGATCTCAGTAACTGTTGTATATATTTCTAATAGCACATACTTCATCTCTCCCGTTTTACGTGATGGACTATCAGAAAATCGCTAATTTTTGTTATGTACATATTTTTATAGGATTCTTTGGAATTTAGTTCATTGGAGATGTGTTGGAAATTTCTTATCGATGAGCCAAATTTTAATGAAATGTCCGTATAAATTAGTAATTTTCTAGTAGTATATCACATAAAATGGTGCAATATTTTTGAAATAACTAAATTAAAGCTTTTCATTTATCACTATCAGAAAATTGCTAATTTGTTTATGTACATATTTTGATAGGATTTGTTGGAATTTAGCTCATCGGAGACGACAATGTGTTGAAAATCTGTTATCGATGAGTTAAATTTTAATGGAACGTCCGTATAAAATTAGTAATTTTCTAGTAGCATATCGTGATCACATAAAATGGTGCAATGTTTTTGAAATAATTAAACATAAAGTTTCTCCGCTTAATGATATGATTTTATACTCAAGAAAATACTTATAATATGTTCAAAAGTCTTTTTTTTTCGTGACATTAAAAAAAAGGAATTAGTTATAGATAATTTCTCTCGTTAAATGTCAAAAATACACTATAAATCCCTTTTGACGATGGATTAGCAATGAACGACAGATTAGCGACATATAATATAAATTTATGTTAGATTTATTCTATTCAACGATAAATTTCATAGCTAATTTATATTTGTGTCAAATAAACATTATCATATAAATTGAGACAGAAAAAATAATATTACTTTTATTTTTATATAAGAAGTAATAGAATTGGTTATCTGATATATAATAGAGGGAGACACTTTGACACAATAAGAGACTTCTGAATACTGTCTGACTCAACATACAATAACAAATCAAAGATATCCCAATTAAATTTCCCATCAAAAGACTGACTCTACAAAAAAAAATCCATCACCAATCCCAAAATAAAACTAAGAAAAAGAAATATACATATGATATAATAGTCAAAATCATATCTGAATTATCGTTAATTATTTTTGCAAGGTTTATGTCTAACTATCAGTTATTTCATTTACCTTTTCAAATACTCTACTCCAACTATCAATTTTCTCTTGTCATATATGAATATCACCATTGGTTTACTCGACTAATCAGATAAGAAAACAGAACAATTGATAATTAAACTGTAAAGCTTGCGAAAAAAAATTATATAGTTCAGATGTATTTTTGATCGCTAACTCATTATATAAGGACAAGAAAGCAACATAAGGGGGGTGGGGGTGGGGGCCTCAAAACTACTAGTGGAACTTGAGAACAAACAAGGCAAAACAAACTATGAAAATTTAACCTTAACCATAATCATAATCATAAACAGTTACAATAAGTTCAATACTAAAAACTTTTGATCGATGTCTTACGAAACATAAATAACCAAAAAAAAAAAAGTACTATTTCTAATTGAAAGAAAATAGAGCTAAATAGATTAGTATTATAACTTTGATATAACCCCTCCCTTACCATATCAAATAGAGCTAATTATATTAAGGTAATGTACTATACTGATTCAAATTGCTCCAAGCTTGAATAGTAGTATTCCAATTGTTGGCATTTTGATCCTCATTTGCATTTCCATTTCCATTGTTGCTATTTGTTGAACTTGGATTTACACCAAATGAGTTATCAAAGAACCATTCAGTTGCCAAATTATGACTTCCAGTAGTAGTACAATCTTTTCTTGAATTAATGTTGTTATTTCCAAGTACTTCTTGATGATCTTCTTGTTGTTTCGACGATGAAATCTCCAAATTTTGGAACAAAATTGGCTGTGGCTTTTGGATTTGGATTTGGTTTTGGTTTTGATCATCATGAAGAGGGATTGATGATGAAACAATGTTGTCTTTTTGATTCTCACCTCCAAAAAGCATGGCCAATCTTTGTTGTTGTAATTTCCAATGCAAATCTTGGTTTATTGAACTCAAAGACTCTATAGAAGATGCCATTGTGCCATGATGAACTCCCATTGATCCCATTTCTTGAACTCCATCAGTACCTGTCGAGACATAATATCGAGACATAATATAATTAAGTAAGTATAAGTGTTAATTAAAAAAAGGTGTATTTAATTTTCGAATGATTTAAACATTTACTAGTCCTACACCTTAACATGTTGTCAGAGCAGGCAAGAGGTTTTAGGTTCAAATTTTCACGTGTTTAGCTCATAATTAGGCCTCAGAGAAACGACACTAAAAAACCTCGAGTTTGACACTTCAGCATGATATGAGAACAGGCGAAAGATGCTAATTTAGTTCAAATTAATCACGCCATCGTCGTGTACAAGATTCCAAATAAAACCTCCACATGTTCTACACATAAAAAGAATCAGGCTCACGCGTAACACATAATTTTGTTCTTACCTTGTTTTAGCATAGAACTTGAGAAAGGGAAATTATTGTTAAATCCCAATAAAGATCCAGAACAACTTCCTGAAGGATCAAGGCTAAAACAAGAACTTGATCCAATATTTGCAGCTGAATTTTCACCAAATGAAGAATATTGGTTGAAAATACTTCCACCAACTGATGTTGAACTATTGCTCAATCTTGGAAAACTTAGTCCTCCAAGTTGAAAATCCATAGCTGGTGAAAGACCATGAAGAAATTTGAGCCCACCAATATCTGAAGAACCACCAATTGTATCCTTAGAATCACCAGAAAATCTTGAAGAAGATGAACTAGTCTTAATCTTCTTGTTTTTCCTGCAACCACCGCCGATTGGAACGTTGCGTAGCGCTCCCCCTTTAGTCCAGTACCTGTCGATACATAATATAATTAAGTAACTAAAAGTATAAAAGGCGTGTCGCTATTCAAGATCTCACAAGCTACCAAAAAAAGGAAAAAAATCATTGAAAGAAAAGGTCACAATTCAAGAGTTAACAAACATTTTTGGACAAAATAATTATAATAAATCAAACATGTTTTCAGAGCAAGCAAGACGTGTACGATTATAAACCTCATAGCCACCCCCCGAAAAACAACCCAAAAAAAAAAAACATTTGATAAGACAATCACACAATTCAACAGTTACCTCCTGCAAGTCTTGCAGAAATGTCTTGGTTGCGAAAGACTATAATTATTGTAATAGCAAAACTTGGTGTTGGGAGAATCACATCTAGGACAATTCAAAGCTTGTTCTTTTGGCTTCACCGCCGTGGGACCGCCACCACCACCGCCTGAACTCTGGCTTTCGTCTTTGTTATCTCGACTCATCATGACAATAAACAATTTTAGCCAAAGATTAGACTTAGCTCTTCTTCTTTTTTTGTCAAGAATGAAGAGCTAGCTAGTAAACAAACCCTAACAATGAACAGTATATAAAATTAAACAAATAAATAAATATAAAGGAGAGAGGTGGAAGAAATTAAAATTTAGTTGTGTTTTGAGTTTCCTTTGGAAGAGGTAAAAGATTTCTTTGAATGGTTTCATGCATGGATTTTTAATTTTGTAAGATGAGAAGATGTTGATAGATGCTTGTGAACTCCATCAAGAAAGAAGTTTTTCTTTTTTTTGTGAAGAGAAAAAATTAACAAAGAAAAATGAGTTGTGTTTGATTGTTATAGAGATGTGATGGAATAAATAAAGTAGGTTACATGTGATAGAGGGGGTAGGGGGTGGGGGTGGGGTAGGGGGTAGGAGATCTCACTAGAAAAGGGACTAAAAGTTATATATATTCTTAGGTAATAGAAAGAGAAAGGATATATAAAAGGACAAAAGAGAGACTAGGTGATCAAATATAGAAGAGGCAAAATGGTGAGATTTCCATATGTAAGTGAAAAAACAAATGTAAACTAGAAGTTAGTAGGTAAGGTAAAAAAAAAAGTTAATATAGTGGAGTCGAGTCAGAATTTTTATTAAGAAGAGTTAAGTTATAGTCAAGAAATAAGTTAATCTAGGAAGAAGTTGGAAAAAAATCAATAATATAATTGTATTTATCTATATAATATAATTTTTCAGTAGAATAATGTATATTGACACCCCTTATATATTGATGTATAGTTTTTAATTATGAGTTTACTAATTTTTTATACTGTGTAAAAAAAAATAAGTTTTTTATACACTATAAAAAAAATTAGTAATTTTTTTTTATATTTGTGCTAAGAAATTTACATATTTGAATTATTTATCTAAATTATGTAAGTTGACATTTTTAGAATTTAAAATCTATAAACTCAATCTTCTGAATAATCAAGAGAAAAACTTGAAGGGTAAGTCTTGTGCTTTTTTTTTTTAATAATACATTATATGGCATGATTTTATTACTATCTCGCATTGGTGAAATGAATTTAAATGAAATGATATGATCGAGTATAATTTTAATTAATTTTTTGTGGGTAGAATTAGAGTTTTAGTTAAGGTTCTCACTTCTTATTACTTTAGCAAAAACATAATTAAATTATATTTATATTGATTTTATGTTTTTTACTTATATGTAAGTAATTATTTTTAAAATTCAGAACTTATAAACTCAAGTGAATTGTGTGAAGTGAACTCAAATAAACCGATATGATTGAGGAGAGTTTTATATAATGAATTATATTTTTTTTGAAATTGAACTTCAATTCTTACTGTTATTATTTGCGAAAAAAATCAACAGTGAGCAAAATTAGACTTTTAGTATGGGTTTTCATGTTCTATGCACGCCTTATTTTTATCATACACACACAAAAAAAAATTATTACTTCCGCGGATTGCATTAGGAGAATTTAAATGAAGCGATATGATCGAGGACACTTTACACAATGAACTTTAACTTACTCGAAAAATGTAGTTCACTTATTATTTTATTTGTCGTTGTTAATAATGGTGATTTTTTTTTTTTTTTTTTTGCTATATATTTGTGGGCGATAATTATGGTTTCTCAATAAGTTTTATAAAAAAAATGTTATTTTTGTATTATCGTGGCCCCTGCTTTTTAAGGTGGAGCTTTAAGTTGTCACATCTGCGTTCGATCTCCTTCTTAAACAACATCGTACACACACGTGTGCAACGTATATGTAACAAGATACCAAATTATCAAAAAATTCAATTCGGTTCGGTAATTTAATTTTCAATATATATGCCCAGCCATGTATATGCCACAATTTTGTTATTTTTGTTATATTATGTGTCTATGGGTGATAATTATGTGTGTATATACACACTCACACACACGTGCAATGCATGTATAATGAGATATCATTTTTTTTATTCTCTTTGTAGATTTTGGTGAATAAGTGATGTTAGTATCATCCAGATATACAGTTAGAATAGATGTTCATAAATAGCAAGACATTCCATTGATTCTTGATTTCGGGGCTGAATCATTTCTTAACTTCTAATAGTTTTAGAACTTGGATGCATAAATATATATTTATCTACAAGGGCTTGTATAATTCACAATTGAATTTGATTTCAATAACAAATTTAAAGTTTTTTTATATTTTTAATTAAAAATTTGAATTATCTTCATTGTCGTAGGTTGATATATCTTTGAACGCTTAGACAAAGAGAATAAACGAACTCCTCGAAGGCTGAGACTCAAAATTACATAAGGTGAACTTAAATGAAGCGATATGATCGAGGAGAGTTTTATATAATGAACTCTAACTTTTTTGAAATTAAACTTCAATTATTGTTGTTGTTATTATTATTATAAGTAATAAAATCAACATTTTAATTAGTTTTAATAAGAAGAATCAGACTTTTAGTATTTATGCATTTCTTATTTCTATATGAACATAATTTTGTTACTTTCACGGATTGCATGAGGAAAGCCTACATGAAGCAATATGATTGAGGACAATTTAAACAATGAATTTTAACTTTCTCGAAAAATGTAGTTTAATTATTATTTTTATTGTTGTTATTATTAATGGCGATTTTTTTTACTATGTATTTGTGGGTGGTAAATGTGTGTGTTTATACACTCGTGTAATGCATGTGCAATGAGATATTATTTTTTTTATCCTCTTTATAGATTTTGGTGAATAAGTAACGCTAGGACCATCCAGATATACAGATAAAACAGTTGTTCATGAATAAACAGATATTCATACACACACGTGCGATGCATGTATAACAAGATATCCTTTTTTTATCCTCTTTATAGATTTTGCTGAATAAGTGATGTTAGGACCATTCAGATACACAGATAGAATAGTTGTTCATGGATAGATAGACATTTCATTGATTCTTAGTTTTTTGATTGAATCACTTCTTAACTTCGGATGGTTTTAAGATTGGGATGCATAAATATATTTTTATCTATTAGGCTTGTTTAATTCACAATTGAATTTGAATCCAATGACAAATTTAAAGTTTTTATCTTTTTGATTTTATATTATATTTTTTAATTAAAAATTTGAATTGTTTTCATTGTCATAGGTCGATATATTTTTGAAAACCCAGATGAAGAGAATAAACAGACTCCTCGAAATTTGAGAATCAAAATTTTAGTAATCGACTCTCAATAACTTTAGCAAATAAATAAATTATATTTGTACTAAAAAGTTCATATATACATATAAAACTTATTCAAACTAAATAAGATATCATTTCTAAAATTTAGAACCTATAAACTCAAAATTTTGATCTTTAATAAAATTAACCTTGCTTATGTTCACCAAAAGAAAAATTAAAAATAACTTGTACATTTCTTATTTATATTGTATATATGACGTACTTTTGTTATTCTCATTTTGATTAAGTCTCTATGCACAGAACCTGAGTTTTAATTATTATCTCATTAATTTTAACAAAATTTAACAAAAATGTACATTTTCAGACTTGACACACACGTGCAACGTGTGTATATATAAACTTAACAAGAGCAAGTTATTATTTCTAGAATTTAGAACTATAAATGCAAAACTTAACGAGAATATGTATTTTCAGACTCTACATACACGTGCAATACCTTTGGAACAAGATACAATTAATTTTGATCGTCTTTTATAGATTTAGGTGAATCAGTGACATTAGGATCATCCATATTCACCATTCATAGAAGAGTCAATAACAGTCTTTCATGTAAAATTAATTATGTTATTCAATACTAAGCTTAAATAGTATCCGATAATTTATATTTTTAATAATTCATAGAAGATCAAATTTGTTTGTTCCGGCATGGCGGTGTAACTCTTCAAAAAATTTTAGGTTAAAATCGAGTCATTCTTCATATGCGTATAAGATCGTATCGAATGATTCTTATTTAGGCATAGGTGTTAAAAGTCAATTTTATAATGTGCATGGAAATAAGTCTGGGGATGAATTAAGGTCACAAGAACCTTCTAGTACAAAGTTGAGTTAAAAAAGTCTCCTTATCAATTAGATTCTGATATAACTTATAAGATTTTATCAAAGTTAGGCGAGTCAATGACTTTTAAATTGTACATATATATGTTAAAGTCAATTCTTGAGTATTTAAAGTGTACTAGATGTGGTTTAGAGTCATAAGTGATCTCTTACATCAAGCCAAGTTCAAAAAATTTATATTGACTAAGTGTTTGTATGAGTCGATCATATAAGGGTCAACTTCAAATGACCATGTCTCTCAATATATAAAGAGTTACAATAACCCATCAAATTAATGATATTCAAGTCTTATTTCCAATCCGTCAAATTTGTCTCATTTCGAGTTCAGATACTGTTTTATTGAAGACACACAGAATAGGCCGAAGTCGCAATAACTCCGCGACACGGAGTGGATATGAACTCGTCTGCTTAAGTAGTAAAGGAAATTTTACACAATTATACAACTTTTCGATACAAATTACTCTTTCCATTTTATTTACCATAATAGCCCATTTCCCGACACAAATCACATCATATTTTTTTCAACATTAATTCATCTAAAACACCTTCTCTTACCTATTTTGTAAATAAAGTTGGTATATTCATGGTAAATATTCAAAAGTTGGTAGGGGCTTGTAAATACCGACATTTTTTTGTATAGTTATGTGAAACACCCGTAGTAAATTTATTGTCGTTATTATCAATTTTATATAGTAAGCTTTACTTTGGTTGAAATTGAAGTATAATTATTGTTGTCATTGTCATTATCATCAACGACAAAATCGACATTTTAACTAAAGGATATTCAAAATTAAAAAATATGTAACAAAAAACTACGAGAATTTAATATTTCCCATATATACATAATCATTTTTTATTTTTCACTAGATTCTTAATACCCATACTTAAATTCAATCAAATTTAAATTCGCACATTACAAAAATTATTTCTGAACACAACAGTCTCAATAAAATTATTTTCTTTTCCAAATACTCAAATCTAACACTTCTGAATAAAAAATTAAAATCATCCCATCGCAATCAATGTTGACCAGATGAAATAATTTACTTGTACTTAATCACAAGTTCATGAGTAGGACAAGTGCAGAAGCTAAGCTCTAGTATAGAGTAGTATAATTAATAGCTTTAAAAATTAATTCTACCACCCAATTAAATGCATGCATGCATGCAAAACAATTAATTTACTATTATCGATTGTGGGAATTTTATAAAAAAAAAGTCTCCAATAAATAGGGTTATTTTTTCATGCTAATGCATTGAATTACTAAATGGATGTGATAGGAGAGAATGTAGGTATCAAAGTGGAAATTAAATTAAGTATATATTTTGATTTTTAGTATGTAAAAATTTAATTCTTTGAATTTAAAAAATTTAGAAACTATTTAATTTAATTTTTTAATTTTATCCTTATATTTAGTAATTAATTACTTAATTCTATATATTAGCTATAAAAAGTTAGAAGTTTTTGATTAATTTCTTAAATTTTGTTCGTTCAAATACCGCCACACACTTTTGTCTTTTACTTTTA
This sequence comes from Solanum rostratum, assembly GCA_029948455.1. Taxonomy (NCBI): domain Eukaryota; kingdom Viridiplantae; phylum Streptophyta; class Magnoliopsida; order Solanales; family Solanaceae; genus Solanum; species Solanum rostratum. Next base: position 1,493,962 of record CM057053.1, on the reverse strand, counting down.
AAAAAATGAATTCTTTCTAAGCTTATAATAAATTTAACTTAAAATTATTATTTTTATAATCACAAAAATACTAAATTTGAAATTCCTATTTTAAAAACTAATTTTAAAATACAATAATGTCACTACAAGAAAAAACAATTTTCAACTAAGTCCGTCGAAATTCAGCTCATCGTTTAGAAATTCCCCATGGAAATTAAGTTAATCGGAAATATTATAGCGATATTTAAGTAGCGATATTTCCTTGAATATTTTACGGACCGCAAAAGCTAAAATAACTTTTTAAACTTATGTTCAGTCAGACATTATATCTCATAAATCAAGACCAATAGAGTAGAGTATATAATAAGACGAAAACATATATAATATTGATCTCTCTCACACAATTTATATGATACCTTTTCTTTATAATCTATCTCAAAAATTTCGTTTTTCACCTTCAGTGAAATGATTTATAACTATACAAATATTTAAGGATTATTTTAGATCATAATCTTTTTAAGTAATGTCGTATCGAGTCAAATAATATCACGTAAAATGAGACGAAAGAACCGGCAGTAGTAGTAGAAGGATCTCAGAGTATAGGGTCAGTGGTATCAGTGATTAGTGTGTGATAAAAGAGGCAACAGTTGCTGTGTGAAAGTGGCAGGGACAACAGCCTTGTCTCTTCCTTCTTATGTAATGTCCCTTTTAACTCTATTTAACCCACACAACTCTTTTTTTTCTCATTGCACAACCTTACACACACATATATATAGTCCTCTACCACTAAAGGACGTAGCTGCTCCTCGATCTCTTGATCAGACGTTTTGGGTTTGAGCTCTGAAATGGAAAAATCTTTGATATGGAGTGCTTCTCCTCAAAATGGGGCTCTATGCGGCACGAATCTGGATATAGTCGAGCTCCAATGTGAACATCGGACACTGAGTACCGAGTGAGAAACAAAAAATAAAAACAAAATCTAGTTATTTTGTATGAGATATAAGGTATAATAATCATCTCGAGATAAAATATAAGATTATTTTATTTCATGTTTGGTTGAAGACATTAGATAGTGATCTGATCTTTAGATTATTTATCCTGACGACACCTAACATTCTTATCTAGGTCATATTATTAATATAATATATTAATATGAAATATCATGTAAATTTATTATACTTCACTCGTCTCATTTTATATGATGATATTCGATCAAACTCCGCTTTATAAGTCGGAGATTGCATTTATATATATGTATTAGTTTTCTTAGAATTGTCATTAAAACATATAATTAATTCATAAACTTGTTTACATTTGATTTGACATATTCTTAAAATATTTGAAATTTGAAATTAATATTTTTAATTTGAATTGGTAAATAACATTATCCATGAATTAAAAAGTACTACTAGGTAGTTCTCTAACTAACTTTGTACGTAGCTTTGATTTCATTTTTTAAAAGATTTTTTATTTTATATTTATTATTATTAATTAAAAGAATTTTTTTTTTGTTTACAGAGACATATCAGAAGAACAGTTAATGGTACCTTTATTTTGTCATGGCCAAGATGTACGGTCACTGAACTTAATTTAATGCATAAAAAAAACGAATAAAATAACTGTACCTGTCTATACTTCAATTTGTATATTTGTACTTTATAATAATAATAATAATAATAATAATAATAAAACATATATATGAATCTTTGTTGTCCATGACATTCTTTAATTAGATTAAAGTTCGATCAGATACTATATAATGTATGTCTTGATGTAAATGTAAGTTTTGGCGTTGGTTTTTTGACATATCGCAAAACTCTCCTCGTTTATTTGAGTTTGGGATCAACAACTCTTAGTTACGTTCTAATTCAATACAATATATAAGTCTTGCATTACGTTCTAACTCTACGACTTGATTAAAATTAAATTCATGTAAAAAAATCATATGTATCAAGCATACATAAAATATTCTCCCTAACAAACGCGATTCCGCAGCTAGCAGAGCTAGAACTCAAAATCTAACGTTCAAAATAAAAAAAAAACTTAATTAATTACCATTCCACCACGACCCCTCAGTTATTCAATAAAATTTAAAATGAACTACTAAAATCTACATTAGTTATAACTTTTTACCCTTGAATCTTGGAATGTCCTCCCAATATACCCACCCAAACATTTCCATAGGGGTTTATTACTACTAGTATATATATATTGATATACACTAAAGAAAGTAAAAAAGTTGATAATGATGATGTGGGGGTGGGGGGAGTTGAACCAAATGCGTGACAAATATGATTTTAAACAAATATAATGTGACACAACAAATTATAATCATAATTCCATCCATATTTTTTTAAAAAAAAAATACTTGTATACATAATATATATATATATTATATGTGCTGGAAAATAAACGTGTAGAGGCCCTAAAATACGAGCTAAGTGACAGATATAGCTTAGAGAGTGATACTCGTGAAAGGAAGAACCCTGGCTGGATTCCCGTGAGAAGAAACAAACACAATATACATACACATGAAGCTTCCAACCCCCACCCCCCACCCCCCACCCCACCCTAAGGGCGTGTCGAATTCCGTGCAGAGACGGAACTAGAATTTTTCGTGATGAGTACAAGCAAGTTCAATCATACTTATCGGAAATTTAGTTTATGTATAGGTAGAGTGTAGAAGTTCAGTTCAGATACAGATACAAATTATCAGTTGAATTCAGTAGTTTTTTTTCTTTTTCAGAACGATGTATTCATAAAACCTCTCTAATAACAACGTCATTTTTACGTATACTTTTTGACTGTTATATATAGCGAAAGACTGTACGTATAATAAAACGTGACACGGAAAATTGACTTCATAGAAAACTTGATCGTTGTGGTGAATTGGTTGTTACAGCGGAGTGTAATTGTAGGAAAATTAATTTTAGAGCTTGAATTCAAAACACATATAGGTAAAACTTGAAAGTAGTGACGTAATTAGGAATTTCACGAAGAGTCTCCAAACTTTGGAGAGTAATTTTTTTTTTAAACAAAATTAAAGCTTAATTGAAGTAAAAATGGAAAAATCACAATATATATATATATATATTTGGTGCGATTTAAATTTGGATATTATGCGTTTTTTATTTACTTATCGGCTTCAAACTAGATACAAATAATAAAATTAAAAAAAAATCCAAAATATGATATATTGGTTTATTATTATTTATTACCTTACTTTTATTTTATTTTTTGTATTTGGGGGACATATTTATTTCCTTATTAATTATATCCTTTTTTCCCCTTTCTCTATCAATAATTCATCAACCGACACATCATATGCTTGTTTCTTTTTTTAATTAAATTAATTTTTATAATTTATAATCCAATTATTATTTATCGAAATGGTTTATGATGCATTAATCTAAATGATGGTCACATTACTTTTTTTGTTCAAAATAGCTTAACATTATTAAGTTCAACATATTTCAAAAGTTTTATAATTAGACGTAAATTATAATATGTTTAAAATTATAAATTAATTATTATTAATATTTAAATTACAATCTTAATTTAAGTAAACGTTCGCCATATTCAACTATAACAACTCCGACTGAAGCCATCCATGTTCCATCATCCGAATCTCGTTATAGCAGACTCCAATGCAGTAACTCACAAAATCACACAGGAGAGGTAATCTGTACTAGACAAGGTCGGTGCGACGAGCTTGACTTAGCAGGCAAACCCTTTTGCTTTTGCTAGCAAGGAGTTTCGAACTCGAGACCTCCAACATGAAAGCTCCAAGCCCAAACCACTAGGTCACCTTAAAGGGTCTCCAACAACTTTATATATAACATGCTATATTAAAGGGCAAACCCGATGCATAAAAGCTAGCTCCCGGTATGCGTAGGGGTTTGAGAAAAAGCCCAACCACAAAAATCTATTGTACGCCGCAACCTTACCTTACATTTTTATCAAAGATTATTTTCATTACTTGAACGTGTGACCTCTTGATCAGAGTGTATTACGTAAAATGAAGACAATTAAAATATTTACATGTAAAAAGGGTAGAAAATGTCAAGGGAGTGAATGAATGGGGAAGTACAATAAATAAAAGTAGATTTTCATTTGGCAGAGAAGTCACATGTAAGTAGAAAAATAGTCCAAAAATCTCCATAACGGCAAATCAGCAAGTACTTCTGCCACACTGCATAATTTCAAAAATGCAGAAAGACAGACTTAGATATCGACTTGTTCAATTTATGTGATATTTTTTTTAAAAAAAATATTTTTTTTTAAATTTATTAATAATTTAATTTAAAATTTCTTATTTTAATATTCTTGATTAGCATTCATAGCAACGCACATATTTTTCATTTTTAAATTTTAATGTTCAGTTAAACGCTATCACATAAATTGACGATCACTCTCACCATTTTGATCATGTCCCTTATTCACTTGACTTATATATATATTTTTCATGACTAAAATTAAATAGCAAGAGCGTAAATAATATTTATCTTATTATTATCATATAATTTAATATGTTAATATAACAGATTATTTATTTATGTTGGATAAAAATTATCTCCACTTAATATGAACAGTTACATATAATTATTTTTGAGTTTAAGTTAAATACATCGCGTATAAAGAAATTTGACATTATTATTTAACATGTTACTGCAAGCTATAATTACGCTATTCATCCTTAATTTGTTTCGTCAAAGCAAGTGAATTAACTTTATAATAAAAATAAATATGCATCAGCTGTGTTTAATTGATAAAGTTTATCTAAATAATACATGTTAGGTCGTTATCAATTTGGTACTGAATATTTGATTAAACACTTACATTAAAATGTTAATTAATTTGACGTTTTACTTGTTGAAGCACTAAATAGATAGTGACACTAGGAATGGACATGGTACGATATTCAAAAGTTCGATTTGATAATTTTGGTTTACAATGTTTAAAAATATTGTATCATTGTCGATTATATCAAATCATTCGATATTTTAAAGTTTGATGTCGATACTTTGTAGTAAGGTAAATCGGTTATCATAATTTAAACAAATTCAACTTACATATATTCATAATAAAGAATTATGACAAGCGTTTTATTATATCATACTAATATCTTACATATGTAAAAGATATTCAAAATAAAACACAAACAATTCTATTTGCTGGTATTATATACATATATGTATGTATATGAATTTTATTTGTAGTTATATACTTTGATAGGGTATTCAATATTTTTTTTTTACAAATATGAAATAACATAGGAATACAATTTTTTTTTTTTTTTTTACAAATATGAAATAAAATATCAAATACAATTTTTTTTTTTAAATTGCATACCAAATATCATAATATTCAAATTTGAGGATTGAAAAGGAGGAATTTTTAACTCAAAATACCTTAATTATACCCCATAGTTATGATTTAAGTAATAACATTTCGTAACTATAGTTATAGCAGCATTCATATAATTTTCACAACATTTTGTATACGTTGTATACTTCGCTATATAACTCATAGTTTTTGTATAGTATTTATATCTTTATTGTACAATTCATGCACAATATTTGAATAGTTTTCTATACAATTCGCAGTGTTTACGTATATTTCACTATACAATTTGTTTCGCGGACAACTTTTGTATAATCACGCACAATATTTTGTATAAATTGCACAAATTATACAAAACTCAAACTGTAATTATAACTTGATGTTTGCGGCTCGTCGTAGTTAATTTTAACTATAGCCGTGTTAGCTAATTCACTCCTGTACATTTGCTTATCCGCATAATTTTTTCATTAAAATTTTTTATTTCGATATGATATTCGATATCTAGAGTAGCATGGCTCTCTTGATCCATTTTTACAAGTTACAAATGTGACTGACGGCCCAAAATACAAGCCCGTACTAAAAGGCCCATTTTTTTGTTATCGAACTAAAAATAACTTTACCGCTCTAAAGTTTGCTCCCCATTTTTTTCTTTCAGCGGGCAAATTGAAGCTCTAAGAAGTAGAGAGCCATAATCGAAGAAGACGAAGTTCCAATAGCGTAATCACTTGTAAGCATTTGTTTCATTTTTATTTTTAAGTTGCAGTTTCAGTTTCCTTTGTTGTAATTTTTGTTGTATGCAGTATGCACACCAGTTGTTTGATAAAATGCTTAGCAGAAGTGTCAATCTCTTATGTCAATCAGATTTTTCCTTTTAGTTTCATAAATCTTTGTGAATTGAAGTTTTAATTTGTGGGTGTCTTGAACTGGTTGCTAAAGTAGAGAAAAAAATTGAGATAGAAAGAAAAAAATGTGATCTTTGCTATCATAGAGAGTGATTCTTGATAGGATAAAAGATTGAAGATTTTGCTGTAAACTCCAGCCCAATGTGTGATAGTGTGTATTATGGTAGCGCATAGAGTGATTTTTCATGTGAAAGTATTAATGAAGTGCTGAAATTTGTAAACAAAATTATGTGGAATCATAAGATAAAAATAGTAGAGTTTTAGTAGAAACATTTTCTTTGTTCTTCTCTTTAATTTAGGTTTATTACTCTTTTTGTAAACAAAAATTGCTCTTGCTTATCAAATTCCTTTTATTTACTTCATAATTTGAACACCCTTAACTCTATTCCCGGCCTTGCCACTGCTATTCGTGATGTTTTATTTTGATCGTCTGTTTGTGCTTGGAAGTGACAAGTTTAGAAAGAGTTAACCTCTATGTTTCGTTAAAATTCTACTTAGATAAGTTCATATGATACCGCTAAAATTTCATTTGCTAGCAATTCCATATGATTTGAAATTCTTACGACATGGTTGAACTTAATTTTGTTCCTTTTTTTGGTTCGTTCTTTTTATGAAGAGCTGATATATAAGAAGCTCCATGGCTTCAAGTAGACCGCGTGGCGGCAGTTTTTCCCGAAACATATCTAGTGCAGCTACAGCTCAGATTCCTGGGGTTAAGCTTGGTCCAAATGGCACATCATTTCTTTCTTCAGGCATACCAGATCTTGACCGTAATTCCCTCTAGACCTCTTTTAGTATCTCTTTTCTTTGTTTTCGTTTTCAGTTTTATTTCTCTTTCTATTATTCGTAAGCATGAAATAAGTATGAACTTTTTTTTTCTCGTTATATTATCTTACAGAGATTTTAGGTGGTGGCTTTACTTTGGGAAGCCTAGTCATGGTTATGGAAGACCCTGAGGCACCTCATCATATGCTTTTACTGAGAAATTTCATGTCTCAGGGCCTGATTCACAAGCAAACCCTACTCTATGCCAGCCCTGAAAGAGATCCACGAGGCTTTCTTGGAACTTTGCCTAGTCCAATGGCTTCTAAAGAGGAGAAGTCTCATGAACGGCCCTCTGAACAGGTTTATACCTTGCGTTCCAATATCTTAATATAATATTATATACTAACATATCATACATGATAATGTAGACCTTGTTGTTTCCTAGAAGTTTGAACTTTCGGATCCATTTTAAATTACAGGACGCAAATTTGAGAATCGCTTGGCAATATAAAAAGTACTTGGGTGAAAAAAATTCAGAGTTCCAAAGAGGTACGGGCAGTTGACACCTTATTTTCTCAATTCATTCACTTTTGAACTCATAGGATGAATAATGATTAATTTTCCTAGAGATTGACTTCAGTTGATTAAGGTAATTATTTTCGCGCAAAATCCAAGATCAAATTAGTCTTGAATTGGTCTTTGTCATGTCAAGATGTGACTGAAAATATCTATGATATCATATTATTATTTACTGGTCAAAATGTAAAGAGGAAATGGATCTTGTCATGAGCCTTCTAAGGGATCTGTTGTGAGATTGACTCAATAATGTAGGGGAACCAGCGGAAGAATCTCTATCTTACTGGTGAAATTTTCAACAGAATGATGCTTTCTAAGTGACTATTTACTATTTTGCAGTTTGCTTAAAGCCAAGATATATGTTTCTACCTTAAATAACTTGTAAGTACAACAACAATAACAACAACATATGCAGTGTAGTTTAACAGATAGGGGGCTGGGGAGGGTAGAGTATGCACAGACCTTACCTCCTCTACCGTAGAGATGAGGTAGAGAGACTGTTTCCGATACTAAAACAACTTGTAAGTATGAATAGAAATTTTTATGTAGTCATCCTTTCAAGCAATATTGTGAAGGCACTGAATTTGGAAAACCGCTGGGACCAAGCTCTCTTACTGACTAGAACTTCCTGGCAGTTGAGACTTTCTTGTCCAGGATTTGGGTGGATATAAAGACTGGCAGTTTGAAGGCTTTGGGTTGTTGTCAATAAGTGTTATAAGTGCGAGTCATGTTTCTGTAATCAAGTACTTTGTGCAGTGTTCTTTTTGTAGTTGGCCTCTCTCTATGTAGAAGACTTCCTATTCCTTTCTTTGAAATTATAGTTTTAATGCAGAGTGAGATTTATGCTGAGTCTGAAGATTAGCATGGGCATTATATATGCAGGTGGGAAAGCTGAATATTGCAACGACTTTGACTTGCGAAAGCCCCTAGAAAGGCACTTCTATAGTGGGCAGCAGGTTGATTGCATTAGTCTTCGAGATTCTCCGAATCTAGCGCCTCTACTTGAACGTTGCTCAACCTTTTCAGCTCAAATATCAAAGTATTGGCATATCCTTTTTCGTACATTCAGTTATAGTTTTCTTGTTTGCTGTGATTTATGAACCAAAACTGCAATTTGTCAAATGTCATGTCGCCCAATCAAGGAATAAGGTTACTTCAACACATGCCTTTTAATGGGATTGGAAAATGGGATGTGGGACTTTTTTCGGAGGATGCAAAAAGATTGTTGTTGGGCACCATTATGCCATGATGCTTTGCCTTAGGTATCTTAAAAGTGCTGGTAAGGCATAGGGATAACACAGGGACTATTTTACTTGGTTTTTGGAAAATGTCATCAAGGAATAGGTAATAGGTAAAAAGGCTAAATATAAAAAAATAGACACAAGAGACAAAATTGATTTGCCAATTCACAATAAGAATGTAATCTGACGTATGTAGGCTGGAAAATCTTTCAAATGATTTGGCAAGGAAATTAAAAGATTGAGATAGTATCAAAGTGACTTAAATCTTCTCTATGATCAGGATTATCTTTCAATTCGTTGTTTTTGTCAATTAAGTTCTGTTTCCTGTTTGAACTTTGAACTATGTTGGTGTGATTTTGTTTCTGTGGCTCCTTTAGTTTTGATTATATAGAATTGGTCTGTTGAATATGTTGTAAAAGTTTCTTCTAATACAATGTCAGATCTGATGGCAACATCATATGTGCCGGTCGTATTGCCATTCAGTCACTATGTTCACCTCAGTGCGACTTCACTGACAAGGTTATTTTCTGAATTTTGGTAACTTGTAATCTAGTTTATGCTGGTATTTTTTTGCCTGTATTAATCACTGACCACTGTGGGACTAACTAGGCTGTTAAAACTATGGTCTTTTGTTGTTTGTATAAAGGTGGCTTTCTATTCTGGGTGGGGGTGGGAAAGAAGGGTGGCTCGAAAGAACAAATGCATGATGGGATTGTTTTGTGCTCTGTTTGGGTTCATGTTTTCCTGTGTGACTGTTCATTGCAAGATTTGATGTTGTATTTACATCTCGTTGTAGGATTGGGATATGCTCTCTTTTATAAGATCTTTGAAAGGCATGGTTCGATCTTCAGGTGCAGTTGCAGTCATATCCTTTCCACCCTCACTTGTCTCATCAACTTTTGTAAAGAGGTGGCAGCACCTGGCTGATACCTTGATATCCGTCAAAGCAATTCCTGGTATACCTTTGTTTAATCCATTATAGAAAGTTCTATCTTGTTTTAGTATAAAATGTGATTAAAGCTTGCTGCAGATGAGGACAAAGAATTGGCAAAGCTCCTAACTGGTTACCAAGACATGCTAGGCCTTCTGAGTGTACACAAAGTAGCTCGCATAAATACACAGGTAAATAACCTCTTCCGCATTAACTACAAGATTTGATGCCGTCCTAACATTTTCTGGGGTACTCATTTTCTTTACTTATTGTTAATAATGGGTAAATGAGCTTGGCTTTTCACACAGAAAATAAAACATTTTCTAAAAGCTTATGACTTGACAGAATGTACTTCATTCGTTGCTTTTAGGCTTCTCTTCTTTCCTTATCTAAGACTTAAGTATGATTAAGGTACATGAATATTATCAGCAATAATAGAGAAGTACCAGTAATGTGGCCATTCTTTTTGTTGATAAATACAGTAAGGTGGGCTTTGATGATAGGCTTTGATAATTACAGAATAAAACATTTGTGTTGGATTCAATTAATCATCCTTATGTGCGTGTGTGTTTGGGGGGTGGGGAGGGGGTTAATCCTCTGTCCATCAGACTTATCACATAAGTCGATCCAAAACTTTTAACAGGTCCCTGCAATTCTGGAAGCCACAACATTCTCAATGAAGCTGCGAAAGCGAAGGGCATTGGTTTTAGAATGCCTTAATCAAGCCCCAGTTGATGGTTCAAGTGGAAGTTCATATGGTACTTCTGGTAGTTGTTCTGGAAGTTCTAAGACAGGGAACCTTGACTTCTAGTTAATATTATGCGCGTAACTCCAATTTCTCTCAACCTATGTCATGCTCCTGCAATTGCTGGATTTGCTGGTCTATACTGTCAGATTGCAAGGTCTAGTGTTACTGTCAGTTGCAAGGTCATATAAAAGCTGGATGTAGCAAACGTTCTTATGGTTCTGTCACACGTTCTCCGAACTTAGTCAATTGAAAGCCGTTCAAGAAGAGGATTGCCAGGACACGTAGTTTTCCTCACTGTACTATAGATTCATAGTGCTTTACAGTAGCAAGATTTAGTTTACAATTATGACATGGATTCATAGCAGGAGCTTTAGTACATCGGACTGCCTTTTTTTTCTTTTTCTTTCTGTTGTATTGTAAGGATATGCATTATAGTAATCTATCTTGAAGCAGTTTTCTTGATTCCTTAACAATGACAGAATCAGTGTTGATAACTCCCACTGTAAGAAGCCTTCATTAATTAATGGTTGTATCTGCATTTATTCTTTCTAAATCATGTTTTGATTATATTTGATTTGAGCCGAGCGTCTATTGGAAATAGCTTTCCCACCCCACAAAGGTAGGGGTAACGCATGCTATATATCCTACCCTCCCTACACCCCCAAACCCCACGTTGTGGGATGATACTAGTATGTTGTTGTGTTGCTGCACTTAAGATGAAATTTTTTCAACGATTCCCAGTATTTGAGAAGCTACTCATAATATGTCATAATATATAGAAAGGACGTACTGATACACGAAGCATCCTGTATTCACGCAGGGTCTAGTAAAGGGCCACACTCCAAAGACCCTTTTCTAAACTAGTGTATTACAAGAAGAAACCACTGTGACCATTTTTTGCCCAAAACATCACAAAATGCTAGAATTACATGAAACAAAACTCTTAGGTAAGGTTTCTACGCTCCTACCTTCTCTAGACTTCACTTATGGGATTGCACTGAATATATTGATGTTGTAGAACTTTGAATCATTCTGCTGTAAGGGTGTTAGCAACGTCGATGACAAAACGGTACTTAACGTCACCTCTGGCAAGACGCTCCAATGCAGTATTTACATAATCCATTGGAATGACTTCAACATCTGCTGTTATATTGTGTTTTGCAGCAAAATGAAGCATTTCTTGTGTCTCTTTCATCCCTCCTATTCCACTTCCAGCTACAAGCTTCCTTCCTGTCATTACATGTAAAATTCTCAACTGATTTATATTTCTAGTAGGTCGAGATCGGTTATATAAATCCTTACTAACCACGTGAAGATAGAGAGGCTATTTTCGATAGACCCTTGGCTCGATTAAAAAGGGCAAGCCCAGTGCACTAAAGCTCGCGCTATGCGCAGGGTCTAGGGAAGGGCCGACCACAAGGGTCTAATGTACGCAGCATTACCTTGCATTTCTGCAAGAGGCTATTTTGAAGGTTTGAACCCTTGACCTCCTAGTAACATGGTAGCAACTTTACCAGTTACTCCAAGGCTCCACATCAAGACCTTGGCTCGAGTAAGCATATCAAATAGTCAAGTATATAAAACAAGTATAGTGGCGAAGAAGTCATGTTGAAAACAATTAAGAAGAGAACAAGTAGCAACAACAAATAATACGATAACTGAAGCAAAAGAAACATGTACTACTAAAATCGAAGAAAAAAATGGTAAGAGAGTAAAAAATAATATTATTGATCAGGGAACTAGATAACGCTCGACTACCTACTAACCTTCTACCCTAATCCTAGACGTCTATATCTTCCTATCTCGAATCTCTGACAAAACCAAGAGTTCTAAAAAGCACAGGAGCTAAAATAGATTAACTAAGATGCCTAAAGTAACCGTGCATTCTTGCACGATACTCACCCATAAGCAATGGAAAGACAGGTAGCTCGACGGGTTTGTCAGGTGCACCAAGAAAGATAAGCTTCCCGTGAGACTTCAATAGCCCGATCAATGGATCGATGGGGTGATCAGCAGAGACTGTATCAAGAATGCCATCCATTGTACCTATAGCAGCCTAAGAATATAGGAACCAAAGTTCATGAGTACCAAAATGTTATTTTTATGACAGTAGATGGTACAAGTAATTACCTGCAGCTGATCCAGATCAGTGCTAACCAAAAATGAATCAGCACCAAGACGTTCAAGAGCTTCGTTCTGCTTTTTCCGAGATGTACTAATCACAGTCACCTTTAGCCCCATGGCCTTGGCAAACTTGACACCAACGTGACCAAGTCCGCCAAGGCCTACTACACCAATATGAAGGCCTGGTTTATCTAGTCCAAAGTATCTCAATGGACTGTACATTGTAATCCCAGCACAAAGCAGAGGGGCTGCAGCAGCTAGGGGCAAGTTTTCTGGTACATGAAACACGAAATGTTCATCGATAACTATCATGTCTGAATAGCCTCCATATGTTGGTGTTCCATCATTGTAGATTGCATTATAGGTGGCTATTCCCTTAGAGCAATAATTCTCAAGATCATTTCTGCAGTCTTCACAAGATCGACATGATCCACAGTATCCCCCGACAGCAACTTCCTCTCCAACGGTGAACCTCTCTACCTTGTTACCAACCTCAGTTACTTCACCCACGATCTCATGTCTACATCCATCAATTAAGCTATAAGAGTTTGAACTCATTTTGAACTTGATGAATCATAATTTCGTTTATTTTATTTGAACTTCATATGTATTCAGCAATAACTTCTTGTGTTTGAATCAGACTAACTCGTGCATACCTCAAAGCCATGACTCGTGAAAATATGACTTTTAAGAGGTTATTTCCTCGCAAATGTTACAACATATGCAACATATGTTGTAATATCAGAAGCCAGGGGAAAGAATTCTGCATAAGCATGAAATGTAACATGTTCAATAATCTAAAATTTGGGATATGTTACCCGGGGACGAGAGGGTATAGAGAAGATCCCCATTCATTCTTCAACTGATGAATATCAGAATGACAGATACCACAGTAAAGAACCTTCAATTTGACATCTTTATCGCCCGTTGTCCTGTAACCACATCATTTGAAAACCAAAAGGAAGACAAACATTAATCAAGATGATCAAAAACAAAGTCCTTGTTACAAAATGATGTCTAAGATTGTTTAGATGGATGTCGCGGTTGAAGTCAACTACAGTGTGAGTAGAGGTGCTGCAACAACAACGACATGCCTAGTGTAGTCCCACAAGTGAGGTCTGGGATACTCTGTGGGGTAGAAAGGTTGTTTCCGATAGACGTGAACATCAATACTATTAAGAAAAAAACATGATAAAAAGGATGTACACCTTCTAAAGAATTTAAAGGGAGAAAGGAATCCAGAAGTGTCTCTAGCAGCCCAACCAAAAGCCTCAACAGGGTGCATTTGCTCTGGTGATTTTTCCATAACTCAATTCTTGAGTTCTTGAAAGATGTAAGTGATTAACTTTATATTATTATGGTGTTTGTCAATTTTTAGAGATTTAAATTCTTTGAAAAACTTGCTTTTTTACTGCTAGAGTTGCCAATACAGACTGAACAATTAAAAAAGTGTTCTTTTGAAGAACATATTTGGCCTTCATAATTGACTCTTCATAAAAAAAGTAGCTTTTCTTTTTCCCACTCGGTGTTTAATATCAGTTTGAACGCTAATCTGAAATCTCTGATTAAAGATGAAGGTACTCTACCATAATCTTGCGTGGTCAATAAAAAATGGTTGACATAACTTTTTTTGAAAATGACTAATAATAGATACTCCCTCTGTCCGTGACACACTTTCCTTTTTAGTCAATCCTAGAAAGAATGACACATTTATGTATTTAGCCTTAATGAGATGATTTATAGTCATTCAAACATACTTGTTTTAGACCACAAGTTTCAATGATCGTTCTTTTTTTCTTTTAACTCCGAGCCAAGTCACACAACATATCCATTCTCTAAGTTGGGTTTATTGCAGAAATGGGATGGAATAATAAAGTTTCTTAGATTTATCAGTTGAATCATAAAACATTAACTATGCTATGTCCTTTTGATGATTATAATATCTTGACCAACTTTCTCGCACCTCGACTCATCTACCAGGTACATACTATCTCGGTACCAGTCCGAGAAAATTTTCTCTAAAAGAAATCACCTGATACTTTTCACCGCGTCTGAAACTTACTTCATTACCGGAACTTATAATTGAGTTCCATCTTCTGGAGAGAGTAACATGTAAGCAAAAGATTTGGATTCATTGAAGATAATAAGATTTCAATTGGTTTCCAACATTTGAGAAGATACTCAAAATTTATTATGTATGCATATATTCTTAAGTAATGTTCCACAAGAAGAATCAAAATCATCGGTTAACGCCCAAAACATCATAAAATACTAGAATTACATAAGGAAGAGCTCTTAGTCGTCTACTCGTCTGCTTTGAGGGTCTTAGCAACGTCAATGACAAAACGATACTTGACATCAGCTTTGGCGAGACGCTCCATTGCAATATTGACATAATCCATTGGAATGACTTCAATATCTGCTGTTATATTGTGTTTTGCAGCAAAATCAATCATTTCTTGTGTTTCTTTCATTCCTCCGATCCCACTTCCAGCTACGAGCTTCCTCCCTGTCATTATATGCAATTCACTTCTAAATTTACATCACCAGCAACTAAAAGATTTGCAAATATGAGACGATATAACGCATTCCTTGCACGATCATACCAAAATCTAGAGAGCAAGAGTAGTATACTCACCCATAAGCAATGGAAAGACGGGTAGGTCGAGAGGTTTTGCAACCCCACCGAGCATGATAAGTTTCCCATTAGTCTTCAATAGTCCGATCAATGGTAGGACAGGGTGAGTAGCAGCGACTGTATCAAGAATCCCGTCCATTGTGCCCATAGCAGCCTATGAATTACAACTATAGTTGAGTACTAAGTCTATGAGACGTTATTCTATGACGATACATATTTGTTTTTCATATCCAACAATAGAAGATTGAGAGAAAGAGTTACCTGCAGTTGATCTGCATCAGTGCTAATCAAAAACGAATCAGCACCGAGACGTTCAATAGCTTCCTTCTGTTTACTTTGAGATGTACTAATAACTGTCACCTTTAGCCCTAAAGCCTTGGCAAACTTGACACCAACATGACCAAGCCCTCCGAGACCTACTACACCAATGTGAAGGCCCGGTTTATCTAGTCCGAAGTACCTCAACGGGCTGTAAGTTGTAATTCCAGCACAAAGCAGAGGTGCTGCAGCATCTAGGGGCATGGTTTCGGGGACACGAACAACGAAATGTTCGTCAACAACGATCATGTCCGAGTAGCCTCCGTACGTTGGTGTTCCATCGTGGTACATTGCATTGTAGGTAGCTATTCCCTTGGAACAATAGTTCTCAATATCATTGTTACAGTTTTCGCAAGATCGACATGATCCAACTAGACACCCCACACCACCTTTATCTCCAACTTTGAATTTCTCCACCTTGTTACCAACCTCAGTTACTTCACCCACAATTTCATGTCTGTATAAGAATGTTTACATGGTAGCTCACAATAAAAAAGTGGGATTACTCGTACAAAAATAAGACAGATTACCAGCTACAAGAAGTAAACAATATAATGAATGTAGAGTTCTCTTTATACTATCAGTGCATATAAGTTAAATCCTTAAAATTTCGACAAAGGACAAATTTTTCGAAAGTAAACATAAATGATCATTAAACTCCTATTTAACTGCTATAACGCAAAAAATAGTTCATGAGAATCATTAGTTTCATTTACTTTTCTTCTTTTACAATAGACCCTCGTAGTCTGGCCATCCATACACATCACGGGTGCTTTAGTGCACCAGACTAATGCCAACTAAACACTATGACTTGTTAATGTAATTTTTAAGAGGTTATTTATTCGATAAATTAAAATTTATGGTGATACCATAGATCAAGAGAATATTTGGATATCCCCCCCAAAAAGATAGTTGATACAACTAGGCCGTGAATAGCCAACTATCGTATTGTAAAAACTAGATAGGTTCGATTAATAGTCATTGGGTTCCTCCAAAAATGATCTACTAAAAATTCATTGAGTCACTCCAAAGGATCAAAACAGTCCGTTGCAAAGTAGTCTTTGGTCGAGGGCTTCCAAACACATCATAGGCTAAACAAGTGCTAAATAAATAACCAACTCGCAATGAACAGCGGAAAGTACAACAACAATAACATAGCCAATGGAATCCCACAAGTGAGGTCTGGGAAGAGTAAAATGTACACAGACCTTACCACTACCTCGTAGAGATATTATATTCTTCATAATATACTAATTAACATATAATAATTTCAATTAATATAAGATTGAAAAACATACCCAGGGACCATAGGATATTTAGAAAATCCCCAGTCATTTTTCAACTGATGAAGATCAGTATGACAAATACCACAATAAAGTATCTTCAATTTCACATCCTTATCACCAGTTTCCCTGAAAACAATATCATTTTGTAACAACACAAATATGATCATATCAATTAAATCATGTCTACATAAAAAAAAAATATAAGAAAAAGGGCAATCCCGCTATGCGCAGGGTCCAGGCAAGGGCGCCATTGTTAACATTTTTAAAGAGTCCGAGCAAATACCTTCTTGAGAATTTAAATGGAGAGAGTGTCCCAGAAGAGTCTCTAGCTGCCCAACCAAAAGCCTTAAGAGGATGCACTTCTTCTGCTGATTTTTTCATAACTCAATTCTTGAAATTTTTTCACTACTTCAAAAGAAACTAAATAAAAGTTGAATGAAAAAAAGTTGTGTTTTTATATTTGTGGTGGAAACTGGGGAAAAGTTTTAGTAGTGGGCATATTATTATTATAAGTATGAACACATTACAAGTTATGATTGGTTGAAAATTTTCTTGTTGTTGGGAGCGTTATCATCAGAAATGGATCTAATATTTTGCAAAATCAAATTTATTTCGATTCAAAATAAATATCGAACATCGAATTAAAAAAATATATGGAACATATTGATGTCATTGGTGATGTATTAGTGAACTAAATTCTTGAAAATTTGTTGTTGCTTTTTGCTTTTATTTCAGTAGTTGCCAATATGGACTGTTAGGTATGGTGTCAACAGAAAAAATGTCACTTTGGATTGTCCTCAGACACAACTTATTGACCATATATTTAATTATTATTTTTTTTATATCATAAAACTTGAACAAATAAAGAAAATCATCAATTTGCGCTTTTCGAAAGTCAATTTGACTAATTTTAAAATAAAAATTTAGATATTAAAAAATTATAAGAAAATTATTGATTGCTATCGATTCTGCCCTTCTAAAAGGAACATCGGCTCTAACAATTCCATCGCCGTCTACCAAAACGACCGAAAATGTTTCAAAAAAGTTAGGTATACGACGTACAAAAAGTTCATGCCCCTCCTTATCTCTAAAGATAGGGTGTCCTAACCATCTAACCGCTATTCCATCTCCGTTATCCATTGAACCTGCTCTGAATAATCCTCCTTTTGCCGGGTTATTGCCGATGTAATCATAAAAAGCTAATTTTTCAGGAATTTTAGACTAGGCTTCTGATAAACTTTCAACTTTTTTCGTATTAATATGGTGAAAAAACATATCTTAAAATATTAGTTAAAGTCTACATAGTTTGATTCTAAAAAAATAGAAACTATAACAACTGAAGTGGGACAGAGGGAGGAGTATTGTTTTTATCTCGATTAAAAATTTCGAGATTTTCTATTAAATTTATTGATCACTAGGTTATACACAGACTGAGCATAATGGTCATCTTAAATGGGATAAATAATTTTTTTGACACAATTAGGACAAGTTGATCATCTTTGTTACTATCGTCATTAGTCATTATCTTATCATTTTTATCTAAAGAAAAAAAAAGTCAAGGTAATTAATTGTATTATTAAGTTCATACTCTATTATCTTACCAAATTAAAGAATAATGGATAGGTGGATTTATTTTGAAAATGATTTTGGAGTCCAATTGGTTTTAGCTTACTTAAAGTAATTGATATATATTAAGTGTGTGATTTTTTTATATAAATAAATAATTACTTGTAGTACTCACTTTTGGTATCTACCACATACATAGATTAAAAAATACTAATGTTTTATTAGCTTATAAACTTAGTGAAACATCTTATTAACATCCATGACACTACTAATAAATCGATATTTTCTTTTAGAAATAATGGTAAAATAATTATCGAATTATCTATTTTTTTCCTTGTAGGTTCACATTTCAACTATCAGTTATTGTTATCGTAATTTTAGAAATAATACACACTTAATAAAGTAGATGATGATAGTTCAGATAGAAAAAGGTAACAACTGAAAGTTGATCTAGTCAGCTTTAAGGGGGGGTTTGGTTACATAGTTGATGTTAATCCGAGTAGGGAAAAGAAATACGATGAATTGTTCGAATAGAAAAAGGAAACAACTGATAATTGGGATGTAAAACTCGCGATTATATAGTATAGTTAAATGGAAAAAGTTTAATTCTTGAAGAAAGACAAACTAGAAAACTTTTATGGCTTTCAAGTTGTAACAACTACAGACTAATCAAAAGACACAAACATACTAAAACAAGACTCTTAACAACCAAAAAAACACAAGAGCAAGAAAATGAGTTTTGAGGTTAAACAGAGTTCATTTTTTTGGTCATGTCTATCACGAATCGATACTTGACATCGGATTTCACAAGGCGTTCCAACGCTGTATTCACATAGTCCATCGCGACGATTTCAACATCTGGTGTTATGTTATGCTTTGCTGCAAAATCCAACATTTCTTGAGTCTCTTCCATTCCACCCATTGCACTCCCAGCAATTAACTTCCTTCCTGTTTTCAATATCATATACTTGCTTCAAACCTTAATAGTCTAAAGAGTAACAGCAACGATAATAACGCATTATATATATAAACAGACACTCAAACTTAGGCTCAAATGACAAGTAAGTGTTCCAACTTATCTCAACACTCCAACTCGTCATCACTATGTCTCGTAGACATGCATTACTGACGTGGCACATAAATTTTGGAGGTTTTGAGATGTGCATACTCAAACTGAAGTATTTACTTGTCATGTAATGCCACGTTTGAATGTATATTTATGTATTATGACGAATAACAACTATGCCTCAACGTAGAATTCGAAGAGTAAACTTACCCAAGATCAAAGGAAACACTGGCATTTCAAGTGGTTGAGGAATTGCACCAACTATAATAAGTTTACCATGAGGCTTTAACATACCAAGATATGGTAAAAGTGGATGAACTGCAGAAACAGTATCAATAATTCCATCCAATGTGTTCAATGCACCCTGTTACATTAATCCAAGATTCAAAACAAATTAACATTTGAATTAGAGGTGACAAAATTGACCCAATCTTTTAATCATCCCTCCAAGTTTAAACAGATTGGGTTGGGTTATGATCAGTTGGTTAGTTGAGTTGAGCCCGAAATGACACATCAAAGTGTTGGACCATTTGACCTATTTTGACCAGAACAAGCTTCCGATGGATAGGTTCATGACTTATTTGTTAATTTGATTAAATAATCTATGAAATATGTTGGACAAGTCGGGTATGACTTGCAATTTGACCTATTTTGACCAGAACAAGATTCCGATCGATACGATCATGACTCATTTGTTAAATTTGACCAAATAATTTATGAAACATGTTGAACAAGTCGGGTTATGACTCACAATTTGACCTATTTTGACCAGAACAAGATTCTGATGGATAGGATCATGACTCATTTGTTAAATTTGACCAAATAATCTATGAAACATGTTGAACAAGTCGGGTATGACTTGCAATTTGACCTATTTTGACTAGATGAAGATTCAGACCACTAGGATCATGACTCATTTGTTAGATTTGACCAAATAATCTATGAAACACGTTGAACAAGTCGGGTTATGACTTGCAAGTAGACCTATTTTGACCAGAACAAGGTTCTGATGGATATGACCATGACTCATTTGTTAGATTTGACCTAACACGCTCAGTTTCCACCTATAACTCAAAACAACATCACATATACGACATTCGTTTAAAAGACAAACCTGAATTTGCTGAGGATCGTTACTGAGTAAAAACTTATCCGCGCCGAGATGTTGAAGTGCTTCCTCTTTTTTACCAGGAGAAGTACTAATAACAGTGACATTAGCTCCAAAGGCCTTAGCAAATTTCACAACCATATGTCCAAGCCCACCAAGGCCCACAACACCAATGTGCATTCCAGGCTTATCAAGCCCATAATATTTCAATGGACTATAAGTTGTGATCCCAGCACATAACAATGGTGCACCTTCCATGGGCAAATTCTCCGGCCAACGCACCGCGAAATGCTCATCGACAACCATCAGATCGGAGTAACCACCGTACGTCATCGTTCCGTCGTGGTACAGGTGACCATATGTCTGTATTTGTTTAGGACAGTAATTTTCAAGATCATTTGAACAATTGTCACATTTTTGACATGATCCTACTAGACATCCAACACCAACTTTGTCACCAATCTTAAATTTCTCAACTTTGGTTCCAACTTCTGTTACCACACCAACAATCTCATGCCTGTTGTCACAAAATTAAGTTTAAAAAAAGAGGTACATAAATAAAAACTTCCTCCGTTCACTTCTACTTGTCACTATTTCATTTATCGAGGTCAAACTATATGAACTTTGACCAACATTTTTATATGTCGAGTTGACATCGAAAAGCGAAATAATAACAAGTGAACAGAGGAAATATTAGAAATATTGATAAATTAAATGGCAACAAGTTGTAGTAGGGCCATAGTGTATAGTTTCACCTACATTGGAGGTTGGCAATAAATGCCAACTATATATTTCATCTGGCTTATATTATTTGTCGTGATTTATTTTAATACGCCTCGTTAGAAACATTAATTAGGAGGTGTTTTTTTTTACTATTTTTACATTTATTTATATTTTTATAAGATATAATTACTCTTCGTTGAATATTTACTCGATTTATGTATCTTTTCTATCAATAGATCTATTTGTATTCTTCAAGAATATTACTATTAATTTGAGATGTAGAAATAAAAGGTTTAGAGATTGACAAATGGCAACAAGATGATATGAATTTAATCGATCATGATAAAAATAAGACAAGTTATCTGCTACGACGGATTCAAAGTATAAAAATTACTTCTTACCCAGGTACAATAGGATATCTGGTGACTCCCCATTCATTCTTGAGAAAGTGAAGATCTGTGTGGCAAATTCCACAATACAAGATTTTGAATTGCACATCTTTTTCCCCAGTAGCCCTGCACCATATATACACACATTAAACCATTTTTCTAAAGAGTTTAAATTCAACGTTCTCGATGCATAAAATATTTCGTGTTTACATAGAGTTTGGAGGAGGGTTGCATCCCAAGGAGGTGTAGTTGATTCACTACTAAAAATGTTCAGTCACTATTTCCACAAATTTTTTGATTGAATCAGCGAGGAAGGAAAAAAATCATAGTGTTTGCACACGGAAAAATTAGGAAGCTTCCAGGTAAAAATCTATTTTTCATCATGCGTTTTCTCAATTATCTAGTTCGATGGAAAACAAGTGAAAAAAAAATCATGTTTTATAACACAAAATTTTCTATTGATTCAATGAGAAAAACCTCTATTTCTAGTGTTGAGATTCTGCGATATGAACTTGTGATCGACCCGTAGATCACATAGAAATAACTTTACAGTTGCTCGAAGACTTCCTTTCTCAAAGCTAGATGGATCCACCAAATTCATTGCATAAGAAAATATTTACATAATCAAAGTCATTTATATTTATATAAAATATAAGTAAATTTTCTATGAGAACAATTAACTTGTAGTCATATAAGAAAGATAACTAACATACCATGATAGGTTAAACTACATTAGTCACAATAAAAATCTCTATACTGTCAGTTTATATAACTTAAATTCGAAAAAATATCGATACATATAATAAATTTTACCTTCTTGAGAAGTTGAAAGGTGAAAGTACCCCAGAAGTGTCTCTAGCTGCCCATCCAATAGCCTTAATTGGATGTTCTTCTTCTGGGGATTTTGCCATTTCACCTAAAATTTTTTAAAAAAAATAACACAAAGAAATAGCAAGATATAAAATATTAAAAACAATGAATGCCTAGAAAGATGAGAGTGAGAAAAATCAAAAGGTAATGCCCAATATTTATACTAGTTAGATAAGTTTTTTTTTTTGTTTTATTGCTATTTTACTTGTTTCAAGAAAATATCTAATAAAGGCAAGTTTTCATTATGCTTTTTCATGTCGAATTATCTGTCGTGTTTCTCTTTTTCACCTGATCCTTGAGAAAATATTTAGTTAGAAAGAGTTTTTGATTATTTTGCACTTATTTATGTCTTAAAGATACTATAATCTTTTTTCGTTAAATATTTATTTTATTTATATGTCATCATCTTGAAGTTTTTGTAGTTTTGAAAAGTTAAATAATTTGACATAAATTATTTTTAAAAATTAATCATGACAGATAATTTGAGACAAAAAGAGTATACGAGGCCTAATGAATTGGTCATTTTTGAGGGTAAAAGTAGTTGTGAAGTTAGATAAATGTAGTAAATGCTTGTCATTTATGATGCAACTACCTAGTTTGATGAAAGTTAATATATTTGTCATCAATTTTGGTTCTTGTAAGTGTTTTATTTTTATTTTGACCTAACACCTAATTTTTCCTACATTAACTAAATAAATACATTAGATGGATCTTTGGTACTTGTTTTATCACTTAATAATAATTAATATATATTTTCTTTAATTAAGATAAATTAATAGCACCCAAGTATCAAGAATGTGGTCTAATTAATAGACAATGAAGTGAATAGAGAATCATGAGATCTTTCTCATGTTTAATCTAGTAAAAGTAAAGATAAAATAAAATAGATGAGCGAAACTACTCGATATCAATGAAAGATAATAAATACTTAGACAAGAAGGGATTACTCGCATAAAACAGTTCTCATCATAGTGAACACACAATTATAACTAATTAAAATGCTCATTTTATTCTAAATTCATAACGATAGGGCTCAGACCAACTTTCACGCACGTTTAATCAGCTTTCAGTGTTTTCCCAACATCGAGAACGAATCGATACTTGACATCCGATTTCAAAAGGCGTTCCATGGCAGTATTCACATAATCCATTGAAATAACTTCAACTTCAGGTGTGATATTATGCTTCGCAGCAAAATCAAGCATTTCTTGTGTCTCTTTCATTCCTCCAATGATGCTTCCTCCCATTATTTTCCTACCTGAATATTGAAGAATCCAAATTCTAAAATAAATAAAAAGAGAATTTAAGGAAATTGGCGAAATACATCGTCAATCTTTGAACGTTTCGATAAATTTTATGTAGATGCTCGAACTATGACATGTTCTAATTTGCATCTGAACACATGATAGACTGTTTATATTATCGATTCAAATTTTAGAAAAGCTTTTCCGTGTATTTTCAAGGCATATCTTATAGATAAGTTAACTATATGAAATACCATCAATCTCCTTTAATTATATACATCAGTGTCAATATGGGAACAAACCAGATGTTTTACGACTTACTGAGGCTGAGATTGATGCATATATAATTAAAAGAAGTGATATATTTTTTGTGGTTATACTTAGCTACTTGATGGACGCTTGAAAACATGTAATATCAACAATTAGCTTTATCATTTGTTTGGATGGTCAATTGAGACACGCAATATATAATTCAAGCGTCTAAATGAATTTTGTTAATGAGGTCATCAATGTATTCCGCCAAGAAAATATATTAAAGATTTGTTTAACCTGTAAGCAAGGGGGCAACTGGCACCTCAAGTGGCTTTGGTGGTACACCAACCATTACAAGCTTTCCATGAGGCTTTAATATATTGAGCAATGGAGAAATTGGATGTTCTGCTGAAACAGTGTCTATAATTCCATCCAATGTGCTTGTTGCAGCCTGCAATATAATAATAATAATAATAATAATAATAATAATAATAATAATAATAATAATAATAATAATAATAATAATAGTAATAATACAAATTCGTATTGATGACTTTTTTAATTTCAACGTTTAAAATCGCAAGATTGAAGGACATTTCAGTACATTTGACATATCATTAGTTTAAGACCATAAGATTTAAAAATCTTATTGATTTACTTTCTAAAACCCGTGTCAAGTCAAATCGTAAAAACAAAATTAAAATGATCGAAATTATCAACATATTAGCTTAGATTGACCGACACATTGACTCAATCCTAGTTCACATTCCGTTTTAATAAGCGAATTAAACAATGTAACCCAACTTGATACATCGCTAGTCCTATATGGCAAATTGTAAATGGCCCAGCCTAGCCCAGTGATATTGTCCGCTTTCGACCTAGGCCCGCACGACTTAAAAACGTGTTTACTTATATACCCAGCATCTCTCCTGTGTTATGCCGATTTAGGACCTCTCATCTTACGATGGAGCGTTACATACACCCTCTCTATGGACTCAGCGACCTCGTTGGAGTTTGCCCAATTGCATGAGATTCGTCTAGACTCAGCATTGAGGTTTGCCTCGCCTCATCGGAATTTGCCTAAACTTAGTTGAACTCTGACCCACATCAACAAGGCTCACAGAAGAGTGACTCTTATACCATCTATAATGGTCCCGCCCAGCCCCGTCCGCACGATTTTAAAATGCGTTACTATTAGGTAAAACCTTTTTATTTATATACCCAACATCTGTCCTGCGTTTCGCCGATATGAGACTTCTCATCTTGAGATATATTGTTACACGTTATCGAGGCGTTAATTTAGTTAATATTTATATAATAATCATAATTTTCAAGCATAAAAAAAGAGAAAAAATAAATACCTGCATTTGTTCTTGATCAAGACTTAGCAAAAATGAATTAGCACCAAGAAGTTTAATAGCTTCATCCTTCTTATTAATAGAAGTACTAATAATAGTCACATTGCATCCAAAAGCCTTTGCAAATTTCACAGCCATATGGCCCAGCCCACCAAGGCCCACAACACCAATATTCAATCCAGGCTTATCAAGCCCAAAATATCTTAATGGGCTATATGTTGTGATCCCAGCACACAACAATGGGGCAGCCTCCATCGGTAAATTCTCCGGCCACCGGAACACGAAATGCTCGTTGGCCACCATGAGATCGGAGTAGCCTCCGTATGTGGTGGTTCCGTCATGGTAAGTTGTACTATACGTGGCAATGAGGCTAGGACAATATTGTTCAAGGTCATTGGTACAACTGACACATTTTTGACATGATCCTACTAGTACACCGACACCTACATTGTCCCCCACCTTCACTTTGTTTACGTTGGTACCAACCTCGGTTACCACGCCGACAATTTCGTGCCTGTAAAAACACACGTAAAAATGTTGTTTGAATATAGAAAAAAAAAATGAAATTATCATAACAGATATGACGAATAAATCATAATTCACTCGAATTCAACTTAAGTTGATATTTTTAACGTATGACAGGTGAATTTATGACTATCATATAAATTGTCAAAAGTACAATTATTATTAGGTAGGCACAAATAATAATACTGTCCACTATCAAAAGTCCTTATCATCAAGGAGTGGTCCATTTTAGTTTTATTTTGTTTTTCATCTGAGATTCGATATACATGTTAAGGTAAAGAGCGAATTTAGAATTTTTGAATTCGGATTTTTCAAAAATCTAGTAGTAATTTCTACATAGACTAGAATTTGTAGTGAGAAATTTATTACTTCTTGGTGAGGGGTTCAACTTTTCTTAATTTTGGATCCGCCTCTACAATGAGATTTTTCATTAAAAATTTGAGATCAACTTTGAAATTAAATTTGAATATGCACATTGCAGTGCCTATTTTTTTGAGCAACATTTTCAATATTTATATTTTTTAAAATTCTCAAAAATAAGAATTTTGATTAAGGATCGAAGGATCTCAACTATCGTATGAGTAGTGGTCCATTTTATATTTTGTTGTTTTAAGTTTTGGAGTTATTTTGATAAGGAAAGGTCTACATTACTCTAAAAAGAATATTTTTGTCAGAAGATTAAGTCACAAGTTTAATGGAAGGAAAGTTCAATTCGTTCGATGTTCGGAGTCCACATTAAAGAAAAATTAGAATGAAAAATAATTTATTTACCCAGGCACAATAGGATACTTGGAATTGCCCCATTCATTTTTGACCATATGAAGATCTGAGTGACAAATTCCACAATACAAAACTTTGAATTGTACATCATTTTCCCCAGTAGCCCTGCACACTCACAAAAAATAATAGGGAGTGAGAATTTAAAAACACTATAATGCGGTGATGGCGTTAGAATTTTCGTAGGGGTTTAAAATTTTAAAAAATAGATACATGAACTAAGGAAAGGGGATTCGACATCTATCTTATATATAGATAAAAAGTTATTTTTACCATATATAAATAACATAATTTTTCATCGAACAGGATTCGGATGAACCTCCTAATCTCAATGTGGCTCCGTTACTGCTATGATGTTAATAATCAAGAGTGGAGCTAGAGGAGTGGAATGGGATCATCCAAACCCTCTTTACTAGAAATATTATATATATATTATTAATTTTTACGTACGATGAACTTTTTAGTGAAAAGCATATCTTAACTATGTACCACTTATAAAATCTAATACGAATATCAGACATCGAACGTTAAAAAACACATACCTTCTTGAGAAGTTGAAAGGAGAAAGAACCCCAGAAGTGTCTCTAGCTGCCCATCCATAGGCTTTGATTGGGTGCTCAGTTTCATAAGATTTCATCATTTTTTCTTTTTCCAAAGTAAAATTAATTAGAAAGTCACTTTAATTAAAAAAAAAAAAAAGAACCAAAATAAAAAAGTTGAATTTGAAGAAAATGTGTACAAAATTAAAACCAAGTGGCCATTTGGTATCCATATTTATAAAAGCTAGATGTTGGTTGTATGATCCAATTATTATTTCTGAATATAAAGGACAAAAAGGTGGGAAAGAAAAAAGAAAATAAATAGAGGCACATATTTAAAAGATTTTTTTTCCATTTATAATAGAGATAATATATACTTTTTCTAGTTCATTTTATTTGATCCATGTTAATCTGATCTTTTTTTCAAAAATATTTATTAAGAAAAAAAAACTAAATTGAACTTGTTCATTTTTTGAAAATTTAAATTTGACAAGTTATATTTAAAACATAGGTAGTATTGAGAGAAATTAATAAATTTCTCTTGATTCGCTAAAATAGACAAGTAAGAGAAGAAATTATTTATATTATAAGGGTCAAGTAAAATAAAGGAAAAAATATACAAAATATGAAATTATTTAACCTTAATGGACCAAATTCAAACTATTTATCCTTAATGGATTCATAGCCAAAACTATTTAACTTCTTACCTACTTTTCACTTTTTATTTCGCCCTGACGTCGTGCTGATGTCAGCATAAATACTATGAAATAGTCTTATGTGATATTCTGACGGTACATATATATATATATATATATATATATATATATATATATATATATATATATATATATATATATTGATACCCTATCGATATTATATAATTTTAAGCATGAATTTAGCCTCGAAGTTATAATCCTTTAGCCCTCAAAATAAACGTTTAAGTTTTGTTTTGAACAAGCAAAAACATTATTGGAGAAAAAAAAAAGATAAAATAAATTACTAACCTTTGTATTTTTGTTTCAAACCAACAAGGAAATAAAGACAAAAAAGCAGGCCTTGGGGAAACAAGATAGGTGATTTTATGAAATAATATTTTTTCTCTCTTTCATAATGTTATATTATCCCGTAACTTATATGCATGTTGGTTGATAATTTGTTTGCGTTTTTATTGATTTCACTTTTTGTTTGTATGTATGCATACTTAAAAGGAATATATGAGTTTATTTACAAAATTAAAGGAGCTTTTAGAGTACAACTCTGCAGCTCCTAACCAAAGGTATTATAATATTGGTATTCACTATAAATTATATTGTTCAAATACATGACTCAAATTATTGAAACCATTGTATTCGTTTTCTTGCTAAAAATCTCTAATAAGAGAAAGCAAATGGTAAGTAAATATTTTATTATTTGAATTATATCATAATAGAAAATATGAACGTAATAATTATAAATCATATTGAGATAAATATGAGCGACATAAATTTAAAACTCAAAGGATAAACTAAGATATTCTTTCCCTTTAACACTAGAAGAATATAGAATTATCAATATGAGTTGTGGTGCAGTGGTGGGACTGCTTCATTATAAGAGGTCTCGAATTTGAGTCCTGAGAATGACGAAAATCCTGTTAGGAGTTCTACCCCTAACTGGGTCCTATAGTGTGCGATTCAAATTTAGTTGGAACTCCAATGCGAAAATCGGACATTCGAATGAGGATAAACAAAGACGTATATAGAATCAGAAGTTCATTCAATTACTTTGTCTACTTTTATCATCGATCAAATATAATGAAGTTGATTTGCATCTTGCGATAGGAATAGAAAAATAATGTATTTATAAACTTGATCATATGAGATAGTAATATTTATGTAACTATTTATAGTTATGTGCTCAATGATATATGTTACACATAATTATTAATTGACGCGGTACGTATGTGCGTGCAAATCACGTGTACTAAACTAGTTCAAAGTATAAAGAAGAGTGTATAATTAATTAATTATGTGAATATTAGTTAAGACTTATTTAGAATTTCTCAAATAAGTAAATTTTCTTTATTATGCATTTTTTCCATTTATTTTCTTGCAAGGTTAGATGATAAAGATGCCCAAAATGAATACATCAAGGTCCATAATGTCATAAAATAATATCTAAGAGGGCTATAATGTAATTTCATAAACTAGGGTTTTCTAAATCTTACACACACAGCCTCCAAGCTTATTATAATGAATAATTTCATTATATCCTATATATAGCCTCGAAGACTCATTCATAAAACTCATATGCATTTTGCTTCATATCTTTTCCTTTTGATTTATTACCTTTGTATGTCAAAGTTTCGATACGCACCTGAATCGACAATATATCAATGTTATTCAGATTATTCAAAAATATCATATCCTCATGTCAAATTCTTAAAAAATATATCAATTTTGAAGGATCCAACATGAATTGATTACATTTTTGAATGAGTAATACATATGTCGGTTCAGGTTCGTATCGAAACTATGTCATACTTCAAAGGATAACATAATGTACATGATGTTGAAGCCCTAGGAATGTAATTATCCATAACTAGGGTTTCTTTAGTTATGTAAACACAGCCTCCAAAATATTCTATTTGGGTATAAATTCAATGGCCAAGATTTTCTTTAACATTACCCAATAAATCCATATAAACTCTACCAACTTTTTGAAGGCTGCATCAATTCATACACATTTTTGTTCATTCTTTTTTCTCCTCACATTTTTGATAGCCTTTGTATGTCAAACTTCGCAAACACACCTGAATCGACAAATATTTATTTTTTTAAAAATATTTGTCGATTCAGGTTTGTATGTGAACTATGACTTATTTCAGAGGATAGTGTATATGCAGATCTGTTTTTTCAAAGGTGAGATCTAAATTCTAGTCTTTAGTAATTTTTACAATTAAGTGCATGTATGCAAAATTTTAAATCTACTTAATTTTAATTTACAATAATTTCAAGTTTTGGTGTTCTGACTTTATTTTGAATTATGAGATGAAATTTTTTATTGCTAAATAGTAAAATTAATAGTTAATTTTATTTAATAATATATCTTAAAAATAGTCTTGACCTTGTATAGGTTATCTTTTAATGATTTTTAATTTTAATTAGAGTTGTTTAAGAATATTAATTCATAAGATTTTGCTTTTACATAAACGATTTAACAGTTTATTTTCGGAAGTGGTTAAAACTTTAAACAGTTCTTTTAAACTTGTTATAAAGTGGCTAAACTTTAAACAATTGACTATGTTTTAAAGAGTGCCAATCACATATTCCATTTTCTATCAATTGGAAATGGCAAACTTGGCCCAATTTTGTAGTAGATTTGGTCTTTTGGCCCATTTTCTAGTAGCTCGCTTTCGAACGGATAATTACTTTTTTTTTCAAGATTTTTTTTATAAATATTTATTATACTGTGTATTAAAAGTGAATTATATATGTATTATGAATATAAAAGTGCATTATACTTGTTTTGTAAAAAAAAAATGCACTATGTGTTAAAAACGAATCATGCATGTAAATGTATAAAAGTACTTTGCATATAAATGCATTATAAATGTCTTAAATATGTTAGGTTTGTTTTGGTAAAAAAAAATTTGCGTTATATATTAAAATTATATAGCTATAAATGATTAATATTTTCTAAGTATGGTTATTTAGCTAAGTTTCCAATGTCAAAATAGTACAAATCCAAACAATAATAGGTATATTTTTTTATATAAACGAATTGATAATTAAGGTATGAATCACATTAACAAAATAGTCCTTGAAACTAAAAAGATCAGCCCTGTGCACTAAAGCTTTCACCATGCCCAGAGTTCGGGGAAGGATCCGACCACAAGGGTCTATTGTACGCAACTTTACCTTGCATTTCTGCTAAAGACTCGACCTCTGGGTAAACAAAGAAACTAAAAGGGAAATTTATTTATTTCTGGGAATTTTAAGCTGTAGTAACAGTGCCTCAAACTTTAAGCTTACAGACTAACAAATCAAACACAAATGATTGAAAATTCCATTCTCATTTCTTGTTCAATGTATTGCCAATATCGAGGACGAATCGATACTTCACGTCAGATTTCAGAAGACGATCCATCGCGGTGTTCACGTAGTCCATTGGCACGATTTCAATGTCTGGTGTGATGCTATGTTTTGCCGCGAAATCTAACATTTCTTGAGTCTCTTTCATCCCTCCTATGCAACTTCCAGCGACTATCTTCCTTCCTGTTTTTTGCGTTGTATGTATGTAACTTTAGTCTTAGAAAAAAGGATAATCTGGTGCACTAAGCTTTTGATTTGAAATCGCGCGTAAAGAAAAGTATGTATACTTACCTAAAAGCAGAGGAAACACGGGCAATTCCACCGGTTTTTCTGGTGCACCAACCATAACAAGCTTACCATGAGATTTCATTAACATAAGCAATGGAAGAATTGGGTGCACTGCAGAAACAGTGTCGATGATCCCATCTAATGAGCTCGTTGCAGCCTGTTCGTATATATAAAATGAATAAACGGAAGGTTAGCCCCCATAACGACTTAAGCTTTTAGATGATATTGTCACACACTTGAGCAGGGGACAAGAGCAGATAGGGGCATGTTGAAGACACGATCAATTAAACAAAAGAGATATAATTCAAATCTAGAATGTCTTAAGTAGTTATATTCACCTTCATCTGCTCAGGATCGCGGCTGATCAAGAAAGAGTCAGCGCCCAAACGCTCAATTGCTTCTTGCTTCTTACTAGCAGAGGTACTAATGACAGTAACTTTGGTACCAAACGCCTTAGCGAATTTCACAGCCATATGTCCGAGCCCTCCAAGGCCAACGACACCAATGTGCATTCCAGGCTTATCCAGACCAAAATATTTCAACGGACTATACGTTGTGATCCCTGCACATAACAGGGGAGCAGCATCCATTGACAAGTTTTCAGGCCAGCGTACCACAAAGTGCTCATCAGATACCATGATATCGGAGTAACCTCCAAACGTGAGGGTTCCGTCTTGGCTATAGCCATTGTAGGTAGGAATCTGATCAGGGCAGTAATTCTCAAGATCAGCGCTACAATTCTCACATTTTCGACATGATCCTACCATACATCCAACACCTACTTTGTCTCCAACCTTAAATTTTTCCACCTTGCTACCAACCTCGGTTACAACGCCAACAACCTCATGCCTGCAATAACATTTGAAATTAGTTACAACATTCTGCTAAACTTTAACATGTCCCAACAACTTAGGATTTACAAAGGTATCAAAAGCTCAAAACAGCTAGCTAATTTTTTGGGAACCCGTGGACAAGGTAAATCACACTTCTATGCAATAGCTCATAAACCACACAGAAAATGTAAATAACACTAGACAAGCCTCGTCTGACAAGCTCAACTCAAAAGGACGCCCCTCTATCATGAAAGTCAGTCTTGAAATGGCCAAAAATAGATTAAGAACCAAATCAAAATTGCTTTCATACCCAAACTATAATGTGAAAACACTCTAAGAAAAAAAGACATTTAGTAGCAATAGATATCCTTTTCATGTCGCAAAAATATTTATCAGCAATTTGAAAATGTCATTGTCGTTAAAGTCTTTAGCGGCTTTTATATAGAATGCTACAATAGAACAACAACAACATACTCCAGTGGAATCTCACAAGTGAGATTAGTGTAGTCAGACTTTATCAGAGAAGATTTTCAGAAAACTAAAGATTCTAACAATTGAACAAAAAAAAAGATGTAAATATTTTTTTCACCAAAACTAAAAGAAAATAAACAAGAGATTAAATTAATTTACCCAGGCACAATGGGGTACTTGCTATTACCCCATTCATTTTTGAGTTGATGAAGATCAGAATGACAAATTCCACAGTACAAAACTTTAAATTGTACATCTTTTTCACCTGTCACCCTGCAAACATTAATACAAATAAATAAACAAAATAAAACAAAATTTGAATATTTTTTTTTCAAAATTTCAAGAATTGAAAAAAAAATTTGTACCTTCTTGAAAAATTGAAAGGAGAAAGTACCCCAGAAGTGTCTCTGGCTGCCCATCCAAATGCCTTAATTGGGTGTTCATTTTCATAAGATTTTGCCATTTTAAGTCGATTTTTTTTTAATGTTTGGAAAATAAAAATAATTTTTTTTTGAAAAATAAAAATATTAAGATGGATGATATAAAAGTGTGTGTTGTGATCCCTATTTGTAGGAATTTGAGTGAAAAATAGTGACGTGATGGATGAGGTGGAATAATTAATTAATTTTAATTACTTGAACAAATTGGATTTTGACTACTATTTTGTTTCGGTGGATAGGTGTAGAACATTCTTCAGTCCAAATTTGCAGGACTTTTTAGGAAAAGAATTATTTTCTAAAATATAATTTTGGAATGCAAAATTAATTACTCAAATCTTAAATATAAATATAAATTAATCAAATTTAAAATGCTCTAGAGATATCGGATGAAAATGACAAAGTTTGTCGGTTCATATAATTTTGAACTTCGAGAAAAAATGATTTTTGTTAAGAAAGATAATATTTTCTTTAAAAAATATAATATTTTTTGGTGTCCAATCAACAATAATATACTCAGTAAAATTTCGTAAGTATGGTGTGAGGAGGATAAAATGCACACAGATCTTATCACTACCTCATAGAAATACATAGAGTGTTTTCGGAACACCTTCAACCCAAATATATCAACCCCCAAAGCAGAAAATACTAGATACAAAAATGATTATAGTGGAAATCAATTGGAAACTCATAAATACAATAAAAATTTCAAAATAAATGACGGCTAATAACGACATAATATATAATAAACGACCAATAATAACACAATATATAATAACATGACTAATCGTACAAACCAACTATATCATGAGATAAGACATCAATCTACCCCTACTACTAACATTCTATCCTAATATGCAATCTCAATTTTTTTCTATCTACGATCATGTCCTCGATAATATGAAGTCGCGCCATAGATTTTGCCATGATATCATATAAAATTGAATTTTGAAACTTTTTTCGCTTTTCCTTTTGGTTGTTGCGTAACATTTTTCTAATTTATTATATTACGAGAATATAACAAAAATCGAAAAATGTGAAACGATAACGATCATACAGATACATAATTATTTTTTTCCTTAAATTGCATTAAAAAGAAAAAGAAAAAAAATTCTATAAAAGCTTTTAAATGTGAAAATCTAAAGTTAAATATAGTGGCTAAAGAAGATCCACGTAGATAATGTGAAAAGCATAATTTAAAAAAAGGGAAAAGAATATTATTTGAAATTTGGACCAATTAATAGTTGCAATTTTTCGACGTATTCCCACTCTTTTTCTCGATTTATTTTCCTTTTATTTGTATTTTTTAAGAGGAAAAAAAGAAGAAGACAAATTGTGATAACACGTAAAGGATAAAAATTTATTCATATTCAATATTTAAATTTAATTATAAATAATTATTTATTCATATTTGATATTTAAAACGTATTTTATATTTACATAAATATTTAATTCTTGTGAAGAAAGTCTTTATTTGCATTTAATATTTTGCATAAAATCAGACTAATTAACTGTAACAATCAAAAATTGATAATCATGGATTGTGCTAGATTTTTCCTTTTCTTTTTCCTTTTGATTTCACATTTGAAAATATTAATAACTTTTTAGAATCGTGAATGTATATAACTTTTGTTCCATTCGAACAGAATTAGTCACACATATTTTTTAGAAAAATTATGAATTAATATATAAATCATTTATTAGATCGACATAAATGGATTCACAAATTTGAGTTCAAACAGAATCAATCACATATATGTCGAAATCATTCATGGTCTACACACTTTAAAGTCAGGATAATCTTGAATTTCTATATTATGATTCGTACATTTCAAAAAAAAAAAAAAAAAGGAAGTTGATGTCTACAATGGAGAAACTATGAGTGTCATCTATTAGGTCATAACAAATAAACAAAATTTGAACTAAAAAAGAATCAGTTACACATATTTCGAAATCAT
This sequence comes from Solanum rostratum, assembly GCA_029948455.1. NCBI lineage: Eukaryota > Viridiplantae > Streptophyta > Magnoliopsida > Solanales > Solanaceae > Solanum > Solanum rostratum. Next base: position 1,458,637 of record CM057053.1, on the reverse strand, counting down.
TCATGGGCTACACGCTAAAAAGTCAAGATAATCTTGAATTTCTATTTTGTAACTTGTACAACACCCCCCCCCCCGCCCCCCCCCCCCCCCCCCCCCAAAAAAAAGTTGATCTCTACGATAGAGAAACTATGAGTATCAACTATTAGGTCGTCATAAATAAACAAAATTTGGACTCAAACAGAGTCGATCACACATATTTCAAAAAAAATCATAGACTAATATCCATAAAAAGTCAAGATAGTTCCAAATTCTTATTTTGTGACTCATACGCTAGAAAATAATTGATGTCTGCCACACAAAAAAATTGTGAGCATCATTTACTAGAAACATATACTAGAAACTTCATGAACAAATATGCATAAAAAATCGAAATAATCTTGAATTTATATTTATAATCTATATATTTTAAAAATATGACGTGCCACCAAAAAGCTATGAATATCATTTACTATGAAATTATCACATTTCCTTGCGTACTAAGCATTTCTAGTCACATTAAAAAAAAAGTCAAACAAGAAGGTAAAATATCATACACCTGTTTAGCTCCTTATGGAGTATAGTGACATTTGTTGAATTTTCCTATTAAAAAATCACTTAAAATAAAACTTTCGAAAATAAATTTGTAAAACAAATTTTTTTTTGTAGAATAACAAAATTTTGTGGAAATAATAATAAATATAAAGCTTTTAGTAAATTCCCAAAAACTCTAAAATTAAATTAGTAATGAAAAATAGAAATAATACTGAAAAAAGATGTCCGAGTTTACAAAATTGTTGATGTGCTCTTAAGGAATTTAATCCTTGTGAATTATTTCCTTCCAGGACAAGACAAATATACTTGTTAAAGAAGTAGTGGAATTTAATCACGTGTTATGTTAAGTTTGTATTGTTACTCCATATTTGAGGAGACATAGTTTTAAAAAGATTAAAAATACATTTCAATTAACTCAATGTTGAATGTGCTTTGTCGGATATCATATGAACATGGGCGGACCTAGGGAGGGGGAAAGGGTCCCTCGGCGAAAAATTATATTGTATATATAAGGTAAATTTTCTATATTTTTGTATATATATTAAACTTGAACCTCTCAAATCCCACTTAAAGCATTATTTTTAGCTTCTCTTAATTATTACTTTGGGATTGTATTTTGTTGGTTTATTCACATATTTATACTTTTATCTTTCGAACCCCCTGGATTTTGTATTTTGTTAGTTTATTCCCACATTTATATTTTTATAGTTCAAACCCCCTGAGTTAAAATCCTGGATCAGTCATTGCGTTTTATGCATTTAACTATTCAAGTGATATATACCGATAAGAATTGTGATTAGTAATGAGTATCCCTTCATTCTTAATCAGAGATCTCAAATTCAGGTACGGAGCCATCTTAATGACCCCCACAATGTGAAATTTCTAAGCGTGAATCCAGATTTAATCGCGTCCAAATATACGGATACTAAACACTGGATAGTAACCATGCAAAAAACCGTTAAATAACATCATCAGTACAAACCAGTACCTATTATCATGTCATATAAAATGGAAAATAAGAGTAGTAAGAAAGAAAGATATGTAATTCCCTCATGAACACAACCATTTTTTCTTGCATAAAATACAAACACACAACAAGAACAACATGTCTCCATATTAACTCTTGTTCAAAGTATTGCCAATGTCAAGCACAAATCGATACTTTACATCCGATTTCACAAGACGCTCCAACGCTGTATTCACATACTCCATTGGCACCACTTCAACATCTGGTGTTATGTTATGCTTTGCCGCGAAATTTACCATCTCTTGCATCTCTTTCACCCCTCCTGTCGAACTCCCTGCCACTAGTTTCCGTCCTGTTGTAATTTCCACATTGTATATATACACACTTGAGTCATTGATTACATCACATGCAAATGTTAGAAACGAAGAACAAGGTAGTATACTAAAACTACCTGAAAGCAAGGGAAATACAGGCAACTCTAGTGGTTTTTCAGGCGCGCCAACCATCACAAGCTTCCCATTAGTTTTCAACAAATTAAGCAGAGGAGAAATAGGGTGAACTGCAGAGACAGTGTCAATGATGCCATCAAGTGAGCCCCTTGCAGCCTGGTAACGAAAATTAGCATTACTATTCTTATGTCACATGACTCAACAACAACAACAACATACTCAGTGAAATCTCACAAGTGGGGTCTGGGGAGGATAAGATGTACGCAGACCTTACCACTAGGTAGAGAGGCTGTTTCCTGGAAACCCTCGTCACAAAAACCCATCAGCAGAATAAGCTAGATTTATGTCACATGACTCGCGTCATAAAAATGGAAGTTGAAGCATAAAAGATTGATGCATGAGCATGACTAACCTGCATTTGGTCAGGGTCGCGACTGACCAAAAATGAATCCGCGCCTAAACGCTCAATTGCCTCGTCTTTCTTACTAAGAGATGTACTAATGACAGTAACTTTGGTACCAAACGCCTTTGCAAATTTCACAGCCATATGTCCAAGTCCACCAAGGCCAACAACACCAATGTGCATTCCAGGCTTGTCAAGTCCATAATATTTCAAAGGGCTATAAGTTGTGACCCCTGCACATAACAGGGGAGCAGCTTCCATGGCCAAATTCTCGGGCCAACGAACAACAAAATGTTCATCGACAACCATGAGATCGGAGTAACCTCCATGAGTGATGGTTCCATCGGAGTAAGTACCATTCGATGTCAAGGTCTGACCGGGACAGTAGTTCTCAAGATAGTTGACACAATTTTCACATTCGCGACATGATCCTACTAGATATCCAACGCCTATTTTGTCTCCAACATTAAACTTGTCTACCTTGTTACCAACCTCAGTTACCACTCCAGCTATTTCATGCCTGAAAAATCAATTGAGATTGACATAATTTTGTTAATCAATTTCACTGAACATTTGGCTACACATTTCTTGGTTGATAATACAATACATAATTAACTTACTATCCCTATGCAAGTTGATTCTGAGATGATCATTCAACTAATCGTTAATTATTTCAAAAAGTACAACTATTAGTAAATGAGTGAGCATATGCGAAATCGACCAGCCTCGTAACCCCTCCAATTTCCACTTGCATAATCTTCTTGAGGTTCAAAATTGTTTACTATCATGTAGGGGCGGCAAAATTAGACCCAACTCGTTGAAGTTGGGGCGGGTTAATAACCGGCTCATTTATCAACTCAACTCATCTCAACCCAACGCATTTAAATTTGGTTAATATGCAACTCGAATTGACTCAAGTAGAGATTTTTTATCAAAATATTTTTAAATTTTTTTTTTAATTTGATACATTTTATATAAGCTAGAATAAAGAAAAATGTAACTTAATGAAGCAATAAAATATTGAAAAAGAACAAATAAAATAAATAAAAGCTAGTAAAAGTTGGGTCTTCACCCACTCTATTACCCATTACTCAACCCGTATTTGACCCAACTCATTTGATCCAAGCAAATTCGGGTTAGGTTGGGTCTTGATCCATTATGACCTGCTCAAATTTGACCCAACCCGTCCAGTTGTCACCCCTAACTACATAAGGCAAATCTATGTTACCTAGACCCTTTAAAAATACTGCAACACAGTATCGAATCATGTAGAATTCGATACACAAAATCAGAACTATGTTTGAAGAGTCTAAACAACATAGGTCGAAACAAACAACAGAAGGAAAAAGTAAACCAGAGTAGGATTTACTATCTTTTTTCCCCACAAATATCAATATGTTTAATTTGTACTATTTCTGACAATTTATTAAGTGTCAGAGTCAGAAATTTTAATAAGATTTTTTTTTAAAAAAATGCTAGAAATTCAACACTTTTTGTACATATATGCACAAATTTTTGTTACCTATTAATATAAGCATAGTAAAATAATTCAACTATAAATAAAAAAGAGTAAACTTGCCCTGGTATAATGGGATATTTAGTGATGCCCCATTCATTCTTGATCTGATGAAGATCAGTATGACAAATTCCACAGTACATAACTTTGAACTGCACATCCTTTTCGCCAGTCACCCTGCGCACATCTCAATTCAAATTAAATCTTAATAATAACGTATTCAATGTAACTTCACGAGTCGAAGAAATTAATAATTTTGTACCTTCTCGAAAAATTGTAAGGAGAAAGAACCCCAGAAGTGTCTCTAGCTGCCCATCCAAATGCCTTAATTGGGTGTTCATTTTCATAAGATTTTGCCATTTTTCTCTATTTCTTTTTGGTGATTCTTGATTTTTGAATAGTGTACTATATAGTTGCAATAATAAGAAAGAGAAAAAGCAATATTATTGGATTACTAGGAAAAAGAAGTGGTTGTTATTACTTCATATAAATAATATGCCTTTTGAATGCTAGTAATCGCATGGGTCGAATCGAATTTGAACGGATTAAAAATAAATTGAGCTTATTATAATTTATCTATAACGATATGAGTTAAAAAAAAAAGGATTGAGCAAGATTTTGATTTTATATTTTAAATTTTTAATCTAAAATCGTTATTTTGTATTTAAAAATAATTATTTAAATTTACATTAACTTCTTAAAATAGTGAGCGAGTCATTTTCTATACAACAATAATTAGGTAATTGAGAATAAATGGAATGTTGACCCTACTAGCTGAGCAAAATATCTTAAGATTATATTGTTCATATAAAAATAAAATTATTTCTTAGGTATATATATATATATAGATATTAAATCTCATTAGTTTTTTTTATATCTAATTAATTCCTTAATTTGAAGTCTAATTTCTATTCACTTAATAAAAATTTCGACTCCAATTATATAGAATTGGTCTAACATGCGATGGTTGTTGATTGAAAATAAATATTTGGCCAACTTAATATCAAAAGGAAAATAAAATAGAAAAACAAAATAATAAAAAAGTAATAACAACAATACTAATAAAAAAACTAGACTATGATAATAAAGCATTATTCTCGAGATAGCATCCATTCCATTCAAAAAAATAAAAAAAAAATTAAATATGAGAATTAAAAAAAAGTATGACTACTATAAATAAATAAATAAAATGAAGGTGTATAATTTCCCTATTTTTCCGATGGTTTTGTAGGGCCTTCGAGACGAATATAATCATACATGAGTCCAGAAAACGGTCCGTAAACTGATGCTTGCTTCAAATATATTATATTTTCACCAATGTGAAGTTGACTTCCTGGAAATTCAATATTGAAAATCATATATAGTCCATGAATTCCATGTCTTGCTATTGCATTACTTGTCCCAATTGGTGAACTATCAAACCATGGCCTTGGTTTTGATGGATTATTTATCCACACCTATAAATATAAAAAATTTAAGAAAAAAAAATATATATTAACTTTATGTTATGAAGATGTAAAGGACAACAAATTGAAGAAAATAAAAAGTTTAGTTATTATTTTAATCGATTTATAGCAGGTTACTTAACATTTTTATCATGCATATTACTCCCTTCGTCTATTTTTACTTGTTCACTATACTATTTAGAATATCCAATAATACTTGTCCAATGTATATATTCAAATGGTGATTTGGTAAAATTATCCCTATCGTTTACTACTTATTAATACCTGTGTCAAGTCAATAATGGACAATTATTGTTGGACGAACGAAATATAATTTAAAGCATATTTAGCTTTTAATTATTTGAAATGTGCACATTTGACATTCCTACTGAGAATTCACAAATTTCTAGAATTATTAACCACTATACAATTTACTAGGGTAATTAATATACATCTAAAAGTAGTCCAAATATAATACATTTTCTAAATAAAATGGATCAATAACACACATTTTAACTATCACAAGAATCAAAATCAGAATTAATCAGCGACCAAAAGTACACTATCATTCCTATAAGGCATTACTTTATTACGTATTTTTCTTACTCTCTGAGTACGTAAAACGTAAACTCGTTTAATATTTGATTTTCTCAAAAAATAAAAGATTAATTTTTTTTCTTGATGTAAATTAATGAGAGTAGAGATGAAGGTTTCTTACTAGCAAATGTGCATAAGATGCAGAAGCCAAAGCTATATGAAGATGATAAGTGCCAATAGAATCCACATTTTTAACATCAAAAACAATTTGCCATGTTGTTGCTGAAAAACTCCCATCTTTATTTCTCCTGCAATTAAAAATATAAAAAAAAAAATTATTATTATAAGTGATTATTAAAAAAAAATAAAATTAGACTTATAAATAATCAAAGAAACATTAATTAATTACCTGTTTACATGGGCAAAAAACCAATCTTTTCGAAAATCACTAACACCAACTTTGTACACTAAATCTCCATTAGGGTATAAATCAGTGTAACGAGCCCATAAACCATATTGTCTAAACCTGTAATTAGAAAGAAAAAAAAGACGGTCCGATCATCAATACATAAAATATCTCGTGTTCATGCAAGGTCTAGGGAATTATGAATCGTAGCATCTCAACAAGTGATGTAACCAGTCTACCCTAATGCAAGTATTAGTGACTGCTTCTAACAAATTCGAACTCGTTGTATGTAGATTAAGATTAGGATTGCTTTAATTAATTGAAACTTACTTGTGTACAGTAGTGTTAGTGTATAAATAATTTTGAAGACCAGGCAATGGATCAGGTATAAAAAATTCAGCAGCAGTTCTATCTGCAAATCCAATTTCCCATAAAGGTGGACCATTTCTTGGAGCTTCAAAAATTAATTGACCTAAATTTGTATCCTTTCCTGCACCAAAATTAAAAAATAATTTTTTTTACAAATTAGTTGTATATTATATGGCGCTTTTTCTTTTTTAATTAATTAAGAAAAAAGAAAGATTTTTTTACAAAATTCTTTAACGTTAAATAGAGGTAGAGGCAGAGGTAGAGGTAGAACAGAAGAAGCACGATTTCAACATGAGTCCAAACATTGTATTATTTAATATATACAAATTGTTGTCTTTGACCGTAGAAACATGATTTCATATTTAAGTTCAGAAACTCTAAGTATACCGTTGACACGTGTCAAAAGTCTACCTTCTTTTTCTTCTTCTTAAACTTCATGTTCACTTAATTTAATATCTCGTCATATAATACGAAGCAGAGATAATACCTTGTGTGACGAGCACATTAGAAGAGAACTCGTAATTTCCCATAACTCCAGGGACCCAAGAATACAATCCATAACTTCCAGGTCTAACATTATTTATCTTGAAGTTACCAGAATCATCAGTTTGAGTCCAAAATTGATAACCCTGTCAATAATAAATAAATAAATAAATAAATAAATAAAACAATATACTTAATTAAGATTATAAAATATAACCTTAAAAAAACATTAATTACCTTAGTATCACTTTGCCAAGATCCAGCAAGTCCACGTTCAGCAAGTCCAATATATGCATTTAATGCAGGAAAAACATCTTTATTTATGTACCTAAAAAAACATTTATTAATTTATAAATTATCTAACTTATATACCTCGACAATAAGAAATTATACGTACATATTTAGTATCAAATATCCAATAATTTTAAGTACAACGGCGGGCATATTTGGAATATCGAATAAGTAATGGATATTTTTGACTCTTTTTCGTTCTTTAAATTACTAATGTATACATGTTAAACTCGATTTTAATTAAATTACTTATTAATTATAGAATAAAATAAATTAATAATTACCAATCATGAACCATTAATTGACCACTAACTGAGCCACGTTGATTTGCATGGAGATAATCTGGTGATGCAGGAAAATCATAGGGCCATTTTTTTGTTTCTTCATTCATCTGCAAAATTAATTGACAAAATTTTGAATAAATATTTAATTAACTAAAATTAACAATCAATAAAAAAAATTACCTCAATACACAACTTATTTTTACAATATTCTCTAAAATTTCCTACCATTTGAAAAAAAAACTATAAAAATTCATATTTTCTCCTATTTTCTGATATATGCATTGTATCGGTGCGACACATCATTTTACGTGATGCATTTGTCGGATGCATCAGTCGCATGATGAATCAGGACGCTGGATACATTATTTTACGTGATATATCAATCGGATACAGGACATACGTGGTGTATTCAGATTCCATCAAATTTAAGGAATTTTTGTAATTTAAAAAAAAAAGAAGATAAAATATAATTAGCTCTTGACGGTATATGATTTGTGTAATCCATAATTAATTAATTACCTGTCTTTTAGCATCTTCCCAAAGAATGGTATGATCATTGCTAGAATCTGAATTAACATAGAAAAAAACAGGTCCAAAAACTTTAGTCCATGCCTCTCCATTTGTTAATGAAACTCCCAATTGTGGCCCTGCATAATGCCCACTAAAAAATACCTGTAGAAAATAAAAATGTAAATTGCTCAAACATTTATAATAATAATAACAATAATAATAATAATAATAATAATAATAATAATCTCGCTTACAAGGCTGCTACTAATTAAACACAAGTTCTCACGAGTAGGATGTGAAGAGGATAGGATATACAGACATTATCTTTATTTTTGTGGGGACAGATAGACTAATTCTGATCGATGAATCTCGAGTCAAAAAAAGTGAAATCAAAGTATTATTCAAAAGAAAATAACAACAATAGAATAGCAAGACTAACATAGCAAGTTTTCAATTGTATATTGAATGTATAAATGATTGATATACTATCAGTGTACACAAATCAAACAAATATTTTTCTTTGTATACAAAAGACTATTTCTGATAGACTCTCGAGTCAAAAGAAGTGAAATGGAAGTAGGAGTCAAAAGAGAATAATGACAATAGAATTGCAAGATGAACGGAGCAAGTTTCATTTTTCCAACAAGAACGTCCGGTTGTATATTGATTGTATAAAAGTTTGTTATACTGTCAGCATATACAAATTAAACACATTTTTCGTTGTATTTAAAAGATATATATATACTTACAGCCATAGATGTTGGTCCAACATGAGATGTAAGATCTTGCTTCATAGGTCCACCATTACAATATTCATAACTTGGTGATATTACCCAAAACCCCATGTGTGGAGTATCACTTATCCATCCATGTACCTTAATATTTCTAACATCATCTGAATATTGGTATTTGTCATCAACCTAAAAAGGTAAAAATAACATAAAAGATGTTGTATACATGCTATTCGTATAAATCTTGATCATATCAGACTTGACATGAATAAAAGATGTTGTATACACGCTATTCATATAAAACTCGATCATATCAGACTTGACGCAGGTAAAAGATATTATATACACGCTATTCGTATAAAACTCGATCATATCAGACTTAACACAAGTAAAATATGTTGTATATACGTTACTCCTACAAATCTTGATTATATCAGATCTGACACAAGTTAAAGATGTTGTATACATGTTATTCATACAAAACTCGATCATATCAGACTTGATACAAGTAAAAGATGTTGTATACACAATATTCGTGCAAAAATCGATCATATCAGACTTGACACAAGTAAAAAATGTTGTATACATGCTATTCGTGCAAAACTCGATCATCTCAGACTTGACATGTACGTTTTCCATTATCAGTGCTTAGAATATAAACTCGATAAAATATTGTTACCTCATCTTTGAGTCTAGGGTTTGATGGATTTGTAAGTTTAACAGCTTCTTTAAAATCAAGTGTTTGGCCACTTGCACGATCCTCTTCTGTTGGCATTACTCTTTGTCTATCGTCTGATATTGCCATAAAATGAAACCTAATAATAAAAATTTAAAAATAAAAAATTTTTAAGCGATTTTCGAGAAAAAAATTGAATTTACTTGTCGGAAATGTTTATGACAATTTAACACGTTATAATAAAAGTGATATAGAGGAGAAAAACATCTGACATGAAAAGACAATTCTCGAATACTATAATATATTGAATATATAACATAATATAATATAAATTTGGCTCTAGAAACGATAATAAAATATCGTTATAGAGGATTAAATAAGTCGAACTAAATTTCATGAATTTTTTTTAAGGCATTATATTAAAAATTAATAATTGAGGAGTAATAAATTAATAAAACTAATTATAGAGTATTAATAATAAACTTACAATGATTTGCTGAGCTTAATAGCAATTCTAGCTTCATCCAAATTTATAGCTGGCCATCCTTTTAAATGTTCAAATATTCCATATGAATAAAATCCAGAACTCCCACGTAGCATCACATACCTATATATATTTATTTTTACAACATAAATCAACATTTTTTCGTATAATAATTCATGACAGTTCAGTGCACAAAGTATTTAATATTTACATAGAGTTAGAGAACATGTCACATAATTCCAAGGGATAGTAGACAGTCTATGCAAACATTATTGACTGCTTCCACAGCTCGATATGTCACGGAGAGATAACTTTACAATTGCTCACATGCTCCTGGCCCTTCTCCTTCTTCTTTTTTTCATATAATAATTCACAACAGTCCAGTATACAAAATATTTAGTATTTATATAGAATCTGAGTATAGGTCACATAATTCCAAGCGATATAAAGTAGATCGTCTACTCTAATGCAAGCATTAGTGACTGTTTTCACGGCTCGATATGTCACAAAGAGACAAATTTACCACTTCTTCTTCTTCATTTTTTTCATATACTAATTAATGTTAGTCCAATACACAAAACATTTAGCATATACACAAAGTCCGATAAAAGGTCAGATAATTTCACCGAATATAAAGTAGACAGTCTACACTAATGCAAGAGTCAATGACTACTTCCACGGTTCGATACGTCATACAGAAATAATTTTACCATTGCTCACATGCTCCCGACCCTCTTAGCATTTTTTTTCCATATAATTTCAATATACTATATTATAAAAAGAAATGTTAATTAATTTTTCAAAATAGAATCTCACCTTTTGTCAACATTTAGAGGAGGATTATTACCATTCAAAGGATCATGTATTTTTTGGAAAGAAACTTCAACTTTGTTAACATCTTGTGCTATCACACTAAATTTTGAAGCAATAAGCCTGCCAGAAAATCAATAAAAATTACACATAAAATTCTTTTTTTAAAAAAAAAATGTAATTAAATAAGAAAATTAAATTATTTAAAGGGAAAAAAATAAAAAAAAAAAAGACTTACGTGTCAAATTTACCATTCCACACAGTATCCCAATATCTGCAGTTGTAATTAATATAATAAAAACCAAATAAATTAATTACTGAATAATATATATATATATATATATATATATTGAAAATAAAATAAAAAAATTTATAACTTACCCCCTTTGTGTTTCTTGTAAGGGTTCAAGAAGATTATCAATACCATTATATTTAACTCCAAAAATTGCACCACTAGGATTAGTTAGAGAAATTTGCACAATGCCATTATTAATTACCACCTAATAAAATAAGTAAAAAATATATTTAATTATCGAATAATATAATATTTATTTGATTATCAAAATAATAACGATGTTACATAAATTAAAACGATTAAATCGAAATAAATGGAGGAATTTTTACATAACGACTTGTTACTGTCAATGTGACAGGAGGAGAAAGTTGTTGCAATTTGGGATTATCTTTGGTTGAAATATTCCTGTAATTTAATTACAAGAGAAAAACTTAAAAATAAAATATAATATGTATATATAAAATAATAAATAAATAGTTAATCGTCGTCTAATTATTTTTTAATTTTATGTTACGTACCTTGATCCATTGATAAGCAAGAAAAATTGGAAAATAATAGCAACGCAATACAAAAATATTTTCCCCATATTTTCAACACTGCAATTAATTAAAAAAAATAATATTAGAGAAAATCCACAAATATTATCATATATCATGCATGAAATAAAAAAAAAAATAGTTCGAAATATGGATTCGAACCCTTTACTGAATATGAAATCATCTTTATTAAAAAGTATTTCACCTCTAACTGATATGAGTTTAATTAAGAGTCCTTAATATGGGGTTCGATTATCGGTTGGAAAATTTGAAAAAAAATAACAATATACACTTTACCACCTATTAAGTAACGTAGCTATATTGATTCAAGAGTATCGAAAAATTAAAATAGATATATATACTACTAAAGTTCTGAACATTCTTCGCAAACTTTCTAACTTCATCACTGAATATTTATGTATTATCGATACACAAAATTTATATATTGTAGTTTAAATTCTAAACAAAAAAACCCAATAATTTTGAGAATTATAACAATAAAAGTAAGAAATAAAGAGAGGAAAAAGTTAATGAACCTTAAGACAAAACAATTCAGAATTTAACTACAAAACAATTCAATGAGTATTTATATAAATATATATAAGAGCTTATTTGCCATTAATATTTAATTAATACATTGTTAAGTAAAACTACGAACATATTCCTTATTTAATTTCTCCTAATTTAACTTAAGGTAATATGGATTTATTTATTTTTTACAGTAAAATGGAAAGTTGAAGTTTATTTATTTATTTATTTTTAGGAAAACCTCAGATAAATTATTAGTTTTTCTTTAAACACACGGCGGCTACATGAAGAAAAAAAAAACTTACCATAATTTTCAATTTATTTAGAGAATATTTGAATTTAATAAGTATAATTATGGTACTTACATCAATTCAATATTATACGATTAAAATTCAGATATTCAAAAAATATATTAAAAAAATTACAATTTACGAGATACAACTTTTTTGTCAATTTGATGATTTTTTTAAAAAAAATTAAAATATCAATCAAAATTCACATAGTTTGACTTTCGAGAAGCAAAATATGAGAATTAATTTGGGACGGAGAAAGTATAAGGAAATTCAGTTTATATTAGACTTCTTTAAATATAAATATATAACGATAAGAAAATTACATCAAACATGGAAAGATTTAATTTGTATTTTATTCTATTAATTTATCTTTCCTTAATCTTTTTTTAAATTTTTTTTTACATACCAAACATAGTGCTTTGTAGTACCCACAAATACCATATAGACAAACTTAATTCCAAAAAGCAAAAGGTTTGTCTTAATCAGAGATTTCAGATACGAGTCATGTGGACGAAGAAGAATTCCTTAGTTCATATGCTTCTGAACTTGTTGTCTGCCTATACGATGTTAATTCAAATTAATAAACAATTTGTTCAAGACATGAAACATAATATCATTTAATTTTAATGGTTCAAGATTAGTAGATTAATTGAAATAATTAAATATCAACTTTTTTAATATATCATTGGTATAACTAAAAGACTTCATCGTTCTATATCATCTAAAAGCTGAAGTCAAATAATAATTCCTTTCGATTAATTGTATTCATCTGAAGGACCTTCAAGACGAATATAATCATACATAACTCCTCTAAAAGACGATTCACCTCTAGTTTGTGTGAGATACATAATATTTGTTCCAATACTAAGGAGAGAACCAGGAACACTTATTGTATATAGCCTGTATATTCCATGTATACCATGTCTTGCTATCGCGTTATCCTTGCCAATCAACCCTGTCGTATAGTGAGGAGCATCCGTTTCTTGATCATTGAATCGAACCTAAAACATTGAAATGTACTCGTAATTAGTCAAAAAAATTATGAAATATATAACATGTGGAAATAACGTCCACTAGCCAATTTAGCCACTGTCATGGAGTTTCAAATTTCACAGATAAAATGCCAAATTTCCATACTTGCAATTCAGCTGAATTTGCTGAGGCCAATGCTAGTTGAAGAGTATAATTTGAGAATTCATCAACTTCTTCAAGACCAAATACAACTTGCCATGTTGTTGGTACATAAGTCTTGTTTCCATCATCACTGTATATATCACCAAAATCGAAATCAAGATTCTATAAAGTGTGTATTTGATACGACAAAAGTCATTTTCTAGCATTTGGTTATCACGAGAAAAAAGTCAACGGTCTCACCAGGAACTAGACAACACATAGATGCAAATTCTCTAGTCCTAGCCCCGAAATTCTTACTTCATTCACCATAGTTCCAGGCCCATAGGAATGACTTTATTTCTCCACATTTTACATGAATATTGACTAATTGTATCATACTAAGCACACTAATCAAGAACTTTCACTTATTATGTGACGGAAAAGTAATGATAAAAACTATGTCACTTATATTCTTCAAAAATATCGTAGGAGACATATGGGTGCAATAAGGGTGCAACAACATTTATATTACTTGGACTCATTCAAAAGTATCGCTGGCTACATGTCAGATCGTAGGATGTAACAACATTTTTGGAGATTCCGAGCAACACAAGATAAAAAGATGCTAAGGAAGTTGTATAACTTACTTGTAAAAATATCTGTTGACATGAGCAAAGAACCAATCTGTTTGATAGTTATTTAATCCAACAGTATACACCAAATCACCATAAGGGTATATCTCTGTATACCTATCCCATAATCCATATTGCCTATACCTGAAGAAAAAAACCAACAAATAAAATTTCTCAATAATGACAGCAACATCGGAAACAACCTATCTATCTGTATGAGGTAGTGGTAAGGTCTGCGTACATTTTACCCTCTTCAGACCCCACTTGCAGGATTTCACTGGGTATGTTGTTGTTGTTAATAACAACGACAACATATTCAGTATAGTAGGGTATTACATGCAAACATAGGGATGTTTCCGACCTTCGTCGGTTCAAGAAAGCAATATTTAAATGGATTTTTTGCTAACCTTTCTTCATTATGTACAACATATAATTGGTTTAAGAGTCTTGGTTGTGCATCAGGGATGAAGAATTCAGCAGCAGTCCTATCAGGAGTCCCAATTTCCCACAATGTTGGACCATTTCTTGGGGCATCATATATAAGATTTTCTAACCTTTGACTTGATCCTGTTATTTTTTATCCATAAAACATATTAGATATGTAGAAAGAATTTAGTATAACTATAACCAACAACAACAACATATCCAATGAAATCCCTCGAGTAAGGTCTAGGGAGGATAAAATGTACGCAGACCCTACTACTACCTCATACAGATAGAGAGGCTTAGTATAACTTATAAACAATCACTAAAATGTCAATGGGTACTAAGATCTCAGAAAGAGAGTCTTAGAGCAACAATAAAGTTTGAGACGTGGAATCGACTTGTGATACTTGCATCAGGACAGGCTATTTACGTTACATCCCTTAGGTATGACCTTACATGAACATGAGTTGTTTCATGCACCAACCAAACTTTTTAGGTACAAAAGATTTGAATCCATAATGGATATGAATATTGAACCATCAAATTTAGGTCATCATGGACTCTACTCGTTGCCTATGTTGCTTCACGCATATTGGATCCTCCAAAAATGTATTTCTTTTGGGGGTTTCAATACACACTGGACAACATTTTTGAAGAGTCTGAGCTACAATAGCTTGTCCATCCGTTTTAGGACAACAACTTATTTGCTCACCAAAGTCTAACAATCTAAGTTAAAAATAACATTGACTTTGAGATGTAGATGGATGAGTAATTAAAATATTACTCCCTCCAATTCTATTTATCAACATTGAAAAGCTTATAACATGTTTAATACGACAAGTTAAACTTCGTACTAGTTAAAACATAGAATGGAGGGGGTATTAGCTGACCTGGGTTGACAATGATGAACGAATCGTACATGTAATCTCCAGGAAATCCAGGGACCCAAGCATATAAGCTATAATTCCCTGGAATTACATTCTTGATCAAGAAATAACCCTCATTATCTGTTTGAGTCCAAAATTGATAAGCCTGAAAAATAAACATACAAAATGGCTAATTTTGCAATTCAATTACCAGATAGCAATTTGCAAAAATAGCCTAATTTAAAAATTAACCTTGCTTTCAAATTGCCAAGATCCAGCATTTCCAGGAGCAGCCAGTCCAATGTAAGCTGAGTTTGCTATGATTAGACTTTGGCTAGCAAAGCTACAACAACAAAAAAAAAAATTATAGCGTATCGATGAATCGTGTCACTTCTTTTCTTTAACGAATTATTTGAGGAAGTTTTGTGTTAAATGTACCTATCTCGGACGAGTAATCTGCCACTTACAATTCCACGTTGATCAGCTCGAGCAAAATTCTCCGAAAGAGGGAAACGATATGGCCAATTTTCAGTTTCTATGAACATCTGTTTGTAAAATTGAGTGAAAAAACAATTACTACCATATGTTTGCACTTATGGGGAAATTTACACAAATAGCCAGACAGATTTACTGTTTACGTATATTATATTACCTGTTCTTTTGCATCAGCCCATAGTGTGAGAGTGTCATGTTCATCAGGAGAAGGTGAGTTTAAATAGACAAGAACAGGTCCAAAAACTTTTCTCCATGGCTCTCCATCTCGAAATTGTAGTGCCAATCCTTCTCCGGCATAATGTGTACTAAAGAACATCTGTTACATAAGTTAAATAAGAATTGTGACTACTCGATAAATATTCACTCAAGGATTGACCACAACTCATAGTGATCATTCATCAAAGAACGACTCTGATTGGCAAAGGTTGATCTATTGAACGGTCAAGTCATACAGACCAACTAACCAAGAGGCAAGTATTTGTCCCATGACATCATAAGGTTTCGAAATTTCATGACATATATTTCATTCTCATTGAAAATATTTAAATACGTACACATGTCATGCATCTATTGATTTGATGTGAACACGTATAAGTTACTTACATTTAGATTTGTAGGGCCGGTATGAGAAGTAAGATCTTGTTTGACGGGCCCACCATGTCTAAACTCATTGGACGGCGTAATCATCCAAAACCCGGTTTGTGGAGTCGGGCTGATCCACCCATGGACCCGGTTATCTTTATTCTCACAAGAATATTGATATTTGTCATCAACCTAAAACACATAAATTTTCAAAAATAAATAAATAAATACAAATGATGTTTTAGTTTCAGATACATCCCTCAACGTTACGATATATCGCATCTTGATTTGGATACATCACTCAATGTCTCGATACATTGCGTGAAGTGATGCATTCATGTGATACATCCTGTGAAGTGATGTATCTGAGAATATGAGAGAGGGGGATTTTTGTAAACTTTTCAAATTATGGAGAATTTTAGAAAATATGATAAAAATAAATTGTATATTTAGATAATTTTTTCCGACTAAATATGAAATTTACCTCTCCTTTGATGAAAGAATTGGCTGGATTTGTAAGAAGAACAGCTTCTTTATAATCAAGTCTTTGGCCCGTTTCACGATCATGGGCCGTTGGCATGACCCGTTGTCGTTCATCTGAAATTGCCATATATTGGAACCTGGCCCAACAATGAAAATTATTAATTACTATAATTATTTTCAAAAAAAAAAAATTATAATGGGATGATTTCAAATAAATACAATAAATTAACTAGTTTACAATAAATATAGTCATGTTTTATTTACATAAAAAAATAGCCAAAAATCATAGAAATATACAGTGAATATACAATATAGTTGGACAGAAGTCATGGAAAGTATACATGGGTTATACAATATAGATTATTTATATATGAATTATCACCGAATATACATTATGATATGCTCAAAAACTGAATATAGCTTGACTGTACATGAAATCTACATGACTATATATACCTATATGACGAACGGCCATTTTCTTAGTCCCTAACAAAAGCATAATAAGACAAAAGGTTTTTAAAAAAAGAGCATTTTTAGAAAGAAAAAAAGGAAACCCCCCCCCCCCCCCTCCCCCCCACTCCCAAAAAAAAAGAAAAAGTAGCTCGACATGCAAAAGATTCTCGTATTAATGGCAAAGGGCTTCCCTTAGAGATGTGATAAGGACAATCTAGCGAAAAATCTTGTGTTAGCAGGGTCTAGCAAATGGTCTCACCTCGAGGGGCGTGATGAAGACAATCTACCCTAATACAAACATTAGTGAATATTTCCACGACTCAAATACGTGACGAATAGAATTTAAAATAGGATAAGGAAACACATACAAATTTTCCTTGAGCTTGAAGACTATTCTTCCTTGATAAACATCAATATCTGGCCATCCTTCTAAACGCTCCAAAATTCCATAACAATAAAATCCAGAAATTCCTCTCAATATTATAAACCTAAAAAAAAAAAGTTGAAAAATGAATATTGCATCTCTTAAATAAATTATTAAAAGATTAAATAACACTTAAAGAAAAGAAAAGAAAAATTATTACCTTTTGTCAATATTCATTGAAAGATGTGAGGAATTTGAATCCCAAGTCTTTGTGAATGAAAGTTCCACTTGATTTTCATTTTCCATAATAACCTTAAAATCTGTTGTATGAAGTCTGCGAATAATAGCAAATTCGATATAATTTTACGAGTGAAATCTGAAAAAAATAATGTGTATGTATAGGTTTTTCCTATAAATACTCAACTCAAAAAGATATTGTAGAAACAAGCAAAAAACAACAACAAGATTTATTTATTTATGTAATATTAAAAAATATCCAATTTTATCCCTTGTTGTACTTGGGAATAACTTATATTTTTGTTGGTAGTAAATTGTCTCGTATTTATCCTTATCACTAATGAAGCTCTATTGTGAAATGAATAAAAATTGCGTAAATTCTGTCTTTTTTTTTATCTCATGCTTTTCGTTGGTCAACAACAAACGAAATCTAGACTTTTTCACTACTCGTACAGGCTTGACGGAGTGAAGCTGTATTGAGGGAATCGATGTCTCAACTATATAAATTCACTTACTTCACACAATTAATCTTCTGGTCATGTCTTTTCCTCTTACTTTCTGTATGCAAAGATAGAGATGGAGTACTTGGGATCAGCAGAATTCTAAAACTGTGGAACCAATTGGTTTCACACAGGGAGAACAAGATCCAGAACAACGACCCCAACAGTTGAATACATGTGGCAAAATACTTCGCGAAAAAGGTAAGAACTTATCCATTTATTTTTCAAATTATAGTATCCAAAATAGTTCGCATGCACGTGAACTACGATTAATTTTATATATCTGACACTTGTTATCTCCCACCGGCACAGAAGTAAAGAGATTTTAATTGATGAAAACAAATTACTCAATCATGTTTTTGCCTTCATGAATTACATTTAAGAGTAAAAAAATTATAGAAATTAAATTGTATAAATATAAAGAACAAGAAAGACTTACTTATCAAAAATCCCTTCTTCTGCTGGTTTATTCCAAACAATATCCCAATACCTAATTTTATTTTCAAGTATAAAAAATAAAGTGAATATTATGAATTAAAAAAAAATAATGAAATAATAATTTTATTTTTTTTAAAAAAAAAAAAAACTTACCCTCTATTATCATCTTTATTTCCATCTTCCAATAAATTATCAATCCCATTGTATTTTATTCCAGTGATCATTCCATAAGGAACAGAAAAAGTAACTCTAAATAATCCATTATCCACCACAACCTTCAAAAGAAAAAAAAAATTGAATAATAAAAAAATATTATATCAATTTAAAATTAATTGGAAATTTACATGGCCCATTTTTCATATACTAAATAAAATTATTTAACAATTATGGAGAATTTTAGACTTTCTTTAAAATTCACACTTTTTCTCACATAGATATACAAGAAAAGAAATTCTATAATTAGAAAATTTTGAAATTAACATGGAAGAAAGGGGAAAATAGAAATAATTGCAATTTATAATCACAAAATATTGTGAAACTATAATTTTCAATCTTTTATATCTGATATTGCTCAAACTTTTCAAAAATCTCATCGAGTGGTTGTTTGATTCTCCAAAAATAGTGTATTTTTGAAGAATCTTCACAAGTAAGAGGTGAAAATGGGAATAATTGCAATTTATAATCACAAATGTGAAACTATAATTATCAATATATCTGATGTTGCTCGGACTTTTTAAAGATATTATCGGATATTTGTTTGATACTCCGAAAATTGGTACATTTTCAAAGAATCTTCACAAGTGCGACAATATTTTTGAAGTCCGTGCAACATAGATTTCAATACGACTTACTATTTTTCCTCTTTTTCTAGATTATTTTGAGAAAATAGTAAAATTGAAATCTTTAAAAAAAAAGAGGTTATAGAAGATTTTTACATAATCCTTCTGTGTTTGCATCAATTGCACTGGTGGAAAAGATTGCTGGTCTACTTCATTATTTTTCTTATATCCATTCCTGCAAAACAAATACCAATAATAAAAATAAAAATAAAAATAAAAAGCACAAAAAGTAAGAACTAAGTAATAAGAAACCTTGAAAATGATCGCGATATGATAGAATGAACGATATTTCTTTAATCTCGATCAGAAGTCTCATATCAACAACAATAATATATTTAGTAGAATCTCATAAGTGAGGTATCGAAACGGAAAAAATGTATGCAGACCTTAGTGTTACCTCATAAAGGTAAAGAAGTTATTTTCGAAAAAATCTCGTCTCAAAAATCA
The DNA here is from genome assembly GCA_029948455.1 of Solanum rostratum. Classification (NCBI taxonomy): domain Eukaryota; kingdom Viridiplantae; phylum Streptophyta; class Magnoliopsida; order Solanales; family Solanaceae; genus Solanum; species Solanum rostratum. The sequence continues at coordinate 1,438,218 of CM057053.1, read as the reverse complement.
AGCCCCATAAGCAAAAGAGATCAGAAGTCTCGTATCAAATTTCGAAAGAATGCATCCCCACTATATATATATATATATATATATAAAATAATTATTATCAAAAATAACTAAATTAAAAATTACTTATTTTTCAAGAAAATATTTTCCGAGTTCAAAAAGTTGGGAGCATATGACAAGTACCTAAAAAAAGTGAGATTCCTAATTCACGGGTTCTTATTTAACTTTCACTATTTTCTTCTTTGTCTTTTATCCAAAACCACCCGGCTATGTTAATTCAATAATAAACTTTTACATAATTTAATATTTTAAAAATACAAAAAGGTAAATATGAAAACAAAACCAATAAAATATACATAATTTGTCTAATTTATATATAAAATACAATTTTTTTTATCAAACAAAATACTCACTCCGTTTCATTTTATATAACACTTTTTTTGATTTGACATGATATTTCAGAAAAAAAAAACTCTTGAAAATTAAAATTTATGGTCTAAATGAAAATAAAAATTAAAATACCTTACCATAAATGTTTTAATTATAATAGGTGTAGTGCACATGTAAAATTTCAAAGTGGTTGAAGGAATTTTATTAAGAATGTTTTTCAAAAATAAGTTTTTTTTTTTTTATTTATTTATTTATTTTCAAAAAAGAAATGTTCACGAGATTGTATTGTGTGGTGTGAATAGTAAAACAAGAAGGTAGGAATTGGACAATGGAAAAAGATGACAAAGTTAGTTCATAATAAGTGTGAAAATGGCAAATTATTATACCAATTTTTGTTTTTTCCTATCACATTTTAAAACTTGACAAGTGTCATTCACTCAGATTTTTAAATAATATTTTAACAATAATAATGTATATAATATGGTCTCACGTTTGAAAAAGGTTGAGTTTATGTAGTTTCATAAGGTAGAATGATATTTTTCTGATAAATTTTTAGCTAAAAAAAATGAATTTTTAGTTTCATTTATAGAAGATCTTTTTTTTTTCTTTGTCAAAATTCATTTTGACTGTGAATTGAATCGCAAATTAAATGAAAAAAAAAGTAAATAAACTTGGGGGGAATGTAGATAAAAAGGTATATTCTTGGTAGGGGTCATATCCCCAAAGGGATCTTGGTATAAGTCTGAATTAATCGAATTTTAATATGAATTTTTTTTTTAAAAAAAAGTTTTATGTAAATACTAAACGAAATAATTTAGCTATCATCGTTCTTATTAAAACGATTCATTTTTGAGAATTTAATTAAGTAGCTTAGTGATAAACAAAGTGGACTAAAATTATAAGAAACACAAATTTAATTTTCATTATAGTATTTAATTTTCCTATTTTTCTAAAGTTTTGAGGACAGAGTCAGTGGCAGAATCAGAATTTCGACTAAGGAAAGTCAAAATTTAAAGAAGTAAAATCGTGCTATTTTTTATCTACCCAAAACGTGTAATTTTTCGACGAAGAAATGTTGGTCAACAACCCCCAAATGTATATGACTCCGCCACTCGACACAATCACACAATCTTTATAACCACAAATTGTATCAAATAACCAGTGACATAGTCGATGTACAGCTAGTCCCGACACCACGATTATTTAAACGACAAAAACACCAGCTCTCCAAGAATCACACAAAGTTGACAGGAACAAACATTAAAAACATAAAATTTTTTAGACAACTCTTAAATTAATTAATTAATGCAGGTCAAACAACTAATTAAATATAAAATTAAGGCAAAGTAAAGTAAAGAACACTAACTCTCTTGTTAATGTAGATTCAACCAGCAAAAAAAGTTGAAGCAAAACTCCCAATAATCCAAGAACAAAGCTGCATTCTTTCTTCTTCATTTTTTCACCTTTCTAAACAAAATTTTCACAAAACAAATATATATATATATAGATATATTAGTTAGAAAAAGAATGAATTTTCTCGAATTTAACGATAAAATAAATTGTAAGAAAGAAACAAAAAAATACCTCTATATTTGTGTGTGAATTGTGGAGAAGGCAAACACAAGAAGAAGCAAATGTTGAATGTTTTTTTGTTTTTTTAGTAAAAAAAAAAATTCTTGTTTTTTTTTTCTAAGGTGGGGTGGGGGGGGGGGGGGAGAGGGGTAAGCCAAAATTTTGATGGAAGGATTAATGTGAAAATTCAAAAGAGTAATAAAAGCGTTACAAAATTTGTTTGGAGAGTAAAATTGGATCTCATTTTCTTGGGTTTATATAGGGTGTATGTTTTTAAAATGGCTAATTTTAATTAATTTCATTAAAAATTTCTTTCTCTTTGAAGACTATTCATTATTAGTACTTCCTCTATTTAAAAAAAAAAAGATATAATTTAATTTAGCATGAATTTTAAGAATATAAAGAAGACTTTTTAATTTTGTGGTCATAAATTAAAGTTAAGTGAAATATACTAAAATATTTTTTAATCTTATGGCCTTAAATATGCAATGTAAAAAGTTGAAGTTAAAGTTTTGCCAAAAAAGAAAATGGATCATTCCTTTTTAAATTTTGAGGAAAAAAGAAAAAAGTCAAAGACCGTAGTATACTTACTTGGTTCATTTTTACTTGTCACTATTTCACTTATCAAGGTCAAGCTATATAAACTTTGACCACTATTTTAAGTTGTATTTTTTCATTTATTAATATGAGAAAGATTCTCACTTATAGCATTTTTTGTATAGTTTTCAATTATCTAAATTTTAGATTTCAAATATTAAGTTAACTACTTCAATTTAATTTTGAAGGTTAGTCAAATTAACCGCTAACGATGAAATAATGACAAGTAAAAGTTAAGTTGAGTCCTTAAAGAAACTTTTACCTTGTCATATTAATATTTATCCGATGATCTCTCTTTGTTTTCACTTAATTATCTTTGTTGAAAGGAGATTAAGGATATTAATTGAGCAATTTATGAATATTAATTGGAAAACAAGTATAAAGTAAATTTTAAGAAGTGTAACCATCCATTTGAATCTTTGTTTAAACTTTGTTCTTAGGATTAATCCAAATTCATGACACATATTATTCGCTTTAGATCTAGACTCACATAGATTTGTCTTTCGAAGCACGCGTACCACGTGAACTTGAACTACATATGAATTACAAAGCTGTTTACTTTCCTCCCTCGGCTCAGTTGGAGACTAACCTAAGATATCATGTACATCTCATTTTTAATTACATAATAATTCAAGAATTAATTAATCTTGCTTAACTCGCACTCTATCAGAACCGTCACATATATTTGGTTTTGGTAGTTAATTCTACTTATATTTAATAATGTAGTTGATAATTCAATTGTTTTGACAAATACTAAAAGTTTGGGGGTAGTTAGTTTTGTGGTTTACACATTTGACTATATTCACCTAAATAATAATATATGTTAGGACAATTAGCATAGGGACCAACATATGAATATTTAGTCCTGTCAAACTATGAAGAAAAAAAGGGAGGAAATTCGATACTTTCAAAGTGTAAAATCAAACTAGCACCACTTCCGTTTCAAAATATTTATCGTTATTTTTAAAAATATTTATCTTGAAATACTTGACATTTTTAATTCTAAAATAAAATTAGAGGATTTTTTAAAAAGAGTAAAATATTTGAAACATAACAAGGCAAAAAAAGTTATAGTTTGGTAAAATTATGATTCATAGCTATATATTACAAGAGAAAGACGAGCGAGATCGAGAGAGGATAAAGAATGAGAGAGGTGTATATGTATATCTGTCAAAGTATATGTGTATATTAGTCAAATAATTGTATATGTATAATAAATATACATATATATTTATATATATGACAAATGAAATTGAAAGAAAAGAGAAAGGCGAGCGAGCTCGAGATCGAAATCGAGAGAGGCAATTACATTTTAAAGGGAGGGGGAGTACATTTGTAACCATATTTTACGTCTAGAATTAGTACTAGAGTTTTTTTTCCTCCATAAAGACACATCAATATTAAAGTAGGATTTACTGGATTTTGCCAACCTCAACATTAATGTGAATTAATCTATATTTACATATTGATATTTTTAAACAAAATTAAGTAGTCATTTATAGCTCTTTCTGTTTCAAATTTACTCTCTCTCTTTCTTTTTTTTTTTTTTAGAGGGGGCGGTGTTCGTTTAATTACTTGAAGCACTAGCTAAATAAGAATAGAATTAAAAGGTTATCGTAAATTAAATAATCTCGTGATTAAAATTATCAATATGAGTAGGGGGCTTAAGCAAGAATTTATGTTATTCAAATTCAGTATTTTCGATACAGAGCATATATATGTATACATATGATAATCCATTAATATTTTCAATATTTTTTTATATCGAAACTCACATATTGTTAAGAACATTGTGTTTAATTAGTTATATTTATGATAGAATATTATAAGTCGAATATAATTAGTTTAAATTCTGAATTCGCTGCTCTTTAGAGATGTGCAAAAGAAGTAAAAGACGGGATAATATGAAGAGAAGAATAATTACCATGGGAAGTGGACTTTAAGTAAAACTTTTTTTAAGGATTTACTGGTTTGTTTCTAAGCAAGTTCTTGGTTTTGTAACAAACTAATTTGTGATTATTATGCATCTTAATTACATATAATACCAAATTTTTAAGAGCTTAAGATTAGCATGACACCTCGACAGAAACGAATTCAAAATTTAAATTTAGCATAATATATAAACATGTTTTTCAACTTGGCCCAATTGATATTTATGTCCTCTAATTTTGGATGTGCACAAGTAGATACTTAAATTTCTATAGAATTAAACAAACAGATTCATACATCCTATATCTTGAGATGACAAGTCCCGTATCGACAAAAACACATGAGAGATATTGGGTATATAAGTGAACAAATCTTACCTACTGGTGATGCGTTTTATATATAATTAAAATATTTATTTGCTAAATAAGACCAAAATTATGCAATTCAATTGATACAAATTGATAATTGAGAAGAGTATTTTTTTTAACTACTTAACATACATTGATAATCACACAAAATAAAAAAAAAATCATTTTTTTTCGTCAAAAATTAAATTAATTTATGAAAATTTGCAAATTGCAACCAGAACAAGAATTTTGTACTATTTAATATTCATTAAATAAATTAAATCAATTAGTACATTATCATTTCAAAACATTTTCGAGCAAAATTCCTCTTTGAATTTTTTTTTTTTTTGTTAATATTGAGGATATTTTAAAGCTTATTATTAATGATAAGAACATAAAACTGTAAATAAAATTATTTAATTTTAAATAATTCAAAATTATTTAATTTGTAACCTCATTAATTCTTTTCAACTTCTATACCAAATTTACCAGGCTCTTTATGTTCAATTTTTAGAAAAGTCAAACTCTATTGGTTATTAGGTCAAAAAACTTCATCGTCACTCTACTTAATTAAGAAATTTTGAAAATTGTGTCTAATTTTTTGTTTTTATAAAAATAATATCTACTTCGTTTTTATATTACTTGACCCGTATTGATACTATGCACCCCTTAAGAAAGCTTTTATTAGAGCTGTATTTTACTAAATTAACTTTAATTATGACGTTTTGACACTCTAAATTTAACTATTATTACTTTATGTAGTTATGAGAGGATTAATGTCGGATCTTCAAGGACAAATGATTGATTTACCTATTCATGAAAAATTATATTTCATAAATTGAATAAGTAATTGAAATAATTAATTATTTGAGGATTTTTCGCATATAACCATTCAAAAATATCTTAATTATGTTCTATAACTATAGTTTGAGTAATTACATTTCGTAACTATAGTTATGACAATATTTGTATCATTCCCGCAATATTTGTATACGTTTGTATAATTCGCTGTACAATTCGCAGTTATGCTATAGCGTTTCTATATTTTATTATACAATTTGTGCCCAACGTTTGTATGATTAGCTATACTATTCACAATGTTTGTATATTTTGCTATACAATTTGATTCGCGCACAGCGTTTGTATAAATCGTACAAATTATACAAAACTCAAACTGTAATTACAGCTAGATGTTTGCCGAGAGCTTAATTAATTCAAACTATATCTATATTAACTAATTAATTAGTATATATTTACTTATCCGTATAATTTTTCCTAATATGAGGCTAAATAATATGAATATGAAAAATCCTTTTTATAGAAGTATCCAAAAAGTGAATATAAAATGCACTTTTGTTGCTAAAACTCTGAGGGATAAAAAGTGCTAAAACAAAAAAGTTATAATGAAGATGTGGACGTTTTATTTATTTTTATTTTTATTTTTTGGGATCATGTGATACCAAATTATAAGAACCACTCGTGACTTTTAATTAACCTTATTATCATATTTTATCGATAGCAAATATATAAAGTCTAATTGTGTTTCAGAATTATAGTTTAGATGATTACATTTCGTAATTTTAGTTATTGTAACGTTTATATAACTCGTGCAACATTTGTATACATCTGTATGATTCGCTATACAATTCACAATTTTTGTACAGCATTTGTATATTTCACTATACAATTTGTGCACAGTGTTTGTATAATTCGCTATACAATTCACATTGTTTGTATATTTCGATATACAATTTGATTTCGCGCACAACGTTTATATAAATCGCGCGAATCATAGAAAACTCAAACTGTACTTACAACTAAATATTTGTCGCAAGCTGTAATTAATTCAAATTATAACTATATTAGCTAATTAATTAGTATATATTTACTTATTCGAGGAATTTTTCTTTTTTGATTTCCCGTAAAACCTCAAATATGTCATGAAAAATTGAGAATGAATTTATTTATGTCATTATTTAAAAATTGGACTCATCAATGTTATTGTCGTTCAACAAAGTGTACAATCATGTCATTATTTTTTAATGAAAAATAATTCAATTTTAATATTTAATATACAATTTTACACACGTGGCCAACAATAATACCAACACGTCATTAATTAAATCACTTGTGAAAGATTTTTTAGAAGTTATGTTTTGATAAATATTATTCGATGACCACTATCATTCTTCTGAGCTCACCGGTGAGAACACGTTAGTATGTTATCGTTGAATGTCCATTTTATCATTGATGAGGTCCTTCTAAACGAAGATAATCATACATTACTCCTTGAAAGGGGTTAGTAGCTATTGCTTGGGTAAGAAAAATTGTATTTGTTCCGTTTACGAGTAAATTACCTTGTACTTCGATGCTATAAAGAAAATATAATCCATGAATACCATGTCTCGCGATTGCATTATCTCCCCCTATTTTTCCTGTCGTAAAATGAGGTTGTACAACTTTTTCATCGTTGAAACGAACCTTAAAAGAAAAAGAAAATAATTTCTACGAAAGTCAATTTTCGTGTATCGTTATATTGTGATTTAAAATGGGAATTTAAGAACATTGAAATTAACATACTTGTAGTTCAGCTCTTTGAGCTGCTGCAAGAGCCATTTGAAGAGTGTAATTTGATGCATTTTCAACACTTTCAAGGTTAAATATGATTTTCCATGTGGTAGATTCATAAGTCTTGTTTCCTATGTTCCTGCAGAAGAACAATTTTTCAAAAGTGACATCGTTATTTAATAACAAATTCAGTATAATTTCACATGTGATATCGTTATACAAAGCAATTAAAAAAAGGATAGGTGCGTCTCTTCTTATCTTTTCCTGTATTAGCTTATGGTTAGAGATTGCAGTGTATATGTGTGTGTTGATTCACATGTACGTGGATGCCCGGAACACTAAGCTTTCACTGTACGTGGGATTCTGAAACCGTGACCTCTTGGTACATACACAACGAGACCTCTATAAATAAGAATAAAAATAACCTCAAAAAGATACGTAGTCATGTGTAATGACATGTTAGGTCATTTTGAGAACTAGTCCCCTTTGCTTTTATAAAACATCCTTCTCATAAAACTTTTAAGGGATATTTTAAACTGTTCAATAACTACGACTATTTAGTTGAAGGGTTAGTGGGCTAAATTGTTAACTTATCTGATACCTTCTGTCACGACCCAAAATGAACGTGATGGTACTCGTCCTATCGGGTAAACTTTTTTTCGCAAAAGAGAACTTTCAAAGGGTAAATCCAATTATATTAGTTAGATTTAAAGAAGTATCTGAATCGAATGAAATAAAAAAAGAAAAAGGTTAATTTACGAAAAATAAAATGGCAGTCTAGTACCCTAAGCTTTCACTATGCGCAAGATTCGAGAAAGGATCGTAGAAGACTATTTCCATGGCTTGAACCTGTGACCTCTTGATCACACGATGACACCTCTTATTCCCCACAAAATTCAAAATAACTTTAAATACAAGACTCATGAGAAGTTCAAGGGAATACATACCTAGTAACATGAGCAAAAAACCAATCTCTTGAATAATTGCTAGTCCCAACATTGTAGACAAGATCATTTTCAGGATACAAAACACTATATTGTTCCCATAAACCATATTGTCTAAATCTGCAACCCAAAAATACAATGAATGAGCTACAATTTCCCCATAGTTAAACATAACAAGAACATTTTTGGATCATACATTGATTCAGAATTGTTTTGGTATATATGCAATTTAAATCGCGGAGGTGGCGTTGGAACGAAGAATTCATCAGCTGTTCTATCAGGTACACCAATTTCCCAGAGTGTAGCTCCATTTCTTGGAGGATAATAAACCAAACTTCCTAATTCAACACTACAACCTGCATTTGATACATGAAAGAAAACGGAGATCGATGAGATAAGGGCATCGATAGTAGCAAATATGAGTCGCAGAATAGTCTCATTGTAATCTCACAAGTCAGGTTTGGAAATAAACTTTGAATTAACAAATAAATTAAGGGGTGAATACGTTAGAAATCAAAACCTGGAGATACTTGTACATCAAAAGTGTATTTGTAATCCCCGATAATTCCTGGGACGGTTGCATGCAAGTTATATGTACCAGATATGACATTTTCTATGGTGAAACTTCCATTAACGTTTGTTTTAGTCCAAAACTGATATCCCTGAAAAACGAAATGAAACAAAGATACTCGATTAATAATCTATATAATTAAAGTATTTCTTTTAATTTATTTATAAATTTATGAATCATGCAACTTTACTTTGTTTTCTCTTTGCCAAGATCCAACATCTCCTGGTGGTGCTAACCCTATATAACCATTGGATGCAGGTACTAAAATAGTAGTGCTGAAAATACAAATAATAGATCATAAATATTGGTAAAATTTTATTTAATTGCACTTATAAATATAATATTAATCACATTTAAATAAAGTGCTTTCGCGATAAAATAATACCATGCGATTTATAAGACACAAATATGGGTTCACTTTGACACTCCTTCAATCTAACAAACAACAACATACCCAGTGAAATCTCACAAGTGAGGTCTAGAGAGGGTAAACTGTACGCAGACCTTATCACGATTTTATAGAGATAGAGAGGTTGTTTCCTAATGAATGCCAGAGGTACCAACCTGTCATTAACAAAAAGTTGGCCTCTAACTGATCCTCTTTGATTAGATTTGATATATTCTTTTGAAACTGGAAAATCATAGGGCCAGTTTGCGACTTCCTGATTCATCTGTAAATTCAAGGTGGAAAAAGAATGACACAATTCTGTATTTGGTGACAATTCTACCCTTAATAAGAACATTTATAGCCAGAAAAACATCTACGACTTATTTTAGACCACAAAGAGTGTCACATAAATTGGGACGGATGGAGCAGAAAAATAGTAAAAGATTAATTCATTACCCTTCTCTTAGCATCATCCCAGAGTGGGATGGGATTGTCCATAGCTGAAGAATTTGAGTTAAGATACAGAAATACAGGGCCAATAACTTTTTTCCATGGCTCTCCTTGTTGAAATTTGATTACAAGATCTTCTCCAGCATAATGTCTACTTACAAATATCTGAGATTACGATTAAATATTCAACAAAAACTACTACTAGTACGTCTCAATTCCAAACAAGTTGATTCGACAACTTACAGAAAGTACAGTTGGACCAACATGTGAAGTGAGATCTTGTTTGTAAGGTCCTCCAGTACGAAATTCATCACTCGGAATTATCATCCAAAATCCTACAGGAGGATTAGTAGAACCAACCCATCCATGAACTCTATCGTCTTTGTTATCATTCGCGTAGAAGTATTTGTCATCCACCTGCAAAATTGTATACGTAAATTAGACATCAAGGGAAAATTTGTGACCACTATGTCATAGGTTCGAGCTGTAGAAACAGACTCTTGCAGAAATAAAAGGTAAAAACTGCATACAATAGATCCTAGTCATCTGAACCTCCCCTGAACCCCATGTATAGCAGGAGCTTAGTGCACTTCCCTATCTAGGACAAAGGTCAACATGTTCGTACAATGAACAACTTTTATCTCCTCCTAATATAGGTACTGTTGAAGACATAAGTAAGTAAATAAAAGTGTCTTATATACAACATAATGACCTGGTCACACGTTCAGAAGATACATGATCCTACCTCTCCTTGTAGATCTGGATTAGTTGGATTTGTCAAAAGAACAGCTTCTTTATAGTCAAGCACCTTCCCCATCTCTCGATCCACTGGCATTGGCATGATCCTCTGCCTCTCGTCCGAGATAGCCATGTAATGGAACCTACAAAAGATAGTAATATACCCAATGTATGTTCACAGGTGAGGACTAAGGAAAGTAGAGTGTACGCAAACCTTACCCCTACAGACCCTCGACTCAAAAACAAATGATATCTTAAGTCAATGATGAGAAAATTTAGATTAGTACATGTCTTCTTGAAGCTTGAAGACAACTCTGAGATTTTCAATATATACAAGAGGCCATCCTTCTAATCGTTCAACGATAGCATACGTATAAAATCCAGGAGTGTCTCGTAACATCACAAACCTGAAAATTCATCGATTTAGCTTAGTTCAAAATACACATTTACATATATATATATATATATATATATATATATATATATAACAGAATTGAGCTTTTTCAGTGCACTTCACCTTATGTCACTGTTTAATGGAAGTTCATCAGATTGAGAAGCATTCCATGTATTTTTAAACGAAATTTCTGCCTGGTTTTCGGTATCCATTATGACCTCGAAACTCATTCCCAGAAATCTGCATTTGACACAAAACATAGACGATAATTTTTTGATGGTTAAATTTCATGTAGGTTAATCTGTGACGAGAAGGTAAAAAGAATACTTTTTTCGAGCTCTTTTAGACGTTGTACGATACCAAAAAACATCCCAATACCTGAAAAATGTGTCAAATGTGTTACTATTGTTAGTTAACTTCTTCATCAACAAGAATTTACAATATCAAGATGCTCATAGATTATAATACCCTCTGTTTTCTTCGACATTTTGTGTCGCGAGTAAGTTGTTGATTCCACCATATGATATGTTTGTAACGAGGCCATCAGGTATTGATAATGTAACATTGACAATGCCATTGCTCATCGTCACCTGAAGAGAGACGTAGCATAATCACGCGATAAAATGTCAAAATTTGTTGATCAAAGTACAACAATGATTAGGCATGTACGGGCTAGTTTAGGTAGGTAAAGAGAACAACAGATAGATAGTTGAGATGTAAATTTTACTTGTTTAGTTTGTATATCCAAGCTAACGATTGGCGTTTCTGTCAATCTTCGCCTGTTTTCAAAACAAGAGACAGCAAATCAGTATGCAAATCTTCATATAGAGATTACTAAAATGCAGGAAATACCCTGTTTTAGATCACATGATCAAAATCGAAACTTTTTGTGATATTTCAACTTCGTTCAAACACGTTGTTTACACCAAACCACATGACTATTTCGCGACCAAAGTGGACTTTAACCCACTCTAATACCCCCTTCGCGCCAAGGATCAACTGGAGCTTGGACCAAAAGCTCAAACTCCGAGGCATGTAAAAGTTAAATAGGCCAATTTATTATCTGCATTTTAGCTCATTTCAATCTAATCCATTAAAATTGAAGTAACGTTTGGATGGATATTAAACCGCCTATCTATTAATTTTGTTGATCAGTAAGTTATATGAATCAACTTATCCGCACCTCAATTATTTCTTCTTCGGATATATCTTACTTACATAACTACCAAGTACTTGCTACCTCTTATGATAAGTGTCCAAACTCAACTTGTAAGCATCTTAAGACTTTACTCGACTATTCCACTCTATATCTGCCATCATACCTGTTACCTCTCACTAGCATATATATCGAACAATTGGATTATATAACACGTTAAAATAGACGAATAGATTAAGAGTTAAATAAAAGAAAAAGAAGACTTACCCATCAACTACTAACAAAAATGTTGAAGCAACCATGATAAACTCCACAATATATAAGCTTAGTTGCATATTCTTCCTCATGATCTGCATTTTCACTCAAATAATATATATCGTGCGTCTGTTAATTTGATGTAAATATCTGGTACGAATAATAATTTACCTATTTCATGTACTATGGTTGTGAAGTCGATAAATTAAATGTCACAAGATGAATTGCTAAAATTATAGTCAGTCACGGGCTTATGTAGAATAAGGACAACAAATGTTGTTAATTAGGTTCAACTTTAATTATTTACAGCTATATAGAATTATTTAAATAAGTGAAATTAGTTGTAATTATTTAACTACTAAAGTATAATATTGTATTTACGGAATTCTATAATTAGAGTTTTTGAAGACTACTCTAAATATATACTCTAAATGATACGACTGCAATATATTCTCTTGAAGCGGTATCTTTAAATATTTATAAACTCTTGAGATATATTCATAAAGAGATACAATTCACAATATCCTAAATATGCTCATTTATTCCATCGTATTTCTTAATCATTTTTTATTTTATTAATAATTAAAATTTATTTTTCAGACATTAAAATTTATTGTAAACAAACATATTTGGACAGATTAAGTTGTGTAGGCTCAAAAATGAAACTCAAAGAAGAATGTTTAAAGACAAAAAAGAAAGCAAATAAAACAAACATTTAAAATATTCAAATTTAAAAATAAAATTTAAAGGTGTTATTTAATTTTACTCCTCCTTTTTCTCTTTTCGATACTACCTTTACCCCGTCACCATTGTCATCATCACCTCCATCATTATCACCTCGTGATCTCCTTTCCTTTCTCTCTCCCCGTCACCCTACCACCACCAACATCACCAAAAGGGAATGTGACGTAAACGACTTGAACATGCAATATGAACATTATTTTAATACAGGTGTATAGTAAGGTGATTGACGATAGAAATAACAGCGCGAAAAAGATAAATGAGAAAATAAAAATGAATTAATTTCTACATACCTCTTTGTGAATTTTTTTCTTTGTTTGTTTCTTCAAAGTCTCATATGTTTCTCTTGTGGCAAAAAGTTTGGAGAGGCAATTATACCCTTTTATAGGTTTGATATTGGAGTATTATTTATTTAATTATTTAATACCAAATCATGGTTTTTTAAAGGTAAATATATTAAAAATATTCTAAGAAAGATGATTCTTTAAGTTATCTCTTTTCTAATCTTAATTTTTTCCTCAATTAGAATCATACCTTCCTTGTTTGTCCTGCATTTAAAATTAACAAATATATATATATATATATATATATATATATAATATATATATATATAGCGCTTTTGAGTCTATTAATAATATGGTGAAAAAGATAGCAATATTAATTTGAAATCAAAAGTAAATAAGGATTGTTTACTCAAATTAATTTCTCTCTCTCTCTTTTCAAAATGGACCAGAGAGACTACTTGTTATAGAGTTTTTTTTTAGCCTCCTTATATTTGTATTTCGATTTAATTATTCAGTTATAATATTTCACTTGTAATTATTTTTCAGATGATTTGTCGGTGCACATAAGTTAAACTCTTTTTTTATATCTCCTATTTTCTAAATATATGATCAATTTTATATTATCTTATATTATATTACATTGTTTTGAGATGAAGCAACAAAGTAGGAAAGATTTTTGGTAGTTGAGTTGTTAGTTGGCTTGCAAGTTTTTGAGTGGTAAATTAGCTAACAATTTGTTGTGACATGTTTTATGCCTTTTTTTTTTTAATTGGTTTACCCGTATGTGCTTCTCGCGTGAAATTCACAATTTCAATAGTTTAGGTATGAAATTAAAAAAAAAAGAATAGTTCAGGTGTGTTTTTGATATTTATCTCTTATTATTTTTGCATTTTTCACTTTAAAAAAGCATTTATAATAAAAAAAAATTAAGAGATAAATGAACTGAATAAAAAAACCTTTTTATTACTGATGAGGTCCTTCAAAACGAAGATAATCATACATTACGCCTTGAAAAGGGCTAAGAGCCATTATTTGTGTAAGAAAAATTGTGTTTGTTCCTTTGACAAGCAAATTGCTTTGTATTCCAATGCTATGAAGCAAATATAATCCATGAATTCCATGTCTTGCAATTGCATTAGATCCCCCTATACGTCCTGTCCTAAAATGAGGTTCTCGCGCTTTTTCATCGTTGATACGAACCTGAAAAAGAAAAAAATCCATATAAGTCATATCGACTAATTAAATTTGTCTAGTTATTACTAATTAGGCTTGTTAGAGACATAGTATTTCGCGTATCATATTAGGACATGCACATATATGTTACTCGTATTGTTCAATAATATTATAACACTCATGTCAAATTCTCCAAAATATACATATATTTTTTGAAAAAATTGATACACTCCTGTCTCCAGATAATATTTATAAAAACGTCTGAACAACATATCACATATATTAAAAATAATAAATGAAGTAATAAAAAGGGTATACAAATACATACTTCTAGATTAGCTCCATGAGCTGCAGCAAGAGCCAATTGGAGAGTGTAATTTGAGGCATTAACAACCTCAGCTAGGTTAAATATAATCTTCCATGTGGTAGAATTATATGTGTTGTTTCCAATATTCCTGCAAAATAAAAGATCCACCTATTAATTTTATATTAAAATGTTTATCTAATAATTGTAAAAAAAAAAAAAGTTTATATACAGCCAGACCTCTTTATAATAATCATCTTTTCAAACGGTATTTCACTATAACAATCATGTTACATATTTTGTGAAATCGATCATTCATGTAATGTTCTCTACTATAGCAACCAACAAATATCAAAGCAAATAACATTATTATAAAGAGATTTGACTGTATAAACGAGCTTACCCAATAACATGAGCTTCGTATTATGTTCTTTATATATAAGATCAATTCACTATAGCAACCAACAAATATCGAAGCAAATAATGTTATTATAAAGAAATTTGACCGTATAAATGAGCTTGCCTAGCTAGTAACATGAGCTTCGTGTTATGTTCTCGATATATAACCACAATGTATCATAGCAACCAACAAATATCGAAGCAAAAAATATTATTATAAAGAGATTTGACTGTATAAACAGCAAGCTTACCTAGTAACATGAGCAAAAAACCAATCCCTTGAATGATTGCTAGTCCCAACATTGTATACAAGATCATTTTCAGGATATAAAACACCATATTGTTTCCACAAACCATATTGTTTAAATCTGCAAATCAAGATATAGAGTAAATAAACAACAACAAAAATGTTCAATTAATTAAAATTTTAAAATATATTTTTGGAACTTACATTGATTCAGAATTACTTTTGTATTTGTGAACTTTGAATTGTGGAGGTGGATTTGGAATAAAAAATTCAGCAGCAGTTCTATCTGGTACACCAATTTCCCAAATTGTAGGTCCATTTCTTGGAGGGTTATAAGTCAAACTACCTAATTCAATATTTGAACCTATATTTTGGTTCACAAAAAATTTTAAAAAAAATTAGAAACTATTGTTTAGGATTAAGAAATAATAACAAATGAGTAATTAAGTAATTAAGAAAGTAAAATTAACCTGAAGTAACTTTTATATTTGACTCGTATTTGTAATCTCCAATAAATCCAGGGACTGTTGCATACAAATCATATGTTCCAAATATGACATTTTTTATGACGAAGTTTCCATTACCATCCACTTTAGTCCAAAATTGATAACCCTGGAGATTATAAAATGCAACAAAATAAAAAAGATAAGTGAATTTATATAATTAAAATATTTTTCAATTTTTTTTCTAAATCATATAATTTAACCTTACTTTGTTTTCTGTTTGCCAAGATCCAGCTTCTCCTGGTGGCCCTAATCCTATATGAGCATTCAATGCTGGCACAATATGTTTACTGACAAACCATATAAAATAAAAACACAAAGAAAATTAATCAATTAACTATGCTTCAATCTCGAATCAATTAAATCGATTATATGAATCATTTATATTCATGATATCAGCTTTAGGGTTCAGCGTTCAAGGTTCAAGACTCGTCTTACTATAGATGTGTATGGCTGTAGATTATGTTAAATGAATCCTAGGTCTTATCGAGACTCCTCGTGTTATGTATATTGGCTACATATATAGAACTCAACCTAGTATGGCTGAGATTAGAGTGCACATAGACTTTGTTGCTAAAGATCAAAGCATTAATAACCTTTTGAATCGTGTATCATTTCTATTAAACATAATATTTAATTTGATAGTCTCAGAACAAAGAGGTTAGAGTGCATGTAGACTTTCATGATTGTTGACTTATCTCGGAACAGAAATAGTCTTTTTTTTAGAACAAATTCATTCTAGAACAGAAAAACATACATACATATATATAGTGTGTGTAAAAGATGTACCTGTCATTAACAAATAGCTTGCCTCTAACAGTTCCTCTTTGATTAGATTTGATGTAATCTTTTGAAAGTGGAAATTCATAAGGCCAACTTACAGCTTCTTGAATCATCTGTAAATTTGGTTAATGTGATTAGGGACCAAGTTTACGAAATATATATAATGCATTAAAATGTGACACCTGTGACAAAAAGCAAGCCTCTGAAGAAAGAGTGCACATTTTACCTTAAGCAAATCCAACATTAGAATTGGGGTTTTGGGGGGGAGGGGGGGGGGGGTGGTAGGACGTAAGAATCTTATAAAAATGAGTTCAAAATCAACTGTTAAAATAATGAGAATTTTTCAAAAAGATCAAACACTTAAAATATTATAAGACAAAAATAGTTATAGTTTGCTAAAATTATGATTTGGAGCTACATATTAAGGAGAGAAGCGAGTGAGATTGAGAGAGGGAGGAGAAAGGCGAGAGAGAGAGTGCAGAGAGGCAAATTATATATGTATATTTGTCAAATTGTATGTGTATATCTGTCAAATAATTGTATATGTATAACTAAAATACATATGTATTTGTATATCTAGCAAGCGAGATCGGGAGGTAGAGGAGAGAGGCGAGCAAGAGAGGGAAGAGAGTAGGGAGAGGCGAATTGTATATGTATATCTATCAAATTGATCTGTATATCTGTCAAATAATTGTATATATGCAGCTGGTATACATATGCATTTGTATATGTAGCAAAGAATTGCAGAGAGAAAGAGAGAGGAGAGAAAGAGAGGAGAGAGAAAAGAGAAGCAAAACCCTAACTACAGCTATAAACTGTAATTTTTTCAAACTAAAGATGTATAATGTAAATATATATCAAATGTTTGCCTAGTCACGTAATTTACCCTAAGATACTACTAGGTCCAAAGAGGACGATACCAATAAGATACGTAAACCGAAACTAAAAGAATAAAAATTAGAAAAACTCAATACATACTCTTTTCTCTGCATCCTCCCATAGTATGAAAGTATTTTTCTTGGCTGCAGCATCTGAATTTAGATACACAAAAACAGGACCAATAACTTTTTTCCATGGTTCTCCATCTTTGAATTTAATTGCTAAATCCTCTCCAGCATAATGTGTACTCACAAATACCTAGTAATCATGATTAAATGAAAAAAAAGTTAATAAAAAGTTGAATATTACATAATATAATTTAATTACTTGAGTAATTAAGTATTTAATGACTTACATTAAGTACAGTTGGACCAACATGTGTAGTAAGATCTTGTTTTAAAGGTCCTCCAGTACGATATTCATTGCTTGGATTAATCATCCAAAATCCTAATGGAGGATTAGTTTTATTACTAATCCATCCATAAACTTGACCATCTTTATTATCACTTGCATAGAAATACTTGTCATCCACCTGCATAATCAGGTGAAAAAAATCATAATAAAAGTTATTTTATATTATTATCGACTATCGTTAGTCGTTATCATCGAAAATTGTGATAGAATGAATATGATCGATTATATCTCTCCGTCCTTAATTTAAAGCAATGGTGGATGTATATTCTATAGGCAAAGGCTAAATCAATAATTGAAGTTTATGAGTTCTGATGGTAAAGTTGTTGTCATGTGACTAGGAGGTTACGGCTTCAAGTCTTGGAAACAGCCTCTGGCAGAACTGCAAGGTAAGACCGCGTACAGTAGACCCTTGTGGTCTACGCATAGCAGAAGCTTTAGTCTAAATGATCTTGGGTTCATGACTAGCATCCCTAAACTTATAAAGTTTATTTTCTAGATCCGTCTCTGACTATAGTTCTTAAGACGTCCGAGCATATAAAAGTCTTCCTTACATGAACCACTTCCCCTTTAGTCGGACTTAAAATGTGTGAAAACGAATTAGTCAATATGTAAGTTTATACTAATTATAGAATCGTACCTCTCCTTTTAAATCTGAATTAATCGGATTAGTGAGAAGAACAGCTTCTTTGTAGTCAAGCCTTTGTCCTCTCGCTCTATCCACCTCTGTTGGCATGACACGTTGCCTCTCATCGGAAATAGCCATGTATTGAAACCTATATACATATATATACAATTTCAATATACAATATATATATATCCAATTCGAAATCAAAATATATATTTTTTCTAAATAAAATACATACATGTCTTGTTCAAGCTTGAACACAACCCTGAGATTTTGTATAAATGAACGTGGCCATCCTTCTAAACGTTCAACAATCGAATACGTATAAAATCCAGACGTATTGCGTAGCATTATAAACCTGAAATTAATTCTCTATATAAGTGTTTTGATATATATTGTGGCTAAAAAATATTTAGAAAAACAACGTTATTATAAAAAAATTTGACCGCAATATTATTTTCACACACCTAAAATATAATTTTGAAAAAAGAAAATACTTACCTTTTATCAATGTTCAAGGGAGGTTCATTTGATTGAGAAGTATTCCATGTCCTTTTAAATGAAAGTTCAGTCATGTTATCATTTTCAATTATTACCTCAAAACTCGTTCCTGAAAACCTGCAAAATCAAAAGTATATTGGATTTAATTTTCAATCTTTTATCGTCGCATGACTGGAATTCTTCCATTCTTAATCATCGTAAGTCTCATCATGTTCAAGTCTTTGTGAATGATAAAAACCCTGGTAAGGAACATTTCTTCCTTTGATAAGCTCTACGCAACACGAATCTGAATTAATAGTGTCAGTGATGAGTTTAAAAAAATAAAAAAGAGCAAGCCCGATGCAATAAAGCTCTTGCTATGTGCAGGGTGCGGGGAAGGGCTCGACCACAAAGGTTTATTATACACGCAGTTCTGCAAGATGTTGTTTTCCCGTGACTTCCTGGTCACATGACATTAACTTTACCAATAATGAGTATCGGACAAAAAGATACTTACAAACAAAAATACATGTCAATAGATTTCGTCAGAAATTGTCCTATTGGAAATATTTTTAGGTGGAATTTCCAACTCATTGTTCTAACATAAACGTCCGTTGAAAATTTATATTAATAAAGAGATACTAATAATGTTTTTCAACTGCTCTAGAGGTCACGAATTCAAGCAATGAAACAAATTCTTGAAGAAATATAGGATAAGTCTGCATATGATAGACCATTTCGATCCCAATTCTTCATCAAACTTCACATATAGCAAAAAATTAGTGCACCGAGCTGTAATTTTTTAATTGTTTCATCAAACAATAATTTGAGACAAGAAAGTACCTTCCTCGAGTTGTATGAGGTCCAGTGTTATTCCAAACGACATCCCAATACCTAAAATAGACATAATTAAATATTATTAGTAATTAATTTCTATATTAAAGAAAAATCTAAATAATTAATCCAAGATTATGGATTAATTAATTAATTTACCCTCTATTGGTTTTTCGATTTTTGGTCGATAGTAGATTTTCAACCCCACCATATGATACGCCAATGACTTCGCCATGAGGTATTGATAAAGTAATATTAAAAAAACCATTGCTCATCGTCACCTGCAAAATTTAAATTCTAAATTTATCTCTATTATAAATCGAATCGACAAAATTAATTAGAGCATATAACTTAGGTTTACTTGTTCAGGTAGCATATCCAATTTGACTATGGGCAATGTTGTCAATCTTTGCCTGTTTTTTAAACAAAAGAAATAACGAAGTGAGTGTTTCTCGTTCAATTGAATCTCCTTCGTATGAAAATTATATCATATAAATATAACATATATATATAAGATAATTGAGTCTATTCGACACATGTATGATATAAAAGATTTTTTAACAAGAAAATTTACTTGACTCGAATATCCTTGTAATGATAGATCTTTATATAACCATACTGGGAAATTATTAGGGTCCAATTTCGAAATTAATTCGACTATTGCTCTTCTACATTATACTTGAAAGGGGCTATACGACTCTCGAAAATCATCTTGTGCCAAAATTGCCCCTGCTTTTTGCCCTCTATTAGAAATTGAGTTGTTTTATGTCCATGTCGTGACAAAAGTAGGACATTTATGCCTTTTCGAATTTCAATAAACGAAATTTAAACAACTCAATTTCTGACTGCGAACAAAAATGTTCTTCAGTATAAGGACAATTTTAACCATTTTCCGATAAATAAAAGTAAAAGAGACTTACCCATTACGAGGATGACAATCACCTAGTATGAAGAACAACAAAGCAACCATATTCACCTCCAACACATGTAAACTTAATTGCTTATATCTTCCCATTTTCTGCATTTTCACTTTTTTCAAATTAAAAAAAAATCAATAGATTCAATTAAAAGAAATATATGATTGAATCATTTATCCATAAAAAAATAAGGTGATTTTCATTATCTATCCGATTCTTAGTGAACAGAATTATCTGATACTGATATAGCAGATGAACGGTATAAAAAGTAGTCTAGATATCATCGTCGTCATGAAAATTAATCTATATAATAACTAAAAGGGAAAAAATCAGAGGAAAAAAGTTGCATACCTCTTTGCTAATCTTTTGCATATATGATATGATATTTGTACTATTTTAAGCATTTATATAGGTTTGAAATTGATCATTACATTAAATAATTTTCTTCTAAAAAGTTAAATCCTAGAAGAGATTAGTAAGTAATTAATGATTTACAAATAAAGATGCCAAATATATTTTTTTTAATTAAATTTCCTTTTTTATTCATTTTGCATTTTAACTAAAATAAAAATATTGTCAAGTCATGGATTTTGGAAGGGAAACTTCCATAAATATTAATGAATGGATAAAAATTGGAAATGTCAAATGAGCGGATCGTGTTGACTTTAAGTAGGTCAAAAACTCAAAATAAATGAGATAATAAGTGGGCAGAAAAATAGTTATTTGGATCGGAGTGGACTAATAAACGACTCATAAATCTAACCTATTTAGTTTTTTTTTTCTGTTTGGCATTGTTGTTGGGAAGTCAAAAACACTTATTTAAAAAAAAAAAAGAGAAAATACATATATTATAGAGCATTTCAAGATCTAATCCGATCCAACTTTTACTAAGTTTTATTTGTTCTTTTTTAATATTTTAGTATTTGATTAGATTATACTTTTCTTTATTCTGGCTACATAAAACATATCAAATTAAAAAAATATATTTTAAAAATATTTTGACAAGATCTTTCTTGAGTCAATTCGAATTACATATCAATCCAATTTTAAATGATTTGAAATGTGTTGGATTGAGCTAATAAATTGACGAGTTATTAATCTGTCCAAACTTCAACAGGTTGGACGAATTGGACTTAATTTTGTCACCCCTATTAGCAATATAACTTTTATATTTATTCATTTATTTTATATAAATAAATAAAAATATTGGATGTTAATATCAATTGAGTCTCATCAATAATTTTACTGTGTTAAAGTATTAGTATTATAAGTATAACATATATGTGTGTGTACACACATTTTTTCTTGGTAAATTAAATTTGAACAATTCATGTGCTCTTAATTCACTTTTAGGTTTATTTTATTTTATTTTAACTCTCATGGACTTTGTCATCTTTTCACTTTTAAATATACAACATCTATATTATATAAAAAAAAAAATATACACAAATAAATAGAAAAAAATAATCATTTTATTACTTATGGGGTCCTTCGAAACGAATATAATCATACATTACGCCTTCCCAAGGGGAGAGAGCCCTTGACTGTTTAAGAAAAACTGTATTTTTTCCTTTTACAAACAATTTGCCTTGTATTTCAATGCTAAAAAGATAATATAATCCATGAATTCCATGTCTTGCAATTGCATTAGTTTTTCCCAAAGCTCCCGTCTTATAATAAGGTTCTGGCGCTTTTTCATCATTGACACGAACCTTCAGAAAAAAAAAGACCCAAAAATTTAATTTTCATATTGTAAGCCATATCGAATGAACTTTGATTAGTTATACATATTATCTAGATAGAAACATAATATGTTCTATACTGTTCAAATTAAATATTATCGAAATGACAATATTTTTAAAAAAATTCGAACAACATCACACATTTTCGAAATAATAAAGTCAAGCAATTAAAGGGGACATAAATACATACTTCTACATCACCCTCCTGAGCTGCAGCAAGAGCCAATTGGAGAGTGTAATTTGAGGCTTGATTAACATTGGCAAGCTCAAAAATAATTGACCATGTAGTGGCACTAAATTTTCCAACTCCTATTGACCTGCAAAAAATAAAATTAAAAAAAATCCACCAAATAATTTGTTAGTAAAATATTGTATCTATTGATTGTCAAAAAAATATATATATATATAACTCTAACAATACTTCACTATATCAATCATGTTACGATCAGGGTCGGAGCCAGCATACAGATGAACATCTTTCGATAAAAAATTATATTATTTATATAATGTTAAAATATTTTTTTTTTGTGTATATATAATAGATATCGACCCCCCCCCCCCCCCCTTTTGCTAGTGCCACTGATTACGACGGTATAAACTGATCATTCATGTTATGTTCTCTATATTTAACAACAATTTACTATATCAATCAAAATATATCGAAGCAAATAGCATTATTATAAAGAAATTTAACTGAATAAACGAGCTTACCTAGGAACATGAGCATAAAACCAATCTTTTGAATAATTGCTAGTCTTAACATTGTAGACAAGATCATTTTTAGGATATAAAGCAGCATATTGATCCCACAAACCATATTGTCTAAATCTGCAAACCAAAATATATAAAGTTAATAAACAATTATTTTTCTACAATTAATTAAAATTTTAAAAAAAAAAAATTTTTGGAACTTACTTTGTTTCAAAATCATTTTTGTATTTGTGAACTTTGTATTTTGCAGGTGGATTTGGAATAAAAAATTCAGCAGCAGTTCTATCTGGTACACCAATTTCCCAAATTGTAGGTCCATTTCTTGGAGGATTATAAGTCAAGCTACCCAATTTAATATTTGAACCTATATTTTATTTCACAAAAAATTACAAAAAAAATTAGAAAATATTTTTTTATAATTAAGAAATAATAACAAATGAGTAGTTAAGTAAGAAAGTAATACTAACCTGAAGTAACTTTTACATCTGAACCGTATTTGTAATCTCCAATAACTCCTGGAACTGTTGCGTACAGGTTATATGTATTGGGTATGACGCCTTTTATGACGAATTTCCCGGTGTTGTCTGTTTTAGTCCAAAACTGATAACCCTGGTAGATTATAAAATAACAAAGTTCATAAATCTATATAATTAAAATATTTTTCAATTTCTTTATAAATCATATAATTAAACTTACTTTGTTTTCTATTTGCCAAGATCCAGCTTCTCCTGGTAAGGCTAATCCTATATAAGCATTAGTTGCTGGCACATTTTGTTTTTTGACAAACCTTATAAAAAAAACGGAAAAATAATAATCAATATAATGTAGAATCAGAATCGCGCTTGGAGTCTACCTTTTTATAGTGGTGCATAAGTAATTTTTATTTAATTATAGGCATTAGTATAACAATAATATGTCTAGCGTAATCTTATGAGTGAAAAAGATGTACCAGTCGTAAACAAATAGCTGGCCTTCAACAGTTCCTCTTTGTTTAGATTTGATGTATTCATTTGAAGCTGGAAATTCATAAGGCCAGTTTGCAACTTCTTGATTCATCTGTCAATTTGGCTTATTTGATTGAGCACAAAGTTTACAAAATACGTACAACGTACTCAAGAAGGAGTACATATTATATCTTAAGTGCATCTCATATCAGAATGAAAAAAAAAAGTTAGGAAGTACTTTATAAATTGAGTGTGGAATTAACTATGAGCTAGGTTATCAACCCAAGGGAAGACAAAAATCTCCGTGGGATGTCTGGTTTCAAACGTTACAATACCTTAACAGTTGGATCAAGATCATACTGTGCCTTTAAATTTTGTAAACTTAAGCATGTCGATGTGAAATGATGGAGTTAATAAAGAGAGTATAGAGTATAAACCGTAACATTCTTTTTCTTAAACGATCTTAAAAGAGAAGTAAGACACGTAAACTAAAACAGAAAGAATAAAAAATTAGTAAAATCTCTGTAGGATGTCTAGTCTCTGACGGTACAATACCTTAACAATCAAATCAATATCGTGCCTTTAAATTTTGTGGTCTTAATCATGTTGATATGAACTAACTCTTAGAGCTAATAAAGAAAGTACTAAACATAAATCGTAACATTCTTTTTCTTAAACAGTCTTAAATGAAAAGTAAGACACGTAAACAGAAACGAAAAAAATAAAATATTAGTAGAAACTCAATACATACTCTTTTCTTTGCATCATCCCACAGTATGAAAGGATTTGACTTGGCTGCAGCATTTGAATTTAGGTACACAAAAGAAGGACCAAAAACTTTTTTCCATGATTCTCCATATTTAAGTGTTAAATTTGCTCCAGAATAATGTTCAGTCACAAATGTCTTGCAATTATTAATAAAAAAAAAAAAGTTAATAGTGAAACATTATAAAAATTAATTAAATTAATTAATTAAGTTAATTAATTAATGACTTACACTAAGTATTGTTGGACCAACATGTGCAGTAAGTTCTTGTTTAAAAGGTCCTCCAGTACGATATTCATTGCTTGGATTAATCATCCAAAATCCTAATGGAGGATTAGTATTACTAATCCATCCATAAACTTGACCATCTTTAACATCATTTGAATAGAAATACTTGTCATCCACCTGCATAATTAGGTGAAAAAAAATCGTGATAAAAGTTATTTTATATTAATATATATCGACTATCGTTAGTTATTACCATCAAAAGTTGTGACAGGATGCATATGATCGTATGTATCTACCTTTAATCAAAGGCAATGATGAATATATAAGCAAAAGGAAAACTAAATCAGTACTTTGAGTTTATGAATTCTGAATTTGAAGCTCGAGTTCTAAAGTGGATGATATATACGTATAGACTTAATATCTCAATAAATATGCAAGGTTTGAATCAACATCATTGAATTCAGCCGAACCCTATAACTTGAACTCATAACCCTATACATCAGTCAAAGAAATCTACTAGGTATATACAAAATTTCTAACATGTTGACCTAAATGGTCAATTGGGGGGGGGGAGGGGGGGGTGTCCAGTATTAGCCTGAAGTCATAAGTTTATTTTCTAGATTCGCTTTTGGCTATAGGTCTTGAGACATTCGAACATCAAGCATGTAAAAATAAATGAATCAGTTAATTTGTAAGTTTATACTGAAATTATAGAATCGTACCTCTCCTTTGAAATCTGGATTAGTCGGATTAGTGAGAAGAATAGCTTCTTTGAAGCCAAGCCTTTTGCCATTAATTCGATCAGCCGCTGTCGGCATGACACGTTGCCTCTCATCAGAAACAGCCATGTAATGAAACCTATATATATTAATATACAACATCAATATACTACATATTTATTTTTTGAAAAAAAAAACATATTTTTTAATGAATGATGAACAATTTTAGATTGAAAAATACACATACATGTCTTCTTGAAGCTTGAACACAACTCTGATAACGCCTATACTCGTATCTGGCCATTCTTTTAAACGTTCAACCATCGAATACGTATAAAATCCTGGTGTATCGCGAAGAACTATATACCTGAAATTAATTTTTTATATATATAAGTATATTGTTATAACGCTAAAAAGATATCTAGAGAAATTAACAATGTCGTTATAAAGAAATTTGACTTGTATTTTTGTGCTATCACATAAAATATAATTTTTTAAAAAAGAAATAATTACCTTTTATCAAAGTTTAAGGGAGGTTCATATGGTTGAGAGGTATTGCATGTTTTTGTAAATGAAATTTCTGCCTGGTCTCCATTATTAGTTATTACCTCAAAGTTTGTTCCATTAAACCTGCAAAAAAAAAAAAGTATATTGGACATAATTTTTAATTTTTTTACCGTCGTACGGACCAAATCCTTTCATCCAAGTATCGAATTCAAGTCTTGTGACTGACAAACCCTTGATAGAATATAATATGTTTCTTTCTTTAATGAGATCGACACAGTATAAATCTGAATGTACAACATCAGTAAAAATGTACAAATCCAGATTTTCAATAGATTTCGTCAAAAATTGGCTACTTGGAAATGTTTTTGTTGAAATTTTTGACTTAAAAATTCGTCAGAAATTTACATCTTATAATAGTGAAAATATATTCCCAAAAAAGCGATAATAAGTAATTTCAATTATCCATGATGTCACGGATTCATAATATAAAGCTAACTCTTGCAGAAATATCAGATAAAACAACATAAAATTTCTTTCATCATATCCCATACGTATTAAGAGCTTAGTACACCGTGCTGGTTTTTTAATTATTTCGTCAAACATTAATTTGAGACAAGAAGGTAAAACTTACTGTTGAGTATGTTCAATTTTATTTATCGTCCAATCAATATCCCAATACCTAAAATAAACATAAATAAATATTATTAGTAATTAATTTCTACATAAATTAAAAATCTAAGTAATTGATCAAAGTTTATATAGATTAATTAATTACCCTCTATTGAACTCTTTATTTTGGGTGGCTAGTATATTTGGAACCCCACCATATGATACACCAATGACATCGCCTTCTGGTTTTGAAAAAGTAATACTAAACAATCCATTGTTTATCGTCACCTGTAAAATTTAAATTCTGAATTTATTTCTATTACAAGTACGATTGATAAAAATAATTAACGCTAAATGTAGACTTACTTGTTCAGGTTTTATGTCCAATTTGACTGGTGACTTTGTTTCCAAACTTTGCCTGTTTTTAGAATAAAGAAATAACAAAGTAATTAATTAAGTGAACGCTCGTGATTCAGTTGAATCTCCTTCATACAAAAATTATATTATATAAATAAAGTATATATATATATATATATATTTCTTTTGATATAAATTTATATACATGAATTGAATCTTCTTAACACATATAAAATCAATATTTAATTTATATACATGAATTGAATCTTCTTAACACATATAAAATCAATATTTAATTTATTTAAATCTTGTGCTATGTGCCATGTGCCAACATTACAACCGAACAAAATGATCTTATTCTAAACCCCTCAGTTTTTATCGAGGGACAAAAATATTCCTCGATAACAGTTCAAGGGCAGTTTTGACCTTTTTCCCGATAAACAAAAGTAATAGAAACTTACCCATTGTGAGGGCTACAATCAGCTACTATGAAGAACAACAAAGCAATCATAGTCACCTCCAACACAAGCACACTTAATTGCTTATCTTTTTCCATTTTCTGCAATTTTCACTTTAAGAAAAATAATTAAAAATCAATAAATTCAATTAAAAATTATAAGATTTGAATTATTTACCAAAGAAGTTACATACCTCTAATTTGCTAATCTCTTGTATTATTATGGAAAATATGATAATATTAAGCTTCTATATATAAGGTTTGAAATAGTTCACTAAATTAAATTATTTTCCTTTTTAGACTAAATTATAAAATAGATTTTAGTTTAATAGCTAACCAATAAAAATAATAGTAAGGAAACAAAAGTCATATAATTCATTTTACTAAGGAAAGTCAACTTATAGTAAATAATTTATTTCCCTTAAAAATAATAGTAAGTAGTAATAAATATTACTGAGCACTTTCCATTTTACACGATTATTAAGAAATTATTAATGCATTAGTGAACTTTACCATTTTACTCTTTATTTTATATCAATGTACATTCAATTAAGTTAGAAAATTACTAATGCACTAATTAATGATGGGGTAAAATGAGAAAAAAATAATTAATTCTATCCTAATTTAATAAGTTTCCATATATAATATGAGATAAATATTTATAAAAAGATATATAATATGAGACGAAGGTGATATCTTTTACTAAGGAAAGTCAACTTATAGTAAACAATTTATTCCCATCAAAAATAATAGTAAGTAGTAATAAATAGTACTCCAATAAGATCTAAAATTAATTTTTTCACTAGATTTAATTTCCTTTTTAATATATTGCTAGTTCATGAACTTCAAAGGGAAGATTTTAATAAATACAAGTGAACGTATAAAATTAGAGGTGTCAAATAGACAGATCCTGATGAATTTAGACGGATAAAATGGATTGAATTAATAAATGACAGGTCAATAATTATTTGAGTTGGTATAAGATTCATAATCCAACCTGCCTAATTCTTACTAAACTTTAATTTTTATGTTTTTATTTTTATAATTTTTAGTACCTAATAAAAACTATTTTTCTAATGACAACTCAATGTAACACGTCAAAATTTAAAAAAAAAATATTAACAAAAAAAAAAGTTGTGTTGATTTAAAACTACATATCAAGATAATTTTGATGAGCTTAAAGGACCTAAGCTAATAAATGAAAGAATTAATAACTCGTCCAAACTTAAATAAAAAAAGAAATTATACTTTTATAGGCTAATTTTACTACCTCTCTAAATTCTAATAATAACTATGCATTATGTACGATTAAAGTTGTTTGATGATATTGGGGAAGTTTATATCGTACGAAAAACTTGTTTTTTCACGTCAAACTTCTCGTGTCTTGATATTGTTATATTTTTTGTGTTTTATATTTTTGAAAACATTATGTATAACAAACAAAAAAATTGAACAAATAGTTTTAAAAAAAATACACACGTCTATCACTAGTGAGGTCCTTCTAAACGAATATAATCTAACGAAACTCCATTATCTTTGATGTTGTTTACAATGAAATTGTTAGAGAAATATAAAGGTGTGTGTATGTAGATATATATGGGGGGGGGGGGGGGGGAGGGGGGGCTTATGCACATGAGAAAATACGAAAATCTTCTTTTATTTTTCTTTTGTTTGATTTGTAATATTTACTTTAATATCTTATTAGTGGAGTTCGTAAAAGAAAGCAAAGAAAGATCCGAGACAAAACTGTCCCCTCTCTCTGTATCTTTACTTACCGGCTGGGTGGGGTTGGGGGAAAGGGTTACATGCTCCTCGTAAAGTAAACCATCTATTTTACTTTTGTTATTCTTATTTGAGAACTCCAATAAAAGACAAAAGGTTATTTACAACCTCCGCTCGCTGTCACGATTTTCACTATAGTAAATAGCCTTTCACTTTGTCCACATCGAAAATTGATGGGAAAATCACATGACACGGTAAATTAAGGTCTTATTTTATGTGAAATAGTGGTAGTTCAAAAAATTATATAATATTACGATAGTTTAGAATTTAACTAGACATACTTATTATACATTAGAAGACGATAAATTAAGGACCTATTTTATTTGAAATAGTGGTAGTTCAAAAAATTATATAATATCACGATAGCTTAGAGTTTAACCAGACATACTTATTACATATGAGAAAAAAATAATTAAAGTCCTATTTTATTTGAAATATTGTTAGTTTAAAAAATTATATAATATCACAATAGTTTGGAGTTTAAGCAGACATACGTATGTAGACACATACAATTAAATGAAGATATTATATACATATAAAATAATTAATTACATAAATTCAATGTATTTTACTATTATTACACATACGAAAACTATACATGCTAATACAATATATTTTTCTATATTTTGAAAATATACCCTGAATTATGAACCCTGAATCTGAACCTGAACCTGAACCCTGAATCCTGAACGCTGAACTTTGCTGTTATGCTTCGTAATTAAATAAGTTTTTTTTTCAAAATAAATTTTTTTAGTAAAATTTTCTCAAAAAAAAAAAAAGTTTCTGACAGTGGAGGTCTTGTCATGCAGAGTGCAGGCCGATAAATGAAAGGGCCTGAGCAAATTGGGCCCTATTTTGATGGCCCATTTATATTTTTTTTTATCAAATTAGATTATGCATATAAATAGATTGGACATTTTGATATGACACACATATATTAGCAGCCAAGTATTAAAAGGTTCCAACTTCCTACTGACACACTTATCTTTAAAAAAAATCTATGAAAAAGTAATTTGTAATTGTTGGATGTGCACAGAGTAAATCGCGCTCGGAGATAATAGTTTGTAAATCATATAGGAGAAGACAAATGATGGTACTAGACAAGTCACATGTGACAAACTCGATTCAGAAGATCAAATCCTTGCTATTGAAAATAAGGAATTTCGAACTTTAAGCATTAATCCTGGGGCTGTAGTATGTTCTAAGGGTTGGGCTGTTCGCCCCCATTAAAGCGGTATGTGAGCTGGGTTTAGAACGTCGTGAGACAGTTCGATCCATATCTGGTGTGGGTGTTAGAGCATTGAGAGGAACTTTTTGTGAAAGTCACAAGCTAAATGATATTAGCTGGACGTCTCAAAATTATATTTTGTATCTCGTTGAATAATAATAGTTGTGTGAGGTCTTTTTTTACTTCAC
The DNA here is from genome assembly GCA_029948455.1 of Solanum rostratum. NCBI lineage: Eukaryota > Viridiplantae > Streptophyta > Magnoliopsida > Solanales > Solanaceae > Solanum > Solanum rostratum. Next base: position 1,407,101 of record CM057053.1, on the reverse strand, counting down.
GAGCAGGTGAATGTGAATTTTGCTGATTCGTATCTTTTGGGTCTATTAACTCGTGAAATAAGAAAAAATCTTGTATATTGTAGCGACCCAGCCCACTAGAGATATTGTCCGCTTTGTGTCTAGGCCCGCACATCTTTAAAACACATCACTAGTAGATAAGGCGTGTTTACTTATATACTCAGCATCTCTCTTGTGTTTTTGCCCATATGGAACTTCTCATATCAAGATAGGTAGTTGCATATATTATTTGTTACGTATGAGATTTGTATTTGTTATATCATGATATTATCTTTATTGACTATTTGCTTTGTTGTATCAAAAATAATATGTATTACATAATTCCCGGAAAAAGTAGTTTGTTTACGAAATATACTACATTTTAGTTAGTAAATTAGGAGCTTGGGACCTTGCGGGTATTTTGTCATTTCTTTCGTTTATTCAGGAACAACAAATTCTGACACTATCATTCAATCTTTTTACAATGAATAACTTATCCAGATACCATTCATTAATCCTCGTATAATTTATATCAAAACTAACAATCAAATAATATATAAGAAAATATCAAAACAATTTCAAACTCAAAATCATCCATGCTTGTCCGACAAACCAAACCGTTCCAAAGTGTTGTCACAATCATCGAGAATTATAACGAGATGAATAAGGATTGAACACTTTGAGTTCAAATTTTAAATATAAAATACTAAATAAATTTCGATAAGGATTGCGGTGGTTATATTACATTTTTATTATTTATTATATGTTTCGGTTGTGGGTGATGAATTAAAGTGATATAATATATAGTCATATTATTTATTATTCATAACATAACAACAAACAAATTAATAAAATGACGACTTTTTAAAATAGTGATGAAATGCTTCATGAAAATATGATAACGATAAGGTTTTGTTGTAGTAATGTCTTTGGATTTTATATGACTCTTTTTCTAAAAATAGAAAGAAAAATAAGAAGAAAAAAATGAAGGTTATAACATGGTATAAATATATAAATCATATTTTCAAAAATTGTGATTTATTGATATCGAAATAATCAAATGTCTTGGCGATAACGAAGTAAATTTTTGAAATGATTATAAATAAGATAATTAAAAAGAGTATGTATATTAAATAAAGTAATTTAATAGTGTATTATTATAGACTGTAGAGGCGGAATTAAGATTGGGAGTCTGGAGGTTCTAAAGAAGAGAAAATATTGCAAAATATATAATAATATAGAGCCTATAAAAAAGATATTAAATTTGTCCAAACTCACGAACCCCTACTTAGTTGCGCCTCTAAGTGTATAGTCAATCGACGTACATAGAAACAATTAAACTATTTTTCTCCAAAATAAATAATCTAAAGTCAGCAACATTTTCTTTAATAAAAGTTTGGCCCCACTACTATAGAAATCCCTATTCTAAACTAGCAAATTATTATAAATATTCTTTCCTTTAGCATTTAGCTATTTATTAATAATGAAATAATAATAATAATTAAAAAAAAAGAAACTATGCTTTTTATCAACTAAAAAAGATTCTTATATTTGTCTGAAAAATAGTCAAACTTTTTCTAGTGAAAATCAATAAAGGTTTCAAAGTGAAAGCGCCATTTAGATTTTTTCTCTAATTTTAAAAATAATAATAATAATAATAAAATATAATTCTTGAAAAATTATTTTTTCGAGCAATATTAGAATCTCTTTTAACGTTTACTTATATATTAATCAACAATATTAATTTCTGCTTATAGACTGCAATCAATTATTTGTTGTTTAATGTTTATAGTACGTTCAAAGTGAATTCTTAAATCGTAATGTAAAAGGTTCATGAATTAATATACAATCAAAAGTTTCGTCGATGCAGATAACTGTCGAATAGAGAAGAATATATCGAGAGAGAAAAGGGATAAAAATATTAAATTAATATTTATGAAAAGGTCCTTAATATTTTCTTTTTAGAGGATTTAGTCACTAATGTTTTTAATTAGTGCATGGAAAAAGACATTGTGATGGAATCCAATATTTGGAAATTGAAATGTTCGTCAGATCATAGTCTAAATTAATAAGTGATTTGTAGACGTTCCACTCATAATTAATGAGTGTCCTAATGAAATTATTTTTAAAATAAAAATGGACCCCCTTAGTTCTTTCGAGAAAAAAACATAGTCCGATTCATAAAATATCTCAGCATTAATAGGGTTTCGAAAAAGATTACGCTTAAAAGATCCGATAAAGATAATTTTATAACGATACACTTAAGATGAGAAGTTTCATATCAGCAAAACACAGGAGAGATGTTAGGTGTATAAGTAAACAGGTCTTACCAACTAATGACACGTTTTAAAGTCGTGCGCAGTTAGGCTCAAAGCGAACAATATCACCAGAGGGCTGGGTCGTTACGGATGTTATTAGAGCCACTCCTGTATCATCCTTGTCAATGTGGAACAGAGTTCAACTGAGTTTAGGTGAATCCCCATGAGGCGAGACAAACCTCAGTACTGAGTCTTGAATCCATAGAGAGGGTGTATTTAAGATGAGAAGATGCAAGGTAACCTTACCTACTAGTGACGTGTTTTAAAGTCGTGCGGGCCTAGTCTCAAAGTGAACAATATCAATAGCAGACTGTATCGTCACAAATTTGTTCTAATACAAATATTAATCGTTATTTTTACCCCCGCGAACTTATAACCTATTGATCACACGAAGATAAATTAAATCGCTATCATTCCCATTTTCTTGAGGGTCAACTTTCCAATTATTTTCAAGGTGATTTCCTCAATCATGTCAATTTGGTATGTGGACTAATTCATATATATTAATATTAATTACTCATCTACCATTAATTAATTTTATTAAATACCGTTTATATAGTTTAATTTATTCACCACTCATACATTTGGTGGTGTAATCTCCTTTTTGTTAATTAATTTAGAAGTACGTTTATGCCGGCTTAATTAATATTGAAGGAACAAATTAATTATTAACAAGTAGGTTAATAAAATAGAATTAAATAATTATTAAATTATAAAAGTTTTATGATGTGGACATATACGTAGTTACGTGCATTAAGGCTTTAAGCTAAGATGTTGATTAAAATTATATTTTAATGGGTTAATTATTGATCAAATAATACTTTGGTTAAATTTTTTATTGAGTTATAAAAAGGGACATCATGGTGCTTTCTCTTATTTTAAATATATAATTTCCATTAACAAGTTTATTTATAAAACGACGGCAAAAAGGCATATAAAATTAATAATTTTCTTCGTTTCTTTTTAGTTGTTATAAAAAAAAATTAAAAGTAAAATAATATAAATTTTGACTAACATTATACGATATATTTTTTATCAGATTAATGGAAAAATTGCAATTTATATGTTTTTTATATACCTTTTGAATATCTAAATTGTATTTTAATGTATTACGTTAATGTAATTGAATTTAATGTAATACATTAAATTACACAGAGTTATACGGAAGGGTAGAGGTCAACCGAAGAAGTATTGGGGGAGATGATCAGACAAGATATGACAAGCTTTCATCTCACGGAGGACATGATCGTAGATGGAAAGGAGTGGAGGTCGCGTATTTAGGGTAGAAGGATAGTAGTAGGTTGATATATGATTTTGTGATATAGTAGGTTAGTAGGAGTAGTCGTGTCTTTATATTCTGTGATGTCATTATCCGTCTTATATTTGTTGTTTTATCGTATTTACATACTATCATTTGCTTTTTATTATTAGTCGTGTTCCTTCTCTTTTCTTTTTTCCTCTTTCATACGTAGTATCTTTTACCGGGCTTGATTTTTGAGATGAGGGTTTTCAGGAAACAACCTCGCTCTCTATCTGTATGAGGTAGTGAAAGGTCTGCGTACATTTTACTCTCCTTAAACCCTACTAACGAGATTCCGCTGGATATATTGTTATTGCTGTAATTTAATTTTTGAAAATTAATCGAAACATGATAAATAAAAGAAGTGGAGAGAGAAGTAATTAATTAATTGATTAAAGTATTAAACTAATTAATGTGGTTTGCCGTCCAGGTTAGGCCTGCTTTTAGTACAAGAAACTAATTTATTTATTTTTTACATATATTTAAACATAAGATTGTGTTTCTAATCATTTCAATTTATTTTTTAATCATTGTTGTATTTTTCAAGGAATTCGCTAATTCAAATTTTTTGGTTTTGATCTTCAATTTTTCAAGAAAATATTATGTCAAAAAATAAAATAGAAATTGACGCTCATGATTAAAGATGAATCTCTCAAGAAGTAATACAAAATATTACATCTTAGACGAATTCCATATAAGGAAACAGAAAGTTCAGAAGCGATTGTTAAAATAACTTTTAGATTAAAATTCAAAGAATAAATTCATGCGAACTTCATTCAAAACGAACAATCCTTTAATAATTAAACCTGAATCTGAACCATTACAAAAATTTACTAATTTAGTCGAAGAATTAATAAAGAATTTTTTTTAAGAAAATTAAAATAAAATTTATATTTATATCTACCAGCCTGGACTAATTAGACTTTGTGAGTCTTTGCTGGCAAAATGGACAACTCAAGAAATCATGGCTTACAAAAAATGGATAAGGAAAATAATTTACACCACAAAATAATATGACCAACAAAAAAAAACCTTGGTCAAAGGATAAATAAATGTTTTTGTTCGAAATTTCTTCGTTTGTACTGAATCGTTTGCATAATCAAATCGTGTTTCACGAATTTTTTTATTAGCTATGCATCCTATTATTATTATTATTATTGTTGATAAGATTAATTACCATACAATTAATTGGACAAGTCAAGTGGAAATTCAAGATCTTTTTTTCGTACAAAGTACAGATTCTATCCATATTTAACTAAATTTCACAGTCATTAAAAAAAAGTAACACGTTCAGATGTCCTTTTATACATTTTGGACTCAGCCAAAAGATTAATTAATCTAATTCTCTAATTAATTTCTTTTAGAATTAGCCAATTTTTGTTCATAAATAAAATATTTAATAGATTGTGTGGATAATTGTTAATTTAAGTATAATATTTGTTGCGGTTGTTTTGTTAGTTAAAATTTTTGAATCACGTCATCTAAATGGTGTTTGATATTTATTTTGAGATTCGGCTAATTATAATTTGGAACACACTTAAAAATCTTACTTTGTAGGGTCAAACCTTCTTTGCTTAGGACGACTTCATTTTCAGAACTTGAAAAAGATGAAAAATATTTACTGCTTATTATGACTGTTTATGGTTGTAGTATGTTTCATCTTCTGATAGTCTTAGAAATATCTTAAGATGTTTAAGATCATAGATCTAAGATATTAAATCGAGCACCCAATCCAATGTCATAATGTAAAGATGAACGGAGAAAGCAAATAAAATAAGTGCATTTTTTTTCAAATAATTTAAATAAAAATGACCATCTTTACATGTTTTTTCATGATTCAAGTTCAATTTTATAATATTTGGGGAAATATACTTTATTTTTTGCAAGCAAGAAAGTGTGATGCCCATGATGGATGAAGGCAAATTCATGAAGAAGAGGTGTTATAATTAGGGTTTTGAATAAGATGATTTCTTTATTTTTCATTTTTTTTTCACTTTCATATTTAAAAAAAAAAAGAATAATAGGTGGTAAAGAATTTTTATCGTTTTAATGTCGAGTTATTTTTTCGCAAGACCTTCTCTGTAGTAGCATCAAAGTAATAGCATTTAACTATCAAATTCGAAATGAATCTATCTGATTCTTGAGCTACATATTATACCTTAAGCAAATTTCATGATGAAATACTGAAGAACATTAGGAATAATCAACTATCAAAGCACTCTCTGAATTAAAATTTAGAAGATATATAAATCTAAGTTCAAAACAAATAATATCTCAACGATTAGATCAGAATCGTTAGAGAAGGATCAACAACAATAACATTTTCGGTGAAATTCACTAGTGGGGTTTGGAAAGAGTAAAACGAATACAGACTTCACCACCACCTCACAGAGATAAAGAAGATATTTCTGAAAGACCTTCAACTCAAATATACCAGCCTTCAAAACAACAAATGCTAAACACAGAACAACGACTAATTTATATATATATTATCCTTATTTGAATTCCCATAAAATGTTACTACTATTAAGTGTCACATTTTAGTTGAGATGAACCATAACTTGAAGAAAGGTGAGGTGTCAAAATAATTATTCTTTTTTGTACCACTTTTAATAGATTCCTTTTATGTCATTGTCAAAATAGGTATAAGTTTATCGGTTCATATTATTTGTAGAGTATATATTCTCTTTATAAATTTTCATTTTAATGATCATTACTCCTTCATACTTTAGCCAGCCTGTCATTTCAAAAAACAAAAAAAAATAAATTTATTTTCGAAAATTTCGTGTTCCGTCAAATATTATCACATATAATCATAATTATATAAAACTATATATTGGGTACAAGAATGTTCTTAATAATTTGCAACCATTCAAAAAATATCATGCGAATTTGGTCTAAAAATAATTTTAGACCATTTTAGCCTAACAATTGCCTTTTAAATTCAGTATAATTATTAACGTATCGCGTATGAAAATAATGAAAGTGATAGCATATGATTCTCTTTACTATCTTTACTATGATAAAGTTCGATTCAAAACACGCACATACAAGAAAAAACCAACTCTCTAAGCTTTGATGGACTAAAATGCTCGATCGTGCAAGTGGAACATGAAAATTTCAAAAATTGATTCGTCAGTCATGATAATAATTCTACGAAATTTTACTCGAATCAGAGATTATTGATATACAATCAAAATAGTGAAAAAAAATGTTATAAATTATGTATATTAATACAATATTAAGAATGTAAAATGCTTTTCAGAGAACCTGCAGATTTAACTCAAAATAAATAATATTACATTATATTAAAATTATTTTTTGATCCAATTTAGTTTCATAAAAATAATATTATAATTTTGAGATTATTTTAAAAAAATTAATTTTTTTAATTTTTAATTTTTATTTTTTTTTAATTTTTGAGTATGAAATTGAGGAGAGTAACGTGGGAGGAGGGACCATAGTGAAAGGGAAAATGGGAAAATAGCAGAATCAATCACATGGCTGAATGGACCAATATAGTGCTAGACGTGTCAGTACGGCGTCGTTCACCTACTGTTTATTTTTTTTAGTTTTTGCAGGTGGGTAGTGGGTTGTGGGTCCTACTTCCTTTTTTTATTTCTTTAAAATTGATCAAATGAGTTGTATAATCGTCCATCAAAATAATATCGTTTTAATTTTTGTTTATTTGTTTGATTTTCAAATATATATAAAGAAATAGTTTTATGATTTTTAACATGCTACGTAAAAATCGATTAAAAAACTATTAGAGAATTTTTAATTTTTTTTTTTTGAGAAAGATGGAAAATGACAGTAAGACAAAAAAATTGAGACGAAGAAATAAATGATAAATATAATTGAATGGTAAAAACCATATTTGATTTATCATTCACAAATTACACAATAATTATAATTTTTTAATTTATATTTATCATTTACTTCTTCGACTCAATTTTTAATTTAATTTAAATAATTGAATTCTTTTTGTCAATTATATTTATTGTGTTCTATTTTAATTTACGTAATAATATTTAAAATTTAGATAATTTATTAAAAATAAAATTAAGAAAATATGTCATGTAAATTAATAATAGAAAAATTATATTTTTATGAATAATGAAATGTGTAGCTTTTTTTTTTTTTTTTTAAAATATAGTACTAAAAATATACAACTTCACCGCCTTGTCCAAAGCCCCAGCCGCAGGCCTAGGCTTTTTATTTTTATTTTTATAATTTTATTTTTATTTTCCTTTTCTATAGTCTAGTACTATTATTTAATTATAGTACTATAGTATCAGAAATGTGGTTGACGTGTTACGTATATTAGCACTATTGAAAGACACGTAGATTGAAATATCATGAAAAATATTTTTATAAATAATCGAATTTAAACAGTTATAACTGACGATGAAATTCGCATTAATAATCTTAATCTTAATTTAAATAATTTTGATGATCAAATATTTAGTCAAAAACCTATATATATCAGATTCTACTAATACAATTTATAATAATAATAACCTTAATTCTTACCCGAGCCTATTTGATCAAATACTTAATCGATAACTTATATATAATCAGGTTGATATTACCATGCATTATTCTTGTTACAGTAAACAGCACTGATTAATCAAATATTTAGTCAAAAACACACACACACATATCATATTCTACTAATAAAATTCATAATTATAACTTTGATATAATACGGAGATAACAATCATCTCGAGGAGATATAAGAGTAAAGATGTATCTTAACGTAAATGGTATAGATATCGATGAAATTCACATTTTAAACAATCTTATTTGATCAAATACTTAATCGAAAACTTATATATACGCTTATAATAACAGAAAACCAAATTGATCAAATTCTACTAATATTATCATTATTATTGTTACAGTTGAAGAAATCGATAGTTGCAGTGCTAGTAGAGAACATACTACATCGATAACAATTACATATTGAAATAAAACTATATCCTAAGACGATGAAATTCACAATACCGATCGATGAAATATTTAGTCAAAATTTTTTATATATATATATATATATATCAGAATCTACTAATATATATATACGATCCTATTTGATCAAATACTCGGGGTGTCCACGAGGTGTTGGTTGTGTAGTTTGTTGTTTGTTAAGTGGTTGTATAAAAGGTGGTAAATTGGGCGGTGAGCCGCATAAAAAGCAGTAAAGAGCCGTGGCAGCACCGGAAATGAGCTAAACACAGCCCATAAATAGGTGCATGTACTTACACACAACTCATGCTCTTGCTTATATAAATACCACACAATTTGTGGCCCCCCTTATGGTATATAGTACCTCATCATTTTATACTTTTCTATGAAATTATTATTGTAAATTTATGTTAAGCTCGATTAAATTTATATTAAATAATATCATATTTTTTCATTGTATGAGAGGGATTCGAGAGGTGAAGCAGATAGGAGATCATCAACGTGCTTTGTGCGTAGTTTTAGTATGTCATTACTCCTTATTAGCTCATCATTTTATTGCGTTATATGATATTTATGGCGAAGTTAAATCAAATTCAAGAGTCGTATGTTTAAAAATGATTTCATATTTAATAAGGCTCGTAGAAGTCTTGATAATTAAAATGATTCTCACTTTTTAGTACTCTCATATTTAAGTAACAAGAATAACACAAGTAGAGCATGGAGAGAGTAAAATGTACGCGTATCTTATCACTATTTCAGAAATAGAAAAACTGTTTCTAAAAAACTTGCGTCTCAAAAATCAAGCTCTATAAACACAAAAATGAAATATTTTAGTTTTTCTTTAATGGATAAGTAAAATTAATGAAAAAAGTATTTTCTTGATTATATAGATAAGAACTCATTTAATAAATACTTTTTAAAATTATGTAAAATGTCATTTATTTAGATTTAGAGCAATAAGAAAGGATTAAAACATCACTCATTATGAAATGAAGAGATTAATGTTTTTTTTTTTAAAAAAAGATAAATAATGATATTTGTACAAGTTCTTTTTAAACATTTTGAAACAAACTCCATTGAATTTATCCATTTTTTTTACATAACAAATTTAATTATATGAGAGTAAAGAATAATTTCGATACATTTCAAATAACTTTAATTTATGATTATAAGATTCAAAAAATAATTCTTTTTGTTCTTAAATTTCATGTGATGTGTCACGTGTCTGAAACAGTCTCTCTAAATCTATGAGATAATGGAAAAATTTGCGTATATTCCACTCAATATGTTGTTGTTGTTATTGTGTCACTTGTATCATATACTTATCGCATTTGAAAAAAGACAAATAAATTAAAAGAAAAAATACTTTGTAAATAAAATAATTTTATTTTATTTGATTAAAATACATTTTAGCATATTTCACATAATCTTAATTAAAAAAATTTATTTTTTTAAATTTTATATCACATGTTAAATGTTAAAATAGGACAAACAAATTAAAATGAACGAATATCTTTCTTTTTTTTAATTTAAAAAAATTAAATCTCAGAAAAAAAAAAGGGCGTATTATTGCTGGCCTGTCTCCTCTTCCTTATCTTCTCCAGTTCCCCTCTGTGCTCCATTCTTGAAGCTCGCGCCCCTCTTCACGAGCACTTCTTCTTCCCTCACAAACCCCCAAAAAAGATATTCAAAAAAGAAAAAAAATAAACAGTCCCCAAAAATCTGAAAGTTTGATGCAAAAAACCAAGCAAAAAAATCAGACTTTTTTCCTTCAAACTCCCCCATTGATGAAAAATTATCCAGCTTTCTTGAAACCAATTGCTTCTCAAAATCCAGCACTTGTCACTCCTACCCAATAAACTTGAATCTTGTAAAAACCCCAAAAGGAAAAGATGAAGAGAGATCGAGATCGAGAAAGAGAAAAAACCACCTTCCATGGCGTCTCCCATGGTGGTTCTTCAGGTAAAGCTAAGATTTGGGAAGAAGAGGAAGAAGAACAACCAGATGCAGGAATGGATGAGCTTTTAGCTGTTTTGGGTTACAAAGTTAAGTCATCAGACATGGCTGAAGTTGCTCAAAAACTTGAACAGCTTGAGATGGCTATGGGTACAACTATGGAAGATGGTATCAGTCATCTTTCTACTGATACTGTTCATAAAAATCCATCTGATCTTTCTGGTTGGGTACAAAGCATGTTATCTGAACTCAGCCACACTTCTATTTCAACAAATTTTGATATGGGTAATGGTAGAGAAAACGACTTAGCTGTTTCTGGTTGTGGTTCTTCTTCAACCATCATAGATTTCTCAAGAAATGACCAAAACAGAACAACAACAATCTCTGATGATGATTTAAGAGCTATTCCTGGTGGTGCTGTTTTCAGAGATTCAGATAGTAATAAAAGGCAAAGATCAAGTTTCTCCTCAAACTTGCTAACAGATTCATCAGCTAGACCAGTTGTACTAGTCGATTCACAAGAAACTGGTGTTCGTCTTGTACATACTTTAATGGCTTGTGCTGAAGCTGTTCAACAAGAAAATTTTAATCTAGCTGATGCCCTTGTTAGACATATAGGTATTCTTGCTGTTTCACAATCTGGTGCTATGAGAAAAGTGGCTACTTATTTTGCTGAAGCATTAGCTAGAAGAATCTACAAAATTTACCCACAAGACTCCATTGAATCATCATACACTGATGTTTTACAGATGCACTTTTATGAAACTTGCCCATATCTCAAATTTGCTCATTTCACAGCAAATCAAGCCATTCTTGAAGCTTTCACAAATTGCAACAAAGTTCATGTTATTGATTTTAGTTTAAAACAAGGTATGCAATGGCCTGCTCTTATGCAAGCTTTAGCTTTACGTCCTGGTGGACCACCTGCATTTAGGCTCACTGGAATTGGTCCTCCACAGCCTGATAACACTGATACTCTGCAACAAGTCGGATGGAAATTAGCTCAGTTAGCTGAAACCATCGGTGTCGAATTCGAATTCCGTGGATTCGTTGCTAATTCCTTAGCTGATCTTGATGCAACCATTCTTGATATCAGGCCGACTGAAACCGAAGCTGTAGCTGTTAACTCCGTTTTCGAGCTTCATCGCTTGTTATCAAGACCGGGAGCCATCGAAAAAGTACTCAACTCCATCAAACAGATGAACCCCAAAATCGTTACGCTTGTTGAACAAGAAGCAAATCACAACGCGGGGGTTTTCATTGACAGATTCAACGAAGCTTTGCATTATTACTCAACCATGTTCGATTCATTGGAGAGTTCGTCGTCTCCCTCATCTGGGTTAGCTCAAACTCCGGTGAACAATCAAGATTTGGTCATGTCGGAGGTTTACTTAGGGAGACAGATATGCAACGTGGTAGCTTGTGAAGGTTCCGATCGAGTTGAACGACACGAAACACTGAATCAATGGCGGGTTAGGATGAACTCGTCTGGGTTCGATCCGGTTCATCTGGGTTCAAATGCGTTCAAGCAAGCTTCCATGCTTTTAGCTCTATTCGCCGGCGGCGATGGTTACAGAGTGGAAGAAAACGATGGATGTCTTATGTTGGGTTGGCATACACGGCCACTAATCGCCACCTCCGCCTGGCAGCTCACGGCGGAATCCGGCACCGGCGAAGTCGAGTCGTGAGTGGGGGTGGGGGGTAGGGGTGGTGGGGTTGGGGTAGGGGGTGGGTGAAGAGACAATGAGAGAGACGTGCCTAAAAATGAGTCAAATCAATGTTTTTTACTTTTTAGCCTCTTTATTTATAACTCAGCCTCTTTATTTACTTTTTAACCACTCTTATATTTTGTTGTAGTTTTTCTTTTTATGAGCCTATTTTGTGGTTGGTTAGATTTTTTTTCCTCCACTCATTTGTATGTCAAGGTGTATCTAGAGAGTGATTTGGTGTTTGGGGAAAAAAAATACTTTTATTTTATTTTGGGAGTTGTGAAATAAATAATTTATTGTCTAAGTATTTTTATTTACCTTTTTTCTTCAATTTGGATAATATATATTTATTTAAGGTAATGAATATTTACTATTTAAATTGGACTAAAATAAAAACAATAATTTTACTCACTAAAAATGTAGTGCAACATTTCTAACATTGAGATCCATATTATTTTGGAGTAGTATTTGTTCGCTCAATTTAGTTATACGTACAATTATTTTTCAGATATATCGTATATGTTCATTGAATATCTGAGATTCAAAACTTGGAATTGTATTTGTTCGCTCAATTTAGTTATACGTATAATTTTTTTCCTAGATATATCGTATATGTTCATTGAGCATATGAGACTCAAAACTTAGAATTATATTTGACACGAAATCATTTGTATTGGTCTATTGGACACGATTTATTACAAACTTTATAATAAAAATTTATATGGTGCAAATTCAAATTATTAGTTATTGAACATCAATCAGAAAATATTCTATCTGTTCATTTTTACTAGTCACTGATTCACTTTTTCGAGTTCAACTTGACTAAACTTTAAAGCTGAATTTAATATTTGAAATCTAAAATTTAGATAGTTGAAAATTATAGGAAAAATGTTATAAATTGCAATCCTTTTCGTATTAATATGATGAAAAAATACATTTTAAAATGTTGATGTAACACAAAGGTTACCTAATAGAGAGAATATTAGAAAATACATTTATAATGAACCAGTATATTTTTCTTCTTTTGCACCGCTGGATGCTTATCTTCATATTCTGATTCCATAAACTTCAATTTTACGTATTGCACGACTAACTTATGGAAGCGACACTTTCAACATGATTTTCTTTTTTATACATTTTCAAAATTTTCATACAAGGATAGAAAGAAGTCAAATAGGTAGTAATATATTCAAGTCTTATATAGTTAGGTTGATATTTCTTCTTCATTTAATTTTACCTTGGTCAACTTAAATGTACTTATTTTCCAAGGATTTGTAGATGACTTTATAGCTTATCAAAATCACACACACACACGTACGAATAAATTTTTTTAATTTAAATTATTATGTGCCTCAAATGTCAACTTTATACAATTCTTAAAGTCTTTTAGCAATCATATATAAATAGTGTTATTCTCTTTTAATGTTATTATTTCAAATATAATAATTCGATATTCAGAATTTATCAGCTAAATTAACTGAAATATATATAGTATAAAATTTAATCAAGCGAAAATATTTCTATTATTAAGTGTTTCTTCATTCACTTGCTTGATTCACAGTCTCTAATTAAGATTGGACGATTTTCGTCTATCCCATTGAATTCCTTGACAATTCAGTAGTGGATGTAATATATAATAGTAGCAAAGTCAGTAATTTTATTTGAAGAGGTTAACAAATGTTGAGTAGTTGATTCTACCTGGCTTTGCCCCTCATATATGCAAGTAACAAATTCATCTGAACTCAATACTCAAATGAGTGAAAATAATTTTATTATTAGGTGCTTCTTTATTCACGGGCTTGAGTCACAATTTTTAATCAAGATTGGAAGGTTCTATCCATCCCATCGAATTCTTCGACGTTCAGTGGTGGATGTAATATATAATCGTAGCAAAGTCAAAAAAATTTATCAAAGAGGTTAAAATATATCGAGTAGTTGATCCTACCTAACTTCGCCCCCAGTATATACAAGCAGCAAATTCATCAGAACTCAGTATTTGAAACTTAATGTACAAACAATTACTAATGATAGATTCAAATCCATAATTTATAATATAAAAAGTTTAATATTTAAAAATCTTAATAATTAAATTTATATACTTACAAGTAAAAGTGTAGCTCAAGTTTTGTTTCGAAATTAATAAAATTGGATATCATTTTAAGTTGAAAAATGAAAACCATTAAAATTGTCTGCTGTTAATATCTTGTATATAATTAATGACATGTGACTTGCTTAATATAGAAAATAACCTTGTAGATAAATTATTTTCTATTTGTGTCATCAAGATAGAGAAATGTTAAATATTATTGTTTATATAACCATATTGGGTAATTTCTTTTGATTAATTAAAGGCATTTAAACTGATTAATTAAAGGCATTTAAACTAAGTTTAGTTCCTTTTTTATATTAGTACCTTTGCAAATCTTGTTAAGAGCTTGATTCACTTGGTACTTCTAAAACTAGTAAATTTGTACCTAACAAAAGTGGAATATAATCTCCTTTTTCTTTTAATATATAAAATTATTAATAAAGAAACTGACTTTTTTTTAGGGTGTTAGTGCTTACCTAAATTCATCTTTCCTTTTTCATTTTTTTTTTTCCATTAACTTTTGGATAGATGGTATGGTGAATTAAATCAAATACATAATTTATGGAATTATTGAATTGGTTTCACTAGTTAAATAGCGCAATCAATCTCTTGTACGAATTATATTATATAAAATTATAATCTATGATTGTGTTTGATATTGAAGATCAATCTCGACAAAAGTATGATATTTTCACTGTAAGACTTATTAAAGTCTATGCATCTTAATGCTGGTTTTTTCTAGTTTTGTAAAGAAATTCTTCAACGTAGCTATCGAAGAAGGCGGACACTGAACGTATTTACTTATTTCTTATTGTCACGTCTATAGACGTTGTAGGTCAAATACCAGAATCATTAGGCTTTTAGACTTACAAACTTTTGAAAAGGGGTACAAGAATCAAGAGACTTCTGTAGAACTAAGATGCTTTTAGACTGACAAACTTCTCTTGCACATATTCTACTGTGAAAATGAAATAACACACGAAAAAATTTTATAAGACGTAACATTGATTCATTCAATACACCTATTTTTAGGCTCTGTTATAAAATAATCCAAAAAATAAATTCATAAGATTTATTGAATTAAAACGAATAATATGTGTCATGTGTTTTAGATGGTAACAACCATGCATATTAACTTTAGTCTTGAATTCTTGATAGCCTCCACTCTTTTTAGGTTTAGAGACTTTGGGAATAATATTATCAAATTAACTTTTGCTTTTAGCAAGATATCTTAAGTCACATCTTTCATTCGGCTTTATATTATTTGGCCTCTTTTGATCTGATACATTTTTAATATACTTCCAACAATAAATACTTCCAACAACAATATACTTAGTGAAATCTCACAGGTGGGAGTTTTGGGAGGATAAAATGTACGCAGATCTCATCACTATCTAACAGATATACAAAAGTTATTTTTGAAAGACCCTTAGCTCAAATATATCAGCTCCAAAAGCAGAACTAATTTATAATTAGATGAATAAATTAATTTAACTACTTTTAATATAAACAAACAAATATATGAAATGGAGGGAGTAAATCTAAATTTACTCTACTTGTATATCATGTTATTTACCACAAAATAAATTTCCACAATTGAAGAGAAAGAGAAAAATAAAGTAAGATAGGAGGTCATTTATACTATTTAGGTGTAACATGGCCTCCCAATAGGAATCTTGAAGGGCAATGAACCATGCTCCTCCCATGTGCACTATGTTTCCTTTAAGATTATTAATGGTTGAGACATCAAAGTTGAATACAAAAGCCATTAATTTCCATTTCTTTCTTTGTAATGTGACTTTTGAGGGTCCCATCCAACAACAAAAAAAGGGAAGAGGTGGTGGGGTGGGAAAGGGGGCACACATTTGAGTGTTTGACACTTGTAAATATTTTTTATTTATTTACCTTTTTGAACTTATTTTGCCTTTTAAAAAGTTGGAGTAAATGATTTTTTTATGTGGTATTATTTTTTCTAATTTATAGGATTTTTAAAAAATTTATAACTTCAAACATTCTATTTTACTATTAATCACATGCTTAATATCATAAATCTTTTAATTTTTTTTAATTCTTTAAATTTAAATCCCATATGTATATATACTTCACCTAAATTAAAACGAAAAAGATTTATTTTTTTTGTCATGTCATCACACTAAGTGCTTAAGGGCAAAATATTCAAACAACATTTCTAGTCGCCTTCACACTTCTAATATAGTATAGATTATTATTTTTTTTTATTTTTCCCTGATAATCAATATTCATATTAAAAATTAATTAATTTGATTTTGCTTCGAAAAGTCTTATAGTAAAAACAAAACACTTTCTATTATATATGATTTTTATATTCAGATATTAATTTGAAACCTTTAATTAAGTAAAAAGAAAATTATTCATCATTTTATCACAATTTTTTATAGTTCAAAAGTTGAGCCATAAAACCAATAATTTCTTTTTCTTTTCTTTGTATTTGTGTTCTTTTTTATTTTCTCATCTGACTTCCTGATATTCATATTGGAATTCAATTATTCAAGATTCATATCGCGTAGGCTCTCATTTAAAGAAAAGTACTCTCTATCAAGATTCTATTTTATACATATTTAAAACTTGAACTCGAAATTTTTAAATAGAAAAAACTTAATCCTATTCATTGTATCACATTTTTTTTATAATGTGTCCTTTTTAATATGAGGGTCCTTTCCAACAATTAAAAAGAAATGGGGGTGGGGAGGGGGGTTACACACTTGAGTGTTCACTGTTGTCCAGGCAACATTTAGCCATAGCAATAAAGAAAAATAAAAGTATACAATATAATGTGGAATGTGGGGCTCTATAATACTATTTTAGGTACAAAATTTGGGATATCCCCACATTAAAAAAATAATTTGCACATGGTTCTACTTGTGTGATTTTGGACATTTGGGTCCTACTAACACAACTTTCAAGATCTACATGATATATTTTGTTGCCTCCAACAAAGTTTACCTTGATATGATGAATTTTCCCTAGTTAGAATAGGTAACAAGCCACGTCTTCAGCAATAACACATTCAGTGTAATTGTATAAGTCAGATTTGAAGGAAATAAAATATATGTAAATTTTATCACTATCTCATAGAGATAGAGATGCTATTTCCAAAAGACTCTCATCTCAAAGATCGAGCTCCATTTAAATTCACAAATTTAAAATTGTCCAAATATCTTTGATATGATAAATTTTGCCTAGTTAGAATAGGTAACAAGCCACATCTCCAACAACAACAACACATCCGGATGAATCGCACAAGTAGAACCTGAAGAGGATAAAATATACGCAAATTTTATCACTAGATAGAGATGCTGTTTTCAGAAGACTCTCGTCTCAAAGATCAAGCCTCATCTAAATTCATAAATTTAAAATTGTTCAAATACCTTTGATATGATAAATTGTGAATTATATACCTGTATATCGTGATTAAAATACTGAATTCAATTAGATGAACTTCATCCGTCAAAATTAAAAAAATTATTTTCGATAAACACTTTTATCCGACAGTATTTGCAAAAATTCTTTTTGACTATTGATATAGGTAACAGATGAATGAATGAAAGTTGTCAGTAAAGTATCAAACTTTTTAACTTTGGTAATTTTTTTTAACTTCATGAAGTGTCAAAATTTTAGTGAAGTCATTTCTTTTCAGAATTAATGTTATTGCCCCCATCATATTAATTGACTTTGGATGAACTAAAAAGTTGGTTTAGGCCATAATTAATACTCTATCCATTTTAATTTATGTGATTAAATTTAATTTGATAAAAGATTTAAAATTTGTGCCTTAAATAAATGATATATATATGACTATTAATTACATTATTAAGAGTAAAGTAGGTATTTTAAAGTTATTTTATTATTAGATATTAAAAATAACAGAATTAGTAAAAAAGTGACTCGTATAAATTGAGGCGGAGGAATAGTACCCTATTGAAATGTGCATGTGTAGTTTAATTAACTAGTTTCCTAGCATGCTAATCAAAGAACTAACAACTTTAATTATGGCCTAAGCTACATTAGATAAGATCAATGCATCTCATCTTTATCTTATTTTATATTCTATTTATTAATTGTGGTCATGGAGTAAAGTTCTTTTTTCTTACTTGAATAGAGTGTTGAAAAAGCTTTTTGTTATTCAAAGTGAGATTACTTTCAAGGTTTCCAAGCTTGAAATAATTATCCTATACAATGAATCTTCAAAATTATCCTACATTCATGATCACATGTTTATCAAAAATTAATTCAAATTAACAAAAGTAATTTGAATGTGTAATAATATTTGTTGCTTTTAAGTTGGTTTTAAGTGTAATAGGACTCTGTATTACTGTGCGCGATCGCATATTGAGGTGCTTCCTACCGATTATTGAAACAGCGTGTCAAGTGATTTTTCGCTCCCGAACGTTGCGGCGAGTTCAATCATCACCTCCGAATCTAGCTCTGCTCGAGCATAGTTAGCCAACTTTATGACTGTGCTTAGCTTCCAACCTTTTTGTTTTTCAACCGAAAATCAAAAATTTGTCTTTTGAGACGAAGGTCTATTAAACTGTTTTTGAGGGATTATCTCTCTATCCCCCAAAAACTAGGATAAGATTGCATTCATCCTATCTTTAAACATCTCACCTATAACATTATACTGAATATATTATTATTGCAATTCATAAGTACTTGATAAATTAGTTAACTTAATCTAATCCACATGTTAGATAGCCCGCATTTAATTTAGTGATAATTTCAAATATATACAATAAACTAATTAATTTACAACATATATTGTCCTCTTTTATTTACATAAAAAATTGCCCAAAATCATAGAAAATATACATGACTATACAATATAACTTGTCAAAAGTCATAGAAAGTATACATTGACTATACAATGTAGATTACTTATATATACACTATACATCGAATATACATTGTGATACACACAAAAACTGAATATACACTGATTATACATATATAAGTAAATACACAATACGCTTATAAGTAAAATGCATAAAATTAGTTACCTCCAAATATATTCTCTTTCAAATTATAAGCATTTTTAGTTTGATCAAGACTTCTATCTTTTCATTCTTAATACTTGTTTACCGAGTACATCAACCTATTTATTACCATTTTTATTATTTTTATTTAAATATGTAATAATTTATTTGTACAATTAATTCTAATGTTTAAATATCACCTAATTCATGTTGAATGACTCCTTAAATGCTAAAAAAAACCCCGCTTATCAGGCTGAGCCTATTAAAATTCTTCCTCGAGTCATCATGGATGATTTTGTAAAGGTTTTGGGAGAAAAATGATTGGAATCCATACCACCGGAAAATCTATGACTAACACACATGAAAAATAAAGAAAATTGCCCAACTCCTGTTGAGTGACCTCTAGATGCTAAAAAAACCTTGTTTATCAGCCAATGCTATTGGAATTCTTTCTCAAAATCATCATTGATGGTATAAAAGATTTATGGATCTAGGAAGGCTTAATTAAAACCTATCTACGTCCTTTAAAATTAGTTAATATGCATGCTAACTGACTTGGGAACTGGTTCCCATAATATTAGTCAAAATCGATCAACGTCCCGTGAAATTAGTTGAGATGCATGCCAGCTAACCTCGAAACTTATATCCATGAGATTAATCAACATGCATGCTAACGAATTGATATATGTGAAATTAGTCGAGATGCACTTGAAGACCACGGTTTCCAAAGATAGACAAAAATGCCCTTATAGAGATAAAATTGAATTCCACACCACATCTTTAGACTTTCACCTACCATTGCTAATTGCCACTCCTCAAAATACAGGCAACCGTGTCACTTCATCAGTAGCACCAAACAGCGGGCACCATGTCGACAGTAAAGATAACACCATCGGCAGCTTCACTTACAACTTCTATCAAACACCTTGCGGGCATTCAACTCCCTCGACTCCAAAACACCATTTTCACCTCAAATTCCTCTAAGTGTAGAGCACCCAGAAGAGTTTTCACTGTATCAATGGCGTCTTTGGTTTACACCCCTCTTGAAGTATGCGTCAAACAGTCAATTACAACCCCAAATAAGCTCGGCGACTGTATGTTTTCTATTGTAACGTTCTTCAATTATTCAGCTTTATTTCATTGATATTCTTGTAGTTTATAGTTTGATGTTTGTTCATTTGGGATAATAAAGGCTGAGAAGCATTTCAAGATTATACCGAAAGTTTGTGTTTTTAAGAATATTGTAACAATTTTTCACGACCAATCCACCAAATTTAGACCACCTAGAAGAGCTTTCACTGTATCAGTGGGTTCAGTGGATACCCTTTTTGATGTTTGTGTCAAATAATTAATCACAACCCCAAATAAGCTCGGTGACGGTACGCATTCGATAATGGGGTCCAAAATATGAAAAAGTAAATAAACGAAGAAGTAGAAGAGGTTCAGCGTCTACTATATATACCTGAAAGCTTATTTTAACTATGTATAAACTGTGTAGTTTTCTGCTGAAGGGATGAACCCCCTGGACCCTTAGTAGCTCTGCCCCTGACTGTATGTCTCTCCTCTGGAAAATTTGTGCAATTGTTCTGTATGTCATTGATATCTTTATTACTGCTGATATTCTTGGAGTTCATTGTTTGACGCTTGTTCGTTTTGCACTAAAATTTAGTGTTTTTATGAGAATATTTTCATTCCCAAGAACAATTTTTCTACTGAATTAGGTACCTCTCATAGCTTGTTTGGATGGTTGTTACATACTGTTTCATAACATATCCTATTGTAGTATACTTTATTATTTGTATGAATATGGTATTTGGATAGATTGTATCGTTTTTCATCATTGCATAAGCCACATATTAGTAACATGAAGAATTAACTTACAATAATATAAAGAAAAATAGGGTACATGGTAGAGTTATTATAAAAAATGTGGGGCAAAGGATAAATAGGATTATTAAATAATAAACACATGCAAAATGAGGGGAAAAAAGATAACTTGATCACATCAAGTCAGTTGTTACATAAAATAGGATTTTTCATTGTTACATAATGATCGGTTTGATGATACAATACAATAAAATTTAAGTAACAATCAATATAAATATTTTATTTAAAGTACCAAGATAACACAATTGTATAGTTAACAACGAACTCAATCAAAGGCCTTATTCCCCAACTAGTATTGGATTTGAAATGTCTGTATCCATTTTGCTTTATTTAAACCAGTATTCAGAGATTGAATGATCTGTATCCATTTCGCTTTACACTAGTTATTATCCATTTTGCTTCATTTGATGGACTAGCCTGTTAAATCATAGGTACAAATTATTGCACTAGTGGCATTACTACAAGAACAGAATTTTTCTGTTGAGATTTTGGAGTCACAATGCTTTCATTTTTCCATCCAGGCCCATTCACGCAGAGGGTTTTGCTTACGTTGGAGGAAAAGCACGTGCCATATGACATGAAGTTTGTTGATTTGAGTAACAAGCCCGACTGGTAGTTTGAACACATTTGATGATAAATTAGTATTATTTTCAAGCTGCAATTTTTTAAGTAACTGAAATTCTTTGATACCAACTTATCTAGGTTTTTGAAGATAAGCCCTGAAGGTAAAGTTCCACTTATTAAGCTTGATGAGAAATGGGTTCCAGATTCAGATGTTATCACACAGGCACTGGAGGAGAAGTTCCCTGAACCTCCGCTGAAAACTCCTCCTGAGAAGGCTTCTGTGTAGGTTTTACCTGTTGCAATCATTGACATACAGTTTTCTCATTCAAATCGGCATGTACGGTTATATATAACTTCTTCTTGCTGAAATTGATTCTACAGTTTGATTATAAATAACTTCTTCTTGCTGAAATTGATTCTAAAGTTTGATTTTGAAAATCCTTTCAGAAATTAAGTATTTTCTGTTCATTTCTTGCTATTATATTGTTATTTTAATCAATAATAGGAGTTCAACGTATTCTAAATCTTTCATCAGTCTTTCAAATCTTTTGACTCTTAAGTGACATATTTATGTTTTTTGTTCCATTACATATCACACAAGTTTAAAGCATCTTTTTTTTTTTTTTAATTAAAAAAAGAACTAGGTTGGGCATTTCTATAGATTTGAAAGTAGGCTTACGAAAGAAGAGGTGGACTTTGCCTTACCTCTTTGTCATGTGTGGGGATTTATAGGATAATTTCTTCATGGAGGTGTGGCTAACAAAGCTATGAAACGAAATCCTATACATTTAATTTCATCGTTGAAGCTTTCATAGAAAGAGCTATCCTATCCTGAGCTATGTTAGCTTATGTACAAGAAAGTTGTAATTCAACCGTAGTCAAACAGGTCCTTCCTTGCTTTGGCTTGGAGACATGGCATCCCTTTCTTATCATTCTTGACAGCCGTTTTAGTGTTCATTCACAGTCAAAATCATTTTTCTTATTACAGTGAATCCTTTTCCTGAATAAATAGTAAAAGCTGTTTCACGGTCATAAGTTTTCAAAATCAACTTTTTACTTCCACTGTTCCAACCGAGATGTATCTACGATCGTCTTTCACTTTGTAGCCATAGTTATGCTACTAATTCATATTGTGTCTGCCTATGAAAAATGTAATTACTAAATGTTTGGCTATTTAATGCACAACTGTTTCTCATTATCTTCCAAATTCTTGTAGTGGATCAAAGATCTTCCCGAAGTTTGTTGCTTTTCTGAAAAGCAAAGACCCCAGTGATGGAACAGAGCAGGCTTTACTTGATGAGCTGACAGCTTTCAATGATTACCTTAAAGAAAATGTAAGTGATTGTTTTTGGATTTTAACCAAATTTAATGACCTTTGCCAAGATTCACAAATTGATGACTGCTTGGATCTGAGGAAAATGTGCATTGTAGTGATAAGCAAAGAAGTTTTGTGAAGCCATGGGTTGTTGCTTTATGTGTGAAGATAAGTGGCAATGATTTCAATTAGAAATGGTCAATTCTTGAATCTCACGTTGAGGAGTTGGATTGAATTATTCCGTAGTGGATGTTGAATGAGTAATTTTTATTGAAACTTGACTATTGTAGCACTAAATTCAAATGTGTATGGGACTTTAAATTTTCCATGGATTACGTGCTTCACTTTTAAGAGGGTCACACTTTAGTTCTCGCTTTTCACTTCAAGCCTCATGGACCTTGTCACTATGTTATGTTCTTTACTTCTAAAACACTGCTGCTGAAGTTAGATAAAATTGGTTTTCGCTCTTGTTTTAGTTGCAATTTGTTGGGGTTACCTAGATTGGGCAAATCATAGATCTGCTTCGGCTTAGTTTGGCCATTGCAGGAAATCAATAAATCAATATGCCTGAACAGATTAGGCTGAGACATGTTTTGTATTTGTTACATCAAATATTTTTCTTTCTTTCAATCCTCTCCAAGTCAAAACAAAGCTGGCACTAACACCGCTAGTATCTCTAATAGTAGTATTACTGGAAGAAAAGAAGGAGAAAGATCAAAGATGAATAAAAGAACCCAAATTAGCCTTGTACTTGTCAGTGGTCACAATCTTCAACTACTTGACGTTTTGTTTTCTATCCCTTTCGTGTGAAAGTCAAAACACTTTTTATTGAAGCCATTGTTTTTGAGGAAAATGAGAATATCTGTATTTAAAAATCTGAAAAGGAGAAACAAATGTCTTGGTTTGTGGGAATTGTGAATTTGCTGAATTATACAAATGTGAAAATCCACCTTATGCATATCTATCTCAAACAGGTTAATTCTAGATTTTTCCTTCCTGCTTCTAGTTATTGTTGATGAAGTATTCTTTGTTCTCGACTGAAGGGTCCATTTATCAACGGAAATGAGGTATCTGCTGCTGATTTGTCGCTTGGACCAAAGCTTTATCATTTAGAGATAGCGTTAGGGCACTATAAGGATTGGTCTATTCCAGATTCATTTTCCTCTGTGAAATCATACATGAAGGTATCCGAAACTTATGCAGTTCCTTCTTTAGGTTATCTTTATTTGTTTATCATTAATTGTTCTTATAACTATTTCATACATAGAGATCCTTGTTCAGTTTGTGCGGCAACTACTAGCTGTGTCAGCTTCTGGAACCTTAACGTAGCTTCTTATCCCAGTAATTCCTAAACATAGCCTCGGTTACCCATGAATGCAAGATAATCAATTCATAGATATTTGCTATCTTGACTCAGTTATATTCTTTTATTTGTCAGTCTCAAAGTTGAGATTTATGGCCTTACTCAGAGATTTGTTGTCATTTCTCTTTATCCTAAGAAATAGTTTCGATGCCTGGGTTCATAGATTTAAAAAATAAAACAACAGGCAGTTGTCATTAGTAAAGACCTCTCAACGCAGGTTTATGTAGTCTCTTCCTTTTTATTAACGGTGAATATTGTCAAGTTCTAACCTTCTGATGTATCTGTGCATATGCAACATCCATTAGACTAACGAGAGGAATTTACATCTTATTGGAGATCCTAAAGGCCCACTTAATCCTAAAATTTGCTTTGTCTTTGACTCAGAAGTATTTGGAGGTGCATGGAGAAATAAAAATAAGGATAATAGAATGTGGATGAGGGATCCTCTAAGTAACTAATATGCTTTTTTCACGCCATTTTTTCTTCCTCCTCCTCCAAACCCTAACAGCCAAAAAGATGAATAAAAGAGAACAAATAAGGAAAGATCAAAGATGAGTCGATGGAATTCATTTTGTGTAGGTAATAGTTATACGTGTATTTATCGTTTTGTTGAGACGGTTGCCAACTGGATAGTTTCTTATACCTGAATTTGTTTTGTGCTCAGAGTATATTCTCCAGAGAATCATTCATCAATACACGGGCACTAAAAGAGGATGTCATTGAGGGTTGGCGACCAAAAGTCATGGGTTAGACAAACTATATCATCATCTTTTGCACTTTTGAGGATTAGGTTTTTGTCGCAAGGTATAGAAAGTTAGCATTTGGAAGGCGCTATGACTGTTCTTTGCCATGTATATTTTTATCAAAATACAAACTCATCCTTGTTTGACTGAATGACAGCCTGAGTTATATATGTAATACATACTTCCTGAGGCTTGTGTTTATGCAAAAGTTCTTATTTTTTCAGATTAGGAATGTTAATAGCAAAACATTAATGTTGGTCACTTGGTGCAGCATTCGTGTTTAATAATTGGACTCTAGTGATGTGATGAATATTATGCAAGAGATCTAATTAAGTTAGTAGTTTCCAATGGAAACATGTTCCTCTTATCAAAAGAGAGACTACAAACTTGCAATCAGTTGGAACTTATTCCTTGCTGCATACGGTTTGTTTGCCAAGGGTAATTTTGTGCACTGCAATATTTTACAACTGAAAGTGTTGTAAAATACTTTTTTTTAATTTTTTTTTATATGTTGTAGTCACAGTTCTTGTGGGATTCAACTGGGTATGTTGTTGTTGTTGTTGTTGTATGTTGTAGTCATAGTTAATGTGCAATTCTATTGGGCGGCAACACTCTTGTTACAAGTTTTCGAGCTGATGATCCATGTTATTGGAATTACATAGATGTTAGAGAAAACTGGTGACTGACATATAGTTGTTATTAATATAGCAATGATAAAGAACTTGATCAGCATTTGGTCGCTGAACTTACTCTATTATATGGCTTGTTACATATTCTTTTACCTGGTCTCTTGAGTAGAAATACGACACAAGTTCAGTTCCTTCGCATTCATCTTTTCTTATACAGAAGTTTTCTAAGGTATATACATTGTATTAATCATGAACTATTCAGCCTATCAATTATGGCGACTTGCAATGTAATTAGCAATATAATAAAGAGGTGCCGCCTTGGTGGAATCAAAGTAGCTAAGCTCATCCATGGCCTTAGCCATCAGCTCGCTGGCAAAATGCCGAGCCTTTTCTAGCCCCATCAACTTAGGATACGTAGCCTTATCAGTCATTAGGTCCTTACCAGCTGTCTTTCCCAACTCATCTGATGACTTAGTAACATCAAGAATATCATCTACCACTTGAAACAACAGTCCAATGCACCTAGCATAGCTCCTCATTCTTTCCACATCAAGCCCATTCCCTCCCCCCATTATTGCCCCACAAACCACAGCAGCCTCCAAAAGCCTCCCTGTCTTATGGTGGTGAATGTACTCCAGTTCAGTTAGGCTCACTTGTTTTCCCTCACTGGCTAAGTCTACAATCTGCCCTGCCACGAGCCCTTCTGAGCCAACGGCTGAACCCAATTCCCCAATGGCTTGAACCACTCGTTGGGGCGTTACATTCTGAGTCTTGGTTGCCACATGTTCAAAGGCCAAAGACAAAAGTGCATCCCCTGCAAGAACTGCAGTGTTTTCCCCAAAAACCTTGTGGTTCGTGGGTTTGCCACGACGTAGATCATCGTTGTCCATGCAGGGAAGGTCATCATGGATGAGTGACATGGTATGGATCATCTCAATCGCGCAAGCTACAGGGATAGCTAAGGATTCATCCCCTCCTACAACTTCACAAGAAGCCATGCAGAGGATCGGGCGGACACGTTTTCCTCCAGCTAGAAGTGAGTACCTCATGGCTTCATGAACTTTTATAGGCTCTTGCATTGGTATTGCATCATCTAGTGCTATGTTTACCTTGTTTGCCTTCATTTCCATGTACTGTTTAAAGTCAAACTTGGGCAAGATGAATTTCTCTGCCTTGGATGAAACTTCTTGTTCTTTAACTTGAAAAGTTCGGTACGATTTTGCGACATTGCTAGCCTGGATTTTCTTGTGAAGGGAACTGTAAGATTGGCTAGGTGAGGGCTTTCTACTGTACCTAAACTTATTGTTTAGGGTAGTAGAGAGGACCAGATTTTCATGGCAAGAAATGGTAGCTAAAAATGCCATTGGTATCAGCTTATATGAATTTTGAAGAAAATTTTATGGCAATGGTGTTAGTGATGAAGGAACAAGGTCATTCTTATATAGTAGTTAGTACTACTTTTATAGGTAAGTGATGCCTTTTAACCTCTTGCATAAGATTTATAATTATTCCCTTAATTTAAGACTTGGACTTTAGTGAGTTTCTTAGTGTTTTATTCAACAATTTTTTGATTTTTTTTTAATGATGCAACTCCAATACAAGCTTTCAATATGTTAGCCAGAAGTAATCAATTCTAATTTTTCTTCAGAAGTATCCTCATAAAGTGGGATGCAACAACATGATTTTGGTGTGGATTGTGCAGAAATATCTGAATTTTCAACAGTCCATATTCAAAGTTGTTTGTTAAAATTTATAGCTACTGCACCAGTGGACCATAAAAGTCAAGGTCTATTTGGACTTGTTTGTTTAGATGGAAAGGAGTGGAGGTCGAGTATTAGGATAGACGCCAATAGACTAGTAGGGGTAGGTTGATGTCTGGCCTTGTGATATAGTAGGTTAGTATGATTAGTCGTGTCTTTATATCTTGTGTTGTCATTATCCATCTTATATTTGTTACTTTTATCGTATTTACACACTATCATTTGCTTTTCATTATTATTCGTTTTCCTTTTTTTTCTTGCTTGATTTTTTTAGACGAGAGTTTTCCGGAAACAACCTCTCTATCTTTATGAGGTAGTGATAAGGTCTACGTACATTTCACCCTCTCCAGCTCCCTTGTGGGATTCCACTGGATATGTTATTGTTGTTGGCAAGGAATTTGGAATTATTTGTAAAAAAATTTACTGCTACTCGTTTTTTACACCACTATTTAACTTGTACTTGCTTTGTATACTTCTAACATGCTGTATCTGAAGTTAAGCTTGACAAAGTGCGACTTCAAACGAAAATGTATGAAGTTGCATGTAACATGTGTTTAAGTTGTTTCAAAGTGGATACACTTGTGAACTTTTACGCATTACGAATATGGCTTAAATGATGATCCCAAAATCGAGTCTCTATCCGTTTTGACCTAATTATGCCCATAGATAGCATCTAAAATAGGAGTCACTCACGAAAAAAGTTTGTGTTTACACCAACTCGATAAATCCATACAAATAATTTGATGTAAACATCGAATGTGTTTTTTTAGCATTTTACGAGGGTAATGAAAAACAAATCTTATTGAAAATATAAAGGAAGCAGCAAATTCTAGAGATTCCATAGCCTGCAGAGACAAACAAAATAAACAATAGATTTTAATTTGGAAACATAGATGTTCCTTTGGAGACATCAAATTTGAGAATCACATAAACAAGACAACATGAAAATTTAAGTATTTTTGTTATAAAATATACACACAAAAAAGAATAAATAAAAATACTTGGAATTGTAAGAGGTCCTTTTTTTTTTGCAATTATCTAAAAACACAAGACTCTTTAGCACCTTGGGAAGAGATTGGAGAAAAACAATGTGATTACTAGCTCTACGAAGTCAAAATCGAATGTCTCTCATTTTAAATTATTCGAGAATAATAATTTAATAGTGAAATGAATGAAGGGTGAGAAGTGTGCAAAAGAGAGAGTCTTGCGAGCAAGCGAAGAGGAATCTATTAAAATATTATTGTGATAGATCGATTATATTCTTGATTTTTTTTAATATGTTTTACTTGTTCGGGTGAAGGTACTGATAAAAGGTATGTATGCTTTATTCTTTTCAAATTTTATTTATAAAATTATACTCGATATATTATTATTGTTATTGAGTATTCAAAGAGAATAAAGAAAGAATGGGGGTTGGGTGGGGGGACCTCAAGAATAAGGGGGGGAGGAATTTGGACTTCTGAAAAATAATATTGATGAATTTGATTTGATATGAATTTGTACAAGTAAATTGCATAATTTAATGTGAGAAACACATTATCTTGAAAATTCAAAACTTGACTTTGTAATATGAAAAATATATAATATAACAAAAATTTATAATATAATAGATATTTAAAATTCACTTATCTGATTAATTCAAATATGTTATTGTGTATGGTATATTAAAGAGAAATGCTCTCTATCTAAGATGTCTTCATTTACTCGTTATTATATTACACATTTACATCCTTCAATTATATTTATCTATAGCGATTATAGTAATTTTCGAGCGTTTTAATTAATTATTGTTAGTATACATATTAGGATGTGTTATCCAATTGATTGATCTTAAGAATATGGTTTGGCCAATAACAACTAAGTTATTTTTATTTATAAATTAGAATTAAAATACTTAACATAGCTTCTAATTGTGTATTAAGTCCTCATTGTTTTTGTCATAATTGTTACTTTTCAGTGTTGATTATATGATCATTTAACTCTTATCTACTTCAAAACTAAAGTGATAAAAATGTTTTGTTACATTATAGTAATTAAACTTCATTGAGATTTCAAATAGTATTCCTGAATTCAAATTATTCTATTTCGACACAATCAAACTCAATTTTACTACTCGCGGTAGGGGTGACAAAATCAAATCCAAGATTAATAATCGAGCAGAAGTTTAATGATCATACATGAAAGGGAACTTTCTTTTACACTATATATGGATAAAATTTAAACTGAGCAAAGATAGCGGCCCAACTTAGGTTGAGTAGACTCTTCACTTTCAATGCCCGCACCCGTGTTGGATTCTCCAAAAATATACTACTTTTGACGAATCCCGTTAACACTTTTAAAAAGTCCGAGCAACATAGTCCTAAAACAGTGAGCCTATTGGCCCCAAAAAAAACCTTTACAGCATTGGCAGTTAGTAAGTAGTAACACTTGACAATCTGGCTTCATATGTTTCCCACAACCCCCCTGCCTTCTCTGTTAAAAACAATCCACCTAATGAAATTTCGCAAATGAGATCCGAAGAGGGTAGAGTTTATGTAGACCTTACTCTTACCTCATCCCTCAGTTGCTTTGTCTGTTCAATAACTCTAACTCAAGGAAATTAGACCAGGAGCAACTGAATTGTATAGCACAACAATCTGTATAACAGTGACAAGGAATCTAAACTAGCAATACAAACAATGTTGAACAAGATAACGCGTTCTGCTAAACCATCAAATGACCTATTTCTCAATAGCCAGTGCAGTTTAAATCAGAAGTAGCATGTAGAGAAATAATGAGGTGAGCAAGACAACACTTTCTGCTAAACCATGAAACATCCCATTTCTCAATGGCCAGTGCAACTTGAATCAGAAGCAGAATACAAAGAAATATAGCAAAAGACTACTAATCATATCAGATACATCGACACATACTGAGCTTCCAAAACATCTAGCGAAGATCATGTAAATAAAGGTACCCCACACTTTTTTAAAGAGTTTCCAACTCATCCCTTGTTTAAAAAAACTAATTGACAACAGATAAATATCAATCTGTCTTCCAACCTCAAACCTTAAATCGAGAATAGAACAGCTCTGCCCTAGGAGAAGCTCTGGGGAAATGCATCAATTCTAAGGCGCTATCAGCGTTTATGTCCGACAACTGATAAATGCATATCTTTAACAGAGATGGAGTGCGAGAAAGCAATAACTTTACAAAAAGCAGTTCAGCTTTTGAACTCCAGAAAGGCTTGATGGTGATGTACTCTAGCTTGTCAAGCGGTTGTTCCAAGCAGGATGATGTGTCAAGATACTTCAAGAGAGCTTCGGCATTGTAGCCAGCACGGACCTAATAATGTATATGATGAAATGCCAAGTTATTTTAGATTCTCATGTTCACAAATATGAAGTGCAAAAAATGAACTAGATCGTACATATATTTACTTTTCTTACCCAAATATCGAGTTTACTCAAATTGGGGGAACTCTTAATCAACTGCAGAGCATAAGAAATCTGACCCATTTTGCTGAAGTCTATACCTAAATATAGATGCCGCAAGCAGTTGAGCGTAGAAGGTTGCCCATCCAGAACAATGCATGCATTCAAAAGCTTTGAAGCAAACACAATAATTAGGATCTTACGACATTACCATCACTAGAAGATATCAAGTGAAACAAGTAGTCAATATCTTACCTCAACAAAGACTAAATCTAAATGGAGTACCTCAAGTGCACGCGAGCTAACAAGAAGCTTCTCCAAAGTACAAATACAGTATTTTCCATTATCATTGACCTCCTTGTCAAATAGAAGAATTAACTCTTTCAAATTCTTGCAATTCATGAAACAATTTAGCAAAGGAAAATAGTGACAGTTCAGAACATCCAAGAACTCGAGCTGTGGTGAAATAATGTTTAGGTATTGAGTGCCATAACACGAATCCAAGGACAAACTGGCAAGAAGGGGGGCCTTGATAACACAAAATGATATGGTTGGCAGAAAGGTTACATATGAAAGCCTTAGGGTGTTAAGCTTCTGAAAGCCAAGAAAAGAGAATGGTGTTTTGAAGACACAGTTGGAGAGGGTCAAATGTGTCAAGGTTGAACAACTAAAAATAGAAGAAGGCAGTCTATAGGGATTATCAACTGATATGCAAAGAGTTAGCTTCTCGACACCCTTCCTGGTTACATAAAGCATCCATCTATCGATAACTGCATATGAGGACAACCTTACTCCACTAGTGTCAAGAACAAATCTCATTATGTCCCCCTTGTGCAGTAACAGAATAGCATCTACTGCTTCTTTGAAGTTGGATTCAGACACTGAAGTAAAATAACAACAGAACTCGTAATCCAGAACCAAATTTGGAAGCTCAGCCCAAACATATCTCCACTTTTGGGACAAAACACTAGTTCTTACCATGTCTTGAACAGGTAAGAGCTCAAAGATATCATCAATTATATTTCTTGGTAGAACACTGAGCCTATCTTTTCTATCCCCTTCAGCAACGTGTCTTTTTCCATCTGTTAAAAGAAATTAGACAAAAAAAAAGTCAGAATACTCCCCCAAGTATATATAGAGGTGGGGGCTTGTGAGCTTAGCCGGATAAGTAGCGTAACATCCTACTTCCCCGTCCCATGATACAACACCATACCCAGTGTAATCACACAAGTGAGATCTGGGGAAGGTAGGGCGTATGCAGCTTTACCCCTATAGATCCACGACTCAGGTAAAGCATATCAAATCAGGTGTGAAAAATAATGGGAAAAGGAACAGTAGCAATAATAAAAAATATGAAAATCGAAGCACACAAAGGGCAATACTAAAAAAGACTAAGATAATAAGAAAGTACAATTCTAGCACAGAGAAGAGAAATCGCGCAACGGTCGACTGTTTAATTCTAGGGGATACCTCCCACCAACAACAGGTATAGGTAATTCTATCCACCAAGACTAGGACACATGGCAAGAAATCCCATATTGTTTCTTTATCTTTGCTAGGATTTAAACCTAAGACCTCATGTTCATACCTTGGCAAGAAATAGTGGATCCTTTTTCACAAGCATTAGACATCAAACTCCATGTGTAGCTCATATGGTTATTTATCAATTATTAGTATCTACCACAATTCGGTCACAGATGTTGCATGACCTTGTAGTCGGTCATTTCAGTTTCAGCATTTCTCAGTTGCATGTTTTATTATCTGGTCATTGCATCAGTTTATCTTATTCAGTATAGCATTTCAAATTTATCATGTTCAGTTATTTATCTTATCGTGCATATCTCATATACGCAGTACATTCACAGTATTGATCGCGTATTGTTTGTGCTATACTATTTTATAATATAGGTTCAGACGCATCCAGCTCGCGGTTAGTACAATTTTCAATCATCTTTAGAGGATGACACTTATCTTCATTTCCTGTCATGTGTATTCTTCAGTTTTAAGACAGCTAGATTTAGCTGGGGCTTGTCCCAACAACTCATCTTTGCTAAAGCTTTCAGACAGACAGATTTTAGTCTCAGTCATGAATATTTAAACGAGTAGTTTTGAGTATTTAGGTTTATAAATTTGATTTTCTATATATAAGTCTTGGGTTCCGTATCAGACACTTATTGCTTTGTACTTGAATTTTAGTGTCATGCCAGACCATGGGTTAGCTTGGGGTCACTTGTGGCTCAAGATACCGTGTTACGGCAAGGGGACAGTTTCAGATTGAGACAATATATTTCCTACAACCCCCGACTTCTGTGTGATGACATACCCCCTGAAATCCAACAAGTGAGGTCTGGAAAGATAAAGAGTACACAGGCCTTATCCCTATCTATAGGAAGTAGATTAGATGTTACCGAAGGATAAACTATACACAGACCATTAGTAGATAAGTTGTAAGCACAATAATCTGTATAAACGGTGATAGGATTCTTAAATGGCAATATATACGATGCTATGAGCAAGATAACACTTTCTACTAAACCATCAAATAAACTACTTTTCAACAGCCAGTGCAAATAATCAGAAGTATAATACAAAGCAATATAGCAAAAGACAGCTAACAAATATATCAATTACATCGACGCGACTGAGCTTCCATAACACCTAGTGAAGAACATATTAATAATGGGACCGCACATTCTTTTACAAAATTTGCCAATTCATCCATTGTTAAACAAAACTAATTGACAACAGATAAACATCAGTCCACCTTCCAACCCTTAAATCACAGATCAACTGAGTTAACATCCTAAATCGTATGTTCAGAATAGAATAGTTCCGCTATTTAACTTCAAGCATAGACTCAATTCCACTTTCATAATCCAAAAAGAGAGAGAATTGCATACCATGAGTCATGTTGATTGGCGAAATTACAGAATTTTTTGTTGAAATTTCACAAAAACTGAGGAATCATTGAGATTTCAGAGGAAAGAAGAGATTTTGGGGGTGGGTAAAGGAGGAGGGTTTTGAAGTGTGACCAAAAATAAATAAAAAGGTTCACTTTACTAATTTATTCTTTTAAGAAATAATTTTGAAATTTTACAAACTTGTTTATATTTTCAAGGGAAAAGGTCTTGATATACCGTCGAGTTTGACATTTTAAGTTTAACAAAAAATTAAAAAGAACAGAAAATGAAAAAGAGAAAAAAATCCAACAAAAAAAATTTAAAACTAATTCTTTTTTGGGATATATTTGTATTTATGTTTTTGTAATCAAAAGTTGATGTATATACGATAATTTTACAAGAAATAGTTTCTTCGCACGTGTGATGCACGTGTGGGGTCATGATTATACATTTTTAAAATATAACTTTTAATATTATTAAAGTAAAAATTTTGAGCAAAATAATTATACAGAAAAAAGTATTCCTTTTTATAAATGATCGAAGTGAATTATTAAAAATATCTCTGTGCGACCATCGCACGTGCGGGTCATGATTATACAGGTTAAAGTATAATTTCCTTTTGTAAATGATCGAGGTGAATTATTAAAAATATCTCTATATGACCTGTAGGTCACGAGTTTAAGCAATAGATAATAGAGGAGCCTAGATTTTCACTAAAAGATGTCAAAAAAATAAATCCTAAGAAGTCGAGAGGAGTCAATATATGGTATTATATACATAGAAATTTTTTAACCTTGCTCAAACATGAAGTTTTATCCCATAAGAGCCTCAATTGACACCCCTCGAATGCATGTTGCTCCATTACTAACCTTAAGCACTAATGATTGTCTTATGATAGGTTATCTACATTGCACTCTTGTAGTGCGACCCTTTCTCGGATTGGATTTAATGCTCATATTAATGTAAAACTTCAAATTAGACAAGTAAAAGTGAATGAAGAAAGTAATTAGTATATACCAGATTATGATATACAAATGATCCGACACCTAGAAGATCTTCTTTAATCATCTCTTTCTTCATACCTTTTCACCACTCAATCACATTATCAACATTTTTTATATCTTTTTGTCAACCATTAATATTGTGTATATAATCCTAAAATCTTATCCCCAACCAAAACTCTCCTCTTAATCTTCTTCAACATAGACTTCACCACACACAACAACTCTACTCCAAGTTACCTCGACCCCTTGCTAAAGCTTCCATAGAAGTTCTTGGAGAAATTAACGCATGTGAAATTCACTTATGAAGATTTCGTGATTCCTATGGGTTAGAAGAGGAACTGAATAGTCGCCACTCGCCACCGTTATATCTGAATAGTCGCAACTATTCTGAAGAGGAACTTAGATGCAGAGGCTTCTGAATAAGCTTGTAATATAGGTATGTTCTATTTGTAGGGTGTTCTTGAAAAAAGTAAATAGAATAGTTAGGTAAGTAATAATAAGGGTATTTTAGTAATTTGACTTTTAAATTTTAGACTTTATACTTTTAAGATAGTATAGACATAGATAGATAGATAGATTTAGTGAAAAAATACATTTGACCATCAAAATAATAAATTCAAATTCACCTTTGAATCAAAGAAGCTAAATAAGGTATGTGTGAGAAGGATCAAATACACCCTACATGAATATTTTTTGAAAAAATTTAAAAGATAAATTTAAATTTGATTTTTCCACTTTAGTTAGAGGAAAAGGGCAATGTCATCTCTATATTAGCCACTTATACAACAAAGGGTATATAAGCTCTAAATGATGAAGTTGAGGGGTTTTGATTTTGAAATTGATAAATAATTTGGAAAATCTATTAATAATAAAGAGAACAACTTGTGGGATTTTACTGGGTATGTTGTTGTTGTAATTATTATTGATTAGTAGATCTTCATAACATTATGTGAATTTGAAAATTTGTAACTCAAACATTTATTCATAAAAAGGAACAAAAAGATACACAGTGCCATAGGATTTTCAATATCTTGTTTATGAACTATGATTGCTAATTTGGTAAGACATATAAATTTTGATAGTTTTCACAACTTATAAGATTTTCAAATTTACGAGAAAAAGAACAACTTAAGAAATTCAAAATTACATATTCAAACAAAACTTCAATTTCATATTAATCATTTTTTTCTTACCATGATGGGGGCCCAAACAAATGTGGCTATTGGTCCAAGAACACTTTACAACAATGGCGAAATAACATTAACCAATGGAATCCTGTGAGTGGATTTTGAAGATGATAGAGTGTACACAAACCTTAGCCTTAGCTTTCGGAGGTAAAGAGGTTATCTCCAAAGACCCTCGTCTGCCTTCCACCTATGGGACCACAATTGCTATTAAGACTACTTGTTGGGTTAAAAATGTCTTTTCTTCTGCCTATTACACTCCAGTGCCTTTGGTGTTAATTTTGGGGTTAAGTAGACCATTTTTAATTTTAAATGGGATTATGAGATGACACATGTGGCCCAAGAACCAGTGGATTGGCAACTGGATTTGTACTTTATTGAGGACTTAACAAAACAATCCATTTGAACACATTTACAAAAGTAACACTAAACACTCTAACTTTATATGCTTCCCACAACCCCCTGCTTTCTCTGTTCAAAACATCATCATACCCAGTGAAATCCCACAAATAGTGCCTGAGAAGGGAAGAGTGAAAGGCAAACCATATCTCTACCTTGTGGAGGTAAAAAGGGTGTTTTTGAAGAGTAGAGTGTACAAAAACCACTAGTAGATAACTAGTATAGCACAATTATAGATATAACAGTAACAAGATTCTTAACTGGCAGTATATATAATGTTGTGAACAAGAGCCAGTGCAAATAATAATACAGAGTGATTTAGCAAAAAACAGCTAATCACATACATACATACATACATACATACATATATACAAATATATATATAGCAAATCGAGACAGACTGAGCTTCCAAACAGCTAATGAAGAACATATTAATAAAGGGACTGCTCATTTTTTTAATCAAAATTTGCCAATTTATCTCTTGTTCAACAGAACTTATTGACAACAGATAAACATCAGTCCACCTCCCAACCCTCAAATCATAGATCAATTGAATTAACATCCTAAACCTTATATTGAGAATAGAATAGCTCTATGAAAACGCATCAAATTTAATGCAATATCAATGTTTATGTCTATATACTGATCAATGCACATACTTAGCTGAGATAGAGTGCAAGAAAGCAGCAACTATACAAAAGCACTTCAGCTTCTGAATTCACAAAATCATTGATGGCCACATACTTGAGATAGCCGATTGGTCGTTTCAAGCAGGATAGTGTCCAAATACTTCAAAACTACTTCGGGATTGTCGCTGGTAAAATGGACCTAATCATGATATGAAGAAATAATAAGTTACTTTAGATTCTCATGTTCACAAATATGAAGTGTACAAGCGAACTAGATTGTACGCATATCTACTGCAAGACCACATAAGTTTCCATTACTTACCGAAATCTCAAGTTCATTCAAATTGGGGGAATTTTCAGTCAAATTGGGGGAATTCTTGATCCACTCTAGAGCGTAAGAAACTGGACCCATTTTGCCGAAGTCTACATTTAACAATAGACGTCACAAGTAGTTAAGCATAAAAGGAAGCCCATTCAGAACAATGTCTGCAAGTTTTCTAGCAAATATAATAATTAGAATCATATGAAATTACCATCATTATGAAATATTCAAGTGAAACAAGCAGTATATACCTTACCTCAATGAAGAATGAATCCAAATGGAGCACCTCAAGTGATGGAGAGTTAACACGAAGCATCTCCAAAGTTGATACTTTATCATTTGTTGGATTATCCATCACTCCTTTAAACTTCAGGTCTAAGTCTTATATTCTTGCAGTTCATAAAGCAATCTAGCATGAGATATGAGTGACTATCATGAAGGTACAAGAGAAACGATGTTTAGGTATTGTGTACCACTACACAAGATCAAACCCAAATTGGCAAGAAGGGGGAACTTGATAACACAAAATGATGCGGCTGGCACAAAGGTTGTCCCTTCCGAATGAATGATGATAAAATTCGGAAAACCAAGAAACGGATAAGGTGGTTTGAAGACACAATTGGTTTTTCCTTTACGACAGTAGTGTCCGAGCCATCTTACGTGCACCAAATACATAGTACCACCTGCCACCAACACAAGCATCATATAACTCTGTCCACCAAAGCCTAAGCATACAACTAGAAATTACCTAGCACTTTCTTAACCTATGATTCACCACCACTAGACAACACCCAATAAAATCTGCAAACTGGAAATGCTTCCACCAAAAAAAAGTTCAAATTTTTTGGGATAAATTGACAGACAACTTTCTAAAACTTCAAATTTCATCTCTGAATAGTAAAATTTTAAGACTCAAAGCTATTTTTCTTCAAGTATATACTCAACCAAAAAGAGAAAATTTGTTTTTTGTTATTTAAAGTTAATATATTATCATTACAAAAATGATTCACATATATTTCTATTATTACGAAGGTAACACAGAATAGCATCTACTGCTTCTCTAAAATCGGATTGGGACTCTTCTGAAAAAAAAAATCTTCAAGCATATACTGAAATCCACTTTCATAATCCAAAAATATCAACAAAAATTAAAGAGAGAGAGAGAATTGGATACCTTGAGGCATGTTGATTGGGAAAATTACAGATTTTTTTTGTCAAAATCTGTGAAATTTCAAGCAAAACTGAAGAGTTTTTTTAGCTTTCAGAAGGAGGAGCTTCAGTGTGGAGTGTGGACTGGGCCTTAAACAGGAGCAAAACATTAGGGGGGAAAAGATCAAGAACTTAAAAAAAAAAATAACTAAAATAATTATAATTTGTTAAAATTATGATTTATAGCTACATATTATAGGAGAGATGAGCGAGAGCGAGAGCGAGATCGAGAGAGAGAAGAGAGAAGAAAGGTGAGAGAGTCGAAAAAGATTAATTATATATGTATATTCGTCAAATTGTAATTGAGAAATAGTAAATAATAGAGATAGTTTTACCAAATTACCGTTTGAATGAATATAACAAATACAATGTCTGGAAAAAATATAATAGGAAAAATGACTATAATTAATGATAAAGGTAAAATTAGGAACTAAGTGTAAAATTATCTCTTGATTTCATAACGGGACAAGTATTGTTAAATATTCCAAAATAGTATAGTGGACAAGTAAAGATGGACGGAAAAAGTATATGTATATTTGTTAAATAATTATATATGTGTAACCGATATATATATATATAT
Organism: Solanum rostratum; assembly: GCA_029948455.1. Taxonomy (NCBI): domain Eukaryota; kingdom Viridiplantae; phylum Streptophyta; class Magnoliopsida; order Solanales; family Solanaceae; genus Solanum; species Solanum rostratum. The sequence continues at coordinate 1,367,854 of CM057053.1, read as the reverse complement.
ATATATATATATTATATTTGTATATCTAGCCAGCGAGATCGCGAGAGGGAAGAGAGAGGCGAGCGAGATCGAGAGAGGGAGGAGAGCAACCAGTGAGAGAGGGTAGAGAGTAGAGAGAGACGAATTGTATATATATTTGCTTAAATTAAATATCTATATCTGTCAAATAATTGCATACATACAATTGATATACATATGAATTTATATATCTGAAAAGAGATTGTCGAAGGAGAAAAGAGAAAATAATAATAAAATTATAACTACAGCTATAAACTATAATTGTTTTAAATTATAACGATATAACGTTAATACATATTAAATATTTTTTATATATTTTTTGTTAAAAAAAAAAAAAGGTGACGTTTCTCTTTAATTGATTATAGATTGACTCTAAATTCTGTTAAGGAAAAAGACAAAATAAAACAGGAAAAAAAAGGTACAGAAAACACTTTTGGCTTAAATATATTCAGCGCCTCACTTTCTGTTGCTAGGTCTTATTGGAAAGTTTTTTTTTTAACAAAAAAAAGAATTATCTTTTAAAAGTAGGCATGGTAGGTAGGTAGGGTATGGTACGATATTGAAAATTTTAATTCGATAAAATTTTTTTAAAAAAAAAATTATAATATATTATTATTATATTAAATTATCAAATTAATTTAATTTTCAATCTTATTATATTTACATTTTACACCTATAGAAATATTAGTTATATACAAATACTAGAGAATGAGTTTTTCTGATCACATGGAGAAGCTAATAAAGATGTAGATCAGTTAATCAAGGATAGATGCGAGCTAGATATTTTTAGAAGCTTAATATTATATTTCAATTTTCCTGCATTTTATATTTATGCTTTCGAAAGAGACTGAATGGGCACTGTGTTGCTTAGGCTTGGATTATTGATATCTTAGCGATGGGATAAGTTATTTTTACACATATAAATTTTCCTTACACATCTCGAGATAAATAATCCTAAATTTGTTCGTATGTATCAGATTCTCCATAATTATTTATTTAACAAAAAATTATAATATTAAAGTAATTTAATTCACAAACTCAACTACCCCAAAAATTAATGAGAAATTACAATATATGGTCAAATAATAATCCAAAAAGACAAATGACCACTCTAAAATATATCTATGTGCTCTTTCATATGGTCCATAATAGTAGTAGTAAGCCATTTAGGCATGATTGTCACATCTACATCCAAATTCAAAAGTACATTATTAAAAAAAAGAAAGCAATTCATATAAGTAACTAATCAACTAAAAGATTTTATTGCATTCCATGTTTACAACAAGGCTAAATACATCTATAAACTCTTAATTTATTAATAAAAAATAATTGAAATATTTTAAAGTATGATCTGTTTCAAATCAAGCACATGATAAATACTTTAATATAATATATAAATATTATTCGCGTTGGGGCTAATATGACTTTTTCAAGAAAACATCACATGTATCAATATAGACAAAATAGAAAATTATCTCTTAAAAGTATTTTTTTTCGACGGTAACAACAACAAGAACTTACCCAATGGAATCCCACAAATGGGGTCCGGAGAAGGTAAATATACGCAGACCTTATCACTACCGCATAAAGATAGAGAGACTATTTTTGGAAAACCCTTGTCTCAAAAATCAAGCCCATAAACAAAAGATACTAGATATGGAAAAAGAAAAGAGAAAAGAAAAACGACTAACAATGAAAAGCAAATGATAGTATGTAAATACGATAAAAGTAACAAATATAAGACGAATCATGACATCATAGGATATAAAGATACAACTAATCCTACTAACCTGCTATATTACAAGACCAGACATCAATCTACACCTACTAGCCTATAATCTGCATATTATAGCAGTTCACTGCCTCACTGCCACTTATATCTTCCTCTGTCAGCAGCTCTTCATGTGTTGTCATAATTTCTCCAATATGCAATCTCCTTCTCCTACCTTTCACATACGAGCGAAAAAAACTTGGAAATTTTATTCTCATCCTGTTGCCACTTCATTCCAGCCTTTTGTTGCCAGAATTCCTCTTCAGTTTTCAACCACAATTTAAAAAGATCTGCTTCCACCTTCTTCAATTTTTCTCTATTTGGCTGAGACGGCTGAAGTTCAAATTGAATCTCCTCACTTACCTAATGTATGTTATAGTCTATATAATCATCCTCTTCTTGTTCCTTCATGTTTTCCTCCTTTTCATTCTGATTCCTTTGCTTTTCTGTAGTCTCTCCCAAGCTTGCCCCCCCCCCCCCCCCATATTTTCCTTATTTGTAACCCCTAGTGTGTCATCCCTAAAGATGTCTTGAATAATGTCTTGTGTCCCTCCAACATCTTTAGTACCTGATGATTGCCCTGATCACCCTTCATTTGATGCCTGAATTGGTATTTGTTTTTGAGTGTTGTGATTACTATTATTAGAATTTGATCCACCTTCACTCCCAGAGACAGTTTTGTCTCTTGTACCTTTCTGCTTCCTTAATATGTTGCAGCTCCTCCTTTGTTATCTTTGAGTGGCTCATCTTTCTTTGTCTTTAGTCTTCTCCGTGTCCTCTTTCTGTTTATCCTCTTGAAGTACTCCAAAGGATTTTCTAATTCCCAATCTGTTCCATATTTGTTTGGCCTGCACCTTTCCTCCTATAACCGTGTTCTTATTCTTAGTCTTCTCAACTTGTTGTTCTTCCTGCTCTCCCTGCTTAGCATTGTCCTTTCCTTGTGGTTGTTGCTTTTCCTCCACCTTATCCTCCTTATTACTCTTGTTATCCTCCTGCTTCTTGTATAATTTTGGGTGGAGAACATAACATTGGTCCTCATCATGCCCTTGTGGCATGCGCATGGTGCAGTACTTAAGGACAACCATATTTAATGTTCACCCATTTTTCAGTAACTTCCCCATCAGGTTTCCGTACTCCTATTTTGATTCTCTTTGGGAATTCCTGAAGCAAATCCACTGCAACTTTGACCCTCGCACAATTTGGTCTTGTTTGGTTTTTGGTAGCCATATCCAATTGCAAAAGCTTCCCTACTGCTCTAGCTAAAGAAAAGATCGCTTACTTTCCAAAGAAATTAGGGGGTAGTGATGGGAAAGAAATCCATGCTATAACAGTTGACGTTTCCACCCCAGGATCGAACATTGGATCCCATTTGAAGGTTCTCATTGGATATGAGCCATTCTTTTGTGAGATGTAGAAAGCCGGTTTGGATAATATATGTACATAGTCCTCCATTAATAATGCGCTGATCAGAATGTGTCTATTGCATAGTTACCCAGTCTTACATTCCGTCTTCAGTTCGTCTTGTTTCGGTATCAATCTTCTCAATGCATGTATCTCTGGCCATCCATAGGAGAATTTTCCTATGACAGCATACTCCAGATTCTCATTTATGATCATTTGCTCTACTTCCTCTTGTTCCCATGTCACCTATGGCTCTCCATGTAGATATGAAATAGGTTTCTCGATACCACTTTCACAGGATCTTTTGGCTGTTTCTGTAATTCAGCGTAAGACATGGTGGGGACTGAAGTCCCACCATCACAGACTATGTGGCCAGTGGCCGGAAGGGCCATGGCCGATTAGGCAAATCTAGGATTTTCGACTAGGGTTCACGGCGAGGGAGAGAGAGAGTTTTTTGTTTTAAACCAATTTTACTTTCAATTTGCTTGTCCTTTGGAGAAACAAAAAACAATTCATGTTCAATTTTTTTGACTGTCAATATAAAAATTTGTTCGAACTTAACATCCATTTCATTCTAGCATAGTTTATATTGATATCGAACGAGAACATTATAATATATAATATTGTAATTTATATAGTATAGTAATCCTCTTAAAATATTTCATTTTTTGGGGAGGGTCTTTGGATTCCCTTTGGATCCTCTTTTTTGTGCAAAAGAACCCCATATTGCTTAATTAAGTTTAGTTTTTTAGTTGATGTGAATTATATAATTATATTTATTTCTTTGATCTAAACACAAAATATGATATATTTGTATTTAGAGATAGATTTAAGAGTTTAAACGTATAAAATTTTATTTATTATATTTTCAAATTAATATAACAATAACTAATTAATTAGTGGTCAATTATTCACATCTTTAATTATTGTATACTTGACAAATCTCTTTTTTATTTCCTTAAAAAGAGAAAAGTTAATTAATTAAAATTATATTAACAAGTATTTGGACAAAAGTCACGAATTCCCTCCTTTATTATAAATGGACCCATTTATTTATTTTTCCTAAACAGTAATTATGTGCATATCCACTACAAATCGAATTAAAATTTCCCTTTTAGGATTAATTAGGTGACCTATATTAATTACTCTTTTCCATTAAAATATGCAATTTATTTCAAAATTCAAAGAACTTTTAATATGAGATTTTAGTGAATTTATTTTGGGTTGACAAAAATTTCATTAAATTCAAATTTATTTCAAAACTATTTATATGAGCTTTTATCAAATATATTATAAATCAAAATAAATTTAAAATGGTTGGAGGAAGGGGGAAATAAAAACATAAATTTATGATATTAAACTATCAAATAACTATAAATACATAAATATATATCAACTAAATTTAATTATATTACTAATAAATTATACCAAATCACTTCCAATTTTTTTTTTTTTATTTCCAAAATTTCCCTTTTTTCTCCCTTTTCTTAAAAAGAGAAAAGTCCATTGAATAAAAGTTGAGAAATAAACCTTTTTTTCCTTTTAATTAAAAAAAAGTACCATTTCCTTATTTTCCTAAACAATTATGATGTCATGTCTACATCATTAAGAAGAAATAATTTCTCTTTATAGATATTTAGGCAATCTAATATTAATTATTCTTATTATTTTTCCCTTAAATAATAGACTTTTTATGTAATTTTTCTAATTTTAACAAATTGCCAATATTATGAGATTTAATAAATCTATTTATTGAAATGACTAAAATACCCTCACCAAACCATTAACTTCAAATTTATCTCAAAACTACTACCCATTACTACCCCCTACCCCTACCCAACAAGGGATGGAAAAAAAGTCTTTGCAAATATCTCTGTTTTCAATTTTCCTGTTTTGTCCCTGTCATTTAGATTTATTTACAGAAACACCATGGATCTTGAATTATCCTTTGACTTTCTTTGTACTAATTATTTTTTTAAATAAAGAAAGTGGAGTGAAAGTGGAGATATGATATGCTGTGCTGAAGTACAGTGTATGGTGCATGTGGAATAATTTAAAAATTATGACTTGTCCCAAATTATTATGACAATATTTATATGAGGAATGAAAATTCAAGCCACTGACTAATGATAATTTTGTAATTTTTATATAGTATCATGATATTATTGCTGTCTAGAGGGGAATTGTGTTCTTATGATGTATATTAGGGCAATAAAAGATATGTATGACGGAGTCAAAATTCGGGTAAAAATGGCAAGAGAAGACTCTGGGTATTTTCCTGTTGGGAATGGAATTTCATCAAGGATCTGTTTTGAGCCCTTTTCTTTTTGCTTTAGTAATGGATGAGCTGATACGATCTATTCAGAAGGAGGTTCTATGGTGTATGCTATTTGCGGATGACATAGTACTAATTGATGAACCCGGGATAAAGCTAATGATAGGTTGAAGGTTTGGAGCCAGATGTTGGAATCCAAATGGTTCGAACTGAGCAAGACCAAAACTAAATACATGGAGTACAAATTCAGTGTTGTGAAAGATAAAACAAACAGTGAAGTGAGGCTTGCCTCTCAATCTATTCCCAGGAGAGATCATAACTTTAAATATCTTGGGTCTATCATCCAGAGTAGTGGCATATCAATGATGATGTCACACATCATATTGGGACATCATGGAAGAAATTGAGTCTTGCATCTGGAGTATTGTGTGATAAGAAGATACTACCAAAACTTAAAGGTAAGTTTTACAGAATGATAGTTAGACCGTCTTTGCTATATGCGGTGGAGTGCTGACTAATAAAAAACTCACATGTTCAGTAGATGCAGGTTCTGGAGATAAGGATGTTAAGATGGATGTGTGGATATACCAGGAGGGATAAGATTAGGAATGACATCACTCAAGAGAAGTGAAGGGTGGCCTCTGTGGCAGATAAAATGAGTGAAGCGAGACTACGATGGTTTGGGCATGTGTAGAGAAGCAGTGTTGACGCTCCTGTTAGGAGGTGCGAGAGGTTGGATGTAGGGGTTACACGGAGGGTAGAGGTAGATCGAAAAAGTAATGGAGGTAGGTGATTAGATAGGATACGACACAACTTCATATCACCAAGGACATGATTTTAAATAGAAATGAGTGGAGGTTGCGTATTAGGGTAGAAGGTACGACTGGTAGGGGTAGGATGATGTCTGACCTTGTTATATAGTATGTTAGTAGAGTTAGTCGTCTCTTTTTATAGTGTGTTGTTATTGTCCATTATTCGTTTTGTTACTTTTATTGTCTTTACAAATTATCATTTGTTTTCCATTCTAGTCGTTTAGTTTCATATTTAGTATTTTCTGCTTTTGGGGATGATATTTTTTAGATGAGGATCTTTTGGAAACAACATCTCCATTTTTATGAGGTAGTGGTAAGGTCTGTGTACATTTTACCCTCTCCAAACGCCACTTGTGAGATTTTACTGGTATGTTATTGTTGTTGATCATGATATTATTGTCTTACAATTGAAAATCTTTGATTTTGAAAAATAAAATAAAATCAAGAGGCAAGAAATATTAGTATTGTTCTTTTTTTTTTAAAAAAAAAACCTTCTTTAATCGATTGCATTTAAAGACTTTTTTATATGAGCAATTTTTAATAATGATCGAGTGTATCATATAAAGAACATGAATGCAGAGAAAGTTGATTAAAAGAAGAAGGGTTCATACACTTTTAATGAAAGAGGTATTCGATCTGATATGATCATACTATACACTTTTAATGGAAGAGGTATTCGATCTGATATGATCATACTTCGCAAAAACAATTCAAGTAGATCTATAAAGATATGTGATTTTATTACTATTAATAAAATGCTTGTTTGGTTAATGATATATTTAACATATGACGTAATTCATTTATCTAAGAAAAATAGAAAAAAAAACATAGATGAGAGAAGGAATATGCAAGAAATACAATCGCTAAACAACCAAAAAAGTTAAAGTATATCGTCCAACGTAATAATTATGTTTCTCTTTTGGTTTGAAAGAATTCTGAGAAGAAAAATCAACGACAAAATTTATATTTGTCATAAAATTTGGACATCTTTAAATAGAATTTTATACCGATAAAATTGTAAAAAAAATATCGACTGCGTTCAAACCTATAGATGAGTCCAATATGGATAATGGACCGCATTATTGCCAATTATCTGCGTTATTTATTATTGTTATCATATTAGACAATAATAATTATATTTGTTCTAAAATGATTAATATAATTATAACCAATTTTCCTAAATGATTATACCAACGACCTCTATATAGAAATAACCCTAAACGACTATAATAATTAAATTTTATATACCAATGAATATGTAAATATTTATACAACTTTCTTTATTATCAATACATTTCATGATAGTTTTTTTAATTCTTTTTTGAAAATTAAAGTTGTAAAATGAGATAATTGTAGGTCATCTTGATCTAAAGTTTCATATAAAGTACAATTATAATATTTTATGTTGTATATCTCTAAGATAAATTAATTCTGACTATAACATATTCAGTATTATTTTATCAGTGAAGTTTAAAGATAATAAATGTATACATATTTTATTTCTATCTTACAAAAATAATAAATTATTTTTGATTTTTTAATAGAAGATAAATATTCTAATAAATTTTTCTATAATATAAAATTTATGTCATATATTTTCCTATTAATATGTGGACAAGTGTATCTATCAACAAAAAAATCGAACTTTTAACGGCACAGATTAGCTGCGACGACAGCTTATCATGGGGTGTCACAATAGCAGATCAAAACCACACTGCTTAACCCCAGTCTGACAGATAATGGCAATGATGTAATTTATCAAACAATCTAAGGGTAAAACAAGTAATGAACAAGAGGTGTCACTTGTCCACGTGTGAACTCTTTTCTTCTCGCTGCCTTTTCTTGTCGATTTCTTAACCCGACCCGATTCAACATCACCCCTATATAAATACAACCCTCTCCGATCACTCTCCCGTGATCTTTCTCCCGCCGGCGAAAATCCCGACGAGCTATACCGGACCTTTTTTATCCGTTTTCCTTTTAGAATTTTGAAAGAGGAAAACGGAAACGGAAAATTGTTATCGTTTGTTCTGTTTTTCCGTTTCATTTTCCGGTTTTCGTTTGTTTTGTGCATTTTCACCATGGAGGACTACGAGTCTCTGCTGATTGAACCTGAGCAGGAATGGACAACGGTGTCGTATCAGAAGAAAAACAAAAAACAGTCAGGTAAGTCGAAGCAAGGAGGAGAGGAGGAGTTTTCAAGCAACTGGAACGACGGGGATAGCTCCGGTGACGTTTTCCGATCGATCGAACAACATGCGGAGGAGAGACGGAAACGTCTAGTTGAGTCTCAGAAGCTTTACGAAGCTGCTTCCGGTGAATCTTCTGTCGTCATTGATAAAGGCGAACAGGAGGATGACGGTGCCATCGCTGAAAATGACGGTGTTGTGGAGAAGAAGAGTAAGCCGAAGAAGGTGAAGAAACCTAAGGTTACCGTTGCTGAAGCTGCTGCTAAGATCGATAATTCTGATCTAGTTGTTTATCTCGTTGATATATCGGTGAGTTGTTGTAAATTTGACAAATCTGATCTGCTGTTTTGATGAGTGTTTGTTGTTGTTGGATTTTGAAATGTGGAATTCCTTTTGTGAATTTTGCAGACATCGTTTGATAAGCAGGAAGATATACAGTTAATGCGATTTGCAGATTACTTTGGACGCGCATTTGCTAAAGTGAGTTCATCTCAGTTCCCATGGATGAAGATTCTCAGGGAATCTTCAGTTGAGAAGATGGTTGATGTGAGTTTCTCTCTCTCTCTTTTTTTTTTTTTTTTTTTCAAATAGATTTGATTGACTTTTTAGATTCTTAAAGGTTTCTCTTTATTTGTTAGATAGAATTTTGACTGTATGTACTTTTATTTTCCCACTATTTGTATCCTCCCCTGTTCTAATCATGGAATAAATGAAATGAATTTAAAAAAAAAGGATTTTTGTTCAAGAATGAATACTGAGATCAATGCCGTTAAATTATGTCTCTCCTAGAAGTTGGTTAGCTATCTCTCATTTCGTTCTAGGATTCTTCTTCTTTGAATCGTACTTGGTGAGATTTGATTTGAATTCAGAATAAAGGGGATCTTGGTAATTTTGATTTCACTATTCTATTGTGTTATAGAAACTAGAAAGTAAATCTGCAAGATTGTGGTTTTATAATTTCTGATTAGATCTTTTATCAGTAGATGGATTTCCTTAAATTTTTAATGGAAATGTCTTGCATGTTATATGAAATGTTCTTGCCCATTCCAATTTTTTATTGATCAATTTATTGTCTTATTGGTAATGCTGATTCCTTTGATGTGTTAACTCTCTTGATGTTGAACAGATCCCTCTTTCTCAAATTTCTGAGGATGTTTATAAGACATCAGTTGACTGGATTAACCAGCGATCATTTGATGCTCTTGGTTCCTTTGTGTTATGGTCATTGGATAGCATTATTACTGATCTTGTACAGCACGAAGGAGCTTCAAAGGGATCCAAAAAGGCAGTTCCGCAAGTATCTTCAAAATCTCAGGTAATGCCATTCACTTTCTGTTTGTGCTTTGTCGTTTCTGCATGTTATTTTGATGTTTTGTGGCATGTGTAGTGTAACTTAAATGATTCGACTGCTGTTGTCTTTTTATGGCGAAAGGAGAAAGAATCACTTGCATGTGCTATATTTTTGAAGAATCATTCACCGTAAAGGAGAAAAGGAAAGGTTGACTAGGGAAGGGGGCATGGGTATTTGAACCTTGAATGTGTGGTTACAGCTTCAATGTATATATATATCCGGGTTTAACAATGTTGAATTTGAATCCCTGATGAGTTAGCACAACTTATTGGAATCCATCCATAATAAATGTGACAGTGGATTTTGCCGTCTGTCCTTATTTAACTAAAAGCTTTCTACTTGTTAAAAGAAATTCAAACTGAAATCTTTATTTAATGGTGCTCCCGTGTAGCTCATGTTTCTTTGGACTAGTATTTGCCTTATGTGAAGTGACATATCTAGAAACCTTGATTTGTATGCTTACATTCAACCCGTGTGATAAGTTAGTCTGGAGATCTGTCGTTTTTAAATAAAAGAAAAAAATCAGTATAGACCTCTAATGTTCTTTCTGAACTCTCTAACTGGAACTTCAGTGGAGAAAAAAATGTCTGAAACACTGTTGTTGTTTTGTGAATCTGAATAACTAATTTATTTCTATCCTCAGTTCTGTGCCCTAAGAATGCTAAGTGCGGTTTCATAATTTTTGGCATCTGCTTTTAACATAAGAAAAGGAAAATGTCATGCCGATATGCAATTGCTTATTAGAAGACTGGCTTAAGTCTTACTTTTTTCTGGGATAGCTTTATTCTTTTTTTTTTCCTTTTAACTGTATATTTATCATTCAAAGTCTGTCGACTTGGCAAACTTGGAAATTAAGGATCTCAATAGCTGATATTTGTGACTTTATATGATAACGTAATTATATATGTCATTGAACTGCAGGTTGCCATGTTTGTGGTTCTAGCAATGGTATTGCGGCGTAAACCTGATGTTTTAATCAGTCTCTTAACAATATTGAATGAAAATGGGAAATACCGAGGACAAGATAAGCTTCCAGTCATGATATGGGCGATCACTCAGGTAAAAACCATCTTTCATTTCTAAAATTTTTGGATATTGCCATCGTCTGTCATTTTAATGCTCCTACACTTATTGTTGTCTCCTGTGCTAAACTTGTCTCAAATTTGATAGGCCTTGCAAGGTGATTTAACTGTGGGATTGTTCATGTGGGCACATTTTCTTTTACCATTGTTAAGCAGTAAATTGAACAGTAATCCACAGTCGAGAGACTTAATCTTACAGTTGGCTGAGAGGTACTATATCTATCTTCTTAACTTCTCTGGAAAGGGTGTTTGATCAGCTCTTCGAGTACTAATGTGGGTTCACTGTTCTTTCAGAATTGTATCAGCACCAAAAGCCCGTGCTATACTCATAAATGGTGCAGTAAGAAAGGGAGAACGTGTTGTGCCTCCATCAGCTCTTGAGATTTTGATGAGGATTACCTTCCCAGCACCTTCTGCTCGAATTAAGGTGATTTGTACTGCTGTTATTATGCATTCCACCAATATTCAATTAAGTTGCTACAAATATATATATATATATATATATATATATATATATATATATATATATATATATATATTATTCTGTATCGGAGTAGTTTGTGATGCTTGTTATGTTCAGGCCACTGACAGGTTTGAAGCTGTCTATCCCACACTGAAAGAGGTAGCTCTTGTTGCTTCCCCTGGGAGCAAAGCAATGAAGCAGCTAACCCAGCGGATACTGCCTTTTGCTATCAAAGCAGTTGGGGAAGGTAAAGCAAAACGTTCGACTCTGTTGACTCTGCAGCTCCTTTGTTTTTTGCTTCAGATTTGTCAGTGATTGCCTATACAACTCTATAGTCCTGAATATTACTTCTTTTATAGGTGTTCCTGATCTATCAAAGGAAGCTACTGAGCTATCTATTTGGTGTTTGACTCAGAACCCTGACTGTTACAAGCTGTGGGTAAGAAATCTTAGTTCTTGAATTTCTCTTTCCAAACTCGTCCCTTTTTCTCTTTAAATTACTACTGACTGCTCCTCTATCATCTTTCCCTTGTGATTGTAACAGGACAATATTTATCTGGACAATGTTGAAGCAAGTCTAATAATAATAAAGAAACTGTCCACAGAGTTCAAGGTGCATTCTGCTAAGGGACCTGGAGTTGATCCGTTGAAAGTGACCTTAAACAGTCTCAGACTTAAGGTATGCTAATCTTTCTGTGGTTGAACATACCAGAATGATATTTTTTATTGAACAAATGAAGTCTATAAATATAGAGTAGGGTGGTAAAGTTTTACAAGTTATTGGTTACTCTCATAAGTCTGTTTTCAGTTGGAAAGATGCTTATGGCTCAGTTTCCCACTTGGATTTATTTTTTCGGGGCGGGGGCATTGGCATTAGAAAAAGAGCCCACAAGGCCAGACAGCATTGTTCTTCTTTCAACATTTATATCAATGTTGTATTATATCTGTGTTTATGATCCAGTCACTAATTGGCATACCTCATAATAATCTTTCGGATTAGTCAGTCAATCCATCATGTATGGAGTAGTAAACTGTTAGTAATTTCAGCTAATTTGTTTATCTTTATAATACTGTAGAGTGAGAAGGCATTGGCTAGTGCGGATAATGCTGCTCATCAAGCATCCTTGAAGGAAGTGCAGAAGCACTGCAAGATTTTACTTGGGCGACTATCCCATGGCAACGGATGCATGAAGGCTTTCCTTGTTATCGGTCTCACAATGGCTGTGGGTGCTGCTTTTGCCTCCAAGGACTTGCAGTCCCTGGATGTCAAGAAACTATTGGCAGATCTCTCCAACGACGTGCAGTCTCTTGATTTCAAGAAACTGTTGTCGGATTTCAACTTGGCCTGATACTCCCCCTCTCACTTGAGAGGATTGTAAGTCGAATCACCCACCTTTGTTACATGTCTAAATTATGTCCCGGCACAGAGAAGCTAGCATAGCCCACAACAAAATGGGTAGAGAATGAGTTGTTTTAGAAAGGAAGGAAAAAAAATAGGTACAGTAGATATGATGCCGAAGTTTTCAGCCTCAATTTACAGTGTTTGTGTTTGTTTAGTTTTTTTATGAAACAGAACTATTTAAGTAATCGAGAGTTTCGTTGGTTTGAATTATGTTTGGTTTTTCCTTTACTAAACCATTTTCATCTGGTTTGAAATGGTTTATATATGTAGTATATGGAAGGAATTGTAAGATATGGCTATGGTTGAAGAGCTTTCCCTTGACACTGGTCTATATTAGTAGCAGGTTAATTCGTCGTTCTTGAAAATGAATGATCTTGAATTTTTAATCCCTTGCTTGCTTGCGTCAGGTGCAAACCTTAGACGGAATGAGTTGAATTTGAGTCGGTCACAATAGGCCAAGTGAATAAATGGATGGATCAAGTTACTTTTGTTGAACTGAGTTGAATTGAATTGGCTAGTTAGTGGATTATAATTCAACTCGTCCATGGATATAAAGTTGAAATAGATTTACACATCTATGCATCAAAATTTAAAAGTTTTATACATTTGGTATGAACTATGAATCATTTTTTGGCAATCAAATATCAATTAATATTTTTTTTCTCTGAAGAATGATGATGAGGATTTACTCACGGATGAAGACGCCATGAGTCGAGATGAGGAAGTGTTTTTTTTTTTTCAATAACAATGTTGTATAATGAAATGAATTTTCTAGGTGATGAAAAAATATTTTTTTCCCAATCGCGCCTTACTCCATCCCTGGGGGTTTATCCGAACCTCCTTCGGCGTACACTTATATTATTTATATATAGTAAAAATAAATTTTTACGTAGATATAATACATGTCGAATCTCCTTCGTTTAGTTTGTGTGTCTATTTCTTAAAATTTTGAACCCCTTAACGAAAATTCTAGCTTCGCTACTGCCCCATCCCTTTTTCAAACAAAGATGTTAATTAAGCATGTTAGTCAATTATTTTAATAGTTTGATTAATTAACAAGATATATGCAGACGTACTGATGTCTTTTGCTTCTGAAAATATCATATTATATACATTTCATCACAATTTAGAAGACATAATTATTTACAGATACTACTAATCCTACTTAACTTCTATACTCGAGCAAATTTAGAAGAATAAATTGTCGAATATATAACTACGTAAATAAAAGACTCTGATAATTACGTTTTTAGATGAAATTGTCACATATAGATATATTAAAAATACACTTAAAGTAATAATTAAAAATACATTTTCTATGACAACTTAAAATTTTAAATAAAATTATCGCAAAAGCCTCTTGTAGCAACACTGCAATAATTATCAGATTAACCTTAACCCCCATCATTAATACGATAAAAATTTCTCCCGAGTGAATCCTAGAAATATTAATTATGTTTCGACGATCTAAGATAACACACAAGAGAAATATTGAGTATATAAAAATAATAAAAAATTTAAACTTTAATAACATGTTTTGAACTCGTACAGGACCTAGAGACTAGAAGGCGATAGATAATAGTACTAGTGAACTAGGCTGTAGTTACATAAAGTTGCCATCTTGCTTTTCTTGAATGTGTTAATGTTATAACATGGTATCATATATCGAATTCAATTAAATTCTAAACTGCATCTGATATAAAGAAATAATTTATAGAGTTAAATACGTATAAAACGATATAGATTTAGTATAATTTAACGTAAATATCAGATGTGAATAAATATTTATCGTCTTAGATCTGTTACTATATATACTCAACATATACAGATCTTGCAATAAATGTATCAACATGGGTTTCCTTTTTTCATAAGGCATGACGTCCGTACAGTGGATATTGTTTATATAATTAGGTAACAATGCACGTTATTAACTTCTACTTGTATTATACAATGCAGTTTGATATCGATATTGAAGCTCGATTAAATTTAAATTCATGCTAGAAAATCTCACACTGGGGTAAAACGCTCCCTAACAAAGGCGACTCCATGCCCAAGAGGACTCAAACCCGAGACATGTGATTAAGGATGAATGAGTACTTATCACTCACCACAATCTTTGTTGGTAAGTTGTTGATATTTCCGTCTTTTCATTCAACATAAAATTGGACTCGAAACTTCTAATTAAATGAGTAAATATTTAAATCATCTCATTACGAAATATTACTCTCTCTGTCTCATTTTATGTGGCACATTTGTTTTTCATTACATCACAAAAAGAATGTCACGTTACTCTAATTAGTGAATCTCATCTACACAAATATCTAAGAATTGTTTTAGACCGACCATACTTTATAAAAGTCTTTTTTCTTTAAACATCGCACCAAGTCAAAAAATACCTCATAAAATGGGATAGAGGGAATATTGCTTAATAAATAGTGATGATTTTTTCTTTTTTGATATTTGATATCTGTTTTAGGACTCTAAATAATTTGAATATGTGCCGCCTAAGCTTATAAAAGGAGAAGATACTAAAAATCATTTTCAAGACTTAAATTTGAAACTTCTAATTATGTGTAAAGACATTTATTTTTTCGAAAACTCACAACTGCTACTCTTAGATGCGCAATAGGTCAAACTCTTGTACAACAATTCACGGTCATACAGGAAATAAAAATCGCACTACAGGTAAACTCAGTATGACGAACTCGACTGAAAAAGACATTATACGTTGGAAGAATTTCTCTTATATGATACATACCACCTGTTGCACCAACCCAGTCACCTTAAATTTACGAATATAATAAACATCATTTATACCATATAATTTTTTATGGTCGGTAGGAAGAATTTTTTTTTTAAAAAGACTTTATGTTAAAGGCCATGTTACCTCATGTGACCACTAGGATTTATTTTTTTTTAATATTTTTTATACAATCGTTTCATGTGATGAATATTTAAAGTCAATGAATTAATTTAAAACAGATCTATCTGTTTTCCAATATTTAATTTACTTTTTTCTCTAGGATTAAAGAGATATAATTCAATTCTCTTATATATATATATATATATATCAAAAAAAAAAAATATCTACTTTTCCACTATATATATATATATATATATATATATATATACAAAAATATCTATTTTCTCTGTCTCAAAATATTTATAGTATATAATTTTTATTTATATACCCTTTTAAAAAATATTAATTAAGAATGATCTTTGACTACTTTGCTCTCCATGTTTAATTATTAAGGTGTTTATAGTCTTCAAGAATAATTATTACGAAAAATTGAATAATATAAAAAAGTAATTAATTTTGATTTGAACTTGAAAAATAGCACGTACGAATTTAAAAACAGATACTTTTAACAAGGACGATAAATATTTTGAGAGGAAGAATCTCGCTTGTTTCCCTCGACGAAAGACGAGTTTCTTAAGCAGTCACCTTTCAAAAATTAATTTAATTCCTTTTTTAGGAAATTCTTCATTTCCAAATGTTAAAATTATTATTTTTAACTAATATAAGATAATTTTTTATCGAGAGTGTTATGAGATGATTAAACTATCTTCATCCTTAATTTAAAATCTTGAATTCGAAAAACAACCTTTCAACAAAAAACAATTTTTTTTTAAACTCTCTTGACACATTTATTCAATATAAGCTTCAAAAATATCAGATACTTTTTTTTCCCCTCAATTTATATGATTCACTTTTTTTCGTTAATCTAACAAATACAAACATTTTATATTTAGTAGTAATAATTTAACTTTAAAATGTTCATTTTAGCTTCAATAAAATAATTTATAACCACATTGCATCTATGACTTATTTTAGGTCATAAATTTTATTTTCTAACAACAAGTAAAAATACGTCATATAAATTAAAACGAAGAGAATAATTAAATTATTATTTTTTTGGACAAATATCATCATTTTTGGCAGCACTGAGAAAAAAGAGAGGAAACAACAGAATAGTGCATTATTTTTTTATTTTTTTTTTTGTCTTAAAATTTTCAAGATCCAAGAAAACTAATCAACCAACAAACAAAGTTGACAAAAAATTATAAATTAAAATTAAAAAAATCCAAAACAAAAAAATAAAATTAAAAAAAAAAAACAAAATAAATAATAATTCACCGCAAACACGGCGTTATCAGCGGTCACTTTTTTCCATAATTATCAATCAACTAAATGGACTTTTCTTGTGCATTGGTCCCATTTTCACGCCCTAATATTTGCCCAATTGCTTTTTTAAAATAAATAAATAAATAAATAATTTTTTAAACTCTAAATTAATAAAAATAATTGCACTTTTAGTCCTTTTAATAAAATTAAAATTATAGTCTTCAAGCAAATATAAAACATACTTTTAGTCACTTTATAATGTAAATATGTCCTTGAGATGAAGGTCTGTTGAAAATAATCTTTCTATTGGAGATAAGATCTGTACATACATTATCTTTCGCAAATTTCACTTCTAAGAATATATTAGATATGTTGATGCTGTTGTTGTTGTTATTGTTGTTGCTGTCAATGTTGTTATTTTGTACTATAAGTATATGATGTTTACACTATTTTTATAAATATATCCTCAGATATAGAGTAACATTATAAATTTAACGTAATACATGTAGTTTAGTATTTACTTCGCTTCAAGTTATGTGACAACGCTTTATTGGATCTAGATATGTATATATATATGAGAATAAAATGAAGATTTTTGAAATTTGTGATCTAGAATATAAGTTATAATATGGCCATAAATCATATTATTTAGAGGTAAAATAGAATGTTTTAAATTAAATTATTATGACGACAACAACATACCCAGTGAAAATCTCACAAGTAGGGTTTGGGGAGGAAAAAATGTACGCAGACCTTACTACTACCTCATAGAGATAGAAAGATTGTTTCCGAAATACCCTCATCTAAAAAATATCCCCAACTAGATATGAAACGACCAGAATGGACAACAAATGAAAATATATAGCGATAATAAAGTAACAAAATAAACGACGGACAATAACAACATAATATATAACGACACGACTACTAACCTACTATAATAACCCAAGGCTTGTAACCTTCTACCCTAATACGCCGACCTCCACTCCTTTCTATCTAAGGGCATGTCCTTGGTGATACGAAATTGTGTTATATCCTGTGTAATCACTTGGTCTACCTCTACCCCCTTCACGTAACCCCTAAATCCATCCTCTTGCACCTATAAAAATATCATTTGACTGGAACTGAATAAAAAGAAAAGAATTTACATAAATTGAATATTTCTAAAAATTCACATTTAAAGAGATTTAAAAAAAAGCACATGTCTATTAATTATAGGGTAAATATGCTTAATAAAAAATCATCATGATCAAGATTAGAATTCATTGATATTTGAAGGACTAAAAGTGCTAATATTCCAAACTAAAATTAGTCTATAAATATTCTCACTTCACTCTTATATTTCCACCAAATATTTCCATTTATCTTTTCTTCTTCTTTTTCCTTTTCCAAATAAAGCAAAATATATAATAATTTCATTTTTATTTGAAGAGAAGAAAATGGCAAAAAATGGATACAATGCTAGCTTCTTCTTACTTCTCTCAATGTTCTTGATTTTGCTCACTTTCTCTAATATGGTCGAGGTAAATATTCACGACGTTAAGAGTGTTCAAACTTTAATATATATATAAAAAATCATTTTCAACTTATATACATGTTATTTTTCTATATAACTTTCGAATAAACTGTTTTTGGAGCTGATATATTTGAGTTGAGGGTCTTTCGAAAATAACCTCTCGATCTCTATGATATTTCACTTCAGACCCCACTTATGAGATTTCACCGAGTGTTGTTGTAGTTGTGTAACTTTCGAATAAAGAATATTCAACTGGTTACTCTTTAATCAGCATGGATATACCACTAATCATGTACTTTTTTTTTTTTTTGATAAACCCTTTTAATTTTATGTGTTTTTTTTTTCATTTTTGCAGGGTTACAACAGGCTTCGTCCATCAGGTATATACATATTTTTATTTAATTTGTTTTTTACTTTTCTTGATTTTTAATAAATGAGAAATTGGTAATTATTCTAATAGATCTCAATTATATATTTTCATATATTTATGAGTTAGTTTGACTAATTTATAAGTACCTTTTGTGTTTCTTATAAGTACTTTCAAAATTTATTTATAGGATCATTTAATATTACAAGTTAAAAATCAACAAAAAAAGACACTAGTTTAGTCAACTTATAAATACTTTTAATTTGATAAAAAATTCCACTAGTTTATCTTTCTTTTCATTTATAATATTAGTTTTTTTCTTATAAAGATATTTGTGTATATATATATATATTTTAAAAATATTTTAGCAGAAAAAAATGTTTATAGTATCAATTTTACCAAGTAGATTGATATTTTTAATACTGTTAGTAGTACAAGAGTGAAACTAATAACTTGTGCTAAGTTCAGGAGTGTTTTCAGTACTTCTCTCTAAAAATATTAATCGTCTATTTCTGTTTTTGTTTTGTTTTCGCTGGGGTTTTAACCTAAATCTCTTTTTTTGCGACTTTTATTTTTATTTTATTTTAATATATTGTCTTTTTTATTTATTATTAGATTGCAAGCCAAGATGTACTTATAGATGCTCAGCAACATCACACAGGAAACCATGCATGTTCTTTTGTCAAAAATGTTGTGCAACATGTTTATGTGTTCCTAAAGGAACTTATGGCAACAAACAATCATGCCCTTGTTACAACAATTGGAAGACTCAAGAAGGAAAACCTAAATGCCCTTAATTTTAAATATTAATTAGGAAAATTAATCTTTTTTTCCCAATAATTAAGGGAAAAGATTAAGAGTACTATGGTCATGTTGTGTTTTGGAGTCTCGAGGTATGTTTTAAGCGTTATCTTGTATTTTTCTATTTATGTTATCAGAGTCTAAGATGAGTTGTAGTACTGAAGCGATGTATTATCCGTGTATTAGGATTCATATAGCCGACTTCAACTTACTTGGAGCTAAGGTGTTATTGTAATTTTTCTTTTTTATGATGAGAATATAATAATAACTTTAATGATATTAATCTTTATCGTTCTAATATATTGTTTTTCTCCTTTAATTTTTGAGCATTCTCTGTTTCTATTCTTTACTGTTATCAAAATCTAGTATGAGTTCTTGTAATACTAGATCTAGTAATATGATTAGTGAAGATTCGTATAGTCAATTTCGATTTGTTTTAGATTGAGGTGTTGTTGTAGTATGTGTTTACCGACCAATGGAATGTAATAATTTCTTTATTTAATCGATTCTATTTTTGATAACCCATGTACAATGCTCCTTCATTTAGTATTGGGATTACCTAATTACCAAAGTTTGATCGTACATATGATTATGAAAATCCTGATTGGGCAAAGAATAAGTCAAAGAAGATCTACGATCAAGTATACATATAGAAATTGAAAAATATTGCAATATCTCAAAGTGCAGACCCCCCCCCCCCCCCCCCCCCAAAAAAAAAGGGGTAGTTGATTACCCAAGATTTTATTTTTTTTTACAAAATTTTGGGTTATTTTCCTGTATCGAATACAACAATTGCAATATTGCACTTTGATATATGTAAAAATTCGTATCATCTATATTAGTTCATGATATTATATTGGGAATCTGTTTATTTTTTGTTCAGATGACATAAAATCAGATTATGTGTCCCTTTTTTTGTATCAAGTACAACAAAGAGGATACACAATTATCTAAAGTATTTTTTTATTTTATATCTAATACACTGTTGTGATATAATAATTGTGCGTTTCTGAATGTTTTTGTTTTCAATACAAACATTCATCACCGAAAATATCCTTATTTTGTATCTAATACATTGTTGTGATTATGTTTATTTGTATTTAATACACAGTTCTTGAATATAATATATGTGTTTATGTTTATTTTGTTTCAAGTACAATCAGTCATGATTATGTGCAATTGTTGTATCAAGTATAATATAGGAGTCTGATTTTGTACTGTTGGTAACTAACATCACTTTTCCCAAATCCTTGAATGCCGCAAACATTCATTATTCATCAATTGCAAGACGATGTTGATACTAATTTTTCTACATTCATTTGTAAGTTTTTTTTAATCGTAGAAAGAAGCCGTGAATCTACCTTTTGTTGAAATTTTGAATTTTGAAAGGCTGTTACAAATAAAAAAGTTTCACATAAATTACATCTGCGTGATTTTAGGGATAGATCACAATTTACTTCTCTTTTTCGCTCAAGTGAAACTGTTAATTGATGAATTGTAATTTTTGTATCAGTTTGAGATTTAATGTATCCACGCTTCTCATAAATTGAGGAATTTTTAGTAAAATTTAAAAGAGTAGAGGTAGATGATAATTATTACTTTACAGTATGTGATTTATAAAAAAAAAGTATATTTGAAATACCCTTGATAAATATGATGAAGAGGACGTGAATTTTAGGAGCAATTATATCTCTAATCATACACCCTGCATTACTAATATCATATTTTATTATATATTAATTATATTTAGCATAATACCAAATAAAGTATGCGTATCCTATATAATTTTTTTTATTTTTCATTCAATATTCGATATCTGCATTAAAGCTCGACTACTTTGAATTTGCGCCGCGCAGGACCATTTAGAATAAATGATCCCTAATGTTGTGAGTTGGAGAAGACTATTTAATTGAGATTAAATAATAAATAATAATAATTTTATCAAATTAATCCTTTTTCTTTTGTTCTAATTTTTTACTTAAAATTTTCTCCTCCCTTGCTTTAGATTCTCCTCTTCTGTAAGCCATTATACAAATCAGCAACCCATTTTCTTAATGTCTTTGATAAATTGAAAAATGTTGAATCTTTTTGCTATTTGATAAACAGATTGAGTACCCAATAGCAAATCCAAACAGGTAATTTGCTTTTCTATCCCTTTAATTTCTTCCAAAATTTCAATTTAAATTATAAAAATCAAATCTTAAAGCATTTCTCTATCTGGGGTTTGGAGATAGAAACCAGTTTACTATATATAATATATGACATCAAAGATTTCATTTTTATCAATTAATAGAAGTTGTTTGAAAATTTGGATCCTTTTTGTATCTGGATTATGGAGATAGAAACCAGTTTAAGGTCCTGTTTGGCTATAGATTTGAAGTTGAAATTTCAAAAGTTGAGTTTTTTAAGTTGTGTTTGGATAAAAGGTTTGAAGTTTTGTGTGTGGAAATCCCAAAAATCCTAAAAAATGGGAACTTGAAAATATTTGAAGATTTGATCAAATTTCATGGTCAAATGGATATTTGAAGATAAATTTTGTTGGTTAGAGTATATATAATGACAGCAAAGATTTCATTTTTACTACTTTAAGCTGAAAAGGAAGATCTTGTTTGAAAATTTGGATCCTTTTTATATCTGGGGTTTTGGAGATAGAATCATAGAAACCAGTTTAGTAAATTGGATAGACTAGATATAACATATGACATTAAAGATTTGCTTTTTACAAATTTTGTGATATCAGATGGCAGATTGTTATTGGATCACTTTCTTGGTAGTTCTATTTTGTCTTGTTGGAGCTTTTGATGCTAGTGCTGGAGATGCTGACCCTTTGTACTGGTAAAATGCTTATAGTTTGTGAGAGTTTTTCCCTTTTTTTCGCTTTTTCTTGCAGTAGATTAGGGCGTAGATGCATAGTTGCAAAGATACGATGAAGCTTGATCCGAACTGATTTGGGTTTCATTTCTTATCATGATCACAAGTCATGTGTATTTACATTGAGATAGGTAAATATATTATAGAAAAAGCACTGTACAATTTGGCAAAATTCAAGAACCTATGGATGAATCTCATTCTAATCTTGTAGGATTGTAAGATATTTAGTATGAACTCTGCTTCTTTCACAAGTTTCCCTTTACACCAAATAATGAAACAAAGGTGTGTAGTTGAACTTGATCTGTTGAATCGAGTTAGCTTCGTCTTCGAAGCATCTAGTATTCCTTTTCCTTCCATATGGTTCACCAAATGCACGTTGGAATGGTATTCCGCCAGATTATCTTCCCTTTCTTCCCTTCTCTTTTTGTACCATAATTGCAGCAGATGTATTGAGTATTTGGGCATCCAGTAGCTTTGGCTCGAATCCTGTATATGTGTTAAAAAATCCACAAGATTAGTACAAACAGTGAATTTTGAACCCCGTAAATTAAATAGGATGGTAGAATCTGGAACTCGAACCCAAATGTTCAAATCCTAGATTTGCCTCTATGGCTATCACCTCTCCAAGGCCCACTATGTTGAGAAATAGATGTCAAATCTGGCAGTCACCTTACAATGAATGAACATATGGCTCACACTTTCCAATTTGATCCTTCAAGGTTAACACCTGCTGAGTGACTTGAAATGCCTTCTTTGAAGATGTTTCTGTGTTAGGCATGCTTCTTTGGGCACCAACCATGAGAAATAAGCTACTTTGTGAGGAGCTTGTGTTTCCGGATTGTGAATTCAAAGTCAATGGTTGTTGTTTGTTCCAGCTTGTGTCTAAGCTCTATAGTGGGACTGAACAGTAAAGATGCCATTACTCTGAGATGTCCATATCATTCTGGCTGAATTACTGTTGAAGGTTTGGAAAGGTTCCCGTTCCAGTGCAGTAACATTGACTGAGGGAAATCCTTGTCAGTTCTCTTTCGTTACTTCTTTTTTGGCTTATTGTTAGTTGTGGAAAAGATTCGATCTTTTTCGTACCTAAATGGCATCATTGAGGAAGGAACTGGTTAGTGACTTCAAGAATGATATACATTAGTATACTTGAGAGATTGGGTCGAGTAAGTTTCCAGTTAGTGTATTTTTAGGTTTCATCATATCAATCAACTATGTGTCAGCCCCAATTAGTTAAGGATGCCTATATGAATCATATGTATCTATTCCGTTCTTCAAGCCTATTTCTTTCCAATACTAAATATTGTCTTTAAGCAATTTAGGGGTTCTCCAAAACTAGAATAAGTGACTCATTACAAACAACAGATGTAATGTAAGTGTAATAACAACTAACTATGATTTAATACCAACCAGTTGGTACCACATTCATTCATCGTAGTGTCACACTTATAGACCGGTTCTATGGAGGTCTACAGAAAAATGGTTAAGTCTTCTCAGACAACCTTCTCTCATTTCATGCTCTATATTTTACTTGTACTCTCCGGAAGATATGACCACTTTTAATCTCTTTTTTTTTTAATAACTGTGATGTCCGGGCTTACTTTCGCACACCTAGCCTAATTCTAGGAGATACCTTCCACTTCTCACTAACAACATGTACTAGGTAACTCTATCCACCAAGACTAAGACAGATGAGAAGAAATCACCCAGTGTTTTTGTCTCTGCTAGGATTTGAACGTTTAGTGACCACTATGCCACACCCTTGGTTGCTGGCCGCTTTAATCTTGTCCAATGTTGTAAACGCGTCAATCTAGCTTTCATTTTTTCTTCAACATTCATCTTGTAAATATATTGGGCTATGAAGGCCTAATATTCACAACTATAATAGATTATTTGTATCACAGTGGATCTACAGAACTTGTCTTTTGCATAACCTAGAGAAACTCCTCAATAATTTTTGACAATTTGAAGTATTTACTATGACATACGTTGTACCTGATTATTTATCTCAGTCGATCTATAGAACTTGCCTTTTACATAACCTAGGGAACACTCCTCAATAATTTTTGACAATTTGAAGTATTTACTATGACATATGTTGTACCTGATTATTACTATGCAACACATTGTTATTTAGTAGAGAAGGAAAATGCACTTATTACAACGTGCATGTTATCTTATCGGAGTGTCAAAGTAGCGCACTATCCCATTTGTATCTAATCAAGATTTGGAACCAGCAAAGTTGGCTAGTGGGAGGAGGTGGGCGAATAGGGATTACGCTTTCCATTTTTTTTGGAGATATTACATGGACTGATAGCTATATAAGTTGCAGTGGATTTGTAAAGGGAGCTGTATGCTTTTTGCAGTTTCTAATCATGGACTATATTTCTATTCTAGAGAAACTAGGAAGGGTAGGATGGCAATTCTATTTTCTAACTTTTACAACAACAACATACCCAGTGGAATCTCACAAGTGGGGTCTGGGGAGGGTAAAATGTACGCAGACCTTACCTTACCACTAACTCGTCGAGATAGAGAGTCTGTTTCCGGAAAACTCTCGTCTCAGCTATGCAAAGCATCACCTGTGCTTTATGTAACTATACACATTCTACTAAAACTATGCAAAAAAGGAACCAACATACCTTTTTTTTCTCTGACATAAGCTGAAAACGATTCTGTATATCATTTTTTTCACTATAATAAGGACATTGTTCATTGTTGTGTGATTATAGCTTTTTTTGTCAATCCATGAAGTTTTTGGTGTAAGCTCATTTATCCAGAGATTGGAAGGAAATGAAAGAAAAAAAAAATGATGTCCTTCCTTAGAAATGCATGTCGTCACGACGAATATTGTGAATGATTGTGATAAACTGGTCTATTTTGTTTCTACATTAATTCAGAAAAGTTCTACTTCCTTTTTTCCTGCACTTAATAATCCGACATGTTATTTTTGAAATATCATTTCTATGGTTTAGGGCTTGTTTTGGCCAATGTAAAGACACTGGATGTGCTGGAGAAACATGCTTCGCACATTGCAATACTCCTTTAAATGGTTCTTCTTCTGATGACAACTGGTACTTGAAAGAGCCTCTATACCTGTGGTTGAAACAAGCGAATTGCCTAAATGATTGCCAGTATCACTGCATGCTTCAGAGAGAGAACGAACGAGCAACACGTGGACTTGGGCCTGTGAAATATCATGGGAAATGGCCATTCAAAAGAGTATTCGGGCTTCAGGTGTGTTAAATAATGGTCTCATCCTAATTTCCAACAGATTCAAGAAAGGTTCTCTCGCTTATGTATTCATATATATATATATATATATCGAGTATTAATCTGGAGTAACATCTTAATCTCTCAGGAGCCTGTGTCTGTTGCTTTCTCTGCACTTAACCTTGCAATGCATCTCTATGGATGGCTATCCTTTTTCACGCTTATTTACTACAAGTTACGATCAAATGCCGATGAGACAACCTGCTACAATTACACTAGTTTGTGGCACATTTACGCGTTCTTGTCTATAAACTCATGGTTATGGAGTGCTATTTTCCACGGTCGGTAAGTTTATGCTTTGGCAGTCTGGATATTGCTGATTTTGATTTCTTAACTTTACCAATGTAGAGTTTAGGCTTTTCTTTTGATCATATGTGGTTAGAATTTGTTGGCAGTGTCTGCCTATCCGGCTTGACATTGATCTATTTTCTTGCGATATTAGTTCAGCATGCCAATAAAATGGTATTAACTTGTTTTCGTTTATTTATTGCAGAGACATTGATTTTACAGAAAAGCTGGACTACTCGTCTGCAGTGGCATTACTTGGATTTTCACTGATTGTGTCAATAATACGAAGTTTCAGTGTAAAGAACGAGGCCACGAGAGTTCTGGTTGCTGCACCATTGCTTGCCTTTACCATCACTCACATATTGTACCTGAACAACTATCAAATGGACTACGGTAATGTCATTATCTCTCTTTTTAAATTTATGACAAAATGTGCTTTGCCAATAGGATGTTGAGTGTATTGCTGGAAAAATAAGCACCAACTACTTTTTAACCTGAGTAAGAAAGGATAAAATGCAATATCGATTTTGGGTCGAGTTATTTGCATTTTGGTGTACAAGTTGATCATAGTAGCTGATTCTTGAAGATGTCATGTGTGGTAGCAACATCAAATACGACCAGTGGAGGAGTCCTAAACTGATCCATGGAAATCATAATGCCATAATGCTTTTCAAGATCCTCCTAATCATTATCCTAGACGAATGCCTATGTTGTGGTGATTCCACCCGAAAGGTCCTTATATAATGCTTACGGCTCTGAGCTATTCTTGTTTGACATGATTCGTGTTTCGGAAAGGGTTGGAAAGTGTAGGAAGATAATTTTTGTAATCATGACTTACTTTTTCTGGTGTTTATATCTGATGATGATAATTTCTGTGATACTTTCTCAGGATGGAACATGAAAGTTTGTGTTGTCATAGCTGTTTCTCAACTTCTAATTTGGTCAATCTGGGCTGGAATTAGCCATCATCCTTCCCGGTGGAAGTTATGGACAGTGGTTGTTGGAGGTGGCCTCGCTATGCTCCTAGAGATCTACGACTTCCCCCCGTATCAAGGACTAGTAGATGCTCATGCACTTTGGCATGCCACCACAATCCCTCTGACCTATATCTGGTGGAGTTTCATCAAGGATGACGCGAAGTATGGAACTTCCAACGGGACTAAAAAAGACAAGTAGTGTTTTCGACAGGGTTTTAAGTTTTATATCCCTTCATCAGTTTTGACATGGAGAGTATAGCAAGTACTCAATAGTGTAACTTCTTTTACGCTCCTCCTTGCAAGTTGAGGATGCTTGTTTGTGCTAGAAAGACTAAAAATCGAGTTTTTTCAGCTGATAGAAGAGTGTGTCGATATTTGCCTAGAGGCAGATTCAAGATTTTAATTTTACGTATTCAGCCTTTAGATCAGATTGTAATGTCATAGTTACAATGTTAACATTATTCATTTCATCACACAATTTACAACATTTTCTTGCTTTGTTTGGGAATCATTTTGTAGAACTGATCCTGATTTCTGTTCTTTGAAAGCAATACTTGTATCATGCAACCCAATGTGCTATTATGTTGGATTAACAACTGAATTTAGAGGTCGTTTGGTATGATGTATTAGAAAATATAATACTACAACTTGTCAAAAACTCATGGGCATCCTCTCTAGTCACCACTGAATACCTCGGTGGAGTCAATCTAAGAAAATACGCAAGTACTCGTTGATCTTGGAAAGGTATGGCTCCCTTTGGCTGAGCAACCGGAGCCTTAGGTTCACTGATCTCATCTATACAGAGTTATCGTCTAGTAGAGTCCCGCGGATAGGTACGGAGACGTCCGTGACTTATATTCAGGAGGCTACAGGATGTTTAGGAAACTCCTTGTTATTGACTTTGGTCGTGCAGTACTGTTTGTTGATTTCTTGGAATCTGATTGTTCCACTCTTTCACAAATATGCCGTGTAGAGGTTGGACTCCGGTATTGTGTCAATTTCCTTCTTATGATTTATTTTAATTCAGGTCGCCTGGAGAAATACTTGCTTTTGGTCTTAGCCACCTGTATTAACTTAGGAACCTGTATTTCGAAAAAAGAAGAAGAGATGAGCTATGTAAAATACATAAACAGACAATCAAATTTGATTTTAAGTCTTAAATAACGAGTAAATAGGTACTCCAACTTTGAATATACACATCTAAACACCTAAAATATGGACAACTTCTGATTGTTGACTTAAAACTCTTTTTTATTTTACTCAAACACGTCAAAAACACTGAAAAAATATTTCAACTTAAAAATACTTAAAATAAGTCAATCTAAATAAGCTCTAAAGTCCGAAAACTAAATATACCCCTCCATCGAAGACTTTAAACTAGAAAAAACAAAATATAATACACATTCTCATATACCCCACTCAACTTACTAATAATCTTAAAATATAGGTTATGACTAAAGTTTAATTAGACGGATAATTCAAGATGATGCAATCGAAGACTAGGAACTTTTCTTTTCCAACCTTTAATTATTCAAAGGTCACTTTCCCCATATATCCAAAGAAAATTAAAAGAAATAAAAAGGCTCACTGTTGACCAATTTTGGACGATATACCCAGTTAAATTCCATAAGTGGGGTGTGAAAGGATAGAATGTACGCATACCTTACCATTACCTCACAAAAGTGGAGAGGTTGTTGACCAATTGAAATTATACTAATTTTTTTGTTTCCCATGCGATGCGCGACTGAATTCGAATTTACACAGGGAAGTTCTACGTTGGGGTGAAGTGCTCCCTAAAAAAAAAAAATTCGAACCCAAGAAGACTCGAACCCAAGATGGCTGATTAAGGATGAACAAATACATACCGCTCCATCTGAAAAAAAAAAAATCATCCCTGTCCATTGCTAACATTGATATTCCAACAACCCCTATATGATCATATATTACATGGTATATTTATGAGGCTTTCGTTCGTTAGAACAACAAATTTTGCAATAGAACTTGCAGATTCATAATGGCAACTTCCAGTTTCGCCTTGTGTAGGCTATTGTGCTTTAGTTTCATCATAATCCTTGTTCATACTTCGTCGTCGTCGTCGTCTCCGTCGCCTTATTTCTCTTCTTCTACGTTTATGAAGAATTACAATAAGATGCTTATGAATTTCAAAATTTTCATCTATCCATCAGCTCAGGGAGTTACTTTTCATGCTCCGTCAGCTTCAATCTTCTACGATTCTCTCATTAACAGTGCGTTTATCACTCGTGAACCAGAAGAAGCTCATCTGTACTTCGTCCTTTTCTCTCCTGAGATATCTAAGCGGTCTCAGGCGCGGCTTGTTCGTGAGCTTAGGACGAAGTATCCTTACTGGAATCGGACGTTAGGAGCTGATCATTTCTTCATCTCACCGGAAGGAATTGATTTTTCTTCTGATAGGAATGCACTTGAGCTGAAGAAAAATTCAGTTCAGATTTCGGTTTTTCCGACTATTTCAGGTAATTTTATACCTCATAAGGATATCGGTTTGCCTCAGGTGAGTAAGTCGTCACTCGTGATCCCTCACGCGCCGGTGAGTACGGATCCGTTGTATCTAGGTTATCTGAAATGGGATGGGAAGACGGAGGCTGAGTTAGCGGAGGAGTTGAGGTTGGATTCGGAGTTCGTCGTTGAATCTGAGCCGTTGGATCATGTAGGAAGAGTAAAGAGTAGTAAGTTCTGTTTGTTCTTCTACCAAGCTGAATCGGTGATATCAATGACAGAAGCGATGGCGGCGGGATGTGTTCCGGTAGTGATTGTCGACCGTCCGGTTCAGGATTTTCCGTTGATGGACGTTTTGAGATGGTCGGAAATGACGATGTTGATCGGAAACCGCCGTGGAGCTCAGGGATTGAAGGCGATCCTGCGCGGTGTAGCTGAGAGTCGATATGAGCGGATGAGGGAATTGTGTGTGGCGGCGGCTCACCATATGGTGTGGAACGCGGAACCTCAGCCGTACGATGCTTTTCATATGGTGATTTATCAGCTGTGGATGAGACGGCATACGATCAGATACACTCGGCGGGAAGATTTGTAGAGTTGAAAATTAAACTTGTTGCTTGTAGAGTCAGTTACCATGCGATTAAGAATAAACACATTTGTTGAATGTAATTAATGTGCATATAAGTAAACACAATGCAATTATGGATAAAAATGCATTTAATTTGTCGAATCCGATTTATGCGTATATGAATAAACAAAATCCGATTAGAATAATGCATTTTTAGAATGTGATTTATGTGTATATGAGTAAAACACATTTACGTGTCATTTTTAAAGTCACACGATATTTTTATAACTATAACTAATACCCGTATGACTCCAGTTGAAATAGTGCATTCATACAAACTCGCGTCTATGTCACAACTCACTAGGATGCAATCCTTTCTCGAACCTTGTATGGACCTGCAATGCTTCATGTGCTAGGCTTGTGAGTGCATAAAAGATTACCAAGTGACATCAGCAATATAACAACATATTATAAGCATGTCGTAGAAAGAGATAATAGGTGGAGCCAATGATCCATCAAGACTAATTTATCTACAACTATATCCCAGTGATAGTTAACCGGTATGTGAAAGCGAGATGTCAACAGAATGATCAGTTTTCACCAGGATAAAAGTTAGTCAACACCTGAGTTGACAATTTTTGAAAAGAAAAAAAAACTTTTGAAATTTGACGATTCTACATCTGTCACATTTGTCTGGGTTATAAAAGCATATTAGTAAAAGTAAAATGAGAAATTTAACGTTAACGTTGTTTCGAAATATAATTAAAAATGCTTTATATTTTTTTGAAACTAAAAAATTGCCAAAATTCTTGAGTGCAATTATGGTTTGAAAGAAATATATACTGCTCAATGAGCCATTTCCTGTAAATGGTCCACTGAATTAAGTGCTAAAGACTAGGTAAACTCCTATAGTAGCTGACTTTTTTTGACATTATTACACATAAATTATAAATAAAATAAAAGAAGGAAAAAGAAAGTGGCTAAGGTATCCAATTTTATTGACTAGTGATTGCATGAAACTTCCATACAAGTGAGACTTTGTGTCGAAGTCAAAAACTAGATAAATAAATTAAAACGAAGAGAGTATATAGCAAGAGAAGTGATTGCATGAAACTTCCGTACAAGTGACACACTATGCCAAGTTGAAAATCAGACAAGCAAATCGAAACAAAGTGATTGCTTATGGAAATGTTTCCTCATGAGAAAGGGTCTCAAGTCAATGATGGTGATGGTCAAAGTCATTCACTCTAGTCTACATCAATTATTGCATTGTTCCGCGGGATACTTGCAACCTCCCACCAGCACAGATAACGAGGAAGCTCCCCTTTCTTATATATGGTTTGGATATATCTTATAGTTTTGCCAATATTCAGTGGCTTATGTAACTAAAGGATTGTAGGTAAAGAAGCAGAATATGACTAATGGTAAGATAGTGTATTGGTGGTTGATTTTGTTCATAGCAAATGGATGGTTGTGTTGTTATTGTTGTTGGAATGAGGAAAGGATTGCTCTTTTGCAACTCAAGGCAAATATAAACTACAGTACAGGCACAGGCGATGATTATTTGTCATCGTGGAGGGCTAATGAAACCTCGGATTGTTGTCAATGGGAGGGAATCATTTGCAGCAACATCACCAGAAGAGTTGTAGAATTGTCCATTATTGCAAAGAAAATCAGTCAAGAAGAACAACTTGGCAATGGTACAAATACTGATGATGTTTTGAGGAACTGGCTTTTTAATGCATCTCTACTTATCCCCTTCAAAAATCTCAAAGCTTTGCTCCTACCTGGACATTCATTGGCCGGTTGGGTGAAGAACGAAGGTTTGTTATATCTATGAATGCTCCCTCCGTTTTATATTATATGGCGATGTTCGACTAGGCACAACAAAGGAGTGATTCTTGGTACATACCAATGGTACCTTGATGCTTGTGGTTGTCACTAAACGAAAAGTGTCATATAAAATGGAATAGAGGGAATACTACGGGTACACAGAGGATGTATGATCACGATACTTATTTGAATTATAGCTTCGAAAGGTTTAACTATGTACTGTTTTAAGACTGTCAACTTCATAGTACAATCTACTTGACTCTGTCACATAATATAGCATGTCATTTTAAGTTTCTTGTTTATTTGGTACCAGGTTTCGAGAAACTGAGACGACTAAGGAAACTAGAAGCACTTGACTTGTCAGGGAATCAGTTCAACCGCAGCATCTTTCAGTCACTTAGTCAGCTTTCATCTCTCAAGTCATTGAACCTCTCAAGGAACAACATTGGATCACGTTCCGACATATGGTTCACAAACAACATAAATGGATCAGGTTTCAACAGTTTAGGTTCTGAGAGATTGTCAGGGTTAAACAAGCTGGAAATCCTAGATTTGAGCTCTAACAATCTAGAGGATGAAAATGTTTTCTCTGTTCTAGGTAAGTAAACTTAAAAAATGTTCTAGGAAAGCTCTTCTTTTTATCGGTAGCTTACTAACATAGCTATTACGATTTCCTGGACAGAGATAAATAAATCTATGACGGCGTTGAAGAAGCTAGATATAAGGTACAACAGATTCCAGAATTTTATACCAAATGAAGGTACTTGTAGTTCTTGATTTCTTCTTTCTGTTGATTTTATCGTTCCCCATTCTCACTTGCGGTATAGATAAATCTTATTGGTACTCCATCAGCATCACAAACTTAAAAGAACTCAGACGTCAAGTATCATTACAACTCCACAAGGCTCAATTTAGACTAATTAAATGTTAGAAAGCCAAGTTAGGTGTCATTTGCAAGTAACTGTTGCTATTTTAGTTGGCGTGTCTACACTTTAAAGCTTACTTTTTTAACACCTATGGCTACATGTTGATGATTCTTCTATGTTTGTTTTCTGCTTGAAAGAGTTGGGATCTTTAAGAAATATAGAGTACTTACTGTTGGATGGAAACGCGTTGGATGAGAACTTTCTAAGGAGCAGTGGTGTAATGTCGTCTCTTAAAGTATTATCAGTAGCTCAATGCAACCTCAATGGAACTCTACCACTTCAAGGTAATTTCAAACATAGAATCCATCAAAGTATCCTTTAAATTTCCGTCTTCCTAGATGGTGCTACATAGGAAGATCACATTAATCTTGTGGAAACGGGACAAAATTTCAGAAGTTTGGTTCCATGGTGCGTTTTGTGTCCATTTGGAGTACTATATTTTCTGCATAACAAAATAGAACATGGATAACAATTATCTACTTGTTCATTTTATAGGCTTGTGTGATCTGAAGTATCTTGAAGAACTAAGTCTCAGCAGCAACAGCTTCATTGGAAATCTCCCTACATGTCTTAGAAACTTAACGTTTCTTCGGGTAATTGATCTCACTCAAAATCAGTTTACTGGAAACATTGCCTCATCTCCACTTTCGAGTCTCTTAAACCTTGAATACCTCTTGATAGCAAACAACAACTTTGAAGTACCAAGTTCATTCGAGTCATTTGCTAACCATTCAAAGCTTAAGTTTCTCATTGCTGACTACAACTCAGTAATTGTACAAACTACTAAGAATAATTGGATCCCAAAGTTTCAATTAGAAGCCTTATCCTTATTCAACTGCTCTCAAATGCCAAACTTCCTTCATTCTCAACAGCACTTGAGACTTCTTCGTCTCTCGAAATGCAACATTGGTGGAGACTTTCCAAATTGGTTATTAGAAAACAATTCTAGACTTGGAGAAGTCTATTTGGATGGAAATGCATTCACTGGATATCTTCAGTTGCCATTCCTTCCTAATCTGAAAGCTTTTGATATCTCTAACAACAAGATTCGAGGGCAACTTCCTCTTAACATTGGGTCCATTTTCCCAAATCTCGTGATAACAACAATGTCCAACAATATGCTTGAAGGCTTGTTGCCTTCAAGTTTTGCTGACATGAAAAACCTTCAATGCTTGGATTTGTCATACAATAAGTTAGAAGGAGAGCTATCGATAGGATTGGTTCGTAAAGGATCCAATTTGTATTTTCTGAGATTGTCGAATAACATGTTGAAAGGGGAAATATTTCCAAATTCAGATAACATCAACAATTTACAATATTTATACTTGGATGGGAACAACTTCTCAGGCCCAATCCCGCAGAAGTTATTCACTGCTCCTTTACAGACATTGGACTTAAGTTACAACAATTTGTCAGGAAACACACCGTCCTGGCTTGGTAATATCTCCTCCTTAACCTCCCTTGCGTTGTCTAGAAACCATCTAAAGGGTCGAATTCCACCTGATTACTGTAGACTTGAAGGACTTGAGGTGTTAGATATCTCCGAAAACAACCTTGTTGGCATGATTCCATCATGTTTCAGTAGTTTGCGAGACTTAAAACGTGTCTATTTGAGCAAAAACAAGTTACAAGGGGAATTCAACATGTTCTCAAACTCTGATTTAAAAGTGTTGGATCTCAGAGATAACAACTTCAGTGGTTCCATTCCGAAATGGTTGGGCAGTCTTTGGATAACCACCTTGCTTTTGAAAGGAAATCATCTTCAAGGCACCATTCCGACAGAATTGTGCAATGCAAGTGAACTGAGAATTATGGATCTTTCTCATAATAAGCTCTCTGGACCTATTCCTCATTGCTTTGGGAACATAATGCAACAAGAAGATATCATAGAAGTATATCCATACAGTTCATCATTTGGATATCCAGGATTCCAGACATTTGGAGGAGGTGCCACGATAGATGTCGAATCCTCAATCAAGTTGTCGACAATCTTCTTTCTAGATAACTATGTATGGGTTGGAGCAGAGTTTATGACCAAACACAATACATATTCCTATGAAGGTAGCATTGTTGATTATATGTCCGGAATTGATCTTTCTTGCAACCAATTAAGTGGTCAACTACCCAAGGAACTCAGTAATCTTACCCAAATTCGCGCTCTAAACTTGTCACATAACCACATAACAGGAACAATACTATCAGCATTCTCGAAACTCATCAATATCGAGAGCTTGGACCTGTCATACAACAACTTGACTGGGAGGATTCCCACTCAACTTCTAGAGTTGACATCTCTAGCAGTGTTTAGTGTGGCACACAATAATTTAACAGGTATGACTCCACAGCATATTGCACAGTTTGGAACTTTTAACGAAAGCAGTTATGAGGGAAATCCTTTTCTTTGTGGTCTTCCATTACATATCAGTTGTACAGAGACTAAAGAGGTACCAATATCGCGTCCTGAGCTAGATTGTTGTGAAGATGATGCAGGTTTTCTAGAAATGGAATCTTTCTATATTTCCTTTCTTGTGGCGTATGCAAACGTTGTGGTCGCAGTGATTATAGTACTTTGTGTAAACCCCTACTGGAGAAATGTTTGGTTTTATTATGTCGAGTCTTTCATCTACTCTTGCTACTACTTTTTTGCTTCCAAAATGTAAACCTTTTACATATTAATGTCACTTTCAAGTAAATCATACATGAGTTCTGATCCATATACCTTCTTGTTTATAAATACTAAGTAAATGATAGTTGAGTTGCTAGTATCTGCTTTTATTAACACATATTCAAAATCATCAGAAAGAATGTAACTGCAGAAAATTCCTCAGCAACATTAAGGAAAAGAATAAATTTCTAACAATTTTTCATTTGCTAATATCTGTTTCTGCAACACGTATTCGAAATCAACGCAACTAATCTCACAAATCATCAGCAAACACAAAATCTTCTAGAAGTAGCACACAAACACATGATACTGCAACTGTTAAAGGGACATTATTCAGCAAAAGACTAAATTTCTAGCATCAGTAGCATAACAAATTTCTAATGATTTTTCAGTTGCTAGCTAGTATCTGTTTTCGTAACACGTATCTGAAATCAACACAGCCAACTTCACAAATCTTTACTACAGTAGCGCACAAACACATGATGAATATAACTGTTATAAAAGCATCCAAAGGTGTAGCGTAGTGGTTAATGAAGAGGGTTAAGGCCTATAAGTCTAGGATTTAAATCTCAGCAGATACAAGTACACTAGATGATTTCTTCTCATAAGTAGAAGATACTACAGATTAAAATAAAAGGGAAAAGAAAGAAAGAGAAGAATGACTAAAGTGGAAAACAAATGATAGTATATAAATATAACAAAAGTAACAAATATAAATCGGACAATGGCAACACAAGATATAATGACACGACTAATCCTACTAACTTACTATAATATAAGGCCAAACATCATCGTACCCTTACTAGCCTATTAACCTATTACCCTAATATGTGACCTCCATTCCTTTCCATCTAAGTTTATATCTACGGTGAGTTGAAGTTTCGCAATATCCTATCTAATCACCTTGCTGGATCAAATTACAATTTTGAATGAATGAAGTAGGATAGTGAACCCTGCAGATTCATATAGAAAAAAGAATACTAATATGCATTTGATATTACATTACATCTAAGAAAATAAATTCCAGTAACTATAAATTAAGATGAAATACATACTACTAAAACTATTATTTACTAAAGGACAAAATTTATCCACAAGACAATTTTTCTAGAATTTTGTTTTCTTGTAAATCCTTCTCTCTCTGTCTCTCATTTCAACTATATCTATTCCCTAGTGCTAGTAGTTAATTTTCTTTTTTGTTGGGTAGTGTTGGCGAATAAGGGGCCATATGCTATGCTTGTGGCTACAAATTCTTCAATTTTGGAATGCTTACTCTTTTCTTCACCATTCACTACATCCAATTTCAGTAAGGACCCCTCTTTCCCTCTACCTAAATCCCATTCCTCTAACCCCACCTACTCTCTCTCTATCTGTAGTCTGTAGCAAAGGTAAAGTCTTTTTCCTTAATGTGCTATTGACTTGATTCCTTCATCTCTATCTTTCTTGTTATTAGATGGAAATTTTGTAGCTGTTTTGCTTTATTTAGCTTATTTTCACATGTCGGTATCCATCATTCTTCCAAGATTTCATCTTTATTAACCCCCCACAACCACACACACACCCCTTTAAAGGTAAGCCTTTTCCTTAATGTGCTATTCACTTACTTGATTTATCTGTCTTTCTTGTTCCAAGATTAAATCTTTGAGTTGTTTTGCTTATTTTTTCCATGTGGGTGTGCATCAAATTCTTCCAAGATTTCATCTTTATTGTACCCTCACTCTGTTAATAGGTTGTACCTCTTGGTTGCTGCAACTAAGGTTTTTTCTGCTGTTTAGCTTTATTTTGATTGGTTGTCATGTGGGTGTCCATCAAATTCTTCCAAGCTTTCATCTTTACTATACCATCTCATTCTGTTCATAAGTGGTACCTCTTGGTTGCTGAAACTGAGGATTTTTTTCTATTTGTTTAGCTTTATTTTGATTGGTCTCCTTGTGGGTGTCCATCAAGTTCTTCCAAGATTTTATCTTTACTGCCCCCTCACTCTGTTAATAAGTTGTTCCTCTTGGTTGCTGAAACTGAGGATATTTTTAGCTTGGGTAACTTTATTTTGATTGATTGTCATGTGGGTGTCCATCAAATTCTTCCAAGACTTCATTTGTATTGTCCCTAACTCTGTTCATAAGTGGTACCTCTTGGTTGCTGAAACTGAGGATTTTTCTGCTTTGTTAGCTTTATTTTGATTGGTTTCCATGTGGGTGTCCATCAAATTCTTCCAAGATTTCATCTTTATTGACCCCTCACACTGTTCATGAGTGGTACCTCTTGGTTGCTTTAACTGTGGATTTTTCTGTTTTGCTTAGCTTATTGATTGATTGCCATGTGGGTGTCCATCAAATTCTTCCGGGATTTCATTTTGAGAAGCTCTTGCTGGGAGGAATAAAGAAAGTAAGAACATAGATAACTAACTACATGTTTTGAAGACTGGTGGAACACATCGAATCTGATTAGATAGAAATGAGTGGTTTCTATGATTTTCTGAAATCCTGAGAAAGTGTCATATGAATTGGCATGGAGGGGTACTAATAGGTACTTAAAATGGTTTTCTTATTGGGAACTAAAGTTCGCTTACCCTTTGATTGATTCTTTAGGTAAGAAAGGGAGATTTGAGGGGACATCGCTAATTGTGGTCAAATCCTTAGTACTGAACTTCTGAGGGTCGTGTGAAGGCTAGAGTGCTTTGAAGTTACTAGTTGTTATGCATTCATAGGTGTGTTTGGTGATTATGATTGAAAAGTATATGACTAATCTAGAATCCAACTTTATTGTTTAATCTGTGTATTTTGCTAAAGTATATGTATGAACTGTTGGCAATGAGGACCATGGAACGCAAAGCAGTAGAACAGAACTTTTAATTTGTATCACCAAAAGGCAGTTGCCAAGAGCGCAGTCTAAGCACAAACTTGAGGGGTTCCTATAGAGTACGGATGCCGACACTGAAGGCCCGCTAAGCAAGGTGAAGCGCTCAACATGCATTGTGCCTCGTTCAGGGCTTAAGTGCGCTTTAAGCACGCCTTTGGCAACACTACTTAAAATGCAAGAAATACTTAATACTTTGGAATTTGATTATCTTATTTAATTTGTGGTGCACTCTACCAATGAGGTCATCGTAGAGTAACCTTTGTCTTTATTTGCATCATTAACCACTTTGATACTAGACAATTGTTTAGAGGTTAAACTAAGAATCTTATTTGGTTAGAATTTGCTTTGCCTTTCAGGTTTTAGGTTGATGCTTTGCTAAATATTTTTTCGCCTCTCCGGATACAACTGGGAATTTTGCTTTTGGCTTGTACAATCTTGTAGATAACCATGGCTACCCCAAATGGGATCATTTATTATTCTGCCAAATCACCTCAACACCCAAAGGTTCACTCCCACAGTCAAGGGACTGAACATATGAAGCACAATGGATATTCTAATATGCCAAGACTGAAATTTTCTAATAAGAGGTTCTGGGAGACATGCGGAAAATTTAGCAACCGTGTCATCTTCAGGGGATCTCCTGTTTCATGTCACTCAACAGAAACACACGATTCTGAGACAGAGTTTGCCAGAAATAGTGGTGATTATTCCAACATCTCTAGGTAAGCATGGTTAAACAACAAATGGTTGATCAATGCATACCAGCCAAAATATGAATAGAACTGTCTAGAAATGAAAATTTAAGATGTGTTGTTATTCTTAGTAGAAGTGAAAATGTAAGAAATGAAGGCATTTGCTTATATTTGAGGATGCTACTCCATGTAGCTACTATAAATACCAATCCTCTTTGCTGCTAATAACATATTCACATAACTACATTATTAATACAGAGATAACATATTCACATGACTAGATTTAGCATGTACTTCTTTGCCTGAGTTGAGTTATTGCACAAGATTGATATGTAGATAGAGAATTGGACAGGATACAGACATTAATTACCAGATAAAAATAGGAAAGGATACCGTAGTTGATACAAGCTAGAGCCTCTGGCTTTGTTCCATTTTTAGACTGCTGTTACTTCAAACGAATTGAGAAATTCAGAAACACTTTCAAAGAATTGATGATGCTTCCATCGTCAGTTTTATCTTGGTTTTATGATCTCTAGGCGTTCACCTTTACAATCTTCGTGGGTTGTGCCATATTTCCCTTGCATATTACCTTCAACTAAATTTGATCTTTGAAGAAATTGCTAAACTTCTGAAAAGAATTCATTGGCCTTCATCCCTAGCATATCTTTGATACCATTAATGCAGGCTTTGTTTGTTTGAAATGAAAAGTAAAGGGAAGATAAGGAGAGGATAGGGAACAGTAGTGTATTTTCCTCTCCGCCTTTTCTTTCCAAATCCTTCTGTATAAACACCATTATAATGTTGCTTCTTGGATTTCTTGTGTTAATCTTATTGTAATTTTAGTTCATCTCTGGACTTTTTTTTGTAGTGTACAGGAAAATGATCAAGCAATCACGGTTGGGAAAGTTATTCCTTCAAGTCAGGCGATTGCTGAAGCTTGTAAATTTGCTTACAACGATGCCAAATTTGTGAATGAAAGGGCTAAGAATGATATTGTGCTGCTTTCTCGGTACAATATGTGCTTGATATTTTATATTTATTCAACTCTTGCATCAGTTTAAGATAATTTCTCCCTGTTTCAATTAATATGGTGGTGTTTGATTGAGTGCGGAGTCAATAAATAAAGTTACGTTGAATTTGTGGTATTAAACATGCCATGAGGTTTTTGAGGCTATAAAAGCATTCCGTTAAGAGCAAAAGAAGAAGTTTAAAGTTAAATTATTTCAAAATGTTGAAAGTTGTCATTCTTTGAAACAAACTAATAATAAAATAGTGCCACATAAAATGTTATAAAGGGAGTTCTTTACACACCCTAGACAAGCCTCAGATGGGTCTAAAAAGTTGATTACCGTCTTCACCAGTTTCCCCCCGGGTTATTACTCGAAAAGAAATAACATTTTGTCATTTGCTGTATATTTCAAGTTTGTCTATTTTTACATATGGTTTTTGTGAATTTGGAAAGACTTCTTTAGCTTTGAATTGGGCTCAAGATATAAGGATATAATTTTTGAGCCTCCACTTAGGTAGAAGGAAGAGGACTGGCTCGTTATTCAAAAATAAGAATTTGATACAGTTGACTACTGTAGAATTTGAAGGGGAACCTTGGAGGAATTGATAAAGTTGCTGCCATGTAATTAAGAGGTCACAGGTCCAAGCCTTAAAAATAGCCTCTGGCAGAAATGCAAGGTAAGGTTGCGTACAATAGACCCTTGTGGTCGGGCCCTTCCCCGAATCCTACGCATAGCGGGAGCTTTAGTGCACTGGGCTGCCCTTTTTGACTTTACTATAGAATCAATCTAAATGTCCTGTAGCTGTCTAAATGTACTCTTTAGGTCTCTACCTAGCAAATTTTAGAGAGAGATTATACCTCATTTAACAATCAAACACTCAGAGATAATTGGTGATCATGACACATTCAGAAAGTGTTTGCTTGATGTTTGATATCTCAATCTGTTCTACTCATCGGCTCCATCATCATATATTCCCGTAATTGTCAAATACCTCTATACATCATCTTCGAAAACTGCTTATCGAATGATATGATACGTTAGCTTAATGTCAAATATCTTTTTAATTTATTTTTATAACAGGGAAATAATGAGAATGGATGCCCGTGCACGCCAAGATGTTGCATTTCTTGGTTCGGAATTTCTTAAACTTGATGGTAATATACTTCACCCGGTTCTCAAGCTTTGACACATAATGAAAGAATCATATTCAACTGGCTATTTGCAATTTTCATGCTGAGAACCTAAGTTCAGTATTTTGATCAATGTTGCCTATAGATTGCACATACAGAGATATATTGGATAGTTGTATTCGTGAAGGAGTTCGGGACAGTAGTATATGGATAATAACTTTTGCCATTTATGATGGTGATACATTCTTGAGATTCTGATTGATCTCCTTCATTTTTTTCCCTTTCTTCAATTAGCTCGGGCACGGGAAGATACTGAGAAAGTTGATCATAATGTCAAGAAAAGAGCCGAAAGACTCCATCATGTTGCCAGTGTAAGAAAGTTTGTAATATAATTATCTATCATAAGATATATCATCACCATCTTTTCCTTGCGAATGATGATTAATTGTGTTAGCAGATTCTTAAAAACATAGCTCAATCGAGACTCAAAAAAGCCGCTGATCGACACTGGAGCGATGGTGCCTTGGAGGTGTGTTTTATCACTTGTTCTGTATAAATTCGCGAAGTGTATTTCTTCACTTGGTCCATAAATTAACTGGAGGTAAATAGGAGAGAATCATTTTCATGGGAAATTAAAAATAAATAAATTTACCCCTTCAAAATCTGAAATTATTCTATATGTAAATTATCCTGGTTAAGATGAAGCAAACTTTAGATATTCACTTACAAATACATTTTAATGGCTCCACCAGATAGTCAACCTATTAGAGAGGTAATTGTATAATCGCAGTCCCCGGATAGGTACAGATTCTAATTGAAGATACAAAATGCAGTAAAGGAACTTTGGAGCACAGACAAATTGCAAGTTTTTTAGCCATCTCTGTTACTAGTATTTAATTCCAAAATGAACATATTGAAGCTGAGGTACATGTGATCAAAGATGTAAAGCTCGAGCAGCACATGTAACCGAAGATCTAATTTATGAGTCCAGGGGACCTAAACTCGGAGTGGAAATGGTGTTTAATACGTTGGGACTAAAATTAGCAGAGCATGTTTTCACCTCAAAATGCTGCAACTGTCCCTAATACAAGGCACATTGTGTTCAACAAGGTTATTAATGGATTAGACATGTATTTCGTTTAGCATTTTCATTGACAATTCAGAAGTTTAAATCTTTATTGATCTGCGGATTTGGCATCTGCTACTGATTCGGAACTTCGAGAGCAGATAGTAGCTTGTTGACCACATCACTGTCTTTGTTATAAATTTATGTTGTTTTGCACGCACATAGGTTCATCAAATTATTTGGTGTCGAAGATAAATAATCTAAAAGCAGCTGCTTTTTCCCTATAATCAGGCTGATTTAAGACGTGCGGACTTTGTGGCAAAACAGCGAGCAATGGAGGATTCTCTTATGGCTCTGGAGGTATGGTTATTGCACAAAATGGATTTGGTCTTTCACATTGTGTGTTGTATGAAGATATGCTTATTTACTTCCTCCGCTTCTATAACTGCACGGGTTACTCTAACTTCATGGTTTCTTGTGTTTTGTTTGTGGTTTTGCAGTTTGTAAAGAACATTCATGATATGATGGTGAGCAAGATGTGCAAATTGTAAGTTCTTCTAGTGATTTTGCATCCTAGCAGTATTAAATGGAAAAAATAACACAATTCATCCGACTTAAAATCTTCATTTCTGCTCCGTACTGGTATCCCTCCGCTGTTCAGGAAAAGTTCCATAGATACAGAGAAAACAAGGCATATTACCCTTGAGAAGAACGGGAAAACTCTGGAGTTTCTTCCAGGAGAAGTTTCTGCTGATCGCCTCACTGCTGTCCAGGTATTGGGCCTTGTCTACTTTCCAAGTTCTATTGAATTAAATGATACTTCTGATATGTATACTTACATGTTAATACCTGCAGGAAGCTTACTGGGATATAGCATCTGCACTTTCCGAAGCTGATGGAATTGACTATACTGATCCAGAAGAGGTCCCAACTTAAAAAAGCTTAAATTGATAATAATGACTACGTCTGATGACCTTTGACATATTAGAACGCTCTTTCACATCTCATTTCTTTTATAAATTTCCTGATTCGAGCAGCTCGAGTTGTTGGTAGCAACACTTATAGATCTAGATGCAATGGATGGTAAAAGTAGTGTATCGTTGCTGGCTGAGTGTTCAAGTTCTCCAGATGTAAATACAAGGTTAGCTTTTTGTGTACCCCCTTTAGATATTTCTATGCAATGAATTAGACCTTGTTGTATTCTATTTTGTGCTTTCATTTCTTATCTGTGCTACTAAACCTCAAATATTCCGTACTCGAGGCTCCCAAAACAATGTTTCTACTCCTTAAAATCAACTGCACTTTGTTTTGGATTGATACTGAGGCATTTCAATTTGTTTGTCTAGTGTTGACTTGGCATGGAGTTCTAGAAAGTAAAAAGACTTTTGAATGTCTTAAATGAAAGATATGTAGAATGAACCTAAATATCCTTAATTTTGTGGTCTTAAACATGTAACATGGAAAGTTGATATCAAATAATTACCTTAAAAAAAGGAAAAGAGCATTCATTTTTAAACAGACCGAAAGACAACAAATTGAAACATATATAACTGTTAGATTTCCAGTTAAAATTCAACCTTACCTTTTATAGTCAAGAAATTATTAAACTTATGAGACTAAGATCGAATCTGTTACATGTTCATATAAAATATTGAATAGATTTCAACCTCTTTTGTTAACATCATCTTGAAACGAAGATGAAGGCGTTTTACCATCCTTATTTGTGATATTTAAGGCATTTTACCATCCTTATTTGTGATATTTATCGTTTTCTTTTTTTGGATTGGTACAGTATTAGTCATTTTAGATCTAATCTATGACTCGGACACTTGTAAATTTCTCGGGAATTTCATCGTGTAGGAAAGCATTAGCAAATGCACTCTCAGCTGCACCGTCCATGTGGACTTTAGGAAACGCTGGCATGGGAGCGTTACAGGTAATTTGTTGGGAAAACTGATGTATCATGCCTTTTCCGTGACTACGTTTTCTCTTATTGTCGTCATTCAACACTAAAGATAACGGAAGGCTTTGTCATGTGTCCACAGAGACTGGCAGAAGATGACAACCCTGCCATTGCAGCTGCTGCATCAAAAACCATTCTTGAATTGAAAAGGCAATGGGAAATAGGAGAGGGTGATAGCTGGAGGTTCATGGTGGACGAAATGTCACCCGGGGATGTAGGAAGCCAGGATGACAACAACGGGACATATTAGAAGGTGCTCGTTACTCAATACTGTAGATATCTAGATGAAAGGACTAATCGATAATCCAGAGTCGTGTGAAAAATAGTTCATAAGCTCTATTTACATTAGAAAAGAAAAGAAGAAAAATGCCAAAATGATATTCATCCTTTCATGCTATGTAACTTGTTGTATCTTTGGATCCTTGATATTTTATGCATGTATAAAAAGTCTAAAGCAACACTATCTTCTTCTTATATATGGTTGATGATCTTAGTGTCTCACAATTATATGAGTCTAAAGAGCAGGAATACACGTGCAATGCACGTGCGGTGAATCTAGTTTTATATATGGTTGATGATCTTTCTGCACAACATTGTTTATCTAATTTTGGATGAATTTACAATGAGAAAGTCTCATATTTCAAGTACTTGAAAACAATCATCTACATATGACAATGGAGAGACAGGAAAAGAGATGCCTTACTGAAATTGGTTTTGACCAGTGGCGGAGCTAGAATTTGATTCAGATGAA
Source organism: Solanum rostratum (assembly GCA_029948455.1). Lineage (NCBI taxonomy): Eukaryota > Viridiplantae > Streptophyta > Magnoliopsida > Solanales > Solanaceae > Solanum > Solanum rostratum. Next base: position 1,322,930 of record CM057053.1, on the reverse strand, counting down.
GTAGACACATGAACTTGTCGGAGAGGGTTCGACATTTATATATACATAAAAAATGATTTAACCATGTATAAATAGTATAATTTTTCACCGAATGGAAATGTGTATGAACTCCCTGACAAATAGGTGGCTTCGTCCTTGGTATGACCTAGAAAAATTTGAGCTCTTGCACCCCATCAGAGAATTGAGCTTATGCACCATCGATGAGTTGGAAAAGTAATAAAAGTTCGTTCACTTTTAATTAGAAGTTTGAGTTCAATATTGAAAATTGAGTCATCTTTGACGAGAAATACTAGAATCTCTCCTTAATTCATAAATTAATTTTTTGTTATATTTATTTGTATTAGCAATAAAGCGCGATCTAAAATATATGATTAATAATCGAAAGAACAGGGAGAACAATTAATTAGTATACAAGATACAAGTAGCATTAATTTAAATCAAATTTATAAATATGATTTGTAAGTCACATTTGTCAATTAGAAAAATCATGATTTATAAGGTACATTTAATTAGTCCTATGACAAACAAAAGTCAATTCAATGCTACAATTAAAGGAATTCTCCGTCTTAATTTAGGTAGCTTAGTTCATCTAGAAAAATACTGAATTTTATGATCATAAATTAAAGATTGAATAATTATTTAAAAGAATTTTATGATCTCAAATTTATCGTATAGAATATTAAAACTAAAATTCAAATAGATCAAGCTAATCCAAATAATCATATCGAATCAATTTCATCCAAATCAAACTGACTCATGTAGACCCACATAGTCTTAACTAAACTATTCGTGGCTCATAATTGGTCTAATCTAATAGTGTCACGTCACTCCTGAATCGGCTACTTGGATCAGCAATGAGTGATTCAGCCCGACCCGACTCCATGGTCAAATTTTTTATATGTAATAAATATAAAATCATATTAACCCTATTGCATAGAATCCGCCCCATACGAGCCTAACTAGACTAGATAAACTCAACTAGGTAGGAGCCGGATCCCTCAAAACTCGATAACCAATGTAAACAGGTCTGGTCTGATCCAACCTAGCCCGACCTTACCCTTGAGACACTTAAATTGATACGGAGAGAGTATTTCTTTTCTTTATTTTAAATTTGTTTGTGGATAAGCTTTCTCTATGTTTAATTTCTTTATAGTGTGTATAATAGCACACTATTCACTGTGCTTTTGAAGCTGACATTGTCCTCACCCACTCTCTCTCTCCCATCTCTTTGTGGGGACATTTCTCTCTCTCTCCCTCTCTTTCTCTGTCTACAAGTTTCAATGGCTGCTGAATTTGTCAACAAGATTCATCCTGAATACCCTCAGGTAAAAAAAACTAGCAACTTTCTATTTTTTTTCACTTTGACCCATTTTTTTCTGTAATTTTTCCTGCTAAAAATCATGTTTATCTTTTCTAAAAATTTTGACCCTTTTTCACATTCATCAGATGGGAGGGAGGGGTTGTTTTTTCTTGGTCTTAGAAGAAAGATTTGAGCTTTTTGGAGAAATTGGAGAGAAAAAACTTTTTTTTATGTTTTCTTCATGAATTCTGATGCAAACTCTTGTTTACTTTATTTACTCTAATTGTTGACATGATTTAAACATTTTCAGTATCTTTAGTTTAAGACTAAAAGATTCGAAACTCTTGTTTACTTTGTTAAACTTGGTGCAATATCAAAACTAAACAAATAAATTGAAATGGAGGGAGTACCAAAGTTTCTTGCCTTCTAGCTATTTTTTTTAGTTTTAGCTCAAGTTGATTCTTCTTTAAGTGTTTCACTTAAGGTTTCTCTTGGTTTTGGAAGAAAGATTTAATCTTTGATAAATGATAACTAAGAAGGAAGAAAAACAGGAAGTAGTCATTTTTCTTCAAGCAAAATTGTAGTTTATTGCATTTTTCTTAAATTTTAGCTTTTCAAAAATGTAGGTTTTTGTTAGTGTCAAAAATGAAATTTGGAATCCCAATAAAACTTTGGAAAAAGAGAAAATAAAGAACAGTTTATTAAAGAGACAGGAACAACTTTTGTCCTAGTTCTTAATTTTTTGCTTTTTACTTCTTTAATGGCTCCCACATGATCACATGATCATCAAGAATGCTTTTTTGTTTTGAAACACAGATCTGCATGTCTTTCTTTTTGATTCTTAATTATTTGTTTCATTACAAAAAAAAAAAAAAGATTTAACTTTTGGGATGTTGGTTTGAATTATCAGATGATTTATGAAGCTCTTGATGCACTGCAACAAAAAGAAGGCTCAAACAAGTCAACAATATCCAAGTACATTGAATCTAAGTATGCAAACTTGAATGATGCACACTCAAAGTTGCTAACTTACCATTTGGATAGAATGAAACAAACTGGTGAACTTATTTTCCTGAAAAACAACTACATTAAACCTGGTCCAGATGCACCCCCTAAGCGTGGCCGTGGCCGACCACCAAAACCCAAAACTACATTGCCACAAGGAACAGAAGTTGCAGCTCCAAAGCCAAGAGGTCGTCCGAAAAAAGACCCCAATGCACCACCTACTCCCAAGAAACCAAAACCAACAATTGACCCTAGTAGCTTAGCTCCTGTTTCGAAAACTGGAAGACCTAGAGGTAGGCCTAGGAAGATTAGGCCACTGCCACCACAAAATGGTCTGGACTGAAGCTGAAAATTCACGGAGTTTGTTGATGGTGATGACTCTTATTACTAAGTTATGTCTTTTAAGTTTCCTTGGTTGATGATTTAGTTGTATTAAGTTGTGTTTCTTTTAGCTGTGCAATGTAGATTGTTAGGGGATCCTGTACTTGTTTTAGTGCTTGTTGATTCAAGATTCACAGTAGATAGGAAGGTTAAGCCACAACTAGCACAAAATGGTGTAAAGTGAAGCTGAAGATTTGTGGACTTTGTTGATGGTGATGACTCTTTATGACTGTATTATGTCTTAAGGTTTTCTTGATTGATGTTGTATTTGTAGTGATTTGTGTGTAGTTCTTGTAGCTGAGAAATATTGATTATTAGAAGAGTGTGTACTTGTATAATGCTTGTTAATTCAAGATTCACACTGAAAATTTGTGGGATCTTAGTAGTTCATTGGGATTTGTTGTTGGGTGATGATTCTTAAGACTTTGTTGTGTTGTGACTTTTCTTCTTATAGGTATGTCTTCTTTTTTCTCTTGGTTGGTGTTTTATTTGTAGTGGATGATTAGTAGTTCTTGTTATAAGAGGATGTACTTGTTCAATGCTTCTTGTTTCAAGATTCATCCATTGAAATGTCCTACATTGGTTCAGGGATTGGATTGTGGTCTTTTTATATATATAGTCCAGACAATCTTCATTTTATGAACTACTTTTGAAGTTGAGTTAGATCAAAGCTTATCCTATTGATATTAGAACCAGAATCGATTCCTATTCATAATTTGACTATGTTGGCCCCACATTGTCGTCGACGCTACAAATGGATTGCTGTCTTCTAATTCTAATTCTATGAGCTAGCTTTTGATGTTGAGGTAAGTCATTTATTTTCTTAACAACAATATTTGAATCCAAGAAAGAAAATGTTGAAGGGTTCATTTTATGGTTGAGACCTAATTCTTGGTTTTCATGAAATTATACAAGTGAAGTGAACCATCTTTTCTTTTTTTTTGGAGAAAAAAATTCAATTATAGTGCTTGATGGTGACCAATAAAGTGAGTGTGTGCTGGAAGTGAAGGTAAATATTTGGATAAGGGATTGATATAAAAATTGAGACAGTGGGAAAGTGGATTTGTGACATGTTATGTGAACCAAAAACATCATATGTACAAAAAATTCTAGATGGTCTCTATCCAAGACATTATCTCTTTTGTCTTGTAAAATTTCCTATGAATTATAGTAATGTCTTTGTCAAAGTTGCTTAAGGTCCCCACTTGGTTTTGGAAGCTTGAGTCATTACAAGTTCTTAGTTGCAAATTATTGTTGGAATCTTCTTAGTATCATGAGATAGTGAAAGAGTTTGGTTGAAATTTTTTTAGTACATTGATGAAAGACTAAATAAATTTCTTAAAATCTTTTATAAGCTATTTTTTGGGAGGTAGGAATAAGGTTCCATATACACCACGCTTATCATATTCAACTTGTGGAATTATGCTGAATATATTGTTGTTGTGGTGATGGTGGTTATGGTGGTTAAACACATGAGAACTAAGGTAGTACATAGCAAAGTCATCCTCGTCCAAGGTCGCTGGAAAAAAGTTATTTTAAGGATTTATCGCACGTAAAATATCATAAAATATAGTTTTTGTGCTCTTATAAGGTGGAGGTAAGGTTGTGTATATGTCACCTTTCTTAGATTCTGCTTTTAGGTTTCATTGAATATGTTATTTTTGTTGTAAGAGATCTTAGATGTCCTTGGAATGTAGGATTATCAACAAAGGCTTTTTTGTATGTTATCTGAAATTTTTTAGAAGACGAGTCAATCTTGAAAAAAGTTATTGCTCAAACAAATACTATTTGCCAAAGCTCAAAATTCAAGTCTGAGAGTTCAAAATTCGAGTTGTGGAATGACACGTGTCCTTGACAGTGAATATTTTATCTCAAAAAAAAAAATTTAATATGAATTTAAATTAATTGAACTTCAAAGCGATAAATGGACACCGACTAAAGAAAAGAAGTTAGAAATATCATATATATATATATATATATATATATATATATATATATATATATATATATTAGTACAAATTAAAGAGCATGGAGGCTGTGCTTGGTAACCTAGTAAACATAAAAAATCAGACATGCCCATCAAGTAATGAAGGGTACAATTGTACTTTAGGATATATGTTATTGGACCACTCATTGTATTTGAAAAATTTTTTCCTAAAGAAACTGTTAGATTTACAGTCTCTTATAAAGTAGAGTGACTGAATTTTGAAGAAAATGACAAAATAGTCCCTTAAATTCAAGGTAGATTTAAAATAGTAATTTATGTTTTTTCTTTCAACATAACTTTGGCATCAACCAACAAACGCGTGTTAATGAAATCAATTTAAACCAAGTTAATGTGTCTCAATTTACCTTCTTAAAGTTAAAATATTTACGTATAGGTTGAGACCAACATATGACGTCTATTTATGTATTATGCATTTTCATTACCCTTGCTAGGTAGCTCTCAACCTTTTTTTGGACAGTAGTAGGAAGAGCACACATGCTTCATGATGTGATGTTACACGACGACGATGACATGTCACTTGCCTACTCCAAGCAAGTGAGGGCAGTCGTATAAATCTTCACTGACCATATCGCGTTATTTAAGCTCATCTCAAACCGATATTATACCAAACAAAGATTGTTTAAGTCATGATCTGATGTTACATACAATCATACATTAGTATTTCTATCTACCTCAACTTACAAACCAACTTGCATGAGATAAAAGTACAGAGAATCAAAATTTCTCTAACTTCTCACACTAAAATTGAGAGATTAAAAGCTCTACAACTCCTCATATTGAACTGAAAAGCCACAACGACATCGTTTCGTCCTTGTTGAACTTTCTTCATCAACAGTCTGATCTTCTACTAGGAATACATGCTCATGGTTTTCTGCAAGTACAAATGGTGGAATACTAGATTTGGCAAGCTCAGGTTCTTGATGAGCGCTCGTTGTGTTCTTGCTGTTGCCAGCTAGTAAGGAGGATTTATCGTTGGACGTTGCAATATTGACAGATGATTGTGAGGATGTCCCATCTACGTAGCGATTGTGCAGCCTCTGTCGGGTAATAAGCGATGCAAGAAGCTGATACCACCTGGAAAGAGCTTCTGCTTCTGTCTTCCTCCGCTCTTTGGCCTCTCTTCTCACCTCTTCTTCTGCATATGCCTGGTAACATCTCAATGAATTCAACATTAGTTTTACCAGATTGCTTGGAATACAGTAATAGTTTGGACATATTTGATTGCATTTGAAAAAAAAAAAGTTTGAGCCATGAAGAAGGTGACATGACCGGTCCCCCAATTACAAAGGACCTCAAAAATATGTAACCAAGCAACAAAAATATATTCCAGTTATGCATATTACTTACCCCAAGAATTGCATCCTTGAATTCGGTACACACCACAATCCCCTCATAAACAGGTAGAGATCGACCATTCCGGAATTCAAATCCAACCATAGCAGGTGCAAAATCTATTTGCAACCTTTTAGCAACAGGAACCAACCTTGGCAATCTCAAGTGGACTGTACCGGGTGGAAGGCACTTCTCGGACCAGACATCCACTTGACCACGCTCATTCTAGGAAAAAAAAAGCAACTGTCACATTCGAAAAATAACCATAAAGACAAGATCGGCAAACAAATCAAAAAACTGAGGAGCTAATGTTGTAACCAATTATTCTATTTGCTACATATAAGAAAAGAAGCAAAATGGTGTACATTAACAGGGACAGATAACCTTCTCAAGCAACTTCTCTGTAAAACCATCTCAAGAAGTCAACAAAAGAACCTAAGATCAGTTTAATTAACATTTCTAGAAGAAAGAGATTTCAAAGTACCGAATTGCAAATGAACAATTGGACTAATTAAGAACACCCAAAGCATGTTAACAACTTGCCTCTAATTATACACAAAATGTTGAAATTTTTCAAAATCTATTCTCTTATATGGGGACAATAACTATCCATGTCATTTAAGTGTTTAATCCCCAAAATCCTAAGTTGTCTTCCATCAAGTTTATAAGGTCAAGAAGTAAAGGGAAAAAGAATTATCTTAGTTGGGAGAGAAATCAGAAGGAAAAGTGAATGATGATAATGGAACTACCAGTAGCATAGACTTAAGATCATGGAAAGTGCGGCAGAAATTAAATCTGTCCTGACTCGAACAATGGCAAATACCTTTGTCTGTAACTCATTATTGAAAATAAAATATTCTTAAACAGGAGGAGAATACAGAGATATGAGAATTAGCTATTTGAAAGATGCATAAACTTAATGATTTAACAAGGTTTACACGCTATGGATCTGTCAAAAGAAATCCAGAGGTTAACATAATGTTGTGAAAGAAAAAAGGGACCCTTACTGAAGACACTCTGAACCCAAAATAGGACTGATGCAGATCTGGACTTTTGGAAAGATGAAGATGCAAAGGGAAAATAGATAATCTTTTGAACAGTCAAGGTATCATAAGATTCTAGCATGCACCCACTAAGAGCACATGGAGATTTTCTGATGGGAAAAGCGGAAAATAGTCTAAGCATGGTTCCAAACAAATTTTGATCTTATTCTGTTATAGATTATTGTTGAGGAATGACAAAAGTCCCACATTGGTGGATAATGAGATGGGTGGACTCTTTATAAGGCTTGGGCAATCCTCCTTCCTTTGAGCTAGCTTTTGGGGTGTGAGTTAGGCCCAAGACCTAATTTTACATGGTATCAGAGCAGGACCCATCTCACCCAATGTTGGGCCCCCGAATTGTCCACGCACTAGATGCTACTAGGCGTGAGGTGGGGTGTTGAGGAATGACAAAAGTCCCACATTGGTGGATAATGAGATGGGTGGACTCTTTATAAGGCTTGGGCAATCCTCCTTCCTTTGAGCTAGCTTTTGGGGTGTGAGTTAGGCCCAAGACCTAATTTTACAATTATAATTAAGCATAAAATTCAAATCCTAAATAAATCTCAACTTTCTCAACATGTGTATCACTTAGAAGGCTTCACCTTAGGAACAAGGCCATTTACTGCGGGAGGAAGAAACAGCGGTTCAGTTTGCCACTGTCCATAGAGGGCGACAGTTCCTCCACAATCCTCCTCGCCATAATCATCATCTTCAACATCCTGTTCTTTGTTCTGCTTTCCAGAACGCTTCAGAACCTGAGTGTAAACCAGCAGATTATGGTACTCGTGGAGTTGTGGACAACCAGAAATTATAATGCAGACACAAAAGATTTATGTGTAGATAAAAACCTTTGCGGGTATCTCGTTAGCTTTCACTTGGAGCCCCTCGCGAAGCCATCTTTCCTTTCTTTGGAGTGTTCGCACACAGGATCGTGAGTATACTGGATGACCAGAACAAAAACCTAATACAGGTCCTTTGGGGTAGAGTATCTGGTTTTTGTTAAGCCATCTTTCAATTACGTATAGGTGATGGCTTCTGTAAGCCTGCAGAAAAAATTAGTTCAAAACAAATCTGCTGGTACCACGTAGTCTCATTTTAGCAAATACTAGTGTTTGTTATACCTGTTGATTTGTTGGAAGAGGTTCAGTCAGTTCCCTAGTTTCCAACTCCATATCTTCGAGAGAGCTCCTCGTTGCTGTAAAAGAATTCCGTTTAAAGAATTTTGCATATGTTCTCTATCACTATGTTCACACATAACCAGCAGACAATCATTACCTCCTAGTGAATGAACTACATCACTGGTGGCAGCCGACTCCAATCCCTTTAATGGTGCCAATACTGCATCCCACCAAATTGAGTTGACCCGTTCAGATGCTATCTTGTACCATTTTGTACAGTACCTGACAAGAAAATTAAAAGATACATTAGGCAGAAGCATCTACCAGTTAATTTCACTCTTACATACTCTTCCAATTAATTTAAAAGCTTCTGAAATTGAGCCAATGTCGTCAAAAGGCTAAAAGCATTAAAAAGTGCTCGCGTCTATCAGAGCTTTAAGAGCAAAGTAAAAATAAAGTGTAATAATAATAACAAGAGTACTTTAGGTCATAAACAAAATGATGAGGACTATAATGATTCAAGAACAACATACCCAGTCTGATCCCACAAGTGGGTATGGGATGACGACTATGATGACCAAGGAAAAAAAGTTTAAAACAAACTCAGAACTCATTGTTTGCACCTAATGTATGTAGGGAAGAGGTAAGACAAGGAAAAAATAACAAGAAAAAGACATGACGTCTTAAGATTCTGTATGTGAAACAACGATGGTATGAAAAAAGTAATGATATAGTAATGAAACCAAGGAGTAAACCAAGATGGACAAACCATAAAATATGAATGCATAATAAGAGTATCATGCTGTAGATAAAATGATTAAGATTATATATAAAAACGATGACTAACAGAACTAAACTTAAGAGAAACTACAGCACTCAATGAAATTCAGAACACCAAAGCAGCAAGAACTGGAAACCTGCGTGTCACATCTTTAGCTCCATTTCCAGCGAAAGCAACAACATATCTTAAAGGCAACTTGCATGCAGCCGCTGCAGCTTCCACATTTTGCTCTCCATCAATGATTGCATTTACAACGTCAACATGCACCCATTTCCCAGTCAGGTTCTCACCACTGCAGTAGACCTCTGCCCAGTATAGAGGTGCCCCTACTTTCCTAGATCCAAGAGCAGTTGATATTCCATGAGAGGAAGTTGAACACTCTTCTGCTTTAATTTTCTTCTTTTTGAACGGTGATACATTTGATGAAGTACTTAGTACATCCTTCACATCTGAGACCATAGTGTTCTTAGCAGTTTCAACTGCAGTGGCAGAAAGAGCCATTTCCAACTGCATCTCAAATTCAAAATCCCCTTTTCTCTTTGGCTGCTCTCTATTCATAATACATGCATCATTACAATCACGCTGAGCATCTGATATTGATGGTGACATTCTTTTATTAGATTTATCTATAATAGTTTCTCTAGACTTGTCATTGTTAGCTTGGCCAGCAGATGTTGAAGTCTTATTGGAAACATTATGCTTGCCATCAGCTATAGATTTAGTAGGAGAGAGAGAAGAACACTTTGGTCCAGCCACCATCAATGTTGAAGAGTTGAATATCCCGCTACCAGCCCTACTAGGGCCTTGACCAGAGCGATATGGTTTCTCAATTTCAGGCTTCAAGGAAGCCACATCCAAGATCGATACGAACCTGCAAGGAATGTCTTTAGATATGTTGAACATAATTTGTCATGAGATTAAAAACTTGCAATCTTTGGGGCTTTCTTAAAGCTTGCAAGATCGAGAATAGAAAAAATAAGCAGCTTAAATTGTCCTTTTGATATATCACCACGGGTTTTTTCATGTTTGAAATGCAGTAAAGAACCTGTACAAGACGGAGGTTTTAATGCAAGATTGCCACCTAACTTCCTATACCATGCCGCTTGTTACCAAAATAAAAGTCTGCAGAAGGGGACTTTCACAAATGTGTCAAAAGCCAGGGGGAATTTGAATTGTCAGTACTTAGCTAGGATATATTTATGCACTTCCTTAACAATAGTCAATTCATTGATAAAATGTGTTAACATCACGATGCAATAGCTCTAGCAACTAACTAAATATGTAACAGAAAAATCAGAAACAGAACTTACTTAATACGAACTGGGGAACACAAGCCATCAAAATAATTCAACTGACTTGAGACAGTTTAAGAGTCTAAATGCTCTACACAGCTTAACTCCCTCCCTCTAACTTACACATAGACATGAATCCTCGTGCTCAACAAGTTAGGACTGACAGCATTTAAACATAATCATCATCCAGAAGCCAGAGTAATGGATAATAAAACAGTCAGTAGAAGAACAATAGATGCTATTCTGTTGTAATAAGAATTGGAAAAACGGCAACTTACCTGGTGGTAAGATTCAAAGCCCTAAACAGTGCCACAGATAATGCAGCAACCTGTAATAACAAAAAAGAAAAGGGATTGATACTAAGATAAATGGGCAACATAGTAAACACTGATTCTTCTATCAAGATGTAGACGCCTGGACGGCCTCTAACTCTACTTTTAAATAGGTAGGTTCCAAAGTTTAAGCACTTAACCATATGATATTACACCATATCTAAATGGCCATAGTTTCTTTATTTTTATTTTTAATTTTAAGATAAGAAAGGCAAACCACGAACTTAAGAACTATCTGATTGAACAAACACAAAAACAGAGGTAGGTTGTTCAACTTCTTGTATGAGAAACTTCACAAGCGGATTTGCCATGAATTACTGTCTCTGATTACAAGATATTGCAAAGCTAAATTTGGTGACTTTAGCAGAAAGGCATAAGTTAAACCATTTTCTTCAGCAGCAACCATCATTGCCTATTACCATCTCCTGTGACTACAAGACTGATTATGTCTACCGTGATAAGCATGCAACCTAGTCTCCAGCCATCTGATTAATATCTAGGAGAGAGCATTCATAACTCTGTTTGGTATTTTCAAAGTTCAGTTCTGATAATTCATAATTTGTAATTGCAAGTAGATACTAAAATCCAAACTTTCAAAGGTCAGTCCAGTACAGTAAATCAAACTTCAGTACAGGAAATCCCGGTATAGTAAGCCGGTAATTAAATATAGACTTCACCCTTGCAAGGCCACAACTCTTTTTTACTACTCCCCCACCCCATCCGCACTTACTTTTAATTTATTTCACTCACATTAACCACACTTCTTATATCCCCTCTTTTAAACACCCAATTAGTCCTGCGTTGAAGTCTGAATCACTCCTACCACCGTCCATGAATTATAGTTCTGCCAACAGCTTGTTTTTCCCTCAATAATTTTCCATATTTAATAGGAACTCAGAGAGACTAATAGAAAGGTGAAATCAATAGGACTGATTTGACTAGGACAGTGACCTTGAAAACAACTAGCATTTCAACTCTCTGAAGCATTGAAATTTTAACTTGTTGATCACTGTTCAGCTGGCTCTTTAATTAGAGACTAATTTCTAAATAGAAAGTGAAAATTCTTGAACATTGTTCACAAGGTCAGGCACGAGAGAACTTGATCAGTTATAATCACAAACAAGAAAAAACTGCCATGTGATCAAAGTGAACTGACAGCAAATCGTTAGTTTATTGAGGCTCATATCACCACTTGAGCTAAATAAATAATCCGACATAAGAGTAAGGCAATGTCTATAATTGGAAAACTTATGGATTAAAATACTTCGGGATTTCGTAGTACTAACTTCTAGAACTGAGTACCAAAATCGATTCCCGGAATTTTGAATTTACTCCCGAATACTGCACCAGATACCAAAATTCCCAGTCTGCTCGGTAATTCAGTTTTCAGTAAATTATGCCCATCCCTGTTCATAATTAAAGCAAGAAGATGCAAATATATGATGGGGCAGAGAAGTAAGCATGTGATGTAGAGGAAACATGTCAGATGTCAGGGTAGCCTTATTCCATTACACAGAAACTTCGCAAGAAAACACGCAATGTTACAGAAAAAGCTATGCTCAGAACAGGCAAACGAGGAGGAAACGCTTATAAAGTATAAACATACCTCTTCTGGGGTCCCTTCCTGAGACTCAAGAGTTGATGCCAAAGCTGAATGAAATGGCTTCTCAGTATCATTTGCACCTCTAACACGGAAATGACTGTGGAACTGCATCCAGTGGCAAAAGGTGAAATAAAAGAATGAAACTTGTTATCAAAGGGTGGTTACGATGATAACATGTAACACATACCCAATTGACAAGAGGAGCTAGTGCCTTTGCAGTAAGTTTTGGAACATCTGTCAACTTCAGCAGATGTGCAGGCAGCAGCGAAAGTAAAGAGGCCTGGCAAAAATAAGTAATGTCTGATATAAGTATCAGTACTTGGAGCGAATTATTTAAAGGCAAAAGCTCACCAGTGTTTCCCTATCATGCACACAGAAGAGGTATAGCTTGCTAAGTCAAATATTAATATTTTGTTGGAAAAAAAAAGTCAAAGATTAATGTCATAATAAATGAGAGTAGCCGGAAAAAACATATGATAACTGAATTTATCTGAGATTATGCATGCATAGCCATAAAGATCCCAGTGATATTGCAGAATCATATAGAGATTTTAAAATTACACAATTTCTAAGTTTAACACATTCACAATCATAATTCATAAGTCCATAACAGCAAGAAAGGTCAAAGATGACTAATCTAGTTAGACATCAAATAGAATTTGCCTACAATTTTCCACATCTTTGTAATTTTCACCCCCACTCATATATTCCTCATAAATATCTTAAGTTTAAAATATAATTTCATGAAGAAAATATTGGCGGCTTCTAAATAGTAAGGTCATCTCACTCCCTAATTACAGTTTCACCATTTTCCCATCCATGCACACCAAGTTGGCAAAGGAAAACAGAAAATTATACTGTTCTTGATTTAGAATTCCTTAATCCCCCAAAGTTGGAATAAACTTTCCTGTTATATTTATCTTCTATTTCTTTTTCTTGGAGCCTGGGTAGGTGGGTGGATTCAAGTTGAGAATAAAAAAACAATCCAATAAAATAGCTGTTAGGAGGTTTGACACATCAAATACCAGTACATGCAAATATCGATAACAATTGAGAGGGAAGAATATCAAATTACAGGCATAAGAAAGAACCTGGATAAGAGGATCATTGCAAGCGCTATCTACCAACCTGCCCCTTGCTAGTAAGCAAAGCAAGTTAACCTTATGCACAAGCTCAGCCAACTCCTGTAATTTAAGGGGGGAAAAGTATAACTTGATGCATGTCCAACAAGGGACTAAAATCTTAGATCATGGCATTCATATATTTTCTCTATCATATTCAAACCACCTTTTCTTCAGCAGTTGCTCGGCGTACTGTCTTCTGTTTACTAGGATCAGGTGGAGCATCAAATTCAACAGTCACACCATTGATTATATCTTCCTTAACATTGCTTTCAGACTTCACAGTATGAACTGACCCATCTTCCCAATCAATACCATCAGGTTCATCTTCCCTCTCAATACTCTGATACTGAACATCTGAAGTGCCATTTTCCACTTCCGATAGCACATTTTGCAACACATCTGTAGTGCAGCATTTAGCATCTAATGTAGTCCTTACAACTGTAGTACCAGTAAGCTGCTTTTCTGCCTCCCTTGATCTGTTCTCTGGCTAAACATATAAACACAATAGAAACTAAGAAATCCATTATACAAATGCAGTTCATGCCTAAATCACTATCCGAAAGACGTGGAAACCACATATGATTTTCAGCAGTATGAAACAAAGAGATACTTCTTCCCGGAAGAAATGTTTCACTCGGTACATTGCCTAACTGAAGCAATAGAGCAAGAAAGAAACAAACCTCGCCCATCGAACCCTGTTGGCGTAGGTAACTATCATCTGTTTTCAGACCCCGAGAGCCACGTGACTTGTTGACTCGTTTCAAAAGTTTCCCAACTGCACCTCGAGATATGTTTGGAAGAGTTTCTGAAATCAAGCATGCTACTCTTAACATAGTTTCAACCTTAAAGCAATGAAATCTCTACTGTTATTGTCAATGCATGTTAAATTACTTATCAAGATTTTTTAAACAGAAAAGGGTCAAACATACCCTTAACCTATTAGAATAATTTAAATACTTCTAGTTATACTTTTGGTTCAAATATACCCTTTCTATTATACTTCTAGTCTAAATATACCCTGGTTTGCCCTTAACATTGATGGATGGACATGTGGCAGGATCAAATGGCTCAACCCAGTTTTAATATCCATTCCTTTTAGAAACCCGCTCATTTAACCCATTCCCTCTGCTTTGAGTTCTTTTCTTTTCTTTGATGTTGCCTCTACTGAAGTTCCCGGGAAGCCATTACTTCCCGTCTCCCAAACTCTACTTGTTTCTGTTGTTCGATAGCTCTGCAAGATTTCAGTCCACAGTTGCATGGTCCTTTAGTATACAAATTGTTGAGAGTATTGCACTTACTACATATTTCCTGTGATTTATTCCCAGCTCAAGTTTTGCAGGTGGTTCATTTAAGTTATCTTGTGTCACAGTGCTAGCAGTTTCTGGACCTGAATGTCCTGAATTAATTCGAGGCTGTGGAACTTACAGACCTTCATTTTGGATACACATGAAAGCTTGAGTATGCCTAGAACTGTTTGGGAAATGGATCATAGGCATGCGTGTTTGGGTAAAAGGATTTATTTTACTTAATTCCGCATGGGTCAGGATGGATTAAATGAATGGGGTTTTAAAAAGAAATCGGACATTTAAAATTGGGGATGGATCATTTGATTCTAAGCTTGCTATGTGGTCCTTCCGTCTAAATTAAGGGCAAATTTAGACCAAAGGAATTTTTTATAATAAGGTAACATTTTATAAGACAAATAAATAAACCAATATTGTATTTCAGTAGTAATTAATTTAGAGTAAAGAAATAAAGACCAAAATTCTAATACCTACAATCTACCTAAATTCTCCAAAAAAGAATTAATATCTTTCGCCTCTTGGGGAGGACATGATTTAGACTGAAAGTATAAAGGAAGGGGCATTTGGACCAAAAGTATTACTAGGGGCATATTTAAACTATTTCTAATAGTAAAGGGGGTATATTTAGCCTTTTTTCGTTTTTAAAAATATTAATTAATAACGAATGATTGCAACAAACCATTGCCACCAGCTTCGTCTTTGCAGCCGCTTCGGCTCTCCATCCCACCATAGTGTTTCAAAGAGTTCTCATTTGCTGTCCAAAATGGAATACATAAGTTAACCTGACCTCAGTGTGCTCCGGTAATGAAACTAACAAACGAGCACATAACACAAGTCCATGCATAAGCATATTGATCTTCTCCCTTATGATCACTGGTCACTAATCATTTGCAGAGCTCATGAATATTTGTTTCAAGTATGAAACCACTCGGGCAGACAAATAGAAATAACTTATCATCAAAATACACACATTATCAATTGAAAATAAGGATGCCTCAGATGGTCAACTATTGAGTACTCACTCAGTTGTGCACTTCAACCACAAGACTCTCAAAGCTATAACCCAAACCAAGAAAGGGCTATCAACCGGAAAAAAAAAAGAATCCCAAAGATAGTAGCAAAAAAAGATGAAAAAATCCCCTAGAGGGATAGTTAAAGAAGAGGCAGACCAGCTAAAAGAATATGGGAAGAACCCAAGATAGAATTGTATACATTCTTCCTTATGTTTTGATGTCATGATGTTGGTTAAAGAAAAATAATAACTCTTTTAAAAAAACAGAATGCTAAAGACATCTAGCAAAAGAAAGACGTAAGAAGCTGAAAAGGGATTGTAAGAACGACTAGAGAAGCAAATACATGTGAAATAAATATCTAAAAATTGAAACTTTATGCAGTCTGGTTGTGTTTTTGGTGGCACGTTGTGTGATTAAAGAAAACATGCCAGTTGATAAAGTAAATTCCATAGACAACTAGCAAGGAAAGATGAAATAATCCTATAAAGGGGTAGTCAAAGAATAGGATAAAATAAACTAACAATGAGAAACAATAATCAAGATTGAACTTTCTACACGTGCTTGGTTATGTTTTTCTGTAATGTTATGTAGTTAAGCATTTGCTAAACTGAAACCTAGAGAAAACTATGAAAAAAAATTCCTTTAACGCGGTTGTTAAAGAGTAAGATAAATAAACTAAAAGAAAAGGGAATAATACATAAATACGCGTTATAACTTAGCTTCAGCTGGCATTTATGCCATCCAACTTTGATGTGCACGAGTAGGCACTTAAACTATCCGAAAGTTGAACAAATAGACACACGCATAATATGTTGCGTCCTTATGTGGCAATTTGCGTCTTACTTGACATTTTACGTGTATTGTGCCACATAGGATGTGTATGTTTTCTTATTCAACTTTTGGATAGTTTAAGTGTCTACTTGTGCACATCCAAAGTTGAAAAACATAAATACAAAAAGAAGCCAAGTTAAAGGTCATATTTATGCATTATGCCCATAAATAAACCCTCAAACTTGGCCTCATATAGCAAGTAAATGCTCCAATTATGAGTATGCACATCTAGACACCTCAACTCATCTCCACTGAGTCAGTTAAACACTCCAACATATATATGTCACGACAGCATTGGGTGTCGACAGGAAAGGGGACAAGTTAAAGTATTTAGTTGCCCGCCAAGATTAAGTTAAGGTGTCAGGACGTACACCCTCAAAGTTAGAGCGCGTACTATCCAAGTCCGAGTTTTAGTATCTATTTATGTATTAAGCCAACTAAAAATGAGAAATAATAACCAAAGATTGAATCTTTATGCATTCTTATTTATGTTTTGCTATGGTTAATCAGTTGCTAAACTAAACCACAAAGAAAGGTAGCAAACAATTGTGAATAATCCAAAAGCAAACAAAAATAAACAACAACATACACCTTATAATCCTACAAGTAGAGTCTGCCTACAGGGGAAAAAAGGGGGGGGAGGGGGTACAGCATAAAGAAGAAGGAACAGTAACTACAACGAAATAATGTCTCATAAACATTGATGATAACCGAAAGTAACTACCGGAATAGCGCTAATACTACAAAATGAAAAACAAGAATCAAAAAAAATGAATTTTTATGCATTCTTTATTGTGGTTGAAGAGTTTGTAAACATACCAGTTGATTGATTCTGCCGCTTTGACTGATTTCTGGTTCGCATTATTTTCCGATGAATTTAGCAGAATGAGAAGAAGAAGAGGCGCGCGCTATTTGCTACGGTTGAAACCTATGAAATTCCCAAAACCCGGGAAGGAGGAGGAGAAGAGTGTGTGTGTGTGTTGTTTCCCTTTCTCTTTTTAGTTATTTTTTAAAAATAGTTTTAATTTTTCCTTTTCCTTTATCTATTTTGGTTTTGTCGGAAATAATTTCTTTTGTCTCGTCGCAAGGTAACGAGGTAAGCCATTGCGTATACTTCAGTTTTTACATTTATCACTTTTAAACATAATATACTTGATATATTGTTATTATCGTTGTTTTACTTAGTTGTTGCATGCGAGTGGTGATTTAGTTTATTTGTTTGATTATAATCTGGCATAGAGTTTAAAAAATAAAAAGAAAAATTATTAAACTAAAGATATGTAGAATGGTTTTAAATTTTACATATTGATAGTTCCAATCTAACCAAATATAGAATAAAATAATCTTACATTTATCCTGAGATTATTATATTTTGTACGTCACATCGAATTACTCTTAAGTATTTAGCTATAGTAAGATATGTGTAAGTTAAACAATTGACCTTGCAATTTTATTAGGGGTAAATTTCATAAATGTCAAATATATAAAGTCTAATTATGTTATGTGGCTATAGTTTGCGTGATTATATTTTGTAATTGTGGTTATAGCAACGTTTGTATAGTTCTCTATACAATTAACAACTTTTATATAGCGTTTGTATATTTCACTATACTTCGTGCACAATGTTTGTATAATTCGCTATACAATTTACAATATTTGTATATAATGCTATACAATTTAATTCGCGCACAATTTTTGTATAATCGCACATAATGTTTGTTTAAATCGCGCAAATTATACAAAACTCATATTGTAATTATAGCTAAATGTTTGCCGCGAGCCATGATTAATTCAAATTATAGCTATGTTAGCTAATTAACTAGTATATGTTTGTTTATTGGTAAATTTTCATAAATAGCCTAAGCTTGAAACTTAATACGGTCAAATGGTTATTTTTTTTACACAATTACACAATATAACCTCGATTATGTGGCCTAGAGGGGAGGAGAGAGGCGAGCGAGATCGAGAGAGGGAGGAGAGAGGCTAATTGTATATGTATATTTGTCGAAGTATATGTGTATATCTGTCAAATAATTCTCTCTCTCTCTCTCTCTCTCTCTCTCTATCTATATATATATATATATATATATATTTGTATATCTGATTGGGAGAGGAAGGAGAGAGGCGAGCGAGATCGAAAGAAGGAGGAGAGAGGCGAGCGAGAGTGGAGAGAGGCGAATTGTATATGTATATCTGTCGAATTGACTATGTATATCTGTCAAAATAATTGTATATATGCAGTTGGTATACATTGTAATTGTATATCTGCAAGAAATTGGAGAGAGAGAGAGGAAGAGAGGAGAGAGAAAATAACAACAAAAACCTAACTATAACAACAAAATCCTAACTATCGCTATAAATTGTAATTATTTTAAATTATAGTTGTATAACATAATTACATATCATATGTTTACCTAATTTTATTATTTTTCCTTGTTTATTCTTGTAATTTTTTCTTTTATTAATGCACGTTGTGTTGGGCCTACCCAAAAGCCTAGGGCCTATAGATGAACCTTAGAGAGGCCCAAATAAATTTTCCTCTACAATTGATCCGAATTCCAATTCCCTTTTTCTCTCAACAATAATATTAATTAGATGTTGATTTTTTTTTTGGTAAGTAAAATTTTATTTACCAAAAGGACTTTAAAGGATCAATTCATTCCAGCAAGTATGGACATAAGTTCCATCCTTGCTTACTCAATTATCGATCTAAGGTTAACTAGCCATTTATGGGTATACATTCAATGTACTTAGTCTATTAGCAATGTGGCTGTGAGTACTACCTCTACCAAGTATCTCTTATGTGATATGTCTGAGAAGAGAACTTGTAGGTTGCGTCTATTACGCTTCATCCATGTGTTGTAAACTGTACATGCCAATATAATTTTATATGCCAGGGAAGTGCCATATTTTCCTTTCTTGTATTTAGTTGTCCACTGGATTTCATCAGCCCACTTCATAGATGTTCTATTAATGCCTTGCCAGGTGAGAATTCTGTTCCATGTTGCTGTTGCATATGAACATTGGAAAAACACATGTTCAGTAGTTTCATCTTTCTGTTGGCAAAGTGGACATGTTGTTTCCTGTATCATTATTAATTGTATATCTCCCCTACAGACCAACAAGTCATCAACAAAACTTAGTTGTGTAATCTTTTGAATTTTTATAATTTAATTTTAAAAATAAAAATTACGACAACCAAAAAAGACGACATGAGTTACAAACTTTCTTTGGTAGGAAGTCGTCGGGTCCGTTGACCCAGCTACTATATAAACACCCCCGTCTTCTATACCCGGAACCAAAAAACAAAATAGCCTTAGGCCCGAGTTAGAAATTCTTCTCCAATTCCCGTTTGTTCTGTCAAACCCTAACACAATTGTTCTTCTTTCCGATCTAAAATCTTCTCATCGATGGAAGATCTCTCTCAAAACCTAAAAGTATCTTCATAATTACTCATTCTCCTCCTGTATTTCTCCGCATATCCGGCGAGAAGTTGCAGATTTGTACGTTCGTGGCGTGTTTCTACATATATTGGTGAGGTTTTACTGCTTTTTTTAAATCGCTGTTTTGGTGTTTAAGCTGAGGAGTGTTCATGTTTCAGCTGCGTTTGATGATTTTTTTGGTTTTTTTTTGGCTGTTTGTTGAATTGTTTGTTTGATTTGTTCATCTGTTTGTATTATGTGTAAACTAGATTGTATCATCAGGTAGATTTCTGTTGATTCTCTTGATGAATATTTTGAGTATGAAAACATTTATTGCCGGAAAATGGGCAAAAGTTGCAGATTTGTCTTTTCGTTGTTTGTTTTTTTACATATATTAGTAACGTTCTATGTGTTTTTACAATGATTTTTTGCTATTGAAGCTGCGGAAAGTTCGTGTTTTAACATTACTCCATTACCTTTCTTTTTGCTGTTTTTCAGATTGTTTGTTTGATTTGTGCATCTGCTTGTATTATGTGTAAAATAGATTGTATTGTTGATTCTGTTAATGAATATACACGACGCATCTGTATTCTTTATGCATTATTGCCAAAAAATGTCTCAGCTTCCTTTTTGCAATGTTTTGTTTACTTTGATATGATCTAATTACCTTGGTTTTGCTTGTTTAATATTTGCTTTTTGTTTTTGTTCAAATTTTATGTTGATCTATCCTGAATATGTAATGATTTTGTTTTTCTCAACCTATAATATGTTCTTGTTTTCATCAAATAGTGGAGTATACAATACATTTGATGTTGTCCACTTTTAGCATTGTCTTTCAATATTTTATATGTTTTGGTGTGATTCACTTACTACTTTTGTATCTCTGTGCATCATTTGTAGGTAAATTTTGTTTACAATATATACATGTACGTATATATTTGTATTTATACATATTGTCTTTTTTATTGCAAAAGGATGGCTTTTTTGCGTAATTTGCATCATTGTTTGTATAGCTCTGTTATATGTGTGTGTGTCTGGAGTCCCTATCTTTTTAGTTTTGATCTCCTTTATCTGGTTGCATTAACAGTGGAGGATGTGGGACAGTTGTTTGCTATGGTATGCCGGTTGTTTGTTTTTACTTGTGCTTTGGTTATTGAAAATGCTATTACAGCTATTGTAATTCAATCGCTTTGTCATTTTGATGTTTTTTCACTTGGTTATTTGTTTGATACATGTGAGCAGAGGATCCATACCTCTCTTCCCATTTATTTAAACGGAAGTTGTCATAAATCTTATTTTGTGCCGTTGAGATTTCTTTTGTTCAAATGGGAACTCGTTATTTTAATAACAGACTGTGTAATGCTTGGGATCCAATTTATATCATTTCTGTGCTATTGGAATTTTTTTTATCCTTTTTCCTGTTAAACATTTCCACGTGGATACAGTCACATGTTTATTTGCTACTTCTTTTTATAGGCTTTAGATCCATCTAGTAATCCCTCTGAGCGTGACATTTATGCTGTCTAATAGTTGGCACATGTTCTTGTATAGATGTCGTCGTAAGTTTCAACCCTTAGTTGGAACATTTTCTAGAACATTGTTGTGTTTTTACTGGTTTATTCCTTGCTAATTTTTTGTGTAAAACATGATTCTAACAATCATTGTTAATGTGATTTGTTTCCTTTCTTACAGATTGGCTTTAGCTGAAGTTTTTTTCTGTCTGCTTACATTATCATGGCTTCGCTGGATATGACCCTGGATGATATGATAAAAAGTAGGAGAAATTCTGAGAGGGGTGGTAGGGGTCAAGGCAGGGCCCGACGTGGAAGAGGGGCAGGGGGATCATTTAGAGGTGGAAGAGCTACAGGAGCTCCTCGTAGAGGGCCACTTGGCGTTAATGCTCGTCCATCAGCCTACACAATTGCCAAGGCAAGCTCAAAACTATTGGAAATCTTATGATTTCATAGACAATCTGATATGCTTTATGAACCCAACTGAAGGTTCTCTGATTTTGTTTAGTTGACGTACGAGCGACTCTTGATTTTTTTGGTTCCAAGGAGAAGTCCACTTTGGTTCAGCCATAATAAGCTGTTCGACTGTAGTGCAATTGTTGATGATCTTTGAACTTTCTCCTTACTCGAGGATTTCTGATGGATTTTGATTTAAGTGGGAGATTCAGGTGGCCCTACTCAGGCAAATCACTTCTTTGTAATGCTTGCTGGGGAGATTATTAACTGAAAATTTTTAAGAGCCTTTTCACCATTTAAACACCTCTAACCCCTAAATGTATATAGAGGGTTGAACTTTCTTAATCATCTATTATCCTTATTGTCTAGTAGCAATCGCTCTAGTTTCTCATTATTGGTTTAAAGAGGGAGTTTGTGGCTGTCCTTATGAATTCTACTTGCATTTTGTGGAACTGCTTAAGGGACGATCTTCTGTTGCCATCTCATTTCAAGGCGTTTTTGCAAAGGTGGCTTCATTTGAACATCAGAACTGGAGCTCTTACTTTTTGCTTAAGTACCTGATGTGCAGTGGGTCAAATCCTTTAACTCCCATGAACACTTAATTCTGCATCGTTGACTTCTCTTTTGCTATTAGATTGCATTTTTTGAGCAATTCAACTTAACTGGAAACTACTGCTAGTGCGATGGAACTTTGATGAAATGATCTACTGTCGAAGAATGGTGAATTATCTTATTGTTTGGTAGCATGCTCACTTTTACTTTCAAACCTGTTAATCTTTCCGGCCTGCTTGCTTCAGACTTTCCGCAGAACCAAGAATTTGCCATGGCAGAATGGTTTGTTTGAAGATAGTCTTAGAGCTGCAGGACTGTCATCAGTATTGGATAGTGGCACAAAGTTATATGTTTCCAATTTGGACATTGGAGTGACTAATGAAGATATAAGGGTACTCATTGAGCTTGTCCTTTCACATTATACACTCCTTTGTAGTAGATGTCTTTGAAGATTTGTTAAAATCAGGCTTGAAACACAGGAACTCTTTTCGGAGATGGGAGAACTAGTACGATTTGCGATCCACTATGACAAAAATGGACGCCCAAGTGTAAGTTATTCTTCCATTCATTTTGTATTACAATGTTTTTAAGACCTTTAACTTGCTAAGTTGCTATATGTTTAGTGATACAAATGAATCTGTTTATTTGCTGTTAAAGGTAACAATACTGTAAGAATGTGTATATTATTATTTAATCTGGAAGAGAGAAATATGATTGAATCATAACATGATGAGCGGATGAGAATGAAAAGGAAGATGCTGATGTTCAAATAAAGTTGAAGTTGTCCGAAGTTTGGCATGGCTGAGTTAGGCATAGATGAATAGTTCTCACTTTAAGATGTCTATTTTGAACCCTGCGCCACCGTCTCTCAGGGATTTGGTTTAAATTTTGATAAAATAGAAGGCCTATAGTTAATAGCTATCTTCTGTCTGTACAAATTTTATGGACCTTCTGTCTTCTGTTATTTGTTCGAAGAGTTTCTGTTGTGGATTGATTGAATATAATTACTTAGTCACCTGCTGCTGATCTACTCTTGGTAGGTCTTTCATTGTTATATTACCTCTGCAGAAATAAAATATGGCACTATCTCAGAAGAAGCACATATCTCACATATAGATTTGCAGCAGTAAGCTATTTGGTAGTAGCATTTGTCTGTAGAGATTTGTCTCAAGGTAGTAGTAGTTTATTTATTATATAAACAGGATTTCCACTTCCTTAAAGGGCGGAAAATTTCTAGTATCTGACTTGTAAACATGATATGAAACAACCCAAGAAGAGAGTGAAAGTTCTTAGCCTTCAACTCTCTAGTATTTTATGAACTATGAAATCATATTTACTAGTCGAATCATGATTTGGAGACCCATGAAAAATGCATCCTCTGCTTAACTTGTTAGTATAAATCATAGTTAACAAGGGGGTTTGAAGGTTATCCCAAAGGCTGTCAAATTGATTATGGATATTATTGCAAGTGGTTTTGACAAAGTGGGGCTATTGAAAATGGCCTACTAGTCCCTACGATTGGTTTTTGAGAAAGTGCTGCTCTCTACCCTTTAATATACATATTTTGACATTTATTTTAGAAGTGTTTTTTTCCCTTGATATGATACTTGCAAATCAATTTTTTTTTTATCCTTTTCCGATGCCATGAAATTGAGAAAAGATTAAAAAGATATTATAGTCTAGCATCTGGAAGACATGTCAGTAGTTGCATACATATGCAGATATCTGTATTTGTTGCTTTGATCTTTTGTTTATGAGTTGGCGAATGTTTCAGTATTTGGACTCTGATGTATTTGGATTTTATGATGCTAGTCTGTATGGTTTTGTTTTAACCTCAATTGTAAAGTTGATCTCATCTTAACTTTCAGGGTGCTGCTGAGGTGGTCTTTGCCAGAAGAAGTGATGCATTCCAAGCTCTGAAAAGATATAACAATGTGCAGTTGGATGGGAAGCCTATGAAGATTGAAATAGTTGGTTCCAACCCAGAAATTCCTTTGTCAGCTCGTGTGAATGTAGTTGGAGGAACCAACCGGAGGAGGACTGTTGTCATGGCGTATGTCAATCTATTAACCATCTCTTTCTTTGGCCTGAGAATTTTGTTGTTTCATGTTTGTGTATGTTTGAATGCTAACAGTGTGCTCTTACGTACTCAAAAGTTCTTTCTGTATAGACATCATACTTGTCCTGACAAAGTCTCATTCAATGGATGTATTTGTGGTTGTAGTAGTAGATTCTAATAGAATATAGAATCTGCCCCAATTGATTTGTTCTATATCAGCCTCAGGTTCTGAGGTTGGATCAGTGGCATCTATTTCAATCTCTGGTCCTTTGTTCATAGGACTGGAAAGTCATTTGCTTTGCTTGTTTTAGATTTTGTTTAGGCATTTTATGCTTTGTTTACTGTTTGATGCTGTAGTGCCTTGATGTTGGTTGTCTTGTATTTTTGTCACCAAAGGTTTTGTGAAATGTTTGTTCTTTCTTTGATGAGTTGAATTTGTACTGTGATTTCTGCAGGCCGGGTGGTCCAGCTCGTGGAAGAGGAGGTGCTAGTAGTCGTGGTTCTAGGTAAATTTCTGATGTGGTTTACTTGGCAGATGAGTTGTGCTCATGTTTCTATTATGAAGTCAAAGATGCATGTATTTTTCTTAAAAAATAGAAAAGAAAGAAGGCTTTACCGACTCATTGAGATAAATAACAAACTCCTTTTTAATAATACAACAGTATGTGTCATATGTCATGTCTAGCATTTTCAGTACCAAGTAAAACTGAAAGCTAGATACATGTATAAATTGGTAACTGTTCAGCATGATCTGCTTTTCATAGTCGTATTTCATTTTTTCTGAACAGTCAAAGGGGCCGTGGTGGTTTGAGGAATGCACCCGGGCGCGGTCGAGGTGGTGGCCGTAGCCGGGGTAGAGGCCGTGGCCGTGGTGGTAGGGGAAGTAACAGAGGTGCTGATAAGTCAGCTGAGGATCTTGACAAGGAGCTGGAAAGCTACCATGCCAACGCTGACGCCATGCAAACTTAGTCGCGAAACTGCCAAATTTGTTACTTAACTAGAAGGGCTAGCCCTATGTCTTCTACTATATTGTAGTTTCTTACCGTTTATGATTGTACGATGAAGGGATTGTTTGATGAAGCTTTTTAATACCTATGAATTAATGGTAAATAGAGTGGTTTGTGTCTTTCCAACTTCCTTTTGTAGTTGATGTTCGTATAAAGTATGCTTTAGGTTATTAGATTGTTCAATTGTATCCCTACCCAGCTGAGGAGATAACGATAATTGAATAGTCAACAAATACCTAGCTCCTTAGTCTTAACTCCAATTACATTTTTCAGTCGACGATTTTCAACAAATGATGTGATCTCAGCAGCATACATCACAGTTTTATTGATTTTCTCAAAACAATGGTTCGTCTCCTTCCTGTTTCAACCAGACGAACCCGGATTCATGGTTTCGACCCACCTCGATGATATCCTCCAATGGGAGGATTCCACGTGGCATGTTAATTTCTTCAAGAAGTTCAAGTGATTTCTTCCCGCAGTTTATTTTGACCTTCACGTGGCATGTTAATAAATATTGTATTAATTATATTCAAAGGGTGATTTGGTAAAATTACCTCAATTATTTACTACTTCTTAATCCCTGTGGCCAGTCAATAGGGACAAGTAAAGATGGACGGAGGGAGTAATATACTTATGTTATATTATATTATATTTTTGAGATGAGGGTCTTTCGGAAATACTCCCTCTATCTCTATAAAGCAGTGGTAAGGTCTGCGTACATTTATGTTGTTGTTGTGTCGTATTGTTTTAATGAATATAATGTATGGATGAATTGTATTATTTTTCGTCTTTATATAATGTCACATATCCTACAAGAAAAGTAGGAGATGGGGGTAAAACTACTATGAAAAATAGAATTATCAAGATAAAATGAGAAAAAAATACTAATGTAACGACGGGTTCATCACTAAATTGATCGTAACACGAAATGAATTTTTTTCTCGTTATCTAACAACTAATTTAAACGATATGGTACAATAGAATTTAAGTAAAAATAAAAAAAAATACACGGATAACAACCTCTAGACAAGGTGTTACACACCCCTTAAAAAATCAGAAATAATAAGAATAGCTTTACCCCTATCAAAATTTGTTTACGCAATCAAAAAGAGTTCATTAACTGTAAGGGTGAAATGAGAAAAATTTCATTGATTTTGTCTTTTGCAAATTTACAAATAATTTAAAATAACTGTTTACAATAATAATATAGACAACTAATATGAGACGAATAGAATACTAGATTCCCGTAATCTCGTAAGAGGTACCAATGACTTCATTTTTGTAACGCGTAAGTTGGATAGCTCTTGATTTTAAACACTCACTCTTGAATTTCGAAATTTTCCAATCAAAACCATAGTTTCCCTCAAGGGTATTATAACATCTTTAGTTCAATACATGCCTTTATAGAATTTTGGCGAGGACTAGAACATGCTACTAGCTCACTCTCAAGATATAATAACAATGGAATCATAAAGTCTCAACATGAAAGTATAACATGAACAAGGCTTGTCCCGAAGCATGGGGACTCATCGACAATCTTCAAAGCTCAATCCAACCCATATTGGATCCTTCAAAATACACCATTTTTAAAGAATCCAACATGCACTGATTACATTTTTGAAGAACCCGAGCAACACAGAATTTAACATTAATTCATACACATACACATGAGCAACAATTATGCCTTAGTACCGAACAAATTGAGGTCGACCAATATGAATACCCCACTTCTTCATTTAAGTTCATTTCACATACAAAACAAAACAAAACAAGACAACTGAAAATGCAATTACAACCATCTTTGGTTCTGTTTCTATTCCCCTCTCTTTGGAGCTTTTAGAATTGTACATTCTATTTCAGATATATTGTTTACACAAAAGAAAGATGTACAGGACTAATGGATACAAAGAATTGTAGAAAACATGAATACTACTACTTTTCTTGAATCATCACAAAAAATTTGAAGTGAAAAAATAAGAAGAGAGGAAGCACCTTCAAAGGGAGTTTGTCATTCAGTACTACCACTTGCTTCTTTGTTCAATGTTAACTTCCCCATTTCATCTCGCGCGAAAAGATTTTCAACTACATCATTCCAGTTAGTTCTTGCATCAATGGAATTGCCTGTACTTGTGGATGCATCTTCTCTGGGAGAACCCGTCACTGTTACTCCTTGAGATGATTCCTCTTTATGTGCTGATGGTTCTTCATCTGTGTCTGTTGGCACGGCGTGTGGAATATTTAAAGTGACAGCTCTTTCCAGTGCCTTCTTGTGTTCTTTTTCTAGTGTCTTTTGTCTTTCAATTTTCTGTACTGGTGGTGGACTTGTCGGTGCCTCAGCACTCATAGCCTCCTTGAGTCTCTGCAGTGATGCGTTTACTCAGGAAACATATATCTCTTCAACAAAAAGTAAATGAAACGACTTTCTAGCATGTGTAAACACAGCCAATCACATTTATTCTACTCCTTCAAGATGTTAGGAATTGAAACAAGTTCACGAAAACTTCACTAGCATTTGGCCATAGATTTTGGATCAGATTGTGAAAATTTATCTTCTCATGTTTGTTTGACCATGAAATTTGATCATATTTTTAAATCCAATCTTCAAATATTTTCAAGTTGCCAAAAAACTGGTCTGAGCCAGCTTTTGGGACTTCCACTCACAGAATAAATTTTTCCCAAGAAAAATGCATGTCCAAACACAACTTCAAATACTCAATTTTTCATGTTTCAACTTCAAAATATATGACCAAACGGGAGCTTAGCTCATAGACATTCTGGTTTCACCTACATATAGATTGGTCACGGAGTGAGGTGTGTTTCTATACTTCAAACTTGAAAGGCAAGAAGATCGCAAAAAATGAAATTCTGCTAATACCAAATAAAGCAGTGCAGTGAAAACTAGATAGCTGCCATACAGTTAAACTACTTGGTGAATTTAGAGAAAAGCACGCAGTGTTTTGTTGGCTGTGGGAGAAACGATGTCGATTATGTTCCCAATACTATACTAGTGAAAGAAGTTCCTAGCCTTTTGATTTGCTAGTGGGCGTATAACAAAGAGGTGGGAGAAATGCTGTCGATTATGTTCCCAATACTATACTAGTGAAAGAAGTTCCTAGCCTTTTGCTTTGCTAGTGGGCGGATAACAAAGAGGACACCCTGGCTAATACACACCTATTTTCACCATTTGCACGCATCTAGTGTAATCAATCATTTCTGTAAATTTTTGGTTCCTTTCGAACGCATAACCATGAATTTCATCACGCCTTAAAGGCTCATATGTCAATGTCTGCATGTGCCTCTATGCCTTAAATTTTATCATCATTTACTTGTGAAAATTGAAATCTGAAGGGGAAAAAGGCATAGTTGACTTCTTTTTTGCTTTGCGAAAAAAATTCCTAACACTACACAGTCTCTTTTGAACTCTTCAGGTTAACTCACAAGTTTGATCCAAATGAAATCATTTGTGATGATGTCATTCCCTTGTCAAATGGAAAAATATTCAGAAGTCACTTACCGCTAACGCCTTCTCTGATTCTCTTTGTATCCAAATAATTCCATGATCAGATGTTGCATTGCATGACAGCACAATATGTTCAAATCTTCCATCAACTGGAATGGCAGTTCTAACATCTGGAGGGAATCTCCCACATCTGTCGAGAAACAAAACGTGATTAAGAAAGAGTAATGAAGCATCGATGTCACAACATCGGCAAATTGATCTTAATGCCAGGGTAAATCAATTATAAACTGGCTTTCTAAAATTTTACCCCAGAGTTCAGCTTCCAGAGAGGTTGCAACAATTTCTTTTTGCTTAGAATAGAACAAACAGCGCTCAACACCAGGTACTCCTAAAAGATTTCATTATGAATGCTATTCATAATAGCAGTGACAATCTGTTCAATAACTCTGAATCTAAGCATACTCCCTCCGTCCCAATTTTTGTGGAGGTGTTTGACTGGGCACGAGTTCAAGAATTAAAGGAAGACTTCTAAAACTTGAAGTAAAAAATAAGTCATAGATGTTAGTGAGACTATCAATCATCTCATTAAGGGTAAAATGGGAGATTAAAGTAAAAATTGTCAGTAAATATAGAAAAGGTGTCATTCTTTAGGGGCCGACTAAAAAGGATAGAGTGCCACATAAATAGGGACGGGGGAGTACAACACAATGAGCAGTAAAGTTCAGCTATTATTGATCTCAGATCGCATCACGAGAAAAAGAAGAGACTTTGGCTCCACTCTCAAGCAACTCATAATGCACTTGAGAAGAAGAAAACAGAAGCGAGTAAGCACGTCCCATCACAAGGTTTAAGCTAAAAATTTTGGAACTTAAACAATCAGGTCTGGTAAAGAACTTCAGTCTGTTAAAAGAATGGTTATGTGTCCAATCATTACCCTCCATATATGACACAACTAAGAAAATCAGATCAGGTATCCAGTTGAACTAAAACTAAAAGCTTCTGAACGATGAAAATTTAAAGGTAGCATTCACCGGTAAAAAGTGGCATTCATGTTAGCAACATGTAGAATAGAAGAACTTTGTCTGGCCAGAAATTGGCAAGATCCAACGGTGAACAACTGCCCAAAAGAAAAACCACCTGGAAGCCTGAGGACCTGCGGTACCGTACTCTACCCCGGAACCAGCAGCCTTCATGCCAAGCAAGACCGCCCTTGTCTCTTTCCTTTCTCCATTCTGCCACCTTCTTTGCTTTGTTCCAATAGAGTCCCACAAAGTGGGGTTTAGGGAGGGTAAAGTGTACGCAAACCTTACCCCTATAGAGATACAGAGATTTTTGCTGATAGATCCTCAGCTCAAGGAAAAAATAGTCCAAAGCAGTACGGGAAAAAGAAATAACCGAAGTGAAGAGGTCATGGCAAAAATACTATAGACAACATGACAAATCATCCTAAAAAGTAATCATATCAAATAATATGATGATTGAAATACAAAACAATAGATAGTAACCAAACTCAAAGGACAAGAAACTACAAGAGTAATATTACAACTAAGTACAGAAGAATAAACAAACACCTTCCATGCCTCTTTTCCGAATATAAGATCTGAATCAAGCCAAGATGAAAATCAGCAGTTAATTACTTTGATACTTGCCCCGGTGACTGTGCATGCCTACAAGTTCTTCACTTCTTCTTTGTGTCTCTAGTCTAGAAGAGTCATCAGCCTTTCTTTTCTAGAGTTTCATTCAGTGAGAGGGGCATCAAATTTTGATGCAAGGCTAAATCAATTCTATTCTGCATTGCTCAATTACTTGGAAATAGCAATGGGAACTAACCTAGTAACACATTTCAAATATGAAAAAGTTTCAGTAACATTTTGAATAGTTCAAAAATGCTTGTTAATCCAAGACATCAGGTGGTATGTTGCCAAAGTGAGGCCCTATGTCTGGACCTATTGATGTGAAATTCTAATATTTCGTCCTTGGAGTAACAGAGAAGCGCTCTGCATTTCTCTGTGCGACCATGGTTGAAATTTTGGAACCAGCCACTCCAATGAGGAGGGGTAAGGATGTCTAAAAAGTAAATCCTCTTCGGGCATATGAAAGTAAAACCGCCTGAAAGGAGTAGTGCGGAATAGTAGTATCAATATTTAAATGTGATTTACCTGCAAAATTTTCTTTCGACGATGTGATACATTCGACCAGGTGCATATAATCTTCTTGGGTCTCTGAGCTTCCTATCTTCAGGCATGAAGGTATCTCTCAAGCACACCAAAAATAACAAGCACGGTAAACTGTTGAAAGCATTAATGCGCAGTTTAATAGACACTTATAACAGTTCATCCACAGCAAAAATATCCGAAGGATGTTAAGAAACTCAAGGGCTTTCTTCTGCAGCCAAAGAGTATATAGGAGAATTGAACTAACCAAAACACGGATTTGAATATATCTTCCAGTGGAGTGGGTGTTCGTGGTAAGAAATCATCCTGAAGAAGAAGAAGAAGCCAGAATAGACGTGTTAATTCAAAGAACATGATTGTTTAATGAAGTTCCATTTAGCAATAAGGAACAAATCAACACCAAGTTTATTGCATTTATGACTTTCAGCTTGCAGATGTACAATTTTAGTTGAAAGATCATAGAAGGAAAAGAAATCCCCAAGTTGGAATCTCCTTAAAATATTCAAATTCCCAGATAAAAACAGGAATCACTTCGATTTTGGCCATTATTTTATTGCAATATCCTAACAGTTTGACCCTCCAAGGGGTCTGAGGAGGATAAGATGTATGTAAACCTTGCCCCTATCTTTGTGAGGTAGAGAGGTTGTTTGCAATAGACCCTTGGATCAAAAGAAGTGCAGACAAGACAAAATAGCAAGGAAAATAGCGCCAACAAATTAGCAAGATCAACAATGCAAATGAAGTAACAGTACTAGTGAGAATTGAAGAATAAGATACTACACTGATACAAAATACTACTATTAAAGGGATGCAACAGGAGGACTTCCCAGGGGATCACCCTTCCTACTACTACCATATATACATGCCAACAAATCTTGACATAAAGGCGAACTATAAACAAGAGACCACATTTATCTGCACAAAAAATAAGGACGGGATGAGAATCAAAGCAGCCCAAGGCATTTTCACCATTCATTCATCACAAGTCAATTGCAATAAATCCCTAGAGGAGAGACATTAAAAAATAATTCAATCCAATTCTATAATATAGAACGTCTTAAGTTATCAACATTAGATTTCATTCTTTTTCTACTAGCCTCCTACATTCTTCTGTCCAAAATTATAAGCTAAATCAACAGACCAACTATACATTTTAGTCCAAACCACACTAAACACCATATCCAACTTTTTCAATCACATCACAAGCTAATTATGTACAAAATATTAATCAAGTGGTAACATTTTTCGGAATACGTTGATAAATTATGATAGTAACAAACTAGAATATCCAAATCAACCACAATTAAAGCACCTCACCTGCAAAACCACCGAATGTATAACATCAGCATATTTAACAGCTAAATTGAGTGACATACACCTAGCAGGAGCAACAGCATAGCAACTGACTAAACTCCTTGGAATACCCCCTAATCTATCCCTGTGATTCGCCACAATTATAGTCAACAATGATGCAACTCCAGAACCCAAAGAATGCCCAACAAATATCATCTTGTAACTCTTGCCATTCTCAACCCAAAGCTTTTTCAAAGTATCGGATTCTTTATTCAACATCCAAATTGCTGCCTTCAGCAAACCATGATGCACATACCCACCATCAAACATCTGCTTCCCAAGCTTATTATCCATCAATACTTTATAATCACTTTCTTTAACCAAATTTAAACCCCTAATGGCTACAACGATCTCACGGTGCTCATGATCAAGGTAAATCAAATAAGGTGGAGCATTACCTGTTGGAAAAATAACACAATATTAAATGAAAATATTCCTGGAAGTAAATGTACAAGAATGGGGGAGCAAGAAATTTACATCATAAGGGAATTCAAAAATACTAAAACATCTCACCACCTATGATTTGAACCTGCAACCTAAACTAATTTTTGAACCCCTTTGACACTATACAATTTATTTTTATTTTTTTGCACCGGGTGTCCGAGTCTCTTTGAGCCCCGACTAATCTCCGGGGTGCACAGGTCCTCGGCAAGGAGTTTCCCGCAAATGCACCACTGTTAAGACACTATACAAAATTTTCTCTAACATTTTTTCCCTTTTTGCACAATATTATTTTCTAGCAAAGGGATTCAATTGAACCCCCCTGTAACTATCTCCTACCCTACATGTATTGTTCTTTCCATATTATCTTGTATTGTATTGTTTTGATGCTTACAACGTTTAAATAGATTGTATTATTTTTTGTGATTACATAATGTCACACTAACTTATAATATTATAAATAAAAGTAGGATATGGAGCAAAGTTATAATAGGAAAATGGAGGGAAAAAGGATAATATATGATCGTTAAATAGGCAAAGACAAAATAAGAAAAGAACAAGGTAAATATGCGATCACACCAAATCTATCATTGCAAAAAGTGGAACTTTTCGTCTAACTTATTACCGATGGATTTAATAATAAAATACAATAAAATTTAAGCAACAATCAAAACAAAGATAGATTGAGAATGCTCATTGAATGAGCATTCTCAATATTATGCCTTGAAGAGGACTCGAACCCTCTTTTTTTTTTTCTCCTTTCAAACAAATAAAAATGATTGAATTCAAACTAACACAATACAACAGTAACAGCCATTCAAACAAGGTGTAAATGATGCATTTAATGATATGATTAACCATCAAAACAAACATTGTAGTTAACTAACAATACAATATGATAGGTAACAGGTAACAACTATCAAACAAGCTATATTAACGATGGATTTAATGATACGATTAAGTAACAATCAAATGTATTTAGAACAACAATGCAATACAATAGGTGACGATAATCCAAACAAGTTGAGTCGTGTTATACAATGTCCTAAGATACTATTTCAGCAACGCGAAAAAAATTTACCGAGTGTTTCTCGATATGTCACACGTTTCACCACCCAGTTGGGGTTAAGCCTATAACCTCCTTCAGGTGGAAATTTTGGGTTATGAAGGTCATCTTCATAGACAGCAAGAATTGTACGGCAAAGACGAGGAACAGGTTCGAATTCATCGTAGGTTGCTGGAGGCCATGTGGCACTGTCATCATTGCCTATGTAAGTGCAACGTTTCCATACCCATCGCATACATCCTAAAACTACCACACATTCAAATCCACAAGCAACTGACATTAATCAAGCTTAAAGTAAAAAAAAAATTAAGAAAAAATCTCTAATTTATACTAAAGATTGTGTTTTTTGAGGTTTGTAAGTGGAAATTTCAAGTGGGGTTGCAATAATTTACAAGAACATGTAATTGGTATAGGATTTTTTTGGTTTTTTCCAAATGAAACTGGAAAAAATCAAGAATGTTATAAAAATCTCTATTTTTTTTATGGGTATACTAAAGATTGTGTTTTTTGAGATTTGTAAGTATAAATTTCACAAGGGGTTGCAAAAATTCACAAGAATATGTGATGGATTCAGAATTTTTTGAGTTTTTTTCCCAGATTGAATGAAACTGGAAAAAAATAAATCAAGTGTGTATTTAGAACTTTAAAAAAAAACTGTAATTTTTGTATGGGGATGCTAAAGATTGATTCTTTGAGCTTTACAAGTGGAAATTTCAAGTGGGGTTGCAATAATTTACAAGAATATGTGATATATTTAGGAATTTTTTCCCCAGATTCAATAAAACTGGAGAAAAAAAAATCAAGAATAAATGTAGAATTATTTTAAAAAATGTAATTTTTATATGGGGATGCTAAAGATTGATTCTTTGAGCTTTGCAAGTGTAAAGTTCAAGTGGGGTGGCAAGGATTTACAAATATATATGTATTTTTTGATTGAAAATTGAATAAAAAGGGGAAAATGAAGAACATAATAGAGCTAAAAAGATTGTAATTTTTTTATTTTTTTTTATGTTTTGGGTGAATAAAAAGTGTTGTTGGGGTGGCTATGTGGAAATGTCACATGGATTTCCAAGAAATCTTTAGGAGTCTAAGAATATTTTATTTTTTCAAAGTTGAATACAAAGGGAATTGATTTGATTCTATTTTGGGTTTTGGCTTAGGGTCTAAGTAAGTGTGTTGTGTTCCACTTTTTGTGCTAATGATGGATTAGTCAATTGAATTGTTCTTTGCACTAATTCATGATTATTTAGAAGTTTTGGATTATGTTGTTATTAGTAACATGGATATTTTTTACTTTATTGTTCATTTTTACTGGTCATTTATACTATATTGTGATGTCCAACAATATTCGTTCACATTATAAAAGAATAGATAATTTTATACTTAGTTTCTAATTTGCCCTTATAATTAATTATAGTCATAATCGATGTCATATTTATTATATTCAAATGGGTGATTTGATAAACTTACTCCTATCATTTACTACTTTTTGATCTCTGTGTTAAGTCAACCCGGGACAAATAAAAATGGACAGAGGGAGTATGTGGAAATATATGTATTAATTATGTAGGGTTCTAAATTATGAATCAAATATTTTATAAATTTTATATATGAATAACTTACTTTTTAATTAGCTAGCGAAAGTTACGTAACTCATGCAGAGATTATTATATGAAGAAGTTGTCTATTTATTAGTTACCAAACGATCCTTTAAAAGTTCACAACATAAATTTAGTTGAAATTTGAGGAAAAAAAATTCCTTTTAAAATCTAAGTTGATTAATAATATACTCAAAATATCTCACAAATGAAATTAGAAGAGAATTATATATAAGTAGATTTAATTCTTATTTTAAAAGGTAGGAAATTTTTTATAAACCCTCGACTTCAAAATATTTGAACTTGCTTTTACGAATAGAAAACTTATTTTCAAAAACTAACTAGACAATTAGCCCAATACATCAAAATAATATTATTTTTTTAATAAATAAATAAGTAATTTATTGTCTAATCGATTCTTAATACGAATAACGAACTTCGGGTGAAAAATTAAAAAAAATAAAAATAAAAGTTATTGAGTGGGAACAGGGGAAGGGACAAATGTGCCGTGTGGTGTTCGACTACTACACTTATTTTCCACGGTATATATGTTGTATACTTCTTCCCAACAAAGTGAATATATTTTGTATACAACGTGTAAATTTTAATTTCAGTACAAATATCGAACATAAATCAAAAAGAAAAAAAAAATGTCGCAACTCATAATTGTTTGGTACTTTTGAGTTTTCAAGTAGTATATATATGGCAAAGATTTTCTCCAACTTTCAGATACTATATTTCGATTAATTTTACGTTTTTTTTTTCATACTTCAATCAAATCATATAATAAAAGACATGATATTTGTTTTATGTATATTTGAAGGTTATAGTACTCAATGGATGTGTTTTTTATTTATCACACATTATTATTCAAGGAAATATGTCAGTAAATAACCTTTTAAGATTTGATGTCAATACTCATACATCGTTAATTTGAGAATGAATCAAGACTTAAAATTTATTTCATTATCATGTTATCAAACAAGTACATCCAATTCTTGATTCACTTGATGTTAGACCTTCATATTATTTTGTTTACACTTTAGTTAAGATCAGACGTATCGGAAATATCAGGAGTTTCAAACTCCTAATTGGATTACAAACTAATTAAACACGTAGTCAATGTGTGATTTTGGTGATATTTCCATGCAAATTCCACAATTATTCTTTTGAATTTGACCATTCAACAAGTTGAGAAGGTATTGACCATCTTCTTTATCCTATGGCCAAAGGGAAAGGGGGATTTGATAGGTATGTTGAATATTTTTTTTAAATTCCAATATTAAAGTGAGAAAAATAGTTTTTAAAGTCATTAGCAAACATTAAAATTATTTAAAAAATAAGAAAAAAATAAACCCCCCACCCCAAGCCCACTCAATCTAGATTTTCAAATTGGATGTATTAAGTTCTTTTTCCATCATCTAGAACTTTTCAATTGTTTATTTTTTGGTCATAAATTAAATTATTTGCTTTATTTTACTTAATAGAAAAGGAAGATACATTTGTATTAAAGATATGGTACAATGAAATAAATAGTCGTATCGTACTATTTAACAATTCAAGCTTTTTAAATAAAATGATCGCGCAGTATAATATAATATCAAAATGAAATAAGGCTATGATTTCAAGTTTTGCCATCACTATAATTGAAGGAAAAATGAACAGACATTATTTTATGTTTCATTCATGAAATTACAGAATTCAGCTCCCATGTGACAGAGCGTATTGAAAACATCATAATTAATTAAATAAAAAATATATTTTTAACAATTAAACTTAAATAATATAATCTCACGATTCAACAACTCGATCTTCTCTGCCTTTACAAAAATGTGGAAAATATGGAGAGGAGTTCTCCTCTAATATTTTAGCTCATTTCTCTTCTACCTCATCTAACTAAATCGAAATTCTACAAGAAAGATTTATTAAAATATGTTATTTGGTTGATTTATTAAAATATGTCACTTTTTATGTTTATTATTCAAGTACAATTTTACACTAATTTGTATTCCAATAAAATTACTAAACTATATATTAGTTTCCATAAAATAAAAAGTCCCAAAAAAATCACATTTTTTACACTAAAAAATCACATGTCATTGGTATATCATCATTTTTGCATCATGTATAGGCCATGTGGAATTTTAAAAATATGTTTCATAGCTATAATTTGGGTAATTACATTGAGTAATTATAGTTATAGCGGTATTTGTATATCTCGGTATACAATTCTCGCAGCGCCTGTATAATTCGCTATACAATTCATAGTTTCTGTATAATATTTATAATTTTTGTAATGTATTTGTATATTTCGCTATACGATTCACACAGCGTTTGTATAATTCGCTATACAATTTGCACAATATTTGTGTAATTCACTATACAATTCGCTGTGTTTGTATATTTGATACAGTTCACTGTACAAATTTAAACTATAACTAGACAAAAATGTTAATCGCCAGACTATGACTATTTTAGCTAATTAACTAGTTTATATTCGCTTATGTGCTTTTTTTTCTATAGTAATGGTTCCATTATAGCTTAACAATATAGTAGTGCTCCTTCTTCCTACCTAAATCAAAAGCAAGTACATTTATTAATTATCTAAATCAGTTGGCCAAATGCAAGAAAATTTTCAAACATTAACAAGAAACTCCTAACTACCAAATTAACACTCAAAAATTCCAAGATTTTCCCATTAACAAGAGAAGGAAAAAAAAACAAATCCATCACCTACTATGAATAAACTTGAAGTACATGACATAGACTAAAAAAAAAGTCATGCAAATTCACTACACACTTGTTATAAATTCCCACAACACTATCTCGGAGTATCCATTCATTCGAAATTGCTCTAGTTTCTATAAACGAGAACGAGCTTTTTCGAATTGTTCAGAATGGTGAATCTAGGTCAAGTGATTCTTGGATTCTTGATTATTGGAATTGTTGTGTCTGTGGGTTCAGCTGGAGAAGAAGTTGTTACATATGTATTTGGTGACTCATTGACTGAAGTTGGGAACAACAATTATTTGCAATCATTAGCCAAATCTAATTTCCCTTTTTATGGAATTGATTATGAAGGTGGAAAGCCAACTGGTAGATTTACAAATGGAAGGACTATTGGTGATATCATATGTAATTTCTATGAACTTTTGTTTCATAATCTTGAGTAAACTTATTCATTTTCCACTATTTTCAGGTCGTAAATAGGCGGGTTGGGTTAGACTTATGTTGTTCAAATTATTTAAAGATATTGTCAAATTCGTGTTGGATCTTTCAAAACATGAGTTAATACTTTTGAAAGATCTGACACGTACTCTCTGATATTTTGAAGAATCTGAACAACATAGGTTAAAACAAATCAAACTAACATAATAGTCATGAGCCAACTTGTCCAAAGTATATTGGGTCGCGATAAGTTGCATCCAATTATAATGAGTCATATTTCAACTCGTCCATCATATCCAACCTCGCCACCTTTTCCATTGTGCTTTTTTAAGGGAATAAGATTGAAAGTTCTTGCATTTTTAAGTCGCTCAAAATCTACCTAATTCTCAATCTTCACATTTTTTTGTAGGTTCGAATTTGGGTTGAATTTTGACATGTTGCCTTACACTAGTTTGATGTTTTTCAAACCTATAGTCTGATGAGTCATCATTTCGAGTTCAATCCATTAGAGTCTAACACAACAAATCGGTCAAAATCCAACAATTTAAAAAAAAAATAGACGTCTACGACAGAATTGATCAGAAATATGTTAAAAAATCATCAAAACAATACAAATGAATCAATTTTTGATGGATTTTCAACCAAACGTCCATCGGAAATTTACCAAATTGGTTGATTTTAACATATATTTTTTTCCTCTTTTAACTTTCAGCTGCAAAACTTGGGGTTCAATCACCACCCCCATATCTTTCTTTAGCACCAAATGATGATGCAATCTTGAAAGGGGTAAATTATGCATCTGGTGGAGCTGGAATTCTCAATGACACTGGACTTTATTTTGTAATAATTATTTCCTTTTTCTTTTCTTCTTTTAAAATTCTAAATTTTCTAATTAATTTTAACTTCCAATTGATTCTAAATTTGTTATATGCACAATATAGATTCAAAGATTGACATTTGATGATCAAATAAAGAGCTTTGAGAAGACAAAAGAAGCAATCAAGGCTAAAATTGGACAAGAGGCTGCAGAAAAACATGTTAATCAAGCTATCTTCTTTATTGGAATGGGTATGTTTTTTCTTTAAATATATTGCTCAGACTCTCCTAAAATAGTGTCACATGTATTTTTATGAGATTCTCCAAAAAAAAAAACATTATCTTTAGAGGATCTGACATGCACCTAACGATATTTTAAAGAGTCTGAGCAACATAGATTATGGATCGTAATAAAAACTACAAGCTAATAAGTCTTTTTTTTTTTTGCCTATCTTGGTAATATATCTTCCAATAACAAAAAATTTCTATTTACTCTGATACCAATTTTGTCATAATATTATCAGGTAGCAACGACTATGTCAATAACTTCTTGCAACCCTTCTTAGCTGCGGGGCAACAATACACACACGATGAATTTGTAGAGCTTTTAACTTCAACCTTAGGCGAACAATTCACAGTAAGTTTTACATAATTTAACACCAGAAATCAAACGATTTCTATACTAAAAACTAAACATTGTAATATACTTTTTTTTTTCATTTTCTTGAATTTTAGAGGCTTCATGAACTTGGAGCAAGAAAGATTGTGTTTCATGGGCTTGGACCATTAGGTTGCATTCCTTCACAAAGGGTGAAATCTACAAGGGGAATATGCTTGAAACAAGTTAATTTATGGGTACAAGAATTCAACTCAAAAGTGGAAAAATTGGTTGCCACTCTAAATAAACATCTCCCATATGCACAAATATCATTTGCTGATACTTATCCAATTGTTTTGGACTTGATTGAGAATCCCATAGCTTATGGTAAGCTCAATCATACAACTTTTTTTCTATTCTAGTTTTTGCTTACACAACTTAAATTCTTACTTAAATGGAAAGGTTACCTTCTTAAGGGAAAAAACTTCTAAGTGGTGATTCTATTATAGAAATAGCTTTAGGGCACTTATTCCTTTTTGTTTGTTTGTTTCATCAAATATTCGATATCAGTATTGAATTAAACCTAGCGCCAAAAACATTCATCTTCCTATATAGATAATAACATGTTCGAGTGTTATCTTCCTTGAAATTGCAACTCAATATGATTCTTGTTTTTTTTTTTTGCAACGAAACATCATTGGATCATTAGCCCTTGATCAAAGATCTCTTTTTGACAAAAAAACTCAAATTCAAAACTTCTTATCAAGGATGAAAAAATACTTACTCCCAACCCAACCCTTACTCGCCTTTCCTCTTTTCAGTGTCCAATAACCAATTTAGTTCTAAGCAAAAGAGTAATAAGTATTCCCTCCTATATAATTTGTGTTATGTTGGCTGACTCGATATAATTTTTTTTTAAAAAAAGATGAATTTGATATCTAAAACAAGTCATTAATATTTATATGACTATAAATCATATTTTAGAGTTAAATTATTTATAAAAACATATCATTGGCATTATAAGAGTCCTTTTTCAAGAGTTTGGTAGTCTTTACCTTGGCTTTATTAAAGTTATAAAATTTTGATTATATTTTTTGTTTTTAGGTTTCAAGATTTCAAATACATCATGTTGCAATGTAGACACAAGTGTTGGAGGATTATGTTTGCCAAACTCTAAGTTGTGCAATAATAGAACAGAGTATGTCTTTTGGGATGCATTTCATCCCACAGATGCAGCAAATGCAGTACTTGCAGATAAAATTTTCACTACTTTATTTCATCCGACCTCTAGTCCCGCACCAGCACCATCCCCTGGAAAGTTGCTTTCATTCAAAACATAGATATCAAAGCATACAATACAATGCATTACAAACGTATGATTATTATGCTTCAAGCAAGTTAATTTTCTACAAAAATCCACACTTAGGAGTGTCAGATCGAAGCATACAATGCATTACAAACATATGATTATTATGCTTAAAAGCGAGTTAATTTTCTACATAAATCCTACACTAAAAGTGTCATTTTATTCAATTTGTCATTGAAAGGATGTAGTTGTTATTAGTTCTATTTTAATTTTAAGTTTATCCCTTGTGTGAAATGTCAATAATTTGTAAAGTTTGAAGGTTGATCATATATTTTTCTTTCTTTCTATTAATTAAGCTCATTCATATACGTAGTATCTCGATGAGATAGTAATATAATCTACATATATTTTACCCTCGACTAGTTATGTTATTGTTGTCACAACAACAAATACAATGTAATCCAGAATTAAAAGGTTGTTTCCGATAGAAACTCGATCTAAGTTATTATAAACTAAACTTTTTCTAAATTATCAATAAACTATAATTTGAAATAATTAGTAATGTTAATGTCAAAATTATTTATTTGCTCTCAGACAAAGGCCAAAGTTTTTCCACATGAGAAATCTGATAAAGAAGTAGAAAGACCCAATTAAGGATTTTAAACTGAAGAATTAAATAAATAAATTCCCACTCAATTTCAATTTTCTCTGCAAAAAGCTCTCATCTTTTATACCAAAATAAATTGGAAAAAAAGATTCATAAAGCCCTTAAACAGATAAAAATAAAAAGTGAGTAAACAATCTTCAGCTAAAAATCCAAAAAGGTCTTTTCTAAATCCTTACCAAAATTCTTTTTTTCAGTGTGGTTAAAGCAAAATCAATCATCACTGAGCAAATAATTGAAAAAAAATATTGAAAAAAATGTTGAACTTACGAGAAAACGCATAAATTCATGAGAAAATATTGAAATTTGCGTGTCCATAAGTACGAAAAAAATAAATTAATTTAGCATCTTTTCGTATTTTCTCTGTTGTTATTGATCGAAACGGAGAAAATCATAGTGGATGCTATGAAAAAATTTCATCAAATTGAAAGAAAATTGAAGCAGATCTGAAATGAGAATTAAATATTTTTATTAGCAGATCTTGTATATTTATAGGAGAAGTAGCTAGGGTTTTCTGATGGGTTTGGGCTTGGGCTTTGGGATTTGGGCTTTTACTTCAGCCCATTATGCTTTGGATTTAACTGAATCTCTTAAATTACGGTATTTAATACTTATCTACATTTAATTAATATTTAATCCATGATAAACAATTTAATAATTATAATGAATAAATTAACTATGGTTAAATACTAAATGAATTTATAAAGTTGTACCAAGAGAGTTAGTCCGATGGTAAGCATTCTTCACTTTCAACTCTAAGGTTTTGTCTGTTTGAAGACATGTGGTAAAATTGAAGTGACACGAAGAAGATTAATAGTTTAGCTCAATTTTATACCTATTAATAATTGCCGGTTTATCCTTTTTTTTTTGAGATATTTGTTATTGTTGAAATACAATCTAAATGTTCGTAAATTAATATGAACGATTATTTTTGTCGTAAGATTGAGCAATATATGTAGTTATGTACAAGCATTGGGCCAAAATCTAATGTTGCACCAAAAGCTAGTTTGCCAAAGACTATATTTGGTGAACTAAATAATGACTTAGGAAAAAATTATCATTTAAAAATATCGTTCTTTAGATTCGACTTATGAAATTACATTCAATATATTATTATCGTTGGTATTGCTGTCAATTACCTTAATTGGCCCTGTTTTCTGGTGAAGTCTCTAAACAACACTCAATCCCAAAAGGTGAATATAACAGCAATAATAATAATAATGTTTAATTACATAATATGGTCACATAAAAGTAAAATGCCAAAAGTATAAAAAAATAAACAAAAATGGTCTCTTATCTTTGGTACTAGGTTTAAAATAGTCCCTTAAGTATCATTTGAGTAGTTTTGGTCCGATCCTTTAAAGAGTTGATATGAATAATATGAAGGTAAACGGAAAGCTAAAAGATATTGACGAAGAAGTAATGGAGGATCTGATATAGATTATAAGTACTAATGAAATCGAACGATAAGATAACAAGAGAATAGCATTAAAACATTAAATATATAC
Organism: Solanum rostratum; assembly: GCA_029948455.1. NCBI lineage: Eukaryota > Viridiplantae > Streptophyta > Magnoliopsida > Solanales > Solanaceae > Solanum > Solanum rostratum. The sequence goes on along the minus strand of CM057053.1, from coordinate 1,279,304 downwards.
ATATCTACTCTTTACATAAGTTCGCCCTCCCCTCACAAAAAAAACCTTTTAATTGTCTTTTTTTCTAGCTTAGCCAACTAGTACTACTACTTATTTAGCATGGGTAGGACCACCACCAACTACATCAACTCGGTCATCGCCATTATCACCATATGATGGATACCACCGTTCACGGAAACGGACCCCAAGAAAACCATCTTTTTGCAGATACCACATTCATTATTATCAGCAGAGCTACTAGTAGTAGTATTTACCTTTCCACTTATGCCATCACGAATAACTACAGTAACATCCTTTGCACCACCACTTTTGGCAGCTCCTCTGCCAACTCGAGCAGCGGTGGCAGCCTGCGAGTTGTTCTGGCTGCCACCGTGGACGTTGACACTGACAAAAGAAGACGATGAAGCAACGACACGACGTGTAGCTCTTATTTCATCAGCTCCAGTACTACTAGTGCAACATTCTATGATGAAAATGAACACACCAACAAAGGAAAAAATAAGTAATATGATGTTTAACACGGCCAATGAATCCATATTTTCTAGCTAATAAAGAACTGAGCCCTCTTTATATAAATATACTACTCCCTCTGTCCTGTGACGGTGTTTGACTCGACACGGAGTTCAAGAAAAACTTTTGAAATTATGTTGTATGAAATAAATCATAGATGTTCATTAAGGGTAAAATTGATATTTTAAAGTTAAATTGTTACTAAATATAGAACGTACAACTCTTGTTGGACCGAATAAAAGAGTAAGTGTGTCACATAAATTGAGACGATGAGAACAAAACAGAATTTCCGTATACAACACGCAATTACTATCTATGGTTACGTTGATTCTTGTAGGAAACCTCTGCGTAATTTCATCAACATTTTGGTGAAAATAGCTTCATGCCATCATGATGAAAATGCTTGCAAAGATTCCTAAAAGTAATTGGTTTTTTTAGAAAATCTTATTTAGACACTTAAACTTAGCCTTATTCCAATTGATCCAACGTGGACTGCAACATTTGACCAAGTGAATGTTGTTTCTTTCTTGATTCTTGCCACTCGTATCGAATTCATTAAAGGCGCGCTTCCCATCGTATGTCAAGTCAGCTAGATGTGTCTGGTAAGAATAGATGTGTATATAGTATTGTGTTCAATTAGAACAAGTCCGAGTTCATGTGTCTAAATGAAATTTCCGGGCAAGTTTAAGGACTCAGAGATATATATTGGCCTTCTTGTTTTTACCCCAAGAGAAGATGAATTGTAGTAGTTACCATCATTAGTAACATCTTTTGCACCATCCTTTTGAGCCATAATGCACAACTTTACTACCACCTCCAAGAACCACCACATTTGGCAGTCGAGCAGCGGCAACAGTCTGGTTGTTCTGGCTGCTGCCACCGTAGACACTGACATGGACAGACGACGCTGAAGCAACAGGATGGATGCAAGCCTCATATATTTCCTTAGCTCTAAAACAACACTTGGTGAAAACAATATGTTCATTTCCTTAGTGTCATTTGGATGGAACTTGAAACAGAAAGAACAGAATATATAGGCCAAACAGAAAAATCACATAAGAAATTGGTATTCCAATGATCATACAAGGAAACCAATAAAACAAATATAAAGAATTTCTAATTGGTTCAATTTTTCACCCTACACTGCAAAAGAAACAGGTTCTCTTCCATGGATTTGTACAAAATTATGTGGCTTCTGAAGATCAGTAACCTCACTTCCTTTTTCCGAAAAGGTAAAAGGGAATCCACGATAACTAATTAGTCTCGTTTCTTGAAAAAGAAAAACGTGCAACGTTGCATCTTGTGCAATGGGCACCATCCATCGCGGGTAATATGAAGAATTTTACCGTACTATAACAGAACAATGCTCAATCCAAGAATTCCCAGAATCTTCATAATTGTTGAAAAGGCGCTATTGTTTAAATACCAGGCAGGATAAGCTGATGAACTCGTGGAATCCATAGTTGGAGCCGTGCCATTTAGGAAAGTTCCATTTTTGGCAATACTGCACCGACAACATTCAACAAATAGTTTAGTTGTGAAATTGAAGTAGAATGATTACACTACAAATAATGCTCATAAAGATTAGTTAGTGGAAAGGTTAAAAAGATCGCATTGCTTCATAACTAATCCATGATGACAGGAAAGTTACCTTGAAAATACACAAGAACCATGACCTGAAATATGCAAATATTAAATAATTAGTCTCTTAAGTAAGTTTCATCGTTTTAAATTCTAACATCAAAGACTGTAAGAATTAAGAAAGTACTCCATAGTAGAAAGAAAATACCATCATTTTGGTTAAATGGACGAAATGCTTACTTGGATTAGTTGTGGTGATTGTAGCCACCCCATTGAAGTCACAAGTCCCGGGAGCCCTCCCCATCATGCGATAGTAAGCATCAAAAGCATACGTAGCATGTGCAGCCACATTATCTGGTTCATAACATGGTTCTCCCTGCTGCAATGGTGCACAATCTACCTTACCAGTTCCACAAGCCCAATCCAAAGCAGCCTGTAGCATTTTAGCATCTGCCCCTTCTTTTGCAGTGCAATAAGTCTGGTTTGAAGTATTGTTTGCAAAAAGAGATCCTGAGTCGGTCAACCGTAGAATATAAACTGGTGTGCCGTTGTTATTAAACAATCCCCAATTCTTCTCTGACAAAGACCCTGCTTTAGCATCTTCATTATATAGCTCGTAGATGTAAGTACTGACAGCAATACCAGGATGCTTAGGTGTTCCAGTTTTGTTTAGCACATGCTTTATCAGATTACTGTTGTAGGTGTTGGCATTGTCTATAGTGGCATCAGGTTCGTTTGAGTCGCCTATTGACGGCCAGCCTGATTCAGTCACTATAACAGGAATATTGGTGAAATTGACGTCCTCCAACGCAAAGTAAGCAGCATCGATCATTGCGTCAAAGACGTTAGTATAATGCAAAAGTGTGTTGGAGTCCACAGCTTCTTTATTTGCAGCTAGAGGCTTGAAGAGAGCATAATCTAGCGGAATAACACCGTTGGATTTCATGTAGTCATAATAAGGATAGACGTTTAGCATGAAATAAGAACTAGTAGATTGAAGGAATTTGAGCAGTGGTATTAATACTGGTTTCAGAGTGTGATTGAAGAAGGCTTGAGATGGAGGGAATGAATCGAGGATGATGGTAGAAGCTAAAGGAGTTGAAACTTTTATTTGCCTGTCCAGGTTCGATGCCACAAGGGCTGCATGAACGAACTTAAGGGCGTTGACAAGGATTGGCGCGGCATTAGGAAGGTCTGATAGAACCTCGGAACCAACACATATGGTTGTGATGTTGGTAGCTGGATAATGTGAGAGAACATTTTGGGTAACCCAATTAGCAGCAGTGGTATTTGATTGACCAACACCAAGGAGCTGTTCATTGGGCACAGAAACAGCAACTTTGATGCCTGTATTTGCAAGTGCAAGGAGCATGCCACGATCTGCATTAAAGAGACGGACATGTCGAATTTGCTGGGCTTTAAGAAGTGCAACTACTTGAGTTGGATGTGGCATGTCTGAGAGCTCTGTTCCAATGTTTACTCCAATAAAGACATCTGCATGGAAGACGGAAAAGTTGAATCATATATTGTTCTCCCGTCACTATATCCAAGCTCAAATAAAAGATCATATCTACATTTATTAATTGACAGTCAATTTAATTTACCAATATGTTAAGGTTCAAGAAGTTCATTCTATATTTCCACATGATAGTGTGACAAGATGTAGCTAAATGAGCTGAACACCTACCAACTAATCAATTAACTATGGTTAGTTGAATAGCAATACTTGATAATCTTCCTTTGATTTTAGACTATATGACTTCAAACTTCTTTTTAGATTTCTTCACCACTAGATTTTTGTTCTATATCACACTTTAGACTCCTCCATTTCCTAGTCCACAAATGTCATTGAATTACTTAATTAACATATAACTTAGACATCTTATAGTCGACACCCGCCAGTAAGATAGTCAAGTATTGTTCTGTATCCCAAGTCCCTCATCCAACTCCCAACAGAAACAACATATCTTTTACAGCCATGCCAGTGCTGTAGTTATTGTCAGCAAGCAGGTTCAAAGACAAAAAAAAAAAGGTCAATATGCTTACAAAAAAGCATGGGCATAAAAACTTTATAGAGAACATATTTTTCTTTCATAAAATAAAGCAACTTATTAACATATGCACCAATTTTTATACTTTTTACAACAGTTCAGGACAGACTTGCACACCTCTCGACTATTCCTTCATGCACCTAATACTTCCATTAGCACGGACGCCAAAATAGCTGGTCACCAAAGTAGGCAAATTAGAAGAAATCAACTAGAATTTTGTCTCAGGTAGGATTTCAAGCCAAGTCTCCGTGGTTTTAATGCATTTAATTGACTTCTAAGCTGCACCTCAGGTGTTGTTTATGCATCAATTAATTCGAACTAGAAGCACAATATTATCAGTATCATGACCAAGAGAAAATAATTTGAGAATGGAAAGCTGGGACCATGCACTTGGCCAACTTGCTGGTAATTTGGGAGCATGCCAATGTGGCCTAGCATAAAAAAGCACATGCAATTAGTAGTACATCAGGTTCTTCCTGCCTTTTTTTTATTTGAGATGTTTGTTCTTTGTCTCATCCATGATTACAAATCTCAAAGATCTGGTTTCTTCTATTTGTCTGATTGCCTAAAACATATACCCACTTCTTTACTTGAGAAAAAGCAAAATTATAACAAGTTACCCAGTGTAATCCAGAGGGTCAGATGAGTTAACCTTACCCATACCCATAGTAAAGTTCTCTTCTTTTCTTGGCTACCTCCCACTGACACAAGTACCAGATACCTCTGCTGACCAAATGCCTTGGTGAATGGTAAGAACTCATCCAACACCTTTTTGTCTATGTAAATTTATAAAAAATTTTTTTGCACCTGATGTACGAGTCTCTTAGAGACCAGACTAATACCGGGGGTGCACAGGCCCTCGGCAAGGAGTTTCCGCAAGTGCACCACGGTTAATTCAGGTTTTACCCAATCCAATGACCCTCAAAAATTGTTTGCACCCAGTGGATTTCGAACCTGAGACCTTGAAAGGGAGCAAACCTCAAGGCTCAAGTCTATTACCACCAGGCCAATCCCTGAGGGCTGGCCTAGATCATATGACACACCCATACCCATAGTAAAGTTCTCTTCTTTTCTGCTTTGTACCGATAGCGGGACGCCAAATTGGCTAACTCCCACTAACACAAGTACCAAATAACTCTGATGACCAAATGCCAATGTAAATCGTGAGAACTCACTCAACACCTGTGTCTATGCAAATTTGCATGTCCTCGCATATTTTTCACCAACTTCATTAACCACTAGATCATATGACACACCCTAGTAAAAGTTCCTCCCCACCACCACCCTCTTTGTATGCACCAAAAGAGGTACCAGATAACTTCATCCGTCAATGCTTAGGCTAATGGGAAGAACTCACCTTAATTCCTTTGACTATGAAAATTTGGACCTCTTCCATATATTCACTCACTTCATTGACCACAAAAAGATGTACATTCAGCTCAGCAGTTTGTACATGATTTTGTGCTTTAGGTCAAAACCCCACCTCCCAAAAAAAGATTGTCAAGACATTCATTCACATTAGTAGCCAAACAACTAAACTACAGACAGAAAAGACAGGAGGAATAGGAAAGTTGGAAACTTTACTCTTTGAACTTCTTCCTTAACCGTCTTACTATTTCTTCTCAAGAATACCTAATTCATACTCCATCTCTTACATCTTTAACATTAAAAAATTCCTTTAAAACAAATAAAAAATTAACACTTACCTAAACCCTCATTTAATGAAAGGAATTAACAAAATCTTGGAAGTTTTAAGAAGGGTACTTCAAACTTCACACATGCACAATAAAGAACATATTTTTTTCTCTTACCATATTAAAATAAAGACATTACCACCTAACACAAACCATAATCAAACTAAAATAACACTCTGAACAACACTTTCCAAAACAAGAACAGGTAAAACTATAAAAATAGCTCACCTTCATCAGCAAAAACTGCAGAAACTGCTAAAAACAGCAAGGAAAACAAAGCTTTGTTAGTTTCCATCAAACCCCACTCGAGAAAAATGGAAAAGAGTGAGAAAAATGAAGAGACTAGAGAAGAACAAAGACAAAAGATGCTAGCTTTGAACAAAGGGCAAGAAGTAAAGTATATATAGTGGTGGAAAGAAGAGAATATTGAAATGGAAAACAGAATCTCCCAGGAGTGAAAAAAAGAAGAAAACAGAGTGGGGCAAGAGTGAGGTGAAAAGGTATTTAATTTAGTAGAAAGATGGAGAGAAGAAGAAGAAGCAAGTAGACAGTAGAGTATTATGTTGTTGTTGTTTTTTTTTTTTGGCATCAATCACATGGATGTCTTGTCAGAATTTGATCCTATGGTCAAGAATTTACTATATCTTCCTCTTTTTTTTTTTCCTTCTCCAATGTTCGATATTCATATTGAAGCTCGACTATATCTGAATTTATACCGCATAGGGCCTTATTTGGGAAAAGCACTCTCTATTAAAAAAATTTCATTCTCAGGACTCAAACTTGATAACTCTGATTAAGGAAAGAGCAGTCTCATTCGTTGCACCTCATCCTTTGATGATTATTTTTCCTATCTTCCCTTTTTTGGTTTTTACAAATTACAACTAATTCTTCGTACTAGTTCCCGACTAATTTTAATTATCATGCAAAATTTATATTGGAAAGTTTCATATCGAATGAGAAAGGAAGAGAGATTTTGTTATATTGAGCGGAACAATACTTTCTTCATAAGCTAATTTGAGAGATTATAAACTCAAAATTTATTTCTTTAAATGATACAAGAGTATGATATTTTTGATTGTCTATTAATATTTAATTCTCATATTAAATAATCAATTTGCAAGATGTCTTGATATGAGATAGGGCAACAATAACAACAATAACATATCAAGTAAAATTTCACAAGTAGGGTCTGGGAAGGATAAAATATATGCACATAGAGTTAGAAAAACTGTTTTCGAAAAACCTTCATCTCAAAAACATCATCCTCCAAAACAGAAAATACTAGATAAGAAATCAAACAATTAAAATGCAAAGCGAATAATAATTTGTAAAGATAATAAAAGTAACAAAATAAATGACAAATAATAACAACACAATATATAAAGATACAACTAACATCATCTTACTCGAACTAATCGTCTAACATTTTCTAAATGGACATGGATAGAAAAAAAATTCACAAAATGATTTTTGTAGTTGAATTAAGTTTAAAATCTATTTTATTTAATTGTTCATTTAAGAGGAAAATGTTCTTTAACATATATTTTTTATTTAAGAATGAAGATATCTTGGAATTCAACATATAATCAATTCATAATTCTTTTTTTTTAACTTTCAATTGGAGTAGATAGATTCATTAATTGAATGTTCTAGTACCATTAATAATCATTTCAGAATATTGAAAATGAATTTTTGTAAGTTACTATTAGGAATATGAAATTGGCAAATCACTGTGACCTACTAGTCAATAATAAAATAAGAACTAGTCAAAATTTTAAACAAAAGCATGTGTTAAAAGAAAAAGACATAATTGGCTTACTAATTTCTAAATAAATTATTTGTGAGTATATTTTTTTCTCCCATATTTTTATAAAATAGTTAATAATATATTCAAAACGTGAAGTGTAATTTTCCATTTCATAAATTGGGTCTGGAGAGAGTAAAATGTACGCAGACTTTATTACTACCTCATAGAGATAGAAATGTTGTTTTCGAAAGACCCTCGTCTCAAAATATCAGGCCCCAAAAAACAGAAGATACTAGATATGAAAGAAAAACGACTAAAGTGAAAAACAAACGATAATATATAAATACAATAAAATTAACCACTATACTAAAAATAATTGTCCAATAATACTTGTGTGCTTTATTAAATAAAAAGATAATTTTAAGCTTAATTTTTAATTTACTCTTATTATTAAATATAATTATTTTTTTACTATATTATTTAAAAAATTGTATTTATTATATTCAAAAAATGATTTGAAAATATCATTTATTACTTCTTAATTTTTATATCAAGTCAATTACGATCATCTATTATTGAGCAGAAGGAATATCAAATATTATACGCCCTTTGTCTCATTTTATGTGTCACCCTTTCTTTTTTAATTCGTCCCAAAAAGAATGTCTCCTTACTTACCTTTAGAATTTCCTTTTTATTTGTAATGAAATGATTCTCAGCCATACAAATATCTAAGAATAATTTTAGACTATAAACATTAATTTTCTTAAAATATTATATAAAATAAGATAAAAAAAATATTATTTATCATAAATATTTTATTCACGTAACTCATCTTCAAACCAGCCATCGAAATATCCAATTGACTAGAAAACAAATTTTTTGTACATAGAAACAAACAAAAGCACTTTGTAGGTAGCCGTTACAAGCTAGTAAATTTATCATGTTTTTTTGTGTTCTTCAATGCAATTTTTTGACATGTAAATGCTCTACTACATCAGAGTATCAGACCAGAAAACAGACACAAACAGAGCAAAGTTAAAAAAAAAAAAATTGTACTTTGTAGGAAAAAAATATAAATACAGCTGGTTCCCAACGGTCATATTTTTTTAATCTTTTTAAATAAATAAATAAATAATCTGTTACGACAACTACATATGTAACTGCAAATTTTTCTCCTTTTCTCGTAGGCTGCAACTAATGTTAACTTCTTCGAGGTGTAGGGGTCACAACTTTTCATGGGGAATTTATTTCTTATATTTGATAGAAACCAATTTTGAATTTATGTTAGATTGTGTCTTATGTGTATCGAAAATACGACTTTAGATAGAAAGTTAGTAGATAGTTGAAAGTTATTTTATTACTTATGTATTTATGTAGTTGGTTTGGTGATAGTATAGAGAACCGCATGGTTTATAGTATTAGCATATTCATTATGTCTTTGATTTTTAGTACTTTTCTCGTCTCATTTTATGTGGCACCCTTTGACTTGGTATGGTGTTTAAGAAGAAAAAAAAGAAAACTTTTGAAACTTATGATTTAAAATCATTATTAGATATTCGTGTGATTAAGAATCATTTCATTAAGAGGTACAAAAATGAATAATGCAGGAATTAGTAACGCTACGATTAGTAATGCAGGGATTATTTTTTATCAAGTGTTTGGTTCATTGTTTAAGTTATTATTAAGTATTGGTTCATTGTTTAAAAGTTATGATTAAGTATTGAAGAAAGAGTTATATTACTGATGGAATTAGGATTTGAGTTTATAAGTTTTAAATTTTAGCAAAGATAATTTATTAGGTTTTGAACAAATCTTTTTGATATTTTAAGTAAATTTATGAACTCCAATATAAAGTATAGAGTTGTAGTTTCGATGTGAACCGATATGTTAACTACACAAATTAGACCTATTGGACAAAGTATTTGTTCATATTAGATCTATCATAATTTATTTATATTTAGGAAAATTTATGGAAATCCCATACTTTTTCTTTCAAATATCATTTTTTCCCAATATTTTTCAAAAACTTCTAAAATACCGACTTTTATATAAGATTCATTTTTTTTTGATACCTAACTATTATGTTTTTAATTAAATAATATATTTAGTATGGTTTTTAAATATGGAAGTATATTTAATGTCAACCAGTTTTTACATTTTTATTTTAACCTTATTTAAATCAGTTTTTTTTTTTAATTTATAGTTTTTTATTTTTATTTCAATGGCAGTTACCATTTAAATTTCAAATTTCACTTTTTACAGTTTTTGATTCACAAAACTTTTCCATTTTCTTCTACACCGCTGAAACTGTCACTCTCCATTCTCCATTCTTCATTCTCCATCTTCCTCATTCTCCATTTTATCCTCCATCTTCTTCATTATCCATCAACAATGGATTCTATTCCTTCATCGGAACTTCATATGTTTTTTGTAATGCTTCCGGTTTGTAATATACGAGCAGTATGGATGCATATCAACTACATTTTTACTCTTCAAAGCAGCAATTGCATGTTCACAAGGAATTTCATCAATTTGGAATTTCCCACAACTGCAAATTTTTCTCTCAATGCATACAATGTATCTGTGACCACCATCATACACTGAAAAAATAAATTCTGAGGAAGGAATGACCTAAAACCAAAAAAAGTAAAATCAAAAAAACATAAATTTTTTTAAGTAAATGACATATCTGATACATCAACATATTCATATTTATTAATATACTTAATGATACCTCAACATTGTAAATACTGATACTTCAATATTTTATCTACTGATATCTCTACACAGCAATGATTGATACCTCAACTTTTATAATTACTGATACCTCAACAGATTCATTATTTATTAATGTAGTTACTGATACCTCAACATTATACATACATTATTTTATGAATCTATGTCTATGTACATACCTTCATTGTTGCACACCTTGCTGTATTTTTTTTTTAAACTCGGCTGACTTTTTTTTCTTTTCACAGTTTAGTAATGGTGATGTAGTTTTGATTTTTTTAAATTCAAATTCTAACGCCAAAAACGTTTTTTAGGTATTAATTGATTGATTTGTAACTTATATCCTTAATTGAAGGGATTTTGTTAGTTGGCAGAATTTTAATTACCATTTTTAACGGTTCAGCATTAAATGTTTCAGTTTTATTTTGCAGGTATCAAAGATCTGCATATGGTATCAAATAATTATAAATATCCGGGATTTTTGGTAATTTGATAAAGATTCGGGATTATTTGAGATTTTTCCAACACAGTATGGTATCCCTAAAATTTATACATTTATTTACTCGAATTGGACCTTAGACCCAAAATATTTGTTATGATGCCTCTTCCTTTGTTCGTGTGACTAGGTGCCCTAGTTGGACCTAAGGTCCAAATTATCAATGGCCCAAACGTTGATATAAAATAAGGAAATTTTCATAAACAGCCTAGGTTTGAAACTTAATATGATCAAATAGCTATATTTTACATAATTACACAGCATAATCTCGGCTATGTGACCTGGAGTAGAAGAGAGCGGCGAGTGAGACTGAGAGAGGGAGGAGAGAGACGAATTTTATATGTATATTTGTCAAATTGTATGTATATTTTTATCAAATAATTGTATACGTGAAACTAATATACATAAGTATTTGTATATCTGGCAAGCGAGATTGAGAGAGGGAGCAGAGAGGTGAGCGATATCGAGAGGGGGAGGAGAGAGGCGAGCAAGAGAGGGCAGAGAGTGGAGAGAGGCAAATTGTATATATATATCTGTCGAATTGACTATGTGTATCTGTCAATATATTGTATATATGCATTTGATATGCATATGTAATTGTATATCTAATAAGAAATTGTAGAGAGAGCGAAAGAAGAGAGGCGAGAGAGAGAAAGAGAAGAAAGATAAAATAAGAACAAAACCTTAACTATACCAATAAAATCCTAATCATGGCAATGAATTGTATTTTTTCTCTCCAAATTATAGTTATATAATGTAAATATATATCATATGTTTGTCTAGTTACATTATTTACAATATTTAATTTTATAGGAAAAATAAATTAAAGTTTCAAACTTTGTTTATAAATGGCATCCTTTTATGCGTCTTATGCTTTTCTTATAGCACTTCACCTCAATTCTTTCTTTTTCCTCTTAATAGCAATAATTTATTTAGTAAGTAAAATATATTCTTTATTATTATACAAAAAAAAGATCATTTTATTGTATATATTCCAACACTTTATATACACAATATAGTTCAAGAGATTATTTTGTATTTTACTAATTTGTCAGATTAAATTTTGAATATCGAGAAATAAAAATAAAATTTGATTAATCTTGAATTAAAATATCGAAAAATTTCAACATCACTAATATGGGGTCCGATCAATTTTTACACTTTTGCGTATATGATAAAATCAGTCGTCGAATAAACTCTAAGACTCACACATAATTACAAATATGTCACAACACGTAATATAAAAAGGATTTTTACATAAAAAGACTGTCGAATTCATTGTTTATTTTTATGATATATAAATATTACGCACTTGTTATATATGGCTATAGACATACTATATGCTAAGTGTGTGTTTGGGACAAAACAAAAACGAATTATATCAATAGAATTTATATGTAATCTGGTAAAATGATACAAATTATCTCAGATATAATATTATATATTGAAATACATGACGTAATATTATATATATTAGATTATATATCATAATTATATTTGACGAGTGCGTTTTATGTCTAAGGTAAGGCTCTTCACCGTATTTCTTTGTTTTCCATGTTAATAGAATTAATGTAATTAGGAAGTAACACATATTCTCTATAATTATATACCAGATTAGTTCATTTTATTGTATATAATTCCAATACTTTTTAATTTATTTTCACATAAATACACATACACATGATAATTATGTATGCCAAAATTAGTTTTTAATTTTTTTTTCGATCGTGGACCAATTTATGAGAGAAATTTCATTTTCACCCCTAAAACTTAAAATTTGAAATCATATATTTTGAAATAGATTTTGAATATTGTCTTTTTTCCGGTTATGAAACAATTTGAGGCCCATGAAACTTTAAATTTGACCATATATTGTAAATCAGATTTTGAAAATTTTAATCTTTTTTAGATATGAACCAATTTTTGAGAGAAACTTCACTACTAACCACAAAATTTTAAATTTGACCATACATTTTAAACCAGATTTTAAAAATATGTTTTCAATTTTTTCCCAGCTAGAGACCACCTTTTGGTAAAAAATTTCACTTTCGCTCACAAAACTTTAAACTTTTTTACAAGACCATTCTCGTCAAGATAAATGACATATTTGACCGATTCAGCAGAATAATTACATTCGTTAACCAAACATATAAAAAATCTACTCTATTTCATATCAACAACATCATACATTTCACGTACATCTTACGATATTATACAACAAAATGCACATTTTTAACTATTATTTCGATACATAACTATACAACGTAATTTTTTGCGATACAAGTTATGTATTTGATGGATCGATCCATAACGAAAGGCCCAAAACTGCCGACCCACCAAAGCCCAACTTAGAAAAAATAGCGCCAAATGGCTATACATTTCACAAAATCCATTCTCTCTCTCTCTCCATTTTTCTCTTTGAAGCAAAATTCTCACACAAAAAACCAAAAAACTTCTGCAAAAAGGTACGATTCTTCTTCTTCTATGCTCATTCTTCTCGTGTTTTCTGTGAATTTGATGGTATAAACATACAAAACTCATATGTGCATTGGAACCCTAGAAAGCAACGATTTTTTTGTTTTTTGATTGATATAGAAAGAAGTTGCAATGGATGGTTATAGAAAAATGAATGCTGCAATCGCGAAAGCGGAGAAGGAGGAGCGGGAACGTGATGAGGTTGATCGGATGTTGTCGGGACAGCGATTGAAATCAGTGATGGCCAAGAGCAAGCGAGCTTCTTCCAGTGGCGGTTCTACTAAAGGGACTGGACAAGTGGCGAGGTGAGTTTGTTTTTTTTCAGTTTAATTAAGTTGTTATGCAGTTGAATTTTCTATTTGGGGAACAGCTTTGATGAAATACATAGGTTTTTGTAGATTTTTTTTTATGCAACAACATTGATGAAAAAGATCAGTTTTTTCTAGATGTTCTTTTTCTTCCCTTTTTTTATGCATTGAATCTGCTGTAAAGAATGCAACTTTGATGAAATATAGATAAGTTTTTGGCAGATGTTTTCTCTCTCTCTCTCTCTCTCTCTCTCTCTTTTTGCATTGAATTTGCTAGCCAGAAAGCAACATTAAAATAGTCCAAATTTGCTTGTTTGCCGAATTAGTCCAAAGTAAGAATCTCAATCATCTGGAAAAACCAAGTTGAAACTAATTTATACATATAAACAAGCATGTGGTGATGTTCTCTCTATTGACAGTATAGTGACCAAAGTTCATAGATACATCAATGTAGATTATGCATATAAATGTTTTGTTTTTGCCATGATTGCTTTGGTTGTTAAGCTTGGTGGTACCTCTTGTTGATTTCCTTCATTAGTTGGGAACATTTTAAAACTTTTTCCACATAAAGTCTTTCTGTTTAGTTCTCCTTGTTGAGTCTACCACATTGTCTAAGGGACAGGGGACTTGGTCTCTTTATATGGGAGTGGGCAATCCTCATCTGTTGACTAGCTTTTAGGGTTGAGTTTGACCCAATGTCCATATTTTTAATCATGGCATCAAAGTCGAACCCGTTCCAATTCTCTGTTTCACTGATGTTGGGCCCCCGTTAATATTGTTCACGCTCCGGTTGGTAGGCGGGGGTGTTGAGTCTCCCACATCAGCCTAGGGATTTGGGACATGATCTTTTTATATGGCTTGGACAATCCTCACCACTTGAACTAGTTTTTTGGGTTGAGTTTGACCCAATATTCATTTCTTTATCAATCCTTATAGAATTTTATGAAAAAAGTGGCATACATTTTGCATTTAACATTGGTGGTAACATGTGCAGGTCTTTAGTTGATACTGTCGTGAAAAAGGAAGATGAACGATCTGATCCACAGGTATTAAATGACAACTCCTATTGGAGCTTACCTAATAGCTTAGTTTTACTCAATCATGGTTTATGGATGTTTAGAAATCAATTATACATACTATAAGAAAAATGAAGATGTTGTGATTTCTGTAACCCATCTGAAGGATTTGTTTCTAAAAATTATGATGTTTGTTTATGTGAAATTATTGTTGTTTAACTGCTAATAACTTACTGGATATGAGAGCATGCGTTTTGGTTAAATGATTAATATTGGCAAGTCTTATCACATAAATAAATATTGCTAATGTTACCTATCTAGTATCTTTTCTTTTTTTCCCTTTTTTTTTTCCTTATCTAGTATCTTTAGCTTATGGGGCTTAACATGTTTGAGAGAGGGTCTTCCGGAAATAGCCTCTCTATCTCTTATGAGGTAGTGGTAAGGTGTGCGAACATTTTACCCTCCCCAGACCCCACTTGTGGGATTTCATTGGGTATGTTGTTGTTGTTTTTGGTGTTAATGTTGCCTATCTCTCTCCCCATATTCTCAAGTAAAAAATATGGGAGAAATAAAATGATTGATAGTAGTCATGTGTGCGCTTTCCACTCCGTCTATCGCTACTAGCGCATTCTTGCACCTCCTCTTAAGATGTCTGATATATCTCAACCTTGCTTCGCTCTCTAGTTTTCCATGGAGGCACTCACATCTTATCCCGTATAACTTTATTCTTAATCATATCTCTCTCAATATACCCATATATCCATTTGAGCATCTTCATCTCTGCTTCCGTCATCTTCTGAACATGGGCACTCTTAATTGTCTAGAACTTAGTCCCATACAAAAATATTGGTCTAACCACCAGCCTGTATAACTTACTTTTAAGTCGTGACAACACATTCTTATTTCACAGTACCCAAAGGTAAGCCTTTATTTCAACCATCCTGCTACAACACGGTGTGCGACATCATTGTCAATCACCCGGTCTTCTTGAATTATAGACCTAAGATACTTGAAGCTTTCTCTCTTGGGAATGATTAGTGTGTCGCTCTTTATTTCCACATCCGTCTCATGCATCACGTCACTATACTTATACTTTAGGTACTTTGTCTTAATCCTGCTTAACCTGAAATCTTTAGGCTCTAGGGCATCTTTCCAAATTTTCAAACCATCATTAACTCCCTAACGTGCCTTGTCAATCAATACTATGTCATCTGCGAATAATATACACTATATCACCTCTCCCATATATGTCGTGTCAATACATCTTTCACTAAGGCAAGAAGGATCTGGCTAGCTGATCCATGGTGCAATCCCATCACGACGATCAAGTTCTCTTAGTCAACCCTTGCTGTCCTAACCCAAGTTTTGGCTCCATCTTTCATGTCCTTAATAGTCCTAATTTAAGCCATTGGTATACCTCTAGACTCCAAACATCTGTAAAGGACGTCCTTAGGACTTTATTATATGCCTTTTCAAAGTCAACAAACACTACGTGTGAGTCCCTCTTCTTGTCCCTATACTGCTCCTATAATCTCATTACAAGATGAGTGGCTTCAGTAGTCAAATGTCCCGACATGAATCTAATTTGGTCTTAAGAGATAGTCACACCCCTCCTCACCCTCATCTCGACACCTCTCTTAGGCTTCCATAGTGTAGCTTAGTATCTTGATACCCCTGTAGTTATTGGATTTCTGAATATCACCTTTGTTTTTGTACAATGCCACCATAGTACTCCACCTTCATCCCTTTGGCATCTCAGTCATCCTAACTATGGCATCTTAGGGAGCAAGTGGGTGTGATTTGGTTGATGATGACACAAAATGTAATTCAAGATTATCAATGAGAAGACTACTGCATGCTTGATGAAAGGATCATCAAACATGTATGAGAAGTCATATGCTTTAAATATATTCTATTTGCTGCATTGATTGTTCAACTTGAAGATGTCAAAAGATGCATCTGTCACAGAACATGTTAATGAGTTAAATGTGATTTTAACTCTATTGAGTTCGGTTGATATATGATGATGAAGTCAGGACACTGGTTCTGCTATCATCCCTACCGGGGAGTTGGTCTGCAACAGTAACTGCAGTCAGCAGTTCATCAAGAAATACCCAACTTATATTGTATGATATAAGAGACTTGATTCTAAGTGAAGATGTTTGCCGAAGAGAATCAGTTGATTCTCAAGGATTTGCTTCAAACACCAGAAGTAGGCGGGGAAGCAGCCAAAGAAGAAAGTTATGGTTATGACAGATCAAAATCGATGAGAAGCGGACTAAGAGTTGCAATACATTACTTGTTGGAATTGCAATAAGAAAGGCCACTACAGTTGTCAATGTTGAGAACCTAGAAAGAAAAACAAAGGTCAAAACAAGTATCACAATACAGCAATATAATTGCTAAACAAGTTTTGTTCTTTGAAGCAATCTCTTGCTCCGTATCAATAATTCCAAGAGTGTTCTGGGTTGATGATGTCTGAAGCATACTGGAAATGCTGGTATTCTGAGCTGCATCAGTAGGTTCTTTCCCTAATTTTTATTTAGGCCCTCCTTGTTAATGCATTTTGGAAAAAAAAGCTCCTATGAAGGTGAAATGTTTTGCTTGTTGATGGCAAAGGAGCTTATCTTACACATGATAATCGTTAGAAAAGGGAATTAATGTATGCAGTAGGTCTTTGCTTTGTGAAAGGCAAGTAGAGGACATCAAGAGCCACTTCTTCCACTGTCAGTTTACTTCACAGGTATGGAGTTTCCCCATTTTTAGTCTCTTTGGAGGTTTGCTTGCCAATGCCAAGCCAACAAAGGAGTTATTGCACTGTTGGCATCCAAGTTTAATCATGCCAGCAGTGATATGGTGGAATTTCTGGAAAAACTAATGCAAGAGTTTTTAGAGAAAATTGGGTTCTGTAATTAGCATGAAACACATATATATCTTCGTTTTTTTTTGGGTATAACATGGCTATAGTAGATGACATGGATGCCATGATTGACTTTCTTAGCTCATTACACTTTTCGTAATCACTAGCCAGTACACTCTTGTTACTGAAATCTATATACTTATTTTTAACAATAAAAAAGGAAAAGAAAACTATGTAAATGGAGCTGAATCCATACTAGTTGCAAAATCCATGCAAGATGAATAATGAAGGATTTTGCTCTTTTTCAAACTGTATATATGTTGAAGATCTTGAAGAAATAAAGAAGAAAGAAGAGGAAATTTAAATCTCACAGATGAGAGCTTGAATGAAGAAGATGAAATGAAAGAGTTTTTGTTTTTGTCTTTAGGTGGCAGCTTCATCTGCTTTAGTAAGGTCACATGTGAGAAGCACGTGTACATAGGAAAAAAATGTTTCTATCTTTAGAGTAGACTAATAGGAATAAGACAAGTGTACAAAGTTTTTCTTTTGTCATTTGTTTTACAGCAAATCAGATATATATAATCTAGGGTTTGACAATACAATAGAGAGCAGAGAAAATTTCATCGTATTTCTATCCATATATGGCTCCATTCGATGATTTATACAATATTACCTTTCAAAAAATTGTGTTCTGAATTGATTCTTCAACCAGAAATATGTATATTAAACATGCGAATGCAAAGTTTTTATGCTTAATCGAAATATTTGTGCTCCACAGTTGTGCTAAATCTTGTTGCTACTAATCTATGCTCAGTCGCCGTTGACATGGGTTCAACTTTTAGGTACTCGGAGAATATTTTTCGTAGCTTCTTAGGCTACTAAATTTTGGGCTGGATTATTTTTGACAAGATTTATAATATGTAATGTCTTTTTTCCACTGTCATAATCATGTTTTTACGTCTTGCAATTAAGGCAGTTCTTCTTGAAGCTTTGCCATGAAAGGTGGTATGTGTTCGACCTTAGCTCAGGGAAGAGCAGGGGAACATCCCTCTTGGTTGCTGGTTCAAATCCAGCAGGTCGAATCCTATATTTGTTTCAGAACATCTTACAGTACTATGTTGGTCTGCTATGCGGTTTTCCTATGTGATTATTTGGCTCAACTAAAGTACTGCATTACTTGAACGAGAACTACATTATTAGCTTAATAGTTCTCCCTTTCTGTTTATCTCTCATGGATGTTTGGTCTGGAGAGAAGAAGCTACGAGAATTGTCTTTTTAATAGTTCAGGAAATACTTATTTACCAACATCTTTCCCCACCGAACTGCTGTTTTGTTGGACAATATTCTCCAGGAAGAGGAACTAAAGTGGAATTTAATGTCAGTTATGTTACTGGCTGTTCATATCTTATTATTTCCCTTTTTAATAAGTCAGCTGAAGAAGTTCCCAATTTCTGTATGTTGTGCAGGATAATCCTTCCAATTTTTTCAGCATACTCATGGATGACAAGATTTCTCAAAGTGCTGGAAAAAGGAACCCTGTACATGTAAAGGTTGAACCTGTGGATAACAATATGATTGAAACTACTGTGAAGAATGAAATGGGTAATTTGCCCAATTGTAGCATGATTCGGGTGAAAAGTGGAGGTGGAATTATCTATGAGTTTACTGAAGACGAACTGGATAATATGTTATTATCAGAGCGAATAAAGCTGTACTCTGAGAAAACGGCTCCTTCATTTAAGATAGGTAGAGTGGTAGAGTGCTCAAGCGAAATAGCTCCTCCTGTCTCTGATTGCACACCCATTTCAGCTGCACCAGCGAAACCACTAAAAGTTTGCCCGCCACGGAAACAAAGGAAAACTGCAACGTAAACTTTCTGTTTGCTGACTATATACTCTATATATGCATATATCAATTTGTATATGGTTACTTTTACTATTGATGGCCACCGAAACCTCAACAGACTCATGCTCACATGTGTGTGTATGTATTTACGTATACTGTACACATTTAATACATATTGTGTTCCTACAAACTGCAGAGATTCAGTTCAAGCAGCAATGGAGGAAGATGCTCCTGGACTCTTGCGGGTATTTTCCCATCAAATTGGCATGTTAAAAATTAGATGGCTAATGTATCGATCTTTGCAGGTATTAATTGAAAATGGCATAAGCGTTGATGAGATGAAGCTTTATGGGAAAAATGAGAGTAATGAGCCTATTGATGGCATGTCCTTTGAAGACAACTTCTCAGAGCTTCGAGCTGTTATATCTAAGGTATGCCATACATGTGCTCATGATCTTTCTTGTCGCTAATTGAGGAGGAAAGCTGCCTATATTCATAAGTGTCTGAATTACCTGTTTCCTGCTGAAGCATGCAATAGATTTTAGTCCCTCAATGATACGGAAAATGTTACTGATGGTTAGTTCAGGAATTAGGCCCTTCTTGAGTGTCTTAGCTGTGATATTTTTACATATCAATGACTGTCTTTTCTCAAATAATTTACTTGTCAAAATTACCATTAATGATTATCCGCCATGCTTGCTTATGATTGGCAGTTGATTGTTGATAATTGTAGGTTCAGGATATAGATTGATGTTTTTGCAATTGGAATGTTGAAATCATGGAGTTATTCAATGAGTTAATATCCTGAAGTTTAAGCTACTATTTGATTTTTGAAAATTTTGACAGTCTCCTCAGTGAGAAGCGGTGGATGCAGAAATCTGCTATCATGACGCTAAACTTGGAAGAAACTAGTTGGCAGCTAGTTGGTGAAGTGGGGCAGTTTCTGTTTGCACCAGATAAAAACGATAATTCTTGTTGTAGAATAATTGCATGAGTGAAATTATAAGTTTGAGCACGGAAAGAGGTGTGATTTTAGATAGCTAAAGCGATAGACATAGAGATAGAAACAATGCATTTTGATATCTTTTAATGTGAAACAGCGATTTCAAGCTGTAAACCTTTTATTTTCGTTTTTGAACTGAAGCAATTCGTGTCAATTGGCAAAGTTGCGGAAGCGATCATCAAGCCTTGATGGCTTGAAATATTTGGCATCTTTAGAATCCTGAAACGGAAGAGAAAATAAGAGAGAACTCAGCTTAATTATTCCCTTAGGCCATTGGGGTTTAAATATCGAGTTTACATGTCCAAAAAAGGAAAGGAAATCTATGCAAATCAATACCTAATTACAATTGGAGTAAATTAGGTATCTACTATATACCCTCAAGCTGGTGCATACAAATTATATGTACCAAGCTTGCTACATATAATCTTGTTCGAGGACTGGCTAGGGACTTGGTGAGTATATCTGCAAGCTGATCACTTGACCGACAAACCTTGTGACGATGTCTCCTGAGAGGCTGAGAGTACCTTCTATATAAATAATGACAATCAATCTTTGATGTGCTTGGTCCTCATTTGGAACACTAGATACGATGCAATGCGAAGTGCAGCTTCACTATCGCCCATAAGTTCCATTTCTTTAATCTCTCTAAATTTCAACTCCTTCAATAGTTGTTTGATCCATATGAGTTCACATGCCGCAACTGCTATAGTCCAATCTTCTGCTTCTGCACTAGATTTGGCAACCACATTTTGTTTCTTACTTTTTCAGGACACCAAATTTCCCCCAACTAGAACATGGTATCCAGAAGTCGATTGTCTAACAGAGGGTGACCCTATCCAGTCGGCGAAGCAGTGACTGCCTTGTCGGGAAGTGGTCAGAAAATGGTGTAGCAGGTATAGATTTGCTCGGAACCACAACGGGACCCTGCTAGAAAAGGCTGATCACCAGAAGTGGGAAAAGCTAGCAGTCGCCTGAAAAATCAGATATGATTGTGAGGAAGTGGTTGGAATCAGATGGAAATTGGATCAGTAGTATCATCAGGTGGCAGGAAGAGTGCTCTAAGCTGACACATGGGTAGTTCTTGCCGGACTGTCAGTGCGTGGATGATATATTCAGAGTGACGCTGGTTGGGTTTGGTTGCTGAGGTCTTCCGCTTCTCGTGGTACAAGACCTAAAAAAGTAGAAATCTGTTTTGACAGCCAAGAAAAAGCGCTGGTAAAGTTCTCCGAGTTCGAAATTTTTCTTCCTATGTTGTTGGCCTTAACCAAACTCTCATACCATGTGTAATGGAAGAGAAAATAAGAGAGAACTCAGCTTAATTATTCCCCCAAGCTAATTGGGGTTTAAATAACTAAGTTGCCATGTCCTTAAGAGTCGAGAGTGTTGATTTGTGAATGATGAGATCTAATTTTATAAGATCAAAATTTGATATGTTATTAATTGTTTTAGGAAATTAGATCAAATAAAATAATCCCTTGTTTCTCAATCACCTAGAATCAAGGGATCAAATTGCTAGTTTGTGTTTCTCTGCTATAATATCTCTATAGATGAATAAGCCTGTGCTATTTTGGTACCAAAACTTATATGGTATCACAGCAGCTTTATTCTTCTGTTATTTAAGACTACAACATTTGTGGCTACATCACCTAGCGGTACCGATAGAAGCTGAGAGTTCCAGTAACAAAGTTCCGACCAAGACAACAATGATTTAAGGCGTGGATTCTCATTTGTCTTTTCAACTCAATTCTCACAAGCTGAATGGCAAGAATTATTTTGGAATTGGCGCAATCTGTCCTTTTGGCAATTGATGGTTGAGGAGAACTTAGTCACCTAGATGGAGAACGAGAAAGCCTGAACTACGAGACCAAAAAATGAACGCTTGGAGATCAGAAAACTCGACGGATACAGGAATCATTTGGCAACTAAACTCCATGAAACCTGCCTTAGGTAAACCATATTTGGTTCCTCCCTCTGCTTGGGATGTTTGGCAGGTTGTTAGAGAGACTTACTCTGATGCAGAAAATGCCTCTCAGATTTTTGAGTTGACAATTAAATTCTGGAAAGCTAGGAAAGAGGAGAGGTGTTGCTATTTACTATAATGAGATGGTTTTCCTATGGCAAGAATTGGATGAATGCTATAATGATGAATGAGAGTGTCCTAAGGATAGCATAAAAGCAATGAGAAAAGGATTAAAATGAGATTTACTCGGTTGTGTAAAAAAAAAACAAGGGTACACTCAAGGGAAAGCAAATCATACCATGTTCATTCGACATTCTCTTGAGGGAAAGACAACTATTCGAATAGTGTATGTCGATGATATCATACTTATAGGAGATGACTTGCCAGAAATGAAGAATTTGAGAAAATAGTTGGCCTCAGTATTCCAGATCAAAGATTTGGGCCTTGAACTATTTTCTTGGCATAGAAGTAGCTAGATCAAATTATTATGCTGTCACAAAGGAAGTATGTGCCAGATCTTCTTAAAGAGATAGGGATGAGTGGTTGTCGTCCATTTGAAACACCTATTGATCCGAATATAAAATATGAAAATAAGAAGGAAATTCAGTTGACCAAAGTCAATATGAGAGACTAGTGGGGAAGTTAATCTACTTGTCACACACTAGGGCTGATATGGGTTTTGTTGTAAGCTTAATTGGTCAATTTATGCACTCTCCGCAGGAAGAGCACCAAGAAGTGTTCTTACATGATTCTAAGATGTCTGAAAAATTCACCGAGGAAAGGACTATTTTCAAAAAAAATAATCATCATGGGGGGCTAGGTGCATTGAAAGCTTTACAGATGGGCAGATTCTACTACTAACGGAAGGTCAATGTCTGGAATCAAAATCGACATTAAGTGACAAAATTTATGGATATTAAGAGCAGACATGTTATGAATATCTCTCACCATATTTGACGGAAATTTAAATAGTTATGAATGTTGGAAGGAAATGGAAATTAGATAAAAGGAAAAAGATTTAAGGGAATAAGATGTAAAATAAGACTGAATGCCAGAAGGATATACTTTGATCTACTAAAGCAATATAAAGATTCGGCTGAATGCAAAGTAGGAAGAATTTGTTTGTCTGTCGATCATACTCACATTATATTAAGATAATCTTTTGTGTTGAGAGAAAGTAATATTGAACTTATAGAAATAATTACCAAACTATTGAGAGACCATATGAGTCGAGTTAACGTAACCGTTGCAATAACCGAAACAGCTCCCAAGCTAAATTACCACAACAATCTCTCTCTCCATTGGTCACAACACTTTGTAGAAAACTAAATCTTCATCTCGATGAAAACAATGCCCCCGTCAAAATTTGGCGTAAATACCAAAATTAATCATCTAAGGCAAGAGAAAGGGAAGCTCTTTCATAAACTTATTTCAAGTTCAAGATTCAACAACAATGTCTATATGATTAATTATAAATACGTAACGCTATATCTTCATAGAATAAGTGAGGAAAACTAACCCCGTCAATTGAAGTAATCAATTGTGAAAAAAGTTTATATTAATTCATTAATAAAGGATGTCATATAGTCAAGAAACTTACTGTTCGAATTTCAAATGGCAAACGAAATAGCTCGTTTCCTAAGCTAAAGATGGCAAGTTTCAATGTGAAATCAGCCTACAAGTTAATGGACACTTCAACCAAAATCAAGGAGTTGTGGCTCTGGAAGATGATTTGGAAAGCGGAGATACCACATTAGGTGGCTTTTTTCACATGGCTTGTTGCAAGACAATTTGTTCTGACTCAAGGACAACTTAATGAAAAAAGGAAGATAGATATGCTTCAATTTTTTTCTGAATCTGAGACAAAGACAATAAACCATCTCTTTCTGCATTATAAAGTGATTGAGAAACTATGGATGTATTTCATTAACCTGAGAGGTATTACATGGACCATGCCTAGAAATACTGCAGAAGTACTAATATGTTGGAATAGAGATGGAAATCAATTAGGACACAAGGATAGATGGAAGATTGTCTTGTGCATCTGGTCGACAATAGAGGGAGAGAAATCAGAGATACTTTGAGAACAAGAGCATCCCTTTCCAGAGCATTATCATGAACATTTTAGGAACCCTTTACTTTTGGTGTAACCGTGCTGTACCTAAGGATCCGGGGGATATCACCTTTTTCTTAGTTTATGTGGGAGATAGGTGTTTAGTTTCTTTTTGACAAACCCTATATACTTTTGATGTAACTACTACTGGAGTACACCATTGCTGTACTTTTATGTCTATAATACCAGTTAACTTTCCCCCCCAAAAAATTGATACATATTTTGTCCTTCCGGTAGAGCCAAACTAAATCTTTCAATTCTATACAAAGATATCTTCAGGTGAGGGATATTAGAAGTTAGGGTAAATACATCGACGACCCCCTTATCATGTCAAAAGAATTCATTTAAACACTTTATCTAAAGATATTACTAATGAACACGGGAATACTATTGAAAGTGTATGAAGCCAATAAGTGACAATCTCCCACACACATAAAGCATGTGATTCTCGCACACCAAAGCAACAAATTAATAAATGGCACATGGACAATAACATTTAAAAGAAGAAACTCTTTTTCAAGCAATTTTTCCCCTCACCCATAACACCCGTGTTCTTCTTTTCGTAGCTTCCGCCACAAGTCCGCAACCATTTCCATCCTTCAACACTTCTGTTTTTCCTTCTTTATTTCACCACCGCGACAACCACCACCATCCTCTACGATCTCTGTCCATCTCAATTTCTCTTCCACTATTATCCTCCATCATAGACAACAAACTCAACCCTTCATGAACCACACCATTATGTATTGTGATTTCAGTTGCCAAAATTAAAATGAAGTCTCAAAATATTCTCATAATCAGTTCCCAAATGCTTTGAGTTTTTGAAATTCCGACTTCCAGACCAAAATCAATTTTGTGCAAATTTTTTGATAATGTATGAAACATTCTCAAATCTATTCTATCCATTCGAGAAACGCTCATGGATTAAAGCAAAAGGAAAAAAATCCATAACCCTTCGGTAGGTATATATTAGTTAACTTTAACTTTTTAGTATTTTGAGATTAATTGTTAACAAGCTTCTTATGATTTTAATTCTTTAGGAAACTCACGACATTTACACTTCCATCATGAAACTAAGAAATATAATTAAAAGATGAAATTTCCTGTTCCTTGGCCAATAAAATCCTACCACGCATCCTTCACCGCCGTTAGGCCACCTGGGACTCTTGGCGGGCTCGTTACGAATCCACTCGTATGATTTTTCGAGAAGGTTGCACCAAATCCCTCGGCAGTGCTAGATTCCATGGGCTAAAACCTATGAAAAACTGTCAAAATCGCATGTTACCTGTTCCTTGTCCAATAAATTCCTACCAGGCGTCCTCTGGCGCCGGCGGGCTACCTAGGACTTTTGGCGGGTTCGTTATGGATTCACTCGTATGATTTTTTTGGAAAGTTGTATCAGAGCCTCTGGCAACGCCAGATTTCGTGGACTAACACCCACGAAAAAACTGCCGAAATCGCCTGTTTCCTGTTCCTTAGCCCATAAAATCCTACCAGGCATCCTCAGGTGTCGTCGGGCCACCTAGGACTCTTGGCAGGCTCAATATGGACCACCTCGTATGATTTTTCAGTAAAGTTGCATCGGAGCCCCCGATAGCGCTAGATTCCGTGGGCTAACACCCACGAAAAACTGCCGAAACCGCCTGTTTCCAATTCCTTGGCCCATAAAATCCTACCTGGTGTCCCCCGCCACCACCAGGCCACCTAGGACTCTTGGCGAGC
Organism: Solanum rostratum; assembly: GCA_029948455.1. Taxonomy (NCBI): domain Eukaryota; kingdom Viridiplantae; phylum Streptophyta; class Magnoliopsida; order Solanales; family Solanaceae; genus Solanum; species Solanum rostratum. The sequence goes on along the minus strand of CM057053.1, from coordinate 1,253,190 downwards.
TCGTTATGGACCGATTTTTCAAGAACATTGCGCCGAAGTTCCCGTCAGGGCCAGATCCCGTGTTAACCCATTCAACAAACCTCAATCCTGCTATTGATAGACCTTTTTGGATGTGGTTTATATATCAGACAAAATCAAAACTATTGTGCACATGATAACAATATGTAAAATAACCAGAGATTTTCAGCCTATACAAAAAGATTGACGAAAGAATTATAATTAATCTTTAAAGCATACGTACCAAAATATGCTAAAGGTAGAGCAGAGAAGCTTCATCTCTATCCTTGCTTTGGCTCTTTGCTCCTTTTGCATAGATAATAAACCAGAATAATTCTCTACAACGATTGATATCTTCTTCTCGGTTTATTTATGAAACTAATTTTTTTCCATTTTGTATGATCATGGGTCCGTCTCGTCGGATTACCAAATTTTGCAACTCGAACTCACTCTTTTGAAGGACCAATTTTCTGCTAATGCCGGAAGTCTAAATAGTAGGCCTACTTCTCCAGTCTAAATAGTAGGCCTACTTCTCCTACCTTTGAAACCATGTCAATTGTAGGAACAACTATAACGTTATAAGGATTGAGGGAACTACATTATCTTTTTTTGTAAGAGTAATGATTGTATATCAAGTCGTGACTTTTGGTCTTTTGTATATTTAGTTGAAAGGGAAATTTTAAGGACAAACAACAACAAGAACATACCCAGTGGAATCCCACAAGTGGGGTCTGGGGAAGGTAGAATGTACACAGACCTTACCACTACCTCATAGAAGTAGAGAGATTGTTTTTTGGGAAAAAGGTAAAGAAAAACTACAAATAAGATAAATTATATTCTAAGTCTTAGAGAGTGCCACATCTGCGACCCTATGTCCTTAGTAGTTTCTATGTGTGTGCTTTGCATGTAGATCTTCGGTTAATTGTTTATGAAGAAGAAATAGATTACATTTATTAAAGTTTATATATAGGAATTCGTTTTACAATAATGATAAAGTTTTACACCGGATATTTGTACTAAATCAATTTAACTACCATTATAGGAAGCCACAAGGTATGATGATCACAGATACGCTACAACATCTAATATGAATTAATTGTTGGTCATAAACATGATAATAGCAAGTATATATGATTAAATAGTACGTGTTAATTTAATATCCACAGATTTTATATTTATAGATTTCTCAAATAGTGAGCTACCCTAAATTAGTTTATTTTATTAAGTTTTGTTTCTCATTTTAACTCAATTGAATAATATTGGAAGAAAATGGTAAAGAAATTAATTAAATTTTTAAAAAGTGTTTATATCAATAAGGTAAGTTGATATAGAAGTGCATGTTTATTTTAATGTTTTTCCATTAGATTGAATAAGGTTCGGCTATTTGATTAATTAGTTTGGGACATGATGTGAAAAGCGATGTTGAGATGGTCCGGACATGTGACGAGGAGATGTACGGATACCTCAATGCAGAGGTGTGAGAGGTTAGCTATGGATGGATTCATGAGATGTAGAGGTAGACTGAAGAAGTATCGAGGAGAAGTGATTAGGCAAGACATGATGCAGTTGCAGTTTATCGAGGATATGTCCTTAGATAGGAAGATGCGGACACGGATAGGGTAGAATGGTAGTAGGTAGGAATGTGTCGATACTAGTAGGTAGGTGAGTATTGTCTTTGGTGTCCATTCTAGAAGTTGTAGTATTACTCTTGTTTCTTGTTTTTTGATTTTTGGTATTAGTTTGATTATAGTTGTAGTATTGTTTTGCTACTATTTGTTGTTTTGTATTGTTTGGTGTTTCTTTTATTTCCATCACTTTTTCTGGACTTTTTTTATTTTGAGCAAGGGTCTATTAGAAACAACCGAGCTTCCTTTGAGGTAGAGGTAAGGTCTAGGTACATTCTACCCTCTCATGCTAGACTTTGTGGGACTAAATTGGGTTTGTTGTTCATTGTTGTAGTTTGGGAATTAAAATTTAGAAGTAGAATTTGTTTAGACTTTATTTTCAATGAGAATTTTTTGTTATTCACCAAATTAGTCATCAGTAGAAATAGGTAGCATTAGCCTAAAATGGTATAAAAGTTGATCAATATTTTAAAGTGATTTTGGTCGTTCAACATTATTATTTGTGCTTTTATAATAATAATCGCAATCATAATAATAATAATAATGCATATCTTAATTTTCTGGTTATATCTTTTTATCATAATAATAATAATAATGCATATCTTAATTTTCTGGTTATATCTTTTTAGGCTGGGTACTGATCGATTGATTTGATGTCATGTGTTGTGTTTACTTGTTGTTTAGCTTTTCTCCTCCCAACGGCAGTCATTGTTAAAGCTAGCTCCACTACAGTCTACAAAAGGTGAAAAAGCTAGCTATTGTTTAGCTTGTCTGTTTTCCCTCATTGAGCAGGTATAGACATTAATTTGGTGCAAACTCTAGTTGTCTATACTCATTTTAATATTTCTTTGCATCACCGTTATCTCATATATGTTGCCCTTTTTCTTTTCCAAATTGCACTTTAGGCACGATATCTACAGTTCCGGAAGTGGCCTGTTGAATGGGGCTGGTGCCGAGATCTCCAGTCATTTATTTTTGTCTTTGAAAGGCATAACAGGTCGGTTGTTGGCTGCCACGTTGTGATTCTAGAGTTCTTGTAGTGTTTCAGGATCCATCGAGATTTATACTTACATACATACAGGATTGTGCTGGAGCGTCCTGAATATGGCTATGCAACATACTTCTTTGAACTGGTGGATTCCTCCCCCATTGATTGGCAAATCAGGCGGTTGGTAATTGCTATGAAGCTTACTAGCTATAGCAGACTCACCCTAATCGAGAATAGAAAACTGATGGTATTTCCCTTAGTTGAAGTGTTAGTTTTTCTTATGATGTTCCCATTTTCATGTTGTTTATGCGGATTTGACCAAGTTTGTAGTGGCCCTTTTTCCTCTGGGGAAGGGAAAATCTAGTTTTCAACTTTCTTTTGCTTGAAGTGAGAAAAAGTTGCTTTGGATAGAAAGATTCATGGGTCAAACCGAAAGGAGCTCTTTTTTACCCCGTAATGGTCCCTTGTTCTTTTCCTTTCTTTTTTCTTATATGAGTTTTAATATGACATCCTGGTCCACGTCCCTTCATCTACACCCCCTTTTGGTTGAGCTGTTAGGTGGTTGGGGGCACAGATGATTGTTGGACTTGCTCCTGAACAAATTTTTCATTTCCGCTATCATGATTGGGATTTGGTTACAAGATAAAATAGTCTGTCTGTTTTAGCTGTAACCATTAAATGTTGGTCATCAACTTTTCCATTCTGAAACTGTTGAGAACTGGAATAAATAAATAATTATATGTGCTCAATCTCTTAACAATTTAAGCTTTTAGATGAGGCATTTCAATATGGTATTAGAGTAGACAAAAGGTTACTGCCACCATTAACAAATATTTCCACGTCCTCGGCATATGAAAAGAAACAGACTTGTGATGGAGCGTGTTTCAAACCTAAAATAATAAACATAGGTGTTTTATCTCTAATGGCTTGAGCTTTTAGATGAGGTGGTCACAGTCAACATGAACATTTCCATACTTCCATGTTCTAAACCAAAACGGCCATAAACATCTACTTACCCCAAAAGAAGAGAGAGGAAAGGGGGGGGGGGGGTGTTATGTTTGATATTGTCAAGCTACGAAATTTTTAACCTGTAATAAGAAGATCTAGCATCTTGGTGGAACTCTTTAAAAACATCATCTTAGTGGAAGCGTTGGTTATAGGATCGTCAAGGGCTAAATCTGTGTGGTAAAAGTAGAGGCCTTGATAGGAAGAGGAAGTAGGTCTGTGGATAATTATGGCTTTGTTAGAACCTTTAACAGTCCTAGAACATATTGAGGAAGTAGGATTTGTCTGGGGTAGAAAGAGACGTGTTGGTGGAGGTGCAGTTATATGAATATTTTACCTATGATGGTGTGGAATATGCTCTATACGACTGTGTATACATGCACAAGAAAGGTGAACTTCCTTACATTGGTATGATCATGAAGATATCGGCAACTCCAGACAAATCTGGGATGATAAAGATTCACTGGTTTTCCCCGGCCATCAGAGATCTTGTATCACCTGAAGATGTAAAGGTAGCTGAGAATGAAATATTTCTTGCCTCTGGTGAAGGCACTGTTTGGCTAATGTTAATCCTTTGGTGAGCATCATAAAGCTGCTTTATCTCATTGCATTTTCATTGTCTGCTTTCACTAGGAAGTAACTATGTAGAATTACTCAAAATATATTGTTTTCTGTATAGCAGAAACTATCTCTCGACCAACAATTTAGTTAGAGGAGTTAGATTTTTGTCCACATTTGATCAATACATATCTATTTATGTCCACCTCATCAATGTTACTAAAACTCCCTTAGCTCTTGTGCAGACCCTTCTGCTTGTTTCTACTTGATTTCAGTTAATCTTCAATCGATGATGGGCTTCATATTGAGGGGATAAGACAACTAATTAACTTGAAACAGATGTTATTATTTGTTGAAGTTTGATAATGATGAGTATTTAAACCAGATGCTACTTTCTAACTTACATAGTGGTCAATGTAGTGGAAGATGAACAATTAAGAAGGAAGACTCAGCTGATTTATTACTAGCTGATGATCCTGTAACAATAAGTTCTCTGTGAAGTTTGTCTAAAATGAGAGTTAGAAGAAGCTAGCAGATTGATCTCTCTTATATTTCTGCTCAATGACAATTATGTCTTTCATTGCCTGTCTGCCTTCTCACGAAATTTATCCTCTTCATTGATTGGAGAAAGGATCAACCTTCGGGCTCCCTCTTTCTAATGATTTTTTGCTTAGGGTGACCTAAGAAAAAGGAGGAATGGGAATGATAAAGGGGGGGATGTTGCTCTGAATAGGTGAGGCGATTTTGGAAGTGAAATGTAGGATGAAATGAGTAAATTTTTTAGAAACAAGTTCCATCTTTTGCATGTTATAGTGCAAAGCATCAATTGCAACCGAGTTGCCTAATCGTGATGGGAAGTAATTGATGGAAGTATAGGAGTAAAAGAAATGAATGGAAGGAAAATGGAAGGGAGAAACAGAAATTTAGAAACCTAAGTCAGGGAGGGGTGTAACTAGGTTTGGAAACAAAGACAAGAATTCAGTTATATTCTTCTCTGTTATGGGATCTTCCAGCAGCTTTTTCTTTTCACCATAAGGGTGTAGAAGGTTTCATTAAGCACCTGTAACAACAATAACAACATACTGAGTGAAATCTCACAACTGGGGTATGCAGACGTTACCTCTACCTCCTAGATCATTAAGCACCTATGCTTGCTAAAATACACATAATGAACACCTCTCCAAATGAGCATGGACATCAGTTGTGCTGACATGGACAACAAATCAGGTGTTGTACGATTTCATCTTCTACTCTTCAGATTCTTTTTGACTTTCATTGATTGTGGACGGACAAGATAAGGGAAGCGAGGTTGAAATGGTTCTTAAATATGAAGAGGAGCTGCCAAGTCGGGGGATATGAGATGTTGGCTATGGTGGGTCTAAGGAGAGGTAGGGGTAGGCCGAAGAAGTATTTGAGAGAGGTGATTAGACAAGACCTGAAACACCTGCTCATTTGGAGGATACGAAGGTCGAAGATTAGAAAAGAAGGTTAGTAGGTAGTCGCGTTTTCTAGTTTCCCTTGTCAATGGTATTGGTATTCTCTTCACTTATTTTCTTATACTTCAATTGCATTATTATTTGTTTCCTTTGCTTCAGTTATCGTATTATTTATTGGTGCTACTAGTATTCTGAACTGTATTCTCTTTTCCTTCTTGTTCCACCATGATTTACTTGAGCTGAGGTTTTTTTGGAAACAAACCTCTCTACCCTTGTAAGGTAGGGGTTAGGTTGTACATACCACCCTGCTTGTGGGATTTCACTGGATTTGTTGTTTCTTTTATAGGAAGATTTGTATGAAAGTTTTATCTGACAAATTTTACTCCTAAACTAAAGTGTCATGCTCTCCCTAGTTTATGGTAAAACATATTATCCAGTTGATCGGAAGCAAGCTGAAGAGTGATCATGATTTTTTTCTTGGAATTGAGGTGTAGTGGTTGCTATTGTATGTATTGTACGTGTAAGAAGCCCGTTGGCGATTATAAATTTGTATCAGTATTTTATCTATAAGGGCATATGAAGCAAATATGAAAAACTTTTGGCTTTCCATATCCTGCTCATTTTAGGAGATCAAACTTGCTTGACTTGGACATTGTTTTTAAGAGCATATGCTGCTAAATTGACTGAAAGCTGTCATCTATTGAGGAAACACATGAACAGGTTGCTTTAACAGGAAATTTCTGCAATGTTTAAGTTAATCTCTTTTCTTGTTTCTGTACCCTGATTCCTACGTTCCTATGCTCTGGCCCATCTTATGATCCTTTTGGAATGTTCAAATCTCAGTAAAGACATGTCTTAATCATTGTGGAAGTGTTTATGTACATTACTATGAGTGTTTTTCTATAAAAAGATGTTCACAATACAAGTGGAAATGTCCTCAAATGGTCTCTCGGCATCCTAAATTATTCATTTACCTTACCAACCTGTTTTCTGCTTACAACATCAAACGTTATATCTTTGAAAACTTTTTCATGCTTCCATTGTCTCCACACAGGTAGGAAAGGATCTTAGTGAAGGAGAAGCAAAGGTATTAACGTCATATGGTTGGATACCTAACACTGGCCTGGGAACGATGCTCAAGTATTGTGATAGAGTTATTCATGACAGAAAATCAGAGAAAGATGGCTCTGAGTGGAAGTCAAAAATTGAGAAGTTGCTTGTGGCTGGATATAGTGGTGGTTCCATAGTTGAAAATCCTGTGGACCACAATGTTGCTCAGGATTTCCCTGAAATCAAGTTAGAACTAGAGTAAAACCTAGCTTCACTTGGCTAAAATCTTGTAAATGCCCATCCTTTGTAAACTAGCCTAAAATGCTTTTCTGTACAGCTTTATCCTTTAGGCAGGCTGTCTAGACTTAGTTTCTGTTATAAAAAGGAGGCAAATTCCATATTTTAGTTATACATGATAGTTTTTGCTGGGCATATTGAGGCTAAGCACTTCTTTGCAGTTAGCCAAATGTGAATTATGAGATTGCCTTTGGTTGTTATCTGTGGTTTTTTTGTACTTCAATTATCATTTAATGTTGTTATGATAACTGTTTAGGATGATTTGTTAGGTTGTCCATAACATTTGCATGATTTCTTCTTTTCGTGATTTCTTTCTCTATACTATGTTGGAATGTTTTTCCCTTGAGCTAAGGGTCTATCGGGAACCATCTCCACCACCATGGTAGAAGCAAGGTTTGTGTACACTTAATCTTCCCCAAACCTCATTTTGTTGGATTACATTGGGTGTGGTGTTGTTGAAACTGCCTTTGGTTTTAAAACTGAAATACTATTTCAAAATGATTGTCGTATTCTATTTAGTATTTTCTTTGATAAATTGGCTCATGGAAGCAGGTTTCGTGGTGTAGTTGGTTATCACGTCAGTCTAACACACTGAAGGTCCCCGGTTCGAGTCCGGGCGAAGCCATTTCTCTTCTCGAGCTGAGAGTCTATCATAAACCACCTCTGTTTTTGCCAAAGGTAGGGGTAAAGATGTATGTACATCTTCCTTTTCAGATTCTACTTGTGATTATATTGAGTATGTTGTTATTGAGTTGAGGGATCTATCAAAAACAACCTCTCTATATTCACAAGATAGGAGTATGTATATATCACCCTCTCCACGCTCAACTTATGTAATTATATCGGGTTATGTTGTTGATATTGGTTTGTGGTTGTGCTAACCCAATAAAAAGTGTTTTACATAGATACATTTTTTGAAAAACTTCTTAAAATGCTTTCATAACATTGAACTGCTATTACAAATAGGCTTAAGTTATGTTCATTGTTCTTACTCTTGTTAGACCTTACTTATGTATTGGATTTATCGTTATTGTGACACCAGTTTTATATAGACTTTACATCCATAAATCACTACAGTGCATTTCATAATAAGTTATCATATGATACATTTTTTTCATTGAACCTAATTATCGAATCTTTTGTCTTTGGGTTGAATTTCCTTGTATATGACTACTTTTACATGTATCAGAAAACCTTGTTTTATTGTGTGTAAACTGATTTTTTTATTAAATTATTTTGAATAATAATAACAATAATAATTACGTCTTAATTTCAAATAAGTTGGATTAATATGAATTCTCAAATGATCATAAGTTTATATAGAATGAGGATGGATTCATAGTATATTTGACCATCTTTATGTAAATAATTCAAATGATATACATATTTTCATTCCTGGGCACAAGTTTTGCCTTCGGCCCAAAGTCTGAGTTGGGCTTTTATCAAAACAGTTTAGACAAATAGCCAATTTTAGATCTTGTAATTGCAAAAATAGCCACATTGTGAGACGTTGAATAATAATTATATTTTAAGATGGAAATAAAATTTGGATAAAAATATCCCACGCTTAACAAACGCAGAGACCATCTTTTCCATTTTTTTCGAGTTTCGCGATATTATCATGAAATTTTCACATACTAAAAGGTTTAAATACGAGCATCTTTTCATAAGCTCCAACTTGTTTTTTTTCATATAAGTTGTTAATTATCATTTACGATTTTTTTTTAAATATTTTTTTTGGTCAAGTTACCCATTTGAACCAAGCTTCATTGGAGGCAGAGCTAGTAAATTTTTTAATATAAATATAAAATTTAAACTAAAATTTTTAGATTCGTCACACTCGCATGTCAGCTTGTAGCTTTACTCCTGGTGAATATAACACTCTATTCTAATATAAAATTTTACGATGCAAATTTAAATTAATCAAGAGGCAAAACAAATTCTTTTGATTAGACGTGTTATATTTTTTGAAAATTAAAGAAAAGCTTTAATATAATAAAAATTGCGACATGCATAGGTCACTTACATGTCTTACATAGTTTCCTTTTATTCTTTTTCATTATTCTTCATATATATATATATATAATAGACAAAGAAACTAAACAAAAAGTTTGTTCTTAGTTTTTTATTAGTATTATAAAATTTAGAAATATGGGGGACAAATCATATTCATGAGAACTTTCTTGAATCAACTTGTTTGAATTTTTTGGATCAAAAGATGATGTAAAAGACTATGTTTTTTTTCAAAGTGGTATTCAATGAGATGAATCCTAGGTGCACCACCTTAAAGTAACTAACAAAATAAACTCCCTTTTTAGTTGTTGGAACTAATGGAGTTGATATATTGAAAAAAGTGTCAATTTCTTACATTTACTCTTTCAATGATGATGACACCTGTTTTTTTTTTTGTTAAAATAAAATTTTAGTCTCTGATTCAGTTTATACACACCTCAGTTAATTTTTTTGAGATATCTATTAACTTCCACCAACATAATTAGTATCGCGTAACTCTTTCCACTAAGGCTTGGATGGATGGAAAAACATCACCCACCATTTTAGTGTTGCATCAGCTGGAATTTAAACATGAAGCCTTATGATTCTCAACTCACTTTATTGTCCATTAGATCATGCCCTTAGTGCTTAAAAATTGTATTTTTAGGGATCATTGATGCGATTAATTCGAATTATGCTGAAAAAGTAAGAGGGGAGAGATCTCGATCATTTATTCCATCAAATCAGGGATGAAGTTAGTTTATAAGTTACATATACATGTGAATCTAATAACTTTTATCATTTTATACATGTATCAAAAAATCCACTAAATAATTATAAATAAAATCATTGTGAATTCGATTATTATTATATACTATTGAATTGAGGTCATTTTAAAATTCAAAAACTTTAAACCTTGAATACGTCTTAATGCTGGTACTTTTATCTAAAAATAGTACTCCTTAATAAATACATAAATAAATAAAATACAACTTAAATTGAACAATATGTGAAGGAAGGTAATGCAATGTAAGAATGGCCACTTAAATCTACAATTCATAACAAATCCAAGGTTATAATCCTACCAAACTCCACAAAAAGTGCATCAAAACCCCAAAAGCAATGTGTTGAAAATTGATTGAGACAAGTAAACAATTTATCCAATCAAAATTGATGGTCCTAAAGACTAATAATGAAAATGGAAGGTGTATGTGTCTTGTAATTACCAATCAATGATCCATTAAAAATATAACACAAAAAGAAAAATCATGAATATTCAATGTGTACCTATTCCCCATTTCACTTATAAGGTCCCAAAATCCCATAATGGTTAGTACACTTTTGGCACCAAATGTGAAAGAACAATGTAGAAACATGTAGTGTGGTATCATAGGATAAGACTTCACATAAAATATTAAAGAAGCATAAATTTAACTTATATATACAGATAGTATAAAAAATATTATGTATTTAATATGTTAATAGTGAGTTATTTATTAGACTTTAAGTTATCAAATTTAAATTACAAGAGACAATGATCTCATAGTATAAAAAATGATATATTCTGTTATCGATAAACGAAAGTTAAATTCGAAAAAACATAAATATGAATAAATAATTTTATCTATACCCCACCACCCCCACATCAACTAATGAAAAGAAGACAACAACATCTCAATATCATCATGCTACTACAAGAAATTATAAAGTTACAAAATTATAAAATATGATAAATAAGAGTATAATAGTAGATATTTGGATACACTATATATATTATTTTTATTGTTTCCTCTAACTTATTGGTGATGATGTGTTGGCAAACTAGTGTTCTTACAAATATACTCAAATAGTGAGACCAATATATATGTTCCACTCTTTTTGGGGTCCCTTTAAATGGCTTCAAATTAAAAAATAATAATCAAAAGTCTTTTAGACCAATCTTTAAACCGTGTAAATATGGATGTGATTGATCATAAAGTGGACCAAAAGAGTGTGCTTATAGTGCCTAAATAATGAAAGAAAATCAAGAAATAAAATGAAAAAGACAGCTCGATGCATAAATTATTAATTATTATAAAAAAAATTAATAGTGAGTTAGCGATAATATGAATTTTTTTGTTATTTACGAATTATTTAGTGACAAATTAGCATTGAGTTTCATAAAATTTTTCATTGTTATATATGAATGTAAGATTTATAAAGGTCGAACAGTATTGAATCTATATGTTATACACAATCTGGTCTTGCGGAAATGATATACACAACAACTCATATTATTATGCAAGTGCCCGTTATGTAAGACGGAAATGAGAAACTTTAGGCATAGAATTTCAATATATATGTGAGTGTGTATATATACATGATTAAGAAAACAAGCAGATCAATGCACAAAATCATATCATGTAATGTATAAAAATTTTAAAAAGGATCGAACTATTATAAGTCTGTTATATATCTATTTTCATAATTTTTATTATTTAAATTCGTGATCTTCTGATCATACGACAACTTTTATAGATGTGTCAATACTACCTTGCTTTTGTGGGAGAGAATCACATGGTAGAGCCTATTGGTTTGGTTCATTACATGTGTCAACCAAAGTGAAGAAATAAAACTTAAAATTATTTAGTCATACCTAGCTTCTATGTTAGCATTACATCATCATTTTTCTTCTCTTTTTTTTTTTTTTTTTTTATATAAATGTGGATAACTCCCTCACATTTTTTGTTTGTTTTTTTGAATTTTTAGCAGTAATAACATGCAATGGGAGACTTAATTAAAAAAAATTATACATTCTATTAAGGAAATTTTACACTATAAAGTCTATCATTAAAATAATTAATAGTCAACAAATATATGTGTATGTATATGTACTATTTTACTAAGTAGCCAAATATATTAAATACCCTTTTATTAATTCTTGTATAATATATATATATATATATATATATTTTTACTTGACGTTTGACATATCTATTGCGTCTGAAATTCGAATTTATGTATTGCATGGCCCAATTCTGAGACCAACGCTTTAAATTGGATTTTTTTTTCATTTTTTAAGATTTAAAATCAAGATCGATCTATCACTACCAGGTAGATAAACCTTAAAAAACAATTAATATATATTTGTCAAAATTTTGTTACGTGTTTGCTTAGGTCATTCAAGGAAGCAACTCATAATTAGACTCAACAAACCCTTTGAATTTTTTTTCTTAGTAAATCAAGGTGATAGTGCTATTTTAGGATGTTGACATGTTGTGAGATGATTTGTTCATTTGAAAGGATAACAAAGATTTATGCTATAATTATTTTTCAAGAACCGTAGCCATGTTTTATTTACATAAAAGACAATCAGAAATCGTAGAAAGTATACAGGACTATATAATGTACTTTGTCAAAAGTCATAGAAAGTATACACAGACTATACAATATAGATTATTTATATATAAGCTATACACTGAATATACATTATGATACACTCAGAAACTAAATATAGCTTTACTATATACTTATACATGCCTATATAGCGAATGACTTTTTTATAATAATTATTTTGACCAAATGATCATCTACTGTGATTTTTTTTCTTTTAAATTCTCAAAAGCTCCAACACCTTTGATTAAAGACAAAGAAATTACAAATCATCCCACCACATTATCAAAATACTTTGAACAATCAATGTTAAACATGTATTATTTTAGTTTTTGACTTTGTAATTCCTTTTTATGGTAGAGGAAGCCTACGATACTCACTCCGTTCTATTTTACGTGACACTCTTTGATTTAACACGAAGTTTAAGAAGAAAAAGACTTTTGAAATTTGTGATCTTAAATCATTCTTAGATATTTGTATAGATGAGAATCATTTCATTTAGAGTAAAATAAAATTTAAAATTATATTATTTTTAATTAAAATAAGATAACATTTTTTTGAGACGAATTAGAATAGAAAGTACCACATAAAATGAGACAAAGGGAGTACAGTAATATTTTACTCTTGCATGTAGATAGATACTCAAGGGTAGATTTCAGAGTTCATAATTTATTATTATTTACTTTCAATTTTCAGCCTATATTTTAGATTATCTATTTAGCTTTTTATAGAAATAATATTAATAATAATATATTAAAAGGAAAAAGTGTTGGGGCCCAATATCCACTAAAATGAACCAATAAGCGTGGGGCGGCAGGTCCCATAAAATTTGGCAAAACCGCCCCATAAGGGTGACCCATTTGCCCTAATAATATTCCTTTTAATTTATAGAAAAAAATATTTAATTTAAAAACTTAAATATTTTTTAAAAAATATTTATTAATTTTACGATTTCTTTTGAATTAATTTTTTTGTGTAATTTCTAGTTATATAAAATGTATGTTAAAAAAAAATCAATATACGAAATTTGCGCAAAGTATTTTGAATATTCTATTATGTTAAACCAATATAAAGATACCACGATTTTCGAAAAACACACACATTATTTAGAGTATGATCGTATTTTATATGTGGTTTTATTTATTTATTAATGGTGTGACATTATTTCATACATTTTATGTGTAACTTTTTTCCTTTTCAGCTATTAACATGCGACTTTATTCATATACTCAATTACATATTTTGGTATTCCCTCAATTTAAAAAAAGAATGATGTATTTTGACTTGATACAGAGTTTAAGATAATAAAAAAAAACTTTTTAATCTTGTGATCCTAAATTAAAGTTATGTCAAATGAACCAAAATACCCTATAATCTTCTGGTTTTAAACATGTCACGTGGAAAATTCAGAATTAAAATTTTAAAACAGAGAGAATATTTCATACCAAGTTATTCTTCCTTCTTCTTTTTTCGGGGCACGATAACATAACAATAAATTCAGTATCAAATTTGCAAATTTAACAGAATTCACTACTTTATTTGATAGAACTCACGACGTCTAAATTCTAAACCAGTAACAAAAGAGAACCAAAATTTCCAACTTCTTCTTGAATCATAGATTTGTCATCATCATTTCCAAAATTGTGAGAATAGTATATTTGCCAAACACTTCCAAATGTCTTTTTTTTTTTTTTAAATTATTCTTTTTTCATATAAATAATGATATCTTTTAGTTTTTTCACTAGCCATGTCACTCTTCCACTATTTTTTTTTCTTTTTTAATAAATAATTCTTTTAAATTAAATTTTCTTAAATAGACATAAGATTGGTAATGATAGCCAAGAGACAAGTTAGCTCCTTTTTCAACATATTTAAATTATTTAATTTATAGACTTTTTTATAAAATAATTGAAAAAATATTTATGTTGCAAATGATATTGCATGCATGAAATAAAGTGTAGACATTTTTCTTATCCTCTTATCTCCATTAATAAATAATACCTAATTTTATTTTTTATTTTTTATTTTTTTTGGTTAAAGAGAATGATTAATTCTTTGCTCAGTGTGACGTAATTATAAACTATACAGTATAACATAGTATTTTTTGAAAAAATTACGCGGATAAGTAAATATATACTAGTTAATTAGCTAATATAGTTATAGTTTGAATTAATTATGGCTCGCGGCAAAACATCTAGTTGTAATTACAGTTTGAACTTTGTATAATTCGCGCAATTTATAAAAACGATATGCGCGATTATATAAAAGTTGTGTGCGAATCAAATTATACTAACACAGTAAATTGTATAGCGAATTATATAGACGTGCACGAATTGTATAGCGAAATGTAAAAACGCTATACAAAAACTGCGAATAATACAAACGTATACAAATGTTGCGTGTATTATGCAAACCATTCAATAACTGTAGTTATAAAATGTAATTACCCAAACTATAATTATGGAGCATAATTAAGATATTTTTGAGCAGCTATATGCGAAAAATTTCCTTATTTTTTTCAATATTTCATCCTATAAATAATAATCCAATTCTACATGTTAAATTTCATTAAACAAACACACCAATTTACTAATAGTGTAAATGCCAAAATTCTTAAATTAATGAAAATGGATTTCATTTCTTGTTTTCACTTAATATATAATCAACATTGCCTTCCTAATGAAAAAACTAACCAAAAACTTTTGGTAATGCTAAAATTACATAGTTTATTAATTTCTATAGTTTTCTATTCTTACCAACTAAACCATTTGAATTAATTATCCAACTTAATCTCAAATATTGTTTAATCATGACAACCTTATCTACGTAATAATTTCCATATTTCCAAAAACAATTTTTGTGTGTTTGATAACTTAAAATACATTATCAAGTATTAATGGAACTAAAGGATTCGTTTGATAGTTGGTTAGAATTATACATGTATAAATAATGTATATATTAATTATATATATTCTCAGAAACAGATTCTCTATCTCTATGAGATAGAGGTAAGGTCTGTGTACAATTTTTTGTCCCTAGACTCCACTTGTGAGATTTCACTGAGTATGTTATTTGTTGTTGTATTAGTTATTTGGTACGCTTTCTATAATATAAATCAAATGTCATATTAATTTTTATATAACATACTTTCTAATTTTTATACAGTAATCCGATCTGATCCAATCTGACCCGACCCAAGAAAATAGTCAAAATATTAATAGTAAAATTTGTCAACGTCTCAAGTCCATATCTTTTTTGACATGAAAGTGTTTTAGTTAATTAAGTGGGACCATTTATCTAGTGACATCATGTTCAAGAATGATGACATCACAATGATGTAATAAAATGTGAATTTTTTCTTAATTTGTACTAATTTTATTTTTCTTATTTGGGAGTTGAGAGGACATAATTTTCTTGCCTATCATTATTACAAACTATTTTAGATTTCAATAGTTAATCAATGTTGTGATCAATAACCTTCAATCAATTTATAGGTTAAAGAAAAACATTCTTGAAAACTAATTTACAAGTCTAACCTATTGAAAACAAGGGGTTAATTTATTTAAATAAATTTACTATTATAAAACTACAAATATAAAATATAACATCAAGAAAATAAATAAAATGATTAAAAATATTTGAGAGGATTGAGGGACAGTTTGGTCATTCAGGGGGCTTATACAAGGATTGTTAAACCTTGGATTAATTATCCCGCCATTTTTTAGGGATAAAATAAGACCTTACATGAGGTATAACTAATTCATGGATTAAATTAAATAAAATAACTAAACAATAGATTAATCGAATTATCCAGGGACTATTCTTATATAATACGGCCTACCAAATGGGTCCTACATCTTCAAGATAGAAATAAGATTACGTACTCGCTATCTTCTTCGAGTCAGATTTATGAAATTATACCGAATATGTTATTGTTGAAGTCATGATGATCCAAATTGGAATTACAAAATTTAAAGACAAGCCCAAAGTAACTTTACACGTTGTCAAAAAACAAAAATTTTAAAATGGGCCCACATAATGGGGTTTGGTAGCTCCACTCGCTACCAAAGCCCACGCGCGGTGACTCTCTAAATGGGCCTGGGCCCACTAAAAAACGAGAGATGAAGAGTGGGCCCACAATAAAATAGGGCCCATTTGAGAAAAGGTAGGGCCCATGAGTACGAAGAGCCAGTAATTGAGTAGGTAAAGTATAACAGACAGAAATATATGCTGAGTGATGATTGGTGGACAAGTCCCTCCTTTGACTTTTATTTTATTTTATTTTATTAATTTATTAAATTTACCGAAGACGTGATCATAGATAGAAAGATAGGGTTGAAGATTCGGGTAGAATCATCAAATGTTAGTGGGGTCGAATGTTATCTAGTTTATTTACATTATTGTTATTATCACTTTTCTACTATCTTATTCGTTGAATTTAGATTTTTAGTAATTACCAGTTATTTCATTTTCTTCGCTTATTATAGTATTTTAAACATGGATATTATTCTCTTCTTTAGTGTTTTTAACCAGTTATCCCGATTAAAGGCTAAAGAATTTCCTGCCGCTATCATGTAATATTCATACTTAGGTGATAAATAAAGCATTCGTACCCCAAGATCATAAAGAAGCTATCATATCTCATTTAAATGATAACAAAACGTATAACTTGTACAAATCTAATTTTCACTATTGTATTTGATTTACATATTTTCTTAATTATATTTTATTCTTACAATCAAACGTCTATCAGAAATAACATTTATACTTTCAGAAGGGTAAAAGTTGTATACACAACATTTTATAGACCTCCAAACACTTGTAAAATTATATTATTACTATTATTATTATTATTATTATTATTATTATTATTATTATTATTATTATTTTCTTTTTAATTTTTTTTTTAAAGAAAAGTATTTGGCCTTTTTCAACTTTTCTTAGCACTAGGAAACGCGTTTGCTTTTTTATTTTTTCTTTTTCTTTTCCAAATCCAATTTTCTTTTTTTTTTTCTTCTTAAAATCCAATTTGTTCTTCTCCTTTGCCTTTTCTTTTTGGAAATAAAGTCATTGAAATGTTATAATAGAAAAATAATATTTCTACCGCAGTCGCATAAGATTATGATAAGATGAATAATTAATTTTTTTTTCAATTTTACTCGATATTTCAAGGATTGTAATAAGAAGTATAAATTTCTTTACGTTTATCAAGTGTTTCGTATTTAAATTTTGAGTAAGAAAATATATGTCTTGTTTGAGAGTGTTATCTTATTTAAATGAGCTTTACGTAGTGGGGCAAATCTAGTATTAAAGTTATAGGTTCCCGATATAAGTACCTAATAGTTTTCGTTCAAAACTTGCCGTAAGTAAAACAATAATATTATTGTTTAGAACCTGTAAACTTAGAATTTGGAATTTACTTGTTTTTATGTGACACAAATTTAAATTAGCCGTGTCCTGATATTACACCCAACACGTTCAAAAACCAAGGAAAAATGAACATGTCTATGGTGGATTTCGATTAAATATAGTATATTTGTGCGTATACGTGTGTATATTTAAGATCGAGTGTATTTAGTATAACGGATAATATTCTCCCTAATTATTTCGGATAGCTAAAGCAACTGAGTTGTGCCGAACCACATGCTCTGACCTACTAGTCTTGAATTCATTTTCAAAATAAAGTATAAATGAATATCACATTTTGAATTTGTGCATGAAGGTTCATTACTGAAGTGAAGCTTTTTTTTTTTCATTTGAGAAGCTCGAACTTAAAATTTCTAATTAAAGACGAAAAAATCTCAAATTATTTCACGATTTTTTCTTAATCATGGTTTCTTTTTGCATGGAAAAGAAAACGTGTAGCTAAGTGACATTTTAGTTTCCTTTTTCGTATTATAATTAAAGAAATAAAGTAATTATTTTATGAAGGTTCTAATTGACAAATGCAATATATTCCCTAGCATGCCATGTGAACGCAAAATTTTCCAATATTTGCGGCTTTATAAGTATTTTTCGTTCACATTTGATACTAAGAAATTTTTCTTCTTTCTAGTAACCTATTATAACTTCTTTCGGAATAAGTTAATGATATCTATGGCAGACAAGACAAGGAAAATGAGACTGCGATAGTTTAGGCATGTATTTTAAAAAAGTGCCGACGCTCCTAACAGGAGGTGGGAGAGATTGAATTTAGGGGTTACGCAGAGGGGTAGAGGTAAACCGAAAAAGTATTTGGAGGGAGGGGATTAGAGAAGATATCGCAACTTGACTGAGGACATGACCTTAGTTAGGAAGGGGTAGAATGATGTTTGGCCTCGTGATATAGTAGGATTAATTGTGTGTTTATATCTGGTGTTGTTGTTGTTCATCTTATATGTGTTACTTTTATTTGCATTTATATATATTTCTACTTTATATCTAGTATCTTATGTTTTTGGAGTCTGATATTTTTGAGATGGGGGTCTTTCGGTAACAACCTCTTTATCTCTATGAGATAGTGATAAGATCTACGTACATTTTATCCTCCCCAAACTCCACTTGTGAAATTCTACTAGGTATATTATCGTTGTTATTCTAGTAACCTATTTTACTTTTACTTTATTTTGGTGGAATCCTTAATAGGAAGGGGGGAAAATTGGACCATTTTCCTTTATTTGGAACAGCAATTAATAGGAAGGGTATTTTAAATTATTTGACTAGTTGAAAGGTATTTTTGCGCTAATTAATTAATAATAATAAGGACATATTTGAAGAAAAACGTTACAAAATAATAGAGTAAAATTGACCTATTTTAAATGGTTCAAAGGTATTTTTAATATTTTTTCGATATAATATGCTAAAATTCTAAACTTGAACCCAAAATATTCTAATCCTAGTTTGCCTCTCACCGTTTGGCCTTTGCTTGAACTTAAAATTAGTAACAAGTTAATAGAAAAGAAAAACAAAATTCTGACTCGGAAAGTTCATCTGTCGAGAAATTCCATTGTATATATAGAATTAAAATTTTTAATTACATATACATTGTATTATTTAATAAATCTTGAATCTAATTCGACCCCCAAAACTAATACAAGATTTAGAACTGCCCGAATCATATTGAAAATGTAATGAACTTGTTCATCTTTGATATGAGATTCGACCACCCATATATTGAACCCGTTGATAAAAATTCTGTTTCTGTCATTACTATATGACGATTGACTTGTAGATAAAGTCGTCCACCATTCATATCCTCTTTTTATCTTTTTGTGTTATTAGTTTCATAATGCATGAAAATTTTGATGTTGAATGCCGCGTTATTTAGACTTGAACTTTAGTACTATATTTATATATGTGTAAAGACCATAGTTTAATAATTTTTATTTGAGTCTTTAAGATTTTATTTTAAATTTTGTTTGTTTTTTTGTCATGGTGTGACATTAGTGATTCTTTTTGACAAAAAATAGATTGTCGTTACTACGTATATTATTCATAGTCATATTTTTGGATTTAGTTGCATGTCTTGTTTATGTTTATTTTGATGCAATATCCATTATATCCTTTTTTTATTGGTTTCGTATATTTATACCGTATATTTTTAATGAATAATATTGAAGTTTATAGGTAGCTCCGTGAATATAGTAGAGTTATATGATTTTGTATGTGAGTATTCAATTGAATTCGATTCGTTAAAAGATAATGAAGGATAACATATTATAAGTGTGAATTAATTAATTAATTGTTGAATTTCCTTGATTAAGGAAAAATAAACAAAAGTCTCTCTTAAATTTATTTTAGGTTACAAATTCAAAATTTAAGATATAAGTCTATAAATAACATATAATAAATCTTAACGAGGATGTTGATTAACACTCTTAAGTGAATCTCATATTGATCAAATACAGAAAAAATATTGGTTATATTTAACGAAATAAGCTTTAGATTATCCCAACAACCTGTTTTAAAGTTCTGCGAACCTAGACTTAAATTGAACAATATTGTTAGTAGATTGGTCTATTAATACTTACGTAACACGTCTTACTCTTATCAAGGTATGACAAAATGAATTTGGAAAATGCAATTTTGAAGCTATTCTTCTTGCATGAGAAAGAAAAATGAAGAGAATCAAGATATTTATTTATTTTTGTTCACATTATTTTGGTCAAGAATTTCTATTAGTTATTGACTATAGAGCTTTAGAGAGTTAAATAAAAGCTAGTATGACGTTTAGATAATACGTACGCACGTGCAAATACATAGATATTTATAAAATTGAACGGTAAAGGAAGTTTCAAATGGAAAATAAATTAAACAAGTAAAAAATAAAATATGACAAATTAATAAACGTCATATTTACAATCTCATTGACCACAAATTTGTTTTGTTTGGGTTGCGCCAGAAATTTATATTATTTTTTGTAAAACTTTTCATTTTTTTTTAATTCTGATGTTAATTTCGCCTAAATTGCAGTATGCACTCTTCTTTAAAAGTTTATCAATCTAAAAGCCTTTGGTTCCTTCTCTTCCATTTACCCGCGTCTGCGCTATCTCAGTCCCATAATCACGGGCACGTATATCCTACTTTAGGGACTTAGAGTCCTCGTTAAGGTTTGCCCCATTATCATATTAAAAGAATGTCCGATTCTGATTCTAAATTTACCACAACCCTGAACTCATAGTAATATTCGCTTTGACTCAATAGGCTTACGATTTTGTCTCCTTGACTATGTCATCATTAAATAAAAAATGTACATATCTTGTGAACTTGTGTTTATCTTATAAAGCTCTTCATTTTTCACTCTCATTCTATTTTGAGTTTATCCAAAGGTACAACATCTACCATTTTTTGAAAGCAACCATCAAACTAAAAACTTACCCATCCTTTTCTGCGACTCACACTTGTTAGCTCGCCTTATATATATAATAAAATGATAATTTACTCAGCCTTATAATTAGGTAAAGAACTTCTCCTAAGCCTTAGGATTGCGACTTGCGAGTTATCAAAGTGTATAACGTTACTCTGACCGCGCACACACATATTATATATAAAAAATTATCTTGTTTACTCTAAATAGTCGTGTACGTTGAGTAAATTATGACTTGATAGGATTAAATAATTGAATGTCAATTTTTCTTATGATTAGTCGTGTACGTTGAGCAAATTATGACTTGATACGATTGAATTATGGAATGTCAATTTTTTTTTTATGATTCACGTATATGATTATGATTGGTTGTTTAATTTATTAATAGTAGTTATTTATTTATTTTTTGAGTGCCATCACATACAAGGAATCCTACTATTAGGGTAATATTAATGTCAAATTGAACATACTCAAAAGATAATTACAAGAATTCAAATTGAGAACTACATACATATAAAAATAATTACTCTATTTTGAGGGAGTTTCAATCCCCATATCTAAATTATTTTGACTTTCTAATTTTCCCATTTTAATAAAATGTTGTTGGACAAAGTAACCAATCAAATGATTTCACAAAATTGATTAAAACAATTAATTTCTCCATCATAGACTAGCCAAAAAGTAGGTTTAATTGGTAGAATTTATTTCCACTAGGTCAATTTTGTTAGTAATTTAAAATGAGCATATACGTAAACAAAACAAAAAAAAAATGATAATTTTTTCTTTTCTCTATTTTCCTTTTTTCACGTACATGATTTTCGAACATCCAATCATAATAATAACATATTCAGAGAGTAGAGTAATTCTACATGTGAAATTTCGAAAGAATAAAATATACATAAATTTTTTAATCCTAATTAACTTATGGAGATAGATATACTGCTTCTGATCGAGAACATTATTGAACATTCAAATTATTTAATTTATTCATAACAAAACGAAGTTTTTTTTTTTTTTGGTTTGGTATGAAGTGACTTAATTATAAGCATGCGTTTATTCATGTGGTTATCATACATCTCAAGTGGATTATTTTTAAGTCAAAACACTAATAATTATGAACATATATTAGCTATAATTAACAACACTCTTAATATCTTAATTATTGCTAAATTTTCATAATTTTGATTCTAATAATATTTGGTCAAACACATTTCACCTTCAATATACAATTTGAAAGGATGCTTGCATAGATCTCTTCATAGATTTTCTACACAACTTTTATATATATATATATATATATATATATATATATATATATATATATATATATATATATATATATATATTGCAATAATTAACTTAGGGATTAAAAATGTGTTATTGTCACTATATATTAAGTTAAAAATTATTAAATAAAATTAAAGATTGAGAGTAGTTAAACCGTTACCTTTGAATAACAACTTGACTTAGCTAGAATTCAAACAATATTTTTGGAGCAATGATATGATAATGCCACAATTAGTACTAAATATATATGCTATAAAATTTCATAAATCAATGTTATTAAGTATTAAGATCATCAAATTACTAGGTAAAAATATTTATCAACATTTTTACATGCTTTCCCGGTTTAGCATTTTATTGAGGATCTTTTGGAAACAGTGTCTAAAAAAAAAATATTTTTAACTCTATTTTATTGGAGTATTCGCGAATTAAAGTTATTTTTTTGAAACAATTTAAAAGGATTAGAGCAAAAAAGTTTTGTAATTTTGTAATAAGACTTATAAAAATAATTACTAGAAATATTATGTAAAAGATTGAATTATATTCTTCACCTAAAAATGGGAATCTTAGGTATCCAAAAAGACAGTTTTATTTGCATTTTGAAAATAATAATAATTATTATATATCTTTCGTGCATCTCGTGTAAAATAAAATAAAAACTTATCTATACTTTATTTAAGTTATATATTATTTTAAATGAGAAATATTATATAAACCATTACTTTCTCAGTTTAAAAAAAAATCACATTAAGTTAATTTGATTAATTCTTTAACTTAAATAAAATTATATTAATTTAATATCTTACAATTAAAAATTTTAAATATTCGAGAACTACGTGAAAAATACTATAAATGTCGATTTTATTTCAATATGATGAAAAAAATATACTCGTATCTTAAATCTTGTCAAATTTATTTTATTTGACTCTTGAGAAACTAAACACGATAAATATTGTGGGACGGAGGTCGATCCTCAATAAAACATTAAAATAATGTAGAGTATTAATATGGATGTAAAATTTTCAACATTCTCTTCTAGATAAATACTTTTTTTCCTAGCAAAATTTCTTCAAAATTGACAAATAGTCATATGATTGGAGTTTAATTAGTTTTAGCAAACTTCTAGGTAAATAACGACTCTAAAAATCAAATGTAGAATAAAAATATATATTTGCAACAATATTTTCAACAGCATCTTTGAATTAAGTACTTTTCTTGTAGTAATATTCTAGCATTTTAATTAATTCTAATTAGTTGGAAGTTATGATTAGGTTATCTAATTAATTGTTTGATCAATCAAAAACAATTAAGCAAATCTAAAAATCATTTCGTATTTACCTTTATCATCAGGAAATTAATCATTTCGTATTGTATTTATTCGTATGGTTATAACAAAACTCTATCTATAAATAAATCGTGACTCTTGCATGCGTTTACGTAAATTCTTAAAAAAATAGTCAAAATCTATTCCAAAACTTTTTATTATGATTTATAATTAATTACCCACAAGTTAAATCTCTAATAGGGGCAAAAAGATAATAATTAAACAAAGACTTTTTCCTAATCCAAGTTTAAATGGAGTGTAAAATTGCTCAATTTCGTAATTTGATTCATGTTATAATTAATTATATGTTAATTATATCCAATTAACAATAAATTCATCACATGTGAAGTATGTATTACGTAGCTGCATACTTCATCTTTGATAATTATGATGCACACTTGTTATTGTTTATATTTTTTTTCCTACCAAAACAAACAATAACAACCTAATAATGTATCCGTGAAATCTTACAAGTGAGGTCTGAAGAGGGTAAAATGTACACAGACCTTATCATTATCTCAATAGAGATAGAGAAATTATTTCTGAAAGGCCCTCGTCTCAAAAAATATCAAGCCCGTAACCAGAAGATACTAGATATGAAAAAAAAAAAGAAAAATAAAGGAACAGAAAAATGATTAAAATGAAAAGCAAATGATAGTATTTAAATACAACAAAAGTAACAAATATAAAGCGGACAACGACAACACAAGATATAAAAACACGACTAATTCTACGTACTAACTTACTATATCACAAGGTCAGATGTTATCCTATCCCTACTAACCTACCTACTACCCTAATATGCGAACGTAATTCCTTTCTATTTAAGATCATGTCCTCGGTGAGATGAAGTTTTCTAGCAAAACATTTAAAAAAAATAAAAGTTGTATCACACGCTCCCTAATGAATAAACTATATTTATACACACTAGCAATTAATATTAGGTGAATTCTTTGATGAATAAAAGATTTCGATAATTGTGTTAATAATAGCACAAGTCAGTTCGAACACCACGATTATAGAAAAAAATGCTTATTAATTCTTTGTTATGCATTAAATAATTTATCTACTTACCTCTAAGTAAGCAATGAGGTTGCTTCTACCCCTCTAATTCCACACTAATCATTGACTAATACTCTAATAGTAAAAGATTTGGTATCTTCATGATTATTTATTTATTAATTTAATTTTTTGTCTTTTAGTTTTTGGTAGGGAAGTTTGCCATCTCTACCTCCAACTTGAGATTAAATTCTATAAATTAAGTGATAAAAGTTAAAGTAATTTGACTTTTGTCTCATTATAATTAGATTAATCTATGTAACAATTCTTTAAACTATCATTTGACATTAAGAAATATAATTTATTAACTTTATATCTTTATCACTTAGGTGTAACATCTTTAATCCATCCAAGGACATGTACTATTGTTGTGCTTTGGCTTAATAGTCTTCATGAATTTGTTCCTTTGGCTATACAATGTAACCATCCTGCTCGTTAGTAATATTATTCGCTTTGAGCTTAAGTCCGCACGATTTTAAAATACGTCATTAGTAAGTAAAACCTGTTTACTTATATACCCAGCATTTCTCTTGTGTGAGATTTGTCCCCCCCTATGGGATTTGCTTAGACTCATCACTAAGGTTTGCCCCGTCTCAACGGGATTTGCCTCAAATCGATTGAACTTTGGCCCACATTGACAAGGTTTGCCCTGCCTCACCGTGATTTGCCTAAACTCGGTTGAACTCTGGTCTACATCGACAAGACTGACATAGGAGTGACTCTGATACCATGTGTAATGACCCAACTCACTAGCAATATTATTCACTTTGGACTTAGGCCTGCACAACTTTAAAACACGTCATTAGTAGGTAAGACTTATTTACAATATACCCATCATCTCTCCAGTGTTTTGCTGATGTCAGACTTCTCATTTAAGATGGTTTGTTACAAATGTGAACTTATACTAGGCCTTATGAAACTCTTCACATTTGATCTATCCCTTTCCACATAGAATTCACTTTATAACATATGCATCCCTCATTCAGATAAAGTTTCCAGTCTGACATGTCCTCGTTAGTTCGTCTTCTATCATAAACATCATAATAAAATTATAAATATATAATAGGAATTAACGAATTTATTTTAAAAAAAATTATATATGTCACGTATGATGTCAAGTGGGATGACATCCTTATGATTTCAAAAATAATAACACTGTTATTTCATATAATCTAATATCATCTTGATATGGTGGTAAGCTAGTCAATTCAACCTTAGGTAATTACGTAAAAATAAAAAAATAATACGACATAGGCTGCTTTGACAATTGACAAAGTATTAATTTTGACTATAAACTATTTGAACTATTTACATAAGTCATATGTATTTAATAGAAAAAAAAAAAAAGAAAGAAAAACCCTCCACAATCGATTGAGATTTATTTATTTATTTAGTAATCAAAGATTTAAATATCTACTACATAATTTCATAAATCCATGCACTATGTAAAATAATACACATGGAAAAAAAAATATTTACTATGCATGGGATATTAATTAATCCATTATTTTTAGTTATGATACCTAATAACATGTAAATATCAATGTTGGAACCACACGTGTCACCTTTTTTA
Organism: Solanum rostratum; assembly: GCA_029948455.1. Classification (NCBI taxonomy): domain Eukaryota; kingdom Viridiplantae; phylum Streptophyta; class Magnoliopsida; order Solanales; family Solanaceae; genus Solanum; species Solanum rostratum. The sequence continues at coordinate 1,226,785 of CM057053.1, read as the reverse complement.
ATAAATATATATATAATCAATATATAATAAATATTATTTATTATTATTATTATTATTTTTATTTTTTATAAAGGTCTAGCATTATCAAAGTGCTCATTGCATGCTCCACTAAAATTTATGGACCTTCCCTGAAATAGATAAACATTTTAATTTGATTTCGATAATTAAATATTTAATTTTGAGTTTGGATATTTAAATGTTTTAAATTATTTTTATTGTTTTTCGTATACATTTGATGTTTATATGATACACAAATTTTAAAAATATCTAGATAATTATTTTATAAGTTAAAGTATTCAACTGACATAGCGAAAATGTGTATTGCTTTTTTTCCTTTCTCTTTTGAATAATAATTAGAATATTTTTGTAGTTACTCAGTATATAAGTTCTTTCTTTATTAATTTATTATTTATGTCATATGTAAGAAAATGTCAAAATCTATTGTATCATTTTGATTATTGATACTCTGGGATGAATTGAAAAAGTGAGAACAGACAAATCTAAGATTGAAAAGAAAAACCAAACAAGTTGAGGTTTTATTAATTAAATAAGTAATATCTCAGGTTTGAAACCTCCTACGTGTGTTTTGATCAAACTCGTCTATATGATTTGTGGATTATTACGTTAAAGTAAAAATTTATCTTGTTTGCACTAAAAGATAGCAGATGCGAGTTCTATTTTGACTATTTTATGGATCTTCTTCGATAATAATGTTTAGAACGATAATAAAAGAATAATATTTAGAAAAATAAAGATGAATTTAATTATTGTATGATCAGAATATATATAACCTTCGATTCAATAATTTATTCTGATTTATACATTAGAACAAAAGAGTTTTTTTTACAACATAAAGTAGAAACAAATATTTGATATGGGGGCTTTTTGTATTTTTCTCCCCATATACTTTTCTTTTTTACTTTTTATTTAACTGCATGTAACAACTAATTAAAACTATTATCAACAAAAAGTGACACGTTCTGACCAATCAAAAAAAAAAAGAAGAAATTTTTAAATTAACTCTGCGTATCGAATAAACTTATGTATATCATAAGAGTTGCTCAAACTTCCAAGATTCATTAAATGTGACATTATTCATCATGTCACTATGATCATCCTCAAGCAAGAAATCCAATGTGCTAGTGAAATCATTGTCAATTTCCCATCCAAATCCCATATTGTTATTATTATTATTTTCCATCAATGGCCATTCATCAAAGCTTGGCAAGAACTTCAAATCTTCAAGAATGTTGGATGATGATGATGATGAAAATGAGGATGATGATGTTGATGGAGTTGGTTCTTGGACTAAAATCTCATGGGGTTCAATCAATGGAACTTCATCAATACAAAAGCCATTATTGTTGACTTCCACTATAGTTGAGTCAAAGTTATTCGCGCAACTCGACCCCATAGTGTTATTATTGTTATTGTTGTTATCATCATCGTCTTCTGATTTGGTCTCTATAATAGCTGATTGATCAATTGGAGTACTTTCAATATCCATTTGTGGCAATAATATTTTTTGACTTTTTTCTTGTTGAATTGGTTGATTTTCTTGTTCTACTATGTTTGTTTGGTCAATAGTAATAGTGGAGAGTGGCTTGTGGGTGACTGGATCAATTCCCATTTTCTTCAGCTTCTTCTTGATGTGTGTATTCCAGTGATTCTTGATTTCATTATCGGTTCTTCCAGGTAGGTGAGAGGCAATTTTTGACCACCTACAAATGATAATATGAATTTACTCAATCAGATCATTAAAAACACACCACCTCTATCGGTTATGTAAAAAAAAGAAACTCGACACTAAAATGACATATTTACCCTCCCTAGATCATGAGAGTAAATCTTGGTTATGTTGCTAGGGGGGTCCATTTTTGCACTTAGGTAGAAGGAATTATAAATAAGTAAAGAAAATTGAAAAATTATTGATGGATAACAATGACACATTGAAAAGTACACAATGAAGAATGGGTGCCTGAAATTGAGTTAAAGTTTTTGTCTACCACTTGAAAATCACTCTTTTGTTTATTTATTTTCTTGAAGTTTTAAAGAACTTTATGATCCACACAAAGAGCTCCAAATGGACATAGCACTTATTTAATAAGTACTATTCCATGACTTTAATTCATGTTTTTTTTTTGAAATATTCAAATGTCAAAAAGTGAAAAGTATAAGAAATTATAATTGACATGTTTCTTTTTAAGTAATTAATTTACCTATTGCCAAGTTGAGCATGAAGATCAATAACCATTTTTTCTTCATATTCTGATAAAAGTCCTCTCTTCAAATCTGGTCTTAAATAATTTGTCCATCTCAATCTACAACTCTTTCCACACCTTAAAAGTCCTGCACCATAACCAAAAAAATAAAATAAAAAATCATTAACACACACAAAAATTAAATTAAAAAATAATAATTCACTTGCTTTTCATTTTCTAAATTAGCAAAATAAACACCATTGTCCCACTCTTTTCCTACTCTCAATGGCAAAAATTTGAAATAAGGATGTGTTCGATACAAAGAAAAATATATATATTTTATCACGCTCTAAGAGTCGAGAAAAGGAGAAATATTGTATTTCAATAGAAGCAGAAGCGATGTGAATTAATTTGTGTCTATTTCCTCTTATCATTTGAGTTAGACGCAACAGAGACAGTTTCTGTTGCGTCTAGTCTGAATTTGTCAGACAAAAGTATTGTCTGACAAATTAAAGATGAAGAATGAGATAGACCTGCAAGTTTAGGGACAGCTCTCCAACAACATTGGCCATTATTAAGAATGAAGTTAATGAGTTTCTTGTCTTCCTCAGCTGTCCATGGACCTTTCTTCAATCCAATTTTGTCACAACAAGGTTGTCTACCCATAATTTTCAAGAAAATAATAACTAAGTTCAAGAAAATTTGAACTTTGTTTGATGAAAAAATAAGAAAAAGACTTTAGGATTATGATTTTTTTAATTTTTTTTTTTGAGAGAGAAATGAAGTATGGCCTAAACTCTTATTGACAACTAATAAGACCATCAACAAAGGCCACCTACTTATATATAAAATCATACCAAACACCCCAACCCCCCCAACCCCCACCCCACTACCCTAGTGGGGTACCACACATTAACACCTATTGAGGAAAACACGGTTTATTAATAATTTAAAAAAAAATAAAATCTATCTCATCTCTTTAATGGGTTTAAGAATATTCACCGAGTGAAATTGTTCGGATGATAAACATTATTTTTCTGTAATTTTAAGGTCTTGAGTTTGAGCAGCAGCTGAATGAATATTTAAAATATAAAAAAATATTATGTATATCTAAATTAGTCGAGAAAAATTTACATCTGCAATATATACATAAAAAATAATTTTAACCGTATAGAGCCCCTAATCCTAAGCTAGCTCTGTCCTTAAATTTGAGTTATCAAAGGAGCCAAAATGTGTAAAGAAAAACAAAACAAAACAAATAAACCTTTCATAAATGAATTTAAAATTTAAATTTAATAAAGTTAAGATTTTTGGATTCCAAAATTTTCACTCTTAATTATTCATAAATATCAAAAACAATTTTGATATGTATTCATATATGATTTTAGTTTTTAAATGCTCTCTTTATCCCAATTTAATTGAATTAGTAAGGTAATGTACACATATTATAAGAAAAATATTTAAAAATAAAATTTACGCCAGACTTTTACTATTATCATTTATAAAATTATAAATATGTAGTACAATTTATTTTTTAGAAAATATAAAAGTTAATTTAAATATTTTAAATATTAAAAAGAATCTAAAAAATTTAATTAATTTGGAACGGAAGTATTATTTTCAACTCGAAAACTACTTCTATTCTTTTTTCAAATTTAACAAAATTTATGTTCACACACCCACTTAGACACTCTTTATTATTTTTTCTCTAAATTTATTTTCTAAAATTGATGTAATGTTATTGACACGTGTAATTCAGTCATGCAGCGCGTACAAGCGCGTGTTATTTGTCACCTTCAGAAAGCGCCACCTCAACACACCACTCTTTTTCTCTTTGCTTGAGTTTGAAGCATAAAATAAAAGTAAAATAAAATAAAATTATGAAAAAAAATAAAAAAAATTCAGTCCTCTCTTATCTCAGCAAGAATAGAAAATAAATTGGAAAATTGAGTAAAATAATTTTTTTTAATCAGCCATTTAGGATAAAGTGGTTAATTCAATAAACTATACATTTATATGCCGGGCAGAGCAATACGATCTTGAGGGGTGCATGCGAATTTCTGTCGATGGATAATTTTATAATTTATATATGGTTACAATAATTTTTTATGTATATAGTAGATGTTGAATCCGCTTCGATTAGTTCATATGTCTACTTATTCAGATTTTAAAATTCCTTAGTAAAAATCTTGACTCCGCGGCTGTTTATATGGTATGATTATCTTATGTACACTTGTTGAATGTTGACGCTTTTAAATTTACTTATCATTTATCAATATATATTTATAGATAACTTTGACTTGGATTGGGCAATTTTGGCCAGGTACGGCCAATTAATTTTACAAAATATGTATAAAAATAATTAAAATATAATATTTAATTTATAAATCACACTTGTAAATTAATATTGTAAAAATCAATATTGCATCCGTGCTAGATTAAATATTGAAAAACCCAATTGATATATTTGTTACATTCAGTTAAAAAAACAACAACAAAATTTAATGTTTATGAATTTTTATAGCAATCTCAAATTAATAATAAAATAAATAATTGGACACATAATCAAAATAGTATTTATAAATATATTTATTTTATAATAATAAAAAAATAGTTTGGTACGTCAAAACTCTCGCTATACAGTAGACAGACAGTGTAAAGCCACATTAGGATGAGACGAAAAATTATACTATTTAAAATTTTAAACCCCTTAACGAAAATCTTAGCTCCGCCACTTACGGCAAATTCACATATTTATGAAACATTATTGGCACAAGGGTGTCTTGTTTTGTGCTTTTTTAATAACACAGAAAATATGTCTGATTAAAGTTTTTTTAAAAAAAATCTTTTCTTTTTTTTATATAATAAGTATGAGTTTGATTTTCATTGTTTTCTATTTTATCCATCAATATACTAGGAAATAAATCTACAAGAGAATAATAAGAGTAAACTTTTTTTTTAAATCTTCAAAATTATAAGAGAACTAAATTTTCACGTTTGGATTGTGCATGAGATTGATAGAAATTGTTTTCTTAAAGTTAAATTAAAAAATAAGAACATAGATCTTTCCTTAGAAATAAATTCAAGAGATGTTTAAGGAAGTAATTAGAGTAAGATTAATTCAATTATTATTTGACACACAACAAAAGTCTACGTTTTTAGTACTCCAAAATGGACCCACAATCGTATGTACTAAGCAAAAAATAATTAAAAAAAAATTAATCTTATCCTTAGATTAAAACCAAAGAAAATTTCATCTGCCAGCTGGTGGTCAAGATTTTTATTATAATATACAAAACAATTTTCAAAATATACTGAAGTCTATTAGAAGACTCAATTTGAGTTAATAATAATAATAATAATAATAATAATAATAATAATAATAATAATAATAATAATAATAAAAATAATAATAATAATGTACGTGCAAATGTACCCAACTTATTGGTCGTAGAATAGGTTGATTTTGCTTAAATTTAAAATTTATATTCACACTTAAGAAAATATTATGTAAATTGTCTACTAGAAGACTCAGATAGAATTAATAATAATAATATTAATAAAGTATATGCAAATTTACCCAACTTATTGGTCGAAGAATAATTTAATTTGGCTTAAATTCAAAATTTATATTCACACTTAACAAAATTTTATGTAAATTGTCTACTAGAAGACTCAGTTTGAATTAATAATAATAATAACAATAATAACAGAGTTAAAACTATAATTTTAATTTTATTGATTCTAAATTTTAGAGTATTGATGATATTGATAATTGCGTTAAAATTAATTGTTATATATATTTAATGAAATTTCATAATATAAATATAGAATTTGTACTAGAATTATCAAGTTTAATTAAATTTTCTGCGTCGTGTGTCCAGATATATAATTATACAAGTATATAAGTGCAAATGTACCTAATTTGGTGGTGAAATTCTTGATTATGTATGAAAAAAGGTTTGAAATTTGAAGTGCATGGTTGAAATTTCATATCTCAATATCAATATCTCTTATTTTTCATATCACAATCCCGATGTTAATTATTTCTTTCTTTTTGTTTTTGGGATAATCTGTTTATAAAAAATTCTTAAAGATGAAAAAACGAAAAAAGAGAACTAAACCTTAATATTTATTTATCTATTCAACTACTTAAATAAAAATACCAACAAATCGATATAAAATATATGTATAATTTTTGTATACCGTAAAAAAAAATGAATTTATCCATCTATTTGTTATAGACTCCAAATATATATGTTCATTAAATCCATCTCTGATCTTAATCAGAAGTAGTTTCAAATTCAAAATCCCTGAATATGTTAATGAAAATCACGATAGGGAGCAGTTCTTGACATAACGAACCTTATACAACATGAATTTACTCCGAGTGGGACTATAAAAATAAAGTTTTGTAGTTGCCTCGTATATTATTGCTCATTAGAATAATGCACATGTTACAAATTTGCTTCCTTAATATGGGGATTAAAATAACCAATTATATGGAGCAATATGTACATTCCAAGTAGATTTAAAGATCTTTCCAAACCAAAAATAATTATTATTTGCGACATTTATTTTTATTTATTATAAATAAGAAGAAAATAAAGTGGTTGAGCATCTAATTGGCATATCAACTACCATAGAAATTATTATATAGACATGCAAAAATATCATGGTATGTAGTAATGTTTTTTTTTCCAACAATATAAACATATTTCATGAGTCATTTTCATGTAGAGAAATAAAATATATTTTCCATCATGACAAATAATTAATAATTCAAACTTACCTATTATCTTATTTGTGCACACGAAGTCCAATAATTAACTCTTAGTTGTCAAATTTTTTTAATTTAATTTTCATTTTTACCTGTTATTTTTGAAAAATCAAGGTACGTAGGATATATTTTTTTCTCTTGTTATACTCTCAATTTATTGTCATTGAGTTAATGTCTTTAAAAAATATAACTAATAAATATGTATGCGACCCTATCTGCCCAGAAACACGCTCCTTGCGAACGACGGTCACGCTTGCCTCCGAGAGGGGCGCGGCCGGGCTCGTGCGACGCCGGCGTCACTGAGGAATGCTACCTGGTTGATCCTGCCAGTAGTCATATGCTTGTCTCAAAGATTAAGCCATGCATGTGTAAGTATGAACAAATTCAGACGATGAAACTGCGAATGGCTCATTAAATCAGTTATTGTTTGTTTAATGGTACCTACTACTTGGATAACCGTAGTAATTGTAGAGCTAATACGTGCAACAAACCCCGACTTCTGAAAGGGATGCATTTATTAGATAAAACGTCGACGGGGGCTCTGCCTGTTGCTGCAATGATTCATGATAACTCAACGGATCGCACGGCCATCGTGCCGACACGCATCATATCAATAATTGTTTTCTCAGTAAGTGTGTCAAGTCAAAATTTGACAACTAAAAATGAAGATGGAGAGTATTTGAGCTAGGGGCGGATCTAGGTGATTGGGTGTAGATTTCGAGAAACTCAATAAATTTTACGTTGACTCTGTGTTTATATTGAAAAATATATTAAATATATATCATAAGAGATTATTAGAAATCCAATAACAAGAAACGAAATCTATTTAAGCTAATTTGCTGGTCTCTTGGTTGTTAATTAATTAACGACAATGAAAATTTGATTATTAATGACCTCTAATTAATCAAGTCCTAATTAATACTAGTGATATAACAACTAGTTTATGTGCATGGACCATATGGCTGCAAAAAAGACAGAAAATTTTATAATACTAAGACTTTAACCAACTCCATATAATATAAAATCCCCATTTTTTTTTATATGTCACGATCCAAATTCATGATATATAGTATTTATTTTGACCCAACAAACCTTGCAGATTTATTATTGGGGTGACGCCATTATCGACTCCAAAAATCGTGTGTATCATATGATATACACTTGTGTTATGATTTATAAAAATCTTTATTTCCCTCTCATTTTGATGCGTGGGGATATTCACCTCATCAAGTGTAACATGCACCCCTTCTTCCCAACCAAAAATTAAAGCATATCGGTCTTTATAATCTTCGACCCACTCTTACTGGCCCGTTTCTATCGTGGACATAATAATATATGTGTTAAATTAATTAAATACAAATAAATTTCTTAAACTTAAGTAAATTAAACAAGTATTGCTAGATTCTCAAGTTCGAACTTGTTATTGCATGTAACTTAACTTCATGGCATAAAAATATATGTAATTGTTCTGGTTCAATTGTTAAGTATCATCCTCATGAAACGCCTCAACAATTAATTCTAAACTCATTCTTCTCTCATACTGATGTTAGAATCGTCTCTAAGGTGTACGTGCACGACTTACTCTCCATCATGAACGTCACAAATTATTTCACACTTTTTTTGTACTTTTATTAAATTTACATATTTCAAAGGTCAATATATAATAGAGACAAAAATAGGAAGTTACGTTTGTTCCCTTATACATCAGCAAATATATGACTTACCTGACTTGAATAGAATTTTTTTTTTTTTTGAAACGTTGAGTAAACGTTATACGTTTACTTATTGGATTTCACTTTTTTTTTTCCTTGACTACTTGTTGTATTATAAGAAAACAATTTCTTTGACCATAAAACAAAATATTTAATTTTATATTATGTTATCAAACAACACTGGTAATATATAACACTTGAACCTTAAAACAAAGGCTTATCAAAAGACATGTCATACATACATATATATATATATATATATATATATATATCAAAAGACACGCCCCCTCATTTGCAGGCCTGAAGTGTAATAACTCATCTTTGGATAGAAGTTTTATATCGGTTAAACACAGGAGAGATGTTGAGTATGTAAGTAAATAAGATAACCTATTAGTGATACGTTCTAAAGCGTGCAGGCGTAGGCCTAAAGCCGATAATATCACTAGCGGACCAGGTCGTTACAGATGGTGTCGGAGCCACTCCTGTGTCAACCTTGTTAACATGGGCTAGAGTTCAACTAAGTTTAGGCAGACTAGGTTATTACAGATGGTATCAGTATCAACCTTGTCGACGTAGGCTAGAGTTCAATTGAGTTTAGGCAAATTCCGGTGAAGCAGCACAAATCTCAGTGCTGAGTAGGCGAATCTCATACAGTGGGGCAAGCCTCGACGAAGACGTTGAGTACATAGAGAGGTGTATGTAACAACCCATCTTTAGATAGAAGTCCCACATCGGCAAAACACATGAAAGATGCTGAGTAAATGAGTAAACATGCCTTACCTAGTAGTGACACGTTTTAAAGCCGTGCAGGCCTAGGACCAAAGGGGACAATATCATAGAAAACATCCAGAAATTCCTTTTTATATATAATAATGGATAATCATGAGATTTAAGTTCGAGATCTTTACCAACTAATTATACTATGCTACATTATGGCCAACTCATTTTATAAAAAAGAATATATTTTTATTTACCTAATAATTTTGAAGGAATAAAAAAAGACAAAAGATGGTAGAGCAACTTGAAGAGTGTTGTTGGATACAACAAAACAATATAACATTATTTGCCTAATTGCCTCCTAATTAATAACATAGGTTATAATATTTTAATTTACGTAATTTTGGTATCTAACGAAATCCTAATGACTAATTACCTATTGGACAAAAGTAATTGAATATATTTAAGATGATTTTAATATTGTTAATAATAGATGTTAGTAATTAATTAGGTATGTAGCAGGTCCTGCTAGCTCTTTTGTTATCAACAAGTTGGTTGAAACAAAGACTTGACTATTTTTTTTTTCATCGCGTATTTCGTATACTCTTATTAATTAGAATCGATCTGGCTAAATTTAAATTTGAGTATTGGTCTATTTATTAGAGTATCGATCTCAACATGATTTTTTTTTATTAAGAATGAATATTTAAGTGATCGTGAATCATTAATTCTATGTGCCATAAAAACCATCACTTTAATTTAATTTTCATTACGAAAAACAAGGGAAAAATCAAATAAATAATTGAATTAATCAACAACCATATGTAGAATTAGTGACCTTTGAGGAAAACAATAAGGGTGAGATTAGTCCAATTGACGATATCAAAATTAAATCAAATAATTTGAACGCCAAAAATCATATCACATAAAAGAAAAACTAAATATTAGCAACCATAAAAAGACAAAAACAATAGTGAAAATATACATAATATGTAATTATAATAGTGTCAATTAATGCTATAAAAAATACGTGATTTTTTTTTTTTTAAAAAAAAACAATTCAAGTATTTTCGACTTTTTCTTTATCAATCATTTTAGTATACACCAGAACAACACTATTTTGACTAATTTGAATTTGTATCATAAAATATAGAAATTAAATTTTAATGACTACCATTCGAGATTCAGAGTCATCAGAATTATAAATAGATATTCGTCGTTAATGTGCGATCGAATTAATTAAGTTATTTTAATTTTTCAATTTTTTTTTTCAAATTTTTTTAGCATGTTTGGCCCAAAAATTATTAAATCTAGTGGAAATTAAAAAATAAATCATGTCACATGTTTTTAAAATTAATTGGTCAAAATATATTTTTGGGTCAACCTTATATTATCATGCAAGAAGGCTCTCACCAAGTCACTTCACTATCAATATTAATAGGACATATTTGTACATTTGTTCAAAGACTTGAGAATATATATCAATTATAATTTGTCTTATTATTCCTTTTCTTTAATTCAATTTTTTTTCTTTATATAATCTTGAAAAGCTAATGTGTAAATATTTTATTCTTTTTTATTATTATTATTGTATTACAGCTAAGATTTAACAAAAGTTTTCAAAGTCATCCAATAAAACATATATACAATATATTGGTTTTTGGTTCATGTGGGGCTATGACATCAGTAGTCTTTGTTAAGTAGCGTTTTATTTTTCGTTATGCACAAATTTGAATTTACTTGATCTAATCTAATAAGGATATTGAATATTGAATGAGGGAAAAAAATATTTTATCACTGATCGTTTTGTATACTGTATATTTTGATATACTATACGTATATATCGGTAAAATGTGTGTTTGTATTTATATTAAGATGTTCTTTTTGGACATTTGCATGTTGAATATAAAAGGAATCACGATATTTTATTATTTTCTCACTGATGCGAGGCCAAAAATATATAGGTATAGGTATACAATTAGTTTTATATATCAAAATAATGAATGCATAATATACATATTCTTTGATATAAGATTATTAATTAATCATAGTCAAGTAATGTGTGCTTTTTTTACTCCATTTATCATTCATTGTGATAAATTAGCATGATTTGGTGCAAAATGGAGTTAAGATAATTTTATTTAATTTTTTAGTGAGAGGCTTCATGCCATAATTATTTAAGAAAATTATTGAGTATTTAATATCTACTCCTATAATTATTCAATTAGATGAAAGTCAATGACTCGTAAATATTTAACAAGGTGTCATCATCTATACGTATTCACAATACATTAGCTAGACTAACGAATTCATAAGATAATTACGTATTTACAAAATATTGTCTCAATTCATCCTATTTCATCAAATTCAGGATGTGATATGGTTCCGAAGAATGAACCGGATATGGATAGTTCCAATAAGATTTCATTCTTGAACAAAAATCTATTTTTTGATTTATTTTATTTATTCTATGATCGGAACAAGGGAGGATACAAGTTATACTACGATTTCGCATCAGAAGAGAGATTATATATATACATCTATGAACTAATATACTTTGAAATATGGACTAATTTGTGAATAAATATTTGTGGAACAAACTCTTGCATGCATGCATGCATTAATTAAATCAAAATAAATGCATTAAATTAAAAATCTAATCACTATCTCTAATAATTATATTAATTGGTTAAGACAAAAAATATTCATATATAGACATTTGACCCCAAATGCAGCTGGTCAATTTATTTGGTTAAGTTTATTACATAAATGATTTTGAATAAGTCATGATTAATCAAAAATTAGTTTATCTATATCTCTATAAATTTGAATAAAGTGTTGACTTTTACCCTAATCAATTTATTTCATTTTTTTTTATCAAATATGTATATTTAATTTGATTAAAAGTTGAAACTTCACCATGCAAGAGGTACTTTTATTATATATTATACGTGCATGGATTTGTCTCTCCCATGCATGTAATATTTAAAAGATTAATATTTGATGTTCGATGAAAATTATCTAGGCATCCTCCAAAATTTATGTGTCATGTCAGCGTTGAATATCTATAGTTTCATTCTCAAATTTGGAGTGTTTGATTAGTTGCAGTTGAGGCTAAGTTAAAACAGTTTATTTACGTATCATGCCAATAAAAAATAATTATGAGTATAAATTATTGTTTCAAGAATTATATACATAAGTATTATATCTAACTTTTAAAACCCAAGGAAAAATCTTTTAGTTACTATATATTGACTTTGACATAATTTATTAAATGTTATCCAAAATTTTGACTATTATTAAGACATACTCATATTTTGAAAATTTTAAAATGCATGACAACTGGTTGTTTATATTTAAATAAAAAAAAATCCATAAGCTTTAATTAATTAAAAAAAAGATAAAAAGGAAGGTTACAAGAAACATGAATAAGCAAATGTAGAAAATGCGATCAAATTGAACAAAAAAAAGTCAAAAACAATTTTAATATGGTTTGAATATAATATATTATATTTATGATGTAAAAAATGGAAAAGAAAATAATTTTTGCCTCATAAGCATGTATAAAATTTAAGCATCTTGAGGATTTAAGTTATATATACTTTAATTTGATCTATCGGAAATAATTTTTCTATCTGACATAGAGAAAGGGTACGATTTGCAGACACCCTCCGATCTCGTTGATATATTATTGTTATAGTTGTATACTAACATTGTAAAATCTATCTATCTATCTATCTATATGTTAAGATACTCCATGTTAAATTATTCTAGCTATTCCACTTTTAATTTTTGGCACAAATATAATATCATCTAGATACTACACAAAATTCTAAAACAAAAATGTACTATTCCCAAACCATTTATTAAGAAATCGAAAACTATGGGAAATATATTATTGTCAAACTTCTTATTTTCTTGTAAAAAAATTTTTTTTTACACTTTCCAAGTTTGAAAATTCATAGGGACTCAAATTATAACAAAGTCTAGTCCATAACCTAATTAAGTAACCTAACTATAAAAAGCTAACAAAGAGACATTTCAAAGTGAATGTAGATATGACCTATTTTAATGCAAGTATTATTGACTGGTTTCACGTCTCAAATTTCATGACTTATAGGTTGCACTAAGACAACTTTACTGTATATTATTCCAAAGAAAATTTCGAAGTGAACCTTCTTTAATATGTATACATATATACCTCATTTCTTATTTAGATTGTTTAAAAAAGAATGATTCTTTTCCTTTTTTTTCACAATATTTTAATTTCAGCTTTTGACGTGGCATATTTAAGGCCACGAGATTAAAGACCATTTTGATATACTTGACAGAACTTTAATTTAGAATCACCCAATTGAAAGTTTTTTTTTTAATTTTCTTAATCTCCGTGTCAAGTCAAATTAAATTACTCTTTTCAAAACAAAGGGAGTGTGCATATGTGTGTGTATATACATAGGGCATAGTCTTGCACACACAACAACGTGTGTTAGTAAGGTTTATGGAAGCTAAATCACACCCAAAGAGTGTGATGTAGATAACGTACTATGATGCAAATATATATATTAATGACTATTTTCACGGTTTGAACCTATAATCTATAAATCAGATTGAGACAACTTTATCCTACGTTGCTCCAAAGAAAATTCATAGTCCTTTTTTTTTTATTGGTTGGGGGGGGGGGGGGGGGGGGGAGGTGAGGTTTGTTTGCAAATTCAACTATGTGATGTTAACACGTTTCCTTGACTTTCTAGCTAGCTCAAGTCCAATATGTTCTCGTTAAAATTCAGCTATCAATTGATTTAGATTGACTATTATATTATAAGATAAGAAAATTTTAAATATCAGACATGACATTCACAAATATTTTAAAAGATATATATAGTAAGTAATATATTAGACATGAAGTTTCTTGTGTTTTAAGGAAGAAATCTGACTGTTTCAAAATAAATATTATAATTTCTCTTTCTCATTTTATATCATACTGTCACTATTTAAATCAAATTGCCTATTTTATGGGCTGAATTTGGACAAGGTATCAACCTTGTATCTTTTTTCTTTAAAACAAATTAAAGTTTAATAGAAGTATCCGTAAGTCAGGGTGGTTGAGTTGATGCATTCCGCCGGTCAACCTCTTCTTAGTCGAGCTGACCGCACCAAATTTGCCTAATATAATGTACTTTTCCTGTGTGATTTACTCAGCGCATCATATTCAGGAAAATCTTAAGTCATTTGAGCTAGAGTGCATAGGTACTCAATTTTGAGATTACCATTTAAGCCACGTCCATATTGCGTAAAAATGTAAAACCTATTTGATTCAAAATAACTTTAAATATGTGGTGTTTTGAAGTTTCAAAGGACATAAATTCATGCAGGTATACTTGAACTTGTGGATAGACGTGAAAATGTTTTTTTTTAAAAAAAAAATTGGTGCAGGGTAAATAATGACATTCAAATAAGTTACCTTGTATGTAGCACTCTTTCCTTTTTAATTCGTTTTCAACCTTAATGAAATAATTTTCAGCCACACAAATATTTAAAAGTTATTCTAGATCGAAAGATTCAATAGCTTCTTATTTTTCTTAACATAGTGTCGAGCCAAAATGGGTGCCACATTAAATAAGATGGAAGGAGTACTATTTTTGTGTTGCAGAAAATAAAATGTGTGGCCATGATTAAAAGTGTCCAATACAAATCATGTTGAATAAATAATTGGGCCAATCTTGGGTTTAAACCATTAAAGAAAGAGGCCTTATTATCTCTTATTGGTATGGATCCCAAAGTAAATGGCCCAAATCATTTAGGAATGAAATGGGCTTGGCATATCATTTACGCAAATGGCCTTATTTTGCCAATAATTAAAGCAACCTCCACCCCACTACCCCACCCCTAGCCTCTTTCTGATTGCACCTAGGAAATTGAGAAAAAAACGCGCATTTTTTGTTGCATCGTCCCTAAAATGCTCACAAATATCCAAAAAAGTGGGTTGGGCCTACTGGAATTATTAATGATATCGCTATGGACGGTTCCATAAAGTTTTTCATAGAAAATTGATTGGAACCCCCCGCACTTGAAAATTTTGGGGGCTAAGACGTGTGAAAAATTGAGAAGATTGCCTAATTCATGTTACGTCACCCCTAAAATTCTCTAGAATACCCTAAAATTGCTCCCAAGGTACGACATCGTCGGGCCTACTAGGACTCTTGGCGGCCTTGTTACGGACGAGTTCGTATAATTTTCCAGAAAAACTGGGCATGGAGCCCGGGCAGCTCCAGAATTTCGTGGGCTAAACCAATAAAAGCCTACCGAAATCGCTTGTTTCCTGTTTCTTGGCCCATTAAATACTACCAAGCATCCTCCGCCTCTGTTGGGCCACCTGGGGCTCTTTTCGGGCTCGTTATAGACCCATTCATATGATTTTTTGAGAAAGTTGTGTCGGAGCCCACGGCAGCGCCAGACTCCTTGGGCTAACACCCACGAAAACTACAAAAATTACCTATTTCCTGTTGCTTGGCCCATAAAATCCTACCAGGCATCCTACGGCACCGCCGGGCTATATGGGCCTCTTGCCGCGCTCGTCATGGGCGGATCGGTATGATTTTTCAAGAATTTTGGCTCGAATCCCCAGGCAGAGCCACAAAACGTAGGCTAACACCTACGAAAATTACGAAAATCGTTTGTTTTCTGTTGCTTAGCCTATAAAATCCTACTAGGTATCCTGCGGCCCCGTTGTGCCACCTAAGCCTCTTATCGGGCTCGTTACGGACGGGTAGGTGTATTTTTTTTGGAAAAGTTGGCTCAGATCCTCAGGTAGCGCTACAAATCATGGGCTAACATCCACAAAAAACTACCAAAATCGCTTGATTCATGTTGCTTAGCAGGCTAAAATAGCTACAATTTGCTAAAATTACGATTAAAAGAGAAGGCGAGCGAGATTGAGAGGGGGAGCAGAGAGACGAGTGAGAGAGGACAAAGAGTGGAGGAGGCAAATGGTATATACATATCTGTCAGAAATTATATATATGCAACTAGTATACATATGAATCTATATATCTGACAACAAATTGCAGCAAGAGAGGAGAGAAAATAGCAACAAAACTCCAACTATAATTATAAATTGTAATTTTTTTCAAACTATAGTGGTATAATGTAAATATATACCGTATGTTTGCCTAGTTGTGTAATTTACCCTTTTAGTTTCTCAGTATTGGGCCTATTTTGGCACTAACAAAACATAGGAATAATTATCTTTTTGAATTCATTTTATAAAATATTTATTGTTGTTAAATATATTTTTATTTATTATGTAGATATTTCATATTTGAAAAATATTTACTATTTATAGAAACTATATTATGTATTAAAAGTGAATTATATATGTACTATAATTAATTTGATTTAAAAAAATTGCATTATATATTAAAAATGAATTATGCATGTAATATAAATGAATTATACTATGCATAAAAGTAATTTTACATCTTTTAAAGATGTATTATAAGTGTCTTAAAATATATTAAACTTATATTTTAATTAAAAAAATGCATCATGTATTAAAAATAAATTATATACGTCTTAAAATTATATTACTATAAATGATAAATATTTTCTAAATATGGTATATATAAGTAAGTTTCCCCAAAACATATGTGTTCAGCCCAAAGCCCATGCGTCAAATTTCTATATTAATGCATTGGCACGGGATCTTTTAGTGTCATCATTTAAATTCTAATCCCGTTAAAAAAGTGTCTCAAGAAAATTAAATTACCTTCCGGAGAAGCTAGAAGCACAATGTTGGCGATTGTTAGGATAACTTATGGTGGTGATTGATTATGATTTCTAAAGCAAAATCCTACCCGTCATAAGTATTTCCCGTTTGATATTGATTAGGACTCGCCTTAACAACAAGTTACAGTAATTCATCAGAATTTCTAGCTAAATCCTCACATATCACAATAAATCTTCGACATTTATGACTAAAATTGAAATCATGACTTGTCAAGATTTGCGGCCAAATCTTGTTGATCACAATAGCATGTTGCGTATGAATTCATCAACAAATTTTTGCTTCAAATTTTATTTTCAATAATTCAATTCAACCTAAATTTTTAAAAATTAATTGTATTTTTCAACACTTAATAATTTTTCATTCCGAGTCGAAAACCTATAAAAAAAAAATCAATATTTTCCAATTCATAATAATTAATAAAATTTAGTATTAAAAATGAGCTAACTTTTTTAATTAGCTAACTTCCCTTGATGGCAAGTCGTTCAGCAACAATCCAAACACAAATATAAATGCCTAGTATAGTAGATTCTGTGCTTGTTCTAGTCGGCGAAGTTTCCTATTACTTGTCACTTCTTCTTCAACAATAAAAAAATCCCTTGATATCTATCATATATTCACTTAATTCCGCCAAAATTCTCTTCTTTTTCAGTTTTCTGAGTATGGGTCTTTGGGAATCCTTGCTCAACTGGCTTCGAAGGTAATAAAGTTTGGTCCTTTTTGTGTTTTCAAGAAACCCCTTTTCATTTGTTTGTTGTTTTTGGTTGAAAAAGTATATGGAGAATTGGATTGAATTGAAACTCTTATGAATTGTTAGTTTTGGCCTTTGGGTGTTTGCTCAGTAGTTAGGGAAAAGAGAGAGTGTAACTTTTCTTGGGGGTGGGGTGGGGGGGACTGTTTTAATTTATGTGAGAAAGGAAATTCAGAAGTGAAAAGTGGAAATTGGAAATTGGAAATTTTAATTGTTGATGCATCTCTTTTTGTGAAATTCTAATGGGCATTGTAAAGTTGGAGAAGAAGGACCAAGTGGTTAAGTACACAGGACTTGCTGTTTGAGTCTTGTTTGGTTTGCTCTCTTTTATGGGTGATGATTTTTGCTTTGCTTGGCATAAACTTGACTAGGTAGAGGTAAGGTCGGCGTATATATCATCCTCCATAAACTCTGCTTGTGGGATTACAATGGGTGTGTTGTGTTGTTGCTGCTGTTGTTAGCATCAGCTTCACAATTTTAAGTACTTAAAAGAAAATTACTTTGATTGGAAGGTAAAAGCTTTGATCTTGATAATCAAATAATATTTAACAATATTTTTCGGGTAGAAGGTTAGTAGGTAGTCCAGTATTGTCTAGTTCCTCTATCAGTGTTGTTATTATTATTATCGTGATGTCTTATTTAATGATTTTTTAATGTTACCTGTTGTTGCATTTACTAAAGTTATGGTACATTTTGTTGTCGCTACTTGTTCTTTTCATAATTGTTTTCAGCTGGCTTTTTTGGTAATGTATTTGTTTTATTTGTGTTGAGGGTCTGTTGGAAACCACCTCTTTACCTTCACAAGGTAGGAGTAAGTTTGCTTACATACCATCCTCTCTAGACCCTACTTGTGGGATTACATTGGTTATATTATTGTTGTTGTACTTTGGGGGTTTTACTTTTTCTTATTCGGACAATTCTCTTTTGTTGGAGGGGCTCATGAAGCTAAACTATAGATCGTGTCATTTTAGAGGAAGTGACAGTGTTAGTAGTTCAACCAATAGCCACTCCTACGTTTGATTACTCTACTGCGGTTGTCAAATTCTGTTGTTTCAGCTTATTGTTTTTTACTATTCTGGTTAATAGAGGAATAATAGCTTGTACTTTGTCCTTAGCAATTAGTGTAACGAATCACAGGAGCTACGTCATGTATATCATATGTTGTGGTCTAGGAAGATCCCAGTATAATGATTGGTGAAGAAATTTGGCAAGCTCTCTAGCAAAGACAACGGAACAACAAAGACTAAACATGTACCAAAGAGAATCATTTAATTTGTGAACTACTTAAATTGCATCAATGCCAAAAGCGGGAAGATATAGATAACTTTCGTTTCTTGGACCAGTTTTTCTTCCGTAGTGACATTGAAAATCTCTTCCCTGGACCTTGCCATAGCGGGAGCATTAATGCACTGCCCTTTTAGTGACATTGAGATTCTCGGACGGCTTATTCCCAATCTCAGCATTTGGTTTGCAGAAATTCATCAAGAATAATTAGACGGAAGAACAGTTGATACATGAGAAGGCTGCACGTCTCTGGCTCTATTAGCGTTGTAACGTCATCCTTCTAATTCTGTCTCTTTCAAGTAGTCATCTAAGTTTTTCGGACTCTTCACTTTCGAGGCAGCACACGTGTCGGCACGACGTGGGTTTGGGATCTTTACCAGATATGGTAAACCAATTTTGGGTACTTTCACCCAAATCAACAGAGAAATTCGAGACAGATTTCGTGATTTTTGTAATAAAAAAGATCAGGATAGATACAATGATTTTTGTAACAAAATCAAAAGCTAGGGTGAGATTGGAGAAATGGATACCTTGTATGTAGAAATCTCTTTAGTCCGTTTCCTTTTATCTCTTTGGAATACCTTGAATGTTTTCCACATAACGTCTCATAATTTAGACATATGTAACTCTATTTGTAGATATTTAAATTATTTTTAGCCAAATCCCCACACCTCGGGATCCAGACCCTTTGAATATTAAAATTTAAATCATGAAGGATCTAGTTCGCACCCGTATCCGACACCCGAACCCAAGTCCAAGCAACTTAGGTTGTAGTTCCCCGTTTCAGAAGGCATTACAATGCAGTTGTTATGTCTAGTGGGGGAATGTTGGATGGCTCAAAACATCATTGTCTAGGATTTGTGTTTTGGCTTTATTCCTCTTTGGCTTTTTCTAAAGCTAAGCATCGAGCTGATTAGCGGAGAGTGCCAGATGCACATCCTGCTGGGTGCGCTCTCATGCTCTCATCAGAAAGGCTTTGGAACTGCATCAGCTGGCTAAGATTGGGAATAACTTCCATAGCGTATGATTACTTCAATGAGTTCCCATCCCCAAACCCCTGGAATATTGGAAGAAACATATTTTTTTTATCAAGAATGGGCAAAAACATTATCATTCTTAGTCACAATGAAATGCAAGTTCTGCTCTTAAATACTGATTTGCAGGTCTCTTTGTTTATCAAGAAAAAAGCCTATAGGAGCTTTTCTTATCAACTAGCATTTCCCTGATAAGATACTTTGTTCTAAAAGTAGATTGCTATTCATCAATCAAAAAAAAAGAAGAAAGTAAATTGCTATTCCTTCCAATACTTTTTCCCTTATTAGAGTTGTAAATATATTTCATTTACTCTTCCCCTTCGAGTGCAAGTGGCCAGTTTTCTGTCAATAGAGTCAGGGATATCCACAAGTAATTATGTATAAATTCAAGAGAAGGCTAGCCATCTCTCGTCAACAAAATGAGCCAAATGAGCCAAATGTTTGCTAGCCAAATGAGCAACTATTGTAAATATATATCATATACTTATTAGTGCTTTGATGAACGTGAATGCCGTATCAGATTATTAACCAAAAAAGGATGTTGTATCAAATATGTGAACTTGTTGATTTCTTTTGTACTTTTAAAGTGTCTTTTAGGTATTAGTGATTAATAAATATGCAGTGTCTTAATCAAAATGCCATGGAGTGCAGTTGAGTGATGTTCTTTTTTTAAAAAATAAAAATGGTGTGGGTATTCGAGGTGTTTTAGATGTTCTGCAACCGCGTAAACTATTGTTGTAGTATATTATGCGACAATATTACTACCATAAGTGGATAATGCTATTAGTCAAGAAAACTTAAACAAATCATGTTATTGGAATGAGGCCTGGTGCTTTATTCTTTATGTCGTGTGATCCTGAGTGACATTGTCGATACCTAAATTTTCTATATGTTTCCTTGTTCAGCCTATTTTTCAAACAGGAAATGGAACTTTCCCTGGTAGGCCTTCAAAATGCTGGGAAGACATCTCTCGTCAATGCCATTGCTGTGAGGACTTTATATCTCTCTCCTCTTCCATCCCTCCTGATCTCTTTTTCATTTTAATGGTAATGTTTTTTGACATTAGATATTTTGATCTTTATCAGACTGGAGGCTACAGCGAGGACATGATTCCGACGGTTGGTAGCTTGTCTTCACATATTAAACTACTAATCTTGTCTTCTTTTGGTTGCTTGCTCAATAAATTTTCTTACAATTAGGTTGGATTTAATATGCGCAAAGTCACCAAAGGAAATGTGACCATAAAACTCTGGGACCTTGGAGGCCAAAGGAGATTCCGCACGATGTGGGAGCGTTATTGTCGGGGGGTCTCTGCTATATTGTAATTTCTAATCTTAATCTCTGTTCTCATCTGTCTCCTCAATTTTATTTTATTTTATTCGTTTTTGGCTTACTACAATATGCATTTAATGATTTTTCCTGAATTCAAGATTTTGACATCTTTAACGGATGAAATTTCTCCTGGTGTGAATATGTACCTCAAGTTCCTCTAATGAGGTGCAAGGCTTTTATAGTTGATGTCATTATTGGTTCTTGGGGTCTGCCAGGGAAAGTACTCGGTGCTGTCTCTCTCGTGTCCCTGTTATTTCCCTGCCTAAGTTAACTCCATTGCTGTCAGCTTTAGTTGGGGTATATTAGACCTTCACTTGCCTCGTCGATGTCCTGGTAGTTTGATGACTTATGTCTTTATGATACTTGAGGGTCATTTGGTTCTCAACATATCCTGGGATTATAATTCCCCATCTTATATGGGATAAATAACACGAGATTTGGTATAAAATTTATTCCGGTTTTAGCTAATACCAATAACCAAATGTGGAATGATTGTAATTATTATCCAAAAAAATTAATACCAGGGTAAGGAAAATGACCCCTTTAGAGTGCTACTACAATTACAAACTTCTCAGTTTTAGCCTCTGCTCTTTGTTCGAACTTTTCCTTGTTAGCAAGGACAATAAGCGGCAACAAGATTCAATGCTAGAGAACTATTTTTGTTGAAGACGTAATTAAGCATATAAAGCGTGCTCCTTTAACAATTTAAGCTTTTAGATGAGATTGTTACACTATTCAAACATTTTTTTCCCGGTGAAAACTTCCTTTCATTTGGCTCGAGTGGTGGTCATGTTCTTTTCAATCCAACCTTTTTTTTCGATGAAAAAGGAAAACTTAACTTTGAGGCGTTGAGTACGAAGTTACAGTGCACTACATATTCAGATTGCATTGACTTGGGATCTTTTATGCGACAGGTATGTTGTTGATGCTGCTGATAGAGACAGTATACCTATAACCAGAACCGAGTTGCATGAACTTTTGAAGAAGCCTTCATTAAGTGGCATTCCTTTGCTCGTCTTGGGAAACAAAATTGACAAATCAGAAGCTCTTTCGCAGCAGTTGTTGGTTGATCAACTGTAAGTCGCTGAACATTAACCTTCACATAATAATTTATTTCTCTGGCAGAATACGTAGACAGACACCTAGACTCATCGTAATTTTTAGTCTAGACGCTGAAGCGAAGGGTCTGACCTTTTACAACAACATATCCAATGAAATTTCACAAAGTGCAGTTTGCGGAGGGTAGAGTGTTCGCAGAACTTACTCCTATCTTGGAGAGATAAGAGTGTTTAGCTCAAGGGAAGAAAAAACCAAAGCAGTCCAGAAAAAAATAAGCCAAGGGTCTGACCTATTGAACACTTTATATGGTAAAAGATCTACCTTTAAAAAAAAAGGCGAGTCGATTAAAAAAGGTGGTTAAAAGACAAATATAGGGTACAGGAAGGGGAAATAGGGAGGGGATTATACGGTGGAGAATCAAAACCTCACCAACAAGATGAAAGTTTAGGTAGCCAACCAACTTAGCTACTAAGATTCTCAAAAAACAGAAATGGATAGAAATCAAAATTCAGGTGCATTTTCGACGGAACAAGTTGTTCAATAGGTTGGATTCTTAGTTTAGTTGACTTGATCAAAATTTGTGACGAGTATAGGTGTCTGTCTGTGTTTTGCCAATTTCTTTCATTTTCCAATTCACTCTCTTGACTATTTGTGATTTTTGTTGCATCAGAGGTCTTGATTCGATAACGGACAGAGAAGTCTGCTGCTACATGATCTCGTGCAAGGATTCTGTAAATATCGATGCTGTTATCGATTGGCTAATCAAGCACTCAAGGACCGCGAAATGAAGCGCGAAAGGAATCTGGAAAATAGAATGTACTTCTTTGTGAGGATCTTGAAATGATCTTGTTAATATATTTTCTGGCTGATCTTTCTTTTGTTAGTTCTATACAGATTTTGATTACAACTCTATGTTATAAGTGCTTAAACAATCATAAATATGAGTTTGCATTGTTTTTTGATGCTTTCTCACTCGTGGGACTACACTGCATATGTTGTTGTTTGTTGTTGTGTTTTTAAGATGCACTCGGATATATTTTTTATAATCGAAAAATCCTTGAGGGCCAGCTAGTGCATGGTTCCAAATGGGTGAATAAGAATTTTCTTTTTTCTACTTTTTCCTCGGAAGGGGAGCCTTGGAGTAAGTGGTAAAGTTATTGCCATATGATCAGGAGGTTACAGGTTTAAGTCTTGGAAAACAGTCTCTTGTAGAAATGCAAGGTAGGCTGCGTACAATAGACCCTCACCTACCTCTCTATAGAAATAGAATAGCATGATAGAAGTCCTAATCTATAGCAACTGTAAATATCGAATTAAGTCTCCGCTCTTTAGATCAGTCTATCCGTAGTGGAGGAATTCTGGTAATTTTTTCCTAAATATGACCTTCCCCTCCCACAAAGAGAGTTTCTTGTTTCTTTTCTACCAAGGATGATGAGCGACAATGACATGAATTCAATACTAATAAAAAAGAACTCTTTCCCGGACCTTGCGCATAATTGAAGCTGGAGTTTTAGTGCACTGAGCTTGCCTTTCCTTTACGTTTTCCCATTTAACTATAGTTCGTTCAAATTCGATAAATTTAAAAACCCACTAAAATTATCTCTACTCAACAACAAAATAACAATATGAATATATATATTTTAATACAATATGCTAGAATGTGAAAAACATTGTAATATTTCTCAATAAGTTCTATGAATATTAGAACAATACAATTTAAAAAAGAATAGTTACAATAAATTCAAAACAATGTAATTTGTCTTGAATTAGGTTTCCCAATGAACGCTTGACGACGCCGTTTCTTCTTCTTCTTCTTCTTGGTGGATATCAAAAGGAAACTTTGATATATTTTCACCATATTGGTATGGCCTAGCTTTGATCAATCTTCATTCAAATAAAATAAAATAAAATGTTAATTTTCTTTGGATAATTAAAATTTTAAAAAATTGTAAGATGAATACTAAAAATTTGATCGTAGAATAATTTCACGAATGATCACTCAAATTCACAAAATTAACACAATATTATATCATACTGACGAGGCTTCGATAGAATTCTTTAAAGTATCGTAAGTAATACTAAATTTACTATACCTATGCTTTCTCTTCTCCAAAAATCGGGCAAGGGTTGCTCTACGAGCCATAGCGAGTGCTGTAAATACAAAATAAAAATTAGCTTTATTTTAATTTTTCAATAATATAAAAAAATTCAAAAATTAATAAAAATTAATCAAGATAAATACCTCCTTTAGCAAAAATTGTGGATGCATTTGAAGGCTCTGATTTATTTTCTTGAGATATTTCTTTATTCATCACTTCTTCTATAATCTCATTCATGTGGAGATTTGTGGACTTAGAAGCCATGTCAATTATTAGCTCAGCCTATATATTATTTTTAAAAAAAAATTACAAAATAATATTATCACATTGAAATTAAAAAAAATAAATTAAAGTAGATGACAAAAATTAAAAATATAATTCCAAGGATTTTCCTAATGATAAACAAAAATAATATATTCAGTGTAATTTATAAGTCTGAAAGGGGAAATGTGTACACAGCCTTACCCTAACCTTGTGAAGACAGAAAAATTATTTCTAATAGACCATCGGCTCAAGTAAAGCATGCCAAATTCAGTAAGAAAACAACAAACCGAGTGGAATCCCACAAGTCGGGTTTGGGGAGGGTAAAGGTTGTTTCCGGAAGACCCTTAACTCAAAAATATCAGGCCCCAAAAGCAGAAGATACTAGATATGAAAGAGAAATGACTAAAGCGGAAAGCAAGTGGTAATATATAGATACAATAAAAGAAATAAATATGAGACATACAATAATCAACATTACATATAAAGACGCGAGTACACGACTAATCCTACTAACCTACTATACCACAAGGCTAGACATCATCAGTAAGAAAAGACATACAACAACAAAGAAGCCACGTTGAAAATATGATAAAAAGAACAATAACAAGTAGTAGGCTAATCGAAACAAAGAAAATAACAGATAATATTAGAATCGAAGAATATGATCGTAAAGAAAGTAACAAAAATAATACCTTTTCTGGTGATATATCCTGAAAAATATGGACCTCACCCATGTAGAATATGGTCAATGTTGACTCATTTCTCAAGTGGTCATAATTTTTCCTGCAAAATTAATTATTTCAACTTTTTTTTTTAAAAAAAAATAATCTTATTTTTGTAAAATATAATTTCCAAAAAATTAGCAAAAAATAAAGAAAATACCTGGAATTAAAAGTGTTTGTTTTTGCAATTAAAGGAAAAGCCCCTCCATAGTATTGAGATTTTTTGGTGAAATTATAATTATTTAGGGAATTTTTTGGATTGATGGGAATTATTGGAATTGAGTTGTAATTCTGGAAAAAAATAAGAAATAAATTATTTATTAGAATTAGAATAATTTATATAAATGAAGGAATTAATTTAAATTCAATAAGAAATTGTGAATTACCTGAAAAAATGTGTTTTCATGTTGAGAGGCTAAATCAGCCATAGAGGAAAATGGCCACTTCATCCCAGAAGCTAAAATAAATAAAGAAAATATAATAATATTAGGATTTAATAAGATTTGATCAAATCTAACAAAAAATAATATAAATATTTAATAAGGTTTAATTAAATTTATAATTTATAAATATTTTGTTTATCAAAATTTGAACAGATAAAAAGAAAATACTAAGTGATTTTTATTTCATTTGAATTTGAATCCGTTTTAATTCTAGATAAATTATTTATACGTATTATAAAATATTGAAGGCAAAATACTGTCAAATCTATAAATAAAATTATAACTTTACTTTATTTTTTTTTTATAATCTCACGTTTTTCATCCATTTTATTGACCACTAAATAACAGATCTCTTTACTGGTTATATAGTTATATATTATACCACGTGAAAGAATAAAAATCCTTTTAAATTAGACCTTACAAAATCTAGACGCACCAAACTTGTTAAGATAAGGTTCTCATGATATATTAATATTTTAGCTTTTTTTTTAATCCTCAAAGCATCATTCTTAACCTTCTTCTTTTTCTTAGTTTTTTCTTGAGCTCATCGTGAGAAAATCTATTAGTTACTAATTCAAATCGTGGAATCAAATATTAATATTTATAATAAAATAAATTATTTATGTCATTTTTTAAAAGTATAGCTCTTCTATAAACTAGAGATACTTAATATATCATAATATCCTTTTATTTCATATATATAAATTAAACTACAAACAAAAAAAATATTTATCCAACGAAGATTAAGATTAACAATAAATTGGCCAAACAAAAGATGCAAGAGAAAATCAATTTAAATACTTAGTTTCTTCACCTCAATTTATCCATCCTAATTTATGAAACTAATTTATCTCTATTTTAAAAAAATAAAAAGAAAATTAATTATTTCTTTTTTATTTTATCTTTAATAGTTATTATCGATGAAAATTATAAATACCTCAATTATTATTGACGATATTATATTTAAAAATCCTCATAATCAACAGTATTTCTTAACAGATATATATAAAAAAATTACGATAGATAATTTAGAGCTATACAAATAAAGTTCATGGTAACAAATTACTATAAGATCTACCCATACTAAACCCTAATAAATCTTAGAACAAAGTGTGGTTTTATAAATAACCTTACACAATTAAAAAGAAATTCTTCTAAATTTCCTTATCAAACTTGAAATCAAGGGTAAAAAAATGATTTTTTTATTTAATCCCTCTTTTATTGTTAATTATACATAATTAAACAAAGAAGATTAGGTTTGTACCTTTTTCTTGTGGCTTCTTCATTTTTGCTAATTGTGGTTTGGTGTTGAGGTCCAAGAAATCTATCTCCACTCTTGAATCCATTTTTTTCTTCACTTCCCAAAGATTTATATTACAAAAAAAAAAACTAGAAATCAAGAAATGGAAAATTAAAAATAATAAGAAAATATTCTTATAATTTTTTTGAGAAAGAAGAGGAAAGTTTAATATTAGATAAAATTGAGAAGCTCCATGCAATGAGAATAAAAATTTATATGAAGAAGAAGAAGAAGAAACAAACATCAAAATCTACATAAATAAATAAATTAATTAATTAGACAGAAAAAAAACGTGCTGATTGAATAGGTCCCTCTAAATTGATAGCCACAACTTGTTTTCTTTTTTTCTTTTTTGGAAAATATTGTTTTATTCTCGTCGTTTCGATTTATTTGTCTGTTTTTAATTTAATTAAATATTTTTTAATAATTTTTAAATTTTAATTTTCAGACGACATAGCTAAAAAAAAATAGTTTAATATATTTTTAATTTAATCATTTTTTTTTTAAAAAAAGATCGAGTTAAAATATAATAAACAACTTGATTGAGTAATTGATTTGAAATTTGAAAATAAAATGATTGGTTGATATTTATTTGGGAGGTAATAATGTATAATATCTTAAAAATGTTTAAAACGAGGGGATGTATAATGTATTTACATCTAATCAAATTGTCCTATTTTTATCCCAAAAGTCACATGTATTACTTATGTAATTAATCATGATTGTTTTTTTTTTTATGAAGTAAAAAATAATTAATTTAACCATGTGTTAAATATTGTGACTTGTGGTGGTAGATGATGATTATGAAATTATTTTTTGTGAATATTATTTTAGGGTGAAAATTTGTGCATTATTTGATTAAAAAGTCTTGAGTTTGATTATAAAAAAATAACTTTTTCTTTAATAGGAGGTTTAAAATATTCATAGTGAGTTTTCTATAGCCAAGGACTTGTATACACACAACTAATGAAGTTCTCTCTTGACTTATATACATTAAAAAAATAAAGGTGTATACAAAATAATTTGAAGTATTTCCTCCAAAAAAATGTGATTAAATATTGAAAAAGTTATGAAAGTTCTTTTTTAATTATAGGTCGCGAATTTGAATTCTAAGCAGGAGAAAAATCTGTATAGAAACACTTTCTTAATATAGTTTTATGGATGTAAACTTAAGTGTAACAACTTATCTTAATATAAGAGGCACCGTGCCGGCAAAATATAAAAGAGATGGTGAATATATAAGTAAGTAGGTTTTATCTACTAATGACGTGTTTTAAAGCCGTGCAGACTTAGGTTCAAAGTGGACAATATCACTAGCTAGCGGATCGGGTTGTTACAAATGGTATCAGAGTCACCCATGTATCAACCTTGCCGATGTGGACCAGAATCCAACTGAGTTTAGATAAATTCCGATAATGCATGACAAACCTTAATGTTGAGCCCAGTTAATTCTATGTGGTGAGGTAAACTTCAACAAGGATGTAGTGAGTCCATGGAAGATGTGTATGTAACAATCCTTCTTGTGATAAGAAGTCTCACATCAGTAAAACAGATGAGAGATATTCGCATACAAGTAAACAAGCCTAAATTCAAAGCAAATAACTATACTAACGAATTGATCCGTCACATTAAGTTAATCGAACTTCAACACGAATACATTACACCAGATGGAACCTAAATACAAAGTAAAATCAAAGTCGTCTATGAAGATATTACTTGCTCTAAATGTCAAATGTGAACTAAAACGACGACGTGGTCCTTTCATAGCCCCATCCATCAATGGTTTGAAATGGTTGAGTTTTTTCATTTATTATATTCCTCCACCTAATTAAAAACACCTATTACTACTAAATTTTTTTTTATCATAAGATATATATCTCGCGAATAAATAAAAAAATTTAAATTAGATGTCAAATTAGTATATTAACTAGGTTTTTGTAATTTTATAAATCGTATTTTAGATCCATCGACGTTGGTTGAATACACATATATTCGAATATTCGAGATCGAGATATAATATATTATTACGACTTGCAAAAATGTTTAAAACGAGGAAAGTACAAATGTCCTATAGTCATCCCTAAAGGTCACATATATTACGTAATTCTTGTGGACTTTTTTTTTTGAAAAAAAAATATAATAAAATTTTATGAAAGTGAAATTACTAATTTAACCATGTTTTATTAATTTAAGAGGGGGGAAAAACATTTTTTTTGTAAACTAGGTGTACTTGTTAAGAAGGTGTAGGTTTGGCCTTATTAATTACAAAAGCTTATTCACGATGTGAATTCAAATCAGGGTGATTCGACAGTGCTAGAGAAAAGACAAACGATTTAGGCGTAAAAATATTATTATTCCTCTTTAAAATATTTCTCCAATTTTCTGAAAAGGGAAAGGAAAAAAAATAGATAAGGACTCACATAGAAACAAAAATAAAGATAAGGTTCCTAATAATATAGCTTTATCCTTCTACACAATAAAGCTGAAAAATTCCAGTTCCAAAATGGAAATAGGCATTTCTAAATTGGAAAGCCACTTCTTAAATAAAATATATAAATTTAAAAGTTGATTGTCGTTGGGTTTAAGTATTAAGTGTGAATTGAGAAAGAAAGATCGAGAAAGTAAAGAAATGTGGGAGGAACCAAGTAAAATGAAAATGAAGAGTCATTTCACCCTCATTGGTAAAATAGAGGAAACACTTCGTCTAACTCTTAAGGAGTCAAGTAAAGGGGACCCCCCACGAGCTGTCGTCGCTCGTTCGGCTTCATCAAATGATTTGATGGATAAATTTGTACAAAATTTACTTAATTAATCTCAAGATTTTCCTTTTCTGATATTAATTCTAGTGCATTATTGATTAATTATTTATTAATTAACGAATTATTTATTAATTAAGTTAATTTTTACGGAACTAACGAATTTAACAGTCTTTTAAATTTTTTCGAAAAATCTTTTTTAGAACAGACATCTATTTTCCCCTGTTCAGAACAGATGAATATGTTCTGAACAGGTGAATTCGCGTCCAATATTGACTATAAATAGAGACCATTTTTGCTCTTTTCAGAAATTGAATTTTCTCTTCTACATATATCTTCTTGTGGGATTCCTCGTGTTGCATCTCTCCTGCTTGTGGGATTCCATGGGGTATATTGTTATTTCTGCATACATCTTCTTAAAAAATAAATTTGAGTATGTGTGAATCCATTACTTATTTATTGAGTTAGCTGAAAATTACAAGAGTTTGAGGTACCGCTACTTTTGTAATGGGTTATCTATTTTATCCTAGGAGGAAATAATTCACAACCTCGAGTATAGTGAGAGGATTAAATTTCTTAAGAACACACAATAAATTCTGTGGACTCGGATAGTTTTATATATTTCAATATTATATTCTATTTTTCTGCACCTGCTATTAAATTACAGGACTAACAATTGTTACACAAAATATTTTGCATTAATAAAGTTCAGAAAAGCATACATATAGACAATCTAATCTAATACAAATATTAGTAATTGTTTACATTCATAATTAGATTCATGATTTATAATTATACGAAGATAATTTTAATGTTGCTTTCGAACTTCCCTTCCCTTTTTTTTTAAAAATACCAATTCAAAAAAAAAAAATTAAAAAATTTTAAAAGTTCAAAAATTGCAAAATCTGTCAGTTTCTATAAGGCAAGTGGGAGAAAAGAATTATTGCTCTCTGTCACCGACAGATACATTTCATTGCCCATCAAACATTCAATTATTAATTTCTTTTGGATAATAATTTTTTTTTAAAAAAGAGAAATATATATAGAGAAAGCCAAAAAAAAAAAAATCCCAATTTTAATAAAGAGTATTTATAATATAATGATTAATAATAGCTAAATTAATTAATATGTTGATTTTTATAATTTATTTATCTCAATTTATATGACATAGATTGAATTTTAGTAATTAAACAAAAAATATTTGATTATAATTTTTTTAAAAAATAAATTATTAATTATTTTTATTTATGGACTTTTATGTAGTTTCTAAATATGTAAATTATGTTTTAGAATTTTAAAATTGTATGTTGAAATGCACCTATTATTATTTTTACTAAGCCTCTCACTTGTGAAATTATCTTTTAAATGAAATTGTAGTAGTTGAAAGCATTTAAGCAATTCTTTATATTTGTGTAATAAATATGTGTATTAATAAGGGTTGTTCTGAAATAATAAGTATTTTATTTATTTTAAATTAGACGTTTTGGATTTAATTTTTTTGGATATGTAATCGTTTTTATTAGAGAGTATTTATCTTTTGACGCAAATATTGATTTTATCTAATTCTAGTATAGACACTAAATACCAAGTGAAAAACAATAATTTGATAAAATATCGAAAAATTTATAAAAAAACACGAATAAAATAACTTTATATAGGTCAATAACTTGATATTAACTAACTCAATTTATTTTGACTTGTCCAAATTCAACTCAATCTCATCAATTGCCACTTATAGATAGGGTTGGCAATAGGGAAGAGCAAGAAGGATATAGGGCGGATTTAAAGCTATGCGGGACAGAGCGAATTTAAAGTTATGTGGATGGGGGCGTGTTGAAATAATTATTTTTAAAGTTAATGCGAGTCGGGGCAAATTGGTGGATTTAAGGTACAAAATAAAAAATATAAACTTTTATTCAGCTTCGACTTTAATTTAACTTCTTTTCTAAAACTTAAACTAGACACGCTCGGTAAATTGATAGTGGTTCAAATGTTCTTGAAAAACAATTATTGAAATATTAATTAGAAATAGTTAACTAGTTATTGAGATGTTAATTAGTGAAGAATAAAAAAATTATAAATTTTATTTTTCATGTTAAACTCAATTTTAAAAAAAAATTAAAAATTTATGCAGAGTGAATTTATAGAAAAAACACACTTTAAAACTAATTAAACGTTCTATTTATTGAATGAAAACACAAGAGAATGGCAACCATTGGATTGAACGAATCGACAACCCATAATAATGCACATGAAGAGGAATAAAAAGGCGAGGTACCAAACATGTTCTACCCTCAATATCTATTCGTCATTTGGTAATCTCAATTCACTTTTCATTTTTTGTTTTTGGGCCGTGGTTGGGCCTGTACATCGGGTTTAAAGAGTTAGTAAATTGACAATTGACATAAATAACCTCCATAAAAAAAATTTAAATTTGATCAGCCATTACCGAGTACGCCATCTTGACTTGATTATGAATTTCACAACACAAAAAATAAAAAGTAATTGTTTGATAACAACCTCATCTCCATTAAAACTGTATGATGAATGTATATAATTATGTATATTAGCTAGCAGTGTAATTATATCTTTTCAAAACTATTTAAATATGTGTTATAATTCGTTTCATTTAAAAATATCGTTGAACTGGGGAGAAGTGCAACTCACTAAAGAATTAAGTTTTAAAAGACGATACATGAGATGTGGAGGTATGTTATCCTCTAGATTACACCAGATACATTTCGTATGACGAGCTTAATCGAAAAAGTACGAAGGAAATTTACAATCTCAGATCACCCATTTGGAAGATTTCCTGCTCAATCAACTCAATCACTTTTGTGAATTAGTGTTAACTACTATTATCATATTTCTTGATCAATTGTTGGTTTATTCAACATCAAATAAATGGTTTTCATAACTTCAAGATTAATAAGCCATGATTAATTGATTTTGCTTCTAATTTAATTTTGTTTGGTGGAAAGTAGTTTTAAAAATCATTTTCAAACTTGCAATTTTTTTGGAAAAAATGTCTCTTTATTAACTACACAAGCAAGTGACCTCTCTTTATCTCAATAGTCAAGTTAGTTTTTCTCCGAGTTTAACTTTTATATACTTATAGTATCAATCAACATCATACGAAAAATAATTATAAATAATTATCCATAATAAGTATGAGAATTTTATGAGTTTCTTCGATGATAAGTGGAGTTTAGAGAGAGTATATTGTACACGTACAATTTCATTCATACCTTGAAAAGCAGAAAGACAATTTTCGATCTATAAACCCTCGGCTCAAGTTAATACTACAATAATAACCGATATCACGATCGAATAGTTATAATTATTTAATTAATTTCACATCAATCCATAAACATACCTCTAGATCTGCCCCTAACAATAATTAAGTAACCTCTAAATTCAAATTTCATAGTGGTTGATAGGTTTTATTCTTTTTGATGTATACTAATTGAAATGATTAACTAAATTGTAAGTAATCTCTTTGCTTTGTATTATAAAATAATAATTAGTGAAAGTACAATTACAGATCAAACTACAAATGGACAGAAAAATAATAATCATTAAAGTCTTTTCATATTTTGATAAGGTTTTTTAGGCCCCTTGAATGGAATAACCTCACATGGCATTGTTGGCTTTTGACATTACATAACATTAAAATGATAATTTAAAGTCACTAACTATTATCAACAAATGTTCATACTTTGATTTATTTAATGTGTTATTTGAAGAGTCGATCAGAAATAGTTTATCATCTTTTCGAGAATTTATTTGTAAAATTACACTGAGCTAACATCTTCTCTACCTTCACAAGATAAGGATAACGCTCTGTACACATCAAAGGGCAGAGCTACCCTTTTGATAGGGGGTTCATCAGAACCTTCTTCGATGAGAAATTATACTATTTATACATAGTTTAAATAATTTTTATATGTATATAGTAGATATCGAACCCCCTTCGACTAGTTCGTGTGACTACTTTTTTAGATTTTAAACCCCCTTAGTGATAAACTTGGTTCCGCCACTAATTATATCTGATCAATGTGTTACATGAACCGAGAAGTGAAGATAGGGGTAAAATTGTATACGCAGTATCTCTTCCAGATCCCACTTATGAGATTATTACCAACAACTTGAAATCTTAAATGAGAAGTAAATCTTCAAGAATCCAAAAATTATGCAATGAGTTGTAACTACAAGGTCATCTCAATTATTTATACAGTTCATCACATCTTCAAAAAAGAATGCATCAATATATAAAAAAAACAGCTCCACTTCAACTACCAATCAGGTCTTAATGAAAATTCTGTTGCTACTGGGAAATAAATTCAAAAAATAAAAATAAAAATGAACAATTGATCTTCACTGAAGAACTCCAAGAATGAACAAAGAAATGGAAATTCTCAATCGAAAATGTAAAATAAAAAAGAAAAAAAAAGGAAATAATGTGATGGAACTATTTTTCTTGATCAATTTCATGCAGTTTGAACTTCTGCATTATCAATTATGTCACCTCCAGAATCCATATGGCAGAGTTCTTCGATGCGACTAGTGACCTCGGCCATTGAAGGACGTCTGTCGGGGTACTGAGCAGTGCAATCAACTGCAAGCTGCAAGAGCTGGACCATGTCCTCCTCGACGTTTTGGTACCTAAGGAGTTCAAGGTCAAAGACTTCGGATGTCCATTCATCTCGGACCACTGATTGCACCCATCTTGGTAGGTCGACACCTTCCTCATTTGTTACCGAATGTGTAGGAGCCTTCCCTGTTAGGAGTTCCAACAGCAAGACACCAAAGCTGTAGACATCTGCTTTCTGGGAGACTTTACGAGGGTCAGTTACCTCTGGTGCCCTGTAACCTGCAACGCGGTTGGGAGTTGATGATGGACCGACGAGTTGAGCAAGGCCAAAATCTGAAACACGGGCCTCGTATGATTTGGTGAGGAGGATATTGGATGACTTAATGTTGCCATGTGATACTGAGGGCCCTTGTGCATGAAGGTATGCAATCCCTTGTGCAGCTCCAAGGGCAATGCCAGCCCTTGTTTCCCAATTCAACGGTGTCCTACCTGCTCCTTTGTTGCCTATAGAAAAGACAAGATGAATGACCAAACTATTGTGACATGAAAGTAATGCAATAATTCTACTTTCAACTGCCAGTCATATACTAACAACGGAATATGCCGAATAAAGCACCCAAACAGTTAATAGCTTTTACCCAGAATGTAGTTGATAAGTTAACAGAGGTACATTTGACTTAAATCCATACAAACAGATTAAAAGTTATATGATCTTGTTTCATGCTGTTGAATACAGTGAACTACCAAGTTCTGTCACATATATGCAATTTTTCCTCTTCTTCCTAAACTCTTTCAACAACAACATACTTAGCGAGATCCTGCAAGTGGGGTCTTTGGAGGGTGGAGCGTACGTGGGCCTTAACCCTACCTAGTATGAGGTAGAGAGGTTGTTTCTAATAGACAGGCTTTGGAATCAAAAAATGTGCAGATCACTTGTGGATAAAATGCTTTTTCAAATCTAAATGATGAACATGAATTCGTACGGCTAAAAATGCAGATTGTAAAGCCATTCCAGGTTGAGTAACATATAAGAAGTGTCAGATTTCATATTCACTAAACACAATGTAAATCATATTGGAAAAAGATAAAATCTGATTAAACATGCACAATAATACAACTACATCACAATAATGTCAAAAAAAAAAAAAAACTCATTGAGCAACTAAAGCACATCAGCAAAAGCAGTAACTTTTACACAACAGCACCATTTCAATAGCAGATAACAAATTCCCAAAAAACAAATGGTTATCCAAAATTACTAGCCTCATAAAATCAGCAAAACCAGCCTATGTTACTCGGACTCGTGTTGGATCCTCCAAAAATTTACTACATTTGGAGGATCCGAGACACACCACATCTTAAAGTTTCGGCAGGCAACATACAAAGCAGCATTATCAATGTCAATCAGAGAACTAAAATCTGTAGACCATGTAGATAAAAAGCAACACTAGGGTACTATAATGACATGAAAAACAACAATATCAGCAATAATATAGTCAGTGTAATCTCTGTAGCCTTCAGATCAAGGAAAAGTATATCAGCATTATAATGACATGAAAAGGAATGACAGAAAAGAAGTTATAATTCTCACCATGTAAAAGTGCAGAAAGGCTTCCCATTGGGACATAATCATAAACAAGAAGCTTCTCATCTCTGCTATAGTAATAAGCTCTCAAAGGAACCAAATTCTCATGATTCATTTTCCCAACATCCTCAATTTTCTCCCTAAACTCTTTCTCAGGAACAGTAACATCTCTTAACCTCTTCACAACTAATGTGATCCCTGATTCCAAAGCAGCTTTATAAGCAGTACCAAATGTCCCCTTTCCCAAAACTTCAGCAGAAGCTTTCAACAAATCATCCAAGTTAAAATTTTTAGCCGTTTTCCCAAAAAACACCAAACTTTTTCCATCATTTACAACAGCCTCAGCTTTACCTTTATCCTTATTAGTCCCCCCTCCAACACCAATAGCTGCAATTGCACTACCCAAGAATCCATCTTTTCCACCATTACTCTCAACCCCTCTTTCTTCAGGAATTTCAACTTCAACCTGCTTATTAACAGCACCAACATCAGCAGATCTTGTTTCTTTATTACCCCTTTTTCTACAGCAAATGAATAACAAACAAAGAAGCAAAAGCAAACCAAGAACACAACCAATTACAATACCAGCAATTGCTCCACCAGAAAGTTTCTTTTTTTTACCTTCTCCATTACTACTACTACTACTACCATCACATGAATCAAGTGGCTTCCCACAAAGTGAAGTACCCAAAAAAGCTTCCTTGGGTTGACCCGAAAGTTTACTAGGAATTGACCCGTTTAACTGATTATCCGACACATTGAACTGAACCAAAGCAGGTAAATTCAGATCCGGCAATTGACCGGCAAACCCATTTCCCTGCAAGTAAAGTGTACCCAAAGTAGTCAAATTGTTGAAAGATTCCGGAATTGGACCGGAGAAATTGTTATGAGCAAGATTGAGCCGGACAAGATTGGTAAGAGAGAAGATTGAATCAGGAATTGGACCGGAAAATAGATTATGCTGAAGGTACAAGTTACGTAAATTACGAAGTGAAGAAAACAAATCCGCCGGGATTACGCCGGAAAGTGCATTATACCGGAGACTAAGAAAGTTCAATTTAGTAAGATTCGAGAAAAGCCCAGGTGGGATTTCACCCAAAAGTCCCATTCCAGGAAGATGAAGCTCAACAACAGAAGATTTATCAGGTGAACAAATAACACCAGGCCAAGAACACGTCGGACTTGTAATGTTCCATAGAAGTGAACGTCCACGCAGAGCAGATCGGATAGCTAAAAGGGTAGCACGGTCTGAATCAATGTCGGAGTTTGTCGGCCGGAAAAGGGTGAAAAATGCTACAAAAATGGTGAAAAAAATCAGGATTTTTGAGCTCATTTTTGGAAGATTTTGGGTAAACCCAAAACCCCCACACAAGTTTTTGAGATTTGAATTTTTCTGGGTAATTGTTTTCTTAGTTCAATTTAAGGAGTGGGAAACATGTTCATCTTCTTGTTGGCTGATTCATAGAGAGAAAATGGACTGTGTGTACTGTGTGTGTGTGTGAGAGAGAGAGAGCTGGGAAAGATAAAGAAACACTAAATGGGAATTTAGGGAAAAGAAGTTATGAATTTGATGGATTTGGCTGTAAATTTGTTGCTTTAAAGTTTAAACAATTATTTTTTAATATAAAATAAATAAAATGATTAAGGTTTTTAATTTTAATTTAACTACTAAAACATGAAAAATAAAATAATAAATTAAAAAAATAGCAATTATATTTATTTAGGTTGGAATTGTCGGTGAAACTTGTGGGAAGAGAAAGTAGACTTTTGTATTTTGGATTAGAGAAATAACAATAACAAACACAATTTCTACCCAAAAAAGAAAAATAATAATAAGATATTTGTGATCTCGCGAGTGATATCTGAAGAGCATAGTGTGTCATCGAGAGAAAAGAAAATTAGCGGTGCATATCGAAAGTTTACTTCTATCTTAAGAAGGTAGAATGAAAAAGATTCTCGCTTCTTTCTATTTATTTAGAGAGAAATGATTCCCTCGTTTATTTTCTATAGATCCTCGGCCAGAAAGAAAGATGTAAAAGAGAATTAGTAGCAAATGAAATAGCAAGATAATAGAAGGCTGAAGATAATAGAATACTGATAATGTTGATACGATAAATCAGATAACGCTCGATTACCTACTAATCTTTTATTTTATTAATTTCCGTTCTCAATATCTTCATATAGTTGCATGGATGCAACATGTCCTACCTAATTTCTTCGCTAATACTTTTCGATTTTCCTCTACTTCTCTTCAGAAACACCACCTCTTCACTGAATCTTCTCTTCACACGTCCATATCGTGCAAAGCGCGAATACATATATTAATTTTATGATAATATACAAAGCTAAAATATAACGTTTCCTCGATTAATAAATACATTATTAAAAAAGGTCATTATTTAATAATTTCTGAGACCGTTGGTCAGAATTTCATTTTATTTACATTGAATTTAATTAACGCAACGGAACCATTTGAAATCAGACAAAAATGTTTTTTTTTTTTAATTCTCTCTTTAAAGTTTAAACTTACGTAAATTGTTGACTTAGTTTACATTGTTAATTTACTAGTATATTAATTAAATTAAATTAAAATAATGATTTATATCTTATGGTTAAAGAAAAAGACAATATGTCTTATGGACAAAAGACAAATCTACCTTCTATAAAAATAGAGACAAAAATTAAAAAATAAAAAAGATTACGTGAGATCCTAATTAACGTGGCAAAAAAAATATATGAAAAACTATTTATGAATGATCTCACGTTAATCTATAATAATATTTAAATTTACTATAAAATATTTATAAATATTAAAATATTAAGTTTACGTGAAGTCATAAGTCTAACATGTTATATCAAAACAAATAAAATCATCGCTTGTGTTGAATGAGCCAAAATTATTACTCTGGAGGTTTAAAATTTAAAAAAATCGTCACATAAACTAGTTGAAGGGGTTTCAATATTTATCGTCGAAGGGGGTTCGCATGAACTTCTTACCAAAGGAGTAGCTCCGCCCCGACTTGTGTTAATATTCGAATTTTAAAAGGTCACAGCACTTTCAAATGCCATTTTTTTTTTGTTGTTTATATCTTGAACACGATATCTTTTTTTAAAAATACCTATTCAAATTATTTTTATGTCCTAATTTAAAATTGAGAGTTATAAATAATTTTTAAATAATTATAAAAATTAATTAGTACTGAATAGAAAGTTTGCTATTAATTTTTTAAATCAAGTAACGTTTGCCACCGTCATAAAAGTCATAATATTTTTTCTCATTTTGGATTAATTTTTAACTTGAAATAAAAAATTGTATTTTATTTATTTTTTATTCCAACAAAATAAAGACAGAGAATTGACAGCTTCTTAGAAAACAACTTGAGATCAGATACAAATATTAAAATTCAATTAAAAATATTGCGCCGATTTCTTAGCTGTTTTTAAAATAAAATAATTAGAACTTTAATTTTTTTTTAGAATATTTGATTTATGAATTGTTTAGAAAATTAAAAATAAATCAAGTTAGAGTGTGGTTGATTTTTTCTAATTTTTATTTGTCGGCACCTACTTTATAAAATTTTCGTCTTTGATTTCTTGCATTATTTATCGTATGTTTGTCTAATTATTTCGATTTTTGATTAAAAATAAATGAGAGTTAAAAACTCATCGTAAGAGCCCCTTGTACTTTCCTTTTAAATGTTTTCTCCATTACTCTGTTTGTTTTCATTTCTACGTTGTTCTTACTACAAATAAATGATTCGTAATACATGTTTTTTCTGTTTAAAAAAGAATGACGTAATTTGACTTGACATGAAATTTAAGAAAGTAAAGAAGACTTTCTGATTTTGTGATTTGTAAATTAAAATTATGCCAAATATACCAAAATGTTCTTTAATCTTGTGGTCTTAAACATGTTACATGGACAATTGGAATTAAAATGTTGCAACAAAAAAAAATAGGTCAATTTTTTTGAAACAGACTAAACTAGAAAGTAGGTCATTCTTTTTTAAACGGGAAAGTACCATTTTATAAAATTAATACATAAATTACACTATTCTTCATATTATATCCTTAATAGTTAATTAGTTTTGAAATTATATATTTGATCAACTAAAAAAATTAAAGAAGCAATTAATGTTGAAAGTTGAAGCTTAAAGATTTAAAATAGTCATCTAAATGTTTTTTACTTTTTGAAATCTCGCATGTTTAGTATCATTAAATAAAAACATAACTACAAAAAAAATACTAAATAAGAGAAAAATAGTAAAATTATTTTTTTAACGCAAGTGGAATAAAAAAAAAGTGTCATATAAATGAGAACAGAGAAAGTATATGAATAGAATTGAAAGAGGAGAAGAACAAAGATAAGGTGAATCAAACTCACATTATTTTGTAGAAAAAGTTCATTTACTATTTATAAATAATTTGAGTTCTTATTTCGTATATAATCATTCGATAAGTCCTGAATTCATATAAACTTAAAATATTATGAAATAAAGAAATAATATTTTGGTAAGCTTTGTTATTATTATATCATTATCGTAGGTTAGCATATGGTTAGAATTTCCCTATCAAAATGTTACCTTTTTTGAATTGTACCTTGTAATTTAAAACTTAACCAAACATAATAGAAATAATTATAGTGGAATTAATGCTTGTTCAATTTTGGACTTCCTAAAATTTTATAAATGATACTTTTTTTGTCCTATTTTATGTATTATTATTTAACTTAACATAATATTTAAAGAAAAAAAAAAGATTTTTAAAATGTATAGTCTAAAATCATGCACAAATATTTGTATGGCTGAAAGTTATTTCAGTGAGGGTAAAAAAAAAAAGAAAAATTACGCGAATAAGTAAACATATACTAGTTAATTAGTTAACATAGCTATAGTTTGAATTAATTACGACTCGTGACAAACGTCTAGCTGTAATTACAGTTTGAGTTTTGTATAATTCACGCGATATATACAAATGATGTGCGCGAATACACAAAAATTGTGTGCAAATCAAATTGTATAGTGAAATATACAAACACTATGAATTGTATAGCTAATTATACAAACGTTGTACACAAATTGTATAGTAAAATATCTATAACAGAGTCAAATGATTTTCAACCATGTGGTATTTTGCTATAACGAATTGTATAGCAAAAAATATCTACAACAAAATATCTATAACCATAATTTATTTTGTTACTTTTATTGACACGATATATTTTCATTTGTTGAAAATCATTTGACTCTATTATAGATATTTTGCTATACAATTCATGCACATCGTTTAATTCGCTATATAATTCACAGTATTTATATTTCTGTATATAATTTGATTTATGCACGACTTTTGTATAATCACGCATAGTATTTGTATAAATCGCACGGATTATACAGAACTCAAACTATAATTACAGCTAGATATTTGTCGCGAGTCATAATTAATTCAAACTATAATTATAATATTAATTAATTAACTAATATATATTTATTAGGAATATTGAAACTTTAGAAACTTGGACAGTTGTAACTCAAACGAAAATTATCTCCGAGTTGTGATATGATGATAAATATTTCGTTCTTTTGAATTAAAAAAAATTAAATTTGAACT
Source organism: Solanum rostratum (assembly GCA_029948455.1). NCBI lineage: Eukaryota > Viridiplantae > Streptophyta > Magnoliopsida > Solanales > Solanaceae > Solanum > Solanum rostratum. The sequence goes on along the minus strand of CM057053.1, from coordinate 1,184,759 downwards.
TTCAAAATAAAATTACTTTTATATAAAGTATTATAGGATTATATCGTGATTTATAATATACCTTTAAATAAATTAAAATTTAAAATAAATATCAGACATCGAATGAAAATAACGAAATTTAGGAACGACATAACGTATCACCTGCATGTTAGTTGGCATTTTTCTATTCTTCTATGTCACATTGATTGGAAATTGATTTTTTGTCTGATAAATCCAATGTTTTAAAATTATTTATTTTTTTAAATAATTTTATTTCATTGGTTGGGCAGACATTAGTTTTGTGGCTTTTATTTCATGTAGGTCCCACAATTTAAAATTATTTTTTTCCCTAATATTTGTGGAAAAGAATGTTTAGTATATATCATTAAATGTTAAATCAATCAAATTAATTACGTTTCGATACAAAATTGTTATAATAAAACAATTTTACATAGATAATAACAACACAAAATATAAAGATACGAATATACGACTACTCCTACTAATCTACTATAATACAGGGCTAAACATCATCCTACCCCTCCCAACCTATTAACCTTCTGCCCTAATAAGCGATCCCCACACCTTCCTATTTAAGGTCATGTCCTCGGTGATATGGAATTACGCCATATCCTGTATAATCACCTCCCCAAATATTTTATTTCTCTATCTCTACCCTTCTATGGAACCCCTCTGTGATTGTACGCCATATCCATTTCAAATATATAGGTTAAATATAGATATTTTGGTATTACTTTCGTTTGGGCCATGGCGGCAAGTGCTCCTAAGATCATAGAAGCAATGCTGCAGAAAAAGAAGATTTGTTGAACATTCTTTTCAAATATATGAACACTCTTGACGAAAATACTGATTCTGTCACTGCTTGGAAGTCGAGAATCAACAACTAAGACTGACTTGAAAAGACGCTCTACTTTTCCAACCATATGCAGCAGTTCAATCAACAAGTAACCATTAAACAAGCCTTAGCTAAGAAATAGCATAAAAATAACAGATGTTCCTGTGTGAAAACCAAACCTGGTACTGAACACTAACAGATCTAAGAACTAAAGACCAAGAAGATGAATATAAGAATCAACCAGTCCTTAGCTTCAACTTCTCCACACGCAGATCAAACAGATCGATAAACAGAAAAACTCATGATAGTATAAGTATAAACACTGGTCTCGTATTCACAATCGAAAAACTGGCCATCTAATAGGCCTTCACAGAACAACAATAACATGAAACTAGCCATGGCTGGAGTCTGGAAAGAGCATTAGCCTGAATAGGCATAAAGAGCAACAGAAACCAATGGAGCCGTTAAATTATCTTACTGATGACTATATCAGCAAAAATGGAGTAACATCTAAATTACTTCAAGAAAATTTACATTACAATGTAATCACTTTCGGAAAAAAAAATTCCTGCAATAAGAGAACTCACCACATTGAATCAGTAGCAAGCTGAAGTGACGAACCAAGTGTCTGCAATGAATCCATGAAATCTCAAAAGAACATCTTTTGAAATGGAATAAAGGCCTAATCTTTGAACATATAGGTAATGGCAAAGAAACTAAACGAACACATTTGGTACAAGTACACTCGTGAACTCATCTATCGAAAAAGACAATGTAAAAAAGCTGAGGTGTTTAAACTTCTCTTGAGGACCTATAACATTAGAGAAACATGAAATGATTGAATCTTTATTTCTCACATTCTCTGCAGTTCTATACAGACTACACAACTGGGCATATACTGCACTCAATAACCGATTTAATTATGAACAAATACTTATGGTTCCAGGTTCAGTCATAGCCATTTCAACTCTTAATCCTGATAAAGTACAATAGGAAAACACATCAACTAGCTAAGCGAGTTCATCATGTCTCATCATAGTACACTTTTTTATCTGCAACTTTCTTCTTCAGACATTAAAAACCGTAGAAGGCTCAACGCTCAAAAAGAGAGCTAAAAAGTGTAAGGACACTGAAAGGTCTTCCGGGCACATATAGATCACTAAATATTGTAAGACAAACATGTATCACTACTTTCTCCTTCCTTAAATTGCTTTAGTTACCAATTCTCTGGAAAATCACAAATTCACGAATTGCATTCATAAACTACAAGTTAGCATCCACATCAGTTAAGAAAAAAACAAGGCTAAGCAACTATACATGCAGCTACCATATCTCCAACACTGCAAACAACAATTAGGAACTATACAAAGAAGATAAGAAGTTTTATGCAATGTATGCAACCGCCATACTTGCAAAGACATCATCGAGGAACACATTTAGCAACCTATACAAAAAAACTCTGTATTGTTTCGTTGGCACTCACAAACCACAAGAGATACTTTTTATACAAGTTCCGATTCAATAGACTAACACCCATAAATTAAGAAGTTTATAGCTTAAAAGATAAAACCAAATCCAAAAGATTGAAAAATAAATCACCAAAGATGAAACCCAATTCAACACTCTTCTAATCATATTATTATCCTTCAGCACCAAACAACAATATCTACTACTTAATCATCCGAGTCGGCTATTAGATCCTCAATATCAATTTTGCTCTAACTAGACAGATTCTTTCATTGCTCAGTAATAACAACAACCACCACTACATACCCAATGCAATACCACAAAGTGGCGTCCGAAGAGGGTATAGTATACGCAAACCTTACTTTTACCTTAGACTTAAAGCTAGAGAGTCACCCTCAGCTCAAGAAAAAACAGTACAAAGCAATCGTAATACAGAAAAAGACTTGACTAAAGTACAAGAAACGGAATCAACAAATAATAACAGAAATCGAAGAACAAGAAACTACATGATATGAAAGGACAGACAGACAACGCAATGCTACCTACTAATCTGCTCAGTCATAATAACAACAAAAAGTTACAAATTTTAGTAAAAAACCAATACCTTTTAAACCAAAAATTAGCAAAGCAAAATAACCCTTAATCAGCTTTTCCTGTCTTATAATAACATCTCTAATAAAATTACTTAACGCAAATGTTCATCAATAACTCAAAAAATAACCTAAATGATCCAAATAGAAACTGGAGCATATCCGACCCGAAAACAGAAGACCCAAATACCCGACCCACCAAATCAAATCAGATCGGATCAATCCGAAGCCTTCAACTTCTCCACACGCTTATTCAGCTGCTCAACTTTCACAACAAGACCAGTAACAGAGTACAGTAACCAATAGAACACGAGAGCACACGCGATCAGAAGCGCGTTGCGCTGAGACTTCATGATTGATTTCTGGTGACGAAGGTACTCAGATGGAGAACAAGATTCGGATTCACAAGTGGGTCGGGTCTCGTACTTCCAGTAGATATCCATTAAGAGAAAGAGGCAAAAGGGTACAATGGAGAGAAAAGGCTTGAGGAGATTCCGGGTCACGGCGATTAACCCTTTGCGAAGCGGGTCAAGACCCGGAACCGTTAAGAGTAGCAGCATAATTGCTTCTGCTCCGGCGGCGTAGCCAAGAACAACCCATTCCAACGCCATTAATGTCGAAGAGAAAGCTTTGGATTTTTGAGGTAAAAATGGAAAGTGAAGAATCGACGAAATTGGAAAGTGGAAAATTTTTGAGAAAGGAAGATGTTATTGGGCCTTAAATTGGACTGGGCTGTATTATGGCCCAATATAATTAGTTAGAGTCCAAGAAAGAGTCATTTACACTTTTGTCCCTATTTTGTATTGGTCTTTAATTTTCGTCCTCGAAGACAAATTACTTTTTTCTCGTAAAAATAAGTTTATATTTTCACATCATAATATCCCACAAGTTATGTCTCGCGCCTTTAAAGAACTTATGCCCCTTCAAACGTAAGTTCAATTGATAAGGAAGCAAAATTAAATATCAGCTCATTTCAAGGGCAAAAATTAAAAAAATAATAGTTTGTTTAAAAGACAAACATATAGCTTTTATGCTATCAATCGATTATTCTTGAAATCGTCATTTTCAAATTAGGAATTCATGAAGTTGAAATCTCGACTTCTCGATCAACATATCCTTAGTGGTTAATTTACTTTAGTAGCCCTTTGATATACCTCTCTTGGATAATGATTGCTCAATATTTCAAGAATAAAGATGATGGCTTTTTGCTACCTATATATGATTGATGTAAAGGCATTTTCTATATATGTATGCACTTTTTTGCCATTATAATTTCATGATTTAATTCTTGGTCTATAAGTTTTGGCAAAAAAGTGTCATGAACATGCATGAATATACAAGAGTGATTCGTTATATTCCTTTCACCTTTATGTGATACATGATAAAGGAATATTGAATCACTTTATTCTAAAGATACTAACATGTCCTCCACTAATATTATTCATGTATCGCGTGTATTATATACTGGTTCGGAGAAATGATTTATTTTTAGATAAAATACAAATATCTTGCTTTTTAAGGAGATATAAGTATGCACAATAGAATTTTCACTAATCTATATAGTAATATTCTTGAATTGTCACCTAGCTTGAGAATGCAATAAATCAACAATATTGTATGACTCGATTGAACAAACTTTGAAAAAATTATTGATCGAGTTCAAAAATAGAAAAAACACCATAGTGTATAAATTTTTGTGGTCCAATATTTTATTGGAAAGAAATTCAAGCCACATTATGTTCCTTTTAGAAGGTTAATTTAAGCAAATATTTATTTTTAGGTTAAGTTTAATTTTTTTTCCATATTTAAAACATTGTGTGATACACATAATTCTCATGTAAATTGGTGAAATTTAAACCTATAAAAAAAAATATCAATCAACTTACTCAAAAATTATACTAATACAATAGTCTAAAAAGGTACATAAGGTATTTTTTTAAGAAAAATATTCACGTGCTAAATAGTTACTCCCTCCGTTCACTTTTATTTGTTATTATTTCACTTATCGAAATCAAATTATACGAACTTTGATCAGCAATTTAAGATATATTTTTTCGTCATATTAATATGAAAATGATTACAACTTATAACATTTTTCGTATATTTTTCAACCATTTATATTTTAGAAAATTGGTTTTAAATACTCATATTGGGATGGATATGGACTTAAAAGTAAGTACAATAAATTAAGATTATTTTGGTATCTCAAATAAAGCTTTGGAAAAATATATGAGTTACCTTTTAAATTTAGAAATCATATATTTATAGTAAGAACGATATATAAGAGAAACAGAAAGGAAGTATCAATTTTAATGTTGAATTTCTAAAAAATAATAATCAAGAATTCACATATAAAAGTATCCAATTAGTACAACATTCACAAAAAGCAAAAGCAAATTTCTTTACATCAAAGTGAGAGGAGTGGAATCTTAGGCTTTTCTTTTTCTTTTTTCAATGCTTTTTCAATATTTTGATATTACAAATCCCTAGAGCTCATCTTCACTTACAAATCTCCTTTTCAATGAAAAATAATATAAAATAAATCTCTTTCTTATTAAAAGACTAAATACATAAAAAGAAAAGAGGACAAGTTGATGTAGATCATGAAGTAAAAGCCAGTAAGAATTCATTTATATTTTATTATTTACCTGCAAAAAGAAAAAAAAAGGTAAAAAAAAATAAGACTTTTAAAAAAAATCTATAAATGAGGGTAAAAAAATAATTGTATTTACCATTTCTTCCACATATTCTTGTCATGAAAGTTAAGAAAATAATGAGAAGAGCAACCCCAGCTAATAATCCAATGATTAGTGCAAATGTCTTCTCACTTTCACTATGGGAATCTGCCAATAATTTAATTAATTAGAGAGATTAAAATATAATTCATATTATGAACATTAAACTATATATTAGAATAAAAATGTCACAAAAAATATGAATATTCATACCCCCAAAGATTAATTGTGGTGAAGTTATGATATATATATATACTTTAAAATCTTTAACCAAAGGTGTCAGATTTGAAAAGAAAATGTTTTACCTCAAAGTAGATCATCTCGGCGTGAATTAGAATTATTGGAGATCAAACATGGTAGAAAGCCAAAAAAATGTGAATATTCCACTCAGTGTATACTCATATAACACATTTAGATAGGTCGAGTGTTTATTAAAACGAAAAATGTATAGTATTTGACTATGATTAACTAATATAGAAGCGTGTGTATATACGTATGAAAGAGAAACATCTTGCCATTGCTGATTTGATGTGAATACTAAAAACAGATAATTCTTAACATCGTCCGGGACGTAATATAACCTAAAAATAATAATAATTCAAAATGTACTTACCATGATGATTAGGTTTAGCATAAAGATGAGCTCCCTTAGTTGTATACCTAGCATAACATTTTCCCAAAAACATATCACCATAAACACCACCACCACACTCTTTTTTTAGACGTTCAATCGCCTCCGATAAACAATCTTGACATTGAGCCATACTCATATCACCCACACATTGGGCCATACCTTGAACATCTTCCGACCCACCAACCCGATAAAGCCCATTGCCACCCATTAAGCTCCCCAAAACCGCGTCCCTTCGGCTCATTTCATCTAAATCAAACCCATTAGACGGTCCACATTTCTTCATCACCACGTTTTTATCCTCCGAGCCCAAAAAGGAAAAGTTATCGTATTTCACAAAACACCCTTGTAACTGTAGAGCTCCGCCACATGTCTGGGGGCACAATTCCGTGAGTTGACTCACCGAGCGTGCTAGACATGTGGCACAATCCGGCATGGATAAATCACCTCGGCATTGATATAGACCGTTGATCATGTCTTGTTGGGTCGACCCTACTATACTATATTTATTGTACGATGAGTATGTTGCTGAGTTGACTAAGGAAGTGAGTAGCGAGTTGAGGTTCGTCTCATAAGGCGAGCCGGACGAATATTTTATTTGTGAACAACCACCATAAATAAAACCGTCAACAGATGAATCAGAAATAACTAGGGGGGAAAAGAAAGAAAAGAAAATATACATGAATATGAAAAGAAAATAGAAAATTTTAGCCATTTTCTTGAGCAAAGGTGAGAGCCCCCTATAGTAGCTATGAATGTGAAAGAGTTTGAGATTTGGTTGTTTTCATAGAGTATTTAAGGAAAAAAGTTGTCTTTTTTCTTTTTATATTATGGTATGCAAAAAGTTTTAAGGGAGGAAATGGAAATATCAAAAAGTTACGGACCAGAATAAACCATACTTGTAAATTGGTAGGTTTTTTTATTAAATAAATAAAATATATTTAATTACTTGTCAAAAGTATCACATTTTCATGAGATTAATTCATACGTTAACGATCCATTGTTCTATTTACCTATCTAAATCATCACTATTTCGTGAGTTTTCATATTTCAACTATCTATTATTCTATTTAGTTACTTACCTAGAGTATCACCTTTTTGCGAGTTTTATATATACCTCAGTTATCCATTGTTCTATTCACATATCTAAACCATCACTTTTACGGGAGTTTCATACATCAACTATCCATTGTTCTATATAATCACTTGCTAGGAGTTTCACCTTTTTGCGAGTTTCATATATCAATTATCCATTATTTTATTTATTTTGTCTATAACTATCACATTTTTGGACTTTTAGTCCCAACTATCATTGTTTTATTTACATTTCTAAAGCATCACTTTTTTGCGAGTTTTATGGTCTTAAGCATCCATTGTTTTATTTAACTATTTAAACTGTTACTTTTTTTGCTAGTATCATACCTCAACTACCCATCATTCTATTTAATTACCAACTTAAAATATCAGCTTTTCACGAGTTTCATATTTTAACTATGAAAGGAAAAGAACGGAATAGGAAAAGCGACTACTAATAAAAAAATACATAATATTATGTAAATACTATAAATTTAACACATAAATTAAATATTGACTTGTCAATCTGAATGCTTAATTTTCCAAAAAAGTTAAAACTATTTTGGTGGTAAATTACATATTGACTTATCTAGGACTTTTACACAGAGGCGGAGCCACCTTATGTCTAAAAGGTTCATCCAAACCTCCTTCTGCGAAAAAACTTATACCATTCATATATAATTAAAATTATTTTTTATTTATATATAGGAGATGTCGAATCCTCTTCAGCTAGTCCGTATGTTTACTTTTTCAGATTTTGAACCCCTTAACTGAATCCCGACCTCGTCACTATGTGAGTCATATGATATTTAATTTACGATAAATTTATACCAAATGAATAAATACATGTTATATATTTGCATATAGGCGTTAACATATATTATCACACAATTAAACAATTTAAATATTGTAATTTTGTATAATTTGGTATAAAGAGTACCTACACCCCTTCATTTTCCAACATCACTGTTTTCAGGAAAATAAGCATTACTTCATTTAAAGAAACTACTAGCTAATCCAACTAATAAAAGATTACATTAGCCTAAAGCCAATGTACATCTGTTTTAATATGAAACAACTCCAATTCTAAAACAACATAGTACTTTTTAGTTGTTTGTTCCCTTAAAATTGGAGTGTCTCTCATGAACTACTTAATTTCCTATTCACAAACTAGGTTGTCAATGGAGATAGATTATGCTTCTTCAGTAGAATTTGATACAGGTGGAGAAAGTATTTGAGCTCTACATCCCCATGGAAGAATACTTCCTGGATATACTTCCCCCTTCCTCCTCTTGCTCATTTGTGACGTAACGCGACTTACTAATACTTCCAATGCTTCTTTCATCCATCCGTTTTGGCATAGTTTTCTTGCTTCGCGCACATTCATCTGCACATTGCAAAACTACTTGTCAGATAAGTGGGGTTTGGGGAGGGTAGAATGTATTCAGACCTTACTACTACCTCATAGAAGTAGAGAGGATGTTTCCTGGGAGCCCTCGTCTCAACAACTTATAAGCAGAATAAACTAGATATGACAAAAAGGAAACATATAGATGTAAATGTCATTGCATACCCAAGTTCTTTCGCGAATCTCTTTCTCAGGCCAATACTCTAGTTCATCTGTTACAAACAGAGGAAACATGTGCCCTTCATACGCGGTATCACCAGCTTTGTTCTCAAAGTACCATGTTCCAAGTTTACACTGCAAAATTTATCACACTTATTTTTCGCCTTTTTTACTTCAAACGAAGCATAAAAGAGAGAGAGACGAGGGAGGACAAACCTCAACTTCACCTCGTACTCCAGCTTCCTCCACTGTTTCACGTTGTGCTGCATCCTCAATCGTTTCATCTTCTTCCCATCCTCCCTACCATAACAAGAAGATAAACTTGTTTCAAAATCGAAAACTCCCCTAATATAACAATGAGAGAATGACACTTTTCTATATTTACAAGCAACTTAACAAAATGGTCTATAGCCACAGAAGTTCGAAAACTCTTTTTTTTTTTCTAAACATCGTGCTCAGTTAAACATCGTTACATAAGTTTTAAAGCTATGTATCAATAGCTACCTTTGGGAATAACAATCCTTTGCCTTTTCTCTGTGGACTTATTAGAAGAACTTCAAATGCATCTTCATCAACTAACGATAACTCGATGAAGTCTTTATATCTATAAGGTATACATCTGCGAAAAATACATGACCAAAGAAATCGATATAGTTAATAATTCATCGTAAAATATATCTTTGCACATGAAAATCATACAACAAAGTCAAATCCATGTGATACGATTGAAAAAAAAATGTACATCCATGTTCAGTAATAGTCTCTCACTATTAGAATCTAGAAAATGTACCAAATTATGTCTTAATTATTCCTTAATTAATGATTTAAAGTAGTAAAATCAGCAACATAATGTCCCTTTTCCCAGAGGAAAAAAACAAGACATGTGATGAGTTGAATACAATAAATGAGACAACAAAAACAAGACATGTGATTACTAGATTTTGTCGAATTCGTAACTAAAATACTGAGTCTGTCACTGACAACAACAGAGAAGGTAATAAACGAGGAGGTAAATTTACCAAGATGGTACCTAAACTAATAATCTATTGCACTTTATAATCTCAAGAAAGAAAACTTTATAAAATCCAAAAAGTAATTTTTTTTATTATGTGTATAAAACTTTATAAAATCTCAAGAAATAAAATGAACACATTTTCTACAAACAAATGTGTAGAAAAAATCAACTCAAAAAGCCAAGGGGGTAAAAGTTGAATAAGTCAATTGCAATTTGCAATCATAGAAAGAGATAGACCAATTGACCTTCTCTTTTGGTTTTTCCTACAAGTCAACTCTCCACAACAAAAACATTTTTTTAAAAAAAAAAAAAAGAAGAAGAAGAAGAAAATCATGGTTAACATTATAATTTAAATAAAAATTATTCTAATCAAGAAATTAAATCAAAGTAAACAAAACATAAACATAACATAGATTACCCTATAAGCATGAAATGCAAGAGAAAATTAAGGTGGTGGGGTATATCTTTTGATTCAGTCGAATACAGTAAACACGTAAAATTCATAACTTCAAAAGATTAAATCTTACATTCATAAGTTTCAAATCCTGACTCATAGGTTCACAATCTAATCAACATTTTCGACATGAAACATAGATATAATATATACATATACCTTAGGAAAACACCAAAAATACAAACAACAACAACAATAACATACACAGTTGAATCTCACAAGTGTGATCTAGGGAGGTAATATATAGACTAGAGAGGTTATTTTGTGGAAACTCTCGACTCAACAATCCCTAAGCAGAATAAACTAGAAATGACAAAGGAAAGGAAAGGGAACAAAAGAAAACACGAAAAATACAACAAACATCAAATTCTTAACCAATAATTTCAAAATTTTAACGAGTTGAGTTTAAATTCTGAATCCGTCTCGAGGGTACGTACCCTACAACTTGGCGACGACCCTTGTTGTAACGCTGCAAATGCCGTCCGGAGCGCGATACAAGAACCATCATATCCTTCAATTCCATGGCTTATCTTGATTAAAAATGGTCCTTTTTAATTCCTTTTTTAACCAAAAAAGAAAATAAAATGGAAAAAAAAAACCCTTTTTAAAAAAAAATTAAGAACAGGGGAAAATAGATAGGCAAAAAAAAAAAGCTGAGATTTTTTTTTGTTGTTGAAATGAATGGTTGTGACTTTGTGTGTTTATTAAGGGGGAAAAAACGGTTAACTATATATGAATAGAAATTTTCTTTTTTTCCTTTCAAAATGCTGGATTTTAAATGGTGCAATTTTGGAGGTGGCACGTGTGGGATTAGATCAGCACGTGTGAACCGGTTCAGGTAATGAATCCGGTTTTTGTTATTGTTGTTACATGGCATGGAGCATGACTTTTTACAATTTATTTTATTGATGATCGTGGTGTCTGATAGTTCGGGATTAATTTTATTGGATATTTGCTATAGTCGATGAGATGAAGGTCTTTTGAAAACAGACTTTCTATCTCTTTGAGGTAGTGATAAGGTATGTGTACGTTTTAACCTCCCCAGACCTCACTTGTGAAATTTTCACTGGGGTATGTTGTAGTTGATGTTGTATTTGCTATAGTTTGGTATGAGATAACTCGATCCATCAAAGTTGGAATTAACAGATTAAATGAAATCATCTGATGTTTTATATTTGCTAAGGTTTGAATTCGAGAATCTCATGATGTTCAACCTACGTTATCTACCACCTGATCAAATTCTTAAGTGCAGATTTAATCGCTAGTCACTAGGATGAGTCTAAAGGCTTGATTATGTCGTGTAAATCGGTTAGTAATTTTTAGATTTGAATTTTATATATTAAATTACAAAATTCATCAAATATTTAACTGTATCGAGATGAAAAAAAAAAATTAAGAACTTTAATTTGCTTTTTCGATTCGTTCATAATTTTGCCATAACAAATTTCTTCATGTTTTCTCTTGAATCTCTTTGCATTTGCCTTTATCATCAATAAAATTCTATCGTAAAATAGCTGAATTTCACATGTTCAAATATTTTGAGGAAAAAGATTTTATAATTTTAAATTATTTTAAATTGAATCTTATTGAAATAAGAAAACTTTTATAATATTGTTATAAAGATAACATGAGAAGTTTCAATTAGATAATATATTTTTACATCAAAAGTATAAATAAAATTATCCTTTTGGTAAATTATTTATTTCCCCTCCTTCACAACTCCCACAGCTTTCTTTGGATAATATAGATATACCAAGACCAAACAAAAAGTCCAATAAATTATTTATAAAATAATAATTATTATTTTCACAATGTACCAAGCTTTATTAAAATATCATTAACATTTTTTCACCCTTAATAAAAGGCATCAAATTCACTTGAAAATAAGAAATCTTTTGGTAGGCAATTATTTACTTATTTAACTAATTTTATTTAATATGAATTTAAATTAATTGAATCTGCGTCTTAAAAATTACTATAAGGTTATCCATAGAAGCTTCCATGTCAAATTAGTAGGAAAATTAGAAAAATTAGCATGCATGCTAAGAAAATTAGAACATAGTTAACATCAAAAATTACTTATATATATGTATTAAACAATTAATGTCAATTGTATGATATCATTAATTATTTTTTTCAATCCTTATCTAAGAACATCAAGAAACATTTCTAGATGTAGCATACTAATCTCACTCTCTAGAAAATAATTATAAAGTCAATTAATTTCAATAAACAAAAATTTTGAATAGGATTAGTCCTTCTTTACTCCTTATATTTTATTCTTATCAGACTTTATTCATGAGATTACGCTAGATATGTTATTGTTATTTGACTAATTATTTTTACAAATGAAAATTCAAAGCGAAAAAAAAAAGAGGAATTTTCCCATATATGCACTCAGAAATAGCTTAATTATGTTCCATAACTATAGTTTGAGTAATTACATTTCGTAACTACAGCTAAGCAGTGTTTGTATATATGATTTGCGTAGCATTTGTAGATGTTTGTATAATTCTATACAATTTGCAGTTTTTGTATGTTTCGTTATACAATTCGTGCATATCGTTGGTATAATTCACGATATAATTCGTAGCATTTGTATATTTCGTCACACAGTTTGATTCGCGCACAGCGTTTGAATAAATCGCGTGAATTATACAAAACTCAAACTATAATTACAATTAGATATCTGTCGCGAACCGTAATTAATTCAAACTATAACTATATTAGCTGATTAACTAGTATGTGTTTGCCTAAGAAGAGCATGATAGCTAGGTTTTAGCTTAATTTAATTTAATTTAAGGTGGACAACAATCATTAACCTAACTCTTTTTTTAAATTAATTTAAAAGAGTTTTAATGATTATTAGAATATTCTTAATAATAATAAGATTTGGTTTGAATATTTCAAAGAAGACCTAATAAAGACACAAAGCCAAATCTAAAGTAATTAACCCAAGCTATTACTTATTAAATTATTATTATTATTAAAAATTCATTAAACTAAAAAATAAAAAATAAGTGTGAAGTTGAATATTCTTAATAATAATTAGATTTGGTTTGAATTTTCAATAATGTGAACCATGTTCCTTTTAATCACTTTATATTCTTGCATGAGATGAGACTATGATTATCTAGATTCTTTTTTTTAATCTAGAAATTATGATGGTGCATGTGAAAAAATATTCCCAATTGAATAAAAATTAAGGAGAAGTGTTAAAAAAAATTAAGTGAGATATTTTAAGTTTCGGATTCTGATGCATCATAATAACAAGACGATGGATTTGATTTTCGACTCATTATGACCTAACTCGACTTTATGAGGATCAGATAATAGGTTGAAGTATCAGCACACGCAATAAAAATGAAATGTTGCGTTCAATATTTTAATACATTATATGCCCAATAATCAAAATTAAAATTAAGAGACTCATTATTGCAAGAAAAATATTTCTTAGATGAAGTGTGACCAAGTCTTCATAAATAATAAAGAAAATTTAGAATACTCCAAACCAAGTTGTCCTTGATTTATTCTTTAAAAATTAACACTCTAAACTAATTAATATAATTCTTATATACTCATTTTTATTTATTTATTTTGAGAATTAAAATGTTGTAATAAAGAAAAACTACACTACAAAACACTATAGAACAAAAGTAGATTAGTTATTTCAAGATCATAATCGATAGAATAATAAATACTATTTCATCGATAATTAATATATTTTCATATTTTTGTTTTAATATAACTTATTTAATATAAATTTAGATTAATAACTCAATATTTAAATCAAATAAATAACATTATCAACTACAATAAATATATATTGATAAAAGACAAAAATAATTTTTTTTTCAATTGAAAAATGGACCGTCGTTGACTTATGTACCAAGTCTTCCTTGTTTGGACAAAATCCGCCTGCCTTTGTAAAAATCAAAACACAATAAAAATGAATTGGTTTTTGTTAGTATTTCGTACGTCTTAAATTATCTGTCGTGTCGTATTTTCTTACATGTTTCTTAAAAATATTTTATTTAAATTTTGTTAAACTATATCATCCACATTTTTAATTATATGAACTATGAAGATATATTAAAAATAAATTCTCTATTTTTAATGTAGGAGTAAGGTTTACGTACGTGCACTTTATCCTCCCCAAATGACTGCTTTCTGAACAATATTATTGTTGTTGTTGTAATATATAATCACTTTACACTCTCCCTAAGCCGTAGTTTACTCAATCATATTATTGTTGTCGTCATAATATATAATCACTTTATACTCTCCCTAAACCATCAGTTTATTCGATTATGTTATTGTTATCATCATGATAACTTTTCATTGAATATTTTACTCCATTTATGTGACTATTATTCAATATTATTGAAGTACTCGTAATCTTCAAAAACTATTACGATTAAAGGTAAAATAAAGATTGATTATTATTTTTTTAATAATAATAAATAACTCTAAAATTGAAATTATTTTAGTTGTTTTTTTGGTGTCATTGAATTTGTCCCTTTTCTCAGAAATTGAAATTATCCAAATGAACGCATTTAATTTCCGCCCACAATTTCAGAAAATTTCTAATTTAATAAAACAGCAAATTAGGTATAAAATATTTAAAATGTATCTTTTCAAACTCAAAACCACCATTGACTTTTTAGGGAATTATTAAATTTGGTTGTTACATTAATAATAATTCTTAAAAAAATATAATACTATGTATTTAAAGTTACATATAGAACATTCTAATTTATTTATTTCTTAAAAAAAAAAGGGAGTAGTGGGGTGGTGGTAAGCTTCTTGAAGAAAATTTAATTATTTATAATTATTATACAATAAATTAATTCGCCCAAAATCAACTATAACCCGCTCCAATTTAATCATTTAGTGTGCTAGAAATGTGAGAGTTGTTATCCGTCCAAAACGACCATTCACGTTGGATGAAAAAGAAAAGAGGAATTTTCGCATATAGGCCACTCAAAAATACTTTAATTATGTTCTATAGCTATAGTTTGAGTAATTACATTTTGTCACTTTCCGTTTTGTTATGTTAAATTTATCATATTTGCATATTATCACGTGCTTTTCCTATCATTTCTTTTTCTTATATCTGATTTGTTATGCTTTTGAGTTTTAGAGACGAGGGTTTCCAGGAAACAGTCTATCTACCTCTATGAGGTAGTGATAAGGTATATGTATATTTTACTCTCCGCAGATTCCACTTGTGAGATTCCGCTAGCTGTAAATAAATATGGGATTTAATTTTAAGAGATTTTTTATTTCATGAGTCATGCATGGTCGGTGTTAAAATAGAAATCTTGTCTCACATTAAATTTATTAAAATATTAGATTTATAGGATCAAGGTGCAATGTCGGTCACGTAGGCTTTGAATTTTATGAAAAAAATATTTTTTAAGATTTTTTTTTTCTTTTTATTATATTTAATTTGGTCAATTTTACATTGAAATATGATCTTCCCAACAATCTACTCAATTAATTGCACATGCACTACTTGTAATGGTTTTTCTCGTTTTCTTGGAATAATAATAATAATAATAATAATTGTATTCATTCCGTTAATCTTTATTTGTTCATTATATTATTCTGAAATATTTAACAATGTTTAGTCAGTTTGTTAAATTAATAAAGAATTAACTATTTTAAATCTATTCTACCTTTATTATTAAATAGTATCATTTTTATGTTCAAGTAACTTATGTTTAATAAGGATAATTTTAATAACACTTATTTTTATTATTTACGGCTTATTAATATCATTGTCAAGTCAATAATAGTAGTATATAAGTTATCTATGTTTAATTTTTGTACTATATGTATGACCACCAAAATATGTAGTGCATTGGACGAGATCGCTCTTTCCTTTAACTAGAGGTTTCGAGTTTAACCTCTGGGTATGAAAGTTTTTGACATGGTGGTAAGCACTTGATGCTGCATGAGGCATGTGTTGGGAGGGAAATTGATGAGTAATACCAACATTCTACCAATGGCAAGGCACATGAGGAGGCTGGATAGCTCGAGTCGAAGTCTTGATCGAACATAGCGCCTACTATAGTTTGACGTAATGATAAGCACTTGATATTAATAACATTCTTCAAGTGAATCTAACATGGCACGAATCCGAATTAGTCAGGCGTCAATATAAATACATGATTGGCAATAAAAAAAATTGTATTATATGGGAAGTTGGGTTTCTCACAAGGTTCACATTGGGATGCGTGCTCAGTTAAAGCCTTGATTTTAGGTTCATGGACAGGACGTTGTATAAAGTACAATAATATTTTTTTTCTTAGATTTACGTGAAGGTGTCGAGTTAAAAATGAAGTTTAAAGAGGAAAAATAAAGACTTTGAAAACTTGGTATAAAATAAGCTATATTATATGTTTTAATTTTTTTCAAGGAATATATTATATTCAGTTATATTGGATTTCAGATAATATATATTTATTACTTTCAAAAATAGTTATAAAAGACAAAATGAAAAGAATATACTTCAAAGTAAAGTTAATTAGCATTAATCATTTATTTGACTACCTCTTCTTCTTTAGTTTGAACTTTTTTTAATTAATTTTAAAAAGGGCAAATTGTAAACCTCATTTAGATGTTTAATTACCTTTAATTTTCTTTGGTCCAGCAACAATATATAATTAACTTCTTCAAATAAATTTTTGTCATCCAAGTAACATATATATATATATATATATATATATATATATATATATAGCATCCTTGTTTATATTCAAAAATATTTGTAATATTGAATAATTAGAGCTTTATCAACTTGATTCTGATGATATTTAATAAAAATAACCTATAGACAACTTAATGATGCAAGAAATGCAAGTAATAAAATTTGAGGATCACATCCTTCTTTTCTTAATTCTCATCAAATGAGAATGTAATTGAACAACAAAAATTTTATCAAGGTCATCAAAATAATCTAACCTTGGACAATTGCGTACACACTATCCTTCTAAGATCACACTTGAAAATATACAACGAACCACAAGAATTTCTGATCGGTGATTGGTTTTTCTCAAAAAATTTCCACCGAAAGAATATAAAAAGGAAATCAAGGACTTGATTTTCCATTTCATGAGTAAAATTAAACTGTTTGATCCTCATACTCTGAACATATTACAAACTACAAGCTAATCTATTGAGAAATTGTTTAGTTACAAATATATCCGGCTTTCTGCTTATTGTACGAGATGCACACAAGCAGAACCACCAATAAATCTCACAATACAAAGAGAAATCAACTAAATATTTAAGTGAAGAACACTGAAGGGAATGTGCTTTAACGTACCTATACATCAGAATCATCATCAGATGTAATTTCAGACTGAGAATCTGCAGCTTCTTCTTCATCTTCCTCGTCATCATATTCATCTATTTTTATAGTGCTTTTGATGGTCATCTTTGACAATGCAGCAGTTTTGCTAGCCCTCTGTGACCGAGTACTCGTTACAACAGGATGAGTTGGAACAACGGATTGTGAGAATTCTTCATCTGATGAAGATTCTTCTACTTCCTTAGCTCGTCTCCTTGTACGAGTTGCTCTAGTTGATTTTGGTGCTGGAGTTGGCAGTACTTCTATCAACTCATCCTCATCAAGTATAATATCAAGATCCAACTTTCCTGAGACATGATAGAAACACAATAACAGAATTAACATAAGCAAATGTAGATCTAAAAGATCAACTGATTAGATATGAATCCAAGGGAATAGATCCATTTAAAAAATTATCTCTGGATGTAGAAGGTCACCGGCCTCATTATGCAAGACAACCAACACCTATTATGGTAGTTCTATTTTTATTTTTTTTCAAATGACCTAATTGTGTAGAAAAAAAAAAGCACTAATGATGAGGATGACTCGACGGAAGCATCATCAAGAGCTGATGAAAAGAAATGGAATAGTAACTGATTTTTCAAAGCCACTGAACCAAAAGTAGTTACCCAAAATAAGTTTAACTTCATCAGATGATAGCTTCTGGTCGGGAGATTTGTCTAAACCCTTTAGTCTCTCAGCCATCTGTTTCAACTCCTTAAGAAGCTCTTTTTCAGCTAGTAAGGCAACTCGATTCAACAGCTGCCTCATTAACTTAATAGCCTCTTGTTCTGTCGGTCTAAAGTGAAGCAAGAATAGTGTCTTGCACAGTGCAGAAACGTATGCTTTCTCTGAAGCTGTCTTCTTTGCATTGAAGTTGGCCACCTTGACAGAAAACCCAAAGAAATATTCATTGCATTGAACAGAACAGGAACACTGGTAAAAGTATTGTACCCAGATATGTTTGTTAAACTAAGTAGGATGAGAGCACTTAAGAGGAAGCAGTGGATAAATACCTCAGCAGCAATACGGATTGCAAGCCCTTCTTCCCCACTCTCATGCATAGAAGAAGGTTCAGCTGAATCATTGTGGTTTTCATTATCATTTTCGCTGGCTGGTGCAGTTTCCTCATAATACAAGGGAGCCTGCATCATCTGCACCATAAAACGTGATGCTTGGGTAGCACGCTTTCGCATGTTAGAGACCATGAATGAAGATCCTGTGGCATTACCATTGATGCCTGGCCACAAAGAGCGCATAACCGGCATGAAAGCCTTGGATAAACATTTCTGCATTGCAAACCAGAAGTTACAAAAAACCAAAAACAGATCTATCCAATTCTCGTATATTTTGCATGCACAAATTTAAAATTCTACGAACCTTGTGATTTAACGAGAGGGATGGGTAATGCTCAAAGAATACAGAAAGGCACTGCTTTAACCTGTGAGGAAGGCTATTATCAGATGGATTTCAGAAGATGAATACAAAACTAAGTGAACAGCAAAGAGATTTACCTCTCAAGTTCCTTATTCTCACTACAGAAATACAAGCTTATGAGCTTAGCTAATAGCAGAGGATTTGACAATGTAGGTACATTTTGATACTTCTTACTTAGCAGAAGAAGCTTAGCAAATCCCTCGCCGAGAACTGTTTGAACTGTCTCATGTTCATCACCATCATCTGAATCACCTGCATTGTGCTTCTCCAATCCAGCATATAACAGGTCAAGTAATTCTATCCCCACATCCTCACTTCCAATGCTGAATTTGATATCAGATAAATTTATTTTATGATCGTGGAATTGTGACGAGAGATCCTGGTTCATTGCTTTATCAACTATATTATGACCATGCCACAATCCAAGGTCAATCAATGCCTTAGAAGCCATAACAGTAATTGAAGAGGGGCCCTTGACAAAAGAAGATCTTAGTTGCCTTACTAAATCTTCACTAGGTCTCCTTTCTAACAGTCCAAAGAGACCAAGGCACCTAATAGAAGCCCTCTGAACATCTAAATGGACATGTTTTGCCTGCATTTAACAATAATATCTCAGAATTCTGTCAAGTAGATAACAGAGAACAAACAACATGAAACTGCAAGGTTATGACAATTCATCCACCTCATTACCAGAATGCAAGTGAAAGCTGGAAGAAAATAAGGATATACAACAATATACCCAGTGAAATCCCACAAGTGGAAGAAAATGAGGAGATAGCAGACAAAATAGCTAAGGCGAAAATACATATTAGAAAAGGGAACTTTTCTGAGATACAGACCCCCGGAAACAATACGGAGTGCAAAACTTCAGTTGGTTCTATTGCTTTCCCATGCATCCAGCGAAAAGACTGAGCATGTTCTAAGAGAAGGCTAATCACAGCAAGACAGTGCAACCACTGCATGAAGTCTGCAGTCCTCTCTCTGCAAGGTCTAGCAAGTTCCTCCACTACCTGTAAAACTACTTCTTCAAATTCTCCTGGAGCTGAATGGACTTTTCTTGTCAGTTCAGCCACAGCAGCAGCCCAATCTTTATCACCACCAAGATTGATACCATCTCCTATGACAACCTCATTGTCATGCTCATCTAGTTCATGATCAGGAGGAGTGTGAAGCAACTCCTGAAGAAATGCATTTGCAACTCTTCTGTTGGTAATGTCAGAAAAATCAAGCATCGCACCCAGTAGTAGCAGTTGGCGAGAGGCAAACCGGTAATTGATTCCTGCAATAATCAAGTACTATAAATGATAGCACAAAATGGAAGGAAAAGAAAACAGAGGACAGAGATCTAAAAGTTTAAGAACCACAAACAAGTTCCTCACCAGCAGCTGTGTGAGCTTTAATCAATTCAACATAATCACCAATAGAAGCAGGAAGAACCCTGTCAAGAAGATCATTTTTATCTGATGCTTCTGCTGCATATACAGCCGATTCTGTGCCTATTGTTGTAGCAGCTTCAGAGCCCTTTGCCTGTTTGGTAAACAAATTGAATATTTACAAGATGAAGATGAGAAAATATTGGCACTACGCATCATCCAAATACAAAGTTCATATACAGCAACAAATCGTTTGTGTGTGTAACATAGATAAATAGCAATTAACCCAGATGAAACCTGCTATGCGTGACTCTAATTACACAGAAACTTTGTACGAGCAAGTGCATTAGCACTAAACGACAACTAGGTTTGCCACTTCAGTTCAACAGAATACTCAAGCCTATGCTCAAATATGTTGGTATATACTTCGATACGAAAATTGTGAAGGAACCTGCTATATTTACTTTGGACATTCTTTATTAAGTATTAAGAATCACGTAATTCAAGTTGGGGTCACAAATGACCTCAATAGACTTAGTAGCAAAAGAACTTATCAGAGCAAAGACGACGAACTTGTTCACGGTAATACTTGCAGAGTCTTCTTTCACAAAAAGTAGAAGTCAAATATTTTTGGATCCTTCTATAATACACTATTTTGGGAGGATCCGACACACACCCGTCGATATTTTTGAAGAGTCCGAGCAACATAGATCAGGACAGCATGTAGTACCTTAGTTAGCATAATGCATATACTACACAAGTATTACACATTATATCACTAGCCTTATCATGCAGTTAATCAACATAGATTTGAAATTATTAAGTTCCAACATTTAGCAAGAAGACCAAGGCTCTATAAGCTGGATCTATGAATTTTGAAACTGAAAGTGCACATATCACATTACACTCTACCCCAACCAAGAAATATTACAACTCCATTCCTTATCCATATCATGCAATCCAAGCAAACCACTTATGCAAGCACAAAAATACATAAAAATTTACATCTAATCTATTCAACTGATGACAGCCGCATCTTTTACTGAATAATGTCCATTTACTGCTCAGATAATTATAGTTAAACAAGATAGGTTGCTCATCTATTTATGGTTTAAGTCTTCCAGTGAGGCTCTTGAAACATTATAGCGAAAGTAAATGTTGGAACTACAGAACAAATAACTTCCTATGTTTTAAGGAGTTTTGAGCTGTGAGATGCTACATCGAAACAGTTGAAGACATAACATGAAACCTGATAAACAAATAATAATACTCACTTGTGCCTCCATTTGCAAGTGCTTACAGACAGCTCTCCAGAAGAAAGCAACTTCTGCTTCCATGAGTTGGACGCTAAGATTGCATTGACCTGGTATGCAGAGAGAATATCCAATTAAATGTCAGAACTGCAAGCATAAACTTCTCCAGGCTTGATGAAACAATCAATTTTATTTGGAATAAAAAAGAAAATGAATATCTCTAGCAATATACAAAATATGAAGTTAAACTAAGTACGCAATTTGTCAATCTATTCTTTGTTATCGAAAAACTTATTTCAAGAAATACATTTAAACATAGGTTCTATCTTGAATATGAACCAATATGCATACTAGCCACTTTGAGAAAGCAAAAGAAGTAGCCATCAAATAGTTTTAATTTCTGAGATCAACCTTCGACAGCATCATTATTTGATCTAAGAAATTGCCTCATACTTTGACCATCTTGTAACTTAATCAATCCTGCTTTTAATAGACTGTCCATTACAGACTCTCCAACTGACTCATATGTTTCCACATCAAGATATTTAAGTAGTTCTAGTGGGTCCCCATTGCAACACTTGGTGAGCCACTCATCTTTCAGCATAATAAAGCACTCCCTTACAACAGATGAAGCACGATCAGCAAGTCCCCTCTCCAAAATAAGTGTTCTGAGCTTGATGCTGCAATATGTAGAAAACATTAACATGTCATAAGATACCGATGAATTGGAACCTACTTAAATGAGTAGAAATAGTTAAAGCCAATGGTATGATTAACCTTACACAATGAATCCATCATATGAATCTAAATGGAGTAGAGAGCATCATTTTCATAAATGCATAAACACATATGTGTTTATAATTTAAAACATTCTATTGTAGCATACTTCAGTATTCACATTCAAACTCTGCTACAGATTATACTTTGTTGAATAGCTAAAGGTCTTAACATAAAAATACAAATAGTGAAAGGTCCCAACTCTTCCAACCTAAAGGCTAAAGCAACTGTAAATTTTTATACAGCACTATGCATGTGAATTGCGATCTCAAAAATACACTGTCAAGCACAGAGAAGAAAAAGGACAGAAGACATATGTAGCATGCGCATGTGTATGTGTATGTATATAACGAGAAAGAGAGAGAGAAAGAGAGAGAGATTCCAAGCACCAAAGCTTCAAAACCTTAAGCAGCCTAATGATTATAAATCAGACAACACGACTCTCAAGCATGTGTATGAAGTTAAATTTTCCAAAATATACCAGATATGAGGAGTACAAAGTTGATTCAACATGCATATGGTACCATTTTCCAACTAATTGTAAATTCTGATTACATGGCTTCACTGACTGATAAATTATCTGGCTTGTGCTCACAGTACAAAAAAACATCAACGAGGCATGTGTCCATTTTAGTTGTGAATTAGGTTATGCAAATCTAAGCTCCAATACTTTCAGAGTTGATGCACTAACATGTGAAATGAATTTAACAAAAGACTCTCAAAGGAACACTTTTCCAGGTTAAATCAAGTGGCCATCACAGATTCTGTGTTTGGAGCTGTACTTGTATGCTTGCCGTAAACTCTCTCATATTCTAAAGCCCCAGCAGCAGTTTCTATGATGTGAAAGTAGGATACGAATCTGATAATGTTAACAGACTACTCCGGAAAAGAAAAGATATGTTATAGAATTCTCTTGATATTGACTGAGAAGCAAACAAGGGCATGAATTACTTGGCTATATTTGAGGTTCTTGTTTATTTTAGGACAAAATACGGAGGAGTTAGTTGTAATCAGCAACAGGAGAATATCGGGGAGAGAAATCAGTTTGACTGACACCAATAATATTTCTAAGTGTACACATAATCACAGACATGAGGTATAATCTCTGCAGGAGTTTTGATGATAGATGAAAGCTGCACAAAGTAATGGATAATACACACTTCTCAGTGATCCCCAAGAAAAGAATGGGTCATCCCAAGACGAAGCAAGGGGGAGTCAAAGGTGATGCATTAAGGCAATGGCTTAAAGTTACCTGAGGCTCTGCAGGGGAAATTTACTAGCAATAGCACAATAAGCTGCTTTGCGTACTGATTCACTCACATCCAGGGTACACTCAATAATTGCTGCAGAAGATGCATGAGATGGTGGAAGGCATAAGACAATTGTTCTGCGGACATCCTGCAGGAAATGCAATATAGAGGAATTCACCAATTCATTTGGATATAGTTACATTAAGACCTTTCAGGAAGTATATTTGACGAAGTAAATTATGCATGGATGGCTAGATACTATAGATTCTTCACTAGTATCAGGTAACATATAGACTAAATGAGTTGCATAATGATTGTCTTACACAATAAGTAATGAAGTATGATGCATCATTTTAAATCTAAGGAGAATATATTGCTTACACAAAGAGGTAAAAAGACTCACCACATTTTGTTCGAGAGGAAGTGTCTCCAGAAATAGTTCTAAAATGTCAACATTTTCTGTGTCATTCACAAACCGTGAAAGCGCCCGCACAGAAAAAGTACGGACAGCAGCAACCTTATCACCAACACGCAACTTCATGCACTCTAAAACTTCGTCCCAAAGTTCAGAGCTGACTTCTGTGTCATCTGGCAATCGTATTATGATCTAGAAGAAAAGAAAGTCCTCAAGGAGATTACAACTTACAAGAAGATATCAATTATTCTTAGAAAAGTGCTTCGAATTCTTCATTTTTTGAATCGAGGGTCTATCGGAAACAATCTATCTACCCTACAAAGGTAGGAGAAAGGTTCGCATACATCATATCTTGGGCATACCCCACTTGTAGGATTCAATGTGTTTGTTGTTGTTGTGACCTATAGTAGAGGTGTAAAAACAGTAACCAAAACAGCAGTCTGCTCTAAGGAGATCTCTTCTTAGTTCATACTAGTGTGCTTTACGGAACGACATTGCATCACAAAACTATTTACTAATCAAAACACAAAACAAAATAGAAACCTCCTACTCTCTCTACTCGGCAAATTGACAATTGTGAAGAAATTGAAACTTAGTGCTGGAGGATTTTCCTGTCGGATGACCAGTTCAAATATGTAGGCAAAATAGGCATATAGAGATGCATAAAGTACAATTTTCTCACTTATTTATAACTTTCTACAAGTCATACCTCAGAAATTATCTGGCAAGCTCTAATCCTAGCAGTCTTATTAGCTGCTACAGCTGCCACAAGCAAAAACTTCAGAAATCTCTCCAAAAATTCATCGCAATCCGAAGCACTTTTAGCGTCACGAACAGTAGCGAAAACAGTGACAAATCTAATGATTCGCTCAGCAGAGGCAGTTCGACGCTGAAAGTCAAATATAGGCGTTAACGCTCTCGAGAATGCACTGAAAAACTTCTCCGGCGACTTCGTAGCAGAACGGAGAGCTAAAAGTTCCTTGAGCTTCCGTAGATGCGTAGCGTGGGACGACCGAGCATCGTTTAAAACCCTAGCAACTTTTTCAGACAAATTTCGCTGCATTTCTTCTTCGTCTACTACTGGAACTGGCATTTTCGAACAATTTTCGCACAAAATTCTTCAATTTTTTCTCTCTGGATCTGCTTCAGAGTATACTTTTCTGTAGAATTTTTGTGGAACTGATAATATGGCTTTCAGTGAAATGATTTTGAATTTTTTGAGCGGGAACTTTTTCCTCATGGTCCACTGTGCTTTATATTATATTGGAGTAGTAATAATATTTGTCGATGCGAATTCAAATTTATTCATATTTTAATATAGGTATCGAATATATGTAGGCGATAAATTGGGTTGAAAGTGGAAGTTGTGAAAAATTGATAGAATACTCTCGAAACCAATTCATCATTAGTAGTAGTTATATTTGGATGACAAGTAACCCAATATTTCTAATTAAATGTGTTGAATTTAAATCATGTGATTAAATCGTCTTTTATAAAGAATGTGTTATGTTTAAAGTGGATTTTTCGATATGAATTTAGATAAATTGAACATCGAAAATGAATATAGGCATCAGATCAGATAAAAAAAATTAAATATTTCATAGTTCTTGTAATTTAGTCTTTTGACTTTTTATGAGTTATAGCAATATAAATTTATATTTATAAAAGATATAGTATTTTATGCTAGACTTATGTCGTAACGAGATTAAATGTTTCATTTTAATTTGTTTATTTATTTTAAATTCTTATGAATGGAGTGTCGTAAAAAGGTGTCATATAAAATCAAAAAAATTGCACATTTGTCATTTTCTAAATATAGGAAATAGAGCTTTTTTTTATCTCAGAATTAGACTTACTACTAACGTTGGCTTATCTTTCAACCGTGTCAGGTTTGCCACTCAGATGAAAACTATGAAATAAGTCTGGCGGTAATTCAAAATTGGAATTGGTACAATATCATGAAGTGCTCAGACCTTAATGCTTCGACTCAAGCATTACTCAATAGAAGTGCAAGGCTAATGTTGCTTGCTTTCTTTGAGGAATTTTAGAGTGAAAGGTGATGTTAGTCGATTGAAACTCTAATTCCTACGTACTAAACTTTAATAACTGGTAGCCATATATACAAAATATAAAATAATATATTATTTTGATGAACGGCTATAAAATAAGATGGGCTATTATAGTTGAAACCATACAGTGCATTTGGACCAGTTTATGTTTCTTTTGGATTAGACCTTTTGATGGGCCTAACCAATAAATGCAGAGTGAAAATGTGGAAATTCAACGCATCATAATCTTTTTGTTAGACGTGATCAGTTGAATATCATTTATCGAAAAATATAAAAGATACGTCATATGACCTATTATAAAAATATTCTATACCATATATAGCATAAATTTTTTAAATCTTAAATATTCTTAACGAAAATTCTGAATATATATAGTTGAATCTGTCAAGTAACTTGATGGGATGATAGAAAAGAATTTCTACTTGACTTCTTTTGAACAAACGTTTTTTAATAAACCTATAATAAAAAGGATAGATCCCAAATCACGAGCTAATGTTTTCATATGAATTATTAATATTGTTTTATTAGAAACGTCACTTTCAATATCACCTATTATCTTAATTGAATAAGAACATCGTGCCTATTTTACCCTTCTTTTAGGTTTTTTATTTTCATTTCTTGATGACTCGAATTTTAATTCTTGAAATTGAAGATGAAAAGCGTTCACCATATGAGGAACCCCTTAATAATACAAAATGCAATGTATACATATGTTTTGCATCACATAATTCACACATTAATAAAACTTCCACCCCAAAAATGCATATTTTAGGGGAAACATATAGAAAAGAAGTTCCACTAGACTTTTCTTGAACTATTTGAACTTCTTTTTTTTTCTAATTAAATAATTTTGGCCTAATTTATTATGAAAATATTTTTGTTCAATTGTCCAATGACTTGATTAGTATTATAATACAATATTTTGTTTTTCTGTTTCTCACACAGTGTTCAGTGTCCACATTGAAACCCGATTATTCTGGATTCGTGTCACGTAGAATCTCATCCAAGAATTTTTCTATACACAGGGCTCAAATCTGATACCTCTAATTAAGGAAGGAGCAGTCTCATCCATTGCGTCACATCCTTTGATGATAGTATAATACAATATGAAATCATGAATTATTTCCACTTTAACACCATCACCATCCACTAATTTTTGTCCCAATCACAAGTGACATAATTTGCTTGCTTATGTTATTTATTACTTTACTTATGTTTCATTTAGTATATTCCACTTTGTCCAAAAAGTTTGGGGTGATAAGATATGGTGACCAATGTACACTTTATACATATGAGATTATTATCTATTAGATAAGCATTGTTGCTTTAGTGGAATGGAACTAGACAAATCAATGTGAACATTCTTGATTCTCTTTTATAATAATAATAATAATAATTTCTCCTAGAGTATTTCTTGAGAAATAATATAAATTTATCTTTTCAATGTGATGACTGAATCTGTGTATACATTATTTTTCTCAAGTTTCACTTGTAAGAATGTTTAGATTATTTAGGCAATGACTTCGAAGATGAATTCATAATTCAAAACTTATAGGGTTTAGATTATTTTTTTAAAGAAGTTATCAAATTCTACATTAATAATTTTCACACATTCATCGGATTTTTCTTAAAAAATAGTCCATCAAATTCGTAATTGATCCAAGTTTTCTTATCATTGGTTTACGTAAATGTCTTGTTTTAGCCACTTTTAGATTTTGTTCAATCTTCTTCATAAAATCATGACTAAATTCAGGTTTTTCAACGTCATACAGAAAATATTATTCATACCTATTATCTAAATGCTAATATTCATGATAAATATATTATCGTAATCTAATATTTTCTCATAAAATCTATAATCATTTTAAAAAATTTCTAAAAATGCATATTTAAACACTCTTAAGAACCCAAATGATATATTAAATACTTGGGAATTAAGAATTTGTGATACATAGACAAGTAGACAAAACCTAAGAGAATATATATATTTCCAATAATATTGCTCAAATTGAGATAACCAATGAATTTATTTCTTGTTATTATCACCACCAAATCACCATTATCCAAAATTGCCACAAAAGATTAGTCCAAAAAAAATTATATTAGGAATTATTTTATTTTTATTTTATTTATGTTTTCATTTTCATGTGACCATGTGATTATTTGATTGACTTTCATGTGCATGAACAAAGTTACCTCACAAAATGACAAGTAAATAATTGAAAAAAAATTGGTACTATTTATAATAATAATAATAATAATAATAAGATCTGATATGCTAGGCTGATTATGGACCAGACAAAGCTGGCTTAATTAATTATTTGTGTTTAATTTTACACTAATTAATTAATCTTGTTTTAATTAAACATATCTTTTAACTTTATGCCCTGAGAAATAGCTTTGGTTTAGGAGCAATTGTTTTTAATCTTAACATAAATATGTTGTCGTTAGTTGGAAAGAGTAATTTATTAGAGAAGATGTTGAAAGAAAAATGATTTATAAATTAAATTACGTTTGGAGTCTTGATCTCGAGTCAAGATGAAGCGTCATTTTCAATCTCGTAATAGAGTCAAATGTGTGTTATTAACTGTACTTGTGAATTACAATTTATAAGTCACATTTATCAAAAACGATTATAAGTCGCTCGCATTTGTCAAATACGAATATAATGGCGGTGCCTTGACAAATACGAATTGTGAATTATAGGTCATGTTTGTCAAGTGCAATTTGAAAGTCATGTTTATCAATGCGATCTTAAAACCTTATTTGTCAAGTGACATTGATAAATCATATCGGACAAATTCGTCAAATACAAATTATATCTGGAGAAAGACAACTTATCAACTGCATTTGTGGATCAAGTTAAAAGTCGCATTTAGTGTTTATAACTAATTATAGGTGATGATATTAACTTTAATATCATCTTATATCCATTACCATGTTGAAACAATAAGATAAACATATTTTCACCTTTTAGTGTGTGTTACAATGTAAATTCGAATTTAATCAAATAAATAAAAAAATATTTTTTGAGCTCGAATTCGAAACTTTTCATTAATGGAGGATTTTTAATTCCTATTCGACCCATCTCCTTCCATGACGATAAAATTGAGACTATTTATTAATTTTAAACTTGAAGGTGATATTGACTTTTTCTTAGCCCTTTTTTTTTTCTAAAAATGTAAGAATGCCAAAAATAATTTATTTATTAATTGCCAAGAAATGACCTTCATCTAATTAGGATTTATTTTAAGCCCTTTTCATTCAAGTCTCTTTCAATTAAGTCTTATATAGATGATTTTATAATCTTATCATAAAAAAAATTCTATATGTTATTTCCCATAATGGTCATAATAGGGTGGATGAGCTAGTTTTATTATTTATCAGAGATCTCGAGTATAAGTATAAGAATAAAAAATAATTATATCAAACGTATATTTTAGGAGTTCTAGTTCAAAATTGACCATTTATTTGATTTACTGAATACAAAATTAATTATTTATATATATTTAGTGAAAAACATTAATAAATATACAAGATTTAAATCAAACTTATTAGATTAATTGAATTAATAAATCCCAAATACAAATAATTATTAAAAAAAAAGGGGGCAATAAAAAATGATTCTCACAAGTTAAAAGTAAAAGAAGGTGATGCTAGGATTAGACAAAGCAAATTGTCAAATAATTCATATTAATATTAAGAAAACCATGATCGCCTCAGTTCATTTTTACTTGTTCACTATTTCGTTTTTTTCGAAATTAATTTTATTGAATTTTAAAGCTAATTTACTATTCAAAATCTAAAATTTAGATGGTTGAAAACTATACGAAAAATGTTATAAGTTGTAATACTTCTCATATTAATATGATTAAAAAATATATCTTAAAATGTTGGTGAAACTTCATATAGTTTGACCTCGATAAATAAAATAGTGACAAGTAAAAGTGAACGGAGGGAGTAATTTTCCGATTCAGACTCCATATAAAATTAAACTTTATGAATTCATTTTTATCGATTTTTGTTGAAACCATTGCACAGAAAACCATAATTGAAAAATTCCATACCAAAATTTAATATTTTTTAAACTTTTACTGGTTTTATTATTTGCATATATAGTTATATATACTTTATGCTAAAAAATATTGAATTCAGTTGAGTTCTATCGCACGAAAATTGCAATCTACCTCTGATTAGATTGGAACATTTAGGACTGATATATTTTAATAAAAAATATATATTATTTTGGTGAGCAAGAATTTTTAATTATTTATCTAAGAATATAATATAATAAAATGTCATTTTCTGTTATTATTGTTTTGTGTTGTAATGTTGGTTGCCCTTTTGAAGTTTCAATGACCTTTCTGATTCTGAAACATATAATGAAAATCATGTACAACTCTGACTATATGATTGATAAATTCAATAATTAAGTAAACACTAATTTTTTATTAGCAACTACTAAACCATATTGTAAATTATTTGATGTCCTTAATATATATTTCATTAATTATTAATGCTTGCATTAGGGTAGAATAACAACACACTCAGTATTTCACAAGTGCGATGTGGGAGGGCAAAAATGTATGCAGAACTTACTACTACATCGTAAAGATAGATATGTTGTTTTCGAAAAACTCTTGTCTCATTGGGATAGAGTAAATTGTGTGCATTACGCATCTTGGAGTGCGGTCCTATTCTCATCTCTGCGTGAATGCAAGATACTTTGTGCATCGAGTAATAATAAAAGAGTTAGCTTAGCTTGTGGGACTTCTTGTTGAAGACACAAATGTAACTAAAAATAATTAATATGGAAATTGTTCAAAAGTCAAACAAACAACAAAGACATATTCAGTGAAATCCCACAATGTAGGATCTTAAAACTGTGCAGAAGTCAAAAATGCAAATATCTCGTTCTCTCTAAAAAGATTTAAGTTTACTGAATCGAAATATACATCTATTTTAATTTATAATCGTGATTTGTTCTCTTTAAAATATAATAGAAATCTTTATACAAACAATCACTTAGATTTGCTATTCCAATAATACTTATGATCCACGAACAAATTCTTGACGAGTTATTGAATCCAAAGTTTCATCAATTAATTCAAAATTTTGATTTCGAGTTCTAAATTTGATTAAAAACAAATTGGTAAAGCACTCTCTTTTCCCTCCTAAAATGGATCTTACAATATGCAAATTCGATTTAATTAGAATCTCTACACATGTACTGAATATCGAACGAAAAATCAAAAAATTCTTTACCAATTTAAAACCTTTTATACTAGTGTTATATTTCAAATTAAATCTCACTATATAAAAAATAAAAATAACAAAAAAAAAAGTATTATCTTTCTCAATCATTATATAGAGACTTATACATCCCATACATGGAGGACGTCATCTCTTGTTTTGTCCAATATCACTATTTTTATTATTTTTATTTTTTTGATTGTCATTGTTGCAAGTTGTCTATTTACTTTAGTTTTTAGAGGATTTTATTTTTATTTTTTCAAAAAATTCATATCTAAAAAATCAAGAAAAGATGTGAGTTTATTATCGACAATGAGATAAAGGAGAGCACTTAGACGAGTCAGCGAACGAATTGGATGATCGGGCCGAGGGTTGCCCCCCTCTTCCCCTCACTCTCCTTTCCCTAATATGAGTTAACTTGACGTGGCATGTTTAAACATTTTTTCAATGAATTCAAATATTGTTCAACACAAATTTAAATTTAATCAGACTCCGTATAAATATCGAACATCGTCATATGCTTTTAGGAGCAACTTGTATAAGAAGGGTCCTCCTCATGCTTTCTTCTTTAATTCCTATACATATTTTTGTCAATAGGTCAAAATTGCAATGAATTCTTGATTGGATTGTGAAGGTTAAGTCTTGTCCCCCTTGATGTTTTGAATATTATTTGGTTGAAATTTAAAAAATATTTAAAGTTAATATTATTATATTGGAGTTTGAATTTTGAATTGTGACAGTTCAAAACTCGATGCAAAGATGACTGAAGTTCGAAATCAGATAACATATGTGAAGTTTCATTTGTTATTATTATTTTAGCACATAATACTTGATTTATTTAGTTTTTGTCTGAACTAACGTTATCTATCTAAATTTTATTTTCGTCTTAAAATGTGATTATTTGTTAATTACATTTCAAAATACGGTTAATTACTCACGCTAATTGACTTTAGTACATAACGTGCCGTTTTGGTTGGTTTATATATAAGTATTATTATTATTATTAGAAAAAAGAGTTATATTTGACTATAATTATATATTATGATTTCTAAATATGAAAGTGACACAAAGGAAGATTATTTCAAAATATGGTTAATTATTATTTCTAATAAAAGTATTTTTGTTTCTTGTTATATAAATTTTACAGTAATTTATATATTGAATGATAATATAAAAAAGTAAAATGAATTGATTTTCATTCTTTTTCTTTCTTTTTTTTCCCTATAGTTTGGTGAGACGTTCTTGTCTGCCAATTGACTAAATTTCCATTTTTATTTCTAAATATTATTAAAGGGAAGCTATATTTTAGATTGCCACTTGAGTCAAAATAATTAAATGATAAAAATATAATAAATATCATAAAAGAGTTAGTTATGAGTTCATCACTAAGTAGAATCTTTTAATAATTTTATACTGATACATGATAATGAAATACTAAGTTTCTTAGACTTGAATTGAGTTTAAAATATGAAATTAATTTTTACATTATAAAAAAAAAAGTTTTTTTCCTTAGCATCATAAATGGCACACACAACAAAACAACACTTTTTTAAGTTTAGATTCGATAATATTTACCTTTTTTTAATAATTTCTAACCAATATTTATGTCTTTGAGACAAAATCTCAAACATCATAAAAAAAATAACGTTATATCTAATTCCAGTCAAGTGACAACGCTATTAGTAAAAAAGATCTGCTTTATTCTAGTTCATTCTCTTTTTATGTTTCGTGTAGAAAAATTATTGATTTGAATTTTTTTTTTCTTGTTAATTTCTCACATATACATACTAAAACTACAACCAAAAAAATAATTTTACGTTGAAATTATATTAATCGACTCTTCATGAAATTAAATTAATTTCTTTTGCTAAAATTATGCTTAGAGTCAACATGAAGAAGAAGGTGGTTAGCCACAATAATCTGTGATAAAATGATAATTAAGGTGGCAAGTAGATATCTAAACATAATTAAGGTGGTTAGCCACAATAATCTGTTATAATTACATATTCTTTCAGTCTAAATTATTTTTCATATTTTATTTTTTCAAAAGTTAAATTACATTAATTTAATCAATACTTTAAAGTAGACATTTTTACCTGGTATGAGAAAATTCGTTAACTCATTATACTTTCTCGTATAATTTTTGAATTCTTAATTTTATCTTTTTAATATTGAATCAGTCTAATCCAATTTAGATCTAAAATTAATTCATTGAATAAAGCGAAAAATAACAAGTATTTTGAAATAAAAAATGTAAATGCTTACGATAGATATTGAATTTGGGTTTCACGTTAATTAATCAATTTAATTTCCAAAACGTACATGCAAAGATGCGAAAAGGCATAGATTTGAGAAAGGAAACACATATAATTTTGATAGAAAATGTTTTATTTAAACTTCTCATTACGAACTTAGATAATCCAGCTTTAAAGCAGGTACCGATTAATTTAAAAAAAAGGGGGAGAAATAAGGCAAGTGGTTGGTTTCTACGTTGACTTTGATTATAATCAGATGGTGGAGATTGCAATATAAAGGAAGTACTGTGGACCGGCATGCAGAAGACTGCAGCACCATTAGATATTTTGCCGTCATTAAAGATAATGGAAAAGTCAACTTTTCCGGCAGGAAGGAGAAATCTCCACCGTTGAATTTTATAATAAAATGGAGGGACATGAATGTACGGTAAATATTCTGCCACGTAAGAAGCTAGATTGAATCATTCAAAGGCCCACTATAACCAATAGCTATTGAAATTCCACCTTAAAAAAATTATAATTTGTTATAAATTTTGAGAAATAAATAAATTTTATAGTCTAAAATAAATTATACCTAGTTACGTGCCTATAAATTATTTTATTAAGAATATAATAAGTATTTAAAGGTTAAATTGGGACAAATGAAATATTTAACAATTACAATGATGTGTTTGTGACACCTTGCAAGGTGCACTTTGTGAGGAATTGGTTGATTTGAAGTACAAGAAATTAATTATTGTGAAGCTGAGATAATTCAAATACGTGAAAAAAGAGATATAGATGCGCTGTTAAAAAGGTGTTAAAATGTTACCTGTGATAATAGTCTTGATTTATCACGTGTTGTTTCTTTGGTTAATTCATGTCTTTGGCTAGGTGAAACTCCATGTCGGTCGTAGTATCAACATATTATGCAGTTTATTTAAGCGACTTCATATTATTGTAAATGTTACAGTTTCTTGTATATATATTCGCGCTACTTTATTATTAACTGTCATATTTTTTAAAAAATTATTGCTTCAATTTACTAAAGTAGAGTCTTACAAAAATAATCTTTTTACCTCAAATAAATAACGATAAGTGTGTGTATACACTCTATCGTCTCCCTACCCCACTTTGCATGATTTCATTGAGTATGTTATTTGTTGGTATTTTCTTTGTTCTGGTTATCATATTAATAACTGATGTCATCCATTATTCTCAACTTGATTGATCCAAAGATCTATCACAAATAACACATATACCTTTACGAACAAAAATAAAGTATGTATACACATAATTTTAATCTCTAAAATCACGTTTTACTGCACTTACTAAATTACACTAATATCGTCGATCAAGTTATACGTGAATTTAATTTTAAAGAAACCTCAATATAAATAGCAACAATTATAATTCAATATACTAAAGTTTTCGCTATACATTAAATCGGAGGAAAAACTCGATCACAAAAGTCTGTTGTTTCATGAGACTTTATCTTGCATGTGAAATAATAATATGCCATTATAATTATAATAGTAATTAAAGGGGTGGAATATTTATATTAAATAAACTTAAAATGGTCCACTTTGATTTAAACACGACACACATAAAAATTTATTTTAATCAAATTTATATTTTCAAGGCCAAAAAGGGGGACCCACACAACTTGACGAGTCTCCTTATCTCTCTCTGGTTCTTTCTTATCAATGGACTCTAGAAATAAACGGCACGTGTCGGTTAAAACAATGCTTTTCCTAACTCTTGGGCAGTCGTCCTTTACCGTACAAAGCCAAATAAGTACACCGGCTGAAAAGGTAGTACGTCAAAAAAGATTCCCTTTTATTTTTACTTTTAACTCATTTTGCTTTTTCTTTACGTTTTTTCTTCACCAAACCCATTGTAATTTTTACCTAACAGCCATAAATTTAATACTGTAATTTCAATTTAAATAATATTTATTCACGCTTCATATTTAAATTAACTAAATTAATATATAATTTCCATGATCGGACAAGATATGACAAAACTTTATCTCAGCAAGAACATGACCTTAGATAGAAAGAAATGGAGATCGCGTATCACAACAGAAGGCTAATAGGGGTAGATTAATGTCTGTCTTGTGATATAGTAGGTTAGTAGGATTAGTCGTATCTTTATATCCTGTGTTGTCATTATTCGTTTTATATTTGTTACTTTTATCGTATTTACATACTATCATTTGCTTTTCATTTTTAGTCGTTTCCCATTTTTCTTTTTCTTTCTTCTTTCCCCAAATCTAGTATCTTCTGCTAATGGGGCTTGATTTTTGAGATGAGGGCTTTCCGAAAACAGTCTCTCTATCTCCATGAGGTAGCAGTAAGGTCTGCATATATTTTTCCCTCCCCAAACCTCACTTGTGTGATTCCACTGGGTATGTTCTTGTTGTAATGATTTGAAGTGTTTTTGTCGGTACATTCTCCGTTCAATAATAATTGTCCATTATTAACTTGGTATAGGGATTAATAATCAGTGAATAATAAGATAATTTTACCAAATCACTATTTGAATATAATGTCTTGAAAAATGTAACAGAAAAATGACCATAATTAATATTTAGGGTGATTAATAACTACGTGTAAAATTATGAAATGGTTTGAACTCACAAACTTCAATCTTTTTCTTGTATCAAATTAAATAGTATCACATAAAATGAAATACAGAGTAATAATTATGAAAATGAGAAAGATAAAGATGAATTGACAATTTGAATTGTTTTTGTATGTTTAATTCCGATCTTTATTTTTATACTGATTAAGTTGTATTATTTATTTAAACTAGTGTTTTTATATCTTTACAAAGTAGCTAGAGTTACGATTACATACATATCATTCTTTTTATATTTCATTTATAAAATCCCATCAAATATATTTATTATTATTATTATACTAAAATTAATGAATTTTGTGATGAGGGTTCCAGATAACAGCCTCTCTACCTCTATGAGATAGTGATAAAATCTGCGTATATTCTACCCTCTTTAGACCTCACTTATGAAATTTCACTGAATATGTTATTACGGAACTCGTGAAAAATTATGTCACCTCCTTGTGAGAAAGTGTCATACAATTTTACTTTGTCCATTCCCACTTAGACTTGGTTCATTGAACTCTTAGAAAAGATACATTTGAGTAAATTGGCCACTTCTTTCTTTAATTCAATTTTTTATTAAAAAAGTAGAATAATTTCTTTTCAAACGTGCAAATTTTCAAAGTTGTGGACAATAAACAGGTGTGGAACTTTACATATTTTTTTTTTTAATTATTATAGCAAAATCTTATTATATTAAAAAGAAAAACTTGATCATTATATCAAAATGACTGTATTTAATTATATCTATTATTTATATTAATTTATTTTATTAAATATATTAAAAATAAAATTAGAATCTAATAAGTACTCGTAGTATATATTCTGGCTTTGCTTGTGACGATAAAGTCAAAGGTTGAAAAGGGAACTTTTAAATAAAGTAGCAAAAGTATAGCTTTTTACTATTATGTTTAACCATATAACTATTCCTAACTTTCAGGACAATAATGTAATATGTGATCATCGTTTCGATTCGATTTTAAAATTTATTAATTATCATTTTATAAATATTTTATCGATTATTTTTACTAGTAGTATTTAATATTAAATTCAGAAATCTAATTCCAACATCAACAATTAAAG
The DNA here is from genome assembly GCA_029948455.1 of Solanum rostratum. Taxonomy (NCBI): domain Eukaryota; kingdom Viridiplantae; phylum Streptophyta; class Magnoliopsida; order Solanales; family Solanaceae; genus Solanum; species Solanum rostratum. The sequence continues at coordinate 1,147,265 of CM057053.1, read as the reverse complement.
ACTAGAAAATGAGGCTTTAAAGCAACCAAAGTATAGCTTTAATTATGTTTGACCATTTAAATAATCCTCACTTTAAGGACTAATGATTCTTTTGACTTGTAATTTGTCCAATTAAGAGTGTTAAAAAATGGCACTTACATATATTAGTTCACTATAAACCATCAAAAGTGGAATAATTATGTGTCAATTTTTTTTAAAAAAGAAATGCATTATTAAATAAATACTAAATAGAAGTATTAAATTCTTTTTTGGTTTTTTTTTTTAAAAAAAAGTTTTTTTGTTTGGAAATGTACACCACAAGAAGCACATGACAATATCTCTAAAAGTAAAAGTATTTTCATAAAGGAATAATAATATATTAATATAGTATATTTTTAAATTATTAGAGTACTTATCTAGTGACCCGTGATCATAATTCATAAAGTGCAACTTGATGAAACTATTTCATTTTTTCTTACATATATTATACGTCAATAATTGCTCCAAATTAAACAGTATAGGGGTAATTTTTATTTTTTGTGGTCAAACTGTAAAATTTTCATTCAACTAAAGTAGCATCGATACATCGCTAGTTCTTTATAGATTCTAGAACTAGTTCTCATGATTAACTAACTATCTATAGGGCTCTTCATAAAGATAACTTAAACAGGATAAGGATCAAAATGATCAAGAATTGGCTTCCATTTTGAACGGGATTATCCTTTGGTGTGCAATTGAAGACATATTCCCTTCAATATTTTGGCAGCTGGTGTCAATTTTGCAAGAAACGTCTTGAATTTCTTTCATATCAGATATGGTAGACACTTGTTGTGTAAACCATCCCAAAATTTCAGCATGTGGTCCACTTTTATGTGCTTTCCTCGACACTCATTATAGTTCATTCTCCCAGCTCCCTACTTGTCTAGGCCTTTTCATCCGTGTCAAGAGTGAGCCCCGTATCTTGGTGGAGTATTCGCATTCAAAAAAAGATGAGAGAACAACTCTGTCGATCTTGTGTTACACAATATGCAGCCAGCAGGTACAAGTATACCTCATTTGCTTATTCTTTCAACCGTAGCGAGTCTCTGATGGACAGCTAGCCACAAAATGAACTGATGTCTAGGCAACATATCTTTCTCAAGTGTGAGAAACTTCCAGGGAACTTTGGGAAATTGTAGATGGATTGATTTATGCATTTTCTTGATACTGAACATCTCGTGGTGTGTATGCTTCTACAACTCTTCAATCGTATGCACATTTATAAGCCATTTGCGAGCCTCAAAGATCTTCCTAACAAGCCAACAGGCTTGTTTAGGAACTGATATTTCATCTAGAGATCTATCTTTAATGTAGAAACTGTGAATCTATCGAACCCACAAATTATTTTTCTTTAAAGCTACAACCCACGTGAGTTTACATATGGCTGCCTTGTTCCTTAGATAATTTTATGAAATATTTATAGATATATGAACAAAATCTTAAATAATATAGTTAAGTCCAAAACAAATTAGAAAGTCCTAAACCAGAAGGAAACTTGATCGGTGCGATGGCCGCATTCAACAATTGTTACTGTCCACGTGTTAGCTACCATGTGGCAGCCTCTTCAAATTGGAATTGACTTGCAATTTCGCTAACTTGCCGTATACTTGTATAATAATATATATATATATATATTATATTTAATTTAATCCATTAAATTGCCTGGTTGATTTTCCCTTTGTAATCTTTCCTTTTTAATTCGTTTGAGCTCCAAATCTCTTAATTTTCGCGCTAATTTAATCATACAAATAAAATATACAATTTAGCACAATCCATAAAATTTATGCTCAATAAGAATAAATAAAAATACTAAATATGAAATAAATAATAACTAAAAATAAGTATTTTTGGCCTCACATCACCACTCCACATGGTATTTAATTTAACTTTTTTTAATTTATAATTTTTAAAAAACGTATAAAAAAAATTGTACAAGGAGAAACTATCAAACTACCAAGGAAATAATAGTCCCAAATAATGCATCTACTGGATTTATTAAATAAGTTAAATGAACAGTATGGTCATTAGAGCTATTAAATACAAAGTAGTGAAATCTTAGTACATATTAAAATTTGAAATAGATCAACCATATTAATAAGCAAATATATGTTTTTTAGTTAATTGAGTTAATTTTTTTTCCTACTTAAATTAGCCTTAATTTAGAATAATATGGACACACTTATCATTTTCACCCATTGTGAGTAATAATATAAAATATCCAAAATCCATAATTAAATATGAGTTATAATCTTATTATTTCTCACAGTCTTCTCTTTTTTTTTTTTTATTATTATTATTATTATATTCTCTCAATTTATGAATTTTCTTAATTGTATTTCAAATTTTGTCAGTATGGTAAAAACATAATCTCAACCTTGACCCACTCAACAAATAATTGACATATATAAAGTTTAATTTAATGTAACTTTTTTTTTGATAAAAACTTTAAAAAATCGTATCATGAAAAAATTATTATAATTTTTTAAAAAATCTTAACATTTAACATCCAAACTAAAAATCTAATAAATCAACTATCGAGACTCTTGGTTAAAAATATGCGATCATACTTTTCTGGTGCTCTCCTCTTTCTCTATTTTTCCTCCAATTTTAGCGTTTTTCTTAATGAATTTTGCGTGATTGTAAAAAAAAATATGAACGATGATCATTGTCTTGGGTAGAAAAAGACTATTTTAACCTCCACCAACTCACCAAACAATTTTAATGTTTCAACTTGGTCAAAATACACAATATTGATAAAATAAGTAAATAAATAAATAAAAATAATACCGGCACTTCAAGTATCCGGTAAAAAAGCAATAGAATCCTGAAATTGGATTCTCTTTTTTAATATTCATATTCATCAGTTACCTACTCTTTGGAACAAACAAATTTGTTTTTCTTTTTTTAAATATATATATTTTTCCATTTCAATTATTATTATTAAAATTAAAATAGCAAAAATAAAATAAAATGAAATGGGAATAATTAAGTTGTAAGTATAATAGTTTAATACAACCAACCCTGAAAATCGCCTATATATATCGAGCACAAAATTAGTCTCTGCCTCATCAAACAAATTCATCTTATAGAGAAATTGTAGAGTTCTATTTTCAGAATGTCTCAGCTTTCAGATCTTATTAATCTCAATCTCTCAGAAACTGCTGAGAAGAAAATAATTGCTGAATATATATGGTGAGTTCTTCTTTTTGTTTTTTGCCACCCCATTAATGGGGTTGTTCTTGTTTTTACATTAGAATGAAAAAGATTGGATTTTTGATTATTTTTTGTGTTTTTTTGGTGTATGTTATGATTGATGAAGTTGTTTAAGATTGTTTTTGGGGTCTCTTCCTTAAAGGGTGTCTCATAAATGTGTTTTTCTGCTTTCAAATGTGGATTTTTGGTGATCTAATGGTGATTTTTATTGTTCTGTTTGTTCCTTTTCTCTGCATTAATGATGGTTCTGCTTTGTTTTACACCAAAGAGAAGAAAAGATTTTTTTTTTCTGATTTTTAACAAGTTTTGGTGTGTGTTGTATGGATCTGATGGTTTTTGAAGATGTTAGGGATTGTTTTTTGGGGTTGTTTGTTGAAGGGTGTCTTGTGTTTTAGTGTTTTTATCTGTTTTGGAATTTGGCTATGATGGCTTGTTGCGTGTTCTATCTCACCAAATGGTGTTTTTTTTTGGTTCTTTGCCACCTCATGAATGGGATTGTGTTGCTTTTACACCAAAAATGAATAAGATTATTTTTTTTATTTCTGAACAACCTTTTTGGTGTCTGTTTATGGATCTAAAGATTCTTGAATCTAGTAAAGATTCTTTTGTGTTTTTTTTTCCTTCAAAAAAGGTGTCTTGTGTTTGTGTTTCTGGATTTTGAGCATGATGTATTTGTTGTGATTTGGTGAGTAGTCTTGAGTGGTGATTCTTTCCTTCTTTTTGTTGATTGAAATGTTAAGAGTGTTTATGTTGTTTGATCTGTCAATTTCATTAGATCTATCTTTTGTTTCTTTGTTTTTTTGTTTCTTTTGTAGTTTTCCTCTTCAATGAACACTCTTTTCATTTGCTTTGAGGAAGCAAATGACACTTTCTGCATAAAAAGAAAACTTTCTTGTTTTTCACTAAAACTTGTAGTAATTTTTCTTTTTTTAATTTCTTGTGAATGAATGATATTTTCTGGGGAAAGATTTGATTTTGAACCATTTGTTTTATCAGTTTTCCTATCTGAAAATTTTATTTTAAATCCTTAGCTACTTGTGACTATTTTACAAATAGTACCTTTTGAAGTTTAATATATACAATTCTTTGTCTGTTTGCTACCAGGATTGGTGGATCAGGCATGGACATGAGGAGCAAAGCCAGGGTATAATATTTTTTATTGAATCAAGTTTATATATTTTTCCGAAATTTCGAATAAGTTGAAGTTTGTTTATATGGGTGTTATTGCTTTCTTCTTCATTTACAGACTCTCCCTGGTAAAGTTACTGATCCTGCTAAACTACCCAAATGGAACTATGATGGATCAAGCACAGGTCAAGCTCCTGGGGAAGACAGTGAAGTGATCTTATAGTAAGCTAGCCCCTTGATGTGCAAAATCTGCTAATTTTTTTTTTGTGAAGTGAACTTCTTTTCTGACTATTATCTATTTTATTTGAAATTTGTCACAGTCCACAAGCAATCTTCAATGATCCATTCCGAAGAGGCGACAATATCTTGGTTAGTTTCAAATTTATTTATTACCTCTCCTTCATTCCAGCATTAGTTGACTTTTATTGAGTATCTTAAAAGAGTTTGTAGTATCTGCAAAGAGTTTAACTTCTATACGTCAATGACCTCAAATTATGTATCTTGAAGTCTGACAGTTGGGAGTTGGGTCTCCACATTATTCAAGGATAGCAACATAGATGGGAGAATTAACATGATGTTTATATACACTGATTACACTGTCTTTTATAGTATTAGTAAGTCCTTTTAATGAATCATTTGTTTGATTCTTATTATTTTGTACTGAAGGTCATGTGTGATGCCTATACTCCTGCTGGTGAGCCCATCCCAACAAACAAGAGGCACGCTGCCGCCAAGATCTTCAGCCACCCTGATGTTGTTGCTGAAGTACCCTGGTATTGACACATTCTATTAAGCTTTTAAAGTACAGCTTAAACTTTTTTGGATATGATGATTTGCTAATTTCCTGTTTGATTGAATTGTATTTGTGTGGATTAGGTATGGTATTGAACAAGAATATACCTTGTTGCAAAAGGATACCAAGTGGCCTCTTGGATGGCCCCTTGGAGGTTTTCCTGGACCCCAGGTACATATTATTAATAGCTACAATGCATTTTGCTGCAATTTTCTTTTTGTTAGCTCCGTCTTTTAGCATTGGTTCTTCATTTAGCTTGTCTGTAACTCAGTCATAGATTATTTTCTCACATTGCGGGCATTGCAAAAGAATCGGAAAGGCGAAAAATATCACAATATAGTCTCCTTTGGTATATTTTTTTTCTTGGAATTGTCTCCTCCCCTTTTTTTCTCTCTTTAGGATGATGATTTTTTGTGTTCCAAAGAAGTCTGAATCTATAGCCTCATGCATTGGTCTCTATCTGTGGTCCTAATTTTTCATTTTTGGTGACTGTTTTCACCTAGGGACTGTACTAATTCGGAGTTAGCTAACTGTCTATGTAATTGTATTTATTTTTGTGCCTAGGGACCATACTACTGTGGAACCGGAGCTGACAAGGCCTTTGGACGTGACATTGTGGATGCCCATTACAAGGCATGTCTTTATGCTGGGATTAACATCAGTGGAATCAATGGTGAAGTCATGCCGGGACAGGTATAGAGGCATTCTTGCTTGCTCATCTAGCTAGATTTGAATGATTTCACCAAACATTTGATGTGTTTTTCTAAAATCGTACGTAGTGGGAATTCCAAGTAGGACCTGCTGTTGGCATCTCAGCTGGTGATGAAGTGTGGGTAGCTCGTTACATTCTTGAGGTATTGCAGCTTATAATTGTTCGATGATCTATTTCTGTTCGATTCTCTTGGTATTTGTCGAAGCTTGGATGCAATTTACTCATTGACTTGGTGGTTTAACAGAGGATTGCAGAGATTGCTGGAGTGGTGGTGTCATTTGACCCCAAGCCTATCCCGGTGAGCTCTCTACTATGTAATTAAGGCGTTTATTTGATTTGATTATCGAACACGTTGGATGCAAACTGGTCTCCATTTCTATGAAAAAACTGATATTATTTAGCATAAGGTGGTGTATTAACAATGAATATTTCATTTATTGTCAGGGTGATTGGAATGGTGCAGGTGCTCACACAAACTACAGGTAAAGGGATAACAAACTTCATACTTTCGATTTTTATCTTTAAATCCACTAGTCCTTAAGGAGTAAAACTTTGGAATTGTTTTCCAGCACCAAATCAATGAGGGAAGATGGAGGCTATGAAGTCATCAAGAAGGCTATTGAGAAGCTTAGCCTGAGGCACAAAGAACACATTTCTGCATATGGTGAAGGCAACGAGCGTCGTCTCACTGGAAAGCACGAAACAGCCAACATCAACACCTTCAAATGGGTATATAAACATTTTCCCTTTCTCATCTTTTTTCATTTTGGCTGTTTTTTCTTCTACATTTGACAATAGAGCAACTTTAATACTGGTCACAAAAGAACAACGCCTTTCTAATATTTTGTCCACAAGTTGTAATAGTTCTTTTTTTCTTAAACTCCGTATTAGTCAAATAAGACCAAGTTTCAAGCAAAATGTATCCAACATTTTACCTTATCTCATGTTTCACAACTTCATTTGACATGTTCAGGGGGTTGCAAACCGTGGTGCATCTGTCCGTGTTGGAAGGGACACAGAGCAGGCAGGCAAGGGATACTTTGAGGACAGAAGGCCAGCCTCAAATATGGACCCATACGTCGTTACCTCCATGATCGCAGAAACCACCATCATTGGGAAAAATTAAGTCTGCATTGCTCGGGGGATCGCTTGTTTCTGTTTGCACAATTTGGGATAGGAGAAAAGATTGAATCGTGGAACGACCCTTTCGACTTCACCTGTGTCATTTAATTAATAGGGGTAGTTTGTCTCTTTGTTATTTTTCTGTTTATTTGCCAGTTGAAGTTGGTATTTTCATACAGCAAGGCCTTATTTCATTGCCTATGATTTTGGCAATGCTGTGTTATAAACAATGTTTATTCTTATTAATAACAAACATATTGAAAGGGTTTGGTTCCTAAAAGCTCATTATGGGGTTCTAGCATGACTTCAATTCATTTCAAATGGAAAAAACACAATTGGACATACAACATATGCAATATCACTTTTTGACAAAAATAGAGATGTGAAAATTATAGACAAGCAACTTTAGGAAAATACTTCTACTATGAGTCTTTTATTTCATGGACTAATGTCAATGAAGCCTTTGGAATTAGGGTCTTTCGAAAATAATTTCTCTATCTCTATGAGGCAGTAATAAGATTCGCACATTTTACCTATTCAGACCCCTTGTTGTTTGGACTAATGTCAATGAATTGTTAAATGAGGAGGGTGTAATGTGTGAGGTGTAAAGGCTGTTTCCTAAGAAATTTTTAAATTTCAATATTGCGATATAAATATTGAAAAGTATTTGAGAGATAAAAATATATATTTAGTCATGTATGCTTTGAAGTTCTATCACATATATTAAGAAAAAGAAATAAAGATAAAAATTTAATCATATTATTCTATTTTTAGTCATTTCAAACTCTAAACACTCGTTTAATGCATCATTTAATTCTAATATAAAATTCAACAAAAATGAAAGGCAAAATGGAAAAAAAATTCCAACATATCTCTTGAAAAATAAATAATTTAATTATTTTAAAAACTCAAAAATCCCCCAATAATTTAATTATTTTTGAAATAAAGAGAATATCTCTTAATCTTATTATCTCAATCAAATATGGCAAAATTAATCTCAAAATTAATGCACTTGCCTAACCGACCCGCTTCAAAGGGGGTTTAGGGTTTTAGTTATCAAATTTACAAGTATTAAACCCAAGAAAAAAATCATTCAATCTTTTAATAATTTGTTCTTTACTTCAACTTTTCGATTACTAAAATGATGTTTCTCCGACAAGTTTCTGCTAATTTAATGAAAAGATTTCGGCTTTCCCCTCAATCACTTGCTGCTGCTCCACTTCACAGAAGTTCCCAGATTTTGCTACCCAGTGCTGGTAAAATTTTGAATTTTTATGTATGGTGAGCTCTTTGAAATGAGCTAATAGGGTAAAGAATCGATTTTTATGTCAATTATGCAGTATAGTGATGCTGGTAGATTTTGAACTTTCATATATTTAGAGTTCTTTATAAGGAATCCTTTTTCTGTTAATGAGAATAAAGTTGATTTTTTTTTTCATATTAAATTGTGAACAATGATCAAGATTTGCATCTGGGCTAATTATGCAGCTTTTTGAGCTGTTGTATTTAGTGATGCTGGTAAATTTGAATTTTATGTATTGTGAGCTCTTTGCAATGAGCCCACTTTGTGTTCATCAGGATAAAGAGTTTTTTTTTCTCTTTCATATTAACTTGTGTTTAATGATCAAGATTTTCATCTCGGCTAGTTCTGCAGTTTTTTGAGCTATAACATTCAATGATGCTGTGTGCTATTTTGTATTTCCATCATTTTGTTCGTCAGCATATATTTTCCATTTTTTGGCAGGACAATGTAGATTTTCCAGTGAGCTTGGTTATGGAGGGTACTTTTCAGACTCATTTCGATGGATTTTTCTGTTTGGACCAGCTGGTATTCACTACTCTTATGGGGTAATCCATTTGATTGTTGATGTCATATGCTTATAGTTTAGCTTGTAGCATATTAATATTTTTTAAAAAAACAATTATCTTTTGTCAGCTATATCTAATACAAAGTTCTTTTTGCAATAAAGACCTCCACCTGTTATCCTATATGATCAAACAATGTAGCAGAGGCAATATTGCAGTGTGGTCCTATAGATCTTTAAATGTTTCTTCAGTTTAACACAATAAACTGTAAGTTTCAACACGCCAGAAAGATTTAGTTTTAGTTTGTAATTTTTTGGACTCCAGGAGAAAAATATTCTGTTGCAAACGGAAGCATGTCCTCTAGATGCCATCATAGAATGATAATTTTCTTAAGATAGAGCCATACTTGTTCTATGCTTCTCATTTTTCCTACAAGTTCCGATCTATGTGAGTGCAGTACTTATATAACAGAAAGGATGTTCTCTGTTGACACAATATGCATTGGCATGGAGAATTTTCAGTGCTTTCAAGACCTATCTTTTTCAAATTGTAGTTTTTTCTGGAGATTTTGTTATTGCAGCCACGCATAATGTAAATTTCCGTCAGAACTATTTTTATAAATCATCAAGTGTATTTTCCGGTTGCAGCTGTAATCGTTGGATTAAATGTCACTCCTGCCTTGGCAGAAGAGGTTTCTACCCCAGCAACTACTGGAAGTGATGGAGTTGATATTGAAATCAGTGGCTTGCGCAAAATTGAGGATGGATCTGTAGTATCTAATATACACACATCCAAATGGAGGGTTTTTACAGACAGTGGAAGGGATTTGTTTTTACAGGCATGCAAGCCTCCTGTGTTTTCACTAATACTTTGGTATTCTTTACAATTCAATTTGCTTTCCATACTGTCTGAACTTGCAATAGTATTTCCTATTCAACTAGGGAAAACTTGAGGAAGCTGAAAAACTGTTCCTGTCTGCATTGCAAGAAGCTAAAGAAGGTTTTGGAGATAGGGATCCACATGTTGCATCTGCATACAATAATCTGGTAGGTCTATTATTAGATGCTTTTTGCCCTCCTGGCTCTCAATATGATTTTCTTCAGGCAATTAATAAAATTATTTACCTTTTTTTTAAAAAATCTTATGCCTTTAACATTATTTTTCAAAATTAACTTTAATGCTATGGCTGCCAAGTATTTTAGTCACCAAGTACTGGTAATTTAGGAAGTGATAGTCTTCAAGGTGCATTTTGTGCATTACTTATTTGGCGGGTGATCGTTTAGTTTCATACATGCCAAGGAAGTCAATGAATAATGCATGCGCTTCACAGAATTTGGTTCTTGGAGACGTGCTGATTCTCATTTCTTATTAAGGCTCCAGTTTTAAGATTGTATTGCATGGAGAAGGCTGAATCGTAAGATGAATCCAATAACAATGTAGTCGTCACATGTGTACAAAATGTCCTTTACTCTGAATGTCTAATATAATATGCCACATGAAACAGGATGGAGTGAGTACATTTTAAGTAACAGTTTTGCTTAAAACTCATTTTTCCGCTTGCCTGCTTAGTCTATTTTGAAAGGTTATTGGCTATATTTTTTTGTGACAGGCAGAGCTATATAGAGTGAAAAAAGCATTTGATAAAGCAGAACCTATGTACTTGGAAGCAATCATTATACTCGAGGAATCATTTGGACAAGAAGATGTGCGGTAGGTATTGAAATGACTTTTAATAAAGCAGACCTATGTTTACTGTAATTATTATTGTAGTGACACCTGGTTGTGGGGCATTCATATGTATGCTATTTTTGTACATGAATTTTTATTGGTCCTTAATTAATGCCTTTATGGGGTCAAGTTTTGAGTAGTATAGCAGTTTATATATCAGCTTTGGTAATCTTATACTGCCCAAAGTGAGGTCACCTGTGTCGAAGCTTGACACTTACGCTTGAGTCAGTGAAAAGCATACAAGAAACATGGTGAATCATCAACTTTTGCAAACAGGTCATCTGTTAGCATAAATGACAACTTCCATGGTTTTTTATGAGGAAGAATCGCTGCACGTTAGTCTTCAGTTCTTTTATATTCAATCAATGAAACTAAGCCTCAATCCTGAGCTGTTGGGTCAGTTATATGAATTTTCTGTGTCAATTTTTCCCTATTAAAGTCCATTTTGACCCAATACATTTCTTTTTGGTCTTTTTATACAAATAAGGAGTTTCTAATATTCAACAAAATCCTAATTAGTTGATATTGTCTATATGGATCCTATACCTTCATTGTCTTCGTTGAAAACATCGTTTCTCTGTGAGTTTAGGTTTAAGGCATCTCTTTTCTTTGTGTTTGAAGTTATATCATAGTTACTCCAAGGCTACAGTCTTATTATAGAGTGAAAGTTACTTCATTAGTTCCATCTTCTTGTATCTTCAATTACTTGCATGAAAATTGATTATCACTTTCTCTTATATGCTTGCTTTTGTGTCATAGAGTTGCGGCGGCCCTTCACAATCTAGGCCAATTCTATCTTATGCAAAGAAAACTGGAACAAGCTCGTGGTGTCTATGAGGTAAGTGGGCAACCTTTTCAAACACTTAATTTTCTTTCGCCATTCTCATTCATAAAATTTTATGACATCACAGAAGTGTTCATGACATCTTCGTATTATTTTCTTTCATCCTTGTGGTTTATTATCCATAGCCCTCTGGATGGGTTTGTTTAGAAGTTGTGGATGTTATGTGCCCGGCTGACATAATATTGTAGCATTACCATCTCAAACATCTGTTTGTATTATTTATTGGAGGACTTGAATTGGATCCAAGTATGCTATCATTTTATCTTTTTTGGGTCACATTGTTGCATATGGATTTTCTTTGCTATACCACCTTCTTGCCATGATATCCAGTGGTGGAGCTAGAAATTTAAGTAAGGGGTGTCAAGATATAGAGTAGTAAGCACAATTTTTTTTTTTAAAAGCTGAAGCAAAAGCCTTGAGCCAAGTTCGAACACTTGACCTGCCAATATAGTTTGAAAGCTTTTTTGCAACCCCTCAACCATTGCACTAACTTTTCTCTTTATTTCAAGCCATGTCCATATTTATATGTATACATATAAAATCAAAATTTGACCTACCTATATAACTTTTCCGATGAAGGGGTGTTGCTTGGGACCCCTCAGGCAAGGGTTGATCCGCCTCTGATGATATCCTGTGTTCATGATTTTGCTTTTCAAGAGCTTATATTCTGTGACTTTAAACTTATTTATTAGCCTAGGAAAAAATCCTACTCTTAGATTAAATGCTTCGAATGCTGATTTGACCATGGAGTGCAAGTCTTCATTGATGTTGAAAATAGTTTAAATTAATTGATCTTACGTCAACAACAATAGCATACCTAGTGAAATTCCATTGGTGAGGTTTGGGGAGGGTAGCATGTATGCAAACCTCATCACTACCTCGTGGAGGTGGAGAGGCTGTTTTCGATTTCGAAAGATCCTCGACTTAACAAATCCTGGAAAAAGACGAAGAGCCAATGAAGTGAATATAGGAAATAAATCAAGGAAACAGTGTTAAAGTCTATCAACGAGGAGCCAAAACAACAATAAAATCATGTGATAATTGAAACACTATGAAAAACATACTAGGATAGATTGATTAAAAAAAACAGTAATAAATAATGATAAAGTTACAACAATACAACTAGTACTATCGCAAACACCAGCCACCCTAAACAAGACAACAGTACACTACCTTCTATCCTAATATGTCCTCCACCTTCTCCTATCTAGGGCCATATCCTCAATAACCTGAAGTTGTGTCATATCATTTCTTATCACCTCTCTCTAGTACTTCTTCGGCTTAGCTTTATCAAGTTAAAAGTTGAAAATTTGGCTGCAATATGAAGGGAACATGTTGGGGCCAATTGATTACTTTTTTGGTTTTTCATAATCAACATAAGAGAAAGGTTTATTGAGAAGTGCAAAGTAGGGCTTATGCAACGTTCTGCAAAGCATATGATTGAACCTTCTTTTTCAATTCAGTGGATATGACTTGGGACAGAACAGGATATATATATTTTTTGGATGGTTGGAGTGATAAAATTTTGCCTTCGGCTTCTCTCTTTTTATGCTGAGAAATGATAGTCGGTTTTAACCTAAAGTATAACTTTTATTTAACGATTGGCTTTCCTTTTTCAAAAATTTTCAAGTGCCCTTTTGTATCAATTACTGATGTTGTTTTCTTTTCTTTTTCATCCATATTATAAACACGGCAGCGTGCTTTAAAGGTATGTTATTATTACCTGAACTTTCCATGTATTCCCTTCAGCTGTTGCTATTAAAATTTCTACTTATAGATCTTTCACCATTTAACCTTGTAGATAAAGAGGCGTGTCTTAGGGGAGGTTCATCCAGACTATGCTGACACCATGTATCATCTGGGAACAGTAAGGCCACAGTTTCTATTTCACTTCATCTCCATATAATCGTCTGATGATTGGCATAAAAGTTCATTTCCTGTTACACCCCAAATTTGAGGTACAACAGGCCAATGCTTTTGTAGTGGTTACAAACAGTATGACCAGTCTAAAGTGGAGGTCCTCCCAAAATGAGGGAGAATAAGGCTACATTACAACTCCAATTAAACAAGTGGAATACCAGATAATATATAGAGCTATCCTGTAGCTGATAAACAATTAACCAGAGGAATATGCAGTTTTGTTCATGGACTTGACTACTTGACTATCTTCTCTCTATCTCCTGTTAGAATTTGGGTTTATGTCACAATGTCTGGAATAATGCGACTATCTGTTTTGATATGAAATCAAGAAATAAAGACATCTTTTCTTAAAATGGAACACAAGAAGACAGGGGGAAAAAGGCTACTGAATGGATTTCCTTAGCCAAGCTGACATGTCAAAATTTGAAGCAAGAGATCTCGTTCACAGCTTCTGCTTCTTATGCAAGATCTCTAATTGATCCTTTTCTTCTCCTACAACTACATGCAGTTTATTCATTAAAGTTCTGTTACATCTTCAATTTCTTGATCTAGCTAAAATCAAATTTGCACCTATAGCTTTAGGCTTGTGCATTTTACATTCAACAGTTGATTCTTTTCCTGAGTATAAGTTTCATGTTTCCTCTCTTTCACTTAAATCCTTTTTTTGATAGCTTCTCCTTTTGTTCACCCTAGTTATTCTGTAGTTAGCATCTACATATATATGCTCTTGGCTAAACTGAAAATGTAGACAGCAGTAAATTTTGGTGCATATAATTTGTAGTGGCTTTCCCAAGATTGAAATCAGTTCTGCTGATGGGCAGTCTTTTCTTGTGTATTTTGTCATTATTTAGACTGATGAGGATCCCACTACTCTTCAGGTGCTGTATCTTCAGGGGAAATACAAGGATTCAGAGGCTCTGATTCGTGATTCTATTCGGATTTTGGAGGTCCCCAAATTTGTTAGACATGCTGATTGTGGGTTTTCTATAATAGCATGATCTGTGTTTCTGTTCTTACACATTTGTTTACCATTGTAGGATGGAGGTCAAGGTGAGTCGATGATATGTACCAAGAGGATGCGACAGCTAGCTGAGGTTGGGTTTCCATTCTTTTTTGCATTTATGCAAATGTTGCTTGTGCATACAGTGAAAACCATTGAGGTTACTCTCGCTGGATACAGTTGATCTAGCTTACAGTAGTCCCATATGAAAGTACAGAACATCTTTTGTCAATCCTGTGTGATTGAGACTTTAACTTACTTTTGTGGTGGATAAGTTAAGGATACTACAGAAGTTTTGATTAAATGTTGTTACATGAATGTCCTCCTAACACCTAGACTTGTAATTATTCTGAAAAAAAACTCATTCATGCGTAGAAAGAGCAAAATGACCTGGTAATCTATTTTCTTTAATATTCAATCAGTGAACTGTTCTTCATGTATTTTGTTAGTAATTCGACAATTTGCGTCAAAGTTAAGGAAGTTTCTTGAAACAAAAGTTGTATTTCTCTACATTAGGGTAAAGGCATTACAAATGACTCGGTTTTCTATAATTGGGGTTCCTATTTTTTTCAAGGAGGTTGTCAATATCTCTTTTTCCGTCCTTTACTCATCTTATACCAGTCTTAATATTCTGAAAGTATTGAGCTACTGCTTAATTCAAAATCTGTGATTGTAGCAGATCTTCCTGCTTTTGTCTGTCAGAAAAGGCTGAATTACTTGGTAAAGTTGGCTAACAATCTACTCTCCTGTATAGATATGTATTAAATCTGACCAGATCGAAGAGGCTGAGAATGTGCTGAGAAAGATCCTGCATATTATGGAATTATCAAAGGTATACTAACTTCTCTTCTTTTCCTGGAATCTTTCTTTGTTCCAATTTAGAAATGCTTATCTGAAGTTATACTTCCAGTTTGTATTATCCGTTTCCGGAGTGCTGACATCTTAATTGCTTGTTTGGTAGTTTAAACTTAAAATGCATGTTACTGATTCAACTTTGTTTTAATTGATGTTGAAGTTGTAAATGAAATTTAAATTTTCCTATAACCAGTATTAACTGTTCCAATTTCAAAATTTGATTCCCTTCTGTTTCAGTGGGAAAACACGACCCACCTCTAGATCTCTCTATAAACTTTCCAATCAGCCAAAAAAAGAAAAAGATGAGAGAAACCATCCAAAGTTTTCTGCTTTGTTGCGTTCCGTAACACCCAATTAAAGCTACAGTTCAGTATGATAGTGTAGCAGTTTAAACTTAACTTTGTGACGATACTAACAGGCAAAGCGAGGACAATCCTCTCGGGTTTCCAAATTCAATTTAAATTTATGATTACTGGATGAACCATAAGTAATAAACTTTTAGGGGGTGCTTGGATTGGCTTCTTTTAAGTGACTTATAATTTAAAACCCAAAAGTCATAAGTTAGGGACTCTCTACTTTTGGCTTTTGGCTTTTTTGTTTTTGTACCTTTTCAACTTTTAAAAAGTGCTTTTTATGCATTTTTTGGTGTTACCAAACACTTCCAAAACTTAAAAACTGCTTAAAAGCCAAAAACAAAAAAAATAAGTCAATCCAAATACCCACTTACTCATGCCAAACTTCCCCTAAGTTTTCCTGTCTGAAGATGCTTATGCTGATCAGACAATTGAAATGACAGTATCTCTAGCTAGTATTCTGGTTATGTTTGCGCTAGTATTCTGGTTATGTTTGCGCTTCTTTCTGTTTAAAGCCTCTAGAATTCAAAGTTGGACTTGGACCGAAATCACGGAATTCTAATGCATATTTTTTGCCCTTTTGTCTTCTGAAATTATTGTGTGTTCCCAGACCTTGTTGATCCATACTCATTTTTCTCATATATTGCTACTCATGTCTTACAGGGTTGGAATTCTTTAGAGACTGTAATTGCAGCTGAACGCCTGGCCTTGACCCTTCAGTCGCTAGGAAACTTGAAAGAAGCTCAAGAGCTCTTAAAGAGGTGAATCATGTACCCCAATTAATTAGTGAGTAAGGTGGGTGCTTTTAAGATTCTGATAAAGCATGACATGGTATAATTTTGGAGCAGGTGTCTTGATGCCCGAAGAGCATTACTCCCTGAAAACCACATTCAGGTTTTTCCCTCTAAATCCTCAACATCATACAAGCAATTCAAGATGATTATATTATTTATTGATTTTACTACTATGTATTCTATGTAATTTCCCTTGTTTCCTTCTTCATTAATAGATTGCTGCAAATTTGCTGCATCTTGCTAGATTTACAATGCTCGACTCCAATAAGCTCAAGAAGAGTAATGCTTACCAATTAAGGGCTGAGCTTGATATGGCAAAAGATCTTTTAAGCAAGTCAATAAGGTATTTATTAGTCATAGCTTAGGTTTTCTTTATGCTCTCATCTTACTTTTTTCTTTTGAACTTGGTAACTTTGTATTATATCACAAAAGTACATAGGTTGTACTCAAACCTTATATACAAATGCACTCCTAAATCCACTGCTCTATTTCCATATTGAGTCTAAAACATCATCTATAGAGGGTCATTTGAGTATAGTTGATTACACCAAAAACATAACAACGAAATGCAGTTTAGTTTAACTTCCTGCACACTATTCTCTACGCCTTCGAAACATCTGGAGTTTCTCTCTTTCCAGATTCCCACCAAATTGAAGTAGGATTTATTCTCCATCTACTTCTATCTTTTGCAAGGCCACTTGTTTCCACCCAGCTATGTAAGGCCTCAGTAACTCTCCTAGGCACAGTCCAGGATACGCCTTTTGAGGCTCAAGAAGATCCTCCAGAGCTGCTGAGTATATTTGCACTTTAGATATAGATGGTTTACTGTTTGTAAGGTTTCCCCACATAGGAAACACCTAGAAACATAAGGTTATGCCCCTTTTCTTTACATTATCCTGGGTCAGGGCAGCTTCCTTTGCTAGCAGCCAAATAAAGCATGAAACTTTGTGTGGAATTCTACACTTCCCTATTTGTTCCAAGATTAAGTGGAGCTCTGCTGGCTTAATTGATCCATGATCCTGTAAGCTGAATGTACTTTGAACTCTCCTTTGTTGCTGCCTTTCCACCAAAGCATATCCTCATTTGTCTGAAGTTGTCACGACCCGAAAATGAGCGTGATGGCACTCGTCTTAACCCATCAAGACAAGTCAGCCTAAACCCAACAAGAATATCGAAATAACGTGCGGAAGTACTAAATAAAATAGATAACTTAAATAGAGAAATCTTCACAAAACTTAAATACCACCCAAGGATTGGTTGTCACGTGTACAAGCCACTAGTTATACAGAAATCCAAAGAATTACAAAGTCTGAAACTGTCTTTCTTCTCAAATAGAACAAAGCAGAAAGGAAACAGGATAAGAGAGTCAGCTAGATGACAGCAGCTACCTCTCTAAATCTCTTGAGAAGCCTCGGATGATCAAGGAAATTACTACTCACAGTCCGGGCTCAGAACCTACACAAGTGTAGAAGCAAGGGTGAGTACCAAAAACAACGCGGTACCCAACAAGTCAACTAGCAAAACAGAATAATTCCGATAGAATACACAAACTCCTTTCACACCCAACCACATACCGCCGAACTACACACCTGCACTCAGAAAAGTTCCAGTCCAGCAACACATAATACATTCTAGAGATAGTTCCTACTATGTCACCGATATCAAATCACAAGTCGTAACTCAAAAGAAGCAACACAATCAAACACAGGGATAACATCATGCCACACAGGAATATGCAAGGATGAGATGCAATGCGTATGCAAAAATTGCCGGCAAAGACCTCGGCATCACAATATCATCGCCGGCAAAGACCTCGGCATCACAATATCGCCGGCAAAGACCTCGGCATCACAATATCGCCGGCAAAGACCTCGGCATCACAATATCGCCGGCAAAGACCTCGGCATCACAATATCTCGACCGGTAAAGACCTCGGTCCCAACTTTTACCATCTTACTCATACCAATATCCAGAACCAATGCAATGTGTATGACAAAAAAATGAATGCATATGAGATGAAATCTACAACCAATCCACTCATAATCACCAACCACAACCATATAACTCAAACATAAATTCTCATCACTTAGCCACATGTTTACTTCAAGTGTCACAACAACACACCAACTCCCATTTATTTTTAAGCACCTCATTAAAATAGTAAAAATACTTCACGATTCACACATGGGAGAAAGGATAATTCGAGAATTCTACAAGAATTATAAAGTTTTAAAAGTTCACTTGCCTTAGTCAAATTACGCTCAATCGAACACTTGAGCCTTCCCCTTTCGAATAGAAGCCGTAGCACCACGATCTAATCAAATAAGAATTCGCAATAAGATTTTCAAACTAAAGACATCCAACCTACTCATATTACTATACATCTAGCATAGACCCACAAACTCATTTAATCTATAATTAAGTTTCAAAATTTCAAGTGTAGGATTAAGTGCTACTTCCTCTGAATGTCACAAATCTAATGATATATACATGAGGCAAAACACCTATTATTTATTACCAATCTCAATGTATCAAAATTTAACTTATAATAAAAATTATTAAGAGAATAAAAATTGTAACGAAACCTAACTAAAGATTATAAAATCTATACGAAGACAATTGTAAACGACGACTGCAATCTGCCTACATTTTTCAATTATCATATTCAAATGTTAAGGTACTAAAACAAATCCTATTTAATACTCACATATGAAACTTGCTGCTAGCTATATTAACACTACTATTATTAATAATAATAATAATAGAAAACCTCCATTCACTAATGGCTTTACTTGGTGGCTCTTTTCCCCAAAAATTCTTTTACTCAAATTCCAAACTCATAATACACTTTTCCACCAACAATTAATGCATACCTGCAATTGAAGAAATATAATTGTTGTTTATCTTCGTACCCAGCTCGTCCCTCCTCTCGTTTTTACGCCGCAGGAATTATTTCCTCGCTAACCGTCCCCTTCTCTTTCTTTTTTTTTTCTGATCAATTGCTAAGGAGATGTATATTTTTACCCTAATTTATTTTTTAAAATATATGGGCAAGTTGGTATAGAATTTTGATTAAATTAACATTTAACCCACTATTTATTAATTATTCAAACTCACCCAGAAATTAAATAGTCTTATTTTTTGTATAGTCCAAAGTACCCCCTAAAATTTTTCGAGGGAGATATTTTTATGAAATCAAGAGGATTAATTCCAGAAATGATATTATGGGTCATTACATTATCCACCACTAAAAATCATGTTCGTCCTCGAACATAAGGTAGAAGGAAGTACCTGAAACTTCAAAAAGATGAGGATATTTAGCACGCATGTCAGACTCTGTCTCCCAAGTTGCCTCTCTAACTGGACGATTCTTCCATTGCACCTTCACGGAAGCAATCTCTTTGTTCCTTAGCTTACGGACCTGCCTGTCCAAAATAGCTATAGGCTCCTCCTCAAATGACAAGTCTGGACTCAACACCACCGAATCAAATGAAAGTACATGAGACTCATCGGGCACATACTTCCGAAGCATGGAGACATGAAACACAGGATGCACAGATGACAAGCTAGGTGGCAAAGCTAGTCTATAGGCCACTTCTCCAACTCGCTCTAAAATCTCAAATGGGCCAATGAAACGAGGGCTAAGCTTCCCCTTTTTACCGAACCGCATAACACCCTTCATAGGTGACACTCTAAGCCAAACATGATCTCCTACCATAAACTCTAGGGCTCGAACCCTCCTATCTGCATAACTCTTCTGTCGACTCTGAGCAGTCAACAACCTGCCCTGAATCATACGAACCTGCTCCATAGCATCTCTAAGAAAGTCTGCATCTAATGAGTCCATCTCAGCAGAATCAAACCAACCAATCGGAGATCTACACCGTCTACCATACAAGGCTTCGAATGGAGCCATCTGAATACTGGAGTGGTAACTATTATTATAGGCGAACTCTGCCAAGGGCAAGTGTTGGTCCCAACGGGAACCAAAATCGATCACACACGCTCGAAGCATGTCCTCCAACACCTGAATCGTCCGTTCTGACTGTCCATCTGTCTGAGGGTGAAATGCTGAACTCATATCCAACTGAGTGCCTAGACCGTGCTGCAAGGCCCTCCAAAAATGTGAAGTGAAGAGTGAACCCCGATCTGAAATGATAGAAACAGGCACACCATGCAATCTAACTATCTGACTGATGTAAAGCTCAGCCAACTTCTCCGCTGTGTACTTAACCTTGACAGGAATGAAATGGGCAGACTTAGTCAATCGATCCACAACTACCCAGATAGAGTCATAACCACCCACGGTAGTAGGCAAACCCACCACAAAATCCATGGTGATACGCTCCCACTTCCATGTAGGAATGGGCATCCTCTGTAACTCACCTCCAGGCCGCTGGTGCTCACACTTAACCTGCTGACAAGTTAAACATTTAGATACGAAATCTGAGATGTCCTTTTTCATGCCACACCACCAGTAATGCTGACTCAGGTCATGATACATCTTCGCTGCTCCTGGATGAATGGAATAACGAGCACAATGAGCCTCCTCCATGATCACTCTAATCAAGTCACCCACCTTAGGCACACAAATTCGACCTCCAATCCTCAAGACACCATCAGGATCCAGTGTCGCTTCCTTAGCCTCTCCTCTAATCACCTTGTCCCTGATGAGACACAACTTTTCATCCTCAAACTGGCACTTTTGAATCTGGTCTATCAAGGAACAACGAGCCTCAATGAAAGCAAGTACACCACCCTCATCCGAAAGCTGTAACCTGACTAGGCCATTAGCTAGGCGCTGAACATCCCTGGCCAAAGGTCGCTCCTCAACTCGAATGGCAGCTAGACTCCCCATGCTAGAAGTCTTTCTACTCAAGGCATCAGCCACCACATTAGCCTTCCCCGGATGATATAAAATGGTCAAATCATAGTCTTTTAGCAACTCAATCCACCTACGCTGCCTCAAGTTCAGATCCTTTTGACTGAAAACATACTGAAGACTCCTATGATCAGTGAAGACCTCACAATGAACCCCATATAAGTAATGACGCCACAACTTAAGCACAAAAATCACAGCCGCTAGCTCCAAGTCATGGGTAGGATAATTCTTCTCATGAACCTTCAACTGTCTAGAAGCATAGGCAATCACTTTCCCCTTTTGCATTAACACACCACCTAAACCAACTCTTGAAGCATCACAATACACCGTAAAGTCCACACCTGCCTCAGGTAGTGTCAAAATGGGAGCTGAAGTCAATAAAGTCTTGAGCTTTTGGAAGCTCGCCTCACACTCATCAGACCAATGAAAGGCTACATTCTTCTGAGTTAATCTAGTCAATGGAGCTGCAATAGAAGAAAAACCCTGAATAAACCGCCGATAATACCCAGCTAACCCCACAAAACTGCGAATCTCGGTAGCTGAAGTAGGACGTGTCCAACCTCTAACTGCCTCCACCTTAGCCGGATCCACCCTTATCCCATCCTTGGACACCACATGCCCTAAGAATACCACTGAATCAAGCCAGAACTCACACTTAGAGAATTTTGCAAATAACTTTTCCTCCCTCAACCTCTGTAGCACTATTCTCAAGTGACGAACATGATCAGCCTCAGTCTTGGAATATATCAAAATATCATCAATGAATACTATCACAAAAGAATCTAAGTACGGACGAAACACCCTATTCATCAACTCCATGAATGCTGCAGGGGCGTTAGTCAACCCGAAGGACATCACCAAAAATTCATAATGGCCATAACGAGTTCGGAAAGCTGTCTTAGGAATATCTGATGCTCTAATCCTCAGCTGATGATAACCAGACCTTAAGTCAATCTTAGAAAACAGAGCCGCTCCCTGAAGCTGATCAAACAAGTCATCAATACGGGGAAGAGGGTACTTGTTCTTGATAGTCACCTTGTTCAACTGTCTGTAATCGATGCACATCCTCATAGACCCATCTTTCTTTTTCACAAACAAGACGGGGGCACCCCATGGTGACACACTAGGACGAATAAACCCTTTGCTCAACAAATCTTGAAGTTGCTCCTTTAATTCTTTCAGTTCAGCTGGAGCCATTCTATATGGAGGAATAGATATGGGCTTAGTGCCTGGCTCTAGATCAATAGGGAAGTCAATATCCCTATCGGGAGGAACACCTGGAAGGTCAGTAGGAAACACATCGACAAACTCCTGAACCACAGGAATAGACTCCATAGAAGTTGTTTCAACACTGGTATCTCGAATGAAAGCCAAGTAAGACAGACACCCTCTATCAATCAATTTCTGAGCATGGATGTAGGAGATAACTTTGCTAGGATAAGAACCACAGTCACCCTTCCACTCAATCCTTGGTACACCGGGCATGGCTAAGGTCACAGTTTTTGCATAGCAATCAAGAATAGCATGATAAGGAGAAAGCCAATCCATCCCCAAGATAACATCGAAGTCTACCATCTCCAGAATAATCATATCTACCCAAGTATCATACCCAACTAGAGAAACAAGACAGGATCGATACACTCGATCCACCACTAAAGGCTCACCTACTGGTGTGGAAACATGGATGGGAACAGGCATACGATCACATAGCAAATCAAATCCAGATGAAAAGTAGGAAGATACATAAGAATAGGTTGATCCAGGATCAAACAATACAGACGCGGATCGATGACAAACCGGGATAATACCTGTGATAACTGCATCAGAAGCCTCTGCCTCAGGCCTCCCCGGAAATGCATAACACTGTGATCCCCTACCACCACCTGTCTGAGCAACGCCTCTACCCCTACCCTGCGGAACTAGGGCACCACTCGCCCCTCTGCCTGAAGTGTGACCACCTCTAGCTGTCTGATCTCTGTCTCGCCCCCTGTATGGTGGTGGGGTAGGTGGTCTAGTCTGAACTGAAGATCTAGGATGGGTCCCTCTGTGTCCTCTTAACAAGGGACACTGTCGTATCAAGTGATCAGGATCTCCACAACTAAAACAACATCTCTGACTCTGGGACGGATGTGCTGATCCTGAAGAGCTACTATAGATGTCTCGCCCTGTTGATCGTTGCTGAGAACCATACAAGTCATGACCCGTACTATGAGATCCATGGTGTGTCTGACCACCCCTAGGAGTAGGTAATGATGCATGAACTGGTCCTCGACGCTGGGATGAGTCACTTCCTCTATAGGGCCCTCTACCTCCAGATGAGGTACCAGAAAACTGACCGGACCCACGGGCCCTCTTGGGGTCCCCGAACTCTTCTCTCTCCATCAGCTCTGCCTCCTTGGCCGCACTCACAACAGACTGAAAAGAGGCTCCATCCCTAGATACCCTAAACACTGCCTGTCGGATAGAATAGGTCAGTCCTCTCACGAACCTACGAACTTTCTCTGTCTCATCTGGAATGATGGCTGCCGCATGTCTAGATAACTGACAGAAACGGGTCTCATACTCGGTGACTGATAAGCCTCCCTGCCTTAGGCTCTCAAACCTCAAGCGGCTCTCCTCCCTCACGCTCCAAGGGACAAATCGATCACAGAAAGCACTAGAGAACACCTCCCAAGACACTGTGGGAGATCCCACTGGCAAGGATCCTGAATATGTCCTCCACCATTCTCTGGCAGGCCCACGAAGCTGAAGAGTAACATATCGAACCCCGTGTGACTCGGCTAAGCCGACAGTATCCAGCAGCTCTCTACAAGTAGTCAGAAACTCATGAGCATCCTCTGTCCTCCCACCCTGAAATTGAGGTGGGTTCATCTTCCTAAACATCTCATAGCAACGCTGCTCATTCTCGGTCAATGTGGCCACAGGTGCACCCCGAACCTCAACAGCTGGTGCAAGGTCAATCTCAACTCTAGGATCCAGTGGTGGTTGCTCTACTGGACCACGAACCATGGGAGCCTGATGCTGATCTGGAGTCTGAGCCCCTCCTCCGGTCTGAGAACCGCCGGGCATGCCTGTCGAGTTACCATTTGGAGCAAAACTCTCAAGTACATTCAGCACCCTCAGTAAGGTATCCTGCAGCAAAGGTGAGGCTACGTGCTCTGAAGGAACCTGCTCCTCACCAACCTCTATCTGTGGCTCTAGAGGAGCCCCTCTAGCCTGCCCTCTAACTCGTGTCGCTCCTCGGGCACGCCCTCTAGTTCGGCCCCTTCCCCTACCTCTAACTGGGCCCTCAACAACTCTCTCGGGAGCTGCCCCACCTCTACCACCAGCAACAGTAGCCCTAGTCCTTGCCATCTGTCAAATGAACACGGCACAACTTAATACTAAAGAACAATTTAAGCACGATAAGAGAGAGTGAATAAAAAAAAGAAATTCCCTAACAGTCTTTATAGCCTCTCAAAGATAAGTACAGACGTCTCCGTACCGATCCTTGAGACTCTACTTAGACTCGGCTTGTATGCACGTGAGACCTATGAACCTGGGGCTCTGATACCATCTGTCACGACCCGAAAATGAGCGTGATGGCACTCGTCTTAACCCATCAAGACAAGTCAGCCTAAACCCAACAAGAATATCGAAATAACGTGCGGAAGTACTAAATAAAATAGATAACTTAAATAGAGAAATCTTCACAAAACTTAAATACCACCCAAGGATTGGTTGTCACGTGTACAAGCCACTAGTTATACAGAAATCCAAAGAATTACAAAGTCTGAAACTGTCTTTCTTCTCAAATAGAACAAAGCAGAAAGGAAACAGGATAAGAGAGTCAGCTAGATGACAGCAGCTACCTCTCTAAATCTCTTGAGAAGCCTCGGATGATCAAGGAAATTACTACTCACAGTCCGGGCTCAGAACCTACACAAGTGTAGAAGCAAGGGTGAGTACCAAAAACAACGCGGTACCCAACAAGTCAACTAGCAAAACAGAATAATTCCGATAGAATACACAAACTCCTTTCACACCCAACCACATACCGCCGAACTACACACCTGCACTCAGAAAAGTTCCAGTCCAGCAACACATAATACATTCTAGAGATAGTTCCTACTATGTCACCGATATCAAATCACAAGTCGTAACTCAAAAGAAGCAACACAATCAAACACAGGGATAACATCATGCCACACAGGAATATGCAAGGATGAGATGCAATGCGTATGCAAAAATTGCCGGCAAAGACCTCGGCATCACAATATCATCGCCGGCAAAGACCTCGGCATCACAATATCGCCGGCAAAGACCTCGGCATCACAATATCGCCGGCAAAGACCTCGGCATCACAATATCGCCGGCAAAGACCTCGGCATCACAATATCTCGACCGGTAAAGACCTCGGTCCCAACTTTTACCATCTTACTCATACCAATATCCAGAACCAATGCAATGTGTATGACAAAAAAATGAATGCATATGAGATGAAATCTACAACCAATCCACTCATAATCACCAACCACAACCATATAACTCAAACATAAATTCTCATCACTTAGCCACATGTTTACTTCAAGTGTCACAACAACACACCAACTCCCATTTATTTTTAAGCACCTCATTAAAATAGTAAAAATACTTCACGATTCACACATGGGAGAAAGGATAATTCGAGAATTCTACAAGAATTATAAAGTTTTAAAAGTTCACTTGCCTTAGTCAAATTACGCTCAATCGAACACTTGAGCCTTCCCCTTTCGAATAGAAGCCGTAGCACCACGATCTAATCAAATAAGAATTCGCAATAAGATTTTCAAACTAAAGACATCCAACCTACTCATATTACTATACATCTAGCATAGACCCACAAACTCATTTAATCTATAATTAAGTTTCAAAATTTCAAGTGTAGGATTAAGTGCTACTTCCTCTGAATGTCACAAATCTAATGATATATACATGAGGCAAAACACCTATTATTTATTACCAATCTCAATGTATCAAAATTTAACTTATAATAAAAATTATTAAGAGAATAAAAATTGTAACGAAACCTAACTAAAGATTATAAAATCTATACGAAGACAATTGTAAACGACGACTGCAATCTGCCTACATTTTTCAATTATCATATTCAAATGTTAAGGTACTAAAACAAATCCTATTTAATACTCACATATGAAACTTGCTGCTAGCTATATTAACACTACTATTATTAATAATAATAATAATAGAAAACCTCCATTCACTAATGGCTTTACTTGGTGGCTCTTTTCCCCAAAAATTCTTTTACTCAAATTCCAAACTCATAATACACTTTTCCACCAACAATTAATGCATACCTGCAATTGAAGAAATATAATTGTTGTTTATCTTCGTACCCAGCTCGTCCCTCCTCTCGTTTTTACGCCGCAGGAATTATTTCCTCGCTAACCGTCCCCTTCTCTTTCTTTTTTTTTTCTGATCAATTGCTAAGGAGATGTATATTTTTACCCTAATTTATTTTTTAAAATATATGGGCAAGTTGGTATAGAATTTTGATTAAATTAACATTTAACCCACTATTTATTAATTATTCAAACTCACCCAGAAATTAAATAGTCTTATTTTTTGTATAGTCCAAAGTACCCCCTAAAATTTTTCGAGGGAGATATTTTTATGAAATCAAGAGGATTAATTCCAGAAATGATATTATGGGTCATTACAGAAGTCCAGTAAAGTGACCAACAATGTTGAGGAATTCTGTCAACCTCATTACTTTCCAGTCATTTGGTTGTCTCCTGAAATTGAAATTCCACCCCTGTGTTGTCCAGAGTTTTGCAATAGTCCTTTGTAGAAACGGGGACAGATTGTAAATATCATTGAAAAGGGTTTCCACGTTACCTTTCTCATGCCATTCATCCTTCCAAAAATTGATCTTGTTCCCATTCCTCACTTACATCTTGAATTTGAGTTTAACTTCCTCCTAGAGAGCTCTTATGGATCTCCATAAGTCGGTCCCATAAGGTGTAGTCACAGCCTTATTCATCCAACTATCTTCATCCTCATATTTGGCACCTATCACTCTTCTCCAAAGTGACTGGTTTCCATTTGCTCATCTTACATTTGTCCACTAATATAATCTCTTAATAGTTGAAGGTATATTTGTTTTTGTCAAAGTTCAGTTTGAAGTATCTCTTGATTTGTTTATATCCCTTGGTTTTTTTTTTTTGAGATTCATCACATTTTGTGCTTAAATTAAATAAAAGAGGAGGAATACCTGTCCCATTGTCTGCATCATACGATCACACCACTTAAATCCCAAGCGAAATTGACTAGATTCGGAATCGCAAATGTGAGCAACCTTACACAGACAACTATGTGTTACCAATCTTCTTATATAATATGTAATTGGTAGCAAGCAAAGCTAACATATCTCTGTCTGATGAGTGTGATATTCATGCTATTTCATAAGTTATACCTCGTCCTATCTTGGAGTCACTATTAGCTTCCCGTTGTAAGCTGGTCCCACAAGCTTGTACATTATTAATATTGGTGACATCATGACAACTTTCCTTAGTCAATTGTTTTCGATAATTGTTGGTTGTAGTGTAGCTCGGGCGAACTTGGTGCCTTCCATGAAAGAGAAAGGAAATAAACAGTCTTATGGAGAATCTGTGACAACAGTAAGGAGCAGGCAATCAGCACTGATTATCCTGGTCAGTTCCCATTATTGACTGTTTATGAAGGGAAACATCCAGTTGATTGTTATCCTCTGCTAACTTCTGTTATTTGAGCTGATTGAGCAATTGAACCAATATATGTTTAAGATGTTAAAACTGTTTGATCCTTTATTGCTTTTCTTCTTGTGAAGTAGAGGCATATAAATATATGGTACTCCTTTATTTTGATACATAACGTACAGCTATAGTTTATATTTAGGGGCCAGAGATGCCAGCATCTTGTTGGGTCCCTGTCTTGTAGTAAGCAGTTTTTAGCAAATTATGTCTTCTAATCCTCTCAAAATTCTTCTAATTCCTTACATTTCCTACTTCCTTGAAAGTATACCGTTTATAGTTTATAGAACGTCATACCCGGTGTAATCGCACAAGTGGGTCTGAGGAGAGTAGGATGTACGCAGACTTTACCTCCACCTTTGCGGGGTAGAGAGGTTTCTTCGAATAGACCCTTGGGTCAAAAGAAATGTATCTGACACAGGGAAGTAAGAAAGAAAAGGAGACAACAGAGTATACGGTTTTCATTTTATAATTGTAGTGGTCCACAAGGGAAAAAATAATTAAAGTCATGTTGATGCTTCATGACCATAAGTAAATTAAGTGAATAGCAGATGGATCGACATATTCTTCCTTTTGTGCCAAGGGAGCATAGAGATATAGGATTTGAATGCTGGATGAATCTACATAATAACCAGTTAGAGTTTCTTTTCCATATATGGGAAGAAGGCCCATCGGTGTTATTGACATATTCATTTAATCCAGTACAACAATTATTCCTCATCCTAAGCTTGTTTGGTCGGCTCTATAGATCCTCAGTATCCATTTCGCTCCACTAGACCCGACTTAAGCTTCTACTGTTTAAATTAGCTTTATTTTGGGTTTGCCTGCAGCTGCAGTCATTTGATGCTCTTTCATTGTTGGAGATGAAAAAGCTGGAGCTTGAAGATTCAAAGGTTAGGTTATATCGTGTTTTCTTTCAATGACAATCCTATCCGTTTCTCTTGGATTTTTCTTTTTTTGAGAATGGTAACTTAGTTTCTCTTGGATATTTCAAAGTTCAAACGTAATGAAACGGATTTTTGACTGCACCGTCTACTGAAACAGGACCCTTATAACTCAGGGGCTGAGAGTGCTCTTCGTGGATGCATTTCTGCTTACAAGGAGGTATAGGAAGTTTTGTTTTATATTGGTCAGTAAGTTTGCAATTGTTGTTTAGAATTACGGGTGCTTTTGTCAGGTTTCCGATTAGTTGAATGATCGTATTTGACTTTGTTATCATGATCTTGTGGCTTGACTGGATAGTACCTTTTCTTCTTGGTTCTTACATGGTTGCACCACATGCGAGCATAGATAACATCACTGTGGGAACTTCTGTTTCTATCTCTCTCTGTGGATATATTTTCCTTGGATGGACAATCTCCTTTAAACAACGAATGTTATGGTTATCAATTATGTCATGTTATGATAGCAAAAGAGGGGGAGGGAGCGCTTCACCTCCCTAAAGTGGGATTTCCTGGCGTTAATCTATAGACTAGTTGGGCCCCAAAGCAGGTACGAGTTTCAGAGGCTACTATAATATTCTGTTAGTATATAAGGAGAGAAAAGGCAAAGTACGACTTCAGACCCGACCAGGCTTTCCAGTTGAAAAATAGACGTAACAATAGCATATCCCATGATTGTGGTTAGCATATATTTCTTTCAAGCAAACCATGACATCTGTTGATTTTGGGCACAATTTTCTATTTTTTTTTAATCCAAACAAAAGAACGAAACAGAACAAAGCAGCCTGGTGCACTATGCTCCTGCTATGCCTGGGGTCCCGGGAAGGGCCGAACCATAAGCATCTATTATACACAACCTAACCTTCTAGTTCTGCAAGAGGTTGTTTCCACATCTCGAACTTGTAACCTCTTGGTCACATGACAACAACTTTAAATTCTCTGGTCAAGATGGTTTCCACAAGAAAGTATTCAAGATTTTATATACCCAGAAGTAAGAACACTGTGTGTGTGGACTCACGGACAGTAATAAGACGACGTTGCCTTTACAGATTTACTAGTGAACAACTATTTTGGAATCTCATCAAGTATATAGTTTTGATTATTATCTGTTGCTTGTGCAGTTCATAACAGAGAAGTCATTGGCTGATGCTCCTGGTGTAAAAGCTGAATACCTCTTGTGCTTGAAGCATTTAGTTGATCTATTAAGTGATAACAGAACGACGAGCAAAGAAGATCGATCCAGCAATGCTGCTTTACAAGAGTTGAAAGATGAAATTAGACGCGTTGAAGTTGAACTCTCGAAGAAAGGAGGGCGTAGAAGTTAGCTACTTGATGGCGCAAGTCCATAGCATGTGCAATCAAGATCAAGAAGTACAGAGATAAATGCTTCAAATCCATAAAAGACATTGATGCCATTTTTGTAATAGTTATAGGAGGAATTAAAACATAAAATGGAAGGCGTGGCCTTCGTCTGAAAAAAGTTGGGGTCGATTATATGAATCTCTACTTCTTCGATTTTACTGTATCTTTCATGTTCTAATAAAAATGTGCCATCTCAAATAGAGTAATTAATTTCAAAAAGTGTATCTTCTTGTTTATCCTGCTTTATATTGTTAGTTTCTTGCCTTTTTGCTGCTTGTAATATGGTGTAACACGTACATGAGTCCATAATCTCCTTTAGTAGTCCTCGGGTTCGAGTCTTGAAAATGAATTTTAGTAGGGGCGATATAGCAACAGGTAGGTTGGGGAGTGTGAGTTACCGGCTTATATGAATTCAGTACCTTTGCCTCAAAACTTATACATATTATTCTAAAATTTTCATTTTGAACATAATAAATGTTTAAAAAAAGTTGAAAATTTTGGATTCGACTCTACTAGCACTTTCCTCCTTGATCAGGCTCAGGCTCTATGTAGCGTGAATCCTGATTAGTATTTGTTGGTGCTTAAATTGGTGTCATTATTTTGATTTTACGAATGACCTTTATATTTGATTTTTTTTTAATTATATCTATTTTACTCCAAATTTTTTTTTCTAGTCTTTGTTGATTATTGTTTTTATTTTGCTTAATTGCAATTGATAAAGACCTTATTTTTTCCAAAATAAGATAAAATTACGTGCCGTAACCAAATATAATTCCACTTTTATATTATTCTAAAGAACACTACATTTAAATTTCCATCTCAATCATTTAAATAAATAATTAGAAGAGTCTACATAATAAATACAAAATTTAATAGCATTTTAATATTCCAATTGTTTGAAATATTTGCTAACTTCATCATTTGGACCATACATATATACTATTGGCTTGATCATTATTTATAACAACAAAATATTCATGTAATCTCATAAATAAAATCCAAGAACGTGATATATAAATAACTCCATAAAAAAACAGTTAGAATATTTATATATTGATAAATCATTTCAAGTCAATATTTATATAAAATAAAAAGCTATAGATTTTGTTCTAAAAAAGAAATATTGATTTTATTATTGCGATCGCGAGTACAACACATGGAGAACTACACACCAACAGTTAATTATTGAGGCAGATATATTATCGTATGTCAACTCCTTATTTAACTGATGTCCACAATATGATCATAATAGATTAACGAACAAATTTTTTTCAATTTTAATCAACAATTTCAATTGATTTTGATAATTTTTTTTATTAATAAATTTTATACCTCACGAATTTAAATTAATCGGATAAAATTGTGAAAATAAAAAGCATTAAAGAGTGAGTCAATGCAATAAAAAAAATCTGTCATCAATTGAGAATTTAATTTAATTATACATAATTCTCAGAATTTTTTATGAAAGTGAGTGGCCCCAATAATCATTATTTTTCACCTAAAAAAGTCATTCTAGGGCCCCAAAAATGACCCAATTAAATTTAATACTATAATTTTTTAATTCTTTTTTTGGTACATTCAAATTAAATACATATAAATATTAATGTGACAATCATAACAATGACCTCTATGGCTCTAGCTTCTCTTTAGTAACGGAAATATTAACGTTTTTTTTTTTATAATTATTTTCATTCGATATTTAATATCTGACAAAATTTAATTAATTTAAGTTTAAAATAAAAAAAATTATATTAAAATTAAAATTCTATTTGTCAAAAATAATTTTAATTTTAATATTCAAACTTGAAATATTTTTTATGTATTGTTTAGAGTAATTTCACTTTCAATAGTTAAAGTAGACATTGAACAAGTGCACTTTTAAGTCTCTATATATATATAATGGTAAGAAATTCACTTGTAATTAATTTTAATATTTTTATACTTTACAAAAATAACATATTCAATATATCATATAAGTAAAGTCTGGAGAGATCAATACGTACACAATCTTAGTTGCGGAGTTAGCCACATTGAAATTAGGGTTCATCTGAACTCGTTTCGACGAACAATTATACTATTCATATATGGTAAAAATATTTTTTTATGTTATATATAATAGATGTCGAATTCCTTTTTGCTTATTTCGTGAAAATTCTGACTTTGCCATTGCGCAACCTTATCCCTAGTGAGCACACCAACTACTTTTCCTCATATATTCACATACATAAGTGTCAAACTTTTAGTATTTTTATTATTTCCAAATCCAAATTTCCAAAAAATATACAAACACTTTCTTCTTCTTCTTCTTTCAAGAAAACATCATGTCATCTTCATCTCCTTTATCTCTAGTGAAAGAAGCAACATTTGCTAATTGGTATGAAGAATTTGAAGTATTTTCAAGTAATAAAAAGATTCAAGAAATATCATCATCAAGGTACAAGGTACAAGTTATTAAACAAGTTCAAGAATTGTCACAATATTCATCTTCACCTAATGTTTTTATTCCAATTGTACAATTAACTAATAATAATAATATTTCTCTTCTTGATAAGTATGATATTGAAAGAATATTAAGCCAACTAGATCAATATATAAAAAGTACTAAAGAGAAAATTAAGAGAAGTGAGAAAAATATAAAGAATTTTAGAGGTTTTTTATTGTTTAGATATTATAAGATGATGAAGATGAATATGTGTGTTACAAGTTCATATGATGATGTTGTGGTGGTGGAAAGAAGTGTTTACAACAATTCACGGTCGCCGGAAAAGTCGTCGGCACCGGTGGTGAAGTTTGACACTTGCCGGCCATGGAGAAAGCATGTCTAGTTGGTTATGTCATATCGAGCAGAGACAGATTCAAGATTTTCATTTGATATAGTTAGAAGGATTTTATTGTTGTATCTTTAAGATTGTGAGTTTGAGTATGATAGTTGATGAATTTTAATGTACTTTTATGTATATACTCGTGCAATCGAAAATATTACGAATCGGGAAATTCAAGAACATGGTGCACTATTATTTTATTTTTTAAAAAAGGACAAAATGGTGCTATTGGTTGGGAACAGACCCTCAACACCTTCATGCTATCAAAGAGCCCTTGAACGAGTGAACCACCTTGTCATTTTGACGATGTGTTCCTTTAGCTAGTATTTAATATATTCTTTAAGAATTATACAAATAATATACCGAATTTAGTTGAATGATCACGGGTTTTCGTGATCCAAAATTAACATATAACTTCGCCCCTGGTTCTATTTTTTGTGCCCCAAAAATTCTATGGATTACTTTGCAACTTGTATGAGTTGCAGGATCTTTTTAATCATCAGTATAGTATAACTTATATTATAACTCGATTAAATTTAAATTTATGCTGAAAATTTTTATACTAAAAAAAATTGTTTAATAATGACAATTTCATATAAAAAATTCAAAAAACTTTTATTTGAAGTTGTGAGAATGAGAATTTAGTTCCATTATCATTTATTGCAATATATTTAGCATGTGGTGACAAATTGCTATTATTATATAACTTAAAATTTATCATCAAAGTATATGATGCAATGAATAAAATTATTCCTCTTTTAATCGAAAATTTCGAGTTTGAGTTTACAAAAGTAAGATAACCTTTTGAATAGAGTTTACTCTATCGATAACATTAATTTTATATTTTCTATTAATTTTTTTTCTTGAGTAGTTTTATTTTTTAATCAAAAACAATGTTTAGTAATTAAATAAATTTGAAAAGACCAAAATTGGTTAAGTTATGACCCATAAATTAGGCAAAGCTTCAAATTTTAACCTAAGTAAATTTTAATCAAATTATTTGATTATTTACTAAGTCAACCAATTTTAATTCGTACAAATTTAGCTCAACTTGTTCATTTAACTTCTTTCTTTCTTTGGTTTATTGCACTTTTTCTCCTTTTACCTCCCTTCAGAGCATATAAATTTATATTTTGTGTCATAATATTTCATAAATTATGCCCCGCGTCTTTGGAAGTACTCTTTCTTCATCGGGCATAAGTTCAATTTCTGAAGATAAAAATTAAAACCAATCTATTTTGAAGATAAAATTTAAATATTAATTCATTTGAAGAGCAAGATGTGATTTTTTTTTTATAAAATTTATTTATTATTATTAGTATTTTTTTAAAATTTGATTTTAGTTGTTTACTATTGTAACTCCATTGATGAACCTCAGACAAACACTTCAGAGATATTCCCAATGACCATCTCAAGAAAAGCACTAAAGAAGTCCCTTTCTCCTCCCTTACACCACCTGTCCACCACCACCCCCACCACCCCTCCATGGTTCACCCCACCCCCACCCCCACCCCACCACCATCAAGATTCATCAGACCCAATTCTCAAATCCCTTTCAGAAGCCATAAAAAACTCTCCTTCTAAGCCCCTTCAAGTTTCCCTCAAATCCCTCTTGCCATCTCTTAAACCCCAACACATAATCAATCTCATTAACCTTAATCCTCATTCCTTACCCCCTTCTTCTCTTCTCTCCTTCTTCACATGGCTTTCAACTTCCAACTCTTCAAGGTTTTGCCACACACTTCATACTTATACCACTATGACCCTTTTTCTTTACACCCACGAAATGTACCCACAAGCTCAGTCTTTTATCAACACTATTGTTTCAAAAAAAGGTAAAGACTCAGCCTTTACAGTTTTTCAAGCATTCTTGAAAGCTAAAGGTACTAACTTTACAGCTTTTGTGAATGTTTTAAATGGACTGATTGATGCTTATTTAAATTTGGGGTTTGTTTCTGATGCTATACAGTGCTTTAGGCTTATTCAAAAGAATAAAATTAAGTTTCCATTTCAAGGTTGCACTAAGGTTCTTGAATATTTGATGAAGGTTGATACGCCAATGGTAGCTTTTGATTTTTATAAGGAGCTTTTGGAATATGGGTATCCTCCAAATGTGTATTTCTTCAATGTTTTGATGAGTAAGTTGTGCAAGGAAGGTAAAATGATGGAAGCCCGGTCCGCTTTTACTGAGATGTGGAAGAGGAATTTGAGGCCTAGTGTTGTTAGTTTCAATACTTTGATAAATGGGTATTGTAGATTAGGTGATATGGATGCAGGGTACAGATTGAAAAGAGAAATGGAGGAAAGAGGAATTTTGCCTGATGTTTATACTTATAGTGCTCTAATCAACGGGCTTTGCAAAAACTTTTGGATGAGTGATGCGAATGAGTTGTTTAATGAGATGTGTGTTAAAGGTTTGGTTCCTAATGTTGTTATCTTCACGACTCTGATTAAAGGCCATTGCAAGGATGGTAGCGTTGCTTTGGCAATGGACGCTTATCAACAAATGCTGAAGCAGGGGGTGGAACCAGATGTGATCACATACAACACACTTATCAATGGACTTTGTAAGAGTGGGGACTTAGGAGAAGCGAGGAAGCTCATTCATGTGATGATTGAAAAGGGCTTGAAGCCTGATAAGATCACATACACAACAGTTATTGATGGATGTTGTAAGGAGGGAGATTTAGATGGAGCATTTGAGATCAAGAAAGTGATGGTTGATAATGATATTGAACTTGATGATGTAGCATATACAGCCCTTATTACAGGTTTGTGTCGGCAAGGGCGAATAATTGATGCAGAGAGGATTCTAACTGAAATGTTAAATGCTGATTTAAAGCCTGATGACCCCATTTATACTGTGGTTATCGATGGTTTCTGTAAGAAGGGAGATATTAAGATGGGTTTTAAGTTGCTAAGGCAGATGCAAAGTAATGGGCATGCACCTAATGTTATAACTTACAACGTGCTTTTGAATGGTCTATGCAGACAAGGACAGATGAGAAATGCAGAAATGCTATTACAAGCGATGCTTAATCTCGGTTTGAATCCAGATGACATTACCTATAACATCCTTTTGGAAGGGCATTGTAAGTATGGGAATCCAGATGATTATGATAAGCTACGTGGTGAAATGGGGCTTGTTCACGACTATGCTACCTATACTTCACTAGTTGGTAGCTTAAGTAGGAGCTCAAGACGTCAGCCCAAGAAGTCATTCATGTAATCAGACAGCTCCAATCAATGAAACTGCAGGCTCCCCTTTGCTCTCCTTGGAAAATGAGGCTCGTGGTAATCCATGGAACTTTGAGGTGTTATGTGAATTTATTCATATTTCCTGCTTTGATGAGTGTTGATTAATCAATTGAAGCACATACAGTGGGGTTACGATCATGTTGGCACTTGAGAGTTTGGGTTGTAAATTGCAGTTTGAGGCAGTCTGCTCTTTCAGTTTATGAATCTAGCTGGAGTTCTGATCAGACTGCTTTGTAACTGCTGCCTCACCGTAGGTGAACTTTATCCCATGAAGTTGGTTACCCTGTGAATGACGATTATTCAAGAGGTAGTTATTATCATGTGGCTAGATATTAAAGAGGTATAAAGAAGCTTGGGTAAGAGTGATACCTGATGGTGCCAAATATTATTGAATGGATCAACGGAAATTTCTCCTGGCTTGTGAATGATGCTGTAAGATGGATGCCAACAAATGTAATTTTGGATAAGTTGGTGACGATAATGTTTGGTTTTGATGGCTTATGCCCATATTTGCCAGGTGATCTTTCGTTACCTCACAAAATTGCTTGAAAAAGATTTGAGCTCCTTTATATGTTCTTTTGCATCTTCTTCTTGTTGTTACCATGCTTAGTTTATAATACCAAAAGAGAAAAAGCCAATAGTCTATATGGACCTCTATGTACATATAAGTATCAATGTACAAGAATGCATAGTTTCAATCTATTATCTTGTCACAAACAAGACACTTTTTTTGATAAAGGAAAAATGTTATTAAAATGTTTGGGTGCAAAAACATGTCCACGTATGAGAAGTATAATCAAAAATGCACAAACGATCCACTTGATCCATTGACGAATATAATTTTGGCACGACAAAGTAAAAGAAATAAAAATGAAGTAGAGTGTTTTTGAATTTAGAGCATGAATTTGTCTTTTATGGGCCAAATGTGTCTAATATTCAGCAACTCCCTAAAGTGGAATAGGTTGAATTACCATGCACAACTACCTTGAGTGAGTCTACCACTTCCTCCGATATTTCTACTCCTATTCATGATAATTCTTTATTTGATCGATGTTGATCTTAGTCTTCTTTTCTTGTCGATTCAGTGATGTACTGGTAATATTTTGACACTTCAATGGAACCTATGCAAAGTCAAATACCATGTAGTTAGTGGTTTGAACTTTATACACATATTTTGGTTTGTTTTGCTAGTACTTACTATTCCTTGTGTCTAGTTTTGCATTACTAAGTTGTTTTTGTTATTTAGGCATATCATGTGCATAGCTAAATTAATTTAGCCTTTTATTTTTAGGCCTGTTCAACTCAAGTACCAACTGTATGATGCGCGTGTATAGCCCCTAATTGCTACAATTTATTGCTATTTTGTGCTTTAACCTCTCTGTCTCTCTCCCTCCCGCTGAAATTTTTTCTTCGTTTGGATTCTTTAAAGCAAGGGATCCTGTGCCCTGGTCCTTTCTTGTTTTGCTGTCTTTATTGTTTATGTTATCTTATTTCCTTTTCTGGCATTTTCCAGTGTATTTTGCTATACTCAACTACAACAACAACATACCCGGTGTAATCCCTCAATTCGGGTTTGGAAAGGGTGATGCGTATGCATACCTTACCCCCTACCTTGGAAGGTAGACAGACTTTTTGTGATAGACCCTCGCAGTGTATTACTTTTCACTCATTGAAGAACTTTAGAATTGCAATCTGAACATGTCAGGTTTCTTCCATCGGGACACATTAAAGGTGTCTCACAGATAGCTATTCTTGAAACAGTCCATCAAGATTGCAGTGTTTGTACATCGGTGATTAACGGCAGTCTTTTTTCTCTGATAGTGGAAAAAAGGCCTAAAATGTCTACTAGAGGAAGCAAGTACATCTCATGTTTAGCCTCAAGGATCAGGCACAAGCAATGGTGACTACAAATTGAGCACAAATAAGCTGAAGTTGTGGCATTCAAAGAAGACCTATGTCAAGTTCAAGCTAAAAATAGAAAGATGTTTCGAGTATCCTTGTCTCTCTTAGTAAACAGGAGGCTAAGCATACTGAGATGTGATCCACACAATTTTCCCATTTGCAAGAAAAGCTTCTTTTCACCCAATGAATTGGTTGAAGTGCAACACAGATGGTGCATTTCCAGGAAATCCCTCTCGTATACGCGATGCATCGGGTGATCTTGTGTATGCACACATCAAGGAAATTCATACTACTACACAGACATGGAGGTGAAAGCTATTGCAATTAGAGACTCTAAACTGTTAGTGTGATGAAAATAGTTGAGGATAAATGTGAGTTGGTGTGTTTTGTTTGCTACCATCCACTTTTGTACTTATGCCAGTTTGTCGTCAACAACAACATACTCAGTGCAATCTCATAAGTTAGATCTAAAGAGGATGAAATGTTCGCAGCCTTCTAGATTCTTGACTCAAATAAAGCACTATCAACTTATGCTACTCTGTCATTTTGTAATATCAAACTAGAGCATTATATAAACTCTAAATCTCCAAGTTGATACTTGTTTTTTTATCCTTATTTTGTTAAATTCTTTTACATGATACAAGTGACAAGTTTTTTGATGTTATTAAGGCACCTTGTCTAATGGTGTTTTAGCCCACAAAAATAATAGGCCTTTTTTTAAAGTTCTTTATTTAAAAAAAAAAAAAGAAGCAGCAAGCATAGCTGGAAAATTAATGTAATAATTATTGTCAGCTATTACCGAATTTGCTTGGCATTCCTATCATAAAAAAAAAAATATTCAATTCAATATTTATTTTAAATCAATAGATATATTTTGTCTATAGTACGATTTATAACGTTCAACGAAAGCATTTAATCATGAATTTTTTTTAACATACCGACCATAAAATTTCAAAATTTAACTTGAAAATTTTAAAATTTTCAGGAATTTGAATAACAATAATAATGTATTTTCACTCCAAATTATTCATAAATTTTTAATCCTAAAAATTAAATTTAGTAAAAAATAAAAAAAAGAGGACATATTCCTAACATTTTTGGTCTAAGCTTATATGGTCAAACTGTAGCTGTCCGCTCCAGCCCAATTTTGTTCAAGGAATCCAAATCTTTTGTCAATACTCAGAGCTAAAAGTTGGAATTTTGATACTCTCTCAGTGTTTAGTTGGTGACCAAGAACATCAAACAGCAATACCCACTTTGATTTCTAGCCATTCTTGATAAATTTCTTCAATCTTTTACTCCAATTTTACATACCCATTAAGGTAATACTTCAAAATTCTGAATTTTTATCTGTCTTTATTAAGTGGGGTTATGTGTTTTTGCTCAATTTTTGATCCTAATTGTAGTTCTGATTATAAAAATTTGTTCTTGGAATGTATTTTGCAGTAGCTAGAGGAAAATGGCTGTAGTAGCTGATGATGATCATGAGGAACAAGTTAAGCAACCAGAAAAGAAAAAACCAGAGTCTGAGGATGACAAAAGGTCAAATTTTTATCTATTAAGAATTGACACAGTTCACTTGTTTTAAGAATTTATGAAATAAAGTGTTTTTAAGCTATTAATCAATTTTTTTTTTCCAGAAATAAGAGATTGAGGATGAAAAAAGTTGATTTTTTTTTTGTAATTAGAGTTGACCCAGTTCACTCTATTCATGCAATAAATAACGATTTACCCAATGTAACCCCATAAGTGGGGTTTGAGGAGTGCGAGATGTAGCAAACCTTACTCCAACCTTGGTACAAGAGGTAGAGAGATTGTTTCTGATTGACTCTAGGCTCAGGAAAGTTTACTTTATTCATACATTTATAGAAATAGAAGTGCTTTTAGCTGTTATTCACTTTCTTTCAAGAAAGATGAGACCAAGGATGACAAAAGGTCAAATCTTTATTCTCTTAAGAATTGACCCAACAACAGCATACCCATTGTAATCCCATAAGTGGGGTCTGGGGTGGATATAGTGTACACAAACTTTACCCTTATGTTGGGGTAAGGGAGATTATTTTTGATAGACCCTCTGCTCAAGGAAAAAGAAATAGCATAAGTGACGAGCCATAGCAAAAACTATAGAAAGCATGACAGACCATTTTGAAAAAGGAACAATAACTACAACAAAAGAATAAGATAATCGAAGGACATGAAATTACAAGAGTAATAGTATGGATAAGTGAGACCCCATTCTACTACTTACTAACCTTCTACCTTTATTCGTGGTCTTTACAACTTCCTATCTAAGGTTATGTCCTCACTAAGCTGAAATTGTGCCATGTCCCGGATGTAAACTTGTTTGAGAAGCGTCTCAATTAAACTATGAAATTCTACGACCTCCGAAACTTGCAAGTTCCTCCTAAAACCTCTATTCTGTATGAACTTCTTAACCTTGTACCCTTTATATATGTTAAACTGACGTGAATTAATGAGAAAATAAGTGTTTTAATGAAGCTTTTGGCTGTTATTTACATTTTTTTTCAATGATAACTTTATGCAGAAGAAAAAAGATTGTTCCTGGAAGTTTGATGAAAGCTATTGTGAGGCCTGGTGGTGGTGAATCAAAACCTGCTGAGGGTAATCAGGTATACCCATACATTTTATTTTCTGAATTATGTGTTCCAGTGTTTGCGATGATGATGATTCGTATTGATGCAAAAATCAGTTTCTTTTAGTTTTAGGTAGGAAAAAATATTAGTTACTTATTATGTTTCGATGAATTTGAACAGGTAATATATCATTGTACAGTTAGAACACTGGATGGAGTTACAGTTGAATCGACACGGTCAGAGTTTGGAGGTAGGATTGATATTTGGAACATTCGAGAAGCTATAGGTTTTAGGCGAAACAACTTATGCAGAAGGATTAGGGATACATACATGTTGCTTACTTCATTATTCTTGTTAGGAATACGGTTTACTGAGTTATACATTAGTATCGCGAATAAATATATGCTGATAGGATTTACAGATAAAATTCCCACTTCTACATTTCGATTGTCTCATAAATCAATTCAGTCGCAGTTCCATCATTGCACTAGAACTGTGCATTTGGTTGCCATCATTTCAGTAATTTTTTTAAACTCCATTTCTCACAATGGTTGCACTACTTTTTAGTTTTACACGCTCTTAAGTCTACTGAACATGAACGCTGAAATTTGGAGTATGCCAATCTTGCCTTATTGCAGTGAAATCTTTATTTGTTACATTTTTATTACTCAGGCAAGGGTACCCCAATGAGGCATGTTATTGGAAAAAGCAAGATCATTTTAGGATTGCTGGAGGGGATTCCAACAATGTTGAAGGGTGAAATTGCAGTGGTATATAATTTGAACTTTTTATTTAGTTATTGCGACCCAAATCTGTATATTTAAAGTCCTCCAAACGTAAACAGTTCATAATATGTTATACTTCTCTGCTAAATTATCTCAAAATTGTGAAGTTTTCTTCATTTTCTCCAGCAATTTCTTATTTCATTACAAGAACATGTCAAATATACTTTTTTAGTAACTGCTTCAGAATATAAATATCTCCAATATGTTAAAGGTGATAAAATAGAAAAAATAATCTCTGATCAATTTCATTAGTTAAATACAATTATATGCTCCTTAATATGAGCTTGTGCAGTAATTTTCTCTTTGTTCCTACATCTTTATATGAATGATATAAAAAAATCATATTCATATCTCACTGTTTGTTGGTTTATGTTGTCTCAGTTCAAAATGAAACCTGAAATGCACTATGGAGAGAAGGATTGTCCCGTTGCAGCTCCAGACAACTTTCCCAAGGATTCTGAGCTTCATTTTGAGATTGAGTTGATTGAATTCTCCAAAGTGAAGGCAAGAATGATGCTACATCCTTTTTAATGACAATAAAATGAAAGTTGCAATCCAGATCAATCTGCTCCCTCTAGTTTCTTGGTGCTTTTTGTCATGTACTCATATGAATTAGTTACATGGCCTTGTTGGAGCTGTATGTGCTGCAATTTATACTGGACTATGGTACCTCTTGATATCACTTATGCTGTCCGTTGTTTAGTATGATGGTGCTATGAAATGAGCTCAAATGAAGAAGTGGGGATTCATATAGATGACCTCAACTTGATTGGGATGGAGGCGTAGTTGTTGTTGTAGTATGGTATTCCTATCTTGTTTACTGCATCTAATCGTTGCATATTGCTACTAGAAGAGTGGTAGTACCCTGAAAAAATTTGATAGCAATCACTTAAGGAAGTTTCTACCATTTTGGTTTAGATGCTTTTCTCTAATTCTTTGTAGTTTGATTTTGTTAGTTTTTTTTTTCCTTTTCAGATCATTGCTAGATTTCTCTGAGTTGTGTGAAAGCTTTTCTGTCAGACCTTTGAATTCTTACTCCTGTCCCCCCTCTTATAGAAATTTTGGAAGTTTCCTTGATGGTAGGAGGTATCTCAAACAATTCTCTTTTCCTATTTCATTCTCAGGTAATCACTGATGATTTGGGAGTCCTAAAGAAGGTACACAGCTTGCTGCTTAACCGTTATTTTTCCTTCATCCATGCCCACACTCTCAGTAAACTATTTAAATACTTGGGTAAATTGTGTGTGAGTCAGTGTAATAAGCAGCAAATTTGTTAGCGTGCATTTTTCAAGCATAGGGCAACTACAGAACGAAAATTGTTATAGTGAGATGTGGTTTCAATGGCATATTGGACTAAATTGTATTAGATGTTATAAGTGAAATGATTGTTTTGGAATGCTAAACAGGTTATAGAAGAAGGACAAAGCTGGGAAACACCTCGGGAACCTTATGAAGTAAAAGCTTGGTAGAAACCCTCCTTTCTCCTGAGGCTTTTAGTTCCCGTGGATGCTTCATTGATAGTTTAACTATGTGAGTCTGTAAATGTAATCTGAATTATGATTTATTCTAGGATTTCGGCAAAGTCAGGAGATGGCAAAGTGATTCTATCGCGGACTCAGGATGAACCATATTTCTTCACATTTGGTAAATCTGAGGTTCGATAATGATTTCCATAACTGAAGTTTTTCCTATACACTCTAGATGACAGGTGTTTTAATATTCAGTAGACTTAGTTATCCCCCTTTTTTTAACCTTGGATGAAAATTTTATATAATTTGGAGTTCTTTAATTGAGTTGGGATGCCAAGATCCTTAGTCTTTTTGTCCAAGACTTCAGGGGTTGAATTTCCTCTTATCTCAACCACAATGTGTCTAATCATGGGTTCTTTTTTACCAACTTTAGGTACCTAAAGGTCTCGAACTGGGAATAGCGACCATGCCACGTGGAGAGAAAGCAGTCATTTATGTTAAAAGCCAATATTATACAGAATCTACTTTAACGCCTGTGGTAGAAGGTGTTGACGAAGTTCATTTTGAGGTGGAACTTGTCCATTTTATTCAGGTAGATGTTGTATATCTTGATCATTCCAAGAGTGCTTCTTTCTATTACAGGACATATTCTTTTTGTATCTTTTTTTTATTCTTAATATTCAATGTACATTCACAATATCGGTGATGAAACAATGTCTTTGCGATATTACATGGACTCTTCATTTGACTTGACATACCTGTGCTGAGCAGATATCACATGAATTTACTTTGAGAAGATACTTAAAATTTGGTGTATCCTCAGCCTTGTCACTATAATTTGTTGCATT
This sequence comes from Solanum rostratum, assembly GCA_029948455.1. Taxonomy (NCBI): domain Eukaryota; kingdom Viridiplantae; phylum Streptophyta; class Magnoliopsida; order Solanales; family Solanaceae; genus Solanum; species Solanum rostratum. Next base: position 1,103,346 of record CM057053.1, on the reverse strand, counting down.
TTCTGAATGTAATCATGATGTTCTGACTTGTCTTTGATCATATTTTTCCATTGGTAGTATGTATTTCATTATTATTATGGCCACCTTACTATGATCTTTAATTTCTAATGCTAGCATTCCACTTTCATAAGGATAATGTGCAAAAGGTACCTACAAACATTGACATATATATTCATTTGTGCCACTCTTCTTGACTAAGTGGGTGTTTGTTTGCTTATTTTTAGTGGCTTTTGGCTTTTAAGCACTTTAAATTTTGGAAGTGTTTGGGTAACATCGAACATGATAGATTGAGTGATTGCCATATTGGAGATATGACAACATCGGAAGATAAATCAAGGGCACTTTTTATGCATTTGCATATATTTTTGGGAAAGTAAAGGTAGTATTCTATTATTTTTCATCAGCCTGTTTTTGTATTTTTGTCACGCATTTCAATGCTGAGAAATGCTTCATCATATGTAAATTGCCATCGAATAATCCTTCGATGCTTGTGACTCCTTCATCTGCCCAAAGGGCCCTGACTTTCAAGTTCAATGCGATTACAATTTATGGAAAACCAAAGAAGTTTCTGCTCAATTTATCTTTTATTTTTTTTTCTATGAAATATCTAAATGTGGATATTGTTGATGCAGGTGCGGGATGTGCTTGGAGATGGACGCCTCATAAAACGCCGAATACGTGATGGAAGAGGTACTGTTCAGACTTAATCCAAGCATAACGAGGAGCTTAGATACCTCTTTGGCACCTCTCATCACTATGATCCATCAAGTTCTGCTGAATATATCTTAATGGAAAAAAGACAATTGAGTTCTGTTTTTTGTTTTCTAATACTGGTTCTATCATAATCAACTGGGTCCTACAATTCACTCTATTTGTTTTCTATATGGTGATTCATCATGTTCCCTTGTTCCACACAGGATTTACTTCCCCAAGTTAACGTCTCTTAGTTATCATTCTCAAATAGGCATAATACATTAATATGCCCTTTAACTTGGCTTCAGCTGACATCTATGCCCTCCAACTTTGGGTGTGTACACTTAAACTTCATAAGTTGAACAAGTAAATACACGCGTTCTACGTGGCATAATACATGTAGGATGCCACATAGGACAAAATTGTCGTGTAGGACACCAAGTAGGACGAATGTGTCTATTTTTAATTGCCTACTTGTGACCAAAAGTTGAGGGCATAGATGTCATCTAAGTGAAAGAACACATTTATGTATTATGCCTTCTCAAGTATTCAACTGCTGAATTTATGACATGACAAATCTCATCCTAAACTATTTTGAGAAGCTATAACTCATTTATATTACTTAACCTGTTTTTGCTCATTTGCATCCTTTGGATTAAAAACCATTGAAGTTGACATAACCTCAAATTTTGTGGATCTCTTTTACCACAATTATCCTATAATTACTTATCCTAGTTGTGTGGATAGCTAAGGGTCATTCTCACCTTCTGCACTTGTCCATTGAAAAGGACTTTTTGACTGGATTTAGCATCTTCAGATTGTCATTATTTTAGAGACTGGGAGGAGTGATGTCCAGCAGTGAGGTGAAAAGTCTTGGATGTTTTGAATTACAAAATCTAAGCGAGATCCATTTCAAAGTATATTGCATGAGTCACAGCGCTTATTTTATGGTTTTATCTTATAGACTAGTATCTGATGCTCGCTGATCTATCCTATGACCACTTGAGTTGTGGCCAACATTTATTGATGGACAGTAGGACCTCGACTATTATAGGTTTAAACGTTCTTAATTAGGGACCAAGATCATTTTTATACTAGACTTTGTCATAGGATATCAACGGTATTTTTGGCAAGAAATGACCATAATTTGCTTAGTTTCTTATGGAGTCAACACTTTGGTATTTTCTATTGGGCCTGCTTGATAAGATTTCTTCTCGCATGTTTTTAAGATGTTACCTATTTGATGAAGGTGTTAGATGTTCTTGTCATTTCAATGCCATGTACACCTTTATGTTGTTTGTTCCTTGCCTTTTTAGTCATATGAGTTGAAGTATATCTACGATAAGGTTTTTATTAAGTGAAAAGCTTTCTCATTTTATGAAATGATTAGGTGAATTTCCTATGGATTGTCCACTGCAAGACAGTCTACTGCGTGTACACTATAAAGGTCTTCTTCTTAATGAAGGAAAGACCGTGTTCTATGATACAAGAATCGACAACAATGGTCAGCCTTTAGAGTTCAGCTCTGGAGAAGGGCTTGTAAGTCCTTTGACCTCATAAAGGGATCTAATCCTTGTTTTTGTTTACATTTTATATCATCTTGTATAGTTCCTTATATCACCTTGTATAGCTTCCTTATAAGGATCACTTTATGTAGAATGAGGTAAACGGTCTTTTGTTAAATTTTGTCTCTTTCAGTTTGTATGATTGGGTTCTTCATTTTTGGCATCAGGTTCCGCAAGGATTTGAGATGTGTGTTCGTTTGATGTTGCCTGGGGAGATATCTCTTGTAACATGCCCTCCTGATTATGCCTATGACAAATTTGAAAGGTCAGGAGGTAGAAAACTTGGGCTTGTACGTTTATTCATTTGGGATGCTCCCTGATGAAATCTGTTCATCATAAATACGTCTTTTCTAATGAAAATTTTCTGCTAATAGTAGCATTTACTATTCCTTTTTCATGAGCTCAGACCAGCTAATGTTCCTGAAGGTGCTTATGTGCAATGGGAGATTGAGCTTCTTGACTTTAACACACCCAAGGTAAAGTTACTAATATGGGATTTAAAAGATAATTACAGTAGAGCGAGATGACGGGAAAGAATTTGCGTGCACGGGTGAAGATTTTCATGTTCTTGATTTCTCTGGTTTCATAGAACTGAAATCTGTGTGCTTTCCATGCAAATTGCAGGACTGGACAGGGTTCAGTTTCAGAGAAATAATGGAAGATGTAGAGAAAATCAAAGGCACGGTATGTATGAAATTATGTAGAGAAATTGAGCAATACAACTAGCCTATTACTTTTTAGATGGTTGAGTTTCCACAGTAGGAAACAAACCTCTTCAGAAATGCCAAGAAAGATTGCAGACAATAGACCCAATGTGGTTCCTCCCTCCCCCGGATCCTGCGCATAGCGGGATCCAAATGCACGGTGCTTCCCTTTTTGTGGAGTTTCCACAGTAGATACATGTCTATAGCTTGGAATATAATTGCAATGTGTGCCCGTTTCGGATGCTTTGTCATACTTTTATTGGGGATGCTTGGACTAGGTTTTAGTGCCTCAACTGTTAACCTGTAATCTAGATGTTATGTCATTTGAGAAAGTTTGCTTTTATAGTCGGAAACACCGTACTGTAGTTCCCATTTTAGTGTTAGACTAAATAGGATTCATACTATCTTTCTTCCGAATACTGATTACCAAGAATTTGAACAAAAAACATATACGGTTGATAAAAAACCATATCAATGAATTTGGTAACGAACCAAAATCGAATTTAAATTTGAAAGGCCTTTCTTTACCATCATACCTGAATAGAAATGGTTACGTAGCACAGAGCTGGTATTCGTTTTAAGTGAAGTCATTTGCTGCAACATGTTCCTTTTCAGGGAAACAGGCTTTTCAAGGAAGGGAAATTTGAACTTGCCAAAGCTAAGTATGAGAAGGCAAGTGCTGTATTCTCCTTTCTTGTTCTATCTCTCTAACCTTGACCAGAAGTTCTGATGTTTTTTCCAACTTTTTAATAAACTTCAATCAGATCATTGTTTAAATTGATTAGTTGAGATTGGAGCTCTATTACACTCTGTTGTCATTCAAGGACTTAATAACGGCACTTATGGTTTTTTTTTGTACTGTTATCATCATGATCTAATTTACCAAGACAGTATTCCTTGGGCAAGCAAAAGAGCTCGTATCTTAAGTTATTTGTCTTCTTAGTAATATCGTCAGAGTTTTGATACTTGAGAACTACCTGTTTAAGATTTCTGATTGATTGCCCCTCCACTACATTTGCTTTCTGATCGCCGATTCAAAGCAATCGAGAACCTTGGAATTTGCTTTCTATAAATATCCTTTCAAAATTAAAGATGTTGCTAGCTATTGATTCTTCGAATTAAGTATTTATGAGAAGCCAGGGCCGTAAATTTAGATGTTTCATTTTATGCAGCATTCTATTTTGATTGATGTGGAATTCTAAACTTTAGTGGTGGATTTAAACTTGTATTTTTCTTGCAGGTGCTTCGTGAATTTAATCATGTTCATCCTCAGGATGATGAGGAGGGAAAGGAATTTGCAAACGTCAGGGTAATTTTATTTGCAGTATATTGTTTTTTTCAAGAGAGGAAAATTTCACTTTCATTACAATTGAAATGATTAGTTATATTTCTTTCCCGTCAATTTTCGACTTGCTAAAGCCTTTTTTATTCCTTGTGAATGTGCAAAGAATTTGTTGCATCTCAATGTTGCTGCCTGCTTACTGAAATTGGGAGAGCATAAGAAGTCAGTTGAGGCGTGCAATAAGGTGACCCTCAAACTTTGTGCTGGCAGACATAAGTGCAGGCCTCAATTTTCCAAATCCAATTAGACTTGTTTTCTGATGGGATTGTGTAGGTGTTAGATGCAAATCCAGTTCATGTGAAAGCTCTCTATCGACGTGGGATGGCTTACATGGCTTCTGGAGATTATGAAGAAGCAAGAGCTGATTTTAATAAGGTTAATTTCTTCTCCTTGTATTTAGGCTGTTAGTGCAAAAAGTACTGGGGCATTTGGAATTTCACAAACACGGAACTCGCCCTGTTGACTATATTGTTCCTTGAATGAGATAGTCCCTCAACTTTCAAATGTTCTAGGTCCTTCCAGGTTTCGGCCGTTATTTTGTGAGAAATGCTGTATATACAATGGCAAATGTTAATTAAAGATCGTAAACATTTTAAAAAGTCTCTCTCAGGTTTTGGACTAACAAACACAGAACATTATCCCTGCAAGTTTTTATCACCAATGTTGGCTGCAATGCTAGCAAATACCGAGTGACATGAACATCAATCCTCAGTCTTTATCGTCAATGTCGGCTACAGTGACTAGTAAATACCGAGTGATGTGCATCATGTTGAATGTTATTATAAGAACTTTTGATGAGGTCATTTAAGTTTCGGTTATCGATAAAAGTTAAAATGTTTTAAGTTTTATACTGATTTTAGATGTTGAGACCTCGTTCTAAGTTACGAATGCAATGCTTGTAGATGATGACCATCGACAAGTCATCTGAGGCAAGTGCAAAGGCAGCTCTTTTGAAACTTAAAAAGGAGGAACAGGTTTGTCATTGTACTATGCATGAACTTTTTATCATCTTAAGCTTTTCGACTCTAAATTCCTATCATTTGGATGAGCAGGAAGTCGAGAGGAGGGTTCGTAAGCAATTCAAGGGGTTGTTTGACAAAAGACCTGGTGAGATCGCGGAAGTTGGGACCAATGAAGGAGGGGATGATGCAGCCACTGATGAAAATCTTGAAAAGGATGATCTTGACAATTTAGACGACCACGAAGAGAGAACTCGTCAGACCACTGCGCCTCCACCTGCGCCAGGTATTTTGTCCCAATTGAGAAGGCTTTTCGCATCTGTTGGCCTGAACCGATGCACCATATTGTGAGGATTCAACACGATGAAATACCTTGCAACGATCTCGTTAGATCATTTCATTTCTGCTCAGTCCAGTTCTCCAGAGAAAACATAACTGATGTTTTGACATTGATGAAGATGAGACAACACAATAAATTGATGAAGATGAGAAAATTTATGTTTTGACATAACTGATGTTTGCTGTAGTTGTTCATATAGATATTTTGGAGTTCTTGTTCTGAAAATGGGATTTTGTCCTTTCTACCTATGAGGCCAGTGTATTAGAATTTTATAAATTATAGCTCTGTTGAGAATATTAGATGACTAATCTGAATCATTTCAACTTCTAATTTACTAGTGTGCACTTATCTCTAGAGTTATGTCAATGATAATATTGTCAAACCACACTTGTAACAACGTCGTTTATCTGAATATCTTTTTAGCTTCTATACATAAGTGTTGTTATAGAGAACATATAATATACTTCCTTTATTTCAATTTGTTTATCTGATTTGGGCTTCACGTACCGTTTAAAGGAAAAAAATAAATTTTTTGAATCTTGTGACTTTAAACTAAAGATATAACAAAATGTACTTTAAAATTTGTGGTGTTAAACATGTAAAGTAGAAAATTGAAAATAAAGAGTCGTCAAAGTGGACCCCCTCGTATGCGTTTTCGGAAAACTTGCATCGGACCCCATGCAACGCCAGAATCCTTGGGCTAACACCCACAGAAATGAGCCGAAATCGCCTGTTTCTACTTCCTTGGCCCATAAAATCCAACCAGGCCTCCACCAACCCTGCGGGGCCCCATTGGCCTCTTGCCGGGCCTCTTGCAGACCCCCTCCTATGATATTTCAGGAAACTTGCGCCGGAACCCCATGCAGCGCCAAAATCCGTGGGCTAACACCTACAGAAATGAGCCGAAATTGCCTGTTTTCACTACCTTGGCCCATAAAATCCAACCAAGCCTCCACCAACCCCGCCGGGCCTCATGGCCTTCTTGCCGGGCCTCTTGCGGACCCCGTCGTATGATTTTTCGGGAAACATGCGCCGGACCCCCATGCAATGCCAGAATCCATGGGCTGACACCCACATAAATGAGCAAAAATCGCCTGTTTCCACTTCCTTGGCCCATAAAATCCAACCAGGCCTCCACCAACCCTGACGGGTCCATGGGCCTCTTGCTGGGCCTCTTGCGGACCCCCTCGTATGGTTTTTCGGGAAACTTGCGCCGGACCGTCATACAGTGCCAGAATCCGTGAGCCAACACCCATAGAAATGAGCCGAAATCGCCTGTTTCCACTTCCTTTGCCCATAAAATCCAACAAGGCCTCCACCAACCCCGTTGGGCCCCAAAGGCCTCTTGCGGATCCCCTCGTATGATTTTTTGGAAAACGTGCGCCGGACCCCCATGCAGTGCTAGAATCCGTGGCTAACACCCACAGAAATGAGCCGAAATCGCCTGTTTCCACTTCCTTGCTCCATAAAATATAACCAGGCCTCCACCAACCCCGCCTGGCCCCATGGGCCTCTTGCGGACCCCCTCGTATGATTTTTTGTGTAACTTGCGCTGGACCCCCATGCAGCGTCAGAATCCGTGGGCTAACACCCACAAAAATGAGCCGAAATCGGCTGTTTCCACTTTCTTGGCCCATAAAATCCAACCAGGCCTCCACCAACACCGCCGGGCCCCATGGGCCTCTTGCGGACCCCCTCGAATGATTTTTCGTGTAACTTGCGCTGGACCCCATGCAGCGCCAGAATCCGTGGGCTAACACCCACAAAAATGAGCCGAAATCGGCTGTTTCCACTTCCTTGGCCCATAAAATCCAACCAGGCCTCCACCAAGCTTGCCGAGCCCCATGGGCCTCTTGTGGACACCCTCGTATGATTTTTCAAGAAAGTTGCGTTAGACCCCCATGGAGCGCCAGAATCCGTGGGCTAACACCCACAGAAATGAGCCAAGATCGCCTATTACCACTTTCTTAGCCCATAAAATCCAACCAAGCCCCCATCAACTCCGTCGGGCCCCATCGGCCTCTTGTCGGGCCTCTTGCGGAACCCCGCGTATGAGTTTTCGGGAAACTTGCGCCGGACCCCCATGCAGCGCCAGAATCCTTGGGCTAACACCCACAGAAATGAGCCGAAATTGCCTATTTCCACTTCCTTGACCCATAAAATACAACAAGGCCTCCACCAACCCCGCCGGGACCCATGGCCCTATTGCTGGGCCTCTTGTGGACCCCCACGTATGATTTTTCAGGAAACCTGCGCCGGAACCCCAAGCAGCGCCAGAATCTGTGGGCTAACACCCACATAAATGAGTCGAAATCGCCTGTCTCCACTTCCTTGGCCCATAAAATCCAACCAGGCCTCATCCAACCCCGTTGGGACTCATGGCCCTCTTGCCGGGCCTCTTGCAGACCCCCTCGTATAATTTTTTGGGAAACTTGTACCGGAATCACATGCAGCGCCGGAATCTATGGGCTAACACCCACAGAAATGAGTTGAAATCGCCTGTTTCGACTTCCTTGGCCCATAAAATCAAACTAGGCCTCATCCAACCCCACCGGGACCCATGACCCTCTTTCCAGGCCTCTAGCAGACCCCCTCATATGATTTTTCAGGAAACTTGCACCGGAACCCCGTGCAGCGCCACAATCCGTGGCTTAACACCTACAGAAATGAGCTGAAATCGCCAGTTTCTACTTCCTTGGCCCATAAACTCCAACCAGGCCTCATCCAACCCCGACGGGCACCATGGACCTCTTGCTGGGCCTCTTGCGGACCCCCTCGTAAGATTTTTCAAGAAACATGCGCCGGAACCCCATGCAACGCCAGAATCCGTGGGCTAACATCCACAGAAATGAGCCGATATCAGCTGTTTCCACTTCCTTGGCCCATAAACTCCAACCAGTCCTCATCCAACCATGCCGGGCACCATGGACCTCTTGTCGGGCCTCTTGCGGACCCCCTCGTATGATTTTTCGAGAAACTTGCGCCGGAACCCCATGCAACGCCAGAACCCGTGGGCTAACACCCACATAAATGAGCCGAAATCGCTTGTTTCCACTTCCTTGGCCCATAAAATCCAACCAGGCCTCATCCTACCCCGCCAGGCACCATGGACCTCTTGCCGGGCCTCATGCAGACTCCCTCGTGTGAGTTTTCGAAAAACTTGTGTCGGAACCCCATGCAGCGCCAGAATCCGTGGGCTAACACCCACAGAAATGAGTTGAAATCGCCTGTTTCCACTTCCTTGGCCCATAAAATCCAACCAGGCCTCATCTAATCCCGCGGGGCACCATGGACCTCTTGCCGGGCCTCTTGCGGACCCCCTCGTATGATTTTTCGAGAAACTTGCGCCGGAACCCCATGCAGCGCCAGAATCTGTGGGCTAACACCCACAGAAATGAGCCGAAATCGCCTGTTTCCACTCCCTTGGCCCATAAAATTCAACCAGGCCTCATCCAACCCCGCCGGGCACCATGGACCTCTTACTGGGCCTCTTGCGGACCCCCTCGTATGATTTTTCGAGAAATTTGCGCCGGAACCCCATGCAGCGCCCACATTCGTGGGCTAACACCCACAGAAATGAGCCGAAATCGCCCGTTTCCACTTCCTTGGCCCATAAAATCCAACCAGGCCTCATCCAACCCCGCCGGGCACCATGGACCTCTTGCCGGGCCTCTTGCGGAACCCCTCATATGAGTTTTCGCTAAACTTGCGCCGGAACCCCATGCAGCGCCAGAATCCGTGGGCTAACACCCACAGAAATGAGCCGAAATCGCCTGTTTCCACTTCCTTGGCCTATAAAATCCAACCAGGCCTCATCAAACCCCCCGGGCACCATGGACCTCTTTCCGGGCTTCTTGCGGACCCCCTCGTATGATTTTTCGAGAAACTTGCATCGGAACCCCATGCAGCGCCAGAATCCGTGGGCTAACACCCATAGAAAGGAGCCGAAACCGCCTATTTCCACTTCCTTGGCCAATTAAATCCAACTAGGCCTCATCCAACCCCGCCGGGCACCATGGACCTCTTACCGGGCTTCTTGCGGACCCCCTCGTATGATTTTTCGAGAAACTTGCGCCGGAACCCCATGCAGCGCTAGAATCCGTGGGCTAACACCCACAGAAATGAGCCGAAATCGCTTGTTTCCACTTCCTTGGCCCATAAAATCAAACCAGGTCTCATCCAAACCCGTCGGGTACCATGGACCTCTTTCCGGGCCTCTTGTGGACCCCCAATATGATTTTTTGAGAAACTTGCGCTGGAACCCTATGCAGCGCCAGAATCCGTGGGCTAACACCCACAGAAATGAGCTGAAATCGCCTGTTTCCACTTCATTGGCCCATAAAATCAAACCAGGCCTCATCCAACCCCGCCGGGCACCGTGGACCTCTTTCTGGGCCTCTTTCGGACCCCCTCGTATGATATTTCGAGAAACTTACGCCGGAACCCCATGCAGCGCCAGAATCCGTGGGCTAACACACATAGAAATGAGCCGAAATCGGCTGTTTCCACTTCCTTGGCCCATAAAATCCAACCAAGCCTCATCCAACCCCGCCGGGTACCATGGACCTCTTGTTGGGCCTCTTACGGACCCCCTCGTAAGATTTTTCAAGAAACTTGCGCCGGAACCCCATGCAGCGCCAGAATCCGTGGGCTAACATCCACAGAAATGAGCCGATATCAGCTGTTTCCACTTCCTTGGCCCATAAACTCCAACCAGTCCTCATCCAACCATGCCGGGCACCATGGACCTCTTGTCGGGCCTCTTACGGACCCCCTCGTATGATTTTTTGAGAAACTTGCGTCGGAACCCCATGCAACGCCAGAATCCGTGGGCTAACACCCACAGAAATGAGCTGAAATCGCTTGTTTCCACTTCCTTGGCTCATAAAATCCAACCAGGCCTCATCATACCCCGCCAGGCACCATGGACCTCTTGCCGGGCCTCATGCAGACTCCCTCGTGTGAGTTTTCGAAAAACTTGTGTCGGAACCCCATACAGCGCCAGAATCCGTGGGCTAACACCCACAGAAATGAGTTGAAATCGCCTGTTTCCACTTCCTCGGCCCATAAAATCCAACCAGGCCTCATCTAATCCCGCGGGGCACCATGGACCTCTTGCCGGGCCTCTTGCGGACCCCCTCGTATGATTTTTCGAGAAACTTGCGCCGGAACCCCATGCAGCGCCAGAATCTGTGGGCTAACACCCACAGAAATGAGCCGAAATCGCCTGTTTCCACTCCCTTGGCCCATAAAATTCAACCAGGCCTCATCCAACCCCGCCGGGCACCATGGACCTCTTACCGGGCCTCTTGCGGACCCCCTGGTATGATTTTTTGAGAAATTTGCGCCGGAACCCCATGCAGCGCCCGCATTCGTGGGCTAACACCCACAGAAATGAGCCGAAATCGCCTGTTTCCACTTCCTTGGCCCATAAAATCCAACCAGGCCTCATCCAACCCCGCCGGGCACCATGGACCTCTTGCCGGGCCTCTTGCGGACCCCCTCATATGAGTTTTCGCTAAACTTGCGCCGGAACCCCATGCAGCGCTAGAATCCGTGGGCTAACACCCACAGAAATGAGCCGAAATCGCCTGTTTCCACTTCCTTGGCCTATAAAATCCAACCAGGCCTCATCAAACGCCGGCGGGCACCATGGACCTCTTTCCGGGCTTCTTGCGGACCCCCTCGTATGATTTTTCGAGAAACTTGCGCCGGAACCCCATGCAGCGCCAGAATCCGTGGGCTAACACCCATAAAAATGAGCCGAAATCGCCTATTTCCACTTCCTTGGCCAATTAAATCCAACTAGGCCTCATCCAACCCCGCCGGGCACCATGGACCTCTTACCGGGCTTCTTGCGGACCCCCTCGTATGATTTTTCGAGAAACTTGCGCCGGAACCCCATGCAGCGCTAGAATCCGTGGGCTACCACCCACAGAAATGAGCCGAAATTGCCTGTTTCCACTTCCTTGGCCCATAAAATCCAACCAGGCCTCATCCAACCCCGTCGGGCACTATGGACCTCTTTTGTCGGTCCTCTTGCGGACCCCCCCGTATGATTTTTCGAGAAACTTGCGCCGGAACCCCATGCAGCGCTAGAATCCGTGGGCTAACACCCACATAAATGAGCCGAAATCGCCTGTTTCCACTTCCTTGGCCCATAAAATCCAACCAGGCCTCATCCAACCCCGCCGGGAACCATTGACCTCTTGCCGGGCCACTTGCGGATCCCCTCATATGATTTTTTGAGAAACTTGCACCGGAACCCCATGCAGCGCCAGAATCTATGGGCTAACACCTATAAAAATGAGCTAAAATCACCTGTTTCAACTTCCTTGGCCCATAAAATCCAACCAGGCCTCATCCAACCCCTCCGGGCACCATGGACCTCTTTTCGGGCCTCTTGTGGACCCCCTCGTATGATTTTTCAAGAAACTTGTGCCGGAACCCCATGCAACGCCAGAATCTGTGGGCTAACACCAACAAAAATGAGCTGAAATCGCCTGTTTCAACTTCCTTGGCCCATAAAATCGAACCAGGCCTCATCCAACCCCGCCGGGTACCATGGACCTCTTGTCGGGCCTCTTGTGGACCCCTTCGTATGATTTTTTGAGAAACTTGCACCGGAACCCCATGCAGCGCCAAAATCCGTGGGCTAACACCTACAAAAATGAGCCGAAATCACCTGTTTCAACTTCCTTGGCCAATAAAATCCAACCAGGCCTCATCCAACCCCGCCAGGCACCATGGACATCTTGTCGGGCCCCTTGTGGACCCCCTCGTATGATTTTTTGAGAAAGTTGCGCCGGAACCCCATGCAGCGCCAGAATCCGTGGGCTAACACCCACAAAAATGAGGCGAAATCACCTGTTTCCACTTCCTTGGCCCATTAAAATCCAACCAGGCCTCATCCAACCCCGTCGGGCACCATGGACCTCTTGTTGGGCCTCTTGTGGACCCCTTCGTATGATTTTTTGAGAAACTTGCGCCGGAACCATATGCAGCGCCAGAATCCGTGGTCTAACACCTATAGAAATGAGCCTAAATCGCCTGTTTCCACTTCCTTGGCCCATAAAATTCAACCAGGCCCCATCCAACCCTGCCGGGCACTATGGACCTCTTGTCGGGTCACTTTCGGACCCCCTCGTATGTTTTTTAGAGAAACCTGCGCCAGAACCCCATGCAGCGCTAGAATCCGTGGGCTAACACCCACAGAAATGAGCCAAAATCGCCTATTTCCACTTCTTTGGCCCATAAAATCCAACCAGGCCTCATCCAACCCCGCCGGGCATCATGGACCTCTTTCCGGTCCTCTTGCGGACCCTGTCGTATGATTTTTTGAGAAACTTGCGCCGGAACCCTATGTAGGGCCAGAATCCGTGGGCTAACACCCACAGCAATGAGGCGAAATCGCCTGTTTCCACTTCCTTGGCCACTTAAAATCCAACCATGACTCATCCAACCCCGCCGGGCATAATGGACCTCTTGAACGGCCTCTTGCGGACCCCCTCGTATGATTTTTCGAGAAACTTGCACCGGAACCCCATGCAGCGCCAGAATCCGTGGGCTAACACCCACAGAAATGAGCCGAAATCGCCTGTTTCCACTCCCTTGGCCATAAAATCCAACCAGGCCTCATCCAACCCCACCAGGCACCATGGACCTCTTGCTGGGCCTCTTGCGGACCCCCTCGTATGATTTTTCGAGAAACTTGCGCCGGAACCCCATGCAGCGCTAGAATCCGTGGGCTAACAACCACAGAAATGAGCCGAAATCGCCTGTTTCCACTTCCTTGGCCCATAAAATCCAACCAGGCCTCATCCAACCCCGCCGGGCACCATGGACCTTTTGCCGGGCCTCTTGCAGACTCCTTCGTATGATTTTTCAAGAAACTTGCGCTGGAACCCCATGCAGCGGCAGAATCAGTGGGCGAACACCCACAGAAATGAGCCGAAATCTCCTGTTTTCACTTCCTTGGTCCATAAAATCAAACCAGGCGTCATCCAACCCTGCCGGGCACCATGGACCTCTTGTCGGGCGTCTTGCGAAACCCCTCGTATGATTTTTCGACAAGCTTGCGCCGGAACCCCATGCAGCGCCAGAATCCGTGGGCTAACAACCACAAAAATGAGCTGAAATCGCCTTTTTCCACTTCCTTGGCCCATAAACTCCAACTAGGCCTCATCCAACCCCTTCGGGAACCATGAACCTCTTGTTGGGCCTCTTTCATCCCCCCCCCCCCCCCTCGTATGAATTTTTGAGAAACTTGCGTCGGAACCCCATGTAGCGCCAGAATCCATGGGCTAACACCCACATAAATGAGCCGAAATCGTCTGTTTCCACTTCTTTGGCCCATAAAATCCAAGTAGTCCTCACCCAACCCTGCAAGGCACCATAGACCTCTTGCCGGGCCTCTTGCGGACCCCCTCGTATGATTTTTTGAGAAACTTGCGCTGAAACCCCATGCAGTGCCAGAATCCGTGGGCTAACTAACACCCACAGAAATGAGCCGAATTCGCCTGTTTCCACTTCCTTGGCCAATAAAATCCAACCAGGCCTCATCCAACCCCGCCGGGCACCATGGACCTCTTGCTGGGCCTCTTGCGGACCCCCTCGTATGATTTTTCGAGAAACTTGCACCGGAACCCCATGCAGCGTCAGAATCCGTGGGCTTAACACCCACAGAAATGAGCTACCTGTTTCCACTTCCTTGGCCCATAAAATACAACAAGGCCTCATCCAACCCTGCCGAGCACCATGGACCTCTTGCCGGGCCTCTTGCAGACCCCCTCGTATGATTTTTGGAGAAACTTGCATAGGAACCCCATGCAGCGCCAGAATCCGTGGGCTAACACCCACAGAAATGAGCCAAAATCGCCTGTTTCCACTTCCTTGGCCCATAAAATCCAACCAAGCCTCATCCAACCCCGCCGGGCACCATGAACCTCTTGTCGGGCCTCTTGTGGACCCCCTCGTATGATTTTTTGAGAAACCTGCGCCAGAACCCCATGCAGCGACAGAATACTTGGGCTAACACCCACAGAAATGAGCCGAAATCGCCTGTTTCCAATTCCTTGGCCCATAAAATCCAAGCAGGCCTCATCCAACCCCGCTGGGCACCATGGACCTCTTTCCGGGGCTCTTGCGGACCCCCTCATATGATTGTTTGAGGAACTTGCGCCGGAACCCCATGCTGCGCCAGAATCCGTGGGCTAACACTCACAGAAATGAGCCAAAATCTCTTGTTTCCACTTCCTTGGCCCATAAAATCCAACCAAGCCTCATTCAACCCCTCCGGGCACCATGGCCTCTTGCTGGGCCTCTTGTGGACCCCCTCGTATGATATTTCGAGAAATTTGCGCTGAAACCCCATGCAGCGCCAGAATCCGTGGGCTAACACCCACAGAAATGAGCCGAATTCGCCTGTTTCCACTCCCTTGGCCAATAAAATCCAACCAGGCCTCATCCAACCCCGCCGGGCACCATGGACCTCTTGTCGGGCCTCTTTCGGACCCTCTCGTATGATTTTTCGAGAAACTTGCACCGGAACCCCATGCAGCGCCAAAATTCGTGGGCTAACACCCACAGAAATGAGCCGAAATCGCCTGTTTCCACTCCCTTGGGCATAAAATCCAACCAGGCCTCATCCAACCCCACCAGGCACTATGGAACTCTTGCTAGGCCTCTTGCGGACCCCCTCGTCTGATTTTTTAAGAAACTTGCGCCGAAACCCCATGCAGCGCCAGAATCCGTGGGCTAACACCCACAGAAATGAGCCGAATTCGCCTGTTTCCACTTCCTTGGCCAATAAAATCTAACCAGGCCTCATCCAACCCCGTCGGGCACCATGGACCTCTTGTCGGGCGTCTTATGGACCCCGTCGTATGATTTTTCGAGAAACTTGCGCCGGAACCCCATGCAGCGTCAGAATCCGTGGGCTAACACCCACAGAAATGTGTTGAAATCGTCGGTTTCCACTTCCTTGGCCAATAAAATCCAACCAGGCCTCATCCAACCCCGCCGGGCACCATGGACCTCTTGTCGGGCCTCTTGCGGACCCCCTCGTATGATTTCTCGAGAAACTTGCGCTGGAACCCCATGCAGCGCCAGAATCTGTGGGCTAACACCCACAAAAATGAGCGAAAATCGCCTGTTTCCACTTCCTTGGCCCATAAATTCCAACCAGGCCTCATCCAACCCCGCCGGGATACTATGAACCTCTTGCCAGGCCTCTTGCGGACTCCCTCGTATGAAGTTTTGAGAAACTTGCGCTGGAACCCCATCCAGCGCCAGAATCCGTGGGCCAACACTCACATAAATGAGCCGAAATCGTCTAATTCCACTTCCTTGGCCCATAAAATCCAACCAGGCCTCATCCAACCCGGCCAGGCACCATGGACCACTTTTCGGGCCTCTTGCAGACTCCCTCGTATTTTTTTTTTGAGAAACTTGCGCCGGAACCCCATGCAGCGTCAGAATCCGTGGGCTTAACACCCACAAAAATGAGCTGAAATCACCTGTTTCCACTTCCTTGGCCCATAAAATACAACAAGGCCTCATCCAACCCTGCCGGGCACCATGGACCTCTTGTCGGGCCTCTTGCGGACCCCCTCGTATGATTTTTTGAGAAACTTGCATCGGAACCCCATGCAGCGCCAGAATCCGTGGGCTAACACCCACAGAAATGAGCCAAAATCGCCTGTTTCCATTTCCTTGGCCCATAAAATCCAACCAGGCCTCATCCAACCCCGCCGGGCACCATGAACCTCTTGTCGGGCCTCTTGTGGACCCCCTCGTATGATTTTTTGAGAAACCTGCGCCAGAACCCCATGCAGGGCCAGAATACTTGGGCTAACACCCACAAAAATGAGCCGAAATCGCCTGTTTCACATAAAATCCAACCAGGCCTCATCCAACCCCGCTGGGCACCATGGACCTCTTTCCGGGGCTCTTGCGGACCCCCTCATATGATTGTTTGAGGAACTTACGCCGGAACCCCATGCAGCGCCAGAATCCGTGGGCTAACACTCACAGAAATGAGCCAAAATCTCCTGTTTCCACTTCCTTGGCCCATAAAATCCAACCAAGCCTCATCCAACCCCTCCGGGCACCATGGACCTCTTGCTGGGCCTCTTGTGGACCCCCTCGTATGATATTTCGAGAAACCTGCGCCGAAACCCCATGCAGCGCCAGAATCCGTGGGCTAACACCCACAGATATGAGCCGAATTCGCCTGTTTCCACTCCCTTGGCCAATAAAATCCACCTCATCCAACCCCGCCGGGCACCATGGACCTCTTGCCGGGCCTCTTGCGGACCCCCTCGTATGATTTTTCGAGAAACTTGCACCGGAACCCCATGCAGCGCCAGAATCCGTGGGCTAACACCCACAGAAATGAGCCGAAATCGCCTGTTTCCACTCCCTTGGCCATAAAATCCAACCAGGCCTCATCCAACCCCACCAGGCACCATGGACCTCTTGCTGGGCCTCTTGCGGACCCCCTCGTATGATTTTTTGAGAAACTTGCACTGGAACCCCATGCAGCGCTAGAATTCGTGGGCTAACACCCATAGAAATGAGCCGAAATCGCTTGTTTCCACTTCCTTGGCCCATAAAATCCAACCAGGCCTCATCCAACCCCGCCGGCCACCATGGACCTCTTGCCGGGCCTCTTGCGGACCCCCTCGTATGACTTTTCGAGAAACGTGCGCCGGAACCCCATGCAGCGCCAGAATCTGTGGGCTAACACCCACAGAAATGAGCCGAAATCGCCTGTTTCCACTCCCTTGGCCCATAAAATTCAACCAGGCCTCATCCAACCCCGCCGGGCACCATGGACCTCTTGCTGGGCCTCTTGCGGACCACCTCGTATAATTTTTTGAGAAACTTGCGCCGAAACCCCATGCAGCTCTAGAATCTGTGGGATAACATCCACAGAAATGAGCCGAAATCGCCTGTTTCCACTTCCTTGGCCCATAAAATCCAACCAGGCCTCATCCAACCCTGTCGGGCATCATGGACCTCTTGGCGGACCTCTTGTGGACCCCCTCGTATGATTTTTTGAGAAACTTGCGCCGGAACCCCATGCAGCGCCAGAATCCGTGGGCTAACACCCATAGAAATGAGCCGAAATCGCCTGTTTCCACTTCCTTTGCCGATAAAATTCAACCAGGCCTCATCAAACATTGTCGGGCACCATGGACCTCTTGCCGGGCCTCTTGCGGACTCCTTCGTATGATTTTTCGAGAAACTTGCGCCGGAACCCCATGCAGTGCCAGAATCCGTGGGCTAACACCCACAGAAATGAGCCAAAATCGCCTGTTTCCACTTCCTTGGCCCATAAAATTCAATCAGGCCTCATCCAACTCCGCCGGGCACCATGGACCTCTTACCGGGCCTCTTGCAGACCCCTTCGTATGATTTTTCGAGAAACTTGCGCTGGGACCCCATGCAGCGCCAGAATCCCTGGGCTAACACCCATTGTAATGAGCCGAAATCGCCTTTTTCCACTTCCTTGGCCCATAAAATCCAACTAGGCCTCATCCAACCCCGCCGGGTACCATGGACCTCTTGTCGGGCCTCTTGCGACGGACTAACAAAGAAGAATAAGACAAACAAATCAAAACGAAGTAGACATAACATGAAAATAATGAAGTAGTTAAGATTCATTGATGAAATCCACGAGGTTTCATGTTTAAATCTCGACGAAAGTAAAATATGATGTGTTCTTTTCTTATCTATTCAAGCTCTCGTAAAATTAATTGACGCGTGCACAAGTTTACACTAAATAAAGGGAAAAAGTACTATTGAAATTAGAAATAAAAACAAAATTTGCCGTTAATTTTGAAAATTTTTGGAGGCCAGAAAATTTATAATTGAATCCAGCATATAAAGGACACATAAAAAGCCCCAATTTTCCAATTATATTTGAACTGGTCTATTTCCCAATGATTGGAGAGATACAAGGCTAGAAATTTTGCATTTTATATGTGTAACTTCGATTTTCACTTTCATCTTTCGTTTGTTCGTTAAATTCACATATACGTGAGCAATAACATAATTCAATGTAGTTTCATAAGTTAGGTTTGGAGAGGATAAGTGTGACACATATGTCCTTATCTCTATCTCGAGAGCTGGAGATGTTATTTTTTGATAGACCCTATGTTCAAGAAACTAACAGAAGTGAAGAAATCAAGTAAAAGACATAAAAAGTATAATGAATAATAAATAGTAACAAAAATCGAAGAAACAAAAATTATAAAATTAATACTACGATTGCTAGTATGAAAGGATAAGAGAGACATTGCTCAACTACCTATCAACCTACCATCCTAAAGTCCTAATCGTTGTTCTTCATATATAGTAATTTCTTATCGAATGTCATGTCTTCGGTAAGTTAAAGCTGCGTAATGTCTAATTTAATCACCTTACTCAATGCTTTTACGATCTGTCTCTACTTCTCAATCTCGTACACATCATATGTAAGCGCATATATATATATGGTGGGTGGGTGGGGTGGGGTGGGGGGACCAAAATTTGGTGAAAATAATAGAGTCAAAAGTCTTGGTCTTCTGTTCATATATAGCACTTAGCAGACCAAACAATTTTGTCTTGTTGCTGTATTTTGCTCATATATTCTTCCCTTTCTTTAAAAGATTAAGATTCTCCAAGGGTGCGTATATATAGTATTCAAAAATTATTATGATCCGATTAATTCGGATTCACATTATTAATATGATATATCAAAAAGAAAACGCTTCTTCCCAAAGTTCTTTTCCTCTTAACTTAGCTTGAACTCAAATTTTCTAGGTAAAGGTGGAGCGACCCCTTCTAGGAGGAGAGTTAGGGGCGCTAAGGCGTCGATTCATCAAAAGATCGAGAAAATTATATTTATTACATAAGGTTCGAAATTATATTTATATAATAAGTGTCAAATTTTTTTAATTTATTATTTAAATTTCGTTAGTAAAAATTTTAACTCCACCGCTAATCGATATCCCATTAATATCCCTATAGGTGGTCCACACTCTAAACCATGAACTTCTCGAGGAGCACACAAAAGCCAACTTTGAATTAATTCCTTTTAGATTTATAAAAAGAGTAATTAGTTTCATTTTAATTATATTTTTTATTTCATTTCTTTTTTTTTAATCTCCTTATATTTTACATTTAATTAGTTGGATTATTGGTAAATGGTAAGCATTTATCCTTTATGTTTGGCACCTAGCTAATGTCTTGCTCTTCCTTATTAATTAATAATTATTAATTCTTGTGATGCTTCTTTTTTTTCAACAATTACATAATTTATATGTTATTATCATTAAGAACAACCAATAAAGAATTTTACGATAATAATATAATTGTCATTATATTATATTTAGCATTAATAATAAATATAAGTATATATAACCAACAATTTATATAAATGCCACTAAAAATTTTAGCAACTTCAAATACAATGATATTAACTCAATTGCCATTTAATATTTTTACGCGGATAAATATTGTTACTAAAGAAAAATCTATCGTCACCAGATGCCTCTTTTGTTATAATGTTAAATTACAATCAACAAGACATCTTGAAGACGATTAAATTATTTTCAAGAGTAAGAAGCTAATTATTTTATGGAGAAGATGCCTAAAGAAATTTGTTATTCGTAAAAAAATGAGAAAAATGACTTTAATTAACCATTTTTTTTATATTTATAATAATGTTTAATTTTTTTTATAAATTTAATTTTAAATAATATTTTTTGTTATAATCTAAATTCGAAGCAGATATCGAATATTAATGATCAATAGATAATAGTAAAAGATATAATTTCAACCTCAAAGAAGGAAAGAATTTCTTCTCTAAATGTTTGGTCAATTATAACAAGAAGAAAAGAAAGAATAGGTCCTCTTTTAGCTGTCTTAAATTTAATTTAGTGAAAAAAATAAGAGATATAGAGTATGGTTGATAAGTCTTGTTAGGTAAAGAATCAAGAACAAAGATATTTAATGATTGTGACAAGTCATATCTTTAATATATATTTTTTTTTTCATCCGGTGTCTTTCGTCCACATTGGAGCAGTGCTCAAATTCGAAACTTCTGATTAAAGAAAGAGCAGTCTTATCTGCTATATTATATTCTTTGTGATATCTTTAATACATCTTAATTATTATTTTTTAGCAAGTTTTATATTTTAGTTATCAGTTTTTTTTTTCTACCTAAATTATCATTATTTATGTATAAAAACACACCTCTAAATTAGACTAAATTAACTATTAGTTATTTTTTTCTCTTTTTTTATTATCATCATCGATCTATTCGACTAGGTTTATTTTAATATGTGGTGGTTCAAATAGGAAAAGAGAACAATTAATAATTAAGATGTGAAACACGTAAAAAAGTGATCATTTTGACGTGTTTTTTTTATCATTATTTCAATTTTTTTCACCACAAAAAATTGTGATGGAACAAATTGAATTTTAAATTTCTCCATCCTTAATTACAGATTTAAGATTAATGTCTTGAATACAGATGAAATAAATTTTCATAATGAACGAGTGTTTCCTAATATATACATCTTAAGCAATACGAATTTGAATTGATTTGATCCTAATATAAATATCGAACATCATGTATATTATTTACTAAGGAGCTTTTTGCAAGTTATATTTTAGAGTGATATATTTTTGTTGTTGCTTAGAAGCATATGGTTTTACAGCTAAAAAGTTTCTTCTTAAGTATACAACTTACTGATTGCCTTCAACAACTTTCTAGGTTGGCATATATAAAGTATTTGATAAAAGACACAAAGTTATTTAAGATAAAAGAAAATATTTTAAAATTTGTTATTTTAATTATATTATAAATTTATATCGATATACTTTAAAATTACTAGTTAAATTTTTTAATTCTATTATCTTAAAAGTTATGGTATTCTAAATTAACATAAATTAAAGATTAAAGTCATGATTGAGTTCGATGTTAGCTCAATTTCTATGTGTGGTGATAAAATCTTATCTCATGAGTAAAATACGAAAATTCGAGTAAAATTATTTTTAAGATTGTCATGTTGAAAGGTATTATTATGTTTTTAAATTAGAAATTTACGCTAAAATATATCAATTTACAATGTTTACGTATTAATATTAATTATCTATTGTCTAGTAATAAAACTATAAAAGTGTATAAAATGATTTGTGTCATTATTCATTAAATTGTATAATTTTTACCTTTTAAAACTCAAAAAGGAAGAACATTCTCTAAACGTGTTTAAAATGCAATTAGACATAAAGTATTAGAGACATAATGACTCAAGTATAATTAGACTTGTGTAAATGTTTGTTTATACAAAAAAAGGAAAGTTAGATTAATTTAAATCTCTAATTAACATCTAATTCTTTCTTTAATCATGAAAATGTGGGGATTAATTGGAACCACTTTAAACAAAGGCCGGTAGAAGACTCCAAAATGCTTGTCTTGCATGCAAATTGACCAAATATGGTAGACCCCACGATGCTGAAATCAAGCTAAATTTTGATTAACCTAATTATTCGATATTCGGTATATGTATTGATCGAAAGAGTAAAGTTAGGAATAGAATAGGTTTGTCGAAACTCTAAAATTCTACTATATATATAATGTCAAAACTAATTTTATGAGGTGAATATAACAGAAGTTGAATCCTCATTATTTTATTTCGGATCTCGTTAGTGAGAATTTGGGCTCCATTTTACCAATTAGCAGGAGATAAAAGATAACAGATATCGTATAAAATAGTTCTAGTGTATGTAAACTGATTCGAATATCATAATTGACACTTTGTTTGGATGATTGTTATGTATTGTTTCATAATGTATTGTATTATGTCGTAATGTATTGTATTGTATTGTATTGAACTGTATTATATTGTTTCAATGAATACAAGTTTGGATATATTGTATTATTCTCCGTTGTTACAATGTCATACATCCATAATTTGGGTGATAAACCTACAAGAAATTATAGAGTACGTGGTAGATACCATGAAAAGATGGGATAAGTGATAAATTAGAATTATTAAGTAATAAATAAAGTAAAAAATGAGAAGATATAATTAAAGTAACAACGCAACCACACCAAATCGGTTATTACATAAAATGGGTATTTTCATCGTTACCTAACAATGAATTTAAACGATACAATACAATGAAATATAAATAACAATCAAAAAACAAACATTGTATTTAAACTAATAATACATTACAATACTATGGGTGATATAAAAGAATTAAACTTGGCTCTATACCTTAAGGAAATTATCATATTAATACCCATATCATCCCACGACAAGAAAACAAGGAATTAGTGACAAATAAAATTTCGTAGCTAATCAATAAAAATTTCATACTAATTTCACTTAGCGATGAATTAGCTACAACCAAGAGCTATTTAATAATAGATTAATTAAATTTTGTAGTTAATTCTATATTTTTTAATATTATATTTTGTAACTTTGACTTTTTTTTTTTTTTTTTTGGCTAGTCACAAACTATATTGTAAAATTTTTGGAGTCCGTGGTTAGTACGAATATCCACTAAAGTCTTGTTCAAGAATTAAATCTTTACGTGACCGACCACGCCAAAATTAATTAATGGACCAGGACACATGTACAATTTTTTCCTCAATGTGTAATTATATTTTCTTGTCCTTTTAGATATATTTCATACAAGTTTATTACAGAGTCGTCTTTGTCATGGAACGTATGATGTACTTTCAATCTGAGACTTTTCGATATAAATTTAAATCTAGTCGAATTATAACAAAATATCGAGGACAGAATAAAAGTTGAAAAACGTCGAGCGGGAAGAGCATAGACTATTTCAAATATTTTAAGTAATGAATTTTAATGTTCTTGTCTTGTCACAATCACAAAAGATGACTAGCATTGTTTGGACCACAGCTCCATAGTTTAATTGTTTTATTTGTATCATATTGTTGATTAAAACATCTTTTTGAATTGCAATTTCATAGAAAACACTTATCTTGATGGATAGAAATATTATGAAACCTATGTTAGTGAAAGACAATAATAATTTTTTGATAAATGAATCAAATATTCAAATTCTAACGCAAACTAATCTGAACGTCATCACAAAAGCAGAATAAAAAAAATAATATCTATTACAAAAAAGGAATGACAAAATATGATGACACTAACTAAAACCAACTCATTACCATATACATAGTGTACACTATACATCCATATTTTATGTAATAATTGTATATTAGATGAAAGAAAATATTTTATTTACACAAAATACAAACCCCCAACAACCCCTCTAGATTACCATATACAATTTTTTATTTCAAAAAGTCTCAATTAAAATATGTGACAATAACTACTCACTAACACTAGTCTAGTACCCTACTTACACTCTACTTTTCCAAAACCAACTCTTCTATTACTCAAATCAAATTCAACCCACAAATTTTGTTGATGAAAATTACCAATAATATTACTTGCAATTCCAAGTGATTGTGATCTTCCAATCCCCACACAATGAACTCCTCCACCTACATCATCCAACATATTCTCTTTATTGATCAAGATTTCAACTCCATTTTCGAATTCCAAAGTCATATCGCCTATTGATCGACCTGCTTGTGCGGAATTTATAGCATCAAAGCACATATCAAGCGATTCACCATAAACATACCCCTTCTTCAATTTCGAACCTGCTAATCTCACAATTTCGTCCCGGACTTTATTGTACGCCTCCTCAACCAAGAAAGTGTATTGCGTGCCCGAATCAATCATCGTCTGACCAGAACCACCAGCGTCTGGCCGAAAAACTCTTTCGGAGATGTTCAATCTTTTCCCTCCAATTTTTATCCCCACCATGCCAATAGTGTAAGCTAGGGGGTCCATATTAGGCATGCGTTGACTTTGAGGAAAAGTCAAAAGATTTATATATTGGAACATATGTGAATTGGGATTTTGACCTAGGTAAAATGTTCCACTTGGCATTATTTTACCTTGCTTACGTGGCACACAATAAGAGAATTTTTGCACCTTAGCTTGTGAAGCAAATGAGAACCTCCCAAGATTCATTCCCAAAATACCCTCGGCGTCGCGCGACTCTGTCGCGCAACCTAGGATCAAAGGAGGGGTAGTTTGGGAATTCGAGAACGTAATTTTTTCTCGGACAAGGTTACCCTCAGCCAAAGTACCATCAGCATAGAAGTAAGAGTAGTGACAAAGACGATTTTGGTCACACGATGTTGGGAGGGTAAAATCGGGAATTCGTGGTTTACATAGAGGGTGGTTACAAGGTAGAACGGAGAAAGAAGAGGATAAAGAAGGATCAAACGACGTCGTTGGAGGTGTTTTTTTAGGTAATTTTTTGTTACATTGAATCCAAGAAAGTTGACTACCAGTATCTAAAACCATTTGTTGATCCTGTGGGGGTGTCCCTATGGGAAGAGTAACAATAAGAGCCATTGAATATTTTAAATTTGATTTGTAGTTCAAAGATGGAAATTTTGTCATGGCTTTAGATGAAAATAAGATATTTGATTTCAAGAAAGGATTTTGAGATAAAGGGGTTGGTGTAATAGGGAAAGAAAGTGAAATTGTTTTGTTTTCTTGGATTTTTTTGGCTATTGATAGATGAAGAAAATTTAGGAAGAAAATTAAGAAAGCTTTGTAAGTTCCCATGGTGAAGAGAAAATTCAAGATTTTTGGAGTGGAGGTAGGGGGTGGGGGGTGTTTGTGATTTTGGAGTTGAGAGTGGAACGGGTGTTTGGCTATTTATATGGTTTTTTTTTTGGTAGGGAGGAAAAGAAGGGAAAAAAAAGGAAAGAAAAGGGAAAAGGATAATAATATTTGAGTTAATTAAAATTAAAAAAAAAAAAGTTGTTTGTAATGATCACATTACCTACTTGTGGATATACAAAATTGTAGTTGAGCCACTACTAGTTTTTTCCTTTTCTTTTTTCTCCTTGTACACAATAGTTTTAGAAGGTGCCATGAGATTGGTTTTGGGAGTTACATAGAGAGGTAGAGGTAGATCGAAAAAGTATTGGAGGGAGGTGATCAGACAAGAAATGACGAATCTGGATCTCACCGAGGACATGACCTTAGATAGAAAGGAGTGGAGGTCGCGAATTAGAGTAGCGGACTGATTGGTTGGTAGGGTTAGGTGGGTGGGTGACCTCAAGGTTTAGTGAGGTAGCAGGGTAGAAGTGATTGATGTCACTATCTGTCATATGTGTGTTGAAGTTATCGTATTTACATATTGACATGTGTTTTTCGTAATAAGTGGCTCTTTTTATTTCTATTTCTATTTCTATTTCTCCTTTTGTTCCCTTTCCTTCCCTTTGCCATATCTAATTTATTTTGCTTATGGGTTGTTGAGTCGAGGGTTCCCAGGAAACAACCTCTCTACTTCTATGTAACTACGAGGTAGTGGGAAGATATTACCATAAAAGTAGAGAGATATTTGAAACTCATTTACATAATTCATTTAAATATACGTCAAATAAGCCTCTCTAAATTAAAAGAGCAAACACTTCAAAGCTTCTCCATTACTAAAATTCAAATTTTTTAAATTAGGAACAGAGTCAGAAATTTTAGTTTATGATTATTCCTAGTTTCTTTTTCCTTATTTCTATTAAAAAAAAAATATGAGTTAATTATTAACATCCATAACAAGTACAAGTGGATGAATTTGAACTATATAAAAATAAGAAAATAGACAAAATTATTTTATGTGATTATCAATTAAGGAGACAAAATTGGAAATTTGAGTAATTAGCTTTATGGAATAATGTCATTTTCTAAACACAAGAACCATGTTTTTATTTAATTGGTTGCTGTTTGGCAAGCAACTTGTCATCTAGCTATTGTTTTCTTTCCTTTCATTATCTTCTTTAATTATTATTTATTTTCTCCAATATATTTTCCCTATTATTGAGGGAAAACATTTATTCTCCACAATTTCTTATTAATTATATATATGGAGTAAGTAACAATTTTTGGTACCTTAACTATTTGTGGATTTAAATTTTTACCCTTTTGTGATATCTGTTTAAGCGTATTTAACTGTCAATTATTTAAATATTTATTACAATCAAGAAATGAATTAGCGATAGACAAACTGTGTATCTGAATAATACATTTTGTCACTAATTCTATCTAGCAACATATTTCTATTAGCTTTGAGCAAATAAACGATGAAATTCATAGCTAGAGTTAGCAAAAGTGGAACATTCACAACATTTTAGGATTAATAAAACATTTTTAGCATTTAAGTACCTATGTGATATCTAAATTTGCATTGTTGTTTTATATTTGAGGGTAACGTACTGTTAAAAATAGTTCAAATTTAAAATATTTGCTACGAAAAAGATCAAACGTACGTAATTAAATTGATTAAAGACTAAATATATTGAGTCAGATATCAAAAGGATCAAAATTAAAATTTATAATTAATTAATTTTTTTTAAATTTTTTTTTTTGGGGGGGGGGGGGGGGATTATAATATTGGCCACAAGAGTTTTCTTTTTCCTCTTTTCTTTGTTCTTCTTTCTTTTCAAATTTTTTTGTGATTGTTTTATCTCCACCTTTTTCTTTTTGTTTTCTTTTTTCCTCCACTAATAACTTTTAAAAGTTATTTAATTTCTTATAAATATTATCAGGCTATATATTATTAACTAAAGGAACAGTCTATGGTCTAGCTTATGTATATTTCCCTTTTTATTTAATTCACCTAATTAATTAAGAATTGTCATCTCTAATTTCCAACCACAAATATTAATAAAATTCCATTGATTAATTCAAGAAAAAAATTAGGCAATTGTTTCTTTCAAACATTGGTCTTTTGACCATCTTTTATTTTTTTAAAAAGATTCCTTTTGTATTAAGAAAATTAAAAGTAAGTTATAGTGGAAATTAATTTTTCATAAAATTATTAGGTGGTCTAGAATATATATATATATATAAAGGCTCTTCTTCTATTACCATTCATTTTCTGTTCACATTTCCTTTTCTTGACTAATGATATACTATTTATGGGACCCAATTATGGCTAATCATATAGTTTAAAATTAATATATTCATGCACATAATTTGACACTAAATTTCATAGTCATGTATAATTATGTATGTAAATATATATATATATATAAATATTAATTATAATTATTTTTCATTTCTCGCTTGATGTGTGATATCTGTATTGAATCTAACTATATAAGAACTCGCTTTTTTCAATTAAAAGAAATAAACTTCATTTCTAATTATTCAAATCCGTAACTTCTTGTTAAGGGATGCCATTCATGATTTGTCGTCCCTTGTTTGAGACTATATTGAGCAGAATATATACTCTTTGAAAATTCAATAAAGAATTTATTTGCTTTTTGAAAATGATAAACAAAGAATATTAATTTTTGATAAATATCTTTAATCAACTCAATTCACCTCCATCAAGGCAAAAAAAAAAAACTTTAAATAAATTTATATAATTAATCAACTCTTAATATTGAAAAAAAAAAGAAGGAAAAAGATGTATGAGGACTCAAAAGTCTAGAAAGATAACCTAAGACCTAGGTAAGATATATAAATAATTGAAATATATTATAAATAGTCTTTTTCTTTTTTAAATAAATTAGTTTGTTGCATGAGAAAACGTAAACTATAAGTTATTGAATATTAAATTGTGCTAGCTAATAATAACACAAAATTAAACTTGTAGGTGAATCTTATACTATATGGAATTGAAAATGATAACTAGCAATAATTTCACTTCATTGAATTATGTACCTATTTTTAACAAAGTACAATGGATATATTAGACATCAAATCAATGAAAAACAAAGCACTCTAGGTAAAATTATAGTTATATTTGGGTTGATCTGTCAGCGTAAAATTTTTATCATCACGAATAATGTATATATAGAGAGAGACTAGACTTGTGTGATTATTCTGTGAAATATATTTTTATGATATGTTTCAGTATTTAAAATTGACTGACTGAATTAATCTAAGTCATGTTGTATAGTATTTGATAGATAGTAACAATGATAATTGGTAACACTTCCTATGATGTGGTTTATTATATTCAAACTTCGAATTCGAAATCTCAATGCAATAACTTTTACAATATGTGTTTGTTTGTTTTATACAAAAATACCTTTATTGTTAGTTAGTTAAGATAAATATGGCCCTAAATTATTAAAACGCACATTAATTATGTGGCTTGTTTTCTTTTTTCATAGTATTTTTTTTTTATCGTTAGGTAAGGGAAATAGATATTTTTGAACCATGTGATGGCTACAAACCTGATTTAATTTGATGTTTGAAAAATTCGAACCAATTCGATGTATGTAAATTCTTAGGTATTTATATAAGTCACAAATTTAAATTATAAAAATAATGATTGATATTTATACTACAATAACAACGACATATTCAGTGGAATTCCACAAGTGGAGTCTGAGGAAGGTAGAATGTACGCAGACGTTATCACTTATCTCATAGAAGTAGAGAGACTGTTTCCTGGGAGAGGCTATTTCTTAGATTTTTCTAATACGAGATATTTTATATATCGAACTATTTTTTTATTTTTTTTATTTTATTATATTAATTAATGATGAAAGGTAGAAAAAGTATTGGTACAAATTCAACTCACTATCAAAATCACATGTTTTTTTATTTTATTTTTTTTAAAATAAAGTCACTTTCATTCGATTTATGTGAAAAGGTTTAGTGAATCGTTCAATTTGTCACACGTAGCATATAATAGCCATAAATTGAAGTAACTATCAAGCTTTTTAATTATGGGCAATTTTTAGCCATATGGCTCAATTAACTTCATCCACATTTGCCCCAAAAATTAATTATTCTTTGAGTGTTTTCGTGTAGAATATTGTTCAAAAAGCTAGATATCTGTATGTTCGATTCTTATTTTCGAAAAAATAAATAAATATTAGTAACTACACCTTCATCCTTAATATTTTCAGAATTAAAATAATTTTATAGAGAACACTTTATTTTGTAAGCGTGACTTCTCAAATTGAAGATAAATTAGTCGTTTTTAAAATGAGTAACGGACTCAACAAAAATAAAATAAAATTAGCTATAAATTTGATTTTAGTTTACACGTTAAATAATTCGTAGCTCATAGAATACAAAATTTATCTATGGTTAATTTATTATTTTATTAAAAAAAATAATGATTGGATGAAAACTAAAGAAATATGAATTTGTTGTCTATTTAGAGAAACCCTTATGAAACAAAACAAAACAATAATAATAATTATTTCATTTTATTTTATATTTTTCTCCAAATCCTTGCAATTAAATTTATCCACATATCATCCCTATATATAGGCCTACATGTGGGAAAATCTAGTATGCTAGATTCTTATCCTTTGTAAAATCCTATTGTAGATATCCATGCATGTTTTACTATTAAATTATCACGTTTAATTGAAATTTTTAATTCAAATTTCAAAAATAAAAAAATATGATAAAAATATTTTATTCATAAATTAGGAGTTTTGTTCAAAAAATATATCAAGTCAGTCAATTTCAAATATCAGATAATTTATCAAAATAATTAGGAATACCTTCTTTTTCCAGAATAAGAAAAAGATCTTCAAGAAATTTCACTCTTGCTCGATTTCTATTAGGTAAATGTTATTACTATATTTAAGTTGATTTAGATAGGTACTTAATTGATATGATTAACATACATCTCTAAAAATAATTATGGCCAAGTTTCTTGCTTAATTAATCATGACCTAAGGTGGAAAATGATTTTATTATATCATTTAGAACAATGTAGATTTGATATTTTTTTATATATTATTTTACCTTATAGATAAAATATTAATTTTTATTTAATATTTTATAATAACATACAATTTTTTAAGAACCATATGAGAGAGCGATTTTTTCTTTAATCGGCTATATATAATGCAATTTTCCATCATTTCGATCAATGAATATTGAATATCAGGTGAATATTATTAAAAAAAAAAAGAAAAAAATTGAGTCACGAGCTTTTAATTAATGAATAATCAATTTAATAAAAAAGTTTGTTATTTCACAATCCTCCTGTGATATTAAAAAAGATGAGATGTCACATTAATCATTAATTTAGAGGTTATAAGTAATAAAAACCTTTGAACTTTTACTTGTTAATTTCAACTTTTTTATTAATTGTCTTTGGACAGATGTTGAGAAATTTGTGGAAAATTTTCCCAAGACAGATAGTGACATTAACAAAAAATAATTATTTCATTTCATATAATTTAAAAATAAATTTAACCCTTTATTCAAACTAAAACGAGTATAAGTCGAAATGCATAAGAAGAACAAGTAAAACAACTTTGTCGTCACGAACATATATGATCGCCTCACCTCAATCGACTTAGAGTAATCGTTGAACAAGATCCAACAGATTCAACAAATATATTTGCAGAATGATTGATCTCTACGTAATAATTAATGATAATCTAAAAATTTATAATATAATCATCAATTTTTTCTAATAATTTTTCCAAATCTCAAAACTTCTAATTAAAATGAGAGGGATCTCCAAATCTATATACTATAGCAAGTCAAATTTTATCCAATTCAAAGTTGCCTCCCTCAAAGGAGACATGATGATTTAATTAGTGATGTTATATGACTAATGTTGAATTATTATTTTTAAATTCCATTCTTTAACTTAATTGCAATTAGAGGTATTAAATGAATGGATTAAAATAAACCGAGTTAGTAATAAATCAATTATTGGTCCATTTAAAATTACTTGAATTGAAATGGATTTAATAACATACAAATTATCATACAATTTAATTAGTTTCAATTCTTATAAAGAAATGAAAAGAATAATTCAACCAAACACTCCTTATGATTAAGTATTGCATACTATATGATTTTCATATTATTTATGTCAAAAATCTTAAACATCAGATTAAAAATAAATAAATTAAGGGATTATTAAAATCCTATAGTTCCAATGACGATAAATTTCAATTTTTTTTCATTTTTTTTTTTGAGTTGTCTATTGTCCAGTTCTGTATTGATTTTCACTGTGATGATAAAACACTCGCTATCTAAAAAGTTATATTCACACATCCTAATCCCAATTCATCAGCTCTATAACAACTATCCTCTATAATAACACTTTATTGCAATAATTAATTTAAAAACAATTTTGCACGTTTTATAGAAATTAAAAAAAATATTTAAATAAATGATATTATTACAGAGAGATTTCAACTTAACAAAATAAATGATTTTTCTCGAACAACTATTTGTAGAATGTTTGTGGTGTTGTCTTAACTTTCTCACTAAAATACAAATGAAAAAATAATTTAAATTTAGATAAATAAAATGTTTTATTATAATTCTTTTTGTCAATATTTGGTAGGGACCTATATGGTCTAAGGGAACCTAAAATTATGCTAACCTATAGTGACCAAAAAATAGTATTATTGTCTTGGATTGTAATATAGTACTTATATATTATCCACATTTAAAATATTTTATATCAATTTATGTAAATATTTTGTTTTTATTGCATACCAACAGGATTTAAAAAACAAAAAGATATCTCCATTATTTTGCATATGAAGAGTATTAAATGAGCCAAAACTAAAGCTCTTAATTACTTCAACGTTGTATCAACTGATATTTGAAGATGAACTCTAAATATTTTTACTACCCCTTCTAACCTTATAAATATAGGAATTATTAAACATTTTTCGATCAACCTAACCTTCTCCAATTCCTTGAGAAGAGGCAAACAATATAAATAAACTAGCACTACAAACAAAAAATGAAATTAGCTATGAACTTTATCGTTAATCCATTACTAATTAATATTCGTAGTTTAAAGCTATGTGATGATCCGTTGTTAAATTGAATTAGCAATAAATTTTTGTTATTTAATTATAAAATTTATTTGTCGCTAATTTCTAGTTGTACATATACACATTTTTTAATATTGAAACTGTACATATATATATATGTATATCAGACATCAATTCTACTACTATCCTTTTTCCTAATTTTAAATTTTGTAGAAACAAAGCATGTAACTATTTTCCATCAACATCAATCATTATAGTCCACATACAACATTAAATTAAACTAAATACATGCCCATACTACTATACTAATGTTTGCATTTTGGACCACATTATCACATTCAAATCTGTGATGGCGGAATCAGAATTTTCACCGACGAGTACAAAATCTAAAGAAGTAGACACATGAATCAGCCGAAGGGGGTTCGACATTTACTGTATATATATAAAAACAATTATTTTAACCATGTATAAATAATTCTCCGTCGAAGTGAGTTTGGATGAACTCCTAAACATAGTGTTGCTCCGCCTCATATTGTGACACCAGTAAGCCTCTAAAAAATGATTGCACATTACCATACACGTTGAATAAATTTCACATCGAAATAACAAAAAAAATTAGACATTTTATAAGATCTCAATAATAATTGAGGCACCGCGTTATTTTTTGGAATAAAACTAAATTACGAATTCCTATAAGCTTAGAGTCAAACCAGACAATACCTTAATAATTGAACCGGAACTGTTATACACGTATTTTGATAAATTATAATCAGTCAATTTTTCTGACATAATCCAACATCATCTTTTTCTTCAAAGCTTATCCTTTAATCATTATTAAGATAGAAAAAGAGGGGCCATAGGGAAGAAAGAAGTTGAAGATTTTGACTGATTTTTGAACAATTTAATATAATATTTTTATAAGTTGTATACATAGGGGTTATACACGTATATCAATTATTATGATTAAGACAACACAGAGGATGTCACTGAAAGCTACCTGCTTTGTCTCCAGAATTTAAAATATTAAACACAATATTATAAATACATAATAAAATTTGGTGACATGTTGATATACCCCTTTAGTTTTTCGATGATAGGAATGGAATTTTCGCATATAGTTACTTAAAAGTATTTTAATTATGCTTCATAATTATAGTTTGGATAATTACATTTTGTAACTATAGTTATAGCAGCGTTTGCATAATTCGCGCAACATTTATATACGTTTGTATAATTTACTATATAATTCGCAGTTTTTGTATAACATTTATATATTTTGTTATACAATTCGTGCATAGTGTTTGTATAATTCGTTATACAATTCATTCTGCTTGTATATTTCGCTATACAATTTGATTCGCGCACACAATTTTTGTGTAATCGCGCACAACTTTTGTATAAATCGCGCGAATTATACAAAAATCAAACTGTAGTTAGAGTCAGATATTTGCAGCGTGTCTATTTTCTGACTACTTCTCTTCTCCTTTTAACATTGTTGAACAACAAATTGGGCTTTTTACAAATAACTGTCAGAGTTAGGCAGGCCCATTGGATCAGTAAATTATATAGGCCCGGCCCAGATGATTATCTTCCTCAACAAAAAATTATAGTTTTTTTTTTTTGCAGACTTCAAAGATTTATAATTTTTTTTTTTTTTTGCAGAATTTGAAGATTGAATTTCACTGCAGTAGTTCCAATTTTGACTTAGCAGAAGGTAAAATCTAAATTAATTTGTCTTTATTATCACTTTTTGAAGTTATTATTTTTAGTTGATTATCAAGTTTCTATGAGTTCTTGATTCAACTGGTTTTGCTTTGTTTTGGGTTTAAATGTTTCCAAAAAAAAAAAAAAATCAAAAAAAATAATTTTTTCTTTTTTTTCAGATTTCTTGTTTGCTCTCACAGTTCCATGTTCGATGATTCAAACTAGTACTCGTTATATTCAATTTATGTGATATTATTTGACTTGGGACAAAGTTTAAAAAAGTAAAAACTTAGTATATTTGTATGACTATAAATTATTTTAAGTTATTTTTTTAAATTAAAATAAGGTAACATTCCTTTTTTTGAACAAAATTATAAAAAGAAAGGTTGTCGCATAAATTGGAACG
This sequence comes from Solanum rostratum, assembly GCA_029948455.1. NCBI lineage: Eukaryota > Viridiplantae > Streptophyta > Magnoliopsida > Solanales > Solanaceae > Solanum > Solanum rostratum. Next base: position 1,068,776 of record CM057053.1, on the reverse strand, counting down.
TATGGGCGTAATTTTGTCCAGTTAGAGTTGGACAGATAAAAAGAAATCACCTAGTTATTTTTTTCTCTATCGAGTTTTAAACCTAAGACCTTGTGATTCTTGATTGGTCTTATTGACCTAGTATTTCTTCTTTTGAAAATTTGTCTTGAATTCCCTAATGTTTAAATTGTTTTTTATTATATCATATCATTGTAATTGTGTTTTGTATCTCATTTAATGATGTGACTAAGCTCTCCAAGTTGAGGTTTTCTTTTTCCCTTAAACAAGTTGAAAAAGTTGTACCTTTGCTCTAAGTTTACAGGTAATTAAGCTAATCTGGCTTGGGAAGAAGTTTGTGTTACCAGTAGGATCAAGATTGAGCTGTAAAATGTTGGACTTTTTAGGTGTTTGGTCATGTTTGAGCTCAGAATATGTATACAAATATAATAACGAGTAATCCCACAAGTGGGGTCTTGAGGAGCGTAGGGTGTACGCATACCTTATCCTACCTCGTAGAGATTCAGAGAGGTTGTTTTTGATATACTAATGACCTGCTGAATTCTGTATTCTGCTAAAATGCATACAAAGAGTGTGACAGTAGAAGATTGTTATAAGATAGGGGCTTGGAAAAAAAACGAGGTGATTTCTTTCCACCTGCCTAGGAGTTATTTGGAATTTGTGTTGGTGGGAGGTAATAGATATCTAGTGGAATTAGTTGAGCTGTGCGCATCATAAATAAGAAGATATAGGCGAGATCCAGATTACAAGCCCCCCTGATGTGTGTTTAGCTGCCATGGCCTTAGTTTCGGAGCTGTTCATAGATCACTTGAATTTGGATAAACGAGATCCTACAGCACAAGTGTATTGGCTGTCAATGCTCTTGAAATGTCATTGCTTTTCTCTGATGTTGAAATACCCTCTGGATTTACTCTTTATTTCTGTTCATTTTGCCCATCTTTAGCAGAATACGCGAGTTCAACACCATCTGGGGTTGCACGAATCCCATTTTCACGAATATATCGATCCTACCTAGCCTAAGAAGGTAGGAATCTGATATGATTCACAGTAATAGACTTGCAAACGATTATATACTTGTCTATCCGATATCATTCTCTCCAACGTGTTAGAGGAAACTAGTTTCAGCAAACATCTGTACTGGAGTGAATGTCAAAAGCACATAATTCCATTCTTTCGGACGATGATTAGGAAAGTGTCTCAATGATTTCATTTTGATCATATAAAATGTGTTAACTCATATTTCGATTACACAATAGAATTATTTTACAATCTCTTCACGGAAAACAGAACGTGTTAAACGTTTGTTGATATGCAGATTTGTTGGTACAAACATTTTCTGCAACAATTTGTAAGTTGTACAATATCCGAGACAAGACATGCGAAGATCTTCATTTTTCCTTGCTAGTATGATGAATCCTCAGATTTATCGTTTGCAGAAGTATGAAATAACTACATTGTCGGGAACCTTCATTTCAAGACGAAATACTAATATATGTTTGTGTGATGCAGTATCACTGTAGAGATAGTCGATTCTGAAGAATGGATTCTGAGCTGGTACTACATACTGGTGGATGTCACTGTAAGAGAGTAAGATGGCGAGTCTATGCATCATCTAGCGTTATTGCGTGGGATTGTAACTGCTCTGACTGCTCCATGAGAGGAAACATACACTTCATAGTTCCCTCAGAGAGATTTGAACTTCTCGGAGACTCCAAGGAGTTCATTACAACCTATACATTCGGGACACACACAGCTAAACACACCTTCTGTAAAGTTTGTGGCATAACTTCTTTCTACATTCCACGATCGAATCCAGATGGAATAGCTCTTACATTGAGGTGCATTGATCCTGGTACGCTAACTCATGTTGAGATCAAATGTTTCAATGGACAAAATTGGGAAGGATCGTACGAGCAAACTGGCATTGCATCGTGCTCAAAGGCGACAGATGAAGATTCAAAATGATAAAGACTTTCTGGTTTGAAAGCCAGAAGCATAGTGTAATGCTTGATTAATTTCTCTATCTGTTTTCAACAAATTTGTATTGTTATAAGTTGAATTCATACTTGAAATGATGTCAAGGGACATGTAATTTTAATCAAATTTTGATACAGCAGAATGATTGATCACTTGTGTATGGTATGAGTTCTGTCCATTTTTATCTTACTTAGTTGATCGTCAAAAATACACTTAAACTAAAACTGAGTTTCACATCTCGATTATTATTCATCGTCCCATTTACCAACCTTAAGTTACTCTCTTTATATTTAAACACATCTCAATGATAAGTTGTGCAGTTCAGATTAGGCCACCTCCTACAGTGCATCAGAGAACAAACAATCTAACGCACAGCCTCACTGGTCTTAAAGGGAATGAATTATTAAAGAGATTTAGCTGAAATAAGTAATGTCATAAGGATAAAAGGATAATTCAACTTTGAGATTAGGATCTTTCAACTTTTAGTTATATATAATATACAAAAAATAAAAAATAAAAAATAAAAAATAATATAATATAAATATAAATAATAATAATATAATATATTTGATGATATGATATGATAATTGTGCCCACTAAAAATTGCATTTTTGGTATATATGCTTATTAAAAAAAATTAAAAGCAATATTATAATATGATATACGCAATGTAATCTCACATACTAAGGTAAAGCTACTAACAATTTTTTTAATGAAAAAAAATCAAAGATTTTTGAAGGAAGATAATTGCTTTTGAAAAATGGAAAGAACTTTCTTGAATAAAGGACATATTCCTCCATTATAATTTATAGCCATTTTTAAAATTATCTTTTATAGAAAATCCTTCTATTACAAGAAACAAATATAACTCTCAACTTCGTGATATATATATATATATATAACAAATAAATTTATATTTATCCTCGTTGTCTAATAAATATAACATATTTTGAGAAAAAGATGTTAAAATAGGAAAAACAATTTTCAAGAATTGTGAATTTTGTAAAAAAAAAAGTTACATTGTTGTGTAATATAATATTTGGCTTTATTATTTTTTTTCGTAAACCACTTTTATATTAACAATTTTTTTTAACCCTACATGCTTAAAAATAAAATCTGGGAAAACAGTTTTTTATTTTTCCAGTCCACTGTATTTCAACTTCCTTCGTAGGGTTTTTTTGTTTGTGTTTCAACATTCACCACTCCTTTTCCTTTCTTCAAGGTATGCTGAATATTTTCCTACCTTGTAATTTTTAGCTTCTGTATAATTTTCTTTGTTTGGCTATATGCATATTACGTTCTTGATGCAGTAATCTTTTATCTCCTAAATGGCCATAAGATCAGCAAGAAATCTTTTTTATCTGTATTTGTCTAAGAATAACCTATCAAAGTTGAGATTTTTCTCAGTTTCTAGTAGATTCCTACATACCCATTTGACAGAACCAAAAAAAATCCAAGATTTTCATATTTATGGACATCCTGTACCAACCCCACCTCAATTTTCATCTTTATGGTGTAATCAATGGAAAAGAATGAATCTTTTTCATTTTTATGGACACCCTTTTTCCACAGTTGTGGAAAATGGGGATAATGAATTAGAAATTTGTGATTTGGATGTTGAAGAGAATGAGTGTGAGAATGGAGCATTAGGGTCTGAGAAAAGATTGAATTTTGTTCAAATAGCTAGTCGTGATCCGGTGGAAATATATAGGGAGCTTAGGGAAGCTACCAAGTGTGAAAAGCAAACGCGAGCTGACTGGGATACTTTGATTGAGATATTTAGATGTTTTGCTAAGTCAGGATGGGCTTCAAATCAGGCTCTAGCTGTGTATATTGGGGCTTCATTTTTTCCTACAGCAGCTCAGAAGTTCCAAAAGTTTTTCTTGAAGAAGTGTAAGGTTGATGTTGTGAAGTATTTAGTGTCGCTTGGTCCGTGTATTGAAGCAGAGAAGTTTCTGTTTCCGATCTTTGTGGAGTTTTGCTTAGAGGAGTTTCCTGATGAGATAAAGAGCTTCAGGAAAATGGTTGAGTCGGCGGATTTGACAAAACCTCATACTTGGTTTCCATTTGCCAGGGCGATGAAACGCAAGATCATATATCACTGTGGTCCCACAAATAGTGGTAAAACATATAATGCATTGCAAAGTTTCATGGAAGCAAAAAAGGGTATCTATTGTAGTCCTCTAAGATTGTTGGCTATGGAAGTTTTCGATAAGGTGAATGGATTAGGGGTATACTGTAGTCTTCTTACAGGGCAGGAGAAGAAGTACGTCCCATTTTCTAATCACGTTGCTTGCACAGTTGAGATGGTTTCGACTGATGAGATGTATGATGTAGCAGTTATTGATGAAATCCAAATGATGGCGGACACACATAGAGGTTATGCATGGACGAGGGCTCTACTAGGATTAAAAGCCGATGAGATACATGTTTGTGGAGATCCAAGTGTTTTGAATATTGTTCGCAAAATCTGTTCTGAAACTGGGGATGAATTGGTAGAACAGCATTATGAGAGGTTTAAGCCATTGGTGGTTGAAGCAAAGACCCTTTTGGGTGATCTAAAAAATGTGAGGTCGGGGGACTGTGTTGTTGCCTTTTCAAGAAGAGAGATATTTGAAGTAAAATTGGCGATTGAGAATCATTCTAATCACCGTTGTTGTGTAATATATGGTGCCTTACCACCAGAGACACGAAGACAGCAAGCTACCTTATTTAACGATCCAAACAATGAGTTTGATGTCTTGGTTGCCAGTGACGCAGTCGGAATGGGTTTAAACCTAAACATTCGGAGAATCATCTTCTATACCCTGTCGAAGTACAACGGTGACAGGATGGTTCCTGTTCCTGCTTCACAGGTGAAGCAGATTGCTGGAAGAGCGGGTCGAAGAGGAAGTCGCTATCCTGAAGGACTAGCAACCACTTTGCAGCTGGAGGATTTAGACTACTTAATCGAGTGTCTGAAGAAGCCATTTGAAGAAGTTAACAAAGTTGGGCTCTTTCCTTTCTATGAACAAGTTGAGTTATTTGCTGGGCAAATTCCCAACTCTACATTCGCCGAACTGCTTGATAGATTTGGTGAAAATTGCCGTTTGGATGGTTCTTACTTCTTGAGCCAGTATAACCACATAAAAAAGATAGCTAATATGCTGGAGAAAGTTCAAGGATTATCTCTTGAAGATCGTTTCAATTTTTGCTTTGCCCCTGTTAACATTAGAGACCCAAAAGCAATGTGCCATCTTCAGAAGTTTGCTTTATCGTATGCACAACAACTGCCTGTTAATATAGCAATGGGCATGCCAAATTGTTCTGCTCGTAATGATTCGGAGCTGTTGGATCTTGAGACTAGGCACCAAGTGTTGTCCATGTACATGTGGTTATCTAATCACTTTGAGGGAGACAGGTTTCCATATTACAAGAAGGCTGAGGCAATGGCAATAGGGATTTCTGAGTTACTAGGTGAATCGCTAGCAAATGCTCGTTGGAAACCAGAGTCGAGGAATGGTGGGAAACATCAAAAAAGTGGTAAAGAAAAGCCAAGGTCAGTTGTTAAGTAATTATAGTAAATTCCTCTTGCCCCTCATCCCCCCCTCTCTTTTTTTTTAATTTCTTTATTGACTTCTATAACAGAGCGTGAAATTCCCAATTAACAGAAGAATACACAAATGACCTCTAGGTAATCTGATAATAGCATAATAGTCCTTTTAAAATAATAAAGTAAAATGGTGGTGTCTGAGCCACAGCTTGTGCACACCTTAAGTTTTCCATGATACCACATTGATGTCTTGTTGAAACTGATAGGTACCATGATAATAGAAAGATAGTCTCCTTTTTAATCATGGTGGTGTACGGACCAGCCTGTGTACACCTCGACTATACCATGGGAACCACCTACCTCCCAACAACACATGTACTATGATGATAGCATAATAGCACTGTTATGAAACGAAGGAAGATGTTATCACTTGGTTTCTTGTCCCTGTACTGCATGCCATGCTTCCAATGACCTATCTTGCTTGAACTCTCAAAAAAAATTGCCGCACTGGTGTCATACTCCAAGAATGCAGTATGTTTAGATGGTGTAAAATGCACCTGGCAACATTTTTGAAGAGTCCAAGCAACGTAGCAAAAGATCAAAGGTATCTGCATCTTACATGAGCCAGAATCTTACTTTAAGTGTACTGCATGAAGAGGTGATAGGTTGACGAGGTGTATTGAAGTCTTTGCTTAACCTAGATCGATCGTTGCAAAATGTACTCTTCTCACATACTAGTCGAAATTCTTTTAGGGGTTTATGCGATCTTTTGGTACTTTAACAATTCATAGTTGAAGTTATATTTGTCTTTTCCTTCTTTCATCTTATTACCTTCTGTGACCATTTTCAGCATATACGTACTTTCCCTGTGAGAACCAATCCTAAGATGTCAGGAATTTGCATTTATTTGGTTCTTTTTACAGGAGAAACCAAGGAACAGCTTTGTCTCAACAACAGCAGACACAGAAGATTGCAGCATGATGCTGGTAGTTTAGCGGTTCGTGGACCATACACTAATATGGGCACGCAAGCAAAGCAGAAAGTCTTGTACAGCTCCCAGATACAGTAGACTAGAATTAGTATTAAAACAAGGAAGAGGAGGCAAGTTCATCTAAATGTTGTTGTGTTTAGGTCGTGTTGGAGGATGAACAATTTTTGTCCTGCCCTTGAACTTGCACATGTTTAGTCATGAGGCATCATGTTTATTAGAGAAATGTAAGATTCAGAATAACAAGTATCAGTGCTGCTTGGCTGCAATTGTACTAGACTGATCTGTTCAATCATTAACTACTCGAGTGAAGCTATTGGAGATTTAACGACTACAAGTGTTTGTGATTCCAATACATAGGCTGCGTCAAAAGCTAGCAACATCTAAATCGAGCAAAGGTGAATTCAAGATTTGAACTTGATGTGTTTAACCTTTGTTAATAGAACTAAACTCATTGTACTACAAATTTTAGTTGAATTTCATATTTTTCGAAAATTAGTGGTTATTCATTCATATAAATGCTGCATCGGGCGCGAGAATCAAGAGGTGGAGGATTCTGGTGCTTAGTATGTATGTTTAGTTAGATGAGCTTTTTTATCTCAGTCACTATGAGAGTCTTCTATGTTGTTGTATGGTGTATATTATGCAGGTGTCTTCTTGTGAGATCTATAAGGGAATTCTTTGAACTACTAATGATATTTCAGGCTCTATTCAAAGAATAATGACTTATAAGTTTAGTTTTATCCTGTTAAGGTATTTGTCTTTGCCTTTTCCCTATTCTGGAATTTGATGTGTGCGCGTTGAGGTGTTTCCAAGCTTGCATGAAATGAAAAAAAATTGTGCCACGCGCTTGACATTGCAAATGCTTGTAAACTGAAATATTGTGTGGCTAAGATATATTTACTTGCATTCGCTGTTTACATCATATCATAATTGAGTCACACGTTACCTCATTTAGACGTGCTTACGCCTGGTAGAAACTGTCTGCCTGAGATTGTCCCTTGACCGGACTTGTAGTTACCTCATCCTTTTTTTCGTGTTTTTACCTCAATTTCAGTTTTAAACTTTCTAGTGAAGTTAAGAAAGATAACTTATGTTTTAGTTAAGTGCACTCATTTCATAGTTCATCTTGTCCCAAGTATGCCTAAATAAGCTTCAAATTGATCTTAATAATTAATCACAGATGAAATGGAGTGCTAATTAACAAGATCATTTGTAGTTTTCTTCAGTGTGCTGAATTGATATAAAATGTCTTATTATGTTAGAAAAGAGTTTCTCCAGTTTCATATATTTGTGCTGAGAATGAATTTCAACTTTCTCCAACCTTGGTGTGGAAAACTCAACAATCACAGCAAACCTGCTGACTAAATTACAGAAAAAGATACAAAATAAAGATCCAAGTTGCTGGTGCCATTTATGAGGACATTCACTGTGGCACATCAATTTACAGTCTTCTCTGCTCTTTTCTTTTGATCTCAATACAAAAAAATCCATCAACTTTAGAACTGATAACACTGGCACGAAAAAGTGAATGGAAGGAACTTATTACTGGTACCGAGACCCGATGCTCATTTCTTTAGCAAGGCACTACACTGAGCCATAATCTTTGATGCCCTAGTAATTGCATCTGTCATGTAGAAATTCTCCACAGCAGGTGTGAATGGAGTTGCACTTACTTTTTGGCTGACTTCAGGTCTCAAAGAAGTTGAGAATGTGGCAGGTTGTCTCTCATCCAACTCTAGGAGATTTGGTGCCACTGTCCTAATTCGAGAACGGATTGCACCTAGACTATCGTAGGGTAATCCGACACCTGCCACTTCAGATAACGCTCTTATTATCTTCCAATCATCCCTGGCGTCACCAACAGTGGGAACTGCTGGCAGTGTGATCTGAGCACATCCTTCTGTGTTTTCATATATTCCTTCTTTTTCTGTGAAAGCAGATGCAGGCAAAATAACATTGGCACGATACACACCGCGATCACCATGGTGACCTTGGTAAACAACAAAGGCATCATCTGGAAGTTTGTCCAAGTTCACATCATCAGCACCCATCAAATATACAAACTTGGCAGAATCAATGCATTTATCAGATTCAGGGACAAGTCCAAGATCAAGAGCAGCAGCTTGGGCAGCATTCAGTAGCAAAACATTTAGTCCATTCCAATCAGGTCTCACGACATTATTGTTCTTTGCAATAGTGTCAACAGCAGCAAAAACAGCATCCTTATCCTCTCGATCAAACACACCAGTACCGACGATGATCACTGGGTTCTTAGCATTTTTGAGAGCTGAGGAAAAGGGATGGCGTCCCTCAGCGATTTCAACTAGTGTTTGAGGATTTGTTCCAAGATGTTCATGATTATAGTTGAAATCAGCAGCAGGCCCCACATAGCCTACCTTAGCATTTGTAGCTCTAACTGTTTTGCGAATTCTGGCATTCACCATAGCAGCTTCTACCCTTGGCTGGAAAATTCAAGAAGATAATAGCAAATAATTAATGGAACATGAGAATAATAGATACACAACTATCTAAAGGTAATGAATTCCTAAATAAACAAATGTGCAACATTGTCCGAACAAGATCTAGGTAGTCAGAACTACCCCCAAAAGTGCTATCACAATATCACTCACGTACCATCATTAGATTCAATTATCAAACCATAGACTGCACACCAAGTGAGAGAACTTACGTGCTTTGGTGTTGTTCCATGTAAACACAAGTTAAATGAGTTCTCCATCCCACCCACCCACCCCAAAAAGAATATAAAAAAATGTTACCCAGTCTTCAATGGAGCTATCATAATTCTTTATCACACTTCTGAATATCATCAATGTGATCCGCAAAATTACGCTATAGCCAATTCAACAACATATTGATCTTTCAACTACTAGCTTAAGTAGCAAATCATCAACTAGTCTGATAATTAGCCCTTTCACTAGAAGTCAAAAATCATTTATTCCAGGAATGTAAAGTTTACTCAAATGGACATATTAGCTCTTTACCTTATTCCTCATCAGTGACAAGAGGACTAGTTTCCCTTTTATTATTAGTTAGAGGGGGAGGAGTTTCCACAAATCAGCGTTTTATAAGAGAAAGTTGAAAACAATGTGGAGCTGGTTTCATCAATTCCACACATGTACGTTCTGAATCTAGCCACCCATCCCAATCAAAAAGACCCCCAGGGATTGTCTGTACTGTATTCGGGAACAGGAAAAAGGGTAGCATGGAACAGAAACTGAATGAATAATCATGGAATTTTTCCATCCACTATGCACATAACAAAGAGCTCAGGCGACAACCCTTTTCTAAATTATAACCAACACAGAAAGGGTTGCAAACATTTACCTGTGTTCCAACCAAGAGAAAAACATCTGCTTTCTCCAAGCCACTAATGCCGGTATTCATAATATATCCAGAACGCAGGTCAGCATTTGGATGCATGCCATTTCCTTCACAAAAGATGTTGTTTGACCCCATTTTGTTCAAAAGATCTTTCAGGGCCATCATTGATTCTGCGTCAGACAGTTTCCCAGCAACACCAACAATTTCCTCAGGCTTAATTTGATGCATGACTTCAGCAACAATAGCTAGGGCATCTCGCCAGCTCACTGCCTGAAATCGTCCATCAGCACCACGGATCATGGGATCATTCAGCCTTTGCCTCTTCAGACCATCATAAAAGAATCGTGTTTTGTCTGATATCCATTCTTCATTGATGTCCTGTGCCATTATGTGCAGTAACTCACTCTTTTAATTTACAAAATTAAAAACAAAGGAGAAAACAGATGTAGAAAATAATAATTCTAAATACTACAATTAAAAAGTTAGCACAATGATAATAAAAACATCTACTTCAAGGAGTACGAAAATAAAACATTTTCAAAGGGAAAAAACATAAAAGAGAACCGATCAAGGGATCCAAATCATATCAAGGCAGTATTTAGTCATATTGACTCTCATAGATCTTCTTCCTTTCGCTGAAGGTTGAAGATGTTTTTATTGAATAGTATAATGCAATGGAAGTGTGTGAAATAGACATATTAGCAGCAGCAGCTGCTGCAATATGTGAATGTGAAGGGTGGGAGGATAGGGAAAATGAAATCTACTATTTATAAAAATCATTTTGATACAATGCGTCATCAAATGGTGTTTTGTTAACTATCTTGGAATCAGGTGCAGCCTCTTCACCTTGGGTGTTCTTTCTCAAAAACAAAAACTCTCCTGCTTAAGTATTCAGCACAAATTATCAATTCTGACTTAAAACCGTGAATAAAAAAGGTAGAGCCTAAGGAAACACTCAGCTAATGCACACACACACACTGGCAAAGTAGAAGTCGGATCCAGTTTTAAATCACCCCTAAAGCTTTACCCTCAAACAACAAAACCTGAAAAACTTCCCAACTAGAACAAAATGCAGGAATTGGAGACAAACAGGTGATATTCGTGAAATAAGATAATCCACCATATATAAGCATGACAACTCAGTGCAGAGGGGATAAAATTAAAGATCCAACAAAAATACAGTACCTCATTCAATCGTGGTACAACACGCATAACCTCCGGACCTCTACTATCAATTCGGATGTTAGAACCAACAGCATCAGTCACATCAATGCTTTCTGTGCCCTTTAGCTCCCAATTTCTGGCTTTGAAGGCAAAAGGTTTTGATGTAAGGGCTCCTACTGGACATATATCAATCACATTCCCTGAAAGCTCACTTGTCATAAGCTTTTCAACATAAGTTCCAATTTCTTCTCCACTACCACGACCCAACATTCCAAGGTCCTCCACTCCAGCTACTTCTGTGGCGAACCTGACACACCTGTTTCACAAACAGGCCAACGATAAGAGGATACTATGCTAGAGATATAAAATGCACTCAAGCAAGTCTTTCCTGTTCCTCATGTGGCTAAAGCTTAAACCTAATAAATATTTGCTATATTCAGTCTCTCATCCACGCCCTAAGGTTCCTTTTAAATCTATACTACCAAAGAGGACAAACTTTGAGGTTATCAGTAGAAAGTAATAACTCAGGGAGGGAAGAAGCAAGTCAGAGAAGTGACGTATCCAGCTTAAATTATTCTGTTGTAGGGTGGTATAACCACAAAATATGAATGTCAGCATTCCACGAATTGGAGGAGACAGACTGGCATTTCTGCTAAACCACTGGCACTTATAATAAGTCTACCACTTCCATCTAATCAGGCTACCTCTTCATTCCTTTTTTTTTCCCTTTGTGTGTGTGTGTTGGGGCGGGGGGGAGGGGGGGGGGGACTGTAACTTGCAAGTTTTTCCATGAAATATCAGAAAAACTGATGGTTGGTTATATTACGTCAACAAAATGCACGAATGTTTCAGATTCAGGATGCAGGTGAATGTAAATATCCAGTATACATCTGTACCCTTTTTTGCTATTTTTATTCTACTATAAACCTGCACAAAGTATACTATACTCAAATCACACTAGTACTGAGGTACATCAATGCACATGAAGCATCCATGTACCATGGACGGCTGGCATGCCACAAGTTACAACAGCAGTTATCAAGTTTTGGTTCAAGGTTGATTTTTAAACTTCATTTAAAAAAAACTGCTCAAATTTTATGTTAGGAAAAAAGCACAGGATAGGTAAGGATCAAATACAGACCTTGTACACTGGATGCATCGGGTCATCACAGTCTTCACCAATGGACCCAAATTCTTGTCAACCACAGATCTCTTCATTTCAGTGAAACGCCCACGGTCAGACCCAAAGGCCATAGATTGATCCTGGAGATCACATTCTCCTCCCTGATCACAAATTGGACAATCTAGGGGATGATTCATAAGCAGGAACTCCATGACTCCTTCACGAGCCTTTTTGGCAATAGGTGTATCTGTCTTGATCTTCATTCCTGTAAGCATGATCTCCAGATAAATTTGCAAGGCTCAACAATAACATAAATCCAAGGAACAGATGGAAAAGAAAACAATAATATGCCAATGATAACTCAACACTAACTTCAAATAGAATCAGCCTTTGTGAAAATGATTAAACTGACAAGCGACAATAAAGTTAAGCAAAACGTTACTAAGCTAAAGAAAACATTACATACAGAAAATATTGAAATTACCAGCTCCCCATGATTCTTCAAAAGGGAAAAACTGAAGAAAAAAGGGCTGTAGAAACTTTGTTTTGACAAAACTCAATATCACCACGCACACCATAGAGGCTCCAATGAACATATCATTAATCCATAATATCAGACTCCATTAACAACTGTAGTATGAAAAAGCTTTTTTCTATTGTTCCTTTCTCCTTAGATCACAAGACTATCCTTTTCCATTTGACTTCTGGTACAATTATAGAATTGCACATACGTTGGCCTCAAATCATGAGTTTGATGCATATACACAACACAGCAACACAACCCTTTTGCAGAATTATAGTGGGAAGACTTCAGTTGGTTCTCAATTAAGACCAGCAGCACAAGTCATCCATTACTACTCATATAGTTTACTTCACTTAAGCACCAGAGATAAGATGGAAAGCTCTCTATTTCTCCCCAATTTCTTTTCATAAAGGAAGTCAAAATAGAACTGAATGGATATTGTAGATAAGATAAAGCTGACTTTTTTTTGAACTTGGTAAATTTTAGATAAAGCTGACGCTTTTGAGAGCTTAAACAAGTATTTAAAGAATCAAATTGAGCATAAAAATCCAACCACAAATCAAGATCAATAAACTACCGTGATACCTGGAAGTGCAGGCATGGCACAAGAAGCAACAGGCTTAGGAGATTTCTCAACCTCAACAAGACACATTCTGCAGTTCCCAGCAATAGAGAGTCGGCTATGGTAACAAAACCTCGGAATATCAACACCAGCAACCTCACAAGCCTGTAACACAGTCATACCCTTAGGGATTTTGACCGGGTACCCATCAACAAAAACCTCAATAACATCATCCGGATTAGGGAAATGAACTCGCGCATCACCAAGTGGGTTCCTCTTAGGAAGATCTGATGGTGCGTCGGCGGCAGCGGCTGCAACATCGGCGTTGTTGAGCTCCGGCGTAGAGACGATTGAACGGAGGAAGTATGTAGGTCCTCCTCTTCCTCCATTTGTAGAGTTCCGGAAGATTCTAGAAGATCGTAGGGCTCGAGAAGCGAGTAACCCTAATCCCATTGTGACTTGATCTCTTCAGTTATTGGAATGGAAAATGGAGAGGGGAGTGTGGAGAGCAGATGCGCTACGTTTTTGGTGTCCATTGAGAAGGGAAATTTGTTTGGGGGAAATGGACTTCGGGTCGGGTCGAAAACGAGTCGGGTCTTTCAGTTTTTGGGCTTCGAGTAAAATGGGCCTTAGGAACCTTGAAATTGAGTGATCTATTGTAAATTGACTTCGTAGGCAAAACTTCCAATGCCAAAAGTTAAATTTTTTTTTATTTTTTTTGGTAAAGAAAGTTAAAATTTGTTGAAAAAACGAGATTTAAAACATGAGACCATACATTTTCAAGATTATTCTTCTAAATCATTTGATTTTAAGATTGGATGTAACGCATAGTTGAGGTTAATGTATAAAGTTTTGTAAGTTAAGCTACTCAAAATAAGCATTTGACCTATAAGATTGAATTTGAAAAAAAAGTCTGATAACAAATTCGAATATGAAGTTTGACTATCAAATCATGTAAAAGAATATAGAGAGTTGGATTTATGTTTTAGTGATCATGATGTCAAGATGAATTTGCGCAACTCTTCATTAGTTTCATGACGTATCTATTACCTCTCATCAATAATAGGTACCAGAGAGTTAAATTCTTTTAAAAAAAACAACGTAACTAGTAATTTATATTAACATTTTAATGCAACATGCACGAGAATACAATAGCATACCCAGTCTAATCCTACAAGTTCGAATTGGAGAAGGAATGATGTGCGTAAACCTTACCCTTATATTTATGAGGTACATGAGGTTCAGAAACTATTTCAATATATCCCCGGCTCAAAAGGAAGAATATGCAAGAGAGAAAATGATGTAAATAACGTGTTAGAAACTTTAAATATCTCAGAGCTTGCAATTAATACATCAATGGCGATGACAATTCTTCACCCTGCAGAGCATTTTTGGACTTGCGTTTTATGCAGTAACAGCAGCTAACAATTACATTTCCTTCTCGGCATTCCGCGAGGACGTGTTTTACAAGTAATCAGAACACTATTTCACCAAAAATGAGTTTTTACCATATATTTCTACGTTAATCTCGTTTTAGGGCCTTTGTAATGAAGGCTTTTGAAATTACTATTATAATGTATGACAAAACTGTAACAGTTATACCTAACAGCAGAACCAACTGGTCGAATCTAGTGTCCTGGACTGTGTAGACACGAAGGCTTATCGTATTCCAGTTACTCTCTGTCCAAACAGGGTCAGCTTCTCCCATGGCATCGGAGGAATTATGAGGTAACACCTCCCAAGTTTCAGACTCGTACTTCAATCGAGTTGAGTATGCTGGGACATACCTGTTACATTTGATAGTTTAGTTCACCGCAAAGAGCATGTATAGCACTAAACAGCTGAGGAGTATCAAGCAATAAAACTGGTATAAATTGCATAATAATAATTGCATTGCTTTGTCGTTTCAAGCAATGCAGCCATGGGCTTTGCTAACATATAAGCTGGGATGAACTGAATTTCAGCAAATTAATATTGTGAACTACCTGGTTGTGGAAATGACACAGACACCCTTCCCGTCTATCTCTGCTTTAATACACATTTCCCCATTGCCGCTGCAGCCCTTCGGACAAGCAGAGCTCATATTCTTTGAAGGGATAGCCGTTTTATCCGCCAGAAAATTCCACAGAAACCGAGAAACATCCCCCACATTACCAGGATATGGCTGAGAGGAAGGTTCCCCCAGGACAACTCCCACATAATGGCTCGGGCAACTTGTAGATGGAGCAATGTAACGATTTACCAGTTCACACGTTAAGCCTGGTTCACAACTTAACAAGCAGCCGAGGAGTTCTTCAACCAAGGAGGCATTTACGTTGATGGTATTCAAAACTGAATTATTTATTTCCTTCTTATCACTGGCCAGAATGTACAGACTTCGGGCAACAATAGAAGCAGCTGCTACTATAGCTGAGGAGTTTATATTTGCTGCTAACATGGAAAAAAATATTCCAAATCAGAAAACGTTATGTGATTCTACAACAGAATGAATTAATCCAGACAAAGGCAAGAAATCCAAAGAGTGAAATAACAACTCACATAGATCATCCAAGTGGCTGTGATAGAATTTATTAGTGAAGGCAGCATCAAAGTCTTCAAGGACTACCCCAGAGGTCTCTGGATTCTGTTCAAGAAGAAACAATAAATAAGCTCCCAGTCAGACAAACAAACTGGGAAAAAAAGTTTCTCATTTAATTTGTACATTTTCCTCTTTTCACTGATGGCGATTGAATCTCTACCATCAACAGTAACATTCCTGCAGTCCTCCATCAAGCCTTTCATTAATGTCCAATAATTTGAATATCTGTGTTGCTAAAGTTCGCTATCCGAACTTCTGCTCATAGCCTCATACTCTAGTAACTCTATTCTTTTTCATTTTTTTTTGATTCAGTATACTCTATTCTAAATTAACAAAGAAAGTGCAAACATCATTCAGATATTACAAGGATGTTACCAGTTCCATTATTCCCTTCATCAATTTATCACCACCATCCGGTTCCTCCACACACACACACCCAATCCCCCCAAGTGCCCCCGCCCTCAGCCTGGCGGACCACCAGCACATCAGAGTCCAAAGAATATTTTTAAAAAAAGCAACACGACAGTGGAGCATTGCAATGCCTAGGATGAACTACCAAAAAATCATAATAAAGATGCAATTCGTGAATACATGATGCATCAAAGAACTTTGCACAAAATGCAGGACCTTTTTTTTTTCCTTGAATTTACCGGTGATAAATCTAATCTGTACACTCTTTCTGTCTCTCCTACCTTCATATAATTCATCATTTATAATTTCCTTTGAGAAGGAGAAAGTGCACTAGATCAAATTGAAGATCATGGAAGGTAGAAGAAAATATATGATAATTATTTATAACAGAAATGCTGGGTCATTTTCACCAACCTTCTTCAGAAATGACATCAGTGAGGATGGGGGTAACCCTGGATTTGATTTACTGGCCCTTGAGATCTTAATGCTTTGAGTCTTAAGTGAACCTAGAGCATCCTTGAGAGCACTTAAAGTTCCATTTGTGGCACTCTCCTGCAAAGTTGAATCATGTGACAGTGTGTAAAGTATAGCCATGCTGATTGAAGAATCACGTTTTTGAATATTAAGCAGAAAGATAAGAAGCTAGCTAAATAAGAAAGCATCATATCTGTGGTGAGGATAGATATAAATCATTTTGAAGTTCTCCAATATCTGGGTAGCAGTGTGTTAATAATTTCAAAATTTCATTCCCATGAAGCAATACAGGATTGAGGACTGATAACTATACATATGACTTACATACTTTCACAGCTTAAACAAAGCACCAAGATGAGAATACAGGATATCATAATGTAAAAAACACTAAGCAATTATACAATTTCTTTTTACAACAATAAACCATTATACATGTTTATAGCAACGTACTAAATAAATCATCATCATAAAAATTACTCCTTTGGTTTCAATTTGTTTGTCCTACTTTCCGTATTAGCCGTTTAAAAAAGAATGCCTCTTTCCTTTTTTGGAAACTCTTTAATTCTAACTTCCCACATGACATGTTTAAGACCATAAGATTAAAGGGTATTCTGGTATATTCTACATATCTTTAATTTAAGACCACAATATTCTAGAGTCTTCTTTACTTTTTAAAACTCCATGTCAATCAAAACATGACAATTAAATTGAAACAGAGGGATTATATATTTTCATAGTACAAGACTAAGATGTGCAACGACTAAGAGGAATGCACACATTTGATAGTACAATTTAATAAACAGATTTGCAAGAAGGATACATCTTACCCTTGTACTATGAGCAAAGAATGTGCTATCATCCTGAGTGAAACCCTTTCCAACTGATCCGATTTCAAGAACCTATACAAACAAATTCGAATATAACACTGGCATAAATGGACATGCTTGATCTGATTAGTGGTCTCTCAATACATCAACATAATAACACAACTTGTAAATCAAACATATTTCATATGTAACTAAAACGATCCACCTAACATTATTAACAACAACATACCCCGTATAGTTCCACAAGTGGGTCTGGGAGGGTGGGGTGTACACAAATCTTAACCCTAATATTAATAAATGTTAAATTTCACATTTATTCAATAACAGCGGACAAAGCATATCTAGAACTTGCTGAAATGGCAACACAAGCAACAGCACAACTGATTGGAGATCATTAGAAAAAAGGGGTCGGAATTGATAACAATGCAAATATACGTGTTCGGTATTCAGACCGTAAGGTTGAACAAGCAGTTCTCTGAAATATTTCTAGCATCTTACTCACTTATGCCAATAATGACCTCAGTGAAAGAAAATACATGTCATTTTTCAAGTTAACATAGGATATAAATAGTTTGACCATCAATGCACTCTCACAAAAGTTGTGCAACAGAAAAATATATACCGTTTCAATTAGGGCTGCGTCAAGTCCACTAACAGCATCAGACTGTTGATCAAGCTCAAGAAGAAATCTCCTACTGCCAAGGTAGCCCCAGGCCTCACCGGTGAAAACAGCAAATACAAGCTGCAGAAGGGAAGTGTCACAAAGCATGCATAGTAGTGGTTACTAAACAGTATTTGATGCATACATATAACACAGACAAAGCTGGTAAAAGATTTTCATAATACTGTTTTGGAAAGAAGTACTAAAACAAGAAATGCTTAAATTATAATCACAAAAGCTTGTATATTGCTGTAGCTGGAGATCATCTCACAGAAATTGCACTACATAGAGTGCTCTTCAAGTTTGTAGTAATGAAACGTATCCGCTCCGGGTTTGAAATCTCTTTTAGTTCAAAAATAAAGATATAATGCACTAAGCCAGAAGCCAAGAGGAAAATTAAAACACTTGGGGAAACAAGTACAATAGGCATGCTTAATAATTAACAATATGGCCACCTGTTTATCAAGGTCCCCCAAGCCATCAACACGTGAAAGAGCATCCACCACAGCCAGCAACGAGATCAACCCCTAAAGACAAGTTTGCACATATGATCCATGATCTTAAGAAAATATAGAAAAGCAATGATATTCTAGCTTTGAGAATAGGAAAATTGAACAACGCATAATTAAGATGTCCCTAAAGACAATGATAAAAATAGCGTTTGAGAATAGCAACTCACAGATATAGGTGAATCTGCACCAACGCTTTCGTCACGAAAAAAGGAAGCCGCATCCATAGAAGCCACAGTCAATATCACAGGTTTTGCCCTCTTTGACGATGAGACGATTATTGGTGGTAGCGCTGACCAGACACTGCCATTAGAAATTACACATGCAATAGGTAAGATATCGAGGTAAATTTTGTAGGGAAGAGTTTCAGAACCGACAAACAACATAATATCTATGCATCAAGAACTCAAAAAAGGCAAGGCAAGGACGAATACATTTTGACATTCTGTTGTCCGCAAAACAAGAATAGAAGATTCCATGGGTGGACCACTACCAATTATGTTTTTTAAGATGAAGTAAGATGTTGTCATTGATATATGGCAGCTGGAAGGTGCCAAATTACAAAAGGAAACGCCAGTAGGCTTTTTAAGCAAAAAATAACCAGTTAGCCCCTATAACGAAACAACCTATACCAGAACCACGGAGCTAAATAAGTCCAAAAAATTGTCCATGCTATTAACAGGAGTAAGAAAATTCCAGCTAAACAAAACAACTAAGCATCTAGCTTAGGGATTGAGTTGGAGTTGATATCCCATTATAACACCTACGGTTTCTTTCATTCCACACAACCCAAAAGATGACCAGAGGAATCAATTATAGGAACATCCAACAACAAGATACAAAAAGATAACATCCACCCAGGACCAGAGAGCGCAAAGCCAGTACCACTCACCCAGACAAACCAAAATATGCAACTACAAGGTAAAGATTCCATTAGGAAATAAAGAAATACTAGCAAGATATCCCTGACTTGTACTTTTCTATCATCAGCTGAACAAGGAGTGGTTTCCTCTTATTTAATTTTACTGAATTATAAGTGCACAACTCAAGAACACCCAAATATAAGATGTCATATAGCAGTTTCATTAATCACATAAAAAACCAAATAAAACATGGTGAGTAAAAAAGAAAAGAGGCCTGTCCGGTGCACAGAGCACCCCGTGTTGGCGTCTGCATAAGATATCTTACATACTACTAAATGTCAAGGTCAAAACCATACTTGTGATATTAATATTATCCTTCAGTAAAGATGTCTCCTATTTAATTTCTTTTTTTATAAGGAAACAACCAAGGTTAATCAAAGATAATACTGAAAATCTCTCATATTTAATCTGGTTCTAGCTGGGAAACTGAAAAGGAAACGGATACTAGTTCAATCTGTTCAAGAATACAATGAGTAGCTTATGAACAAGATAATTAGGACAGAATCTCACCTGTACCCACCCAATGGAAGGCAAGTCTGTTCTCTAAGACAAGATTCTGAATCCCGAGTCCCAGACTTTGTTGTCTAATAAATATAGCACAATATGGGCAAGTTTCGTAAGTAAATATCTGATACATGTTTCGTATGTAAATTATCAGATGCCCTATCCAAAAAAATTTTAGGATTATTTCCAGATCTTTAGTGACATGAAGAATATTTAACCTGCATCACAAGATCAAAATCGACAACATCAACAGTGTTTGATTTCTTTCGCTTCTCATTTCTCAAAGCAATCTGCACCATATAATAAGCAGAAGATACATTAATGAAAATGTTTGTGGACACTTCCATTTCAAAATATTTCTCATCCTTCTTCACACAACCAGGATATAATGACAAGTACAGCCAGAATATAATGATAAGCATCTTTGATACCCTCACCCTTCAATTTTTCATCTATTGATTACTTTGAAGACAGTAAGGTCTATTGTATGTTGACATATGAAATGTCTTTAGAAAACAACATTGGGGAAATTTGGGATGGCAAGAATTCTAGAGAAAGTTAGTAAGCATCCAATAAAAGCACTCGTAAGTCATAATTAGTACTCCCTCCATTTAAAATAAAATGACCTCCTTTCTTTTTAGTTTAGTTCAAAACAATGACCCATTTCCTTTTTTGACAAAATTTTAGTTTCAACTTTCCATATGGTATGTTTAAGGCCACAGGATTAAAGGGCATTTTGATACATTTAACATAATTTTAATTTAGGACAACAAGATTAAAAAGTCTTATTTATTTTCTTAAATTCCGTGACAAATCAAATTAGGCCATTTTCTTTAAATGGAGGAAGTAAGTATTATAGTAACTTAAGAAAAAAAACTTATGGACAAAGCAAATGTAGAGAAGAGTACTATAAAGACAATAGACACAACAGACCTCTTGCATGGCCAATGTGCTACTGTTTGAAAGCAAAAATACAGGAAAATTGTAAGCCTTCCACATCAATCCAGATCCCTGCAAGTTGAGGACGACAACATTTACTTTATCTTACAGGTCCACATAATGCAAAGCTGAATAAAAGGACGAGTCCTCTACAAGTGATTGTAAAAAAATGTATTTATTTATATTATAGAAGTTGCTAATTTTCCATTACATAAAAGATGCATACAAAAAATATAGAACCTTATACAAAAATATAATTCTTTACAAAGAGCATACGACCGAGTGGAATATCGTATTGCTCTAGGTAAAAGAACATTGATGACAAATTACAATAATTGGTTAGACGTTTCTTTCGTTAAATCATCAAGAAACCACAACAAAGAAAATAAAAAGGAACTTCAGTGTACCGTGGCAGACTAAAACTTATAGACTAATCCGTTGGCTCAACATTCGACAGATCGAAACCAGAAGTTTTGAAAAAGGAACCACATAATACTTGGGATAACAGTGACAAATGTGCATCATTAGGAGCTTGTAGATTTTATTAAGCTTAACATCAAGCATTAAGGAACTTAAATGGCATACTTGGATGGAAGCATAGCGATGAAAAGGAAAGCACAGGAGTTTAAAATGCACCATCAATTTTTTAATAATCAGTCAAACAAACAGAAGCGTATGATCATATTAGTTCTCCACAACATACAGTTGGGTTCCATTCAAAGTTGCCACTTTGATAAGGAGCGAATTCAGCTTGCGGAAACTTTTTGTCAGGGGAAAATCCTGTAAACAAAAAGGACCACAGTAATTATTCAAATCTTTGAAAGAAATAACTTAAAAGGAGAAAAATAACTTAAATACTTACCTTTTAAGCCATTATGAAGCTGAGAACCTGATTCAACTAATACACCAACAACATGCCTAGAAAAATTTGCATCAATCGACAACCTAAAACACAACACAACACATGAAATCAATCAAAGATAGAATGGTCTGCCATTGTGCTCAGGCAGAAATTCCAGAGAGCAGAAAACTTGCACACTTATCAGATGTGTGAAAATGACATCTCCATCCAATAAAACATTTTTCTTTCCATTTTCTTTTTCTGATAAAGGATCCAGATTTGTGTTGCGCTATGATGCGCACACAACATCAAAAGGCAAAATTGATGGTGACACAAAAGCATGCATCTAATTGTCAAGAGCATGCATACTCATGAGAGGTTAGACATAAACACCCTGTTCACATGCTCGGCAGAGAACAAGATGCTATAAATGGAAATGTTCACCCTTTAGCTAAATGAAATTATGAAGTTTCTTCTCCCTGTCAACTTAATAAATACTAAAAAGTCGTAAAAATTATAGTATCTGATAAATGATATGCAATACAAAATATTCTGTAGTAGTATGCAATACAAAATATTTTGTAGTAGTATACCTGTGGATATATATAATAGAAAAAAGTTACCATTCTCAAAAAAATATATATAGATATTCTGTAGAATACGAAAAACTTTATTAGCCTCTATCATGTCCAAAGTATGCCATTTAATGGGCCCACTTTAAATAAAATCCAAGAAGTGAGCCAGTGTCTGACAACTACTTTTGCAAAACACAACTTGTCGTTTTAGGTGACCACTAAGTTGTTGTGTACTCTTCAATTCGTTGCCACTCTCTAAACCAAGAGTCCCGCTATGGTTTACGCCTAGCCACTATAATAAACATGATCAGAACTTATCAATAACAAAATAAGCCCATCAAATAAAAGAAAGAACGTTTGTTTGTTAATAAGTAAACTTAAGTGCTAAACATTCTTTTCCAACTCATTGAGATAAATACAAGCAGGGCTTCAAATAGTTATCCATTCAAGTTCAGTCATCTAACAATATGTACATCTTTTCTGATTCAAGCTCCATCTATAGAGATAGTTCCATCTTTAACTCGAAGATTTTGGAACTAAATTTTCCTTTTCTTCCATTTTGGAGATGGATAAGCTGACACGGTCTATTCAGGAGGAGGTTCCATGGTGTATGCTATTTGCGGATGACATAATACTTAATAGGTTGGAGAGTTGAAGACATATCAGGAGTCCAAAGGTTCAAATTGAGCAGGTTTGGAGACTTAAAGTGCAAGTTCAGTATTGCGAGGGATGAAGCGGACATCGAAGTGAGGCTTGCCATTCAATCTATTCCCAAAAGAGAAAGCTTTAAAGATCTTGAGTCCATCATCCAGAGTAGCAGTGATATTGATGATGATGTCACACATCATATTGGGGCAGCATGGATGAAATGGAGGCTTGCCTCTGGAGTTTTGTGATAAGAAGATACCACCTAAACTTAAAGGTAAGTTCTACAGAATGGTGGTTAGACCGTCTTGCTATATGGGGTGGAGTACTGGCTAGTCAAAAACACATGCTCAGAAGTTGTAGGTTGTGGAGATGAGGATGTTGAGATAGATGTCTGGACATACCAGGTTTGATAAGACTAGAAATGAGATCATTTGGGAGAAGTTAGGAGTGACCCATATGGCAGACAAGATGAGAGAAGCGAGACTAAGATGGTTTGGGCATGTGCAAAGGAGTGTCAATGATCCTGTTAGGAGGTGCGAGGATAGATTTAGGTTTACATGGAGGAGTAGAGGTAGACCGAAAAAGTATTGAATGGAGGTGATAAGACAGGATATGATGTAGCTTCATATCACTAAAGACATGATATTAGATAGAAAGGAGTGGAGGCCGCGTATTAGGATAGAAGGTTAATAGACTAGTAAGGGTAAGATATTGTCTTGCCTTGTGATGTAGTAGACTAGGAGAATTAATTGCGTCTTTATATATTGTGTTGTTACCACTCGCAATATATTTGGCTACGTTTATTGCATTTGCAAAATTGTCGATTGTTTTTCGTTCTAGTCGTTATTCTTTATCTAGTAATTTTTGTTTTTGGAGCCAAAATATTTGAGCTGAGGGTTTTCCAGAAAGACTCTCTATCTCTATAATGTAGTGGTAAGGTCTGCGTACATTTCACCCTCACCCAACCCCACTTGTGAGATTTCACTGAGTATGTTGTTGTTCCATTTTTTAACTAGAAGATTTTGGAATTAATTTTTTCCTTTTCTTTGTTTGACTAGTCAGCATTTGCTATCATCTAGAAATTCAATTGATCAATCTATACCAAAAGAAAGAGAGTATAAGGTGCACATTAAATAGGATTAAAGAATGGAAAAGTTTGATATACCGCAACTCCATTAACCACCCAAAGAGGCTCAACTGTTTGGCAAATGTGAGAAGGAAAGTAATATACTAAAAACGGAAGA
This sequence comes from Solanum rostratum, assembly GCA_029948455.1. NCBI lineage: Eukaryota > Viridiplantae > Streptophyta > Magnoliopsida > Solanales > Solanaceae > Solanum > Solanum rostratum. The sequence continues at coordinate 1,044,431 of CM057053.1, read as the reverse complement.
GGTTTTACATCCAAAGGAGGGCCAAAGATGCACAATCTTGCCTAAAAACATTACAAAGAGAGAATTTACATGCCTTGCAAAGAGATCCTCAAATTGATCCATAGACACCAGTAACGCGGATGGCTCAGCCAACTTATTTGCAGTCTTGAACCTAGTAACTGGTGCAACTACATTGGCACGCCCAGGGTCTAGCCATGCACAAGAAGAGTTAGATGAGAAAATTACAAGCAGATGAGCCATCTCGTAGACCAAGAAAAATGCAACTAAATGCATACTTCGTACTTGAACAACCGATCTCCCCTGAAAGGTTAAGAAGCCGTACACATGGATACCCGTCAATGGCCACGTACATTGACTTCTCAAGATCAGGAACTGACTGGAAAGAGTTCACTTGATCTGAAGCTGTTCGAATTAATAAGAAATTCAAAAACATATTATACAAAAGAATCACTAAGAAGCTAAAGAAAGAAAGAAAGACATGCAGTTTAAGTGAATAAAGTTGCCACTCCTAATGGAACACTGCATAGGAAAATGCTTTCTGAAATGACAGGTAAAATGACACAAATTGCAGCCTGCTCGATTCTTCCTTAACTAGCACACAAAAACTCAATAATTCAATCAAAGCCTTGCACCTTAGAATAACAACAAAATCACAATACTGTTTTGTGTGCATTGTTGTGGATTTCCTTTCTCTAAAAGACGACCCCCCGAGATTGATAAAATTATTCATAACGTACCTGCATTAGTTGCCTTTCTTACTAACTTAGTTATGCAATTATGCTCAAATTTAACAGAAGGCTTCCAATTACATGAGGAGATCGCCATTCCAGAGGTAAATTAGCTTCCATATTTCAAGTACATGAAATATCTCATGTTCAATATCAGATGACAAACAAGATAATTGTCCAAAAACCACCTCTTTGAAATAATTCTAAGCTCATTTTTAGTTTATTCTCCGATAGAAGTTAAAATCTACATCTGCATTTCATTTTATCATAAAATCATGTTTTTTCTCTTTTTTTCCAGCTTAATGATTTGTTAATTTGATTGATAACAAAATTAACATATCTATCAAACAGTAACAATAACACCTCATTGTTGTTACAAATGTATTCTTTTCCGAGGCATTGACTAAACCTTCGAAAATTTTCCGAAAACCAAGCTGCAGCGAATGATACATATTCAACAAAATAACCGGAATAAACCTGAGAAAGAGAGCGAAAACTGAGAAAGTAAGCAGAGAAGAAACACGAAAAGCTTTGAATCGTCCATGGCGGAAGTGAAGTGCTGTTGTAGTGAAGCTCGTGGAAACACTAAACCCTAGACCATGGACACGATTCTCTCCAGTCCAGAGCTTGCGTTTTATCTCTTCGGTCTACGGGTTCAGGATACTCAGATGTTGACAAGTCGGAGAATCCAAATATTCCGGTGATCGGAAATCATCAACGGCGACGAGGAGCTGGAGTTTACTTCTACTGAATTTTTTAAAAATTTATTTGTGGACGATAAGGGAAAATAATAAAAATGTTTTATTTCGTTAACCTCCTGTCTAGTTTTCTGAAATTACATTTTCTACCTTATGGTTCTCTTATTATCGATTTAGTCCTATCTATTGAGCTTGATAAATTGATATCGTACTTCAAATACTTTTACGTAAAGTGACAATTTCCTCTCCGATTTGTTTAGGTAATTATTTTTTAAAATAGCATATTATCTATCAAAAAATCTCTCTATTTTGGTAGAATAGGGCCAAATTTGTGTACAATTAACTATTTTAATCCTCCTCTCGTATATTTCACTGATATATTCTTGTTGTTGTAAAGATTAAAGTATGATAGTAAATATTCCTCATTCGATTTGGCAAGTTCGAGTCTATAGAAAATGTTATATCTTCTAAAACAATTCTAAGCACAGATTTATATAAAGTTTGTCAAAAGTAGTCTTTCTAATACTATGAGATAGGTTTAAAATACGTGTACAGTATCTTTTCAAAATTCACTTGTAGTACTTTACTGATACATTCTTATTTTTTTAAAATTGAAATTTAATGGTAAATATTTCTCGTTTTTAATTAGGTTCAAATCTATAAGAAGTGTTGTACCTCCTAAAATGTTTCTAAGAACAAATTTGGACTACTAGATTGTAAAACAAAAAATATTTTTCTTAATAAAATAAATAAAACTTCAAATGGATGAAAAGTAAATTCAACACATAAATTAGGGATCAAACCCGAAAAAATAAATATTCAAGCAGACCCGACCCGATCCCCTGCAAATCCACTTCGAATTTAGGAAGCAAAGAATTGAAATTGGGGAAGATTACAGCGAGATCATCTATCAACCCTAAAAATCTCTTTTGTTATTTACAAGTAAGTGAGGTTTTTTCCTTCTTAATTTTGTATTAAAATTCAAGTATCGGAGCTTTTATATCAATTAAGTTGAAGTGGACAAATAATTAAGCAAGGATTTTGCTGAAATTTTCTGCATTTATATTTTATGCCATTTTTTTGTCGAGATGAAAAATTAGGAAAAGGTGTTTATTTTAATCTTGTTTTGCCTTTTGGGTTTTTTGAGCAGCTGGATTTTATGTGATGAATTTGTAATAGAGAAGAATTTCGAGAATTTTATAGCCATTTACACCTTTTTATTTTCCCTAGAAAAAAGACTTCTTTTGTTGTTTAATCTGATGTATTTACAGTTAGAGATGTTTTGATGAAATTTTTCTGGTCATTTATGCAATTCTTCTATTCCAAATGAGGATTAGCAGCAGTTGTTAGTGTTCTTTCTACATTATATTCCATGTATTTTTTCCTATTTCCTGGTCATATTTTTTGATAGGCTTTACTTGAGCTGAGGGTCTATCAGAAGCAACCCCCTCTACCCTCATAAGGTAGGGGTGAGACTGTGTACACACCATCGATCCCCAGACCCGACTTGTGGGATTTCACCGAGTATGTTCCTGTGGTTATTGTTGTATTTTATTTTCTTGGTATTTTGATAACTGAACTTTACGTTGTTGTATTCATGATTGAAATTTTTTTTCTTCTTCTTCTTGTGGAAACTTTGAAAACTTTGTGGTTTGTTATATTTCGTTTCAGATATAATTAGGAAAAATGGTGCTTTGTTATTGAATTCATTTACTTCTTGGATTTTCTTTTAACTGTATCTCTGGTCTTTATTAAAACAGAGCATTGCAATGGATAAGAGAGCATTATACCGGGCAAAGCTGAAGGAACAGAAGCAGAAGCGAATTGATTCCCCTCTTGTAAGGTATTATATACAAGGGATTCGATAAAATATAGTTTTTTGATATATTTTTATTTGTTGGTGTTAAGTTGTGGTTAGCAAGCGACTAAATTCCTTGCTACATGCCCTTTAAAAAAGTCATGTATGAAAACCAGCTTTCTGGAAAAAGTTTTTTCCATCCAAAGATAGATTGAGCATATGGAAACTCAATGTTTTTTTAATAAGGTTAGGATACATGTTACAGGTCCCTGGAAACTCGATGCTCATAAGGAGTAGTAGATAGTGATGATGATTTTGTTGATAGTTATAGCAACATGTTGGTTTCTAGAATTTAGCCTATGGCTTCACCTGCATAGCTGCAGTTGCTGTCATCTTTCCTTAATACCCAAATCAGTGTCTGTCTGTGTTCTTGATTTTGGTGTGGAACTAGTTTTGTGTTTCAAGGTTGGAAGTTTTTATTTGCATTTGAGTGTAATGTTGATGTGCTATTTGTTTATTTGGTCTTTTACATATTGGATATGATTGCAACCTATACTTGAGACATTTTTGTATTTGTAATCCTAGTTAAAGGTGCATTTTTTTCTCTAGTTTTATGACATGTATCAGTGTATCATGACAATGATGATCTGAATTTGTCTAATAGTGTGTTGGCACTAAATTTTCTGGATCTCACTGTGAAGTCCTGTCTTTATTATAAATTGTGTGAAACCACAGGTACAATGAGCACGATCAGCCTGTATGTAGAGTGTGTGAAGTTGTTCTGAAATCTGAATCACAATGGCCTGGACATCAAGCTTCTCGTAAACATCATGAGGTATGATCTTAATGATTGATGTTTGGTCTTAGCTTATTGCATAATGGAATTTGGTGCATGCTAGTTGAAGCTTAGTTAAGTGGTCACAATGTAGTCCCCAGTTCTTAAGAAAAAGGTTCTTTCAATCATGCTAAGATGAACACATTAAGCCATTTGTATCTTAATATGAGCATCTCCTTTTCTTTTCTTTTTTTTCTTTTTCAAATTTGAGGTATGTTCTTAATTTGAGTATAAACATCAGGTAAAAGCATGTTCTGCAAGCTAATTTTCCATACCAGACTTCGCAGCTACATAGTCATCAGTGTCCTTCTTCTTTTTTTTAATATAGGGATTTTCTCCTCCACCATTCTCCAACTAGCTATATTGTTCGTGTACATGTCATCATGAAGCTTTGGCTATTGTAGAAGTTTGTCCGTATTCATAGAAAAAAGATTCAGGTGGGATGCTGCGAGTCTAATGCAAGATGATTGACAGGTGACAGGGGAGACTGGGGCTTTCCATATTTGACTATATGAATAATTAGCTAACAGGGTAGAACTCACATGGTTGGTAAAAGGGCTGGTTCCACAAAATCTGTACGAGTTCTGCGGGTCATCTATGTTTATCATGCATGTATTATATACCCTGTGGTGTGCTTGTTAAGGACCTTTTTAGTTCTTGCAACTCCTCTCTTGTTTTGCCCTTTAGATGTTACATGTAAATATGTTCTTCACTCTTCCTTGCTAAGAGTGATTGTTCTGTTTTGACAGGCCATAAATAATCTCAAAGCTAATGCTGCTGCAGCGAAAAACAATGTAAAAAGCGAGCCTCCAAAGGAGTTGCCTAAAACCAAGCCTGAAATTTCTGAGAGCGTAACCCGTAAAGAACCTGAACCTTCTGCTGCAATGTCCAGGCCTCGTGCATCATCTATGCTTCCTCCCAATTTTTTTGACCAGCAAGAGACAAAGAGGCCAAAAATTGGTAAGGTACCTCTGTGGGAATATACTTTTCTTAAAAGTTTTCTGATTAGAAAATTTAAACAGCGATTCATGCATGATGATATCTTAAATATATTCCATGATATGAATAAAAAACACATTCTAAGATTTTGCAAGTTGTAATCTAAAAATCCACGCACCATGGATGTATCATTCTTTGTGGGGTCCATTTGTCTATTTTCTTAGTCTAATTGTTTAAAAGGAAGAACATGGTACCATGAGGAGAGAGATAAAAAGGTGGGGGATAGGGAGAGAAATCAGTAATGTTGCTGCTATTTGGTGTTCCCTATTTGGTCTCTCGATACTTCCTAGGAAAACTTAGGTAGACAATGATATCCTTATCTCTGATTTACCTTTTTATACTTGGTATGAATACTTGGAATTTGCATATTCCAATATAAAAGTTGTTTTACTCTCTCACTGTTAAGGATGACTTATCGTTCAGTTTTCATGTTTCAGAGAAAGATTCGGCTAGGTTGGGAGACCATGTATCGAACAGAGATCCTCCAGTTTCAGATTGCATTGAAGAGGTTGAACCGTCTTTAGCAACGTCTAGCATTCATGGCCTATTTACTTCCAAGAATGCTGAGACTAGAAGCACTGAAAATCAGCGATCTGGTGAAAATGGACCGATGTCAAAAGTGAGTTCTGGTTCAGATGCTAAGCAGGTGAAAGGAGCTCTCCCTGCAGGTTTCTTTGACAACAAAGATGCCGACTTACGTGCCCGTGGTATTACACCGGTCAAACCAGATGTCAAGTAAGATTTGACAACTTGCTATTACTTGCTAAGCAGGCCTTGTTTCCTACTCTTAGATTGTTGTGGCCTTAACTGTTTTCCTATTTTTCTAATACTGGTCGACCACAGATGGGATCTTTCATGTCTTATCCAACTATTTCTTTAACTTAGACCAGAAAGCCAATTGCTACCCAATATGAATAGACTATCCAAATGAGAAGCACCACCTTCAGCTGGCAATATATGCTGGATAACACCGGATGTGCCCTCATTCAGAATCACGAGAGCTTTAAAGGCTCATTTTTCTCTTCCATATATTCCTCCAACTTTCAAATAGTATAAATGTTACCCTGGATTGCAGCATAGGCAGCTCCACTACCTCGAGCTTCTTCGTGATTACATTCAATTCAATGTTCTGTAATCAACATGGTTCGGTAGTGCTATTGGATTGTGCATTGAACCGCCTCTCACGGCCTAATCTGTGAAATGTCTGGAAATGTATGGTGGTCATAGCTATGTGGTGCGATTCCTGAAGCTGTTTAGCAGCCTTCATTTTATTGCTTTGAACGTAATGAAAAATATAGCTGGTGTACCAGAAGTAAATTTATTCTTTCTATTTTTTTCATCAGCTCCTTCACATTTTGTAGTAGATAAAGCATCGTACTATTTGTAATTTATGACCACTGTATTTTCTCAGTGTCTTAACTGATCTAGTCCCAGTCTTTGCTCCTCTGGGCAAACTTGATGTTGTTTCTAATGACTTCATTGCAGGGATGAGTACAAAGAATTTGAGAAGTTGATCCAAGAAGACTTAAAAGAAGTTGATAACCGTTTAGAAGAAGAAGAGGTCATATTTTTCCGCAATATACTTGTTGAGCCTTATGTAAATTTTCTATCCTGTTAAACCATGTTATCAACCTGGCTTTGCCAATTATATTGCAGATTGATGCTGCAGTAATGATTGAAGAGGAAGTATCTGTCGAACAGAGGTCAGTTTCTTAAATGATGAAAACTGATTTGGTCCTTTCTGAATTTTTTTCTATTTTTTGTTTACATGATTACGCAGTCCAAAAGCGAATAAATTTTTATATTGCAATGACTTCAGGAGCTATAAGGAAAGACTGGAGATGTTGAGAAGGAAGAAGATGGAACTTAAGGCTGCTAAGTCTTCGTTAGGCAGCAAAGAAAGTAAGGTCGTAAATAAGGAGTCCAGTGATGACGAATCATCAAGTGATGGTGACAGTGACGAAAATCTTGCTGTGGACTGGAGGGCTAAACATTTGTGAAGGTGCTTTCCCATCTATGCTGCAGTACATATTCTCTAGTTTTTCCTTCATTGTCGTATTCTGACTGTGTATCCATAGAGTAGTTCTGTTGCTGTCATGCTAAATATTTGTCCTTTTGGTTGTAGATAACAAGGTTTTCCCTACCTCTGCAAGTCACTTAGAGAATGAGCCCAAAGCATTTGTATCTGTACTCTTTTGGCAAATGGTCCTATGAGTCTTGCGGAAAGAGGTGAACAAGTTGAGAAAGGAAGAAACGATACTGTGCTAAACAAGTCGAGAATGGATGAAACGAAGAATGTCGTGCTGTTTGCTAAAGAAATTTTGTACTCACAGATCGAAAATATCTTCTCGTATGCACGCATATTGAGGCAATGAGGTTCTTCCATTGCACATAGGTGAACGCCTGCAATAATAGTCTTTTTTGGTATTCTCTTTGTATACACTGCAAATTTTAATGTCTTTCTTGTGCAATGGTTACTGAACCAGAAAGTGTTGCAGCCAAAATGAGGACAAATTTGCAAAATAGCTACTTCTTGAACTGTTAATTTAGCTTTAGCCTGCGTTTGAAAATTAGTTAAAACCTTTAGCCACATTTTAGTACTTAAATATCATTTGGACATTATATTCTTAGACTAAGGCATAAAAAGATGTGATGAAATCGATGAGACTATTTCTTCCTTAATCAGAGGTCTTGAGTTCGAGTTTTCAGTGTGAAAAAATTCTCTTTTGAATGGTGTCTTACTTGGTGCGAATTCAAGTTATTCTGAGTTTAATGTGGGTACTGAACGGGAATCAAAAAAGAAAAACTTTAAAGCAGTCATTTCATTTTCTCCCCTTCTTTTTGTCCTAATATGAATTAATTAAACATGTTTCCTAATATTTTTCTAAGTTATTATATGATGTCTATCGAGTTGAGGGTCTTTCGGAAATAGCCTATCTATCTCTTATGAGGTAGTGGTAAGGTTTGCGTACATTTTACCCTCCTTAGACCCCACTTGTGGGATTTCACTGGGTATTCGTTCACTTTTACTTGTCACTTTTCACTTATCGAGATGAAACTATATGAACTTTGACCAACATTTTAAGATGCATCTTTACCATCAAATTAATATGAGAAAGATTGCAACATATAACATTTTTCGTATAGTTTTCAATTATTTAAATTTTAAATATTAAATTTAATTTTAAAATTTAGTCAAGTTGATCTCAAAAAGCGAAATATTGATAAGGAAAAGTCAACCGAGGGAGTATGATGACTACCAAAACATTATACTACAACAACAACAAAAAAAGATTGACAACTTTTCAAGTGCTTGTTTGTTAGTTGTCTAACATAAGATAATAATTAATAATAAAATCCCATTAGATAAGCCAACCAGGATATCTATTGGTCCATTTTCAAATAAAAACAATCTTGTGGCTCTTTTTCTTTTTTAAATTAATATTAGGGGTCTATGAAAATGGGCAACCCAAAAGAGACAAAAGAAAGAATATGGATTGACCCAATAAAAAAAAACCAAGGGAAAGGGGTACCAATGAAAATAGTAATTTAAAGATAATTAAACAAGTAAATATGGACAAATGGAATTTGAAACTTGTAGCTCAATTTAGTGGGTGTGTAAATTTTATTCATCAATATTAAATTCTCCACCTTATAATAATCTTTGATCCCTTAAGTAACTAATGTGTTTGTCTTGATAAACAACAACATGAAACGTTAACTATATATATATGCAGCGATGTTGATTAAATTCAAAATTCAAAAGAACAAAAATGAAAATAGTTTTTTCAAATCTTGATCTAAAATTATAATTATAATAACATATTTAGTATAATTTTACGAGATTTGAACAGAAAGATAACAAATGACTATTTTTTTTAAAGAAATACTAAGCAAAGAAAAGGGGGTATATGAACCACAATTACTAGCTCATCATATAAGAAACTTTATATTAAATGGTTTGTGCCTTTTTAAGGTCTTGCATGAGAGAGTAATGCAAAAGGAGATGTGAATGAACTCCTATTCTCTTGGGTTATATAATAAAAAGGAAATTTCATGACCATAGGATTACTCTATGTCAAATTACTTATATTGAATATTATACCTATGGGGCTTATGCGTATTTCGATTCTTTCATTTGATATTGAATATAATCCATCAAGGTTTGCAAAAAAAAATCATAGACCTTTTTTTTTTACTTCAGATGAGATCTAAAGTTATTTCCGCTATTTTATTGATCACTGGGTCATGCACATTCTCAAACCTCAATATAGCTTTGCCGTTGTTTAAGCTTATTATAAGTAATAACTACCCATTTTTTTTGTTTACCACAAGGTATTCGACACTCATATTCACATATTGCAAGATTCATTTTTGAAAGTGTCGTTCTAATAAGGTCATTAAAATTATAATTACTATTAGAACACATGAAATCAGCGACAGAATTTATCATTAATACCTAGCTAATCTGTCCTAAATAGCTCCTTGCTAATTAGATTTTTTATATAATCCGTCACTAATACATAATTAAATGAAAGTAACATATAACTTTTTATTATTTAACTACGAAATTTCATCGATCGCTAATTTTCTATAGGTAAGTCACTAAATCTCTAATTCCCTCCCCATTCCATTTTCACCATCATTTTTTTTTCATTTAACAATAATGTTAAATTTTTTATTTATTTCTTCTAAATACTAAGCTTAACTCTTTTCCATGACAAGCCAAATTAGTGTTAAGTTAATTAGAAGAGCAATTTGTGGTTTTCAAAGCACTACAATGTTAGGTCATGAAAAAAAAAATTAAAATTATGGTTGTTAAGCATTACTTAAATTAAATTGTAAGTTAAGTGGGTTTAACACTTTCAACTTGGTTTAATTTGTTAATTAATTAGGCCATTAAGTGAGGGGTTTTCACATCACCACCATAAACTTAAAAGACACCTTTGAGATTAATGGTTTTTAAAGTATTAACAGGTAGTGGTTTATGCCTCCTTAGATTTCCATTAATAGAGGCCATTTGTGGTTTGAATTCTTTTATAATAATTAATATTTTGACTTCACTCACATTCGGTCTGACTAATTCAGATTCATGCAGAATAAAGTCTAAGAGATGTTTTGGGTGCGAGAAGCTTCGTGAAGATAAAAAGAAATTTTCAAATGAGGTTTTAAGTTGATGTGCTTCGTGTTAAGAAGGCAAAGATCGTTTTGAGTTTCGTCAGAATTAATTCTCACCTATGGCTTGAATAAGATTAGATTAGTCTCGCTAAACTCATTCGAATGATTCTTTTATTTTCAAGGCTCGAACCCCACTAGTAAAAGATGTGTTTTCAATGGCATCTGTTAGTAATTGGCTTGTCAGAAATCATTCTGATAATTTTTTTGTCCAAAATAATTTAATAGTGTCGAAGACAAATTTGATTAAGGACAGAACAATCTCATCCATCTCATCAAATTGTTTTGTACTTTTTTTTTTAGTCTTCAATTTGTTTTAAAATGTTTAGTAGACCTTCTATCTTTCTTGTTTATTTATTTTTAATTAAATATATAATATAGAGCATAATTTGTTTTGAGGTTTAATTTATTGTCATTTAAGTATAACAGTTAGTGGTTTATGCCTTCATATATTCCCATTAGCTGAGTTTATATGTGGTTCACCATTTGCTCTAAAAAGTTTAGACTATTTTATTTATTTTATTTATATTTAATTAATATGACATATTTGGAAAGTAAGGGGCAAAATTAAATTTAAATACCTTACTAGAAGTGGAGTTAAAATAACCTTTGGGATTAGAAGAATTAATTTAAGTTCTTAAGCAAAAGTAATCAAACATCACTTTCCATTATGGTTTAATGTGGAGGTTAATTAATTATATTAAGTCAAGCAATATAAGATGAGGTTATTATGTTATCTTTTATGTGTTCAAGCTAAATAAGATTACTCAATATATAATAAGTTTGGCTTTCGATTAAATTTGAGTTCATATTGAGAGTAAAGTGCTCTTTCTCTGACAAAGACGGCTTAATATTCGAAGTTTGAATCTGAAATTTTTAATTAAGGATGAATGAGTATTTATCAGTACTCCACCACGAATCTTGTTATATTATGCACTAATCAAATTAATATTCAATTATTATATAATTAGTAGGTCAAATGATTAGTGCAATTTGTTGCTTTGCCAATTGTTTTAGCTCCCCTTTCTCTCCGTGGCAAACTATCTAAAAAAAAAACATTATCATCGTGATGTTCAGATTAACTTGTATACATTTTAACTAGTTATACAAAGTATCCTCACCTATCAATATAAATATGGATAATTTTCTTAATATGTTATTAGAAGCAGATTCTGGTATCTGCATTGAGACTCGACTAGGGGACGACTTTTAGTTAAGGACGAAATACTATCATTCACCATAATTTTTATTGATGCAAATTCAGAATTTAAATATTATGAGTTTAATTTCAAAATTTTCTCACAATTTATTAAAATTAAAATTTGGCTTTTTTAATGAATTACTATTTTTATATATAGAGGGAGTTGGAAATAATTGGAATTAAAGTTACTATTTGTGTATTGCAAATCTAATCCAATACTATTTGATTTGCAAGTCAAATAAAACGTCCTACGTCTCCGTTTTTATATTTTATATCTTCTGAATTAATTTGATTTTAAAAAATAAACTTGGCCAATTATTTTATTAGAAATAAAAGAATAATATAATCAATTTACGAACCAAGGAGAAAGTAAAATTATATACGATCACAATAATTTGAACATGTCAATATATCTTTGATATTATTACATGGATCTATCATCTACGTAATACTCTTTTTGATGCATGACATTATTTATTTATTATTCATTCGTTCGAAAATAATAACATATTTTTATATATAAAAATAATTTAACTATAAGCTTTTATTTACGCTTAATAACAAGTTTATACAGATTTATAGTAAATGTATAATAACATATTTTTATATATAAAAATAATTTAACTATAAACTTTTATTTACGCTTAATAACAAGTTTATACGAATTTATAGTAAATGTATGATATGTTTAAGACTTTAAAATTTAAAATTCTTTTAAAAGAAAAAAATTACACACATTGCCATCAAGCGTTTGTTAGATGGTTCAGCGTCTAATTAAAGAAGGTGACATATTTTATGCGATTAATTTAAAAATGAACGTTTGAAAATACATAGAAAAGTATTTGATAAATTTTTTTAATCACATATTCAGATGTTCAATTGAAACGAGCCGTACCTAATTTAATTATTTAATTATTATATAGTATATCGTAAATATCAAGTCATTTAAGGGTAAGATTCAAGCCATTATCTCGTAAGTCGTGCCCATGCATTGCATAATTTGTACGTAATTAAATTCAAACGTCACTATATATATATATATATTTTTTTTTCTTTTTTTTATTCGCATCAAGTTCGATAAAAGAAATGCATTTGATTTAGCTCTTTTAGTATGAATACAGCTTAAGGATATAAATTAGCACATAGATGCATTATGCTAGTTGTAATATTAAAATAAGAGGTAAGTGTCAAATTATTTAAAGAGTTATATTGATTATCTATCAAAATATACATCAACTATTATTGTTATCTGGCATGCGATCGCCATATTCAAGTAGGCAAAAAAGAATAATAAATGATAATTATAGCACGTTTTGATAAATAGCTAATGATATATAATTTGCATAAAAATTCACACTTGATAATTTACATATGAAACTCTAAAAAATCGAAATACTTTACATGCATTTTTACTGATAGAGTTTTTGAATTGATTTATAAATAGCCATCCACCTCTTTATCAACAATTCATTAAATCTCTCTATAAATAGCCATAGATTCTTCTTCAAGCATGAACTTTCTCGTGAAAACTCTATCTTCTTTCTAAATTCTCTCATTCATCGTGAAATCGATCGAGTTCTCGAGAAAAGTTCCGTTCAATACAGTATATGCTCGATTAATTCCATTCGAAAAACTTCAAATTTAAAATTTCGTATTATTAGGAGAGAGTAAATTGGTATCGAATTGATTGATTAATATGACGAGAGCAGAGGAAGTAGTGGAGAGGGAGATTAATGGAGGTCGAGCAGAGTATGAAGTAGAAGACGTGAGAGATAAGATGGAATCTTCTAGAGGAAGTCGATTTCAGCTCATCGAAAATGATCTCGTCGGAGTTGATTTGTTTCGTCGCCGGAGAAAAATTAGCCGGCAAAGTGTACTCAACGGAATTAAGGATCTCTCACAAGGCTTCGTTATTCATCCTGAAAACAGGTCCGTTTAGCTAACTCTTTCTCTCTCTACAACGTAACTTTCTCTCTCTACTGTAATGCGACAATGGCGAAAACGTGATTTTTTTTTTTTTTTTGAAAAAAATAAATTTTAAAACTCTTTTCTATGCTTGTGACATTAGAGTCGTGAATTAGAAGAAAAAACCGTTATTTAACTACTTTTTGAAAACTGATTCGTGCTTACTATATATAGACAATTATCTATGAATGAGATTTTCAAACTAACTCCGTTGGACCTCATGATTCTCGATCTAATTATTTCATTGATTATTAGATCATTTCTTTTGAGTAGAGCTGTTTAAAATTTAATCGAAACTAATAACTCAAATTGAATAAAAAGTTACTAGTCTAGCAGTTTTGATAATGATATTGGTTTTTTTTATATTGAGTTATTCATTCGTAATGAATTGAGATTTTTTCTTAACGGGTTAATCAATAACTTGATAAGAAATTATGTTTATACCGCTTGATACATAAAGTCCTTGACTAATTAAGGTTTAGTTTCATTTTTTATTTTATTTTCTAGTACTGTTTCAAAATCTTGATTAATTATTTTAAAATGGTGATAATATTTTCTTTTGAGCAAAATGCAATCTGTCAACTCATATGCACGATTCATTTGAGGTTTTAATGACAAATCTCAAAATCGAACCTACAACGTCCAATCGACAGAGTTATATATAGTTAATTTATTGAGGAAATTCATTACATGCATTATCTCTTTTTAGGGAGATAACCATCATTTCCGAAGAGTACGTGGCGTCTAATCATTTTTTTGGGGGACGAAATTACTAAGTAATTGGTTTAGGAAAAATGTTGACTATTTTGACTTTACTAATTATTCATGCATCACTGCTAAAAGAAAAAAAGTAAGTTAGGTGCACTAAAGTTTTCGTTATGGGTATATTGATTCGGAAAAGATCCGATCATAAAGGTCTATTATACGCAACCTTACCTTATATTTTTATCAGAGTCTGTTTCACGTGACATGCATTAACTGAAATAGTCACAAGCTGAACATGCTACTTGTGGTGCAACTTGACCATTTTTTATCTTTCAAACCGACTTGGCTTTGTTTAATTATTACATTGAATAAATGAAGAAAAAAAGGTTACGCGGGGGTATATCTTGTTCTAAAACATGATGTATTTTATGTAATCTTTAAATAGGTACACTCTAGTACTACCTTTTAAAAAGAAATCTGAAAAGCTGCTGCTACTAATCTATAAGTGACTATATATATACAAGAACTTGACTAGATGTTAGTCCATCTAACTATGGTTAACTTTAATCAACATCATAACCAAGTGTCTAACTAACTAACTGTTAGTGTGACTGTAATCACTTGTAACTAGCTGGAAGTAACTAACTTCAACTTGTGTTAATCGTCATCTGCTCAATAGATTTGTCTCAACGTTCTGAATTTGGGAACTTTATATCCGCGATTTCAACTTGAGACTCCCTATATTTGAAGTTGATTCAAATGCGACTAAAATTTGATAAATTTATAAGTTTTGACTATTTTTTAAATAGATCAAGTGCTAGTATGTGTAAGTATTCGTTCCATTATATTTCGCGCCCTTTTAATTATATCAACCTTTTTTTGTATTTTGATCTCTATACTTCCAAGAGTGTGTGGGAAGATGAACGATCCAAATTTGATGCAGGTGGTACCGGATGTGGGAAAATTTCATCCTTATATGGTCAATATATTCATCATTTTTCACACCAATGGAGTTTGCCTTCTTCAATGGATTGCCAAGGAAACTATTTCTCTTAGACATTTGTGGCCAAATTGTTTTTCTTGTGGATATAGTCATCCAATTCTTTGTTGCATATAGAGATAGTCAGACTTACAAGATGGTGTACAAACGAACCCCTATCGCGCTTCGGTTAGTCTCCTTTCTTTCCTATCCCTCACTTTGCCAACAAAAAATAACAAATTTGGACAAACAGAGAGTGAGAATGGATGAAGATTTTCAGTATGTATGTAAACAGTAGCTGACTTTTCTTTTGGTTTTTTATAGGTACTTAAAATCTCATTTCATTATGGATTTTCTAGGTTGCATGCCCTGGGATATAATCTACAAGGTACCTTGTTTCGTTTCTTATGAAAATGTTTGACTTGATATGGAATTTAAGATGCTAACCTTTCGGGCATATTGTTTCTGAATATAGAAAGATGACATCCTTTTTGAAGTCGGACTAATAAGGAAAGAGTATCACCTAATCAGTCTGTTTGTTGAATTTGAATTAATCAGGCTGTTGGCAGCAAAGAAGAGGTGAGATACCTCTTATGGATTCGGTTGAGTAGGGCGCGCAGAATTACTTACTTTTTCCAGAAGATGGAGAAAGATATTCGGATCAATTACCTCTTCACTAGGATTGTAAAACTTATCACTGTAGAACTATATTGCACGCATACAGCAGCCTGCATCTTTTACTATTTGGCGACTACGTTGTCTGAACAGCAAGAAGGTTATACATGGATTGGTAGTTTGAAATTGGGAGATTACAGTTATGCAAACTTTAGAGATATTGATCTCTGGACGCGATACATTACTTCAATGTATTTTGCCATTGTTACTATGGCAACTGTTGGTAAGTTTATTACCCTTTCATTTCAAGCACTCGTCTTTAAAAGTTCAATTTCACTGTTATTTCGTGTGTGCGTTTCATTCTTGTAGATGTTTGAAAGAGGATACTAGTGATATTTGTGGAATCTACATGACACATTGTTAGAGAGTGATTCGCTTTAGTTAGTACTCATTCTTGCAAATTTAACACATAATTTTTCATTTTACTCGAGATGTTTCTAACAATTTCATCTTGCTAATAACTTGAGATTTTTTTCTATCTTACAGGTTATGGAGATATACATGCTGTCAATTTGAGGGAAATGATATTTGTCATGATTTACGTCTCTTTTGATATGATTCTTAGTGCTTACTTGATCGGTAACATGACAGCTCTAATAGTGAAAGGATCAAAAACTGAACGATATAGGGATAAGATGACAGATCTATTGAAATATATGAACAGAAACAGACTCGGAAGGGACATCCGTAATCAAATAAAAGGTCACCTGCGATTGCAATATGAAAGTGCTTACACTGATGCAGCGGTTCTCCAAGACATTCCAATCTCTATCCGAGCCAAGGTAAGACAATGTGCAATTTACTATTATTGCTGATGCATGTTATATTCTGTTGGTAGTTCCATGACAAACGCTTCCAATTTTTTTTTGCAGATATCACAGAATTTATATCAGTCTTACATTGAAAATGTTCCTCTTTTTAAAGGCTGTTCCTCGGAGTTCATAAGTCAAGTTGTAAGTAACTTCTTTTGTGATTGTTCACTCGCAGAACATTCATTTTGTGTTTTCTTTGAAAGGAAATACTTCTGCACACCTTTCTGTGAGCTTTTGACCGGGATACAATCGCAATTGAAGAAAACTAGATGAGCGCGTATTACTGATTTTGGATACTGTTATTTTTTCAGGTAACTCGAGTTCATGAAGAATTTTTCCTCCCTGGGGAAGTGATAATGGAACAAGGCAATGTAGTAGACCAGCTTTATTTTGTCTGTCATGGTGTTCTGGTATGACATTTCATTTGATTTTGGATTTAAGTTTTCCTAATAAGGCAAGAGTACTCATTGTATTTTTGAAAAAATCCAGGAGGAGATCGGCATAGCAAAGGACGGATCAGAAGAGACACTGTCACTTCTTGAGCCTAACAGCTCATTTGGAGACATTTCCATTATTTGCAACATTCCTCAACCATATACAGTTCGTGTTTGTGAACTATGTAGGCTCATACGTATCGATAAGCAGTCATTTTCAAATATTCTGGAGATTTATTTCCATGATGGAAGAAGAATCTTGAGTAATTTGCTACAGGTAAAGGAAACGAGACTCAACCTTTTTACTGCAAATTAGAAGCTGGTTCTTCCACTCAACTCTATCTGGCATAGTTCATCAACAACCAAGAGCAATATACTTAAGATAGTACAACACTTAGCTGACATTTATAAAAAGAATCTAATGAATTATGATTTCAAACCGTCCCATGAGTTAAATACTAATAACTGTTTTCTTTGCTCTCCTTTCCCATATGAACTGGTACAAGTCTAAATTAGCACTAAATGACAGGGAAAAGAATCGCATCTCCGTGTGAAGCAACTAGAATCGGATATTGCACTCCATATAGGGAAGCATGAGGCAGAGCTTGCTTTGAAAGTGAATAGTGCAGCTTATCATGGTGATTTGCACCAGTTGAAGAGTCTAATTCGAGCTGGAGCTGATCCAAACAAGAAAGATTATGACGGAAGATCACCTCTGGTATGAGTTTGTTCAAATAAAATATATAGAAAACAAATGATTCTAACAGAATGATGAACTTCGAATGCTGCAAATTTCTCCTAACCAATATTTGCCTTTTTAACAGCATCTTGCAGCATCAAGAGGCTATGAAGACGTAACTCTTTTCCTCGTTCAAGAAGGCGTTGATATCAATGCTCCAGGTATATTTCTTATGTGAGTCTGCTTCATCTGCAATGAGTCCTTGTTTGTGCAGATGTTCATTGTTACTTCATGTTGCCATTTACCATACAGATAAATTTGGCAACACACCTCTGCTTGAAGCAATCAAGAGTGGACATGATCCTGTTGCTTCATCACTTGTTAAGGAAGGGGCCTTGTTGAACATTGAAAATGCTGGTAGCTTCCTGTGTACGGTGATAGCAAAGGGGGATTCAGATTTATTACGAAGGTTATTGTCAAACGGTGTAGACCCAAACACCAAAGACTATGATCAGCGAACGCCACTTCATGTTGCTGCTTCTCAAGGGCAACACTCAATGGCAAAGTTGCTTTTGGGAGCTGGTGCTTCTGTTTTCTCAAAAGATAGGTACAATTTTAATCTTTATTTGATATCTTATTGAACTAACTTCTTGAATGAAACATCATGGCTGCTGCTGATGACATGAGTTCAACTTAAATGAAGAAACAGTCTGTTAGACCTCAACTTGTTTAGGAATACCTCATGGTTTTTGTTGTTTAAACATCATGGCATCTCGTGTTTGAACTTGACATTGTACAAGCAGAGTATCGTGCACGTCTACTAAATAATCATCTTTTTTCATGTTTCAGATGGGGAAATACTCCATTTGATGAAGCTAGAGTAAGTGGAAACAAGCAAATGATCAGTCTTTTAGAAGAAGCAAAATCTGCTCAATTATCTGAATTCCCTGATGTTCCACATAAGATCTCAGGTATTGCTTGAACATCCCTGTCATCACATTCAACCGAAAACCTCATAAATCACTTCGAATTTGAACTTTATGGGTTCGAGATGCCATTAAACCCGCTGACCATTTGAGTTACTTGGTTCAAAATTTATAACTTGTAGACACTCAGTATATTTCTTTCTATATCTAATGCGGATATATTATATACTTCTATGTTCTAACAATACTCATCAATGTAAATACAGACTACTTTGGTATTCATTTCTTGTATCTTGACATTTTTATTTGGTGCAATGCAACGACAGACAAATTGCGTCCGAGGAAATGCACTGTGTTTCCTTTCCATCCATGGGAGTCTAAAGATGTGAGAAAACATGGTGTTGTCCTGTGGATACCTCAGACTATCGAGGAGCTCGTTACAACAGCATCAGAACAACTCGATTTCCCATCGGGTTCTTGTATATTATCAGAAGATGCTGGTAAAATTCTTGATGTAGATATGATTGTTGATGGTCAAAAATTGTTCTTGATCAATGAATCAACTTGAGTTTTCCTTTTCCTTCATGTAATTCTTGTTGTATCTCTTGTATTTAGCTTAGCTGTTCCACTAAAATGAAGATGAATAAAACTCTCTTCAAGTTGTTGTTCTAATTCTCACATCGTATACAAACTTTTGTTACTCAGACTCTTCAAAAGTGCCGACGGACTCATGTCTGATCCTCCAAAAGTACATGCATTTTTTCGGAGGATCCAATATGAGTGCATCAGTATTTCATGTTGTACCAGCAGAAGTCATTTTGGCATGGCAATAGTATGTATGGTAGAATATTCTTAAAAATCAAAAACTAAAATTATTGAACCAAATATTTTAATATAGTACCATCCCAACCCCTAGTACTACATACAGGTTCAAATGAACTCAATAGCTTTTGCTTGTACCTTTTATTTGTGAATTCAATAATTAAAACGAGCTACGAGTATGATTTCATAGTCCAAATGGAATAATATTCTCAAGTCTTGATACACATAATATATAATAAGGAAGCTTCTTATGATTGTGACTTGATCAAATTATTCCAAACACCTAGTTTGAAAATTTGTGACACCCTTTTATTAGTAATAAACTTGTTTTTTAATTATACTAATTTACTTTGAATTTATGAGCTAAATTACTATACTTTAGTGATAACATTATGTAAAAACATAGATTATGTATTATTGGGTTGATATAAACACAAACTAATTTAGAGAAACTATATATACTTTATGATTTTACACTTAATATGCACATGGATGTCGCAAGTGATTCATATACTAATAGAGACAAAAATATTAGGTAATAATCTCATTCTATCTCGATGTATAGAGATACCAAAATACACTTAATATGCATATGGATGTTGCAAGTGAAGTGGCTCGACAACTATGAGGTTTCAGATTCATATACTAAAGGAGACAAAAATATTAGGTAATCTCATTCCATCTCGATGTATGGATACACCACAATTAATAAAAACAAAGAATACTTAACATAGATATGCTTTAAGATACTAGCTAGTATTTCCCAACGGAGGCAAAAACACTGAGTAGTTTCTTCCCATCTATTATCCAACCCATACTATACTGATGGAAGATAGAAGTTACCACATGAAATTAGTCGAGATGTGGATAAACTGGCTGGAAACTATGTATTAAAAGAAATTAGGTAAATAATCTCAAGCCCCTTTGATATGTTGAACTTGTTGAAAATGCTTTTGAGCTGCTATATTACTAGCATTTGCTCTATCTTCATCACTTAATTGTGTATCATTTTCATGATTTTCATTAATAAATCTCTCATGACAAAGACATTTGAAAAGGGTGTTCATAGCACATCCCAAAATTGGAATTCTTGAAAGGACATATGAAATTTGTTGTAGATTCATGGCAATTTTACTCAAAAAATGAAAATTTGTGAAATGGTTTTGAATGAAGAATTAAGGCAAGTGATTGTTGAATATGTGAAGAAGTTTTGGATTAATTTATAGATGAAATTATTGGTGGGATCAAAAAAGTTTGAAAGCATAGTCCATTAGTTTTCTTAATTTGCTTGTATTCCAAGTCCAACTTTCTTGTGACTTTTCAATTTTTTTTTGGTTGTGGGGTGGGCCAGCAAAGACGGAGCCAAAATTTTAATTAAAGGGTTTAAAATTTGAAAAAGTAAATACACAAATCAAATAAAGGAGGTTTAACATCTACTACATATAGATAAAAAATAATTTTAACTATATATAAATAGTATAATTTTCGGTTCAAAAGGTTAAGTAAATACACGAATTAAATAAAAGGGATTTAATATCTACTATATATAGATAAAAAATAATTTTAACTATGTATAAAGAGTATAATTTTCCGTTCAAAAGGTGTTCGAATGAACTGTCTAGCCAAAAAATGACTTATAATCACACAAACATTTATGATATATTTTATATTATATATTTTTTTAAACTTTATGTCAAGTTAAACTATAATACATAAATCGATTAAAAAAGGTGATTAATAATATATAATATAATATAGTAACAAGATTTAAATTATGAGGCAAAAGATTAAAAAAAAGTCAAATTAAGGTGGCCACGCATATCTTTCTTCTCAAGAATATAATAATAATAAAAAAAGGGGTAAGAAAATGACAAAGAAAATGGGACGTGGTCACTTGGATACCAAGCAAATATACTTATTATATTTTAACGATAAATATATTTACTTTCGGAAATAACCTCTCCATCTCTATGAGGTACTGCGTGCATTTTACCCTCTTCGGACCCCACTCATACCCAGTGAAATCCACAAGTAGGGTCTGAGGAGGATAAAATGTATGCGGACCTTACTACTACCTTGTAGATAGATAGGCTGTTTTGCGAAAGACCCTCGTCGAAAAAGTTCTTATTGTAAACTAGTTACTAAAAGAAGCTGCATAACACTGTAGATTCAAAGGGAAAATCAATGGCTAATTTAGTTCTTCAACAATGGAGCATGAAAAGTGCAGAAGTCGCGCATTGGTGGCTAAACAAACCTGCGTAAACTAGAGGTACAACTCGAAACTAAGCCATCACAAAAGAAGTACGAGAACAAACACACCTCAGATAACATCGAAAATAAACAGCCCGCGGTGTAGGTGCATATCCAAGTCACAGACACTACTGTATCTCGCGACTCGTGTTCATTTCTTCTCTAGCTGACATTCAACTTCAGCTTTACGCGATGCACGCTGAAATGTTGCTAACTCTGCAAGTATCTTGACACCTTTTTCTTTGTCTACCCATTGTAGGTCTGGCTCGATTAGCATTTTCACCAGCATCGGAGTCTTGGCCAATAGAAGCTTGATAAGCATCATGTCAATCTTTGTGCCTATTATTCCTGTAAACTTAACCGTCTTAAGGTAGTTCAATGTCACATCTGAGAAGCCCGCGGAAACTTCATTAACTTTATTATCCGATTCTATAGCTACCTAAGAAAGATTAAGAAGATGGAAGATCTAATGAGTATGAAAATAGTCGCCATTATGTATGAAAAACAGATACAAAAGAAAAAGAGAAACATAAACATCATGGATAACCTCTATTTCGAGATCTTGTAAACATGGGGAGCTTCGTATCAAGCAAAGAGCACATGAAAGATCAGCTAGTTCATCCATTGATACGTAAAGACGTTTAAGATTGTTAAGAGTAGAGGAAAGTCTTCTTGGTAATACAGCAATCAAGAACTACAAAGAAAATAAAAATTCAGGATGCTCGAAGCCCAAAAGATGAAAATGAAAATGTACCAATTTTAATGAAACTGCATTGGCATTACAATGAAGTTCTGTAGCAACGTTTACCTGCAAACTTCCATAATCCAAGCGGAGATCCTCAAGAGCAAGATGTGGCTGCAAAAATTTGTCAAGATCACATTTTTCTGATTCTTCAAAAGATTCTCCACAGAAAAGAGAGAGTTTAGCAAGATGCAGAGTATTTTTTAAGGAGAGATATTTTATACAGCCTAAGAAGTCGAAGGATTTCAACTTGGGAGCTCTAATTTGAAGAGGGTTCATGAAGTCAAAGAATTTCAACACTAGCTTCTCAAGCAACGGGCTAGAAGAGATTAAACTTTCTAGTGATCTGGAAGAAACTGATACATGACACAGTTCCAGGCTAATTAACATATTGAATCCTTCGAAGGCTGGTGGAGGACATATTTGACAATTTTGGAGGGTCAAGTGCCTCAACTGCAAACATGTGAAAAGTGAAGAAGGCAGTTTGAGTCGGTTCCACGCCGAAAATTGAAGAACAAGATGCTGAATGCCTTTCCGAGAGAGGAAATGTACCAAGCTGCAAATCTTAGGATATTTTTTCAGTTTAACCATGGAAAGGGTAAAATTAGTAATGGGTCCTGAATGAAGGGTCAAAATGTTGTACATAATGGCTGTAAACTTAATAGAAGGGGATAGTAAGTTATCTGTCGACTTCCAAACTTCATCATCAAGCGTCAAATGTGGAAGTTTGCACCACTTGTACCTCCATTTCTTCGATAAGATGCTTGTCCTCACAGCATCTCGCAAAGGCAAAGGCATCAGAATGGCATTGATAACATTATCAGGTAAATCAGTAATCTCAGGAGGCATCATGCAACGCCAGTAATAATCTGCAGAAAATGAACAAGAAGACAAAGTTAAGTAACCTCCAAATTATTTGCATATAGTAAACATGCGACACCGATCCATCTCCTAAGTATCACTGAATTGCATTCTTCAGAGCAAGAATACCATTTTACAAATACTTCAAGAATACAGATTTTTGTTATCAAAGAAAAGCCAAACACACACACAAGAATCATAGTCTTTTGCCGCTAATAAGCTTCTCATCAGACATGTATAGCTACATGGTAAGAGGAGAGTTTGAGCAGCATTTGGTAATTTTCTCTCGTAAAATCAGCTCAGCAGCTGTTCCATAGCTTTAGCTAGATTTGACATCAAATCAGCTACTATTACATTTCCGATCACCTAACACTTACATTAGTAATAAGTAACATATTAGGTTAGCAATAAAGTAAAGGGGTAAATTCAAATATATACAATAAACTATTTAATTTACAACAAATATAGCCCTGTTATCTTTACATAAAAATAAAGGGCCAAAATATCATAGAAAATATACATGACCATACAATATAGCTTGTCAAAAGTCTTAGAAAGTATATACTGACTATACAATGTAGATTACTTATACATGTGCTATACACTGAATATATATTACGATACACTCAAAAACTGAATATATCTTGACTATGCATGAAATATACATTGACTATACATACTAATACAACGAGTGACTATTTTTTTTACTATTATTTTAGCCGAACGGCCATGCGCTGTAATGATACCAAAAGTAGTAAATGTACCATAACTCAGCTCACCTAAAAGCGGTTAAAAGAAAATTTTCAGCTTACCAAGACCTAAGATTTTGGTGAAGGAAGCTCAAAAAGGTGGCCTATTGGTTAATGAAGGCAGGACGAAAACCATAGAGACTAGGTTCCAATCTACAATTAGGTGACTGCAATAGAGTTTACAAGTGCCACAGAAAAGGCTAGGCACCAAAGTTAGCCAAGGCATGAATGTTTTAAGACGGGAAAAGTAACTCCCTAACTCCCTGTCTCATTTCTAAAATAAAGGTGCAATTTATTTCAGTAACTGAAATCCCCACTCCATACAATAGTCTTGGTGTTTTTGTAATCCAAGAATTACCCATATTGTTTTCTTTAGATGGTGGTATCTGCCCAACTTAAGCACATCCCGACTATCTCACCACACACCACACACAACCCACAAGTACTAGGTAGCTCTGTCCACCCACAATCCACAAGTACCAAGTAACTCTGTCCACCCACCACCCACAAGTTTCAGGTAGCCCTCTGTCTCATTTTAAAAATAAAGGTTCAATTTTTTTCGGTAACCGAAATCCCCACTCCTTACAATAGTCTTGGTGTTTTTGTAGTCCAAGAATTATCCAAATTGTTTTCTTTAGATGGTGGTATCGGCCCAGCTTAAGCTCATCTTGACCATCTCACCACACACCACACACAACCCACAAGTACTTGGTAGCTCTATCCACCCACCACAACCCACACGTACCAGATAACTCTGTCAATCCACCACACCCCACAAGTACTAGATAACTCTGTCAACCCACCACACCCCAATTCGAGTAGGAATATTTCGGTTTCTCTCGTTCCTTCTCGTCGATAAGAATAGAGATTTGAAATAATACAAATTCAACCCACTACCCACAACCCACAAGTTTCAGGTAGCCCCTGTCTCATTTCTAAAATAAAGATTCAATTTTTTTTGTTCATCAAATTCTCCACTCCATACAATATTCTTGATGTTTCTGCAATCCAAGAATTTGCCATGCTGTTTTCTACCAGCTTACATATATCTCAACTATTCCACCCACCACCCACCTGGGGCGAAGCTACGTTCACTCAAGGATAGTCAGATCAGATGAACACCCTCTGTTGGAATTTTTTTAGAATATATAGATTAAATATAGATATTTTGATATATATCAATTATTGAACACCCTTAATTAAAAAAACACCCACCCATGTTCTAAAAGTATAAACATCCTGACAAAAATGCTAGCTCCACAAGTATCCCACAACCCGGAAGTACCAGTTAACTCTGTCCACCCAATTCTTTTTTATCATTAGAATTTTACACATAGTACTTCTCCAAAATCATTTGCTTCCACAAAGATTCTTTCTTTAATGCATTTTTATTTACTTAAAGAAAGAACACAAGCACAAACCTGAAGGAACCAACAACAGAAACAAAAAATGAAAGGCTTATATTTTCTGATATGAAGAACACGATAAATTTAAGCTTACCAATCAAGAAGATTGCTGATGATGGAAAATCCAAAAAAGATTGAATCTTTGCCTTTCTTTTGGGTAATTCTCAAAAACCCTACTCTTCTTTAGCTCTTATTAGGGAAATATTTTTGTAATTTTTTCTGGGGGAGAAAGAGAAATAAAGAAATGAGTTTAATTTTTTAGCCACAATGTGTGGAAAATTTACACTTTTAGCCTTATTTTATGCTCCTTTTTATGCTACTGTCTTGTAACATAAATTTATTTTGTTTACCAAAAAAAGAAAAACCATAAATTTATATTCCGACGAAATTCGCCATTATCGCCGGCGGGACTTCGATACGCTTGAGGTAAAGTTTGCCCCTTTTGTTCTTCTCAGAATCTGATTTGATTGTTGTTGCTTTTGTGTACTCCCTCCTCTGTTTTAATTTGTTTATCTGGTTTTGAGTAGACGCGGAGTTTAAGAAAGTAAAATACTTGAGGGTTGTTGAAGTGGCTTGAGAGCTATGAGGTCTCGTCTTAAGCTCAAAGTTTGATAAAAATACTAGGTGATGTTTTCCATCTGTAGTAGCCTTCGTGTATATAATTACCTAGAACTTGTAGCTGGTGGGAGATGGCAGGTGTCCCATAGATTTAGTCGAGATATGCAACAACTGGACACCCCAGTCATAAAAAAAGGTATGAAATTAAAGATACTTAGGATGTACCAAAATGTATAAGGTTAGAACTAAAGACTTTTTTTTCTCTAGACGGACTAAAAAGGGAAGTAAAAGAAACATGTTTGAAATGGAGGGTGTTTTACCTTTTTTTTGGTTGTGTAAGTTGGTGGGGTTGAATTCACATTGTGGTTCAGATTTTATGGTTTTGAGTTTGTACTTTGAAAGATAAAGGGATGAGAATAGTTGTAGTAATCACATAGTTTTTGAAAAATGCTGTCATTCTTCTGAAACCTAAATTTACTTGTGATTTTGACTTGCGGAAGTCCTCTTCGTCTGTTTTTTGTTCTTGTAAAGAAAAATAATGGCTTTTCCCCGATAAAATGCATATTTAGGTGGACCCCCGGGATTAGTCGGGGCTCTAAAAGACTTGAACACCCAGTGGAAATAAAAAAAAAGCATTGTGTTTCATAAAATTGAATGTAAGCTTTTAAAAAACTAGAATCTACTGAAGACCTTTTTTTAGTGTTTAACTTATCAAAAGTCTATCAAAGATAAATGGATCCGATTGAATCATCCATTCATGGAGGTAAATCATTGCCTCTAGGCAAGAGGATAGGAAGTTCCGAGTTCTGCCTCGATAAGGACATGTATTTCTATTACTACGAAATTCATGTATGAAGTAGTTAATGGTAACATTCTGATAACTATGTGGCTCTCCAATAGTTGGATAACAATCTAATGTTTCTGAAAAATGCTTCAGAAAGTCCTTGCCATTCTTGAATAGTTAGCTATAATGGACAAGAAGAGTCACGATGCAATTTTTTTGTTCTCCAGGAGAGCCCAATATGTTCTTATTAACATCCTTTCCAGACCTTTATGTCTTCCAACGCATGAAACCCAACAAGTGACTTTTCCATTTCAAGAATTTCTCTGTACAAAAGCTGAATTACTTCTATCTGTCTGTCATGTGTTTCTGTTGTCAATTAAGTGAAACCATAAAAGGAATATCAGCTATCATGTCATGAAATGAGAAGCCTCTGTAGGAACAAGCATTTCCAGTGCATTAATCCTCAATAAGGAGCCTACCGTAGACTGATGGGCGTTGAGGAAATCTCCCAAAGTATCATCATCATCTACCTTCATCTCCATATGACCCAATCTTGGAAATTATTTTTTTCTCCTTATTGCTATCCATGATGGTTGATAAGTTTAAAAGAAGCAAACTAAATAATGTGATTGTGGTTTCTATTCTTTTGATTTTTCCCCTTTCAACTCCCAAATGTATTTTGTGAAGTATTGATAGAAGGCGTTCTTGCTGTAAGAATGATACTAATGGATATTAAACTATGTTATATATATATATATATATATATATATATATATATATATATATAGTAGGTGTGTGTGGAATTATCCAGTATATGCCAAAGTTTTTCTTTCCTTCTAATTTTTTCATATATTTTGAAGAATCTACAAGAAATATCCATGCCTGTATCGCACCCATTCGACATGGGTATCTCAAGGCAAATTAAATATCAATATAACATAGATATCAAGAGGAGATAGTTCACGGATTCAATACACATCAAGAACAAGTGTACTCCCTCCGTCCGAATTCCAAGTGTCTTAGTTTGACTAGGCATTGGTTTTTTAAGAAATAAAGAGAGACTTTTGAATCTTGTGGTTCTAAATGAAAGATCTGTATAATGTACTGAATTGTCCTCTGAATCTTGTAGTTATAAACTTGCTATGTAGAGTGCTTGAATTGTCAACCTTCTAATTATTGAAAGAGACACTCGTTTTGGGATAGATAAAAAACAAAAGTAGTACACTTAAATTGAGATGGAGGGAGCATGTTTTCACTTAAGTCTTTGGTGCAACATTGATCCCTTTGATATAAATGATGGTAACACCATTGTTGGCTTTCTTAGCTCATTAGACAACTTGTGATGTTTGCACATTTTGGTTGTAACTTCGCTCACCATTTCGCTGGTATTATAATAAAAGTTACTATCTGTCAAAAGAAAAAAGAAGATGTTGACTGTTATATTTTCAAGTAGAGTTCACCTTTACGTTTTATGTTGATTTGACAATGTGAATAGTTGTTTGGTCCAAATAGATTGGAGATTCCTTACTATTGTTGTTTATTTCCTACAGGTTTTTGGTGATCATTGTTATAAGCGATCCTTTCATTCTTGTGTTGATTTGACCATGTGAATAGCAGCTCTGTTTGGATAATTTGGAGATTTTGGCAGTTCTGTCCATGTAGTTTGGAGATTCCTTACTTTGTATTATTGCTTAATTTTTACAGGTTTTTGTTGGTAAGTGTTATGTGATGCCTCCTAAGGGAAGAAAGCGTTGTCGAAAGTTACCTCCTGACTTCCTTAGCGACCTTCCTGATAACGTGATTGATGTTATTCTGATGCGTCTACCTTGTGAAGAAGCTGTGAGGACAAGCATCTTATCAAAGAAATGGAGGTATCACTGGTGTAGAATTACAAAGTTGACTCTTGATCAACATCTTTGGGAAACAAAAAAGGATAAGCTGTACCCTACAGTTAAATTTACAAAGATTATCTACCAGATTTTGGCCCTTCATGAAGGACCCATTACTCAGTTTAGCCTGGACATTTCTGGTTTGAAAAGCTGTCCTAAGATTGACAACTTCATACATTTTCTGTCTAGGAATGACATTAAACAACTTGTTCTTCGGCTTCCATGGGGTAAAATGTACAACTTGCCTTCTTCACTTTTCACATGTTCTCTGCTGAGTCATCTAACTCTTGAAAATTGCGCAATGCATCCTCCATCGGACTTTCAAGGATTTGATAAGTTAATTAGCCTGAAACTATGTAATGTCACTATCTCTCCTGAATTGCTCGGAAGTTTAATATCTCAATGCCCTTTGCTTGATAAGTTGGAGCTGGAAATCTCAGAAGATTCACTTTCAGATGTAGTAGAAATTAATGCCCCCAAGCTGAGATCCTTTGATTTCACAGGCAATATATCTTTTATCTGTCTAATGGAAGTCCCTCTTCTGGCAGAAGTATCTCTGAGCTTATATCAGGGTTCTTCTATAGAGGAAGATAATTTTTTTTTTGCAATGCTTTTTGAGTCTTGTACTGCTCTCGAGAGACTCGTCTTGCACCTCAATGGTTCTGAGGTAGACAATGCTTCATTACTTAATTGTTAAAACATTAAATATGGAACTTCTTTCGGGCTAACTCATCTTGAATTTTGGTATTTTTTCCATAGATAGTGCCTTACCATGATGACGAAATATTGACGAGGCTTCCCTTTGATGTTGACTGTGTCAAGTACTTTTACCTGCCTTCTCTTTTTATGGAGGAATCATATGACCTCCCACATGTTCTGTGCTGTATAAGAAGCTTCCCATATTTAGAATATCTCGAAATACAGGTTCTTAGTGCTTTACTGTTTTCCTCCTTTCTAATTTTATAGTTAATTTTTGTATTTGTTAGATCCTCAATATTGACTTATTGTTATCTTTCTTAGGTTGGCAATGGAGATACTGGTACTTTAGAATCCCTTGAACTCGAACATTTCAGAGATTTGACATTAAATCACCTCAGGGAAGTTAAGGTAGAACGCTTTGAAGGAACACCGCCTGAGATGCAACTTGTCAAGCTTTTGCTAGCCAAGTCCCCAGGATTGGTGAGAATGCTAATCGATACATGGATTCCAGATGAAACTATTGTCTCGAGACCAGGTGCATTCGCTGAGGTATCAAAATTTTGGCGTGCATCGCCTAAAGCAGAAGTAGTCCATAAATCACGATTTTCGTCCTTGTAGTGTGTTGCCTAAGATACAGAGACAGTGAATATCTACTGGGAACAGAGCTTTCCTGGATGAATATTTTGATTAGTTTGTTTGTAATAGCATTAGTCATTACATGTTGAGGAATTTTTACATTAAGTGCGTTATCACTGATTTATGGAGTGAGGGGGTATTCCCCTCCCCGACTTATGTCTTTTACGCTATTACTGTTGTGATGTGAGCGATTTAAATTAGTTGAATCTTTCTTTGTTTCACTATTGTTGTTGTGGGTTGCTGTGTGTTGATTCTCTGCCTAGTCAATTCAATATAAATTATTCATAAAGGGGTAAATTATATAACTAAGCAAATATATGACATGTATTTATATTATACTCAGGTTTGAAAAAATTACGATTTATAGCTATAGTTATAGTTTTGTTGCTATTTTATATTTCCCCTCTCTCGCCCCTCTCTTCTCTCTGTGTGTAATCTCTTGCCAGATATACAAGTACATATGTACCAGTTGCATATATATATATATATATATAGTTGATAGATATACATATTTAATTCGACAAATGTACATATACAATTCGCCTCTCTCCACTCTCTACCCTCTCTCGCTTGCTTCTCTCCTCCCTCTTCCAATCTCGCTTGCCAGATGTACAAATACATATATATATATTATATACAATTAGTTAATAAATATACACATATAATTTGACAAATATACATATATATTTTGCTTCTCTCTACTCTCTCTCGATTTTGATCACCTCTCTGTAACAATCCAAATTCTCAACACAAATAGTAAGTATTATATAATCATTGATAGCCAAGCCAAGTTACTAAGTCAACACTTTGCACTATTGAATTACCACGAAGAATATTAAAATAACAAGTAACAAGGGATAAAGGTAGAGAATGCGTAATCCTCTAGATCCCAAGCAAATCTATTATAGGGCCGTCTAATTCTTGGCCTTGTTTGTGGTTTAGCCCAAGGCCCAACAGTCAAGCTATCTGCGTTCACAATACTCTCTCCTATCAGTTGTCACTCGTATAAATGTTGAAGAATGTATAGTATTTAATAACGATAGTAAAATATATAAAAATGCCCAATTTTTTTTGTGCTTTCAAATTAAATAAGTAAAGTTGGACAACTATTTTTAGTTACGGAAAAAGTAAGATATACCGAAGAAATAATATTATTTACGTTTTTCTCCTAAAGCCCATGCCCTATAGTAGTATAAGATACTTGAAAATTACAAATAGGCATATAAGGTGTTCGACAAAAATCCAAGGAGATTCCATCATCAGCAATCTTCTTCCTGGTAAGCTTTAAATCTTTTTTCCATTATAATTTGGTTATTTTTCTGTGTTGTTATCATTTCTTTTCCCTCTTTTGATGAACTTACAATCATTGAAATTAAGTGAATTGGGTGAATTTAGGATTTTTAGCACTAAAAGAAGAAGAAGAAAGATGTATTAAGCTGAAATTGATCCCAAATCGTCTAATAAATAACTCAACTTTAGTTTTATGGAGAGACCATAGGTTCATGTGCCCTATAATTAGCATATAAATTCGTTCCTGGTTGCTTTTAGTTGTTGGTTTCCTTTTGGGTGTGTGTATATGTTCGTTAAGTCGACAAAAGTTACTTCCTTTATGTAGTTTTTGACTTTTTGAAGCATAAGAAACTATTTAAGTGTGTCCCGAAAATCTTACAAAAGTAGTGTTTTTGGATGGTTCAAATTCCAATGGCGTCGGAAAATATTATAGGTAATTTCTTTTTATCTGATTAAGGCTGGGTGGATAGAGATACCGGGTATATTTACTGGTGGGACGTGGCAGGTATGTGGTGGCATAGTCGAGTTTAGTGCAAGTTGGCATTTTGAAGGTTTTAACCTGTTCACTCAAATATTTTTCCATTTGCAGTGCGCCTTAGACCTCTTTGGAACATGGTGTTCATGTAGTATGTCATATTCCTCCGGGGTACTTTAATATGAAAACATGGTAATTCACAAGGTTCTGTGAGGGATGAATAATTTTGGTTTGAAACTCGCAAAACAGTAATAGTTTAGGGTATTTTTAATCTGTTCACTCTTTTACTTTACTGTTATATGTTATGTCGAACTTGCCGAGTGAAAATTGGGGGTCTTTAGTTCCCTCCGTGGGTGTTTACTTTAGAACTTCTAAAGTATAATTTCTAAATATAGTTTTTTACTTACATTCTTCTTGGTAATTATTAAGGAAATGAACAAATGGTTCAGTATGACCTATTACAGTTTGAATATAAGATTTGTTATGTTCTATTTTCAGATACCTAACCTATAAACATGAAGCTCTTTTAGAGGTTTGACACGAAACTTTTTTTTTGTAGTAATAGAACACAATACCAATTGGCCTGACATTCTTCATATTTAGACAACTTCATACTTTTAGCTTCTGGCGTGTGCTGTAATAAAGTATCTCTATTTCTCAGTGGTGTTCTTGGTGCATCTCTTCTCGTTCTCATCGCTATCTTCCAAAAACTCGAAATCAAGCAAAAAATTAACATCAAGGATTAATCATTGTAAAATTATCACAGATTAAATGTGCCAGAGAACTTGTAATATAATTTTGGAGTTAATGGTAAAACACATACCTAAACTATCACTCTTTTACGAATTTGACAGTCCAACTATCAGCTATTTCCTTTTTCTACTTGAGTTATCATTATATATGTACTAAAACACACTTTGAAGTTGGTTAAGCCAACTATTAGTTGTCCCTTTTTCCTGCCTGTATTGTCACCATCTACTCTGCTATTTTTGTTTTAATATATAGATGGTAAAAATTCAAGTAGGAAAAGGGGTGCATGGTAATAGTTCATGAAGGAAAAGGGAACAACTGATTGTTGGGGTGTGAAACTCGTGAAAAAATGATAGTTCAAATTTTTTTTTGCTCATTATCTTTATCTTTTACTTTTATTTTTATTTGGCATACTATTGGCACGAGATGAGTTTAAATGGAAAAACATGGTTAGTGAGGTTCCATAGAACCTATCCCAAATTGTTTGGGATTGAGGCTTAGTAATTGTTAATTTACAAATGTATTTATGAAGTATTGATGAAAGGTGTTTACATGGATATCAGGATATATTACATGGATTTATTTATTGGGATATATTGGCACTGTTATCATACCATATGGGTATTTATGGTTAAGATTAACAGATTTATTTCCTATGTTGATTTGGCGGTGTGAATAGTCGCTCTATCCAGATAGCTTGGAGATTTCTTACTTTTTGTTATTGTCTAGTTAATACATGTTCTTGGTGATTATCATTGACAATGTTCCTATCGTTCTTATTTTGATTTGACAATTTGAACTATTGTTATGTCCACATAATTTGGAGATACCTTACTTCACAATATTGCTTATTTTCTACAGCTTCTTGGTGATCATTGTTATATGATGCCTCCTAAGGCAATAAAGCATCGTCGAAGTCTACTTCCTGATGCCCTTAGCTACCTTCCTGATAACGTAATTGATGTCATTCTAATGCATTTGCCTAGTGAAGATGCTGTGAGGACAAGCATCTTATCAAAGAAATGGAGGTACCGCTGGTGTAGACTAACAGAGTTGAAGCTTGATCAATCCCTGTGGAAAACAAAAAAGGATTTACTGAACCCTACAGCTAAATTTACAAAGATTATGTACCAGCTTTTGGCCCTTCACGAAGGACCCATTACTAAGTTTTCCCTCTATGTTGTTCATCTAGAAAGCTGTCCTGAGATTGACAACTTCATATATTTCCTCTCGAGGAATGACATTCAACATCTTGTACTGCACCTTCCACTTAGAAAGGAATACAAATTGCCTTCTTCACTTTTCACATGTTCGAATCTGAGGCATCTAAGTCTTTCTTATTGCTCAATACAGTATCCTTCAGCCTTTCAAGGCTTTGATAAGTTAACTAGCCTGACGTTATGTGAAGTCACAATTTCTTCTGAGTTGCTGGAACGTTTTATATCTCATTGCCCGTTGCTTGAGGAGTTGGAGCTAGATATTGCAGACGAGTCAGACACAATTGAAATTAATGCCCCCATGCTGAGATTGTTTGATCTATCAGGCAACATAAGTTCAATCTGCCTAAAGAATGTCCCTCGTCTGGTAAAAGTATTGCTGTATGGTGAGTATATTACAGCAGAGGATCTTGATTTTGCAAAGCTTTTCGAGTCTTGTCCTGCTCTTGAGCATCTCCGCTTTATCGTCCTTGATTCCACAGTAAGTGTTGCTTGATGATATAATTATTATGCACTTTAGCAGTTGAAATTTCATTTGGGCTGACTTAATCTTGAATTTTGATAATTGTTTCCTAGTTCTATGCTGGAGCAGGATATGAAGCACCAACAAGACTTCCATTTAATCTTAACAGCGTCAAACGATTTTACGTGCCTGGCATTAAGTTGGTGGAATCATATATGCTCTCTTATGTTCTTTGCTTGATAAGAAGTTTCCCATATTTAGAATATCTTGAAATAAAGGTTCTTAGTACTTCGGCTCTTCTAGTTTCTTTCTTTCTTTCCTCAATAATCTATGAGTTGACTTCTCGTTATTGTTCTTAGATTCACGTTGACTATGAATTTGAAGATGAAGATGAAGATGATGATGACAAACCTATTCCAGAACCCCTTGAGCTCAAACATTTAGCAGACATGACATTTAATCACCTCAAGGAAGTTAAGCTAGGCTTCTTATCAGGAACAATATCTGAGTTGCAGCTTATCAAGTTTTTGTTAGCGGAATCCCCAGTGCTGGAGAGAATGCTAATCGATCTACAATTTCTTAATCATGAAGATCTCGACACAAGATTACAAATATTCACGGAGATATCAAATTTTTCGCGTGCATCACCTAAAGCAGAAGTTGTCTACATAGATTTGAGTGGATCTTTGGGATAGAAGTTAAAAGATTGAAAAGAGAGAAACAAACTTTTATGTAGTAATATGACTGTCTATTTCATTAGTTGATCAATTGCATTTATGGGACAGCTTGAAGGTAATTAAGAGGCTGCTTTTTTTCATTTCTTTGGCTACTTATTGAGATTAATGTGTATAATTAGGAGACATTTTTTAAGTGGTTAATATATCTTCGAGCACCTCTTCTTTAAATTCTATAATTCTGGGGTAAATACTGCTTGATGACTTCATTGCTATTGCACTTTAGTAGGTGTGGTTCTTTTTGGACTTGATCTTGAATTTTGCATATATTTTCCTAGTTCTTTGCTGAAGAAGGATTTGTAGCACCAACAAGGCTTCCCTTTGATCTTAACAGTGTCAAGAGATTTTACCTGCCTGATATTATGCTGATTGAATCATCATACAGCTCTCACATGCTCTTTGCTTGATAAGAAGCTTCCCGTATTTAGAGTATCTCAAAATTAAGGTTCTTATTAGTGCTTTGACTCTTTTCATAATTCTTGATCCTCTATAATATGAGAGTTGACTTCTTGTTATCTTTCTTAGGTTTATTGTGTAGATAAAGAGGATTATTATATTCTAGAATGCTTTAAACTCGAACAGTTCTCAGATGTGACATTTAATCACCTCAGGGAAGTTAAGATGGATGCTTTGTAGGAACCATGCCTGAGATGCAACTTATCAAGCTTTTGTTAGCCAAGTCCCCTGTATTGGTGAGAATACTAATTGATACACGTGATCTACATGATAAACCTCTCAACACAAGATTAAAAATATTGGCCGAGGTCTCAAATTTTTTGCGGGCATCACCTAAAGCAGAAGTAGTCTACATAGATTTTTAAGCAGAGTAATCTGTGGCTTAGAAGTTGAAATTGAAATGAGAGAAACAAAGGTTGGTGTATAACAGTATGTTTTGTTTTGGAACATGAGCATGGTTAGAAGGATTTTTTGATTAGTTTGTTCTGTAATAACATTGTCGTTACATGTTTTAAGGTTTTCTACATTTACTACTTGCGCATGAATGAGTTATTGAATGTGTATTACACATGAATTGACACTGTGATTGTTATTGACGCTGGTGCGTATAATTAGCTTTGTGTTTGGAAGCCCTTGGCCTGCTTGAACTATTGTTTCAACCATGTATAGTTTAACTAACCCTTGATTAGCAAAGAGCTGTTGAAACTATGATTGTGAGTTTGTTATAGAACCTATAAGATTGACAACATCATATGTTTCCTCTAGGAATGTCATACAAGATCTTGTTCTTAACCTTCCATTTAGAAAGATATACAAAATTGCCTTCTTCACTTTTCACGTGTTTGCAGCCTGAAGCATCTAAACCTTCATTATTGCTCAATACATCATCCATCGGCGTTTCAAGGTTTTGATAAATTAACTAGCCTTGAACTATGTAGAGTCACAATTTCTTCTGAATTGCTAATATCTCATTGCGTTGCCTGAGCAGTCAATGCTGGATATCCCGAGGTTCTAAACATTATTGAAATTGATTCCCCCATGCTGAAAATGTTTGATTTCATTGGCATTATAAGTTCTATCTGCCTAAAGGATGCCCCTCTTCTAGTAAAAGTATCTCTGGCAGGTTATGATATGAAGGCAGAGGATATTGATTTTGCAAAGGTTTTCGAGTCTTGTTCAACTCTGGAGCACCTCCTCTTCAAATTCCTTAATATCTGGGTAAATGTTGCTTCATGACTTCACTGTTATGCACTTTAGCAGATGGGAACTTCTTTTGGGCTACATAAATGCCTATTTTATTGGTAAGCGTACATTTAAGTGTGTGCCAATAGGCCGGTCATAGAAACGCTCCTCACGCGCACCCTGCACACAATACACTGTTTTCATTTGTCTCTTTCCCCTTCATCTAAATAAAACCTCTCACTATCTCAATTCCCCTTTTCCTTCAACAGCGAAAGCGAGAAAGGTGTTTCATATCAATCCCAAGTGTTGGTAAGCTTCAAATCTACTTTAAGTGCTGTTATAGTAGCTGAAGTTAATTCTTTAGGTTTTTTTTTAATGGCCCTGGTATTAACCCTCGGTACGATTAACTCGTACAACGGATTTGCAATCCGCCGCTTTAGTCCACTTAGCCATTGGGGCCAGATTTCGCGCTCTAGGATTTATTTCTTTTTGGTATTCCCTTGTTTTCTTCTTCAGAACTTTGAGGCTAATTCTTTCCGATTCGCTGTGTGTGTATGTGTTTCTGTGTTGTGGAATTTTGCGATTGAAAATTGGGGGTGTTTAGTTTCCGCTGTGTATGTTTAATTTTGAACTTGTGTATTAGTATAATTTCTTAATATTCTTTGTCACTTACATTCTTCTTCGTAATTGTTCAGGAAATGAGGAAATAGTTCAACATAGACCTACAAAGATTTGGTTTTTTCCTCTCCTTACATATAAATATAAAGATCGTGGAACTATACCGGGTATGTTGTCGTTGTTTTAAATATAAAGATCTCTTACCGATTTGATATGAAACTGATTTTTTCTTTTTGCATAGTGATGAACTTGCTAAATTATGTCCTGAATTAGGAAAAATAAACTTTCTTTTTGTAACTTTAGCGTCTGCCGTGTACTGGAATAAAGTTTCTCTCTTTCTCCTTCGTCTTGCTTGTGTGCTTCTTCTCGTTCTCATCACCATCTTGGAGATACTCAAATCAAGCAAAAAAATTAGACACAGTGAATGGCTTTAAATTATCATAGGTTTATGAGTTAGTAAAAATATAGAGAGTCGTTATATTAATTTGGTAACAAACTGTAAATATGTTACCTTAGCAATCGTAAATAACAAACTTAGGAAACACTATATCCAACCTCCTTCCAGGAAGGTTATTTGACTGCTAGTGGCTCAGTAATCAGCTATACATTTCATCTATCTCACTATCCTCCTAATTGTTGTATTAAATTCCTGAAACTATTTGCTCGTTTTGTATTTTTGGCATTGTATTCTTTCTTTCACCTCCTTTTGTATTTGTTTGATCACCTCTGCAGCTTGGATCATTTGATTCTTGAACTGTTTCCAATGTCTAGCTCTCCATGTATGATATATCAATGCTCCAAAAGTTATAGTAGCCACCTCCTTGTGAGACTTTTTCCATTTCCTCCTTTTAATCTAACAGAAAGTATGTTGAACTATTTGATGACTGAATGGAATTCCTGACCACCTACACAAAGCTTGTTTTACTTTTCTAGTTCATGCACATCCGACAAAAAGGTGGTGTTGTGTCTCCATTTGATCATCCACACATAGATTACACTTCACATCTCCATTAGTATGTTCAGCCTTTGAAGCCCTTCTTTAGTGAGTAATCTGTTCTGGTAGCGGGTAGGCCAGCTACACTATGAACGGGTGTCTAGGCATCATAAGAGAATTACAAACTATGTCCGCCTCTTGCATCTTTTGCTGTCTTCCTATCAACCGCTTGTAACTTTTGGTAACGGAATATTCACCATAAGAAGTCAGCGTATGCTCCATTAGAGAACCACTGTACCATGTCTTCTTTGAGGGAATTTATCTTCCACCAATACTAACTACAATATGCAGGCACCTGATGTTCCCGAAAGTTTTTATCTACATTTTTCATATAAATTCCATGAACCCATTTGACCTGTAGAGTGTCCTTTCCCGCAAACTGCCAGATAAGCTTTCCCACAGAGGCAATGTTCCATTGTTTGCTTTTCTTAATGTTCAGACCCCCATACTTCTTAGGTGTGCACACTGTGTCCCGAGAAACCATAGCAATCTTCCTCTTATTGGTACAAATCTTGTCCACCTTTTTTATTATAGTTTGCGGCAATATAAACATTGCTCCCCAATAATTATAAATGAAAAATATGACTGCTATAATGACCTGAAGTCTTCCTGCATATGACGGTGATTTAAAATAACCTGATGTCACTCTGTTGGTTATCTTCTCCACTAGTACATGACAATCTACTTTGCTCCACTTTTGATGAAAGTGATAGACCTAGATATCTGACTGGTAATATTCCAGCTGAGAAACCTGTCAAACTTAGAAAATTCTTCTTTGTTTCATCATCTACCCCTGCACAATAAAAGCTCAATTTATCAGTAGTAGTCACCAAACCAGTAGCATCACTAAAGTGGTTTAACACCTCCATCACTCTTGTGATGGATTTCTCCTGTGCTTTACAAAAAAATCAAGTCATCTGCAAAGATAAGATGAGTGATTTTAGTACTCTTACACATTGGATGATACCTGAAATCTGATTTCTCACTCATCTTCAAACTTGTAAGAAATTCCATCACCAGAACAAAGAGTAGGGGAGACATTGGGTCTCCTTGTCTTAGTCCTCTTTTCCTCTCAAAGTAACCATACCCTATGACATTAACCTTCACTGTGAACCTTGTTGACGAGACACAATTCATTATTAAACTGTTGAAGGATGCATTCAGTATTTAGTATCTTTTTACTGTTTTTTTTTTTTTTGGTATAATGATTGCACGAGATGGATTTTAATGGAGAAATATGATGAGTGAAGGTTCATATAACCGATCCCAACTTGTTTTGGGCTGAGGATTAGTGACTGTTGTTAATCCACAAATGTATTTGTGAAGTATAAGGTGTTCTTGTTGTAAGAACGAATGATGGATACAAAGTTATATTTTATTGATTTGTTTGTTGCTACATGTCCATGTTGTTGATCGTAGGCAAATTAGGATATCAATGTAACATAGATATTACGAGGAGATAGTTGACTGATTTCAACTAGAATGCACCTTTATTTCCTATGCTGATCTGGCATTGTGAATAGCCGCTTTGTCCTGATAATTTGGAGATTCCTTACTTCGTATCATTGTTTAGACTTTAGTTGCTACTGGTTTGTGGGATTATTGTTGGAAGTGTTCCTTCCATTTTTATGTTGATTTGACAATGTGAAATAGCAGTTCTGTCCAGATGACCAACAATTTGCTTTTTTTTTTTACAGGTTCTTGGTGATTATTGGTAGATGATGCCTCGTGACATCCTTAGTAACCTCCCCAATAATGTAATTGATGTCATTCTGATGCGTTTGCCTTGTAAAGAAGCTGTGAGGACAAGCATTTTATCAAAAGGATGGAGGTATCACTGGTGTAGAATTACACAGTTAACACTAGATGAATCTCTTTGGAAAACCGAAAACGATTTACTGAACCCTACAGATAAATTTACAGAGATTATCTCCCAGATTTTGACCCTTCATGAGGGAAGCTTTATTAAGTTTACCCTCAATGTTGTCAATCTAGATAGCTGTCCTGAGATTGACAACTTCATAAGTTTCGTTTTGAGGAACAGTGTTCAATATCTTGTTCTTCACCTCCCATATACAAAGATATATGCAATGCCTTCTTCACTTTTCACATGTTCGCGACTGAGGCATTTAAGTCTTTCTTATTGCTCAATACATCATCCTTCAGCCTTTCAAGGATTTGATCAGTTAGTTCACCTCGAACTATATGAAGTAAAAATTTCTTCTGAATTTCTGGAGAGTTTTATAGCTCATTGCCCGTTGCTTGAGCTAGCGGTGCTGGATATCCCAGATCTTTCAAACACAATTGAAATTGATGCCCCCATGCTGAGATTGTTTTATTTCACCGGCAATATAAGTTGCATCTACCTAAAGAATGCTCCTCGCCTGGTAGATGTATCTCTGGCTGGTTCCAAGAAAATGAAGAAGGATCTTGATTTTGCAAATATTTTTCAGGCTTGTTCTACTATCGAGGATCTCATCTTGAGTTTCTCTTGTGATTGGGTAAATGTTACTTCATGACTTCATTGTTTAGCAGATAGAATTTCTTTTCGGCTGATTAATCTTGAATTTTGCTAATTTTTTTCTAGGAATTTTCTGAAGGAGAATATGAAGCACAAGCAAGGCTTCCGTTTGATCTTAACAGTGTCAAGCAATTTGCCCTGCCTGCATTTGCATTGGTGGATGCGTATGAACTCTCATTGTCTCTTTGCTTGCTAGGAAGTTTCTCATACTTAGAATATCTCGAAGTTGAGGTTAGTAGTGCTGATTCTTCCCTTCCCTTCGACTCTTTCTTATTTAGTGGTTGTTTTTCATACTTCTTAGATCCTCCATAATTTGATAAATCTCTTGTTGTTATCTTTCCAAGGTTTTCCATGAAGATGATGATAGTGATACGGAAGAAGAATCTGTTGAACTCAAACGATTGTCGAAGATGACATTTAATCACCTCAAGGAAGTTAAGCTACTTGGCCTTACTGGAAGAATATCAGAGATGCAGCTTATCAACCCCTTGTTAGCCAATTCTCCAGTGCTGGAGACGATGCTGATTGATCGACGTTGTCTAGTTGATCCTCTTAACACAAGATTGAGAATATTCGCTGAGGTATCAAAATGTTCGCGTGCATCACCTAAAGCAGAAGTTGTCTACATGGATTAAATCAGATCAAGTTCTTTGGCTTGAAGTTAAAATTGAAAAGAGAGAAAGAAACTTTATTTATAACTGCTTGTTTTGCCTTGTTGTAACTTCTGTTCCAGATGGATGTTTTATTTACATTGTTTTGCAACAACATTGTTATTTTATGTTTAGGAAACATTTTACCTTTTCTGTCTCCACAGGAATGTGTTATCGATTTCTTTTAGCCCCTCCATAGGTGCTAGCTACCACCTGTTTGCTCTCTTGGTGACTCGAATTTACAACTTATGAATTGGACGTGGAGGATGCTTACTATTCGAGCAATTCCTAGTCAATGTGACTTGGCATAATTGACACTGGTGGTTGATTTAGCGCCAGCGTATGTCACTTACACATAAAACCCTTAAGTTTCATCTGTAGCCATTTTCCTACATCTCCATACCAGAAGCATTCGCGTATTTCCTCTTTGCATTCTTGAACCATCTCAACCTCAGTTTCCGCATCTTGTCCTCCTTCGAGACTTCAAATGAGAAATGTCAGTCTATGAAGCGGTTGAGAACCCCAAGGGCTCTTAGGTTCAAAACGTAGCGCAAGCGATTCGTTTCGTCTGTCAATTAGTCAAGGTACGTTTGTTGTTGGTGGGAGGTGGCAGATATATCAACCAGCTCTGTACTTTGATATTGGAAGGTTCAATTTGCCGCTAAATGCACTTAAACTTTTGCCATATACTTCAATATTTAGTACTCCAGATTCACTTAAATTGTTACTAAATACTTTCTGTGCCTATGCGGTAGAGGCCATGATGGTTTTATACTAGTATGAATATTATAGTTTGTTCACTACATAGCACAAATGTAACATTCTTTGTTCCACAAAAATTCACATTAGGAATTGAAAAAAGGGAGGAGCTACCTCTAAATAGGACTCAACTTACCTTCTTACCGAATCGGAGAATACCTTTTATTGGGGATACCTTCAAATAAACCGAGTCGCCATCTCGGAACTCAAGCTCCCTCTCCTTACATTCGACTAGGACTTTCGTCGACTTTGGACTAGTGAAGGTTTTCATGGTTCATGAAAGCTCACTGACTTAGCATTGATAGGTTTTACAAAAACGGACATATCTTCTTACTCCAAACTCAGAATTGGGTGAAACCACTTGCGTTGGAAAGCTAATTCAAAGAGCTTCAATTTGGTAGAGGTATTCCAAATGGTATGATATCTTTGGGGTAAAAAACATCGTGTGGGCTTGGGTCAGAGCGGATAATATTATGTCAAGTCAGTAATCTCTT
Organism: Solanum rostratum; assembly: GCA_029948455.1. NCBI lineage: Eukaryota > Viridiplantae > Streptophyta > Magnoliopsida > Solanales > Solanaceae > Solanum > Solanum rostratum. The sequence continues at coordinate 1,001,823 of CM057053.1, read as the reverse complement.
TGGACCGGCTTAATCGAACAAATTATCTGTATTTTAGATTCACTCATGTTGACTTGACAATCGTATTTTTAATAAAACTTAAAATTTTCATATCTCGATGTTTTGATCAAATTAAAAGTTTTGACTCTCGAAATTCGTGGTAAGAGTACAAAATAAGAACAAAAGTATTTATTTATTTTCCTTTTATTCCACGTCAGCAGAGAATTATTACAATCTGTTTCGAGTCTCCACTTTTCAAAGTCAAACCACTTAACTAAAAAAAATAAATCAACGGCCGCAAATGAATTCAATCTCTCATCATGACCGTCCATTCCCATTTTAAATTTTCAAAAATTCCTATAAAGCCCAAAAGGGTACTCTGGTCATTTCACAATTTAGCGCGAAACTGAAACTTCAACCGTTTGAAAAGCTTCTTCTTCTTCATTAACAAACTCCAACTTCCAAAAATCTGTTAAAAAATTCCCAAAAAGCTCTGAATTTTTTTCGAATTTTTTGAAGAGCAAAATGAAAATGACTTCGGAGATTGTTGGAGATTACAAGATGAAGAAGAAGAGAGTGTCGAATTTCTATGGTTTCGACACTTTTCTTGATCCGGGATGTCCGATTACGCCAACGGGTCCATTTCGTGATAATATTCGGTATTTTCTTCAAGAATGTGCTGAGCTTGAGGAGTATACAGTTGAAGGAATGCCAATTTGGTGTACATTTCTGGTGCATAAGAGTAAAGGTGTTTTGATTCCTCTTTACACCATTGAAGAGAATGTGAGGAGCTCTGTTAGAACTTTCTGTGATCACTGTAGATGTGCTGGTAAGTGTTGAATTTGAATACCCTTTTGGTTGTTTTATCGATTTTTGAAGATGGGTTTTGGGAATTTATTGGTTCTTTTGAGTTTTTGAAATTTGGGGTTTATGGAGTTTGGGTTTTGGGATTTATGGGTTTTGGGAATTTATTGGTTCGTTGAGTTTTGGGGTTTAAGGAATTTGAGAAATTTTGGTTTTCAGGTTGGAGTCATCATCTTGTTTCAAAGAGGAAGTACCATTTGATTATACCAGCTGATTCTGAATGGAAAAAACAACTTGATGATGGTGTTTTTGATGATCACGCTCATATTTTGCATGGTTTAATTCATTCTAATGGGTTCGGGCATTTGATTTCCATTAATGGAATTGAGGGTGGATCGAAGTATCTCTGTGGCCGTGAAGTTATGGATCTCTGGGATCGTATTTGCACGAGTTTTCGAGCTCGGTAATGAACATCTCTCTTAAATTTCAAGTAATCAGCTTCCGTTTTGAATGTATTAGTCGAGTTCTTGAAATATTTTCATCTTAACAGGAAAATCACTGTTGAAGATGTATCCAGGAAGCATTTGATGGATTTACGTTTGTTGTATGGCGTTGCTTATGGGAATACATGGTTCGGCCGGTGGGGTTACAAGTTTAGCCATGGAAGCTTTGGGATAATGGAACACAACTATGAAAAAGCTATTGAAATGCTCAGCTCAATTGAACTTGATCAGGTGATTGATGATTTCAGATACAGCAGTAGATCCAATGTTATGAAGCACGTGATTGTTTGCTATAGAGGTTTGAGCAATACTCCTTTGATCACGATCCGTGACCTATTCAGGTTTATGCTTGCTGTCAAGTCCTACAATTCTGTTAAGGAGAAACAAAATGTTGGTCCTGTCGTACGCGCCTGTTCTTCTAGATACTTGATGAGAAATGTTGCACCAAATAAGTCTGTAGGGAAGGAAAAGTCAGTGAGGTACAGAAAGTTTTCGAATATTGCAGCATCTCTTGACAGTAGATGGCCAATGAGGAGACTTGAGTTCACTGCAGATGTGATAGTTGAGGCGTTGAGAGAAAAGAGAGAAGCAAACAGATTTGGGAGTTGTGGGATGAGTAGGCAAGAGGCACGGGATGCTGCTCGTCTCCACATTGGGGATACAGGATTGATTGATTATGTGCTGAAATCAATGAACAATGTGATTGTTGGAGGCTATGTGGTTCGTCGTGCAGTGAACCGAGCCACGAGGGTGTTGGAGTACACGATTCAGGAACTTCGGAATTGTGATCAGCCTGAACAAGAAAAGCTCCCCGAGTCAGTACAGGACTATGATGTTAAGCCTGGAACCGATGTGTACACTGATGTTTTATGCTTGTATAATAATCTGCTTTTGAGCTTCGCAGAATCTGATGAGTTAAACATTGCTGTAAGAACAGTATTGGACAGCAAGCAATTTTTGAAGGAATGGCCATTTAACGATGATCCAGATGACAGTGTGTTGAGATTCATTTGTTGCATTTTGCCAAGTTCTACTGGTTTGGAAGCTGCATTTACTAAAGGATATCCCCCAGGAGAGGTGGTTGAAGTTCCGCTACACTCAACAATTGGTGATCTGAAGATAGCTATTGAGTCTGCAATGAGGGACACTTATTGCATTATGGACAATTTGATGATAACAGATATTGCAGGGATGGAACAGATGGAAGATTACGAAGTGCTCTTTGGCATCGTCCAGTCTGGTTCAGAACTTTGGGTGAGGGGTTTCGGGTTGGATTTGGACAGTGAGTTGAAAAATGAAGGAGGGTCTGACAACTGGACAGTGAACTGTAGGTGTGGGGCTCGGGATGATGATGGTGAAAGGATGGTTTCATGTGATATATGTGAGATATGGCAGCATACTCGCTGCTGTGGCATCGAAGATTCTGAGGTTGTGCCACCACTGTTTGTGTGTGAGGCTTGCTGCACTTCACTTGCACCACCAAGAGCACAGATGAGCTTGGAGTTTGGCCATTATGGGTCTGCAGAACTAATGCCTTGTGCTTCTCAATTTGGCATGGAAATGATATACTGAACTTTTAGGGGCAGACTGAGGCAATTCACTGAGGACAGATCTGTGTAGTAGACATCAAAGGATAATAAGTCATCATATAGTCATATATTTGCAAAGTTTCTCTCTGATTCTTTTCTCTTCTTGTATACGATTCTTTCAAAGACAAACACGATAAGCAATGATGATTCATATAGTCCACGCCATCCCCCTTGGCACAAATTATTAGTTTTGTCCCTAAATTATTGAAAGGCTTAAAAATATCCCTCAACTTGGCGAACTAAGCTTAAATACATCCTCGAACTTGACATGAATTATTAGTTTCGTCCCTAAACTATTGATAGGCTTAAAAACACCCCTCAACTTGGCGAAGTAAAATACACCCTTGAACTTGACACAAATTATTAGTTTCGTTCCTAAACTATTGATAGGCTTAAAAACACCCCTCAACTTCATGTTTCTGTAATCTATTAAATTTTGATTTGAAATTTTGTAGAGTTTCATTTGCTGCCATATTTTTTATAATCCCAAAATATTCTTACGAGTTTGTCATACGACCATGAAATTTTCAACGTTGCCGACAAAAAATAATTATAAACAAAATAAGAAAAGAAAGAGAATCAAGCACTCAAGATTTACCTTTAATTTATTAGATTAGTTGCATATCGTTCTTCGAGATCATTATGTAGCATCATTAGTATACTAACTTGTTTTATATTCAGTATGTCATGTGTGAACCAGATTTTTATTGGATAATACCTTTAAGGAAAAAAGCTCAAATATGTCATCAAGCTTTGGAAAAAAACTCATCCATTCAATCCGTCAAAAGTTTGGCTCTCATCTATGCTATTTCCTGCTCATCCATGGAAGTATTTATTAACTGAAAATGAGCCATCCCACAACTTTTAAGCACTTGTGAAGAAGAGTTAGGGCTACTGAGTAGTGGTCCTATTACACTACCCTGTGATTCAGGTTTGATGGAAATACATCATTTCACTAATCAAGAAAGGTGTAGCTGCTGGAGATATTCAGATGGCATAACAGATTCTTGTTTATTGAGTCATGAAATGATCATGTTAAGAGAGGCAACTGAAATCTTGTATTATTTCATTTTATCTTGAAATTAACTTGTGGTAAAATGTCAATACACACAAACATTAGAGAACAAGTGCACGAGGGATCGTATAGATACTGATATCTCTGGCTTCCTAGAGCCTCTTAAGAGAGGCTCTGAGATGGGGTTGAAGACTAGTTAGACTGGTGGCCATTTCCACAACATATGATAGTTCACAATTCTCCACTTTAAAAACTCGAGTTATCTCCTTGACCTGTCAATCAGGTAAGCGAAGGATCACATTAATTAAACTTCACCAACCTCCACCAACAATCAAGGGCTTTTTTTCCTAAACTTTGATAAATTACTACATCCAAGAAAAACTTAAAACCATTTCCACAAGCATCATCTTAAAAGGAGATCTTGTAGAATATGCTAACTTTACTTTTTCTTTGTAAACTATCTTCATGTCAATTCCGATGTATATATGTTTCAAGAGTTCAATATCTACTTTAACTTTACATCCTAGAAAACATAAGGGAGATGAAAACTTGTAACTCTATCATGAAGGTGTACAAGTGCATCAAAGGGTGAAAGATGAAGGTAGAAAAGCTAGATAAGAAGTATGCCAAGAATCAAATACTTGCAAAAAGATATAATTTTCTACAAAAAATGACATCCAATCTTCTATAAGTGAAGGAACTTCATAAATGCACCCAAAAATAAGGGATAAGAGGCTATTCCTCATTTGTACAAAAAAACATCATCACACTTTCAAAAGCTCTCCTTTTTCATTCTTTTGAAACAAAAAAACAGAAGTGCTAGCTGAGCGACGAGCTACAGAAGGTTACCTTGGAAGCATTGCCAACCAGTTCGCTTTTAAGCTTCACAACTCCCTCTTTCATGTCATATGTTCCTTTCTGTAGAATGAACGTAGAAATATTATGATTTACTGGTTGATCAAAATGGATAAACAAACTGAACGCGCCAACATATACATTGACCTCCTGAATTGTCAGTGATTCTTGTTTTCAACATCAAAAGTCACTTCAAATTACCATCTATATATGAAACCCAACCAAGAAAACACAATATGTCCTTAGCACATATAAAAAAACTGATAACATGAATTTCGGAGGCATGAGTCATGAATCGTGGAAATGGATTTATATATACCCTGACGGTGTAAAATCATTCTACACTATCGGTGAATATTTACCTTTTGATAGTAGGTTAGTTACCATTCTTATCAGGTTACCCACTAATGGTTGTTATAGAGATCTCACTATAAATGACCTGATTATGTAAATATGTTAGTGACAAAACTTGAACTCGGCAACAATTACGTTTGCTTAGCGTACCTTGGCAAAAGAATATATGGACACAATGGGAAATGAGGATAAAGATTCATATTTCAAAAACTTCATCTGATTAATCATAAGGCAATCACCTGGACTTCAACAAGACCAGTGCTCTGCGCAATAACGACTTCAATGGTCCCATTGGGCTTAGGTCTCCAGTATCCGCTCTCAGAATGCATAGGTTGTCCGGATTTCAGGTTCCATGTTTTTTGAGAATAAGCTATTACAGGCTGATAAAAGAAGCAAAATTTAGGCTAAATTCAAAGAAAATGCAAGAATGCAACATTTGGAACTTGAATATGTAAGTTAAAATAATTTATGAATCTCATTTATGGCGAAACTTCTGATTTAAAACAAGTCATAAATATTTATGTGACGGCTCCAAGAGCTCGAATTACTAAATCATTAATTAATAACTAACTAATACTCTACTAAAAGAACTGTCTTTTTCTCTTTTCCCCGCAAATTGTATCCTTTTCCAAACACATACAGTGAGAATCACAAAACTAGGACAGAGGAAGTGTACATTGAAAAAAAAAAAAACTAAACTTTCAACAAAATACAGATAAAAAGATCAGAAAGTTCAATTTATTCATCTTATTTACCTTTTTAAATTTAACTTTACACTATTTAAAACCACAAAATTCAAAAAAAAAAATTGTTCAATTTCTTAAATTCCATGGTAAATTCAAACAAATCGAATATTGTAATTAGATCCAAAACATAAACATCCGAATCCATAGAATTTAAATTCTAAATCGACGTAAACGGAACCTAACCTTATTTGGGGAATGAGAAAATTGGAGCTCTTCGGAGTAATTGAAGGAGGAAATCGTTGGGAAAAAGCCCTCGCCTGCACCTTTCCAAGTACCAAGAAGGTCAGATAAAGGTTTTACTGCCGGATGCACCATTTTCTCCGATGGATTCGCCGTGCCGTCGGCCATTCTTTCCGATTGCTTCTTTTTTCTCTTCTGAGCTCACACTTAAAAGACTGCATTTTCTTTGACCAAGTAAATACTATTTGGGCGGCTGCTTATAATTACATGCGTTGACCTTATGTAAAATACTTTGACTAATGATACAAAAAATAAAAAATACAATTTCTTTTTTTTCCCAAAAAATAAAATAAAAATTGTATAGTATTTATTCAATAGAGATAAAAGATCCAAAAATCACTTTTCGACCAAAAATTTACCTGAATTATCACTAACTATTTATCAGAATATATCTTGACTAATATTTGATAGTATGTGATGTGCACTATCTTTTCTTGTTTAAAAATAGTTTCGAGTGACACTAATGCTTAGAGTTGGTAAGATAAAGTCTAACCCCCCTTACTTGTACCTATTCGTGAGATTTTTTATTTTTTTTTAATAAAAGACAACTAGATACTTTGTCTGATTGTATAAATTTGACACACACGCCCGACACTTTTTTGCAAGTCTCCTATTTTAATTATCATGTGTTTATGTTTTTTTTAAATGAACTATGATCAACTATTCAAGAAAACACCTCGGATATAATAAGTCAGTTGTCATGTCTATGAAATAATTATGGGCAAGTTAAGTTGTCACACACCCTCTGACGATTATATTCAAATACTTAATCTGATTAGCTTCGAGGTGTTTCGATAAACAATTGATGATAGTTCAAATAGGAAAGACAAACAACTCGTAGTTCAAGACTTTAGGTATGAAACTCAAAAGAATAATATATTACTTGTATGCTTTTTACCATTGTAACTTTGTACTTACAACTTTAAAGTAATACTTCAGGTGTGTTTTGATAAAAAGTGTAGTTTATGTTATGATCGATTACAACAACACCTTATAATTTTGAAGAACAATTGAAAAATCAAGAAGATTTTTAGAGAAAAAAAAAAGATTTTTGGTAAACCTAGAGAGAAGAGAGAGAAAAGTCAATTCGTGGTAACACCTTGTGGGTAACCTCCACAGTGATGCAGTATTTATATATATATATATATATATATATATATATATATATTAATGATAACACTGTTACAGAATACACGGAGAAGAATAAGTTGAACAGTACAGCCTAAAATTTGAACGGCGAGATCGTTAATATATAAAAAAGACCTTTACATATTAATCAGGCTCCACATCCTAACAGTTTATACTTTGTAATATCGATAAGTGTCAAAAACACACCTAAACTATCCTCTTTTTTTGAGTTTCATACCTAAACTATTGGGAGTGAGAGTTTCATATCTAAACTATCACTTATTAGTGTGTTTTTCAAACTAATAAGTGATAGTTTAGGTATGAAACTCACACTCCCAATAGTTTAGGTATGAAACTCAAAAAAAGGAATAGTTTAAGTGTGATTGCTACAAGTTTATGATAAGTTTCTTATCCAAGTATATATTAAGTGGTGGTCAAAGAAATTGGTGACAATGGCACATGGTTTTCCAGCACAACTAACCAAAATAGAAATCAAAAGGTCACCTATCTACATGACAAAGAAGAGAACATAACATGATTTTGCTTCTCACTACATTTATTGGCATTGGTGACAAGTAGCAAACATTGGTAGTTGATCAAAGTGAAGAAAGGAAGAAACTTATCTTCTTTTATATTCAAACTTAGCTTCATCCACAAGCTTAAGGCCCCATATGAACATGGCCAACAGACATCAGCACATGGCTTTGCCTAACAAATTTATCAGCTCCTCTTGTATAAATAAGCCCTCTTTCATGAGCCTTTTCATCACCAAGCACAAGTATTATTAATTCAGACATTTTACTTTCTTGTTTCCAATCTTCCAGAAAAGAAAATGGCAATGATCAGTACCAAGAAACTCATCAAAATGGCTAGGAAATGGCAGAAGTTTGCAGTCATGCAGAGGAAGAGGATTTCATTTCTGAGAAATGGTAGTGATGTGTATGGTTGTAGTACATCCTCATCATCTATAGTTGAAAAAGGACATTTTGTAGTCTATACAATTGATAAAACGCGCTTCATGATTCCCTTGGTTTACCTTGAAAATGAGATCATTAGGGAACTTTTAAACATGTCCGAAGAAGAATTTGGGCTTCCGAGTGGTGGTCCTATTACATTACCTTGTGATACAGCCTTCATGGACTACATCATTTCGTTAATAAGGAAACGCGTAGCTGCAGGAGATCTTTACAAAGCATTGCTCCTATCAATTCCTTCTTATGGCTGTTCAACTTTTTCTTTGCACCAAGAAGGTGTAAACCAACAGCTTCTTGTTTGTTGAGTCATAATCAACATTTCTTTTGTTACATACTAGATCAAAATAGTTTCTAGATAGGGCAAAGGCCGAAAAAGACAATTGTAAAGCGCATCATACAGATTGAATATTGTTTTATCAAAGAAAATTTACCATATCCACAACTTTTACTTTTACATTTGGTTGTGAAAAAAGAGATAACAATTCTTTTTAAAACGTAGAAGTATAATACATGTGTGCATATTATAGGCACACACTACTGATTCCTCATGTCCGAATTCGACAAAAATTTCTCTGTTATTCTTGAAAACTATCTACACAATTGTAGAGAAATAGTAGAAGAAAAGTATAATCAGGAAGACCTTCACCTTCTGCTAGCCCAAGATTGTTAACTAAGATCGCAAGATTTAACTAAAGAAAGAGAAACTAGAGGAGAAAGAAATATTTTGGTAAGGAGAACTTGATTATGGAAGAAGACTATAGTACTGCTTTCACTTTCTTTTATTTTAATTACAAATTAAATGAAATATGGCTACCCCTATTTATACTTGTGTATTGATACTTCTAGAGTCATTTTAGATACATCTACCAGAAAATATACAAGAAGAATTTAGAGTATTACCCAAATATTTAATTTTTCTAAAACATCGACACACTTTTTAGATACTACAAGTACTTAAGGTATTACTTTATAAGATTCTCGAAAGTCTCATATATCTACGAAGTTGACATTTTGGAACACCCCCAAAATTTGAAAACCTCAAGATTCAAGTACCTTGAATAAGGGGACTCGTTTTGATACCCATATTGAGATACTGTGTAACTTCAAATGAGTGACTTAAAAGAAAGACTGAAGGATTTTGAGAAATACACAAAAAAAACTTTCTGTGTATGTGTATATATGCAAAGTTAATGGTAAGTTTGACATCCAAATTTAATGGTGAAGAGCTGCTGTTGAGAAACAATGGCACATGAAGCTTCACATGGCTTTGTTACCTTGTTATCATCTTTTATGTTCAAACTTAGCTTCATCCACAAATTTCAAGGCCCCATATGAACATGACCAACAGGCATTAGCACATGACTTTGCCTAACAAACTTATCAGCAGCCTCTTGTATAAATAAGACAGTCTTTCATGAGCCTTTTCATCATCAAGCACAAGTATAATCAATTCAGACATCAAAAATCTCTAAATTTCTTATTTACTTTCTTCCAAACAAAAAAAATGGCAATGATCAGTACCAAGAAACTCATCAAAATGGTTAGGAGATGGCAGAAGTTTGCAGCCATGCAGAGGAAGAGGATTTCATTTCCTAGAAATGGCAGTGAGAGTTGCAGTACATCTTCATCATCTCTAGTTGAAAAAGGCCATTTTGTAGTTTATACAGTTGATCAAGCACGCTTTGTCATTCCGTTGGTTTACCTTGAAAATGAAGTCATTAGGCAACTCTTGAACATGTCCAAAGAAGAATTTGGGCTTCAGAGTGGTGGTCCTATCACATTACCCTGTGATTCAGCCTTCATGGACTACATCATTTCACTAATCAAGAAAGGCGTAGCTGCTGGAGATCTTCACAAAGCATTGCTCCTCTCAATTCCTTCATGTTACTGTTCAACTTCTTCTCTGCATCGAGAAAGTGGAAACCAACAGCTTCTTGTTTATTAAGTCATAATTAACATTCTTTTGTACATGCTAGCTCGGATATAGTTTTTAGAGAGAGTGAAGATTGAAGAGTACACAATTGTAAAGCGCATCATACAGATTGAATATTATTAGAAGTCCTAACGATCTAATCCTTGATCGAAGAAGGTCTAAATGATATGAAAGTCTAGACACTAAGGAGATTAGCTATGCCTCAATCCCAAGCTGATTAGCCTCAATTATATGAATCATTCTTATGCTGAAACTTTTTCCTTTCAAGTAAAATTAGGAGTTGTCTAAAATTCGTACATTCGCTAAATCTCGCTCTTATCCCAAAACAAACATACAAATCTTTAAATAATAGAAGGCAATTGACAAAAACCAATGGTAAGTGCAACAACAACAACTCAATCTTAGTCTTATCTAATCAGTATTACATTTTTCGGATCCTTTTTGTTCATTTTTTCATGTTCATGGTGAAGTACAACGGAGAAATCTAAACGATTAAGGGAATTCTTTAAGCAAATATTACCAAAACGGAGATTAATCAGAAGTAGAACAGTTTCTATTCATAAACTAATGGGAAGAATTTTCTCTCATTAGATTCTTGTGTTTCCGAACTATACAATGAATTTTCATCTCTTTGTCTTCCATTTCACATTTACAAGCCCTACTACTCTACAAAATTTCATTTTTTTGAAGAATTAGCACTATGATACTACTGATAATCTTCTTAAACGGGAAGTAAGATCGATGAACACATCCTCTTTGCAAGGTATCGTGAGACCGCCCATTGGATGATCAAAACCAAACTTCTCTTCAGCTTGAGCTAACAAGTAGGCTGGCTAAAGTATGATTCTGGCACAACAAATCTCTTTTTCTGGCTCTCTCCTACATATGCTGCACAATGTCCTTTTGGAACACCTCCGGATGTTGAAGACCTCCTTAAGAACCGATTAGCTTGAATAAGTGGAGTCACTTTGATACACATTATCTTCAAGGAACGTTTTGTAACTCCAAATGATGAAGAATTTTGAGAATTATACAGACAATCGAAGTTTTTTTGAATGTCTAGATACTTATGTTCTGCTCAAATGCTTTCTGTTTAGTGTATATATAAGAAAATGATATCATACGTAAATGTTCTTTCGTGAAGAGATATTTGAGAGACACCACCACATGAAGTTTCACTTGCTTTTGCCTACTCAATTGTCAAAGTATTCGCAGGCTATAAATTTGTTGAAGAACAACTATGTCCCTCTGCTTCATGATTTGGAACAGAAAACACCCTTAAAAGTAAGAGCCACATGAATCGATGAAATTGATGACTTAGTCGCGGACCACTTGATTTAAAGATATGGTGACAGAGAATTCAATAAATCAATCAACTCTGTCATCCTTTCGATCCACAAATTTAAGGCCCCATATAAACGTAGCCAACAAGCATCGGCACATGGCTTTGCCTTCAGTGGTTAGTGACAAAATCTTCTGTGCCAACCTAAAGTCTGTCAACAGCCTTCTCTATAAATAACCCCCCTTCTATGATCCTTTTTCATCATCAAACTACAAGCACTATCTACTCAGACACCAAATTAGTCTAAATTTCTAGTTTACTTTCTTTGTTTACAATCTTCTAAGAAAAAATGGCAATGCTTAGCGCTAAGAAACTCATTAAGATGGACAGGAGATGGCAGAATTTTGCGTCCAAGCAAAGGAAGAGGATTTCATTTCCAAGAAATGGAAGTAATGCAGGTGGTTGCAGTACATCCTCATCCTCTATAGTTGAAAAGGGTCATTTTGTAGTCTATACAATTGATCAAAGGCGCTATTCGTTCCCCTTGACTTACCTTGAAAATGATGTCGTCAGCCAACTTTTAAGCATGTCAGAAGAAGAGTTTGGACTACCGAGTGGTGGCCCTATTACACTACCTTGTGATTCAGCCTTCATGGACTATATTGTTTCACTAATCAAGAAAGGCGTAGCTGCAGAAGATCTTCACAAAGCGTTACTCCTTATGATTCCTTCATATTGCTGTTCAACTTCTTCTCGTCACCAAGAAAGTGGAGATCGACATATTCTTGTTCATTGAGTCATGAAATCATATTTTGTAAACGTTAGCTCAAATTAGATTGTATAGCAAGTGAAAAATAGGTAACTGAGAACCTTGTATCATTACAGATGATATAGAGCTTTACCTTCCATTTTCTAATTCGGAATTCAAAAGCTTTAACATTCTCATCCTATTGAAAACCAAAATTTGCTATGATCAAATGCACGAGTAGAAATCTTTACGAAGTCAAAATTCATTTACTTGTTTGAGGGGGAAAATGATAAAAGAAGGCTATAAAAGTAGATCAAATATGTAACAACTAAAAAGCTTTCTATTAAAAGATGGAAAAATATTGAGAAAGTGCAATCTTTTGTGACGCCCATGACAGGTGCAAATGATACATTAGGTGAATCCCACATCGAGATGGAAGAGGAAAATAATGAGCTTTATAAGGTATTAAACAAGTCCACATGGTACACACATTTTAGTGCTCGATGATGGTGTAGCCCAAGGGACAAACTAGTGAGTTCTATTGGGTCAAAGCGAACAACACGTGTCATGGCTTGGTCGTAATAACTATAATCAAGCACAAGAGATATATTTGTGAGGTCCGTTGGGTCAAAGCAGACAATACGTGTCATGGGCATGGATTCGTGACATCTTTAGAGAACTAGAGAAGCTAAATTCAGATATATATATGTAAAGAGAATCCTTTCAACTATCTGCACTTTAAAGTCTGTTACTTCTTCGATTTGTTTGGCTTCATTTCTTGATGTAAGTTGTATACTTTTCCCAGTGTTGACTAGAACAACTAAAACAATGGCAATTAGTATGTATAAACTAACAACAAGTATAATAAGTAAATGTTTTTGGTAAAGAGAAATTTGAGAGACAATAATACATGAAGCGTTACATGGTTTTGCCTACTCCATTATTATTGTCAAATATTCAGGCCATAAATTTGTTGAACACCACCACCAAGGTCCCTCTGCTTCTCATGATAATTAAGAGCCACAAGAAAATTGGTGACAGAAAATTGAATGTGATCATAGCACATGAAATGTCACATGGTATTGCCTTGTAAAATCTTTGAAAAACACTTCAAATCTTAGCGGAAGACAATACCACATGAACACTAAAAAAATGCACCAATCTAAAACAAGACAACCATGTCCACAATATCTAAAGGTCACCTATCTACATGACAAAGAAGAGAGTAGAACATGGTTTTGCTTCTTACCAGCAATTGCTCATTTAATGGTTTCAAAATTATTGGTATTGGTGAGAAGTGGCAGATACGAGCGGATATTATAGCTAATCGGTTGTTGATGAGAGTGAAGAATGGAAAAAAACTTATCATCTTTTATATTCAAACTTTGTTCATCCATAAAGTTAAGGCCCCATATGAACATGGCCAACAGGCATCAGCACATGGCTTTGCCTAACAAACTTATCAGCTCCTCTTGTATAAATAATCCACCTTTCATGAGTCTTTTCATCATCAAACACAAGCATTACTAATTCAGCCATCAAAAAGTCTTTAATTTCTTATTTACTTTCTTCCAAACAAAAACAATGGCAATGATCAGTACCAAGAAACTCATCAAAATGGCTAGGAGATGGCAGAAGTTTGCAGCCATGCAGAGGAAGAGGATTTCATTTCCAAGAAATGGTAGTGATACAGATAGTTGCAGTACATCCTCAGTTGAAAAAGGACATTTTGTTGTATACACAGCTGATCAAAAACGCTTTGTCAGCCCATTGGCTTACCTTGAAAATGAAGTCATTAGGCAACTCTTGAACATGTCCGAAGAAGAATTTGGGCTTCAGAGTGGTGGTCCTATTACATTACCTTGTGATTCAGCCTTCATGGATTACATCATTTCACTAATCAACAAAGGCGTAGCTGCAGGAGATTTTCACAAAGCATTGCTCCTCTCAATTCCTTCATGTTGCTGTTCAACTTCTTCTTTGTACCGAGAAAGTGGGACTCAGCAGATTTTTGTTTATTGAGTCATAATCAACATTCTTTTTGTACATGCTAGCTCAACTATAGTTTTTAGAGAGGACGGAGATTGAAGAGTACACAATTTTAAAGCATATCACACAGATTGAATGTTTATCAAAAAATTTATCATATCCGCGGCTTTCACTTTACATTTGGTTATAAGAAATACCTAACACTCTAATCTTGGATTGGTCTCTTTTGTGTATTAACACCACTAAGTTATCAGTTCTTCATTCAAAGGTCCTAAAGCTATTATTATTTGTGAGAAGTCCTAAGTGGAGTCATTTCGTTTCCCGTTCTTTCAAGAAGTGATTTTTAATTTCAAAGGATGATCTAAACAAGAAACAATTAATTTTGAGAAATACACAAAAAAAAAAAGGAAAGCTTCTTGCATTGTGTTCTGCTCAAAACTGCAAGTCAATGTCAAGTCTCACATCAAACTGTTTAGTTGTCAAGAAAAAACCTAAGTATTCAGACGTGAACGGTGAACTTGTTGAAGAACAATAGTAGGCTTCCCCATTGCTTCTCATGACTTTGAATCAAGGACACCCTTAAATAGATAAACAATTTAACCACATGTACATTGTGTTCTGCTGAAATATTTTGTGTTTGTAATTTCTTGTTAATTATTGCAACTGTCATTCTTATTACACTAAATGAAACTTTCTTGGATTGACAATGGAATCATTTAAGCAAACATTATGAAAAAGGATTAATCTGAACTAGAACTTCTGCTATTCATAAATTGATTATGGAATAATCTGAACTACACAGTGAAAGTTCCTCTCATTATTTCCTCTTGTAAAATCTAAGTCCTACTACTTAACAAAATTTCATGTGCAAGGAATTTGCACTGTGATACAATTCATTATCTCAAGCGGGATGTGAGATCAACAAACACATCCTCTTTGCAAGGTATTGTAAGACCACCTATTGGATGATCGAAGCCAAATTCTTCTTCAGCTTGAGTTAACAAGTCTTGAAATAAAGGTTGGCCCAAGTATGATATTGGCACGATGAATCTCTTCTTCTGGATCTCTCCTACATATACTGCACAATGACCTTTTGGAACACTCCGGAATTTGAAAACCTTCTCAAGATTCTAGTACCTTGAATAAGGGGACTCATTTTGATACCCATAGTGAGACACTTTTGCAACTTAAAATGAAAGATTTAAAAGAAAGTATACAAAGTTAGTGGTATGTTTCATATCCAAATTTAATGGTTCTGAGAAATAGGTGGCCACTGGTGAGAGACGCTGGCGCAAGAAACTTCACATGGTTTTGCTTATTCTGTTATTGTCGAGTATTCTGACAATAAAATCGACACCCTTAAAATTAAATCGACAAGGATTGATTAAGTTGATGCCAAGATGGAACTCTAAAAGATCACCTATCTACATGACAAAGAGGAGAGCAGAACATGGTTTGCTTCTCACCAGCAATTGTTCATTTAATGGTCTCAAATTATTGTCATTGCTGAGAAATACCAATTAGGCCCAGTTGATCAAAGAGAAGAAAGGAAGAAAGTTATCTTTTATTTTCAAATTAGCTTCATCTACAAATTTTAGGCCCCATATGAACATGGCCAACAGACATCATCACATGGCTTTGCCTAACAAACTCATCAGCTCCTCTTGTATAAATAAGCCCTCTTTCATGAGCCTTTTCATCATCAAGCACAAACATCAGAAGTCTTTAAATTTCTTATTTCCAAAAAAAAATAAAAAATGGCAATGATCAGTACCAAGAAGCTTATCAAAATGGTTAGGAGATGGCAGAAGTTTGCAGCCATGCAGAGGAAGAGGATTTCATTTCCAAGAAATGGTAGTGATGCAGACGGTTGTAGTATGTCCTCGTCGTCCATAGGTGAAAAAGGAAATTTTGTAGTATATACAACTGATCAAGCACGCTTTATCATTCCATTGACTTACCTTGAAAATGAAGTCATTAGGCAACTCTTGAACATGTCCGAAGAAGAGTTTGGGCTTCCGAGTGGTGGTCCTATTACATTACCCTGCGATTCAGCCTTCATGGACTATATCATTACTCTAATCAAGAAAGGCGTAACTGCTGGAGATCTTCACAAAGCGTTGATCCTCTCAATTCCTTCATCTTGCTGCTTGATTTCTTCTCTGCACCAAGAAAGTGGAAATCAGCAGATTCTTGTTTATTGAATCAAGATCAACATTCCTTCTGCACATACTAGCTCAAAATATAGTTTTTAGAGGACACATTGTAAAGAAAATCATTCAGATTGAATATTATTTTTTCAGAAAATTGTATTCAACTTCTTACTTTTCAATCTTTTATGTATAAACACCACTTTGTTTAGCACAAGCGTCTCACTTACTTCAGAACCTCTTTGATCTAGAAAGTCTTGATGATACGGAGTAGATCAATCAGTCAACTACACCTCAAACACGAACTGCTTAGCGTCAATTATATGAATCATCTACGTCCATTGATTCCTAATCGGTCTGTTCATCCCAATAGTGATTTTGGTCTTTTCAGTCAAATTCGGAGTGATCTAAAACTAGTACATTCTATAAAATCTAGAGTTTACAGCAACACCAGACGTAATGTTAACTGCACCAGCTAAACTTAATTCTGACTACATAAAGGGGTTCTTTCACATCCATTGTTTTGTGTTCTCACTTTAAGTCCGTATTGGCTCCAGGAGATCAACATTTTGATAACAGATGTCATATTTGGTCTTAACTCATTCCTTCTTAGCAGCTTCCAGCATCATATGATTACACCTACGGATCCATGCTTCCGAAGGTCCACTAGGATATAGCCCCATATATGCATTTGTTTATTCCAAAATATATTCCAAGTGAAAAAAAGTAGCTTATGTTATCAACAGCAAAATTGTTTAGCTAGGTAATTTCTTGTTACTTGTTACTTATCACAATAGTCATTTTCATTCAATCATACTCTCTTGGATGTGTGTAACTACTTTGTTCAGCAGAAAAATTCCAAAAGAATAAGGGAAATTCATTAAGCAAATATGACGAAAATGATAATTAATCAGAAGTAGAACGTTTTCTATTCTTGTGTTTCTGAACTGTACAGTGAACTTTCCTCTCTTAATCTTCTGTCTCCCTCATTTATAAGTCCTACTAATTTATAAAATTAGTCGAGAACTTAGCACTATGATACTACTGAGATCTTCTTAAGCGGGAAGTAAGATTAATGAACACATCCTCTTTCCAAGGTATTGTGAGACCACCCATTGGATGATCATTTGGACTTCCAAGTGATGGTCCTATCACATTCATGAACTATATCATATCACTTATCGAAAGAGGTTTATCCGCTGATCTTCAGAATGCTTTGCTTGTTTCTGTACCTGCCAGTCGATGCTCGTCAGCTTCATATCTTCAAGAACAACAAAATCCGCAATTTCTAGTTTGTTAAGCTAACTTTGATAAGTTTTGCAGTGGATATATGATATGTTAACATTTATTATACACCATTTTCTTGATTCTAACTTGTTCTATTCTTTCACATTTTAGAAAAAAAGTGGTTATTTTCCATCAATATCTGTCTAATATTTAGAAATAAGTCATTCTTGGCATGATTGAGATGCTTCACCTTAAAGTATGAGCCGGAGATTAATGTCGTTACAAAATTTTAAAACACATTTGAATCAAAGAAGAGACTTCACGGGTAACCTGTTGAGAATGTACATAATTATTGAATTTCCATGGCCTAGATATATAGGACAAGGCTTAAAGACATAAATATTTTGGACACACACATTTCAGCCGAGGGCGAAATCACAATTTTCACTAAAGAAATTTAATATAGAAAAGCGTACACATGAAAAGAGATTCGATATCTATTATATGAAAAAATTTAACTGCCTCGAGCCAACCATCAAATACAAAATTTGTTAAAGAAGAAAGCTTCAACAACTAGAGTCCAACCAACAAACAAAATTGTCGAAATCAGAACATAACTCACCTGATGATCAACAATATTTATTAGCTCGACTTCGAGTCTAGAATTTTTAATTTATGAATTCTGAATAAATTATTTATACATATTAACCGAATTATCAACATAATTATACGGCTTGAGCCAAAGGTAGGAATATTACATTATCTTAGTATTTTTGTTGTTTTAATTCATATATCATGTGATAAATTATTCCGAGATTATTAATCCACCTAAATTTTGTGATAACATATTTAAAATGACAAAAATACCCTTCAAGTCCTTTTTATATGTCACTTTTCACATCATTTACGATTATAGTTTATTTATTTTTATAAACAAGCAATTTAAAAACCAAATATTCACTAAAAATAACATTAAGACAATTAATTCTAATATAATTAATCTCAATATAACTCTCTCATCCTAATTTGTTATAGATGGACGTGAATAAAGCTTAATTATTTTAATTTCACAAAAATTAATTTATAATTTTATTAATATAGTCAATAAAGTTCATCTCAAGTCCAATTCGTGATTATTAAAAACCCTAGCATCCAACTGCAAAGTTTTGTAAATTTTTTTAAAGCAAATTGTCAACAAAAGCAAGAAATTAGTTCCTCCCAATCAAATTTACAAAGGTAATTAATTTATATTTGTCAGTATTTTCATCGAGGGGATTAATACTCATACCGGTGAATAAGCAAAACTTAACTTTTTTTTGGGGTTACATTTTTATTTATTGTTGATGGACTATAGTTTATGTAGCTTTCTTCTTTAACAAATCAACGTATTTAATGGTCAGTGTGGCGATAGGCTTTGTTTTTGTGATTGCCTATATATACTAGGTCAAATTATTCATGGATGTTGAATATATTTACTTAACTTTTGCGTGTATAATTTCTTATATTTTACATCTCGTTAGTGAAAATTCTGACTTCACCCATGCTTCCCAGCCGTTGGAGTGTATGTATGTCCAAAAGTTTAGATGTCTTTAACGTGTGAAATACTAAAGCACTTGCCTTGTCCTAATAGGTCATGGAAATGTACTATCAAGAAGGAATAATTGTGGACATCCTGATCAGGTTACCCGTGAAGTCTCTTCTTCGATTCAAATGTGTTTCAAAATTTTGGAAGACATTAATCACTGAATCGTACTTTAAGATGAAGCATCTCAGTCATGCCAAGAATGACTTGAACTCCCAAAAACTTCTTGTTCGCGAACGATTTTCTTCTGGTTTATTCAACTTCTTTTCTTATCGTTTATCGACTAATCAACTTGTTCGGGATGCACAAAATCGCCCTACAAAGTGCTCACCTTTTGGTGATGCCTATGTTTATTCTTCTTGCAATGGGTTGGTTCTTCTTGGACTTGTTAATTCATTTCGTAACCAACTTTTGTTGTGGAACCACAGCACAAGAGAATCAGTGGAACTAGTACTTCCCCGTTCAGGACTTGGACTAGATGATGCTACATTTGGATTTGGATATGATGCAAATAGTGATGGCTATAAGATCCTTAAGGTGAACGGTAAGGTCTTAATACCATCCGTTGAGATTCTCACATTAAAAAGTGGTTCGTGGAGAAGTATTTCTAACTTTCCAACTATTGTATTCCCTAAGACAGGATCTCAAATGGAGATTCGTCCATATCTCTATGAAACTTACATTATGAGTCCTGTGGTATTTGTGCGTGGAGCATTTCATTGGGTTGGTCGCTCACATAATTATTCTGTGGTTTCCTAGTGGACCTTCGGAAGCATGCGTCCGTAGGTGTAATCATATGATGCTGGAAGCTGCTAAGAAGGAATGAGTTAGACCAAATATGACATCTGTTATCAAAATGTTAAATCTCTTGGAGCCAATACAGACTTAAAGTGAGAATACAAAACAATGGATGTGAAAGAACCCCTTTATGTAGTCAGGATTAAGTTTAGCTGGTGCAGTTAACATTACGTCTGGTGTTGCTGTAAACTCTAAATTTTATAGAATGTACTTGTTTTAGATCACTCCAAATTTGACTTAAAAGACTAAAATCACTATTGGGATGAACAGACCGATTAGGAATCAATGGACGTATATGATTCATACAATTGACGCTAAGCAATTCGTGTTTAAGGCGTAGTTGACTGATTGATCTACTCCGTATCATCAAGACTTTCTAGATCAAAGAGGTTCTGAAGTAAGTGAGACGCTTGTGCTAAACAAAGTGGTGTTTATACATAAAAGATTGAAAAGTAAGAAGTTGAATACAATTTTCTGAAAAAATAATATTCAATCTGAATGATTTTCTTTACAATGTGTCCTCTAAAAACTATATTTTGAGCTAGTATGTGCAGAAGGAATGTTGATCTTGATTCAATAAACAAGAATCTGCTGATTTCCACTTTCTTGGTGCAGAGAAGAAATCGAGCAGCAAGATGAAGGAATTGAGAGGATCAACGCTTTGTGAAGATCTCCAGCAGTTACGCCTTTCTTGATTAGAGTAATGATATAGTCCATGAAGGCTGAATCGCAGGGTAATGTAATAGGACCACCACTCGGAAGCCCAAACTCTTCTTCGGACATGTTCAAGAGTTGCCTAATGACTTCATTTTCAAGGTAAGTCAATGGAATGATAAAGCGTGCTTGATCAGTTGTATATACTACAAAATTTCCTTTTTCACCTATAGACGACGAGGACATACTACAACCGTCTGCATCACTACCATTTCTTGGAAATGAAATCCTCTTCCTCTGCATGGCTGCAAACTTCTGCCATCTCCTAACCATTTTGATAAGCTTCTTGGTACTGATCATTGCCATTTTTTATTTTTTTTTGGAAATAAGAAATTTAAAGACTTCTGATGTTTGTGCTTGATGATGAAAAGGCTCATGAAAGAGGGCTTATTTATACAAGAGGAGCTGATGAGTTTGTTAGGCAAAGCCATGTGCTGATGTCTGTTGGCCATGTTCATATGGGGCCTAAAATTTGTAGATGAAGCTAATTTGAAAGTAAAAGATAACTTTCTTCCTTTCTTCTCTTTGATCAACTGGGCCTAATTGGTATTTCTCAGCAATGACAATAATTTGAGACCATTAAATGAACAATTGCTGGTGAGAAGCAAACCATGTTCTGCTCTCCTCTTTGTCATGTAGATAGGTGATTTTTTAGAGTTCCATCTTGGCATCAACTTAATCAATCCTTGTCGATTTTATTTTAAGGGTGTCGATTTTATTGTCTGAATACTTGACAATAACAGAATAAGCAAAACCATGTGAAGTTTCTTGCGCCAGCGTCTCTCACCAGTGGCCACCAATTTCTCAGCACCATTAAATTTGGATATGAAACATACCACTAACTTTGTATACACACACATACATAGAAAGTTGTTTATGCATATACACAAGCCTTAATTGCTGTGTATTTCTCAAAATCCTTCATCCTTTCTTTTAAGTCTTTCATTTTAAGTTACAAAAGTATCTCAAAATGAGTCCCCTTATTCAAGGTACTAGAATCTTGAGAAGGTTTTCAAATTCCAGAGGTGTTCCAAAAGGTCATTGTGCAGTATATGTAGGAGAGATCCAGAAGAAGAGATTCATCGTGCCAATATCATACTTGGGCCAACCTTTATTTCAAGGCTTGTTAACTCAAGCTGAAGAAGAATTTGACTTCGATCATCCAATAGGTGGTCTTACAATACCTTGCAAAGAGGATGTGTTCGTTGATCTCACATCCCGCTTGAGATAATGAATTGTATCACAGTGCAAATTCCTTGCACATGAAATTTTGTTAAGTAGTAGGACTTAGATTTTACAAGAGGAAATAATGAGAGGAACTTTCACTGTGTAGTTCAGATTATTCCATAATCAATTTATGAATAGCAGAAGTTCTAGTTCAGATTAATCCTTTTCCATAATGTTTGCTTAAACGATTCTGTTGGCAATCCAAGAAAGTTTCATTTAGTGTAATAAGAATGACAGTTGCAATAACTATCAAGAAATTACAAACACAAAATATTTGAGCAGAACACAATGTACATGTGGTCAAATTGTTTATCTATTTAAGGGTGTCCTTGATTCAAAGTCATGAGAAGCAATGGGGAAGCCTACTATTGTTCTTCAACAAGTTCACCGTTCACGTCTGAATACTTAGGTTTTTTCTTGACAACTAAACAGTTTGATGTGAGACATGACATTGACTTGCAGTTTTGAGCAGAACACAATGCAAGAAGCTTTCATTTTTTCTGTGTATTTCTCAAAATTAATTGTTTCTTGTTTAGATCATCATTTGGAATTAAAAATCACTTCTCGAAATGACTCCACTTAGGACTTCTCACAAATAATAATAGCTTTAGTACCTTTGAATGAAGAATTGATAACTTAGTGGTGTTAATACACAAAAGGGACCAATCCAAGATTAGAGTGATAGGTATTTCTTATAACCAAACGTAAAGTGAAAGCCGCGGATATGGTAAATTTTTTGATAAAATAACATTCAATCTGTGTGATATGCTTTAAAATTGTGTACTCTTCAATCTCCGTCCTCTCTAAAAACTATAGTTGAACTAGCATGTACAAAAAGAATGTTGATTATGACTCAATAAACAAAAATCTGCTTAGTTCCACTTTCTTGGTACAAAGAAGAAGTTGAACAGCAACATGAAGGAATTGAGAGGAGCAATGCTTTGTGAAAATCTCCTGCAGCCACGCCTTTGTTGATTAGTGTAATGATGTAGTCCATGAAGGCTGAATCACAAGGTAATGTAATAGGACCACCACTCTGAAGCCCAAATTCTTCTTCGGACATGTTCAAGAGTTGCCTAATGACTTCATTTTCAAGGTAAGCCAACGGGATGACAAAGCGTTTTTGATCAGCTGTGTATACTACAAAATGTCCTTTTTCAACTATAGATGATGAGGATGTACTGCAACTATCTGTATCACTACCATTTCTTGGAAATGAAATCCTCTTCCTCTGCATGGCTGCAAACTTCTGCCATCTCCTAACCATTTTGATGAGTTTCTTGGTACTGATCATTGCCATTGTTTTTGTTTGGAAGAAAGTAAATAAGAAATCAAAGACTTTTTGATGGCTGAATTAGTAATGCTTGTGCTTGATGATGAAAAGACTCATGAAAGGTGGATTATTTATACAAGCGGAGCTGATAAGTTTGTTAGGCAAAGCCATGTGCTGATGCCTGTTGGCCATGTTCATATGGGGCCTTTCTTCACTTTCATCAACAACCGGTTAGCTATAATATCAGCTCGTATCTGCTACTTCTCACCAATACCAATAATTTTGAAACCATTAAATGAGCAATTGCTGGTAAGAAGCAAAACCATGTTCTACTCTCTTCTTTGTCATGTAGATAGGTGACCTTTATATATTGTGGACATAGTTGGTTGTCTAGTTTTAGGTTGATGCATTTTTTTAGCGTTCATGTGGTATTGTCTTCCGCTAAGATTTGAAGTGTTTTTCAAAGATTTTACAAGGCAATACCATGTGACATTTCATGTGGTATTGTCTTTTTATCACTTGTGCTTACCTTGAAAGAAGCTAGCAACTACATAAATATTGTTGCGTATTCACTTGACATGGAAATCTTCCGAGATCAACTGGTAGGCACCAGTACAAAATAACCAGAAGGGCTCGCTTTGTTTCCAATCGATTAATCAAAAGCTAGCAGTAGGGGTATTGATGTTTTTGCTAAATGGTATCCAGTAGGGCCTGTTGTATCCAACTATAGTCTAAATTTATAAATACTTGACCATTTGATGATTTATCTGCTATGAGCTCCTTGAATTTCTTCTGTTTGTTCCTCTATAGCTATGATTACATTCATGCGACTTCCTCATATGACTCAATCTACTCGAGTCTTCAACAAGTCTTCGACACTGGGAGATGTTCCAAAGGCTCATTTTTTGTTGTCTATGTTGGTGAGAACCATAAGAAGAGAAGCTCATTGTATCGATTTTGCTCTTGAGCCAACCTTCTTTCCAAGATTTCCTGAGTCCTTGATCTTCCGAGGGCGGTTTTGGACACCAGAGGGGGAAAAATTCTCTGTTTTTCTGTTGACACTAGTTTGTAAAGCAAAATGCAAGAGATGGTTAAAGTATTATACAGTTGAGAGGTTGGAAATCACCGCGCTTCGTCCAATGGACAGCTCAACTTCTAAAAAAAACGCGAAGTTCCAACAGAGCTATCAGAACACTATCTAAAATCGGAATTCCTGAGGGGAAGGCCATTGGAAAAAGTTGTGATGAGTACAATTTTGACGGATTTCCAATGAAAAGGCAGCATGAAGAGTACAATTTCGATGAATTTTCAATGAAAGGACCATCAAAAATTCGCGTTTTTCCAGTAGTGCAAGTTATCACTTCAACAAATGCAGAAGCAAGATATCAAGTTCCACCCTTCATTGTTCCTAACAGTTCATCTATAGAGAAGTCAAGACTAGTAACATGTCATCAGGCCAAGAATCGTTGACATTATATGACATGTAACGATTGAGAAAATCTCGAAATAGAGTACATGGATGTAAAATTAGAGCCATGATTTCATCAAAATCTACGTTTTTTTTGATGAATCAAGTGTTTCTTGTGAATAATAACGTATTGTCCAACTGTGAATGGAGATCAAACCTCTAATAGGAGAACATGTTCTCTTTTACTTGATATGGAAATTTGAATTAAACAAGTTAAGTACCAATAAAGCGAAATTGTCAAAAAAAAAATAATTATGAGGTTCGAGTTATGAAAATGAAGAAATTTCAGATAAAGAGCACGTTGTTCCATTTTTTTTTGGAAATTTTAAAATTTGGACCACATTGACCATGCATGCTACTAAAAGAAATTTTGACCAGTTTGACTTGATGCATGCCATTTTCTTTGATGTCAATATTTTTAATTAAGTAAGAAAGTTTTCTTTAATTAACCCTCCTCTTCTCTATTTTAGATATCCTAATTACGTCAAACTTCTTTTTTAACAATATAATAATATAACATAACGTTCAAATCATATGAGTATTATAGTGAAAATATTGTTATAGAGATCGACTGTTATAGAGGTTGAACCCTAACTAAAAATTTGTTGTATATTTTTTTTTTTAAGAGTAACTTGCTCTTGATGTTTTCACTATTTAAATATAAACAATATTAACTCTTTTACTTTAATCCATTATAAATGTATTCAACAAACATAGGATATTTGAAATTATTTCTAAAAAATAAAAATAAAAATAGGGGTATACGTCTGTAGAAAGCGTTGTTTGTCTTATCATCACAAAATTTTATCTATTCTACCATGCAAGCTAGCAAAGTTAACGCGAAAGTAGCCGCCCGAGTCTACATAAGATAATTCAAAGTTGATTATCTTTAACCTATTTTTAAAGTAGATTATCTTTAACCTACTGCTTTTAAATTCAAATTTAAAAATTGAAAATTTTTATTGAATCATGACTAATTAAAAATAATTTTAGACATTTTTTATATAATTGACTTTTTAAAGACGTGTACACTCATTTTAAGTGACATCAATCATGATGGAGTATTTATAGATAAATAATGTTTCTAGAATATTATATGTATTTAATTAGTACTTATTCACAATTATTAGTATTATAAAATATACTAATAATTTTAGGATTTTACTTAATAATATCAAAACCAAGGAATCTTGTAACATCCATAAATATTTGAAGAGGCTTTCTAAGACTTTAACAATTAAGGTTTAGTGGAATAATGGTGATATTTTCTTAATTAATTATTAATTAATCAGATTTCTCTAATTTTAGTCATGTAAATGAAACTTCCTAATATAGCAAGGTTAAAAACCTCACATAATTACTTCCTCCGTTCATCTTTATTTGTTCATTATATTAAAAATGGATGTCCAACAATTCTTGTCCACTGAGATAATTTTATACTTAGGGGTCGACGTCATTTGGTGTGAAGTATAAGGTATAACAATCTCAACATAAAATATAAGATTATTTTATCGCATGTTTGGTTGGAGGTATTAATTAGTCCTTAGATTATTTAACGCACTATTTTTGTCTTAGCGATGGAATAAGTTATCTCATATATATGGTGGAATAACTTATCTCAGAATAACATGTTCCCAACCAAACGACCCCATAATTCCTAATTTACCCGTATCATTAATTATAGTCATTTCTTTATTACAATAGCGGTCAGCTAGCTATTATTGGACGAATGTAACTTTTTTACGATACAAATTCAGATTAATCCGTTTAGTAACTAATTCAAAAGTACATTAGATGCTTAAAGAAAAAGAATGCGCTTATCTTTAATCTTACTTAATAGCTATAGATCTAGTTAAAATTTATATAATCAAACCTATTTATAACAGTCATCCGTTGATTAATAATAATTCAAATAACAACCAAATTTTATTATTTTTTAAATCGAGTTACATATAATATTCTTTATAACATTATTTCACTATAATAATCAAAAAAATATCTAAACAAGTTAATAAATTTAATCTATTTTTCCACAAATCACATCAATCAAATCTAGTGCCATATATTGACATCCTAGTTGTCAAAGAATCTTGTAACTTTTTTTATAATTTTGCCAATTTCTATAATCCAAAATGACCCTTTCATTTTCTATTTCTTCATCTCAAAACATCCATAAAAGCTAATTTGTTTGTCATTTCAACAATTTTTTTCTTCATAATCATAAATAATTTTCATCCAAATTAAAGATGAATTCTTTTTCTATAGAAACAAGTTCCTATGAGGAAATCAAAATCAAAGATGAAGAAGAGATTATCACCTTCAACAATATTGATATTCCAGATCAAGAAAATACACAAAAGGGAAAACAATACATTGGAGTTCGAAAGAGGCCATGGGGAAAATATGCAGCTGAAATTAGGGATTCGACGAGAAATGGAATTAGGGTTTGGCTTGGAACATTTGATACTGCTGAAGAAGCTGCTTTAGCTTATGACCAAGCTGCACTCTCAATGCGCGGTCCTTCAACATGCCTTAATTTTCAAGTGGAAAGAGTTCAAGAATCGCTACGAGAATTAAAGTATAGTGATAAAGAAGGTTCAACATCGTCTATAACTGAAGTGATAAAGGAGAAACACAAGAAGAGAAATAGCAAAGGTAAAAAAATAATAAAATCTAATAAGGAAGAAGAAAATAATAATAATGTGTTGGTTCTTCAAGATTTAGGGCCTGATTTATTAGATGAACTCTTATCTAAGTGTTCTACTTCTGAATAAATTTTATTTTTATTTTTATTTTTTGATTTATCATATAATTGAAAAAAAGTTTTATTGCTTCCTATTTTAATTTTTTCCCAATATTTTTTGTACGAATTCTTAATTTGTTCATTTATCAGAAACCCTAATATCAGAAATCAAAACCGTCAAGCTAGCTAACTTACAGTTAAGTGATATCGATGAGAACTTTTTGATATAATAGATGTGGATTCGACTCTCACTGTTTGAATTTCTCTTTTCTCCTTTTCTTGATTGATCCCTCATTGTAATAGAAAAAAAAAATCATTTTTGTAAAATTAAGGGAAAAATCTAGATAAATAATTTATTTGATAAATGTAGATTTTATATACTTGTTTTAATTTGTTGCTCATTTTTGTTTTGAGTTACTTGATATCTTATGTTGTCCATATATCTTATTAGAGTTGGATAATTATTCTACATGTTCCAATCTTCTTGTTCAAGAAGTGTTGTAATCAAATTATTAAAATTTGAAATTTTTATGTTTGATCAAACACTTTCATATAAGATAAATCGATTTAGAAAAACACAAAATTTTTATTTTTGTTTTTTTCTTTTTCCTTGATGGTTGTTGTTGGTCTTGTCAGTTCTGTTGAACTTGTGAGGGTCATTATTATCCTTATTCTTGTTCATCATATATTTCAAATGGTCCTTTTTCAGTTTAAGAGCGGATTGGATCTACAGTGTTGGTTAATGGTTATAGACTTATTTGAACTCGATAACTTTGTTTATGCTTAATTTATTATATATATTAAGAAATTCACTAACCAAAAAAATTGAATCTTGTGGTCTTAAACTAAAGATACGTAGAATGTATCAAAATGTGTTTTAGTTTGTATGAAAACTTAAAATTAGAGAGTTTCAAAAAAGAAAAGAGAGATTGTTTCTAAAAATAGACTTGAAAATAAAAGGTAAGACAAACAAATAGCTTTTAGAATGTAATTTGTGATTATAAAAATATTATAATATTTATATACTAGATTATTTAAACTTGTGTTTGTAAACATCTCATAAAATTCGTATCTATAAAATTTTGAGATAAGTATCAAAAACACACCTGAAAATTTACCATTTTGTAAAGAAAAAATGAAAAGCTTAAATTAAATTAATTTTAGACGTAAAAAAGAATCATACTTTTAAAAATAAATTAAAAGGAAAATAGGTTTGTTCGATTCGTCAAAAACTTTTGAAAAAATATTTTTTTTCCAAGAAAACAAATTCATTAAAAATGACTTATCTAATTGAAGTACGAAAAACACAATTCACAAACGATATTCCATACTAATTATGTTCTCCCCGTCCTTCAACACACCTTATTTTTACCTCCATTCTCGTAGCTTCTTCCTAATCACCACCCTACCACTTTCACCTCTCATAATATTTCTCAAAATTACGTATAAATATTTTTAAAATAATATAATTTTTAGTAAATCAAAAAAATTACTTTTTTAAAAAAAAATATTTTTTTATCTTACCAAATATACCCTCATCTTTAAAAATCAGTTGTCGTATTTAATGGACTTTTATTTAAGAAATGGTCGTGGGGTATCTATCAGCCGACGGAAAAAGACAAATCTCAAGTGTGAGGCTAATATTTATTATGTTTATTTTACATTTAATTATAAAAAATATACTGAGAAATTAAAATCAGGAAAAAATTTTAAAAAATTATATTTATGAACTAGAATTTTAAATTTATAAATTTTAATTTTTTAAAAAAAAATTCTTCTCTTATGAAATTTTTAGTTAGATGAACATTATTCTGTTGTCTAATATGATCGTTTTCTCGGACGAAAGTCGGCACGAGTCTATCTCGACGCGACGGTGCACACCTAGCTCCGTAGCTGGGCTAGTCACTGGCTATAGAGAGACCGACCTACTGGACCGGAGGCAACCGTAGTTGTGATATGATACTTTTTGAGAGTCAGTTTGACTGTCTTTCAATGTTAAATTAGATTACATTAATTTTGATATTTTAAACTAAAATTTTAAATATTCAAAAATTATATAAAAAATATTATAAATTATAATTTTTTTATATTAATATATGTGGAAAAAATATATTTTAAAATATTAAACAAAATTTATATTATTTGACTCTTGAAAAAAATTATATAATAAGATTTCTCTTAGTTTTATTTTTTTTAATTGTGACATCACTGACTGCATCATCATGGACCTTATGATGATGTCATCCGTCTTTGATAATAGTTTTCAATTTATATTATCTATTTTACTTTCTTTTATTTTCTTTTTAGAAAATCGAAAAATGTTTAGTTATATATATATTGAATTGACATTTTCGAAAAAAAAAAAGATTAAAGATGAGTTATGAAAAAAATATTTTGACAAATTTTCCAAGTGAATTACTTTTTTATTTACAAACTTCTATCCTATTTTTCAAATTAAATGTATGCTTAATCATAATTATAATTTTCAAATATTATTTTTAATTACATCTTTGATGTCATAAGCCTAATACAACTTAATTCTTGATTTCAAACATGATAGAAATTGATTAAAAAAAAGAAAAAGATACTAATTAGCTAGTTGTACATTTTTAACAATTAAAATTTTTAATATATATTATAAAAATTACCTGCTACATATTTATTTTTGTAAAAAGAAAGAAACTTTGTCCATTTCAATCATTTAAGTATACGTTTTGAAGTTTATTATCTGGTCTCAGATTTTTTTATTGAAAAACTATTCAAATAGCTGGTAGAGCTGGCCAACTGGCGAAATAAAGATAAAAGATGAAGACTTTTTGAGAAACGTTATACTATACCATCTATTTTAATCTCTTTAATTTTTTGAAAAGAGAAATTACATGACTATGTTTGTTTTTTCAAAAAAATATTGTATTAGACTATTAGGTGCTCCCCTCTAGCTAGACACACATATATATATATATATATTCATATTTAACCAAAAAAAAGAAAAACTTTGGATACTTTTTGGATAAGAAAAAGGTAAATAGCTTTAATGACTTAATGTATGGTTGTCATTAGAAGAAGAGCCATCTTGTGTTATGAGGTGTATTAATTCATTATTTGTTCAAAATTAATTTGTAATTAGTACAACGACAAAAACAATATTCAGTGAAATCTTACAAGTGAGTTCTGGAAGGATAAAATGTACGTCGACTGTACCACTACCTCATAGAGATAGAGAGGTTGTTTCGAAAAGACTCCCATCTCAAAAGTATTGTTTGCAAAGACAATTGTTACTAGTTTGCAATTAGTACTAATATAAATTTGTTACTAAATAAAATTAGCGACAGATTTTATTGTCTAGATTCATAATTTATTTGTCACTAAATCTTCTTTTTCTTTCATATTGATAGATAAGTTTAATCCAATTTTAATAGGAAGCATTTTTTTTTCTTCAATCGATTTTAATCAGACGAATTCAAATTCATTAGTCGAACCACAAAATAAATATCAAACAAAATATACCAAATAATAGATTTCCCAAAATACATTTTACAAGAGGATATTATTGAGATCTGCCTATTAAATATATTTATCATTTTAAAAACATTTCTATATATGAATACTGTTAAAATGAAATAGACCTCTATAGATTCCAAAATATATGTTTCAATAATTTATTTTGCTGTTAAAGATTATATATTTTATATAATACAGAATCATAATATATAAATTAGGGACATTATTTTTTGAATTTTGTCCCTTTAAGGTTTAATATATATATATATATATATATTTCTACTGGTGGAGGGAGCTGGTGGTAGACAACCAGATGATTTATGTTAATCAATTGATTAACATTAAAATAAAATTAAAAAAATTCTTAAATAAGCTCTTAATGATTCTCATCCAGCACAAATCTAACAGTTATAGCAAGTAAATCATGATTAATTGCTAATTAATCCTTATCCTAATCTTACTTATTGACAAACATGAAACATGTATTAAGTACTAAAATTAGTACAGATGCCACAGTATTGATCCAACTTGTCAAATAATTATTCCCCACTTGTTCATTTATTTATTACAATAACATCCATAAATTAATTTTAATGATTATTTGGCCAAATTCTTTGGAGAAAATAAATGCTTCTCGAAAATAGCAGGAGCGCTAGTGAACACGGGAAGAGAATAAGCAAAGCGTATCATTCGTAATGAAAAGAAAGATATAAGTTATTTAATATCTTTGTTGGTAAACCTTGAAGGAGCTAAAACTGTTTTTCACAATCTAAAAAGAAATAATTTTCTCTCAAAATTAATTTTTTGAAAAAAAGTTACTTTTAAAAAGGTTAATCAAACACTGCCTACTGCTAAATTTTAGTGTGAATTGAGAAATAAAATCATTCAATTTTTCTAACCAAGATATACATTTTACAAACTATAACAAATTCACAATTCAGAATATTTCAAAAATATATAAAAAAAAAATTATTTAACTCGCTAAATAATAATTACATCATATGATGTGAGACAAAGAGTAAAACTATCACAATAACAATAACAATATAAGCAACAACTAAGCCTCATTCTCAAACAAGTTTAACATAGCGATACAAAAAATCGTAATACAAACGAGGGGCGGCGCTTTCAATAAAATTTTCTCCATATCCAGGGTTCAAATTCGAGACTCTGATTTAAGAATAAAATAGTTTCATTACTACACCACCACAATGTATATGTAAAATTTAAAAATATAATCACTAATTAATTAGAGAATTAAGCTGGTCCACTCATATTCAGTACTTTATATTAAAAATATCTACAATAAGGTGAGATTTATCAAAGAAAAAAAAAATATCCCTCCATCACAAATGGATTTGAAGATTCAAGATGAGGAAAGAACTTCAAATATTTCTATTGTTTCTCATGAAAAACTTGAAGTTAAAGTTGAAGCTCAATCAAGAAATGAGGAATTATTACAAGTTAATTATAACTTCCATATTCCAAAAAAACCCCACAAATATATAGGTGTTCGAAAACGTCCTTGGGGAAAATATGCAGCTGAATTAGGGATTCGACGAGGAATGGAATTAGGGTTTGGCTTGGAACATTTGACACTGCTGAAGAAGCTGCTCTGGCTTATGACCAAGCTGCGTTTTGCACAAGAGGTCCTTCTATTTGCTTGAATTTCTCAGTGGAAAAAGTGCGCGAATCGCTAACAAAAATGGAATGTAGCTACTTGTTGCAAGATGGATTGATGTCACCAGCTGAAGCCCTAAAAGAGAAACACAAGAAGAGATCAAGTAGAACTTCAAGAAAAATGAAAAATATTAAAGAAGAAGAAGAAGAAAATGTGTTGATATTTGAAGATTTAGGTGCTGATTTATTAGATGAATTATTATCTGAGTATTCTTCAAGTTCAAATTAGTCTACAAATTTCTAAATTTGTAAGTACATCTGGTAAATCTCCAAGAAAAAAAGAATGAATGAATATATGTTCCTTGTTCATGTTTTCCCATTTTTCTTTTTATGTATGTTTTTTGTTTCTTGATAAAATTGAAACGATACAGAGAAGATTAGAGTAGTTTGTACGAAAGGATGACGCGTACAAATTGAGAAATGGGATTTATAGTTCAAACGAGATGTAAAAATTCTTATCTCAAGTTATTTGGAACCCTAGAATTTTGATGGATTTGAGTTTTAGATTTTTACCTATGAAATTATGATTTTAGGATATAATTTTTAAAATACAACTAGTGGTTTTTGAGGTATAAATTCGTATTTCGTGTCAAAAATATTGAATTCAGTTGGATCTCTTCGATTTATGCTACATCAACTATACTGTCTGCTCCTTCAGTTATATAAAATACAGATTATTCAAAAGTTTTCTTTTAGTCTACTTGATCAAATTTTAGATCTTACTGACGTAGGTAAAGGTAAGATATACGTACATCTTATTAATTTTTTTCAGACCCCACTTGAAAATTATATTGAATATGTTGTCATCGTCGTAGATTTTACTAGGTAACCATTATCACATATTTTAAGCTAGAAGATTGCAATCTTCAAAATTTAGAAAGTCACTATCATTTCTTTTGACTTTAGGTTCCCAAATACTAAAGTACTTCAATCAAACTAATAACATATTGGTAAGTAGTCATTAATTTTATGCATTAACAAAGTAGATTTTGATTAATTTAAATGTTTGGGTCACTTATTTAAAATTTTAAAACATAGTCCATGAAATAGTAAAAGTTGACAATTAGAGTTCAAACAAGAATGTGATATCACTAGCAAGTCAATTAATTAATATTTTTTTCATATAATTTCTTTTTCCAATTTCAATCAACTCATCCTTATGGCCTTTTCACTTATGATGTCCCATGAATATTTCTAACTATAAATAAATAGAGATTGGAGAAATAGAATTTTTGTGTTTTCAATTACTTTTATGTAGAAACGAATTCAAAATTTTAATTTGATATTTGGATTTTGAAAGATTTAACAATAATTTTAGAGAGTGCGAGCAGTGTAACACAAATTATGAGTTATGATCAAGTTCACATACATATTTATTGTAGCAGAAAAATTATCAATCAATAATTTACTGGCTAAATTAATTTTAGATTCGCATCATATAATATTCATTTAATTTGAATTGCGTCATGTATGACCCAACTTTTTTTTTTTCTTGAAAAAAGAAGCTAGATCTCTAACGAGAATTTCTCTATGAGTAAAAATTGGATGGGTTAAATAAGACACGTATTTTAGTGTCTTCAGCTTAAGTAACTTTTGAAAAGGTCAATAATCCATCTATTTATGTAATTCAACCTATTTTTAACTCATTTAACTTATCCATATTCAATTAGACCCATCCATTTGACACTCTTAAATGTATGCGCCATCTCAAAAATGGTGATGACATAAAAAGAAAATTTATATATCAAGTAAAACAGTATCGATCTATTATTATGATTCGTCTGAAAATATGTTGTAGCTAATGTTACATGACACCCACCCCAACTCCATCTTTATAAAATTTTGGCTCCATCACTACTTGAAGAGAAAAGATAGAATTAACAAATTATACATATATCAATAATCATTAACGAATGTGTCAAGTCAAACAGTGATAAGTGAAAATGACGGAGGGATCTAGTGATCTCTTTTCATCAAAAAATAAACAATAAATAATTTTTTCGAAAACAAACTCTCTATCTTCATGAGATAGTGATAAGCTCTGCGTACACCCCCACCTTTTCCAAACCCTACTTTGCAGAATTTTACTGAATATATGATTATTATTTATACTATTACAAAAATTATTTTTTTTTTAAAATACGATAAATAATTTAAGACGGAGATCAGGTGTGGACCCCATTTAATGGATTCAAAAACTCCTCGAGACGACAGTAAAAGACAAATTAGGGGTGAAATTCAATGGGTTATGTCGCACGCTGGATTTTAAAAATAAAAAATTAACGATTTCTTCAATAATATAATAATATGAAAATGAAAAATATTTAATTTCCAAAAAGTAAGGAGGTTTGTAAAAAATTAATTTATTGGAAAGAATTATGTAATACCATGTATATTGGCTTATGGTAATTGATAAATACGCTATAAAATTAATCGAAATACGTATAAAGTTGCCTAGAAAGTAATAATTATATAAAATATATATATACATAATACAACAAATGAATGGAATCGTAGCTTCCAATCTTAGTAAGAACTATTGATTACAAATTCTAAAGAAGTTCATGCATCAAGTTCTTTCTTTGTAATATATCATACGTATACAATTAATTACAGTTAAAAATAAAATGATAAAAATAAATAAAAAAATATATTCAGGTTGGGGGCGCAGATATATTCTGCTTTCGATCTTTATGGAGATTCAAGTTCATGTTGCGGCATAATTCTACACTGATGCAGCAGTATAGCGCTTGATTTGTCCCCTCGAGGATACGATAGCCAAACAACTTCAAATTAGTTGAAGAATCTAAAGTTTCACAAGAAGAACAACTTCCTTCAATGTATATTTACTCTCTTTTGTATAACGAATTAGTGGAAGATTTAAAATATTTTCTTTGTGTCGACTCTCCCTTTTACTACTACAAACTACAATATTTTTTCACACTAAACATATTTCTTCTCTTAACATTATTTATAGGTGAGTCTGTCTTTCATGTAATCAATGCGTAGAATGAGGGCTAGTAATATACATCGATAGATAAATGTGATAGATGTTACATAATTAATTAAGTTATAAGAAACTAATATTCATATGTTACAGAAAGCTAATAACCATCGACGTCGAAACAACCATTATATAATTAAAATTTATATTTCTCTTTCCTTTCTTATCGTTTTCTAATAAGTTTGCTACCTTGTATCATCTTGGCAATTGATATGAAAATTCAGTTAGAAAAAAAAGTTTAATTTAATTATAATTTTTAACAATGCTTACCTGTTAATTAATATTGATTACACACCCAATTTTAATTTGGACACTTTAAAAGTGCCAACTTTATTAGTTTGCACAAATATTGGTATGGCACTTTTCTTGACCTGCTAATTTGATAATGTACTTAGTTTATTTATAAATTTAACATATCAGCTTAAATTTAATTACTAATTTACTTAATTCTTGAGTTTAAGGAATAAGTTTTGTGACTTAGTGTAATAAGTATATTATATTCAATTCTTTTTAAGAAAAAAACTTCTTCCTCCGGTTTAATCATAATTAAAGTGAATTCAAATTAGTCCAACCAATTAAATCCATAAAATAAAAAGAGAAAATATTAATCGAGTTGAGTAGAAACGGCTTAATCCAAAAACTTTTTGACTTAGTCTTAGATTTAGTTCATAAATTGATTCTATCTCAGATGAACTGAGCTAACAACAAAATAACAGAAGTTGAGCAAAGATGGCTCAATCGAGCCAAACCTTAATTGGCTTCAACTTTCTTAATAACTAGCAACTATATGACATGTTCAAAATCATCCTACAAGTCGAATCGAATTGAGCTAACATTCAATAGAGTTGAGTTAGATGCCTAGGCTTAACTAAAATCAACTACACAATTAATAAGACAGTCTAATACACTAAGTATTTTACATTCACGTAAAATATAGAAAAAATAATTAATTTTATGATTTGATCGATCACACAAAAATAATTTTAGCATTGCTTTAAGACTCTGAAAACCTACTACAAAGTTGATAAAAGGAAAAAAGAAGTCTAAAAATATTTAGGGTTTTGTCCTTTAATGTAATGTTTACTTTTAATTATTTAGGAAATAAGTGGTTGTGGGGTATACAGCCGACGGAAAAAGACAAAATATCCAACAGCTAGGCCCTAAGATTTTGCCCTCACAAATATTTTATTATTATTATAAATTTATAAGAAGATGATGATTTAAGTTATATACATCGATAATATAATAACTTTTACTATATTATATATTATGTACGTTGTTGTTGCTAGCTATATCATACACAAGTGTACGTGGTTAACCAAATAATATAGTGTCTCTTTTTAGAAGCTGGATGACGAATTCACATGGACTTGTCGATTCTGATTCTTTTCACGTTTGCTCTTTCATTTATTGAACTTATATATTTTCTATGAGATAAATTACACTACGTATTTATGATTTTATACACTAGCATTATGTGCATAAAATTAGTAGTGTTATAAAATTAGGTGTTGAGCCGAACTCACACCCCAAAAACTAGCTCGAAAGGAGGAGGATTATCCAAGCCTTAAAAAGGAGTCTACCCATTTCATTAACCACCAATGTGAGACTTTTGTCATACTTTAACGCCCCACCTCACGCCCAGTGCTTAGCATATTGTGTGTGGATAATTTTTAATTTTCGGGGGTCCAACATTGGGTGAGATGACCCTACTCTGATACCATGTAAAATTAGGTCTTGAGCCTAACTCACACCCCCAAGAGCTAGCTTTTAAAATGTGAGTTAGGCCGGCCTAAGACCTAATTTTACATGCTCTTCCATAATTTTCACTTCAAAATTACTCTCAAAAAATTCAAAAATAATTTTAATTTATACTACATATCTAAGCTCAACTCCAAATTTTAAAAACCACTTTTCAACTTAAAATAAATATTTTCTTTTTTAAAAAAAAAAAATCTTTTTTGCAACATTGACTGAGAGAAGAGGGCAATGTTGAATACACTAGAAGAGAAAGTGGCAAATTGAATTGGAAAAATTACATAGATATGCAATTTATATTTATATAATTTCATATAATTTCGATTCTTTTAAAAAATGACCAAAATTCTTTAAATGATGTAAAATTATAACACTTATTGATACAAATTATAATTTTTATTTCTCCATGTATCATAGTTAAAATTCCTTAATGCTCCTACCTTTTCGACATGTATCATTAGTTTTGTTTTTTGTATAAAAAAAGGAATTTTTGATAATTTTGAAAAATTGATATTAGTTAGAATTAGCTCTAAAAAATATAAGATTCGTGTAAAATGCGCAATTAAATTCCTTGAATGGACTATACGACAATAACTAAACATTAAATGTCCTTTTCATGCATTTAATTAAATTATCTGTTTCAACTATAGTACCAATAATAATTTACTTTTCTGTTCCCAAAATTAAACAAAAAACAAAAAAAGACAAATCTACAAATGTACATGCCATATTTAGGGTTAAATGTACTTCCTAGAATTTTCACGCGATGTCTGATATTTATTTTCGAATTCGACTCATATAAATAACTTGAGCCAAAAAAGTCTCATTTTAAAGTAAAATATTTTCAATACCAAAAACAATTTCTTTCTCAAAATCCGAACATAATTACTTTAGTGGTTAAGGGAAAAAGCAGACACATGTCGTTGGCTAAATATCACAACAAAAGAGTCGCGCTTTGATCGATTTAAAGTTCAATTTTCATTGAAGCGATTGATAAATCCTTTGCGGACAACTTAAATACGCAATAAAATATTATTAAAAAAAATAAGTAAAGTGACTTTAATTTGTTGCCATGATTCACTGAATTTTGATAGGAGAAGTGTCACCTCATTGTAAAGGTTATGAATTGACTTGTTGAGCCTACCTTTAATTTAATAAACAAGTTGATGTGCATATATATATATATATATTTTACATTATATATAATTAGATTATGATAAGATAGTTAACATGGGGAAAATTGAAACTTAGGATTGATTGGATTACATAATTATCTCAAATCACCTCAACATATAAATAATTAATAAATAGATCAATCATAATCAATTGTCTTATGGATAAATTTCTCTTCATCTGAACTTATCTACTGATTCGACTTCTTAAATTTAAGATAATCTGTGTATCAATTTTAACGATACTATATATTGTTCCGTTGAACGAGTTATAGTACCCATCTTATCAATCTAGGTTTTGATAAATTTGCAATTTCCATGCCCTCTATTAATGGAAAGGCTGCTATGAAACTTTGGCCATAACTTATTCTAGGGGCACCTAATAGAAAATTATTTAATTTAATTATATATATTTTACTAATGTGCAATCAAACTTTTTTTTTATTTACGTTTTAACTACAAAATTAAGTACCTCTATTTGAATTTTATGAATTATGAACTTTTACTCGAAAGAAAAAATGATCAAGGTTTCACATGTGATTTAACATCTATGTATCGATCAAATTTCTTAAACGATAATTATTATAATTGTCTATAATAAAAGGATTTATTAATCTGAAAAACAACGTAAGTAACATACTACAACATACAACGTATCAAATAATTAAAAATAAATTGATAGTAAATTAAATAGGCAATAAATATAAATTAATCAGTTTTAGATTTAGGGTCTTCATATATAAACTTCCAAAAAAAAAAAGTAGACTTTCATATATATAGTGCAAAATATGCCCAATTATTTGCATTTTCTGTCCTTTTTTCTCTTTATTTTAGGATAGGGTAGGGTAGGGGAGCAAGTGGTGGTGGTGGGGGAGCCCTAGATCATATTAATCAATTAATTATATTTAACTCTAATTAATTATTTAATTAATATCTTAATGAGACTTATCCAGCTAAATATTAGCAATTAAACCAAGTGGATCAGTTGTAAATTTATTCCTAATCTCACTTATAGACAAAACCCTAAAAAGAAGAAAAAAGATCCTAAAATCTAATACTCATGCCTCAGCATTCCAACTAGTAAAAAAGGTTTAATTAAATGCGAATTCAGAATTTGAATTTAACGAGTTAAACATATAAGACTTTTTGTACTAAATTGATTATATATCTAAAGTTTTGGTTAATATTTAGTAAAAGTTCAATAACTTTAATTTATATATATATATATATATATATATATATATATATATATATATATATGAATTTATCTGAACAACAACATTTCAGCATTGAATAGGACTCTATAACTATAATTTATTTAGTTATGGATAATAGTAAAATGTTTGAGGAGAAGAAAGAAGAGAGCCGAGCGAGATATGGGAGAGAGTGTATTTTTCGTTGATTTTAGAGAAAAAAAATATAAAAACAAACTTATTTATATCAAAATGAATAAAGAGAGAGGCGAAGGAGATTGAGAGAGGAAGAAGAGAGGTGAGTGAAATCGAGAGAGGAGAGAATTGAGCGAGATCTAGAGAGAGAAGAGAGATTTGTATTTTGTATTAATTTTAATTGTATTTTGTATGAGTTGTATTCATAATACAACAAATTAGTTGTATTTTGCATTGTATTCTGTATTTATTTTGTGTCAATTATATTCAAAATACAACGAATACAATTGTATTCATTTGTATTTTGTATTTAGTATTTATTTTATCTCAATTGTATCCGAACTACAATGAATACAACTGTATTTTTCCTCTCTTTGATCGGATATAATGCATATTGTATTCATATGAATAAGAATACAATTGATATACAATTGATATAAAACATACAAAATATACTTTTTCTAATACAATTAAATTAATGTATAAAACTCTCATATATATTTAATTATTAAATACAATTAATACATAATAAATTTCAACGTATTACTTCTTATTGGCAAGAGAGAGGAGAGGGCAGAAGAAAGTAAATTAGGATACTTTTAATTAATTATTTAAATATAATATAGCTATTTTTAATAATATTTAGTTATATTCCATCTCTTTTAATTCCATAATTTTCACTAGTCAAAGAATTAAGTTAGGTATACTAATAATTAGCTTTACTTAGTCATATCAGGTTAGTTACTATCCATCAAATTATCAATTAATACAATAAAAAAAATTACTTATATTTGCATAATAAACTATTTTATTATGTAAATATTATTTACACTGTCGATGCATATATATAGAGCTTAATTAAACTCCTCCAAAATATAATTAATTAATATTTTACACTATTTAATCATTCAAAGGATATATAAAGATGGGATTTTGAAAATAAAATATGTTACCTACTTAATAAATAAAGATGGGGTAATTAATATTATAAAAATTATTTATAATATTGTTGTATATTACTTAATTCTCTCCAATAATATCCAAGAGTTTCCCATCAAGGGCCATCATAAAAAAACATATCTAGTTGTTCCACTCATTAAACCATACTTTATGCTAAAAATATCAACATTATATTTATAAATATATCAAAAAGACAACACATAAACATCTCCATTTAAAGATGGATTTGAAGATTCAAGATCATGAGGAACTAATTTCAAATATCAAAGTTGAAGTTGAAGTTGAAAATGATGATTCCATTCCAAAGGAAAAACATTATATAGGTGTTCGAAAAAGGCCATGGGGAAAATTTGCAGCTGAAATTAGGGATTCGACGAGGAATGGAAGAAGGGTTTGGCTCGGAACTTTTGATACTATTGAAGAAGCTGCTCTGACTTATGACCAAGCTGCTTTTTGCATGAGAGGTCCTTCAACTTTGCTGAATTTCTCGGTGGATAAAGTGCGCGAATCCCTAACAAAAATGGAATTTGACAACTTTAAAGATGGATTGTTCTTGTCTCCTGTTGCAGCCCTAAAAGAGAAACACAAGAAGAGAAATAGCACATCAAGAAAAATGAAGAATATTAAAGAAGAAGAAGAAGAAAATGTGTTGATATTTGAAGATTTAGGTCCTGATCTATTAGATGAGCTCTTAGCTTGTTCAAATTAATCCACAAATTTTCACATTTGTAAGTAAATCTTGTACTTTCTTGTTCCTGGTTTAATTCTATGTTGTTCAAACACTCCAAAATATTGTCGTAATCGTGTCAGATTCTTCAAAAATACACTATTTTTAAAGGATCTAACACACATCTGACGATATTTTATGAGACGTGCGAAGCAACATAGGTTTAACTTACCATTGTTTTTTTTTTCAATTTGGTCCTTTTTCTGGTCAACATACTATTTCCATCAATAATAACATATCCACTGTAATCCCAAGTGGGATCTATTTACCTTTCTTTTCAATTAATCCAAAGGATTCAAGATCCAATACTTCACAATATTCATCTAAAGTTGAAGTTGAAAAGTGGATTAAAAATTATCAAATCATATTTGAACATGAATTTCAATTGGTCAAAAAAAATCTGAATGTTTTGAAGTGAATATTGTTATTATACTGGAAATACCACTGTTTCACCAGTATTATGTATCAAATAATGATTGTCTATGAAAATAATAATAATAATGATGATGATGATGATAATGATGATGGGTGATGGTGATTATGTCTAAACCTCTGTCAATTCATTACTTTGAGAATAATGATATCACAATCATCATTTTGAAATATTGGAATTCACTACTTATTCTGTTTTCTTAATTTCTCTTCTTTGGGTCAATTGCTGTTCGAATTCTCCAAAAATGTCATCGCTTCCATGTTTGACTTGTCGAGGAAGCTCTTTTACTATATGTTTGAAGAATTCAACACGAACCTGATAACATTTTTGACGAGTCCAGATAATATAGGTTTCGAGTGAAGTAGAAGAAAAAGAATAAGATGCACTACATTTTCTATAAAGTTTTTGGCATATTATTACTGTTTTTGTGACACAAATTTAGACATATACTGACGTATTGTTATTATTTTACATATATAGAAATTAAAGATTAATGTGATCTCCAGGAATTTGCTAGTCATTATCATTTACTTTAACTTGAGGCTCCCACATATACTCAAGTACTTCAACCATATTATTAATTCTTTAAAGAAGAATATAATTAGCATATCATATATAAGTTGATTTATTTTTTTTTAAGAAAAATGTCTTGCTTTTGTTCAAGGATAGTCCTTGCATAGGTCTATCATAGATATGTTTCACATAATAAAATCAATTAAATGTAATTATATATATCTTAGGTGTGAAATTAATATTTTTTTAGATTTTCTCATTCAAATTTCTGACTCTGTTACTATTTGTTTTAAGTAAAGATAACTATACCTATAATTTCTATTATAAATGAAAGTTGTAAATTGAGAAATAGAATAGTGTTATTTTTTTATTTTGGCATTCTATTGAGTATTTCAATTTCTATGATGTCGATTCTGTATTACATGAATTGTATAAGATAGTTTTGGAGATTGAGTTAGGTCCAACGTTTATTTTTCTCTAGGACCAGTCTTAGCCTTGTTCACTCTCCAAATGTCTAGTTCTGGACGTACTTGCAGAAACTGTCAAATGTCACACATATTGGTGGAGGAAACGAATCGTTATCTCCTTATATAATCTCGGACAATTATAATCTTCTGAACTAGCTTTTGAGATTGAGTTAGATCGAAACGTTCATTTCTTATCTGTATGGAGATGCTATTTTTGTGAAAAGTTATGTTTTTCTCCTTCTGCTCCCTTGGTCTCATATATATTATATTTCCAGTAATTAGGAAAGACAAATTTATGAGTAAAAAAGTTACTACTATATACCTCACATTTTATGTACAGTAAATATAAATATTCCTGTTGTATTTTGTTCACAATATATATATACATTTCATTATATATATATATATGAATCGAGAGTTTTTGATTTGGTGATAGCTAATTTGAGTTTCCCGAAGAAGGCGATAGCTAGGACTTAGATTGACTGCAAAGTTATCCTGAGTGAGTATCTTATAACTCAATATAAGCTTTTGGCAATGGCTTAAGAAATTAAGAGGAAGAGAAAGAAGAGGGCTTTGTATAACTTATCGAGGATTAAATGGCGAGGGTAGGCGATAAGGGAGAAGTTGATGACGATGGAGCCTTTGGGAGTAGCTAGAGGGATAATTCGTGTGAACATCAAGGAGATTGGTGATGGAATAGAACTGTCCTAATGAAAGTTGAATTCAAGAAGAGCGGAAAAGAGCCAATAAGGAGAAGTATTATCATGCTTTAGGAAACACTTTCTCTTACTTCACAAGGTAGAGCCAGTTGGACAGGCTGCATACACGCTACGCTCCTCATATTCTACTTGTGAAAGTACGCGGGGTATGCATATTCATCATCAAAAAGAACTTCTGAGTCTCTGGTGTTCTAAACTTCATTTGCTTGGGACACTGCAGGAGGGCTCTTCCTACATGTATGATTCTATAATGCTCTTATCTGAAAGTTGTTTTGGTAACTGCTACTGAAGCTTCAAGTAGAATGCTCCTTTCCAAATGGCTCTTGAAAAGGTGAATACAGTTTATATCTTTCCATCTCCTTCAAGCAGGCATTGGATAAACAAAGTGACATTAGATAGGACGTTGTGGATGACACATATTAGGA
This sequence comes from Solanum rostratum, assembly GCA_029948455.1. Classification (NCBI taxonomy): domain Eukaryota; kingdom Viridiplantae; phylum Streptophyta; class Magnoliopsida; order Solanales; family Solanaceae; genus Solanum; species Solanum rostratum. Next base: position 957,755 of record CM057053.1, on the reverse strand, counting down.
ATGTGGATGGAACGTTAGTAGGTAGGAGTGCACTGTCATGTTATTCGTCCATATACTTGTAGTTTCTTATCTTTGATTTTTGTTACTATCTATTGTTTCTTGGTCGCAGTATTATTTTATTTACTATCTTTTGTTTCTTATGGAATGCTTTTGACAGTTTTTTTTTGAGTCGAGGGTCTATTGTCATTTTCCTATGTTTTCTTTACCTATTTGGCGTAGATGAATGTCGTTTTTGATGATTTCAAGACCTTCTTCTATCATTTATCCTCTGACAACTAAAATCAGTCGCCAACTGCTTTGTATGTATGTATAACTAGCGATTTTCACTCAGGGTGTTCGAAAAAATATCAAAATGAGATCACTTTCAATACTTCTCAAGTACGTCTTTACTGCACACCAAAAAAGAATTAAATTTTAAAAAGTTAGGCAGCTTGGCTCAAGTTGTGCAGTTTAGCATGACTACGTCGTCTCTCATCTTTAATTTAGATGGTTTAAAATTGATATACATATAAAAATATATCCTCTATATACAGTAGTGTTGGGAGTTGAAGTAAACCCTTCGGCGCACGCATAGGTCCGCCCCTGAGGTACTTTAAAAATACGAAGGATTGCCATTTTAAAAAGATCCCTTTTTTATTGTCTTTCGTTATTCAATATTCATACTAAAGCTCGACTAACTTAAATTTACACCGCTTATATTCTATTCGGAGAAAAAACACTCTTTATAAAATATTTTCAAAAAAAATAAAAATGCATTTAACATGTGTAGGGTGTTTTGTTGAACCGTAACGCATGCAATGGATAAGAGTCATGTAGTCTTCTTGTCAGTACACTAATTAAATCCAACAAAAGTGTAAAATTCCGTATTCGTATTATGATTCGATTAATTTGAACATACGTCATACATAAGCTACATAAGAAAAGAAAAAAAAGTTTGATATATTTACCGTTATAAAAATGATCCTACCTAATATATATATCTTATCATTACACAAATAACTCAAATAAAGATACATGTACGCTATTCTTCACGAACACACTAAAATCACGCGAAATGTGTTATTATCATAATGAATATCGAACATCTAACATCGAATAAAAAACGAGAGAACTCTGGACCGTTGTTATTTTAAATTTTTTTTTCAAGAATTGACAGTTCCATTTATTTTTCTTTTTAGCACAATCAATCGTGCAAGCAAATTTCTCCACGTATGTAACCTTTTAAAGGATATATTGTCCACTTGTCCATTTTTATCAATAATTCTTATTAATTCTTAATAAATTAATAACTAGAAACAAATGGGTGGCTAAATATTATTGATCACGAAAATTTGATGATATAAATGAATTATAGATTGTGTTTTTTTTTTTTTAGCATAGAGATGTAAATATTAAAGTAAATAAATATGTAATTATATAAGAAAACTAAATCACATTGGATATAATTTGTAATTATTCATTTAGGATAAATGACAAATTTTAATGGTGATCTTTTGAGAATTCAACACAGGTGCGTGAGAGTTTGTGCAACTTAGTTCTTCACGATTATCAAAAATTTAATTTATTAATTTTTAAAAAAATTTAGCTCTCTTTCAATCTCAAATTAATTGAATTTTTGAGTCAATAGAAAAATATTTAAAGACAAAATTTAAATCAGACTTTTCACTATTGTTTTTCGAGAAGTCATAAATATATAGTATAATTTATCTCCTCAAAAATATAAAATATTAATAAATGAAAGGACAAATATGAAAAAAAAAATTCAAACATTTATCTTGAACTTTGAACGAATATGAAATTTTTTTTCAAATATTCATTTTGAACTTTGAACGATTCTCTCACCCCATTTTTCCCTTCCCCTGCCCCTAATTTTTTTTAAAAAAAAATTGAGCGATTCAATTATTTTAAACATCGAAAAATAACCTAAAAATTTAATTAAAACGAGACAACGAGAATATTATTTTCATCATTATATATTAATTGATATAATAAATTAAATTATAATCTCAAATACACACCTCTTCCATCATGTAAAATAGGATAAAACACTCAAAAATCAGGACAAAATTGTACCTCTAATCAAGATCAAGTGAGATTTGAAGTTGAGATATTAAATTTCTTAAACCATGGGAGACACTACTGAAAAGTCTACTGGAGAATTTCCAGGGAAATTTGATGATGGTGAAACTGTAGATTCAACAAATTTCAGGAAATCATCAAAAGGGATGAATCAAGAAGAAGAAGAAGGAAAAGGGATTACTCTGCTTGATATTGTCAATCGTTTTGTGTCAGCAATTTTCTCTTCTGATAATAATAATAATGGTCAATTAGTTCAGAGGATTAAAGGGTCTATTTCTGAAAATGTTCCTTTGCTTCATCAAGCTTCAAAGAATACTGCTCAAAATGTTTACTCTTGGACTCGTAAAGGAACCCCTCTACGTGCTCTTCTTGTTGTTTCTGTAAGTTCAATTTCTGTTTATTTTGAGATGGTTATGTTGATGATTCAATTTTTGAGTGTTAATTTGATGTGGGGTTGGCTCTGATTGGCTTATTTTGTTAATATTTCCATTTAGTTGGGTTATGGTTTATTGAAGATTCAATTTTTGAGTGATTATTTGATGTGGGGTTGGCTCTGATTGGCTTATTTTGTTCAAATTTCCATTTAGTTGGGTTATGATTATATTAGAGATTCAGTTTTTGAGAGTAAATTTGATGTGGGGTTGGCTTTGATTGGCTTATTTTGCTAGTTTTGTTATTAGTTGAGGGTGCCCTCTGCATGCCCTCCTTGTTTTTGTAAGTTAAATTTCTGTTTATCTTGAGATAATATGTTAAGGATTCAGTTTTTAAGAGTAAATTTGATCCGGGGTTTGCTCTGATTGGCTTAGTTTTCTAGTATTTCCATTTTGTTTTGAGATAATTATGTTAAAAGATAAAGATTCAGTTTTTAGTGTTAATGTGATCTGGGGTTTGCCAAGTTGTATATGGATTTCTTTTACAAAAGAAACAAAGACTAACTGAGGGAACCCTTTGCATGCTCTTTTTGTTGTTTCTGTAAGTTAATTCCAGTTTGTTTTGTTATGATTTATGTCAAAGATTCTGTTTTTGAGAGTTAATTTGATCTGGTGTTTGCTCTGATTGGCTTATTTTTCTGTGGATTTTAAGTGATTGTATCCAAGTTTTTTTAATTTGACTGAATCAAAAGAAACAAAGTGACTAGTTGAGGGAGCCCTCTGCATGCACTCCTTATTGTTTCTGTAAGTTGATTCCAGTTTGTTTTATTTTGATTTTTATCAAAGATTCAGTTTTTGAGAGCTAATTTGATTGGGGTTTGCTCTGATTGTCTTATTTTGCTAGTTTTTCAAGTTTCATATGGATTTTAAATTATTATTTTAAAGTCTGTAATTCAATTGATGGGGTATTTGCAGCATCATTGTTGTTTCTGTAAGTCAATCCCACTTATTTTTGTTATGATTATGTTAAAGATTCACATCCAGACTTAACAATTCTGGCCATTCTAGATCTGTTTTATCTCCCTCTATTTATGTTGAGAAGCACTTCCTTTTTTGTTGGGAAAGGGTCCTAAATATGCATTCGTGAAAGACATGATTAGCAACCTTAACTCCTGTTTCCTTTGACTTCATTTCAAAGAAAGTACCTAACCTTTTCTCTTTCCTTCTAATATTTAACTTGTCTCATCTGATTTATGTGTAACCTACTTTGTATCATACCTAGGTAGCATACGAAAGCCATTTATTTTCTTTAAATACTTGTAGGACGAAACCACTAAAGGAACTCGGAGCATAAGAGAAATGTTGACAGTTTTTGTTGTAAGCTATATGTGGTTTCTTAGGTTGTCCGTTGAGACAGCAAATGCTCTGAAAGGCTTTTCATTTTGTCTCTTTGCATAGAGCATTGCCAGAATGGTGGATATTAGGGGTCTTGGTTACTAATTGGTGAAATACTGGCAATCAAAGACTTCTTTTACTAAAAAATGACCTACTCGTGTGCCTGCTGCCACACTTCTCAACACATACTACATTTGCTGTGAGAACTATATTTTTAACTTTTTAAATGGGAAGTTTTCAAATTGAATCCAAATACAGGTCTGAGTCATAACTATGTTCATTGACATAAGGACTAATTATTTGAACTACCTAGTTTATAAGAGCTCTTTCCTTTAGCTCCTTCTTAGATCAGCCATTTAGGATCAACTGCATCAAGTATAATTTGAAAGTTGTGTTCGGTTTGGTATACATAGCCAGTTCTATCATTGGCTAGTAGTCATTTTCATGGGAGTCGAAAAGACGAGCTGAATCGTGATCCGTATAGGCATTCCAGAATTATGGACCTAGTTGAATTGGAGAGCCCCAATGTCCAAAGAAGGTAGTATGGTAAAATATCATTTGCTCAAAAACTGACTTAATTGTATTGTGCTCGTGTACTTTACATTCTTTAAATGCATGTGTGAGCTTCCTGTTTTTTGCCGAAGCTTTTACGTGTTAAATTTGGCATCCCCTATGAGATGTGTTGTCAAATGAAACAAAGTATTGTAATAAAGCAAGTGATCCTGCTATCTTTTCTACCCCATGTTAAACATTTCACATTATATGAAGATGAAAACCGAGGAGAATTAGAAGGGAGTATGTACCAAGAACTCAAGAATCTCTCCTTGCATTATTTTGGTTAATAATTAATGTCATTCCAGTAGTCCCTAGTTAGGTACATGTTTACAAAATCATTCATCGGTCACACGAAAAAACGTGTATGTTTAGGACGGTTTGCACCCTTATGAACTGAGTACAAGTATGTACTGAATCCTTGTACTAACGGTGTGGAGTAAGTGTATAGATTCTAATGCCATTTGCAGGATATTTTTGAAGTCATTGCTATTACCTTTCTTATCTAGCAACTTTTCAATCAGTCCATTGTTTAAGCAATGCTCTGAAGAACTTGAAGTCCGAGTTTCTTGTTATGTCTTGGATCTTTGTCTCTAAACTACAGACTCAAACAATCGTAGACTCTTTCTCTGCTCAACCTCCCATGTGAGCTGTTTCTTGATGAATAATTATCCTGGATATTTTCTTCTGAAACTCCTAAGTTTGTGAGACTAATCTGTTTAATGACTGCTAAATATTTATGTAGGTGGGGACGATTGCTCTTCTTGCTTTGACAGGATTGCTAGTGTTTATGGTTTTCTTTGTCGCGGCAACTGTCAACGCCATTGTGATCTCTCTTCTCATGTCATTAGCGGCTGCAGGAGGATTCTTGGCTCTTTTCTTTGGCTGTCTAACTGCAATTTATATTGGGGCTCTATCAGTTGCTGTATTTGTCATTTCCACTACGACAATTGTAGCAATTTTCGCTGTGATTGTGGCTACAGGTATCCTGAAGGGAGTTTGTTTTCTGCTTCAGTTTGAGCACTTTCTTTTTGTTTTTCACATATGTTTTAGCTTTCATATATGTTATTTTTAATCCATATATTTAAATGATTATGCCGTGCCTGCGAGGCATCAGCATGATATTATAAAATTGAATTAGAGTAAGACAACACCATAATGAGAGTTGATGCCTGCACATCCAAGTAAAGATCCATCTTGTCTGTCTTCAGCGAGTAAATGATTTACTCGTTGCTTATACATCATAATTTTGTAACCCGTCATTTACACCCATATTCCCGATCTCTACCTCTCACAGTGCCCACCAAGAAAAGGATAATGTAAGAGAAGTTGAGGAAATTCTAAGTTCTGTAAGCCCATGTATTCTTTAGAGTTGATGGTCAAGATCACACCTGAAAGTATCACTCTTTTTGCAAGTTTCCTACCTGATAGTCACTAGCTATTTATCAAAACACACCTCAACTATCAGTTGTTTTTTTTCGTGCATAAGATATCACCATCATTCAGGTTGGAAATTAGCAAAAAACATGATACTTTAGGTGTGTTTTTTATCATTATCTCTGACCTTAAACGTATAGGTTCATTTGGTGGTTAACGGATAAATGTAAACATGAAGTTCTAGAAAACGTTGGTTTTGCAGGGGTGCCACTTATATTGGATTCAACAAAGTCATTCGAACGAAAGTAGCACCTTTTCTCTCTCTGTTCTCTTCAAAAGTAGACTTCTTTTGTCACGCAAACTAGTGGAAACTTGATGTTTTCTCTGTTTTCTTATGTACTCGTCCTTGCTTTTGGAGTTCGCATTTCCTTATTCAACGCTGTACTTTCCATTGATTATGCGCCCTCTGAAATGTGTTGTCTAGTGATGCTGGAGAACATAAGCGTGCTGCTTCCTCTACATCGTTACTTCTCTGATTATCTTATCTCGTGTTACTTGTGCCTCAGGATGGATCGGGTTCATATGGACTATATGGCTAGCAACAAAGAAAAGTGCAGGTCTTGCCAAGCGCTCATTGCACGCGACAGGATCTGCACTATCTGCTTACTCTTCCACCAGACATGTGCAACACAGCCATGATGCATGAGTGATGAATAGTACCAACTACAGCTTTAGTGCTTTTCATGCCTTCTGTGATGACATATATATCGTTGGTATTTGAGCTCGTCGTGTGTTAAGGTCCATATACGCGAAGACTGGTGAGGTTGATTCCATGGAACTGTTTGTTGTGGTTGGAAACTGGCCTGTAAATTGTTCTTGAGAAATAGATGTTTCCTAGTAAGTATTAGTAGTATGTGTTTTGAAATCTTGAATATGTTGAATGAGGATGTAAGTTTTCTGTTTGTTAAATTTGTGTAAGGATAGTTGAGATCATATTGCACTTTGAATGCATTTGTATTAGTGCAAAGTGGTATCTTTTACTCAATTTTTTTATCTTGTTTTGACTTGTCACGAAGTTTAAGAACTTTGCGTGTGGAAATTTGGAATATGTTAAAGAGTTTTTTTTAAGAAAAATGGAAGAGACATTTTCTTTTGAAATATATTTAGAAAAAATAGAATAAATAAATTGAACCAGCGAAAGTATTTCTTTTACAATAAATATAGAAGGATCTTTTTATTTATTTTTTGCGGGTTCCCACATCATTTTCTTGAAAAGATAAGAGAGGCTCATGCAAGAGCGTCAGTTGAATCGGCCAACAAATAATACACTAGAGAGACGGGTTCATTTGACTAATCACGTAAAATAGGAGATTGGTCGATCGGAAAAGTCAAGCAGGCCTGGAGCAGAGCTGACTAATTGATTGTGGGTTAGGTCGAACTCAACAATTTTGATCTAAATTTTATATGTATATTAAGAAAACTCATTAAATACATATAAATTATACATTTAGAACCAATAACTTTAAAGAATTAAAATTCCAAATCGATAAGCTCTTAATTCCTAATTTTACCTCTGGCAGGAGTAGGACATTCATTACAAATCTTGCTGATATGTTAGGTGGTCCGTGGTGGCCCTCTCAAATTCTATTATTTCATCGACAAATCGAGTGATGCCAATACTTTCTCTTATGTACTTTTATCGTGTTTCATTAACTGGTACGAAATATTAACAAAGAAGTTTTTCATAATCTTTGTATACCTATAAAATCTTAAAACATGATCTCAAATATATTCTTTTTCCTTATAGATAAAATAAAAAATTATAAAATTAATTATTTTCAATTTAAAAGTACATATTTAAATTAAGTACAAAACAAAGGTCAAAAAGGTAATAATAGAGGACAATGTTTGACATTTTCATTAAGAGTCAAAATGTGGTCCCATTTGACTAAAATGGTCAAAAAAGTAAGTCAGGCAAATTTCTAAAATTATCAATTTTAGTCCCCCAACTATACTATAATTGTATATCAAGCTCGTTTCAAATTTCAAAGAGTTCATATTCGTACATATTTAGTCCAAAAATAACAAAATTTCTTGAAAAAAGTAGTTCTTTTAATTTTCAATGTGGTCCTGTAATTATTCAAAAAAGGAAAAAAAAGAAAGGACAGGTTTTTAATAGTTTAAAATTATTTTACCGTGGTTAAAATTATTAAATTGTTGATTTTAAAAAAAATAGGTAATATGAAAATTTTGAGTTTTTAAATTAGTTTACTTTTAAATTAGCAAATCGTCTTGTATTTGTTATTTTCTTTTAAGTTGCTCTAGCGTGAAATTAGTGACATGCATATCTCGATCGAGGAAAATGGTCTAAATTTTATCTCTGAACTTCTAATTATAGTCAAAATTAATCTAAGATTGAAACTCGCCGTCACAAATCTGGGATAAAAATGAAATTTTTCTTTAAAGATGAATGTAATATTATATATAAAAAAATAGACGAGTAAAAATTGTTCAATTTCAATGTAACTTCCCATAAACTATTGGCAATGATATGTCAGAGTGTACGTTAAACTATATTGATAATATAAAAGAAAATTATCGCGCTGCATATCAAGTATTTCTAAAATATCGAAAAACTAAAAAAAAAATGTTATAATTTTTTTTTCGAAAAACACACGTTAACCACTTAGGTTAAAATGTGCATGAAAAACCTAGAAAAAGATTAAATAATAAATTGGCTATGTTACCTTAGTGCAATAATCCATCTACAATTTTTTTTTTCTTTCTTTTATATAATACAACCTCTTAATATTTTCATATTCATAATGCCTTTTTTTCCCATTCCAAAATTACAGAAAAAAAAAATAATGATCAACTAAAATCAAGATCAAATTAATTGATTAAAGTGATAATTTCGACAATTTAATACTGCTCTGTCTTAATAGCAGATGTCCATGCTTTGACTCGAACGAGTCGTATTTAGCTTCAGTCATGATCTTTTTCAATCCAATCTGGTCTTCCTAATGTGAATTCCAAGCTTGGATTTTTTTTGTGATCCAAATTGGAACCTATATTGTAGCTTTTTGGCCTTGATGAATTACATTCCTGCAATGCAATGACTTGATGAATTAAATTTAAAAAAAAAGAAGAAGACTATCTTCGATATATATTATCTGTCGTTTTGCCAAGTTGAATTTGTTTTAAACTATTTGACGTTTTCGAAAATCAAGAAGACATATACTACTTACCTTTTATTTCAAATACATTGTTCTAATTAGTGAAGTGAGTATTAAGTGAGACGTTTAATACGAGAAACAAATAGCAATAGTGTAGACTATTACTCTTATACTTAGGTCTATCCGAACGTCTTTTCTTAAGAGTGTCCCAAAAATCTCAAAAAACAGATAATATGAATATATATGTTATTTGACGATTTAGAAAATGAAGAGATGTATACCCCCTCCCACCCAAATTTATCCTTATTGTTTCAACAAGTGAAGTAGTAATTAAGAGAGACATTTATGATACCTCTTATTATTAATTAGGACTACTCAAATGTCCTCCTTATAAAATTTTAAAAGACAGATAATATGAATATATATGTTATTTGACGATTTAGAAAATCAAGAGATATATAACTCTCGCACCCCCACCCCCACCCCATACCCAAATTTAACCTTATTGTTTCAACAAGTGAAGTAGTAATTAAGTGAGACATTTATGATACCTCTTATAATTAGGACGATTCAAATGTCCTCCTTACGAAATCTTAAAAGACAGATAATATGATCAATTAATAAAAAGAAAACAAAGGTTTGAGGGAAAAATACCTCTATATGGTGACCTGATCTTTGTTGAGATGGAAAACTATGTGATCTCATAAGGCCATTTGCATCATTGGAGTTAGCTTGCAACCATCCTTCTCTAGTACTGCTACAAGAATATTTCAAGTAAAAAATTTATTTTCCAATCGTTTCAGAATCGTACGTGAGATTTTCACGTCATACAGTTCCTCGTTTATGTACATAATGAGAATAATACATAAAATGTGAGACACTCTAACACCTCTCACCTCGTACGTATGTTCAAGTTTGAATAATTGGAGCGTAGATAACATACATAACTTGGATATCAGAAAGACGAATCTAAGATTTGAAGATTACGGTTTAAGTTTAGTTTCCTGCTTTATCATACATCAAATGATTTATTGAGTTCAAATACATATTAAGTTCGACCCAAAGCTATTAGATTCGAGTGAACGTAGATTCACAAATGAATGTGTTAAATACATTGTTGTCAATATTTAACTTGTAAATCGCACGAAAACAACTTTATCATTGCTGCAAAGCTCCTCTCGACATACTCGTCAATTAATTCAACTTTTTTTCTTATAAAATAATTATAAACTAGTCAAAGTAAATTTTTTTCAACGTACAATAGGACAAATAAAAGTCCCTTCTTTCAACTACTCAATTAAAAAATAAATGTACAAAATCATCTTTTTAAAGACCTGCAGATTTGGTATCCTATGTTTAATTTATGGGGATTTTATAGGCCCCTAAGTTATTTTCCAATTAAAAATAACATAAATTAGCGATGGACATATTTTATAGTATTTACTCAGTACGATTAGTAATGAATTATCATAAAATTCTATTATCTACGAGCAATTTTAGGTATTTTTAAGTGGTTAAACACTTTAACTAAATATGGATTAGGAATTTAATTAAGATTAAAAAACAATTTATCCTAATATGTACATAGTAACATGATCATAATAAGATCTTTTTTTTTTTTTTAACTTTAAGTAAATTAAAAAATAATTTAAAAAACAAAAAGAAGAAGACAAACACACGTCCACAAAATTAAATAAATATTACTTTGAGAAAAAAGTAAAGCAATTAAGTCAAGATACTGTTTTTTTTTTTTTAATTGGATTTATTATCCAAAATTTCACCTCGTGAAGAGAATAACAATAAAGCAAACTAAAAAAAAAAAAAGGAAAAGAAAAGTTTATTACTATCTTTAATAAAACAATTCTAAAAATCCACAAAAAAAGGAAAAGAATATATAAAGAAAAGAAAAGAAAAAAGTGCAGCAGTAATTTTAGCTTTCTTATAAGAAAAATTCTAATTATTGTCTCTTTAATTTAAAAATAAATACATATATATATAACTTATAAGTACTAAAAGGAAAAAAAAATCCATAGATTCGATAGAATTTAATAACTTTAGTTCAGATCGTATTTAAGAGGTAAGAGGCATGATTATATATGAATTCATATGAATCAAATAGTTGTTAAGAAATCTAACAAACGTTTATAAAAATACTGACTGTGTATCTAATTATTATATTGATATTAATTTAAGTCACTATAAGAACTCGTAAACTTCAAATTCTAGCTTAACATTTATTTGTATTTTCATTACTTAACAAATCTACTTAACATGTATAAATATGTTATTTGAAATTCAATAAACTCGTAACTCAAAATTCTAGCTCCATGTCTACTATAAAAGCATCTTTCCCGATTTATTAATAAGATTATAATTTTCATTTTTCATATAAAGTTACTTGAAGATCTAAAAGTGATCTGATAATGTAAATTTTTTTTTAATAATATGAGAGGGAAATTAGGGGTGAAAAATAATATTCTCTATGTTCTAAATTATGAGATATCGCCTGCCTTTTAATCTATGTATCTCCCAAAAGATATAGTCTTTCTCTGATTAGAAATATTTTAACTTTAAAATTATATTTTATGCTTAATTAAATAATTTATAATCACATAAATATTTAAAATTATAATTTTTTTAAAAAAAAATTATGTCAAATTAAATATGTCATTTAAAATTGGAATAAATTAAAGAAGTTGAAAAGTAGAAAAGGGGGAAAAATGAAACAGAACAAAAGCAAAAGCTGCCACAAGAAGTCTTTTTATTCTTTAGAAAAAAAATTATGGACGTGGATTTTCATATTCATGCAAAAGAAATATATATATTTATCAATGTAAATTCATTACACCATCGTTACTTTAAAAAGTTCTTTCCAACATATTTTTTTCTCATATTTCGTATTCGTATTAAAAATCGATGAAATCTAGGTAAGTGAAGATCATTTTAATAGTGAAGATTTAGTGCTCAGAATTTACTGACTCGACTACTTTAAAATTCGCATCATGAAGAACTCAGTAGGGGGAGAACTCACAAGTCTGACTAATGTAAATTCATATTGTGAAAATTCTACTATGAATAAAAATCAACTACGAGCGTTTGAATGCTCTCTCTATGAAAAAGGGCTTTATTTTAAAGGATTCAAAATTCAAAACTTCTAAATAAGGTCGTAAGTATATATATGAGAAAAAAATATTAGTTACATGAATGTACCTTGAAGAGTTGCTCCAAAGAGTAGGAGTCATAGTAGACGGGTAATCGGGTTCGGGTTGTAAAGATCCATCGGATCCTCCTCTCGGATCGATAAACCGGTTTAGACCCGCCCTATCACCGCCACTTGTACTCCCTATTGTAGTAAGATCATCTTCTCCTGATCCATCTGATTGCCCTTCAAGAAAATAACACTATTAGATTACCTAAAAGATAACTAAAAGCAATCATTCTTAAAGAATATGATTAGTAACATAAAAAATACATATACCATCGATTTACATGGTATAATACGTTAAGATATTCGTGTAAATTTTAACAGTAATCAAAGATATAGTTTCTTGTATCTCATATCTTTCATGACTAAAAATATAGTTAATTTCATACATGGATCGAACTCATATGATGTACCTGATTATTTTAAATCAATCCCTATTTCAATAATACTTTATATATGTTAACCAAATACGTTTTCTTAAAAGTATGTGTTATCTATCGTCTCGCAGAAGTTGTTCCTAGTATATAATGCATGAACATGAAATAGTCAAATAGATGAAAATCAAATATTATTATTATAGACATTTTATAATGTGCAAAATGTGTTTAATAAAACTTATTATTATTACTATTTTTATTATGAAAAAATAAAAATAGGGGAAGAAAAGTAAAAGATTTAAAAGCAAGACAACTTACCAGAGGAAACTGCAGGTTTGTCAGTGGTTTTAACAGTGCGATACATCTGCATTGGGAAAGGAATAAATTTTATTTTTTAAATATTAAGATAAAAATTATTTCAAGAAAATAAAAATTTCAAGTACCCTTTACATTTAACTCTAGTGAAATAACGTTAGAACAATGAAGTACACAAAGTAAGATTAATTAAAAAAAGGACCACATTATCGTATTCGATCTTGTACGAAAATAACTTGAATATTGCTCCTATTAAGAGACCCCCTTTCTCGTGAAATATGACAAATAAAGCATTTGTGTTTAATCTACACAAGACTCAATCGGTTCGAAAAAGGACCACACCTTAAAAATATGATGTAGTAAGTTACACGAAGATAATATTACCATTCTTTCAACTATGAGATCACTCCCTTTCTTGTGAAATGACGTGAGAACAATTCAGTATATTCACATTTATACAAGATTCGATTAGAAAAGGATCACATCTCAAAAGATATACTGCATCATATTCAACTTATAAATATCACACGAAGATAATTTTATCGTCACTTCAACTCGGAAACTCTGCTTATCAGTCAAAATGCTTCTTTCTTGGAATTGTTTCATTAATCACGAGGCATTTTGTATTATTGAATAATGATGACTTACTTTTTCTCTGTTACACAAAAGAACCCCTAGTACCCCCACCCCCCCACCCCACCCCGCTTTTATTTTTACCAAAAATATAATTTTTTTTATTTTTTAAATGTCTGATAATATCAGAAAGATCAGACTTGTTTCTTTAATTCATTCACTCAGTCATTCACTGTATTTTCATAGGCTACTGTGCCGGAGGAATTCATCCTGAGTTAGGGACCTTTCAACAGACAAATAAAATTTACTCGCTTCGTTTTAATTTATGTAACATCATTTGATTTGATACGAAATTTAAGAAAAAAAATCGAATGAGTGATTTCTTTTTCTAGTTAAGTACCTGTAAATGGCTTTTGACATGAGCTAGAGTAAGATCTTTCACATCCATTAGCTCCAACACTGATTTTGGTGTTGCCCCTAAAAAAAAAATCAAATCAAGATTAGACATTTTTCATCATTTCCCATATCACCAAACATTTATAATAATAATAAAAAAGAAGAAATGATAGCTTAAAGATTCATCTGAACTCGATATTTTAAACAGATTGAAACGCAAATATAGACACGACTAAGAATGAATATAAAAATGTTGAATCGGGTTAAGATTAAATTTTGGATCCGACTCGGATAACTTACTTTCATGTCCACCAAGAAGTTCCACAGCATGAACAAATCTAGCATGAAGTGTACTAGTCCATCTCATTCTTGGTGCTCTCACACTTCTTTTAGCTTGAAGTTTTGGTAAAAATCTTGATCTCATCAAACTATGAGAATTAGCAATATTTTCATGATGAGGATGCCCTAATCCTCCAACATGACCATATTGACTATGATGATGATGATGATATTGGAGATGAGGATGATGATGTGGCATGTGATAAGACGATGATGATATTCCGTTGAACCTACTATTGAAATAAGGCGAAGGCGAAGAAGGAGAAGAAGAAGAAGGAGGAGATAATGATGGGTAAAAGCACATCTTTGGATCTTTCTCCTTGTCTAAATTAGTTGCCAAAAAAGGAAATGAACGGTTGTGATTGTACACCGGGATGCCTTTGATAGGGCGTAAACCGTCCGATACATCTAAAGAAGAAACCCCATGATTTAATTGGTTCATTGGTTGCAACATATGGCTATAATTTTGACTCTGGTGGTGGTGTTGTTGTTGGTGGTGATGATGGTTGTTGTAATAAGGGTTTCTTGGTAGGTGGTCTAAAAAACCCCTTCTAGTTGTCATGTCATCATTGATGATGGCGTTGGTGACGGTTGTAGTGGCAGTGGTGGTAGTGTTAGTGGGATGAGCTAACGAGAGTTCAGTAAGACAATTTCCTGTCTTACTGAATCTCTCATGATTTTCACCCACTTCACTAACGCATCGACGACCGGAGAGGTCTAGACTATTTGGAGGGCTAATGTTGAGAGAAAGATCAGGAATTGGCTTTGTAGAAGAAGATGGGGTTTCAATGAAAACCCCTTCTAAGGGCATCTTTATGGATTTTTTAAAAAAAGGAAAACAAATCTCTAAAACAATAACAAGAAGATTTCAAGAATGTTTTCTTTAATTTTTCAAAAATAGTAACTTTTTGTTCTTCTTCTTGTTGTTGTTGCTTTAGGGGAGCTTTAACTTTAGCACCAAACCCCCAAATTTATGATAACAATATGCCTAGAGAATAGAGCAAAAAGTTGCACAAAAACACAAACAAGAGATGTAGAAAAAGGTAAGGAAAAAAAAAAGATGGGAAAACTTCAAGTTTGATTTTGGAAGGAAAAAGAAGTTCTTTTAATAGTGGATATATGTTAGGATGATGAAGAAGAGGTGAAGTGATGTGAAGGAAAATAAAAGTTTGGGAATATTATAAAAAAGAAAATGAGAGGATATAAAAGAAAGGAATTCAAGAAAAGGCAAATGGAAAAAAGAAAAAGAAGAAGAGAAGAAGAAGGGGGAATTTGGGAGTATAGTGTTAAAAATTCCTAGGGAGTATATCTTGGAAAATGACACTAGAATAAGGAGAGGCTATTTTCTTAATTTTCTTTCTCTTTCTATAGTCAAAAGAAAAAACAAAATTATATAAATTTAAATAAAGAAGATGCTAAATATAATGACAAAAGAGTAAATAATATATATATATATTGACATTCTATAGATTTACTCCTTCCATTTTAAATATAATTGTCTTTGTTTAATGTGGTAGGTCCGTAGAATTAATCGTGTCTTTATATATTATGTTGTTGTTGTTCGTTATTTATTTTGCTACTTTTAGTGTATTTATAATTATCAATCGCTTTTCGTTCTAATCGTTAATCTATATCTAGTATTTTTCTACTTTGGGGTCGAGAGTCTTCTGGATACAGTCTCTCTATTTCTACGAGGTAGTGGTAAGGTCTGCATACATTTTACCCTCCTCAGACCCCACTTATGGAATTTCACTAGCTATATTATTGTTGTTATTGTTGTTCAGTTTAAGTAAATAAGGGAGATTTTTGAATGCTTATATATGTAATATATCAAAATATCGTTGAATTTTGTTGTCTTAAGTATGTCATACGGATGTTAAAAATTAAAAAGGGATATTATTTTTTAAGTAGACCGTAACGAAAAGTAAAAAAAAAAAAGAAGTTAAATACACTAAGCACTAGTTATATGCAGGTTCCGAAGAAGAGTTATACCATAAGCTAAGGATCTATTACACATAGTCTTATTCTGAGAGATTATTTTCACAATTTAAACCGATAATATTCGATCATATGACAAGTAATTTTTTAAAAAAACTCAGAAAATGATATTTAATATTATCGATTAATATAGACAAATAATTTTTTTTTAAAATTCAAAAAAAGATAAATAATAACTTTTTGATTGATTTTGTTTTCCAGGATAACTGGTTTAAAATCCCCTGGTGATTCTTTTCCCCCCACTCTCTACGCTTCTACTACTTGTCTTTTCTGTTTTCATTTTCTCTTTCATAGTATTTTATTTTATTTTATTTTCTGATCAGTAATTTAATTATAATACTATTTTTATATTAATAATAACATCTAAAGACAAATATAATTTGGAGCTTTCTACTCAGATTATTTATTTATTTATTTGTACATTTTTACTTTTTTTTACCATACCCCAGCCTCAACACTGAATTCTTTAAATGAACTCAATATTTATTATAAATTAATTAATTAATTTGAAATCGATGTTGGAATTTTTAAATCTTGAACTTGCGACTAAGAAATTTAACAAAAATTAAATTTGAAATGCAATTAATAATACTTGATATAGCTATCATAAAATTTCAATATGATAAAGTTCAAATTCTTCTGGCTTTATCTCTATCATAAACCCTTCTCGACTTGAAACAAGGTGGAATTAGAGGGTTGAGGTCATATATATTTTACTGGTATGTTATATGAGTTTAATTTTTTTTACATTGACGATGCAAAATATAGTTAAACGTGCAAAATACATTTACATTATTAGTATATATATACAGATATACAATGAATTTTGTTCTTGAGTCGAGGTTAATCAAATAATCATAGTATTGATGTAAGATCTGTATACACGATTTATTCTGTTTGAGATCCGATTTGTGATATAGATATATAGTATAATGAAGTATTTAAATGTACACGAATACATATGTAATGAACATAAAAGTACAAAATAGGCATTGACTTAAGAGAGGGAAAAAGGGGTGTTTGTTTGGTAGTAGGCATAAATGGGGATAAACCTAAATAAAAACACACACATTACCTTCTAATTCCCCTTTCATACTCCCAAATATTCCCTTCTAATCTTTCAACAACTTTGTCTCTCATCTTCCCATTTTATTATCACATATGCTCCATCCATCCCCCCCCCCCCAACCCCCTACCCCTCCTCACTCTTATATTCTTTTTTTAATTACTAAAAAAAGATTATAGGGTTTAGTGGCGGACAAATTTTATAGTTAAATAGCAAAAATTTATCGTTAAATATTCTATTTAGTGAGAGAATTCTATTAGCTACGAGTAATTTAGTGACAGATGAGCAATGACAAAGTTCATAACTAATTTTATTTTTTTTTAATAATGTAATAGATTCAATATTTGACTTACTAGTCCAACTAACTGAATTCACGCTCGCTTAGAGTGGCCTAGTTATAAAGGGCAAAGTGCTCTCTATAGAATTTTTCTTTTCATTTTCTAGACTTCAATCGAGATCGGTGGTGTAGCTAGAGGGACGAATGGGGACGATTCATACTATATATGTAAAACTAATACTCCCTCTATTTCAAATATTTTTAGAGACGATCTTAATTTATATTAAAAAGGTACATTAAATATTTATATATATTCAAGACAATTCTTAATTTTATTGAAAATCAATAAATTTTAAATTCCGACTTCAGACAATCCACCACCAAATATTGAGATTTTCAAAAACCAAGGCTAAATCAAAGGGGTTTAAATCAATTTCTTGTTATTAATTTATTCATTGATTTTAAAAGCATATTGGGAAGTAACTTCTCTAGCACTTTTAATGCTTTTACTAGAGATCAACAAAACTAGGTCTAGAAGTTGCAAACATGTTTGTGTCATCTTTTATAAAATTTAAAAATTTTATTTATTTATTTTATAAAATTTTAATTTGACACCCTCTCCAATGCCCACACTAAATGACACAAGTCCATAGGTGGTGTTTGGCTGGAGCATTAAATGCTATACAGATATGGTCATTTTGCTCTCTCTATGCATTATATTGTTTTATTTACATTTTTAGATATCCAATATTTAAAAAAATTAAAATTACCATAAAGTTTTAAAAGTATAGGGTTTGTATAGCTACATAACTTAATGAGACAGATCTAAGACGAGTTCTATGAATTTAGTAAATATATTATTTTCAATTCAAAAAATAAAAATTTTATATGATACATGATTTAAATTCACCTTGAATTTGTGTTCGTAAAACATATAAAAATAGTATTAGCACTTTTTTCACCCTTCTCTTTGTTGGTAAATGAAAACAATATATCAGCTAGAGATGACAAAGCTCCCTACTAAACGCAAATTGCCGAATCAACACCAGACAGTATAGGACTATTTTCTTTGATCGGCGTTCCCCAGACCAAAACTTAAAGGACATATCAGCTCTCGAAGGATTATCAGGCATTCCTTCATGTCGAGAGGAGGAGAAGAAGAAGATAAGGACAATTTTCTTTCTTCCATTCCGCTCTTGCTCCAATCCCAAATAAACTAGTTCGTTAAAAGTTTTATCGACTTAAATTATATCAAGTAAATTAAAACAGATGAAACATTTATTATTGACGCCTCCGACTCACACAAAATTCAAACTAATATTATCATTCATGTAACAAATTAATATGAATATCATTATAACTATAACTCAAATCTCAACCAACAATAATTTATCTTTCTATTTTTGGGGATAATTTCCTTCTACCTTTTTTTAGCCAAAAATTAAAAATAAAAATAAAGAAAAATAATTTATTAATATGGAGAGTGAAGATTTAGCCACGTGGATGCAATTTTAATGGGTCATAGTTTGAAAAGAATGTAACATAGAGGATATATGGAATACATTTGGTACTTTCCTAAAAGTTTTAAATATTAATATTTCAATATAATTATTTATACCATAAAATATATATATAAAATAAAATAAAAAATATGCTCATTCCCTATCAATTACAACCATTTGATAATTAATGGGTCCCATTAAATTAAAACTTTTTTGGCAATGAAGAAGAAAAAAGCAAGACCAATAAATAATAATAATTATATCCTATGAACCATATTTTTCATGGGGCAAGAGGAAATGGAATTGAAGAAACTTATATTTAATTAATTTTTTTTAGTTAATGTAGATTTTTTAATTCAAGTTAAAGATATGGTTGGTACATTCTTTTCATTAACAAGTTGTATAAAATTTCTCACTCGATATTTGATATTTGCTTTGAGGTTTCAATTGATTAATAAGATAGATCTTTAAAGTGGAAAGCACTTCTGTTTAAAAATTTTCAAAAGAAAGAATTAGGTACTCCATTTTGAGATGACGATTTAGTAAATGACTAACACTTCTCTTTTGAGATGTCGTCTTGCTCTAATATCAATACTCTCTCTATTCATTATTAGATATTAAATTTTAGCTTAGCATACCTATTAAGAAAATAATAATTAAGTATAATGAGATTACCATTTTACTCCTATTAATTTGATAAAAATATTTATTAAAGTCACAATTTAAATTTTAATACATTTAATACTATCAAATATCAATACAATGGCAAGTGAAAAATGTTTCTTGATCCAGAAATATTGCCTAGGTAATCTGAGGATGAATTAATCACTGAAGATTTTCAGATGGCTCTACATTTTTCAAAAACATTAATTTTATAAATAAATTGGGAATAAACTAAGTTTTTAAAAAATTATCCTATCTTGATTTCTCCAAAATGAAAATAAAATTAGAAAATTTTTGACATCTAATAGTGAACGGAGAAAGTATTATAAATACATTAAAAAAAAAAAGAATATTTATGTAACTCAATCATAATTTTTTTTTTCATTTCTAATTCTTTTTTGCCCATGTCTTTATATTATTTTCTCCCGACAAGTGCAGGGAATGGTAGGATCATTTTAACAAAAAAAAAAAGAAAAAAAATCTATTTAATGACTTTTCTGTGCAATTTATTCAACTTTGGGATCCATAAGATGTAAAGTTTTTTTAATTTCTTTTCCATTAATTGTGTATTTTTCATATGTCTTAGAACATCAATAAACATGTAATCTAATTATTGAGTTCATAATTGACATGTCCTTATGGAAGGATTAGGTGAAGTTTGAGGTATTGGCAGATTAACAACTTATTACCTAAGATTGTTTGAATTTACTATAGTTTATTTCAGATAAAAAGGAGTGGAGGTTGCGTATCATAAGGTTATAGACAGCTAGTAGGAGTAGGATGATGTCTGATTTTGTGATATAGTAGGTTAGTAGAGATAGTTATGTTTTTGTATATTTTGTTGTTTATTATACGTCATTCATTTTGTTACTTTTATTGTCTTTATAAATTATTTTTTGCTTTCCATTGTAGTCGTTTGGCTTTATATATAGTATTTTCTACTTTTGGGGATGATATATACTTTTGAGATGAGGGTCTTTAGTTCAGAAACAACATCTCTACCTCTATGAGGTACTGGTAGGATCTGCATACATTTTACCCTCTCCAGACCCCACTTGTGGGATTTTGTTGGATATGTTGTTGTTGTTATTTTAATAATCATGATTTTTGGTTAGCTTGCGTGTATTTTGATTATTTTACGAGATTCATGTTCATCTAGCATCCACCAATTATAAATATGAAGTATCAGATAACTATACTCATCAAAGATAAAATATATAAAAATCATCAAGTATTTACTGAAAATATAAATCTGATATCTCATGATTCTGAACGTATTTCATTTAGTAGGACACCCCCTTGGTTGACTTTTTGAATACTTTTGGTCCCAAATTGGGATTTATTAGCAGATAGGTACAAGAGTTACTTCTATTAGTCATTAATTACACAAAAGAATGCTTGTAATATTATTAATTGTGTTAGGTTGGATTGCAATAACTCTTATTTGTATTTTACTTTTTTATTGTTGTTGTTGAAAAATTTGCGTTCGTCCAATGGCAGTTGTTGATTGATATTAGATAGCTATTAGAAAAAAATGACTCTAGAAGAATTTGACTGATAATACACAAAATATAATTTTATGATAAAAGGTGTATATTTCACTTATCATCCTTGGACTCTTCAATTTTGGATTGTGATATATAACTAGTGAACCTCTCGATTTTAAATTTTAATGAAATTAACCCCTTATTTTTTGTCTATGAGGTACATGTTTACGGTTCATCTCACTCTCAGCAATAATATATATCATATAACTTTCTTCACTAAGATTAAAACATATGAAAAGAAATCACTCAATATTTTATCTATACTAAAATTCAAATTTGAAATCTCATAATTCTCAACGTATTTCATTCACCAGGACACCCTCTTGAGTGCCTCTTACATACTTAAAGTCACTTCTATTAGTCATTAATTACACAAAAGAATGCTTGTAATATTATTAATTGTGTTCGGTTAGATTGTCATAACTTTTATTTGTATTTTATTTTATATTGGTGCTATTGCAAAAGCTACGTTCGTTCATATTTATATATATAATTGATGAATACACCAAATATGAATTTATGATATAAATTTAATAATGAACTCCTTGACTTTTTAAATTTTGAATTTTGAATTTTAATGAAATTATCCTTTTATTTTTTGTCAATGGGGTAATTAATATATATAATGGTGAAAATTAAAAATGAGAATGAATAGAGGGAGGAGCTCAATTCCCAAAAGAAACACATGCACAATTGCACATTGAGTAGTCATTACATTACACATTTATATGTCATATAACATAAATGGTGATTTTAAAAGTCTATCTAACTTATAATTGGTATTGGGAAATATATCACTATATTCTTTTTTTTGTTATAAATATGGTAAGAGTTAAAATTCTATATATCATCGTCATAAAGAACTTTTCATACTATCAGGTCATCATCAAAAATTATTTACAGATAATTTTTTTTAAAATTATTAAATTTATAATCTTAAAAATAAAATAGATTACCCACTATAACAAGTAAAGAAGATTTGACGGTGTTAAAATTTTATACACACATATATGGCATCGAGGATTGTAATGGGATATGATGGATAAGATTCATTCATCCTTAATTAATGATTTCATGTTCAAGCTCAAACAAGAAAAAACTCATAGAGAACATTTGCCCCATAAATGGACCTTATACCATAGAAAGATATGATAATATGAATATCAGATACTGATTCAAAAACTAAAAAAAATATATTTCGATTTTTCTATCCCCCTTTGTAAGCACTATATTATAGCTTGAAAAAGGGTTAAACTTTGAAAGGGGAATGATGATAAGACATTTATTTTATAAACAAAGGTTGATGGTAACATGTAATTGGAAAGTTTAAAGAAGTTGAAATTCTTTTGCTTTATGTTTGGAATAAGAAGAAAAAATAGAAAAGAATTAGAAATGAAAATGACATTAGCTATTGTTATAAATAAATTTATATTTATTTATGCAAATATTTTTAAATCATACGCAAATTTTGATATTACCAAAAATATCTTAATTAAAAGTTTCCATTATATTTGTTAAATAAATTAAAAAAAAAAACTCAACAATCATAATTTGAACCATAATATAAAAGTTTGTTGTTGTTAACACCTTTATAACATCTTATAATTATTTCCTTTCTAATGAAGACATATGTTAGGTAACATTTAAAAAATATTTAAGAAAAACCTAATTTTCTGCCCTAACTTATTTACATTTTATTTTTCTCTATTAACTTTACATATAAACTTAAATAAGAAAATACCCAATTATTCCAAACTAACAGAAGGGAGTTTGACATCTATTTATATATACATAAAAAAAATATTTTTACCATATATAAATAATATAATCTTTTAGTAAATGAGGTTCGTTCAATATGGCTCCGCCACAGATTGTGTTAAGTTAAGTTTACATTGTTACCCCATATTTGAGGATAATATAGTTTTACTAATAGTCTAAATATTACATATCCCATATAAAAAGGGAAGAATAAAAAAGATTTTAGTTAATTAACGATTCAATATTTTTAGTCAAACTAATCAAAATCAAAATTTCGCAATAATTGAGGAACCAAAATGCAATTATTCCTTTTATATGCAAAATATATACTATAAAAAACTGCAAAAACCTTATTCCTACCTTGTGCTGTAAACTTTTACGATTAAACGAATAAAAAGACTAAAACTTTATCGACTGAATAAAAAATTAAAATCTTATCATCTTTTCACCCACTCCGACCCCTAAAAAGAAATTGTTGGTCAAGAAGGTACTAATTCCCCACCTTAGGGCCACATTAATGGAAATTGTACCATTTCCTCAAGTGTACACCATGGATATTCCTATGAAATGATGGTGAAATCTCAAAATTGAAAAATGTCAAAATGCCTCAAAAAGGACAATTCTGAATTATTATGAAACATACATTGATTGATAAACAAAAAAATGTGAAACTATAAACTTGTGATCATCAACAAATAAAAAAAACAAACAAAAAAGTGAAAGGGACTTGAAATCAAATAAAGTTAGAAGAAAAAACCCTTTTTGCTTTTCCTTAAAGTCAATTACATTACATCAAATAATGTTGTGTGGAATTTTATTTTTTAATTTGGGAGAATTAAGATATATATTCACTTGCCTTTAATTTGGTTTTTTGTGTTTATTCCATTATGTCACATTGGAATTAGAATAGACTAATTATACTAAGCTTCTCTTTATTTCATTCCATATTTTAATACTAAAATAACATGAATTAGGGTAACTCATAAAAATAAAATGTAGGTGTGAGCTATTAGTCGACGTCTGTAACGACTCAGTCCGTTAGTGATATTGTCCGTTTTGAGACAAAGTCCTCACAGCTTTAAAATGCGTCACTAGTAGGTAACGTCTATTTACTCATATACTCAGCATCTCTCCTTTGTTTTGCCGATGTATTAGGACTTCTCATCTTAAGATGGGTTGTTACATATACCCCATCTATGGACTCAACGTCCTCGCTGAGGTTTGCTACACCGTGTGGGATTTGCCTAGACTCAACATTGAGGTTTGCCCCCGCCTCATTGGGATTTGTCTAAACTTAGTTGAACTCTGACCCACATCGATAAGGCTAACACATGAGTCACTCTAATACCATCTACAACGACCCAGCCCGCGAGTGATATTTTCCGCTTTGGGCCTAGGCCCTCACGGTCACTAGTAGGCAAGACATGTTTACTTATATATACCCAACATCTCTCTCGTATTTTGCCGATGCGGGACTTCTCATCTTAAGATGTGTTGTTACAACGTCATTTAATAGCTAATTTCGAATTATTAATTTTTGAATTAATCAAGATTAAGTTATATATGTTTGAAGTAAAAATGTCTAATGAGAGCCAAATCGCGATACTCCATAGGATTTAAACCTACAACGACTATATCAGAGGTTTAGAAGACCTTTGTCATATTCATTAAATAAATAATGGACATACACTTTCCTAAATTTATTTCATGTTTGGATATTTTTGTTTACCTACACCTTAATTCATGAAAACAAAATATGAAATTTCATAACCTTAAATAAGATGAATATTAGTAACTTTTGAAATAATTAGTCAATTATTACTACATCTCAATCCAGAATATTCTAAGAAGTACAATTATGAAACTATAGAGAAAGACCTTTCCACAGAAATTAAATAATCCTGGAGATGAACAGGATATTGGCATTCTATCAAAAGTTTGGTGAAGATTATTACTTTGTTCTTGTTTGGCTATTTTTATATAGGTACCTAGATCACTTTGATTTACTCCAAAAAAAACTTTTCCCAAAATATTTGTTTTTTTAAATGAAAATTTTAAATCCAATATATAGTGGTAGTCATGTCAAGTGTCATCAAAGGTTGTGTCGGAATAATAATTAAGTACCTTTTTATTCTTAACGAAAGTTTTAATCAATATTTTCTGCTTCGAGACTGTGAGAATTTATTCGCCTTTAACAAGGAGCACCTTATCAGCTAAGTCTGTGGAGCTTAATTATTAGCGTCAATTCAGATTAGGTAGCCTCTAAAGCAAATACCAAATATTGGTCATATTCGTTATTAATCAAAGATTTCGATGGACCTCTTAATATCGAGTTATCTAGTACTTTATCATCCAAAATGAAATTCCTTGTCGAGAATAGTCCACTAGGCTAAGTCGATTTTAATGAGTGCACATAGACATAATTAATTAGTGATGGATTATCAAAAAGTTAATTTCAATTTGTTACCAATTTTACTAACAGCAAGGGCTCAAATAGCAATGGATACCATTATTGCATCGGCTAACTCTGTGCCAGCAGCCGCGGTAAACGACCCGCACGAAAGGCGTAACGATCTGGGCACTGTCTCGGAGAGAGGCTCGGTGAAATAGACATGTCTGTGAAGATGCGGACTACCTGCACCTGGACAAGAAACAGATTACTCGATCTATTTCCGTATCGCTCATTATATATATCTCGTAAGATGATACACACTAGCTAACAGATCACCGCCAGGCGCTACATCATAGGCACATTGAGAGCGTAGATAGTTGTACCCATATACATAAAAAATGACAGCAATGGAATGCCAATCCTCGGGCTTTACTTGTAAAGTCTCTGAGTGGGTGAACGTACTCGGGAAGGAAATGATCTTTACATGGAAATGAAAGAATCTGGAGTGATTAATAAAGAAAATATTGCAGAATCAAAAGTAAGAATTATTACTAATTTTTAAGTAACCTAAGTTTTCCTCTCACATGTTTATACAAAATCAAAAGGTGAATAGTTTTGTCCACTATATAATGGTCTCCTCCTATGAGGCACAAAATATAAGTCAATGTAGCAACAGCAAATTTGACAAAAGAAAAAAAGTAAGCTTTTGATTTATTTTTTTAAATTTTTTTTAAGGTTAATAGTACCATCAAATCATGTCACCATATAAGAATTTTATGTTTTTTTCTTTACAGAAAAAAAGAGGAATTAAAATAACATATTAAAATACTATCATAATTACCAAGAAAAAGGCATATCATAGTAGAAAATTGTGCAAAAATTGAAAAGGGAGATATTGGCCAAAGGCATAAAGCCTATTAAAAGAAGCTTAGTGCTTATATATATATAATAAATATTATAAAATAACATAAAACTTTATTTCAATTATTGGTGTAATGATATTGTCCATAGTATGAAAAGAAGAAAAAAAAGTTGGAAACAATATTTTCTTTATTCTTTTTGGGTCTAATCATTATAAATAGGAAAATTTCTAATCTAGAAATTTGATTCGTCGATAATATTTTTGTATTTTTGATTTTTTTATCGTTCGAAAATGTTTGTTAGAAATTCTCATTTTTGATTGAATGGATAAAAGACATAAAAATTTAATTAATATATTGAGTGAACATAAAAATAATCTCAAGTTTAATGAAATAAGATGGGATATTTTGCATGCACGATTGGAATCGACCAGATTTATAATGTGTTTGGTTCTTGAAATTGTTAATCAAATATAACATAAATTTAATTTAATTATCAAGATAATATTATCTTTTTTTGAAATTATAAATACTGAAATTATAATTTTTAAACTAATTTATCTCGTCCAAAGGTGAGATAAAATGTTTTTCAAGTTTGATGGATAAATTTATATTGTTAAATGTCAATCAAATATAGTACAATAAACCAATAAATCTCAAATTTAATTCGAATTTTTTTTCTTTTATCCCTCGTACCAAACCATTTGATGCAAATATAAATATTTTCTATTTTAAAAAACGTTAGATCCCATTGTTGGGGATGAAAAGTCACGTGAGGAAAGATGCTGTCACGTGACCTATTATTTTTCTTTCTACCATATAATCTTTTCTTTTAAATAATAAATTAAATGTGGTCCAATTACAAACTAAACATTCACCAAATTATTGTATTATTTTGCTAAAATGCAATGCATGGGAAGTGTTCTTTAAATTTATATTTAAATAAATTATATCCAAACTCTTCCATCGACCTACATAATCGCGAATTTAAAACAAGTTTTGTGACTTCAACTTAATTCATTGCTGAAAGAATATTGTGCTCAACTAAGGTACACATTTTTTCGATTCTTTGCTTTAAGGAGAGAGTCGTTACGTTCTACCCAACTCTACTTTATAAAAGAAAAAGAATCAATCAATAGGTCCTGAACAATTTTACCTTCTTTCCATTATTTAACACTTATCTGCCTCCTTTCTCCCGTTCTTTTAAAGGTTTAATTTTAATAAAGTCTTCTTTAGTGAGAAATATCTTTTTCGATAATTTCTGTGAGGTTTTAAATGACAAATAGGATAATTTATTGCCACATAAAAAGGGTAACTAAGAATTAAAGTGAGAAATATACATATCTAAATGTATATGTGAAGATACATTTCTTTTATCTATAGTGATTTAAAGGAAACATTGACTTTCTTGGTTGTGTATGTTGTAAAAACACACACATAGACTCTTATCATATTAAAATATATTTAAATTTTTATTTTGAAATATTAAATTAATTTAACTTTGAAAATGAATTAAACTAACATTTGAAAAGTGCGACATGACAATTAAAATGACTCAGATAAAACAATATAATGTAACCACCAATTCCATCTCTCTCTCTCTCCCTCTCTGTATGTAGTGTATCACTAACTGTTGAGATGGAGCCAAGATTAGGAGTTTGAGAGTCCTAAAGATCGAAGAGAAAAATATTGCAGAACAACTATTAGGTTCGTCTGAAATATTCACGAATCCCCACTTAACTCTGGCTCTGAGTATATGATAGATCGATATGAACATCACGAGTATTTTTCCATCGTCTTAGGTGGGGAGGGAGGTGGGGGGGGGGGGGGGGCTTTTTTGAGGTGGGGGTAGGTAGATGAAATGACCAAATCAACTTTGGTGATTCCCAAAATCCAAGAGGTACTTTTTGGAAGGTCCGTGTTCCTCTCCCTTTGGTAACATATAATGCTTTCATTTTCATTAAAGGTGACCACAAAAATGAAATTTTTTTTTTTTCTAATATAAAGCAAAGTTATACTAATATATATTCACTTTCTATAAAGTGATTGAAAAAATATTAATAATAATATATTATTCATCTCACTTTTCTAGTTTTTCTTTCTATCTTTGCTTTGCTACCTTTCTTTCTTTTCTTTTCCTTTTTGCTTTTTGCATGGAGGAATATTTTTCATATCTGTCTTTTCTTCCTAATCAAACTCATACTAGATATAGTATATAATATAAGCTCACTCCCCCCCCCCCCCAAAAAAAAAAAATTATTTTAATCGCTTCTATGATTAATATATCAAGTATAATTTCATAAGAGGATGCAAGCATTATCCAGAATGATTGAGCGTAAAGCGTCTGTAGGTGGCTTTTTAAGTCTGTCGTGGTATTTTGAGAGGGAAGCGTGAACATAACTTTATTTTTCATAGAGACGTTTGTTTCTGATGGACCTTGAGCTCAAGTAAAAGTAATTAATTTCATGTTGAAAATAATGAAAAAAAGAAACAATAGTGACAATAAAAATATATTTTGGTTGCAATATAGTTACCCACAAACTATATTATATTATTACTCTTAATATATGAGTAAATGATTTATTTTACTTAATGTCATTTAATATTCAAAATCTACCATCTCAACTAGTAATTCGAATTCGCGTTAGGTTGGACCATTTTGGGGTGTAATGCACATTTTATTAAGAAATAATCCTCCATTATCAAGGCTCGGACGTGAAATCCCTAATTAAAGACGGAGGATTCCTTGTTGGTGCATCACTTTTGTGTTTCTTTTACAAAAAATAAATTACATTAATAATTATCATGATCTTATCCTAACTTGGAGTACATTAATCTTTTCTAATTTTTTATACAACTAATCATTTTCAAAATGATTATTGGCAAAGGTAGAAACAAAGTCACCCTAGTTTAGTTAATATATATAACCTTCCTATAATTACCAATCAGATCAATCAGCTCACAAAAGCTCTATCTAGGTCTAAAATCACCTCCTCCAACGAAATTCACAAAATTATTTCAGTTCGAGTGTTCGAACATCGAATGTTGACCAAAGTCAACTCTTCATCTAATTTATACTTAATCTTCCAATTCAAGGGCTCAATTCTACGTTACGACTTTGAAACAAAAAACGACAACTCTTTTACACTAATTTTTATATTTCGAAATTGATGTAACTAACGATATTCTATTTCGGGACTTATATCTCCGAATGACGTCGAAGTTCACTTTTAACAACTTAAGGTTTCAACCCTTTAAAACTTCTAAAATTCACAACTTTTCAATAGAACTCAAAAATCAAACTCAGAATTAATCAAACATAACTTGAAGCAATTATTGAGAAGAATAAAACAATAACTTTCTTGATAATTTTTAAAAACGACATTCAAGATCATTACATATCATCAGCTTGACGTAAACGTCGAATCTCACAGAGTAAATTTTTTATCACAATTTCCTTTTTGTGGTATGACTTTAAGCTAAGGTAAATAATTCTGGTTATTTTACATGTTTATTTTTTTGTAAAGTAAAAAAGAAAATTAAAAAATGACAAAGGAAAATAAATTAAATTAGGACTTTTATTTCTACATTAAATAGGTGGTTTGACAAAATGGTAGCAGTAGGTTGTTCACCTTAATTCTTAATAATGTACTATTTTCCATTTAAACATATTTCTAATAATATTAATTGATCATTGACAAAAAATATATACATTTATTGCTGACATAAAAATCTCACTGTAAATTAAAGATAGAAGAATAATTTACCTTTTCTGCACATATACTTTTATACTATATATTTCACTATTATTAACTGTTTCACCATCAAATCAATAATTCTCCTTTTTTTTTTATTAAAAAAAAATTATTCAAATCAATTAATGCAGCATAGTATATATGAAATTTGTATAGTTAATGTCACAAACTAGCACATATTCATGGTTATAATAAATAGGATTACAATATCAACGATAATAATGAGATCTGAAGAGGATGATGTACATGTAGACGATCTGTTTTGTGAATATAGAGAAATTATTTACGATAAATCTTCGGATCAAGTAAAATATATCAAAAATATTGAGCATGGAAAACAAATAATACAAAAATAAGTCATGCTGAAATTAAATAATGTGGAAAAGAACAGTTGTAACAATAAAATTATATGATAATCGAGATAACAAGAAATCATAACACCGAATAATAAGACAGTTCAAGAGAAGTTAGAACAATACTAAAAAGGAAAATTACACAACACTCGACCTTAATTCTCGACCTTCAAATACACATATATGTATATATATAAAGACAATATTTGTCATTAATTCCTATTTTATTTTATTTTTTGGTTGTAGTAATATTAGAGAAACGGGGAAATACCTACCATACTATTTGATATTCAAAGAAAAAAAAATCCATTTTGCATTATTAATTTTTTTTCTTTGTACTTATTTTCATATATACTTAAAAAAATATTAGCAAAAACTTTTAAATAATAATAGTAACAAATGATATATGGAACTACACAATTAAAATTACTGAAAATTTATGCAAAATAATTTTTTTTTATTTATATTTTAAAATTTTCATATATTGTGGGGCTTTCATATTGTAAGTAAAAATAAAAAATACTGTTTATATATAAAACTTGGCACAGTATTAAGGCAGAGGATGTTTCAAATCCTTAGACAATAATTCAGATTTTCACGTGAATTTTTCTTGTATTTTTTCTCTTTGTTTAATAATAATCACAAAAATTCAAATTATTTCTTTCTTATACTAAAATTTATTTTATATGAAGACAAATAGACCAATATATGAACCTCCAATCACTGCAGTTAGGTATGTTTGTTGTCTCAGGAAAATAAAATAGAGACAAGTCTAGACTACTAAGAGATATATCCCCACTTTTTAAAATAATATTTTCAATGATTTTCATGTGTAGATAATTATTTTTGAATTAATTGAATATAATAGTATTAAACATTAATAAAATTATAATATTATGCTCAAGTTGTGCTTTCTTTCCATTTGTTTATTAGGTTGGTATGTTGTTGTTATTTAAGATATTAAGAGAAATTTTAAAATCAATTTTTAATTAAAGTTTTCAAGTTCGAATACTGATAACAGAAAAAAGATTGATAGAGAGCATTTCTTGTATAATGAGTTTTACGAGTGTAAATTAATTCAATTAATCGAGTTCTTAAAGCGGGTACTGAAACTTTCAAGTTTCATCGATGAAACTCCAAACAATATCCTTAAAGTGATTGGGTCATTTGCACTTTTGCTCTTATTTTGTGTTGGTCTAATTTTTCCAAAGGAAAAGAAATTTCTCACGAATCATAAGTTTATATTTTCGTATCATAAAATTCACTAGTTATGGATCGTTCCCTTAAAGAACTATGCCCCTCTATCTATACATGATTTCAAAGGGGAAAAAAATTTAATAATCAGTTTATTTGAAGGGTAAAAATTACAGACGACTTCTTTTAAATAACAAACCTTGCAATTTCTTTTAACCACTTTTCAGCCATATTTTAAAAAAATAGCAATTGTCTAATTGTTTCACCTTATAATTTTACATATGAAACTTCATCATAATATAATATCTTGAAACTTCAATTATGACTATATCACAACTACTAGAGAAAAAAAACATAAGATCTATTCCATCACTTTTTTTTTGGTCCCATCCGGTGTTTAGTGTTTACATTGGAACCCGACTATATCCGGATTCGTGCCGCGTAGGACCCCAATTTGGGAAGGAAGCACTCCCTACCAAGGATTTTTCTATTACTAGAGCTCGAATCTAAAACCTCTGATTAAGGAAAAAACAGCCCCCATCCGCTGCATCACGTCCTTTTCGTGGTGTATCCCATCACTTTGGCTAAGCCTATTACTTGCATTTTTCTTTTGGGCAAGAAGTAAGTATTGTTTGTTGAAAAAAAATTATTTAGGTGGAAAGAAAATTCTTTTTCTAGGTCAAAGAAAAATGAATGAGACCTATACCTATATATATATTTTAGGGTATAGTATATAGTACTATTTGTTAGGTACATACACACTTTTATTATATGCTTCATTAAACACATCTACAAGTTAGTAGGAAAAAGTTGGTTGTTTGATAAATGCACCTTTTATTTACTTCCTTCCTCTATTTAAAAAATAGCCTCGAGATGGGAATTGATAAGAGTCCACATCCTTTATAAGATTGAGACTACTCTTTCAATTTTGAAAAGTCTATTAAATTTTTATATGTTTTTGGTGGGGGGTGGTGGGGTAATAGGGGTAGTGGGAGACATATTGAGACAATGTAGGGTTAATAGGGAAAGGAATTTATAATATTTAGAGTATAGTTTTCTAAAATCCCTTTTGACAAGAGAATATATTGAGGTTGAAAGAATACCACATTTGATTATTGTACAAAATATTCGCTTTATTTACTATATTATCTCTTCACGATACTGATATTGGTACTGAGAACTGATAAAATCTGAATCTACCTCGAAAAGTTTAAGTACCTTGAAGGAAAATCACAAAGACAACTTTGTATCAAAGCAGAATTAAGTTGAGATTAATAGGGAAAGGAATTTAAATTATTTAGAGTATATTTTTCTAAAATCCCTTTTGACAAGAGAATATATTGAGGTTGAAAGAATACCACATTTGATTATTGTCCAAAATATTCGCTTTATTTACTATAATATCTCTTTACGATACTGATAGTGATATTGAGAGCTGATAAAATCTGAATCTGCCTCGAAAAGTTTAAGTACCTTGAAGGAAAATCACACCTTAATTAACAAAGACGACTTTGTAGCAAAGCAGGATTAAATTGAGAGTGTAAAATATTCGTTTTATTTACTATAATATCTTTTCACGATATTGATATTCGTACTGAGAACTGATAAAATCTGAATTTGCGTTGAAAAGTTATATCTTGAAGGAAAATCATGTTTTAATTAACAAAGATGAATTCGTACCAAAACATGATCGACTAAGTTGAAAGTGTAAAATATTTTCATACTTTCATGTTAGTGTACAAAAAATTTAAACTCAAAATAAGATATTTGTATGTATTATAATGTTTTAAATTAAGGTGATGTAACTCTTCAATGGGAAATGTGTATAACCGGTCTAAATATGCAATTCAATGACCTTTTAATGAATCCAATGGACAAAAGTCTATCAATATGAAAATAAATACTATTTTTGCTAACCAAAATTAAAATACACATTGTATGTATTATTAATAATTATTTACTTTTGTCATTTCAGTTTACGTGATACTTTTTTAATCTATTTTAAAAATATCATGTTTTTCATTTTATTAATCTCGAAGTGAAGTCACTAAAATGTTTATAAACAAACAAACGTGATGACTTGTTTAAAGCTATAAATTTTAGAATTTTTAGTGACGATTCAAACTATAACACTATATCAATTCGAACTATACCTCAATAGAGTGGGTAGGCTAGATTATTGGTTACAAGTTCGATTGAAACCAACAACATTCATCTAAATCTTATATTTTTTGTATTTGAACATGTATAGATTATTAATAATTCAGAGCCTGATCGACGGCCATGGATATTTTTGCACTTTTTTCTTTAGACATAGAATTGCTATAATTTCTTGCAATTTAAGCTTGAAATTTTCACGAAATTTTAAAATAACTCTCATTTCAACTTGTTATTCGCAATACCACTTTGTTTTTCTTTCCAAATTTCACTATTTAATATTCAAACGTCCACTTAGATTCCAACAACAACAACATATACTCAAGTAGTCCACTTAGATTCCAATAACACAAAATTAATCAACATTACTCCAAACTCTTAAATTTCAAATTTTGACTGTCTTCAGTATAATTATCTTTACGACCAATTCATACACATTCAAACTACATCACATAAACTGTAACATAGACGAACCAAACAAAATTGTACCCTACTAGAAGTTGACATATGAGAGAAGATTGGGGGGGGGGGGGGGGTAAAAGAGGATGTCTAACCCTAGATGGCCCATTCTTCAAAAAAAGAAAGGTGGGGGGGTGGGGGTGGGGGTAGGGGGTTGAATTGAATCAAATTCATGTAAGAAGACAAGAGAAGGGTAATAAATGCAAAAGGGGTACAGAGACTTTTTTTGGACAGAGAGCAGAAAGGATGATAATATTGATGTGAGAGAAGAACAAGTAAAATCATTTTGTAATCGATTGCTTTATGATTGAAGTGAATAAAAGTTTATTATTATTATTATTATGTGTATGAAAGAGAAAAATTAAATATTTTTAAAAATATTTACTCCTACTGCACTATACTGAAAAAAAGTGATTGTGATGTTCACTATTAGTACTATATATTTAGTACCCTTTGTTTCATATACGTTGAATTTGTGAGTAAATGCACATCTGTTAAAAAATATTACCTGAAAATATTGTTAAAGTGAATATATAATATAACATATGAAAAATCGATTCTATAGTTTGAAGTGTTTTTATGAAAAGTAACTATTATATATAGGTTCGAGTATATTAACTATGAATTATTTAGTGACTGATTAACGATAACAACAATAACATACTCTGTGAAATTCCACAAGTAGGGTTTGGAGAGGGTAAATATATGCAGATTTTATCACTACCTCATAGAGATAGAGAGGTTATTTTCGAAAGACCTTCATCTAAAAGATATCATCTCCAAAAGTAGAAAATATCAGATATGAAACAAAACGATTAGAGTGGAAAGCAAATAATAATTTATTAAAGACAATAAAAATAACAAAATAAATATATAAAGACACGATTATCTCTACTAATCTACTATATTTAGTGACCGATTAACGATAAATTATGCAAGTCTCTCTCCCTCTCATTAAAGAAAGGGAAAAAGAAAAAGACTTTACTAAACTTTTCCCCTCTTATCACTACTTTTACTTTTTTTTTTCTATGATAAAAAGTTAAGTTAGGGGTGGGGTAGGGGGTAGGGTAGGGGTAGTTCTATCACAATGCTATGATGGCATTATGATGAGAGAATAGAATTGTGGTTTCTCTGGTGTTGAATTTATTGACAATATATCTACTATCTATGGTCCCCTTAATTAACTTGATTGTGACTTGAGAAAATTTAACATAAAGTATATCCCTAATATCTATTTAATGTAGTTTTCCAATGTACTAAAATTCACTTTGCCTCTATTCACAAATTAAAGAAAAAAAGTGCTTTAGGTATTATATTTTTCATGTTAATAATACTTACGTAGTTATAATTTCAGAAAATTCAAGATTTAAACTTTAAGCGCTGTGGATAACTGAATAACAGCTTCAAGCGCTAGTGATTGTGTTTTCAGTTTAATGCCAACAACCCCACCCTAGCTCAATATTCTCTAAACACTATCAAACAATTGGTGATTTAATACTCACATTCCGTCTGAATTTAACTCGTAAGTTGATAAGAGATTTACGAGTCAGAGTTTGATGAGTTGTACAATTAGTGATTTTTTTGCTAGTGTAGGACTAGTCGAGGGAAAGAATTATGACCTTAGAAAAAAAAAACAGGAAAATGTGTACCATAAATACATACACGTCTTGTATTCATTAAGTTACTGGTAAAATATCGAATACGAATAAATTTTTACCACGATCGAGGAGAGAGAGAGAAAGTGACATTATATCTTGTCAGCCCCGCATTCAAAGCGAGTATTTTGCAAATATTACTATTCTCTACATAATGGCAATCTTATGCACTGTCACATTCTATAGTTGAAATACTGTTCCCCATTTTAATTCGTCCGAACATGAATTGTAATGAGATGGTTAAAATATTTTTTTTATTTTTATCTAAAGATTTTAGATTCGCGTTCCTAAGAAAAGAAAAGAATTTCGTTAGACATGTTATTTTCAGAAATAAGCTTTACAATGCGTGAATTCGAATTTAATTAAACTCTAATTTCGTTACGTGACACCCTTTCTTTTTTGGTTCATCCCTAAAAGAATGTCACCTTACTCTAATTGAAAACGATTTACTTTTAGAATTCCCTTTTTTACCCTTAATGAATTGATTTTCAGCCGCACAAATATCTAAGAATAATTTTAGACTACAAGTTTTAAAAGTCTTCCCTTTTTTTTTAAATACCGTTCCAAGTCAGGATGCCACGTAAAATGAGACGGAGAGAGTAGTATACTATTTCCCCCCTTTACTTCTGTACGTACCCTCTTTTAAGTTCTTGATATCTTTTCATTTATTAATATTGATATAGTAGTATATATAGTACTTGTTTTTTATTTGTTTGTATTATTTTAATTTGGCACGGAGTTTAAGAAAGTAAAGAAGTTTTAATCTCGTAACGCGTCAAAATTTTCTTTAATCTGATCTGATATTAAATATGTCATGTAGAAAATTAAAATTAATGAGTTAGTAAAAAAGGAAAACGTTATTTTATTGATACATACTGAAAAAAGAAAGAAGGACGAACAAATCGAAAATGCGGAAGTACTTTTTGTCCAATACTCAAATAAAATCCAAGCTCATGAGATTGAAGAGTCAATTTTCCAAAAAAAAACAATTAAGCCCCTTTTTCTAATGAATATTTACAAAGAATCGTTTAATTTTACATCTGTTACATTTAGGTCTATTCGTACTTTTTATCGTTAGCAAATCATTTCGTATTTGACCTTGTCATTAACAGATCTTCGATGTGAAATGTTGGACTTTACGTGTTCCAAATGCTTTCAGTAAAGAGGTTTTAAGTTACGTATATTTTTTTTATTTTTGCTTCTTGGTTTTAAATTACCTTTCGTAATATATATGAGAATTAAAATGTGAACAAATTCGAATGTAAGTCAAAATTCGTTTTTATTTATAAGATATCTTCTCGTATTTGCCCTTCTCATAAATTATTGTAAGTAAAACTCGAATATCTAAAAAAATATATTTTTATTCACTTTTCCAAAATTTATTTTTTAACCATTTTTATGCTTTGATTTTGCAGTCCGTGAGTCTTTAAAAAGTGGACCCAAAACTAGGGGATGTTTGGAAAAAAAGGGAAAGTGCTATTTTAGAAACAAAGAAAACTTATTTAATTTATAGCCTTTTTTTGAATTTTTACTATTGACTTTTATGTTAGAATAGAAGGATTTTTTATTTTATTTTATGAGTAATTTCATCAATATCTTTTTTTTCTAAATATAGGTGTTTTTTAGTACATAGGCTACATAATGAGTTTCTAAGTTGAGAACATTTCCAACATTCCTTTTGGGTCCAAAGTTTGTTCATTTTGTGTATTTGTTAGGCTTTGATTTTTGCAAAAAGCCCAAATTCTAGGAGTTTGAAATTGTCAGATGGTCAATTAGCCCAACAAGTTGACCATGTGTTAACCTCCACCCCCACCCCCATCCCCATCCCACCCTCTAAGACAAAACACATAATGATCACCCTACTCGAATTATCGATTCGAATTTATCTGATGCTGGTTTTTCAATCAACTATGTCTGAATCATATTCCTTTCTTTTCCTTTTCTTTTGGTCATATATGTTTATTCTGCTTTTGGGTTGTTGAGACGAGGGCCTCCAGGAAACAGCCTCTCTACTTTTATGAGTAGTGGTAAGGTCTGCGTACATTTTGCTCTCTCCAGACTCTACTTGTGGGATCTCACTGTGTATATTATTACTGTTGTTTGTTGGAATGTTGTAGAAAATTAATCAAACATTAGAAATGACTAGAACCTAAGAAATTGAAAATGTATTTCAATCAAACTTTGGTTTATTACTTGTCATTTCTCTTGAAATCTTGTTTGACCAAAATGGGCCTTGTCACATCATGGGTATTAATGGTCCAAATAAGAAGACAATATAGGATTTGACAATTCATAAAGAGGGCATTTTAGTAAAACAACTATACATCTAGGCTTTGACAAATTGAGAATATAACAAAAATATTATATTTTATATTTTTCATCGATTTTTTATGTTATATTTATCGAGATCCTATGATAGAGCTATATAATTAAAAAGACTCATTCAAATTCAATTTTTCTTTTTTTTTAAATTACAAGCGATCATTTTAAAAATTGGCCGCTAGATACTCTGTCTAGTCGAATATTCGTATTTTTTTTAAAATTTTTTTTAAAATACCTCTTATTTATAATTTTGATCAAAAGTTGTGTCAATATATGTTGGGCTTTCCATACTCATTGGTCACCTAAGATGAATTTGGGCTGTTAAATCCATCTGAAGCCCAAAAGAAGAGAGCCCATTAAAAGTGGACTCCAAAGTCGGCGCACTTTAATAAATTCATTTTTTCAGGCGAATATTTTCTTTTACATAGAAGCGGTACATACATCGAATATGACTTTCAAATCATTGTTATCTGACTTGGACTTGTTTTAAAAAAGTCGAGATATTTCAAATTATTTGTTGACATCGACAAAATCAGAACAAACCCTTGAAATTATTTCAATATATAATATTGAACCATGAATATGTAAGAGTTCCTAATAGAATTTTTTGTCCCATGGTAGTTTGTTCCGATCCAATATTCTCCTTATGAAACTTCCATTATTGGGTTATCCAGATATTTTACATGTTTTTAGATATTTATATGACATCGTCAAATGATACAAGCCTTTTTAGGCCGACATTTACATTTCTCCCTATTTATAGAAGTTGTACTAGTACTTCCCTTGAAAAATTAGTATACTGGATGACATTAGACTCGTATCTAATATTTTTTCATATGTTATTCAATCTTACGGATAAAAATAATAGTCTGTCATCTAACATTCATGGTAACTTATATAATATTAGACTAAGTTCATATTTTACAAGTAAATCACTTTTCTCAAATTCAATACTACATTTTTAATTAAAAATGAAGGAGTATTTATCACCATGCGTGTCTCGTATTTTAAGTCACATAACCTAAAGATGTAACTAAAAGCAGACCAAGCAAATTACGTATGGCCCAAGCCATTGGCAACTCATTGGAAATTACTCCATTAGACGCGATGATCTCGAAAATAGATGGTCTTGAACTTTTGATCACCACGTACCTCATACGGCAAAATTAAGTCTAACTCGCCCAATTCATTTAAGTTTGGGTGGGTTAATAATCGGTCATTTATTAGCTCAATATATTTAAAATTGGGTTGATATGCAATTCAAATTGACTCGAGAGAGATCTTGTCAAAATATTTTTAATTTTTTTTTAAAATTTGATATGATTTATTTAGCCATAATAAAGAAAAAATAATTTTATTAAATACTAAAATATTATAAAAGAACAAATAACAATAAATGAAATTTTGGTAGAAATTGAATCAGATTGAGTTTTGATCCGCTCTATAATCCATTACTCAACTTATTTTGACCCAAATAAATTCAGGTTGAGTTATCTTGACCTGTTTGTTATCTTGACCCATCATGACCTGCCCAAACTTGACTCAATCCGTCCAGTTGCCACACCTAATCATACGTAAACTTTCGAGATTACGAACTAAAATTTTTTAAACTTAAAATTTTATATACAAAAATAAGACGA
Organism: Solanum rostratum; assembly: GCA_029948455.1. Taxonomy (NCBI): domain Eukaryota; kingdom Viridiplantae; phylum Streptophyta; class Magnoliopsida; order Solanales; family Solanaceae; genus Solanum; species Solanum rostratum. The sequence goes on along the minus strand of CM057053.1, from coordinate 918,002 downwards.
GTCAAAAGTTCAAAACCAATCACGTCCGACGCTATTTTCGTAAATCACAATAAAAGTAGTAAGACGTGACGGCCACGGTCCTCTCCTAAAGTCGGTAAGGTTCATTTATTTATTTATTTATTTATTTATTTTATAACTTACTTATATAAGGTCCAAAATAAACAACATATTCCACCCAAAAAAGATAAAAAAAAAATCTGATATATATTTTTTTAAATTAAAATTTCCTCATCTTTCCTTAATCAACCAAACACCAATTCTTGATCATTCAGGTAATATAATCTCCAAACCCCTTTTAATTTTTTTTTTTGTGATGTTCAATTTCTTAATTGTTCATTTAATTCCAGGAAGAAAAGGGTGTCTTTGTTTTCTGTTTTAATCGATTTTTATTTGGTAATTATTGTTAATTGGATATCAATCTCTTAATTTTTTTGTTAAATTAAGTATTTACTTACATTAGAAATGACATCTGTATTGCTCTCCTTTGTTTATTTTGTGTCATAGTTTGATTATAATTTGATTTGGTACGAAATTTAAGAAGGTAAGGGAGAATTTTTGAATTTTGTCTTAGCCTTGGTTGGCGGAGTTAGTTGGTCTGGAGGTGATAGGTAATTCATGGAATTAGTTGAGGTGCGTGAAAGTTGGCTCAGATAGTAATAATTGAGTTTTATGATCTTAATATGATATGTGAGTTATTTTTCTTTGAATTTATAGAGTTAATGTAAAAGTTATGTTCTTTCTTAAATAGATCAAGAAGGAAAGTAAGACACGTAAATTATAAATGATGGTAAAAAGATTGTTAATTAAACAGAGGATTGGTTGCTATTTTGAAGAAATTCTTCTGTTCCATTTTGTTTCATGTTTAATACAAACAAAAGGGTAATTGAAAATGAGAACTATATATTATTTTGGAGAAATTATCTTTGATGTTAGTGATTGTATGATCGTGACCTTGGTATGGAGCTGGAATCATTAACTTAGAATTATGATAGACGAAAATAGACCGATTATCTTTCAGTTTCTTTTGCCTCTTGTTTAGAGTGATTCGGTGTAACGCTCAGAGGGAGCAGGTATCATGTAATATTAGTCAAGGTCCGGACAAATTGGAATGCTATGTTTCACTTGTTGAGTTTGTATGCAAATCTGAATTTATCTCTCCTTTCCTCTGGTAGGTATGGCTGAAGTATCTGGGATGTTTACAGTGCAACAAACAATAGGAAATGTGTTATGTTGCAAATGCGGGATTTCGATGCAGCCAAATGCTGCGAATATGTGTGCTAAATGCTTACGATCCGAAGTTGATATAACAGAAGGCTTACAGAAACATGTAGTGATTGTTCACTGCCCTGAATGTGATAGCTATTTGCAGCCTCCAAGGAGTTGGATCAAAGCACAGCTCGAATCGAAGGAGTTACTCACTTTTTGTATAAAAAGGTTGAAGAATTTGAATAAAGTTAAGTTGGTGAATGCTGAGTTTGTATGGACTGAACCTCATTCAAAAAGAATCAAAGTTAGGCTTAAAGTCCGAAAAGAGGTACTAAATGGAGCGGTTCTTGAACAATCATACATCGTCGAGTATGTTGTCCAAGACCAAATGTGTGAGTCGTGTTCAAAGGTGCAAGTTAATCCTGATCAATGGGTGGCTGCAGTGCAACTTAGACAGCACGTGTCTCACCGAAGAACGTTCTTCTATTTGGAGCAGCTGATTCTTAAGCACGATGCGGCTAATCGTGCTATAAAGATTCAACAGTTGGATCAGGGAATTGACTTCTTCTTTGGTCATAGAAGTCATGCTTTGAAGTTTGTGGATTTTGTCAGTAGGGTGGTACTTGTTAGGACTCGAAACGACAAGCAACTCGTGTCTCATGATCATAAGAGCAATATAGTCAATTATAAGTACACGTTCTCTGTAGAAATCAGCCCGGTTTGTCGTGAAGATCTGATATGTCTCCCTCCAAAGGTGGCAGCTAGTTTAGGAAATATCGGTCCTCTTGTGATCTGCACGAAAGTAAGTAACAGTATTGCTCTATTAGATCCGTTCACACTGAGACATTGTTTCCTGGATGCTGATCAATACTGGAGGGCATCGTTTAAGCCTTTGCTGACTAGTAGACAGCTTGTCGAGTACGTGGTTTTAGATGTTGATGTGGTTTCTGAAGAAATTAATATTGGGGGCTTGAAATATGCTTTAGCTGATATCCAAGTTGCTCGTGTTTCTGATTTCGGGAAAAATGACACGATATTCTCTGTAAGAACACATCTAGGCCATCTTCTAGATTCTGGAGATTATGCCCTCGGTTACGATTTATATGGAACCAATAGTAATGATTTTGAGCTTGAAAAATACAAAGGTCTTGTCCTTCCAGAGGTGATATTGATTAAGAAAAGCTATGAAGAGAAACGCCAAAAGAAACGTGGGAAGCCTCGGTCTTGGAAGCTTAAGTCACTCAATATGGAAGTCGATAACTCTGGACACGGAAGAGATCAAGAACAAAAGATGAACTCTGAGTACGAACAATTCTTGAGAGAATTAGAGGAGAATCCTGATCTGAGGTTCAACATATCATTGTATCGTGATAAAGAATATCAACGATCAGAAACTACTTCTGTTGCTGATGGAGAAGATGTTCCTTCTATTCCTTTGGAGGAGTTACTTGCTGATATTGATCTGAGGGATATCAATGTTGAAGACGATGGCATAAGGGACTGAACTGAAGACTCGTGAAATGGCACCAGAACTTGGAAGTTTGCCCCTGAAGCTTGCGTTGATGATGTTGTACAAGTTAGCAGCTTCATAAGTTTTCCGTCTAGTATTAATAGAATAAATTCTTGTTATTTCAATATAATGATGATCTGATGGCTATTTTTATCTTACGCCATTTATTTTGTTCCCTTCTGAACTAGTGTTTATGGAGCTTCACTTCCTCTAAAAGCTTGTTTTACTTCGGGTCCCTTCATATGATTTAGCTGTATTATGTAATCAAATTTGTAGTTATTCAGATTTTATAGACCAAAAGTTGATGTTCATTTAGTAAAACTTCAACGGAGTACGAACAAGCTAACAACGGAGGACACAACCTCGGTGCCAAATGATCTTGGGGGAGAAATGTAACAGGTAACTTCAAGAACAATAAGCTCATTGAACTTAGATTTATGCAATTTCTCATTTTTGTCTCAACTTCTGCCATTTGTTTTTGTGTTGTTCCGCTTTTTAGCAATGTATCCGAAGAGAACAATCATTTTAGCTTCACTTCCTCTAAATACTTGTTTTATTCTGGCTTGCTTCATGTGATGTAGCATCTAATGCAAATGAAAAAAACAGGAAATGACTATGGGCACTTTAGGTTATTTTCCACCGGAGTAAAGAACAAGTTTGGAGTTCGTTTGTTGTATAAAGATTGAGCCTGAGCTTCACATTGAGATAAGGAAGAGCAGATACCTCATGATTTCATGATTGGATGTTGTGATCATTTCGGATTAGGAATATGCGACTATCTTACTCTCTGTTGCTTTAGTGACATTGATCTTGATATAAGGAATATGTTTCTACATGTTTTTATTCTGATTTCGGATTAGTTTGGCAGAACAAACTGGGAAAATTGCAGAAGAATGGAAGATAAACTTCGCCAAAACAGGTGGATCAAACACGAAATGCACTTATTCATTAGGAATATGCAATTACCTGTTGTCTTATTAACATCTATATTTTGATTACAAGCTTTATTATGTTTCCTCTGTTGGTAGCAGAACAACTCGACTCTTGGCCCGAGAGAGACAAGACATTCATGAAAGAACTTGGGATTTGCTGCACTCTAGTCGGGGTTCTTTCGAAAATAGTCTCTCAATCTCTCTGAGTTAGCGATAAGGTTTGCGTACACTCTATCCTCCACAGACCCCAATTGCGGGATTCCACAAGTATCTTGTTGTGTTGAAAATACAAAAAACTTATGGTGGGGAGTTGGGTAAAAGATGAAACAATTGCTGGACTTGATGGTTGGTTTTAGATTGTACTGAAGTATGTGCTTAACAATTTTTGGTCATTTAAGTTTGTCAATTGTTAATCCATAAAATATTTATAGAACATTGCCTGCCAAAATAGAAACAATAGGAAAAATATTTAACTATAAACCCAAGAAAGTCCTATTAAATCTTAAAATGTGTACAAAAATTATACTTAAAAACTACATCAGACTAAAGAGCTAGCCCGGTCTGCCGCTATGTGCATTACTTTGCATTTCTGTCAGAGGCTGTTTTCGAGGCTTGAATCTTTGATCGGGACATGACAACAACTTTACAAGTTACTCTAAGACTTCATGATTCATATATGGAGACTCAATGATTCATTCGGCGTACATTCATAGAAATAAAATTATTCCTTTTTTATTATTGGTGTGGAATATTATTCATGAAACTTTTTTTCTTATTTCCACCAGAAAAATTGGTTTTCTTATATTTAAGCAACTTATTCATTGCAGCTTCATCCACATATTACTGTAGACCTCATAGCAATAATTCAACACAACTGAAGTAGACCCCATTTTCCTGGAAACTTTTCATAAATTGTTTTATTGTATATCAATTCCATCTATACACACAGCTCTTATCTTTCTTCTCAAATTTCAAGAAATTAAATGAATCCATGGCATCATCTTCTTCTGTTGCGAGTGATTCACAATACTATCCTCAATGGAAGTACAATGTTTGTCTAAGTTTTAGAAGTGAAGATATATACTTGTAAAACATTCACGGGTCACTTATATGAAGGTTTGAAAAATAGGGGAATACACACTTTTCAAGATGATAAAAGGCTAAAAAAAGGCGATTCCATCCCAGAAAGAACTCTCGAAAGCTTCTGATAAGTCCATATCGATTATTTTTTTTCCTAACATCTTTCAAATAAAAAATTGAGAGACTATATAATTCCATTGAAAAATAGCTGTCACACTTGCAGAGGAGGCACTAGTAAATTAATTTATTTGTCCATTCAGAATAGCTGTCACATTATCAATTTATATTATTTTTATTGCTCAAGATTGATCAGCAATATTATATTATGCTGGACTAGACATTAGGAATCTTCACAGAAATTACTTGTATTAATATTCAATGAAAATATATATATATATATAAGTTGACTAGATCTAACAACAGTAATCTATTCAACTATATGGAGTAAACCCAATGTTCATAGAACCTTTCATGTTTCAAGTGCTAATTGTGTATTTCTTTTTTAGTTCATAGACCCAAACAATTTGTGTCTTCTTTTTTCAGATCAACATATATCCATGGCATCTTCTTCTTCTGCGAGTGATTTACAATACGGTCCTCGATGGAAGTACCATGTCTTTCTAAGTTTTAGAGGTGAAGATACTCGTAAAACATTTACAGGTCACTTGTATGAAGCTTTGAAAAACAGGGGAATATTCACCTTTCAAGATGATAAAAGGCTAGAGCATGGTGATGTCATCTCAGAAGAACTCTTGAAAGCTATAGAAGAGTCTCAAGTTGCCTTAATCATTTTCTCAAAGAATTATGCTACGTCAAGGTGGTGCTTGAATGAACTGGTGAAGATCATGGAATGCAAGGTCAAATATGAACAAATAGTCATACCGATATTTTATGATGTGGATCCATCACATGTTCGAAACCAAAGTGAGAGCTTTGCAGCAGCATTTGCCGCACACGAATTAAAGTATAAAGATGATGTTGAGGGGATGCAGAAGATGCAAGCATGGAGAACTGCCCTAACGGCTTCCGCAAATCTAAAAGGACATGATATCCGTGATAAGTGAGTTGAAAGCACATGAATTGAATCATAAATTTAGTTCTATCGAGTGAATAACTTTTATGGTCAACCAAATTACTTGCTTAAGTCACTTGTGTAAATTAAATTTATTTACATCAACTTAATTACTCAATGACATTATCCTTTTTATCATCGTTATGCACTTACAGTGTGAAGTACTTGTTGTTCTTACTTCATGTAGGATTGAATCAGACTGTACTCGGGAAGTTGTTGATGGTGTTTCTTCCAAATTATGCAAGACTTCTTCATCTTATTTGCAAGATATTGTGGGAATAAATACTCATTTGGAGAAAGTAAAATCCCTGCTAGAGATGGAAGCTAATGATGTTCGGATTTTGGGAATCTGGGGAATGGGGGGAGTGGGTAAAACAACTATAGCAAGAGCTATTTTTGATACACTCTCACCTCAATTTCAGAGTGCATGTTTCCTTGAGGATGTAAAGGAAACTAACACAAATGAAATGCATTCTCTGCAAAATATCCTTCTCTCTGAACTGTTACGGGAAGACAAAAAATATGTGAATAATAAGGTGGAAGGGAAGCATCTTTTGTCTCATAGACTTCGTTTTATGAAGGTTTTAGTTGTGCTTGATGACATTAATCATCATGATGATTGGGAGTATTTAGCAGGGGATCTTCGCTGGTTTGGCAGCGGCAGTAGAATTATTGCAACAACTAGAAACAAGGAAATTATAGGGAAAAATAATGCAGTCTATGAAGTGACTCAACTACTCGACAATGATGCTATTCGGTTGTTCAATCATTATGCTTTCCGGGATGAAGCTCCAGATGAGCATATGAAGGAGCTGGCGTTGGAGGTAGTAAGTCGTGCTAAAGGCCTTCCTTTAGCGTTGAAATTGTGGGGGATTATGTTATATAATCAAGATACAACTATGTGGAGAGAAGTTGTAGACATGATAAAGAGAGAATCTAGTCCAGACATTGTTAAAAACCTCAAAATAAGTTTTGAAGGGTTGCAAGATAAAGAGAAAACGATATTTTTAGATATTGCATGCTTCTTTCGAGGGAGGAGGATAGATGAGACCATCGAAATTCTTGAGAGCTATGATTTAGGCGTTCGTATCAGATTGCATGGTCTAATTGCAAAGTCACTTTTATTCATATCTGATTATAATACAATTCAAATGCATGACTTAATTCAAGAAATGGGTAGATATGTGGTGAAAATGCAAAAAGATTCCGGAAAACCCACCAGACTATGGAACATTGAAGATTTCGAAGATGTGATGGTCAACAATACTGTAAGTAGGCTAAAAACTACAATAATATTCAATTTTTGGTTTTCATTTATCTTATGTTATCAAGGCATGAATTAGTCTAGTAGCCGCTTAATATGTTTTATCTAACTTCCATTCTTTGGATTAACTTGAAATTTGTTTGATCATTTTATAGGGGACCATGTCAGTGGAAGCAATCTGGTATTCTGAAAAGCTATGCTTTAGCAAAGAGGCAATAAAAAATATGCAAAGGCTTAGGATATTACACATGCATGGATATGATTCAGAAGAAAATGATGGTTCCATTGAGTACCTGTCCAACAACTTGAGATGGTTTTTTTGGTTTAAATATCCTTGGAAGTTATTGCCACAAAATTTTAGTCCCACAAGGCTTGTTCATTTTGATCTCCGCCAGAGTTCGTTGCATCATTTATGGAATGAAACAAAGGTACTGCTCTATTCGTTTTTATATATTTTATGATAGAACATTCCATTTAAAGTAAAATAAACAATTTCTAGTTTCACACATTGAGTCATAATCTAAAAAGGTCATTTACTACTTCACTCATTTTTCATCATTCTTTCTGTGTTTTGAATAGCAGCAATTGTCGTCTCTACGGAGGCTAGATCTAAGTTACTCTCAGAGCTTGAAGAGAACACCAGATTTCACGGGGATGCCAAATTTGGAGTATTTGCATCTAAGCAGATGTATGAGTCTTGAAGAGGTTCATCATTCCCTGAGTTGTTCCACAAAACTCATTGAGTTAGATTTGAATCATTGTCTAAGTCTTCAAAGGTTTCCATATGTTAATGTGGAATCTCTTCAATCTCTGCATCTACAGTACTGCTCTAGATTAGAGAAACTTCCAGAATTCCTTGGAATAATGAAGCCGGAGTTGGTGATTAGGATGCGATTCTCTGGGATAAGGGAAATACCATCATCTATCATTCATTTGGGTGGCATGAATAACCTTGTATCTCTTCCAAGCAACATTTGTAAGTTGAAATGTTTGGTGAAGCTAATTTTGTCCTTCTGCTCAAAGCTTGAAAGCTTGCCAGAAGAGATAGGTGGCTTAGAAAACTTGGAGGAGCTTGATGCGAGATATACTCTAATTTTGCGACCTCCATCTTCCATCGTCCGGTTGAACAAGCTAAAAGTATTGACTTTTGAAAAAAAAAATTTAGAAGATAGAGCATACTTTGTATTCCCTCGGGTGAATGAAGGGTTACGTTCATTGGAATATTTGAATCTCAGTAAATGCAATTTAATAGATGGAGGACTTCCGGAAGACATTGGATGCTTATCCCCTTTGAAAGAGTTGAATCTCAGTAGAAATAATTTTGAGCATCTGCCTCAAAGCGTAGCCCAGCTTGGTGCTCTTCAAACCTTGGACTTATCAGATTGCAAAAGGCTCAAAAGGTTTCCGTATGTTAACGTGGAATCTCTTAAATCTCTGGGTCTAGACGGCTGCTCTAGCTTAGAGAAATTGCCAGAAATCCTCGGAATAATGAAGCCGGAGTTGGTGATTAAGATGTCATTCTCTGGGATAAGGGAACTACCATTATCGATCATTCATTTGCAAGCTCATCTTACAGAGCTACACTTGAGTGGCATGAATAACCTTGTATCTCTTCCAAGCAGCATTTGTAAGTTGAAAGATTTGGTGAAGCTAGATGTGTCTGAGTGCTCAAAACTTGAATGCTTGCCAAAAGAGATAGGTGATTTAGAAAACTTGGAGGAGCTTCATGCCACATGGACTCTAATTTCATGTCCTCCGTCTTCCATCGTCCGCTTGAACAAGCTTAAATTATTGACTTTTGCAAAGGAAAAATCAGAAGATAGAGGGAACTTTGTGTTCCCTCGAGTGAATGACGGGTTACTCTCATTGGAAGAACTGGATCTGAGTTACTGCAATTTAATAGATGGAGGACTTTCGGAAGACATTGGATCCTTATCCTCTTTGAAAAAGTTTGATCTCCGTGGAAATAATTTCGAGCATTTGCCTCAAAGCATATCCCAACTTGGTGCTCTTCGATCGCTGGACTTATCAGATTGCAACAAGCTGAAAGAGTTGCCAGGTTTCACGGGGATGACAAACTTGGATACTTTGAATCTCCTTAACTGCAGTTTAATAGATGGAGGACTTCCGGAAGACATTGGATCCTTATCCTCTTTGAAAGAGTTGAATCTCAGTGGAAATAATTTTGAGCATTTGCCTCGAAGCATAGCCCAGCTTGGTGCTCTTCAGACCTTGAACTTATCAAATTGCAAGAGGCTAAAAGAGCTGCCAGAAATTCCACAGCAATTAAACACAATACATGCAGATTGGAGCAGTGATTCAATCTGTAATTCATTGTTTCAGAATATCTCATCATTGCAGCATGACATCTCTGCTTCAGATTCTTTGTCACTAAGAGTGTTTACAGGTTGGCCGGAAGATACGAATAGCCCAAGTTGGAATAAGAATATCCCAAGTTGGTTCCACCATCACGGAAATGGTGAAAGTGTATCAGTCAATTTGCCAGAGAATTGGTATGTATCGGATAACTTCTTGGGATTTGCTGTATGTTACTCAGGCGAATTGAATAATGACTTCACAGCTCATTTGATTCACTTATGTGATGATGGAACATCGTCACTGACCCAGAAATTTACCTTATCCAACCTTCCATTTTATGTTCCAACATGTACTATTAATTTTTTCTTGATACCTCTTTCTGTCTTATGGGACGCATCTAAGGCAAATGGAAAAACACCAAATGACTATGGGCAGTTCAGGTTATTTTCCACTGGAGAACTAGATGGTTTTTGTTTTGGATGTGAAAATGAATTTGAAGTTCGTTTGTTGTATAAAAATGAAGCTGAGCTTCACACTGGGATACGGAGGAGCAGATATAAAGGAGTTTGGAGTTGCTGTTTCCCATTCTTGCAGCTCTTTCCCACAAGGCCAGGATGATAGATTAATTATAGGTATATTCCTCATGAATTCATGATTGGATTTATGCAATTTCTCATTTTTGTCTCAAACTTCTGCCATTTGTTTTTGTGTCATTCCACTTTTAGCAATGTATCCGAAGAGAACAATCATTTTGTATCATTGTGCTGTTAGTGATTGTGTGTTTCAAATTCATAGATTTCATGTTTTGTTCCTTTTCTTTTTTTGAAATTTCTAGTTTTTGCCAAAATTAGGAGTGTAACTAGGGAAATAGTCATAGAAACTTAACCAAACTGTAATACGCGATATCGCAGAAAGATACAAAACTATGTTTAGATCTTATTTTCATAAAATCTGGCTAGTAACTTCCTTACATACACAAAAATCTCTGTTACAATCAGACATCTACTTCATCTCTACAGTAATCTTCTCACTCTATAAGTATGAGTCTGCTATTTTTCCTGTTAGCTACTCTGTTCTATACACGTCTCTATCTACTCAAAGAATGAACAAACAGTTTACAAGGTGGACAAGATGGTGCGCAACATGTTTTGCTGTGGTAAAGGTAGTGTTTCAAATATTTTGGACAAGACAGAAGGCTTCAGTTCCCTGTGGTACTTCTTCAATAGATTGATAATTCGCCTCTTAGTTTCTTCCGAGAGGAACTGGTTTAACTTCCCAGAGGTAGAAACAGCAGCCTCATAAGCCATGATGTTATCCGGGTTTTTTGCATTAGGATGCTCCAATGCAGTTCTCAAACAATCTATTATTCCTGCAAACAACGTTAAAAAGCTAAGTCAGTGCTGCTAGTGGAGAACACAGATACCTTAAGCATATTATAGTACACATAGCTACCTTTTTTGTGAGGCTTAAGGTAATCTGTTCCAAATTCAGCACAAATACAAATTGCAGATGAATGGAAAGATAACTTTGCCATAATAGGTACGTAAAAATTCATTCGATTTCACTTTTTCTTTCTCACCAACTTACCCACTTCCTTTTATTAAAGTTGGAATAAAGGTGGAACCAACATGGATTCAATAATTCATTGGGTGTACATTCATACAGATAGAATTATTCTTTTTATTATTATTAATGTGGAATATCACTCATGAAACTTGTTTCCTTATTTCCACTAGAAAAATCTGTTTTCTAATATTAAAATAACTTATATTAGCAAGAACAATATTTTTAACCAATTAAACATGAGGAAATCGAACATTTTTTTAAAACATATTTTCCTCCTTACCGAACACATTTTGATGGATGAAGACTTTTTCAACCTTTTATCATACATATTACTTCTTTTAACTGGTTGTTAGTGACAGAGAAATTCACTTGTATATTTTCTCTTCATATTATAATTTAACAGATTTTGCTTGCAGCTTCCATTGTGTATGTATTACTGTGGAGTCCTGGTGCAGAGTGGGTAGGTGATCTTTGAAGGAATGTTTTTTAGCTTTTTCCTCTATAGTCTTTCTTTATAGTTGTTGATTTTTCTTTTCCATTCAAGTAGGGCCAAGTAATTCACTTTTTCTTTCTCACCAACTTTCTTCTTGTGTTGTTTCTTCTTCTTTTTCCTAATTTCCAAAGAAATGATTCATATAGGACCCATAGAGCTTCTGAAGTCAAGTCCTCTGCCTAAAGAAAATGGCCATGTGATTGATTCTCTTTTTAATTTTTCCACCCAATAAATCTAATGACAAGTGGAGTAGAGCATTAATAATTCATAGAAACATCTCTCTTTCATTTTCTTTCTATTTCTTCATCTTATAGTTACTACACAGTTTGTGTTTTCTTTTTCTGGATCAATATTTATCCATGGCATCTTCTTCTTCTTCTGCGAGTGATTCACAACGCTGTCCTCGATGGAAATACGATGTCTTTCTAAGTTTTAGAGGTATCGATACTCGAAGAACATTTACGGGTCACTTGTATGAAAGTTTGAAAAACAGGGGAATATTCACCTTTCAAGATGATAAAAGGCTAGAGGACGGCGATTCCATCTCAGAAGAACTCTTGAAAGCTATAGAAGAGTCTCAAGTTGCCATAATAATTTTCTCAAAGAATTATGCTACATCAAGGTGGTGCTTGAATGAACTAGTGAAGATCATAGAATGCAAGGTCGGAAATGGACAAACAGTCATTCCGGTATTCTATGACGTGGATCCATCACACGTTCGACACCAAAGTAAGAGCTTTGCAGCAGCATTTGCCAAACACGAATTAAATTATAAAGATGATGTTGAGGGGATGCAAAAGGTGCAAGCATGGAGAACTGCCCTAACTGCTGCTGCAAATCTAAAAGGGTATGATATCGGTGACAGGTGAGTTGAAAACACATAAATTGAATCATAAATTTATTTATCATGAAGACCAGCTAGTATTCTACTACAGAACAAATCTGTATCTAAAAAATGAGCCAAACAGTCTTAAATAATAAACCAAATTACTTGCTAAAGTCACTTGTGTAAATTTAATATATTTGTATCAATTTAGTTACTCAATGACATAGTTACATAGATAATATTTTGTGGAATTTGATTCTGTGTTTTGTCCCTTTTATCATGATTATGCACTTACAGTGAAAAGTACTTGTTGTTCTTACTCTTTGTAGGATTGAATCAGAATGTATTCGGAAACTTGTTGATAATGTTTCTTCCAATTTATGCAAGACTTCTTCATCTTATTTGCAAGATATTGTGGGAATAAATACTCATTTGGAGAAAGTAAAATCCCTGCTAGAGATGGAAGCTAATGATGTTCGGATTTTGGGAATCTGGGGAATGGGGGGAGTGGGTAAAACAACTATAGCAAGAGCTATCTTTGATACATTCTCACCTCAATTTCAGAGTGCATGTTTCCTTGCGGATGTAAAAGAAACTAACACAAATGAAATGCATTCTCTGCAAAATATCCTTCTCTCTGAACTGTTACGGGAAGACAAAAAATATGTGAATAATAAGGTGGAAGGGAAGCGTCTTTTGTCTCATAGACTTCGTTTTATGAAGGTTTTAGTTGTGCTTGATGACATTAATCATCATGATCATTGGGAGTGTTTAGCAGGGCATCTTCGCTGGTTTGGCAGCGGCAGTAGAATTATTGCAACAACTAGAAACAAGCAAATTATAGGGAAGAATAATGCAGTCTATGAAGTGACTACACTATTCAAACATGATGCTATTTGGTTGTTCAATCATTATGCTTTCGGTGACGAAGCTCCAGATGAGCATATGAAGGAGCTGGCGTTGGAGGTAGTAAGTCATGCTAAAGGCCTTCCTTTAGCATTGAAATTGTGGGGGATTATGTTATATAATCAAGATACAACTATGTGGAGAGAAGTTGTAGACATGATAAAGAGAGAATCTAGTCCAGACATTGTTAAAAACCTCAAAATAAGTTTTGAAGGGTTGCAAGATGAGGAGAAAACGATATTTCTGGATATCGCATGCTTCTTGAGAGGGAGGAGCAAAGATGAGACCATTCGAATCCTTGAGAGCTATGATTCGGGCGCTCGTATCAGATTGCATGGTCTAATTGAGAAATCTCTTGTGTTCATATCCGAATATGATACAATTCAAATGCACGATTTAATTCAAGATATGGGTAGATATGTGGTGAAAATGCAAAAAGATTCCGGGAAACCTACCAGACTATGGAACATTGACGATTTCAAAGATGTGATGGTCAACAATATGGTATGTAGGCTAATTAATACTGCAACAATATTCAATTTTTAGTTTTGATATATCAAAATTCATTCATCTTATGTTATCAAGCCATGAATTAGTCTAGTAGTCGCTTAATATGTTTAATCTAACTTTCATTCTTTGGATTAACTTGAAATTTGTTGGATACCTTCTACATAATAACTCAATTAGCAAATTTTGGAGCTAATATTACCCAACTATATATTCATTTATTGAGTGATTAGACACACACAACCTAAGACTAGTTCTTCTAATACAATTAGGAAGATTAACTTATGCCAGAGTTATACATTGACATTCAACGAAATCTTGTGAAAAAATTCTGTACACGACCTGTGAAGTTATGATTTGTTGATTCATGCTCATTTTATAGGGGACCATGTCAGTGGAAGCAATCTGGATTTCTTATGTTGCAGAAGAATACTTTAGCAAAGAGGCAATAAAAAATATGAAAAGGCTTAGGATATTATACTTACACGGCTGGGAACCGCACAGTGAAAATGATGGTTCCATTGAGTACCTGTCCAATAACTTGTGTTGGGTTGTCTGGTATAAATATCCTTGGAAGTTATTGCCACAAAATTTTAATCCCACAAGGCTTGTTCATCTTCATCTCGAGGATAGTTTGTTGCATAATTTATGGAATAAAACAAAGGTATTATTCTATCAGACATACTTTTTATTTTGTCTTATGATTCTTGTTTTGAATGAAATAAGTTATTAATTTGATAAACTCAAATTAATGTATTTTATATTATTTTTAGTTCTTTTTGCCTTTCCAACCTCCACAAATTACCCATTTTTTGGGGAAGTGAACACTTATTGAAGGAGTTCATTCTAAGTAACTATTTTCTTGGATGATAACAGATTTCCTTCATTGCACATTATCTCACAATATCATGTAATTTCCATATAAAGTAAAATAAACAATTTTTAACTTCACACGTTGAGTCATAATCTCACAATATCATTTAGTACGTTACTCATTTTTTCATAATTCTTTCTGTGTTATGAATAGCAACAATGGCCGTCTCTACAGAGTCTAGTTCTAAGTGGCTCCAAAAGCTTGACGAGAACACCAGATTTCACGGGGATGCCAAATTTAGAGTATTTGGATCTAAGCGACTGTATGAGTCTTGAAGAGGTTCACCATTCCTTGGGATGTGCCAGAAAACTCCGTGAGTTAAATTTGGACGCTTGTGAAAGCCTTGAGTGGTTTCCATATGTTAATGTGGAATCTCTTGAATCTCTGAATCTAAACTACTGCTCTAGTTTAGAGGAATTTCCAGAATTCCTTGGAAGAATGAAGCCGCAGTTAGAGATTGAGATGTCATACTCGGGAATAAGGGAACTGTCATCATCTATTATGCATCTCCAAGCTCATCTTACAGAGCTATATTTGAATGGCATGATAAACCTTGTGTCTCTTCCAAGTAGCATTTGTAAGTTAAAATGTTTGGTGAAGCTAGATGTGTCGGAGTGCTCAAAACTTGAAAGCCTTCCAAAAGGGATAGGTGATTTAGAAAAATTGGAAGAGCTTTATGCCGAGGAAACTCTAATCTCACGACCTCCATCTTCCATCGTCCGGTTGAACAAGCTTAAATTATTGACTTTTGCATACAGATCTGAAGACAGAGCATACTTCGTGTTCCCTCAGGTGAATGAAGGTTTACACTCACTGGAAAAACTGAATCTCAGCTACTGCAACGTAATAGATGGAGGACTTCCGGAAGACATTGGATCTTTGTCCTCTTTGAAAGAGTTGAATCTCACTGGAAACAATTTTGAGCATTTGCCTCAAAGCATAGCCCAACTTGGTGCTCTTCAGACCTTGCACTTATTAGATTGCAGAAGGCTTAAACAGCTGCCAAAATATCCCCAGCAATTAGACACAATATATGCAGATTGGAGCAGTGATTTGATCTGTAATTCGTTGTTTCAGAATATCTCATTGTTGCAGCATGACATCTCTGTTTCAGATTCCTTGTCACTAAGAGTGTTTGCGAGTTCTTTGTGGAATATCCCACATTGGTTCCACCATCGGGGAACGGGTGCAAGTGTATCAATCAATTTGTGCGAGAATTGGTATGTATTGGGCAAGTTCTTGGGATTTGCTGTATGTTACTATGGAAAACTAACTGACATCACAGCTCATTTGATTCCCTTATGTGATGATGATGGGACGTCGTTGATGACCCAGAAATTTGCCTTATCCAACCATTCAGTAGGTGATATGCATTTTTTCTTGGTACCTCTTGCTAGCTTATGGCATGCATCTAAGGCAAGTGGAAAAACACCAAATGACTATAAGATTATTAGTTTGGTTTTTGGAGGAATGGGTATGTATGGAGTTCGTTTGTTGTATAAAGATGAACCTGAGCTTCACGTTGGAATAAGAAGGAGCAGATATGAAAAGGGCAGTTGCTCCTCTCCTAAGAAACAAAGGTCACAGTTTCCCAAAAGGCTAGGATTATAGGTATATACTTCATGAATTCATGATTGGATGTTGTGATTGTTTCAGATTAGAATTCCAGTACTTCTTTTAGTAGTCGATGAGAAGAATATGTGGAGGAAATGGTAAATGCAATTACTTTCTTACCCTCATATATAGAATCTTTTTGTCTAATTTCTATTTTTAAACTTTTACCTTTTAAATAAATTTTCTCACTCACATATTATTTTTGTAATTGATTGTCTTCTCTCTTGTTTTTCATGAATTCTACAAATTTGATCTGCTTTACTGCCTTTTACTTGATGTATTTAGTCTTTTAAGAAAGAGATTTATTTTGTGTTATATTTTTCATTGAAAAGGAAATTTCCAAGTGAAGAAGAGCTTTAGGGATGTGTAATATCAAAAAGGAAAAAGAAAAATTCTTCATTTATAGGTAAAGTGGTAATTACTCTTTTATTTTTAATCAAATATTTTGGATTTGGAGCTTGAATATTGAGTAACAAGATATGGAATTAACTCACAATAATTCGATTCAACTGAGATATTTTCCAAGGTATAGTTTAGATCTTATTTTCATAAAATCTGGCTAGTAACAAAAATCTCCTTTACAATCAGACACCTGCTTCATCTTTACAGTAATCTTTCTCACTCTACAAGTATGAGTCTGCTATTTTTCCTGTTAGCTACACACGTATCTATCTACTCAAAGAATGAAGAAACAGTTTATAAGGTGGACAAGATGGTGCCCAACATGTTTTGCTGTGGTAAAGGTAGTGCTTCAAGTATTGTGGACAAGACAGAAGGCTTCAGTTCCCTGTGGAACTTCTTCAATAGATTGATAATTCGTCTCGTAGTTTCTTCCGTTGCCAAATGGTTACCTGCCCATAAAATCTAGAAGGAAAAAGAAACAAAGACAAACTTAGGAGATGGAGGAAATCTAAGTGCATGTATTCAACTGCACATCAAGATAAAGAGCATGGAAGAGGAAAACTACCTCAGCGAAAATTGCTATTACATTCGGTAAATAAAATCCGTCAGGGCCAATAACTTTCCGCTCTGACCTGAAAGATCAAGGCACAGTGCAATCAATGCATGAGATATGTTGAAGTTTTGATAATCATTGATTGCTTATTGCTATAGCCCACGGGGAGTACTTACATCTCCATCATTGAACAAAGTAGTTCGTGACTGATTTTAGCCTCATCCAGATTACACTTTATTGGTAGGTGGCTTAGCCAGAGCCGGATGAACTGAGACAAGAACGTTTATAATATGTCAGTTGATAAATGACAAATTTATCAAAACTACAGTCGAGAGACGTCTTAGATTTGGGACGATTCTTTGTTATGTGTTCCAGTGGATGAAGTTTTAGGTAGTAGTGGTAAGAGAGCACCTCATAGGTGTAGATGTCTTCCGAGAGAAACTGGTTTAACTTCCCACAGGTAGAAACAGCAGCCTCATAAGCCATGATGTTATCCGGGTTTTTTGCATTAGGATGCTCCAATGCAGTTCTCAAACAATCTATTATTCCTGCAAACAACGTTAAAAAGCTAAGTCAGTGCTGCTAGTGGAGAAAACAGATACCTTAAGCATATTATAGTACACATAGCTACCTTTCTTGTGAGGCTTAAGGTAATCTGCTCCAAATTCAGCACAAATACCAATTGCAGTTGCCACAATCTGAAAAAATAAAGAACGTCAGGTTTTTAGGATAAGACTTACTAGGGAAACAAATTGTAAAAGAAGGGGAAAATAGAACCTGTAGAACATCTGGATTCTTATGATAGGAAATTTTAAGCAGGAGAGGTATCCACTCCTCATAGTACCTGATTATTAAAATAATAATAAAGAATGACGTTCAGCTAAGCCAATTGAGCTTATTATGACTAATAAGATGTTGAGAATCACATAAGAACTTGCCTGAATGCTTCTTCTCCACACTGCTCAGCAACATCACGGAAAACGTGCACTACAATTCTTCTTTCTTCTGCTGTTCTATCATTACTCTGTCCAAAAACGTCGTAAAGTGAAAAGGAAATGCGTAAGGTCAAAGAAACCATGGAAGTTTCCCGTAGAATTAGCAGTTTATATCAAATAAGTCCCTTCTTATGCTTCAGTTAGAGGTGTCATGAATTGAATTATACATATAGTACATCATAAAGAGAAAGACACTTACCCACATAAGTGATACATAAGGCAAAAACTTGTCAAAAAGGGGCAAGAATGATGCCTTGAACTTTTTCACCATAGTTCCAAGGCAAATGCCAATCTGAATTCAGGTGGAAAAAAAAAAAAAACTGACGAAGGTAAGCTAAGATCCTGTTAAGTAGATATATATTAGAGGCTGCATTGAGATAAACCACTTACGTTTCTACATATAGTTAAGTGTTGCTCAGCTTCCTTCTCAAGTAGTTCCTGCTCCCTTGAATCAGTATGTTCTTTAGCTTTTTTCTTTCTTTCTGTTTTGCAGTATGAGCAAGTTGAGAGAACCTTTGATATGCCCTCAACAAATTTTTCAGCTTGGTGTTTACTTAGACGTGAACTCGGAATCTGTGACTAAGTAGCTTTTTAGTGCACAAACAAAATAAACTATACAGAAGACAAAAAAGTTAATGACCTGAATGCTTTCGTTGAATGCCTCCATTAGTCTTGCTTGAACTTGTACCTTTGACTCCTAAAGGGAAAGTAGAACTTCTTTAGGATCGTATCGATATTGATTAGACCTTCGCTGCAACACTAGGTTACCTTTTTTAACGCATCAAGCAAAGATGGGATGATAGTGTCAGATAGCTTTTGAACTGGGGATTTTCCACAACCTGTTACAGGCAGCCCTTTCTTCATAGCACAAGAAGCTGAATTTAACAGTAACGGCATTGCTACAAAAAGAATCAATGCAATTTAGAAAACGATCAGATTTGATTTATAATGTGGAAATGAATGATTAGAAGAAGACAGATGTAGAAAATTTACCAGAAATGGCAGCCATTCTTACTTCTTCGCTGAATTCAAAAGTAAGACTCGGAACTAAAGCACTAACAACCTGCATAAACAGTTAGGTAAAAATCTGCATGCTTCTTTGTTAGCCTTGTAAAAGATAGTAGCTTTTCTAGACAGACCTCATTAACCCATAAATGCATCCCTTCCTTTAACTCAGCTGCAAAGCAGCATAGCATACGACAGGCCAAGGCCTTTTCTTCCAGAAGTGCACTTCTTATACCGATCTTTTTATTCCCAGCAATGACTTTAATCATGCTACAGAAGATGTTGATGTCAGCTGAAGACATCGTCAATAAATTTATTTATTCCAATAAGTTGCCTATTTCACTTTTTTTCCTTGCAATTCCAGGCTACAAAAATAATATATCCAGGGTAATCCACAAGTGGGGTGTGGAGAGGGTAGTGTGTACGCAGACCTTACCGCTACCTTGGAAAGTAGAGAGACTATTTCCGATATGCTGCAATTCCAGGTTGGTAATAGATATTTATCTCATCAACAGTGCTATTAAGTGAAGTGACTAATGAGCTCATAAAACATGTGAAACCTTAAGTCCCCAGAAAGACACATCAGATGTTGTCTCTAAATAAACAGGCAGATGCGCTAAAGTCACTTCATGGATTCGATTTCTTTACAATCTGGTTCAACATAGTAATTTAATATGGTAAAGCTGTAGCATGTGTGGAACTCTTAGTACATGATGAAATGAAATTCAAATGTACGAAAATTCACAACCACCTACATCTTTACATAGTAATAATACATATGCCATCCATGTAAATAAAATTTTATACGAGTTGTTATAGTAAAAGATCCAACCTTTCATCATCAGAATCATCTGAATCATTGGAAACACTCAAATAATTCTTTAGCAGAGCAGATTTTAGTACAATGGGCATGGCAAGACTCAGGTAAGGAAGGAAATCTTCCCCCAAGCATTTACATAGTCTACCGTATGCCTGTCATAAAATCAAGTGTAAATTAGCCTAAAAACAGAAAAGAAAAGAAAATGAAAGTTGCACAACACTCTAAGTTGTATCGACATACCAGTAATGAAAGTCTCCTCATTGGATCTTCTATCTCCGTTTGAGTATCTTGCAGTGAAATGAGGACTGCAGTGACCTAAAACGACACATCACACGGGGTAAATGCATTGTCAGATCACGAGTGGTGTTGGCAGTTTCACATTTATATAATGCCTGCTAAGTGCTAACGGAAATATATGAACTGTATTCACCTTTTCAACATAACCATGGATTGCTTGGTTTCCAATAGCCATTGTAACCATGGTAATGCATTCCATGGATTTGGCACGTAGCGTGCGACTTGTATCATCAGTAGCAGTTTGCAAGATAACTTTCAGATAAGGCATTATAGAATCATATATGTATGCAGAGTCTTCCTGCAGTATCCCAGGAAAATGAAGTTAAAACTTTAGAATACCAGAGATTTAACTAAAATAAAGTTCTTTTTGAACCGCTGAAAGCAAAGTACCTGTGCTGAAATAGCTAAAGAGGCTAAAGTTTCAAGAGCTGCTTCTTTCATCATTGCCTTTCCTCTCTAGAATAAGCAGCATAGTTACTTGTTAAGTATGACAGTTAAAAGCTTATGTCATTACTGTTATACACGTGAACGAATAAATATATTGTCGATTGGTATAGGTAACATTACCTGTAGAAACCCCAGTAATTTACTCACTATTTTGTGCAGGTGAGGGTTCAAGTCATCTGCACGGCATTTGCGACTGAACAACCTTATTGCTGAAGCTGCACGTGTCTATACATGGGAGAGAATATTAGTCGCAATGCGTATGTACTAGCAATGGACGAGTTTTGATATGTCTCAGAGTTCAGATGCTCAAAAGCTAACTAATGCAAAGGTCATTTTTCATAAACAGTACCTGCAACCTGGGATTATCAAAATCGTCCAATACTTCTATCAAAGCTGGAAGGAATTGCCAAAGATACTCCTCTTGAAAATGGGGGCTCAGATACGTTGATAACTGACCAATAGTATGAACTGTCGCCCAACGTACTCTAGGATGGCTGTCATGGGTTAGGTTCACAATAGTCTGTGCAAGTTTCTCCATCTCCAGTAACAATGCCTGGGAATTTCCAGACCAGAAATCAAACTCAAAAACTGATGACAAATCAAACTCAAAACCCAAAACAACAAGGGGAATTTTGAGAGGGTAGTGTGTACGTAGGCCTTACCCCTACCTTGGGAGGTAGAGAGGTGGTTTCCGAGCAGAAAAGTACCTTTGAGCATCCTTCTGAAATAACCCCAATTGCAGTCACGGCACCATGACGAATTTTCCAATCTTCATCATGCAAGAACTTGAACAAACACACAGGACAGCTAGGCACAATTACATTTCCCCCTAATGCCATTGCTAACCTATCCAAATTCTCCTTACCATAACGACACATATTCAACTCCCCTTCATTTCCATCATCACTAATCGCATTTCCCCAACAAGGGTCATCTTCAATATGCACCAACATCATAATCAACACACCAAGCAATTTAGTAACTTCTTCTTTTGGTACCATCTTCATCATCCCACATCCGATTTCCCTATTCTCAGCCAAAGTAACAAGGAACTCTACAGCAAGCTGCCTTAACTTTTCCCCTAACTCCGAATTCTCAGCTAACTTCACCATAGACTCAAACACAACACCAATATGAACTTCAAAAAACGCGCTCTCTACACCAGCTAAAACAATCAACTCCTCAAGAACACTACACAAAAGCACCCCCTCATCACGACATGCCATAAACAAAGTCATTATCACATGCCCTAAAAGAACATAAAATTTACAATAACTCGCGGGTGTTGACAAATACAAAATCAATTTCACAGAAGCCCTCGCTGCAACAACCCCACATCGATGATCTTCCGACATTGTAGGCATAAGCTCTCTAAACCCCTCAATCAAAATATCAACATACGATACAAAAACCTCAGGACATTTCGGTATCAATTCATCCCATAAAAGCAGAGCAGCCAAATTTCTGCTCAACAAGTTCAAACTCAAATTCTCAAACATAAACCGAAACATAACATCCCATTCAAATTTAGGGAAAAGCAAACCCGCTAAACTCGATACACAGGAACAACAAGCCTTAAGTGTTCCATAATCATCTTCAAGCGAAACCTTGTAATACAAACTAATCTTCAAACTATCTCGCGTAGCCGAGGAAAGCTTGGGCCAAATGGACGGTAAAATATCGCGTAAAATATCATAACAGAGAATACCTGTAACCGGTGATGATGAACTACGTTGAATTGTTTCCAAAAATTTCTCAACTAAAGAATTTGGGTAGTTCTTTTGGCTGTAATCGAAGAGACATTTCCCAAGGTTACGAAGAGTATTGTCATCGCTATTGAGTTGATTTAGAAGGTTGATAAGTGGGTACGAACCGGGTCCGAAGAGATTTTTTACAGATTCATGTTTGATCGCCATTGAAGCAGAGCTTGTGAAGAAAGAAGAAAGTTAGTTATTATTGTTAGAGAAGAAGTGTGGGTTTTGGCGGGGTTTAAATGGAGTTTGAATATGAGGCGCGGTCTATTTATTTGATATTAAGGCGTAATTATTAATCGTATAAATAAAAAAAATATTGTGCAATGTCATATAATATGTGTTATTGATATACTAATAACACTACTTTCTTGTCGTTAAAATTAGTTTATGAAATTATAGTTCGTCTAATTTATTCAAATTTGGATTGATTATTGACCCACTTATTCAATCGATCCAAATTTAATACTATGCGATATAATATTCACATTGCTTCAAAACTAATTTTTCATTTCAATTATATTTAGGTAGCAATAGATGGATTAGGCTGAATTTATATGGATTAAGATAAACTAAGTTAATAACTCAGTGGATTATTAACCCGTCCAATATTTATTTGGACGGATATAAAATGATAAATAAAGCAATTAAAACTTAGTGAGAACTGAGCGGGGCTGAGTTTTGACGAGCATTTTTCGCTTATATCCATCCACATAAATATTGGACGAGTTAATAATCCACTCAGTTATTAACTTAGCTCATCTTAATCCATATAAATTCAGCCTAATCCATCTATTGCTACCTAAATATAATTGAAATGAAAAATTAGTTTTGAAGCGATGTGAATATTAATATCGCTGAGCCGTATGAGGTAAGAAATTCTCAAGACTATAGTGACAAGTCTATTGTTGTGTTTCGGAATTAGGGGAAACAAAGCTTCAACAAGTAGAAGCTTGAATTGTAGCTTAATCAAGAAAGAGATTATAGTTCTTTATGGCTCTTTCAATCCAGCGAGCTCCATACTTGTAGCGAGTATTTCAGGATGTCGGTAATGTCAGGAATCAAAGCAGTGAAGATATCACATCTTATTTACCCAACTCGGGTAATACTTTACGCTCGTATTGATGAATAACTCAAACTACGTTTATTTAGATCATTCTGTAATATTCCAGTGGTTGCCTCAAGGAATGACGTCATAGCTCCTGCAAAAGTAATAACAATCAAAGCCGTAGGTGGGTATTCAAATAAAGGGGAGCACCTTGCTATCATGAAAACGCCAGCTGTTACCATAGTAGCTGCATGAATCAAAGCGGATACTGGAGTGGGACCCTCCATAGCATCAGGTGACCAAGTATGCGATCCTATCTGTGCAGATTTCCCAACAGCACCAATAAAAAGTAAAATACAAATAAGAGTTATGGCATTCAATCTCATATTGCAAGAAATCCAAGAATTTCTGGGGGCACTAGCACGAGCAAAAATGGTTGAAAAGTCTACTGTTTGAAATAGAGTAAAACAACCCAAAATCCCAGGAGCTAATCCAAAATCACCTACTCGATTGACAAGCATAGCTTTTATAGCTGCTTTATCTGCCTGAAGTCGTGTAAACCAGAAATGAATTAACAAATATCTCTTACGATATTTCTGAAATAGAGTCATCAAGAAGGATTTCATAGATTCCGAGCTCTAAACACGGTAAAACGTAATCGAGTAGCCTACGCGCCTGCATAGTAGTATATATAATATGGTAAATATTTATTTTAGTGTGAATGTTATATTATTTCGGTATTATATTAAAGAAGCTATATAAAAAAGTTTAATTGATTTGCATTGTATAAGGCTCGAATCAAGAAAATTAAAAAAAAAAATTCATAATCAAAGTTCAAAATCAAAATATTTAGTTGGAACAATTTTATCCACTACACCGCGATGTGATAAATGAACTTTGTTTTGTGGCTATACCTTATGCCACCTATTTTTTCTTAGCTATATCTGTTTCCACTGTGATCCAGATTCATCAACCTGGAAAAAATAAAAATCAAAGATGTCAAATGATGAAACTCCAATTCGTTTTGGCATCATAGGGTGTGCAGAAATTGCAAGAAAAATATCAAGAGCTATTAATTTATCCCCAAATTCTACTCTTTATGCCCTAGCAAGTCGTTCAATTGAAAAAGCTCACAACTTTGCAATCAAGAACAATTTGTTTTCTGATTCTTTGAAGATTTATGGAAATTACAGTGAAATTCTTGATGACCCTTTTGTTGATGCTGTGTATATGCCATTACCCACTAGTTTTCACCTTCATTGGGCAATTTTAGCTGCTGAAAAGAAGAAACATTTGTTGTTGGAAAAACCTACTGCTTTGAATGTTGAAGAATTGGATAAGATTCTTCATGCTTGTGAGAAAAATGGGGTTCAGTTTATGGATGCTAGTATGTGGTATCATCATCCAAGAACTGTGAAAATGAAGGAGATGATTCTTGATTCTAAGCTATTTGGACAAGTCAAAGCTGTAAGTTTAGAATTTAGAGGGTACTTTTATGACATAATAGGTAAACAGACATGCAAACTTGGCCTCAGTTAGCAAGTATTTCGACCTCTCAGAGTGTATATCTAGACACCTCAACTTGGTCTTGACTAGAAATTGAACACTCTAACTCGTTCCCATGGTGTCTCGTGGACGCCCAATGCTGACGTGATACATAAAGTTGGAGTGCTCAACTGATGTTGGAAACGAGTTGAGATGTCTAGGATGTGGACTCTCAAAGTTGGATTGCTTAGTTGCTAGTTGAGGTTAAGTTTGAATGCCTGTTTATGCATGACACCTACTTTTATTGTTGTAAAATGTTCAAAGTTCTACACTTATCTTAGTTTTAACTCTGTTACACTTCAGTATAATTCATATCCATACAGTAGCAATTTGTCCTGTATTTGGGGTATTTGGCATTGGCCCCGAGCTTTGTTCTAGTGGTAAGAGCTCAGCTCGTATTTTAGCAAATTGTCTCGTATTTGGACCCTGAGCTCTGGTGTAGTGGTAAGAGCTTAGCTTGTACAGTTAGCAAATTGTCTTGTATTTGGGTCTTTGGTCCCTTAAGCTTTGGTCTAGCGGTAAGAGTAGTGGAACATCACGAGTAATAGCAGCAGTAACTTCACAAGTAGAAGTCCTTGTTTAATTAGGATACTTTATTTTTCAGCAATCCTTGTTTAATTAGATTAACTTAGTTTAGTTCATTTAGGAGTCTTTCCTCTGTAACTCTATTTAAACGCTTTCTTACTTCATTAATAAGACAATCGTTTTTCCAACACATATTCTGTCTTTACAAAGAGCTCAGCTTGTATGGTTAGTAAATTGTCTCGTATTTGGGGTAACTAATTGTCTTGTATTTGGGGGTGTTTGTCCCCCGAGCTTTGATCTAAGAGCACAGCCTCTGATGTCTCAGTTAGGCATTTGTCACGAGTTCAAACCTTGCTACAGACAAAAGCCTAGTATTTAAGTAGAGAATGGTAGAGGGGCGGGCATATTATCATCATGTTTCGAACAGTACAGCATTGGACCTCCCTGTTACAAAAAATATTTGTCTCGTATTTGAGCTTTAGCGTGTAATACGTGGACTGGATGTGTAATGAAGGGTAAATTGACTAAATTTGGTATAGTAAAGCATTATAGACCACTTCCATTTGTTGATCCCACCGTTTTTGATATTTTGATGTTCTGAACGACTCATGTTGAGCATCGTAAAAGGGAAGACAACTTCGTCTGGTTTAACATAAGTTATCAAGAAAATTACGAGTATTTGAAGATCCCCTTTGTGCTTAAAGTATTTAGATGTTTGGTACACCTATCTGGAGAAGTTTATGGTAATTAAATTTCATAGTTATGAAATGACGTTATGCTCCATGTTGTGGCTTAAGGTCCTTGTTAACTTGCAGTTGGTAGAGATTAAATGCCTAATTGTGCTTATATTGTAGACAAAAATTTAACCATGCCTGAACAATAGGACATGGCCAAATTGTGGAATACAATAGCCCTTATTAGTAATTTATGGAGACTAGTTCCTGTTAGGACTGGACAGAATGAAGATAGGGCAATCAAAGAAAAACAATATGCAACCGGCTCACCACTCCTAGTCACTAAGAAGTGCTATTCTGTCCTCCGGGGGACTGGGATCCCACCAAGAGGTTCTATCTCTCACGTAATTTCGCCAAAAGGCGAACTATAGCAATTTGTACTAACTTAAAAGTGTTGCTAATTGGAAGGCAATAGAATCAGCCAATAGGCGCAGACAAGCATAGCGAATTACATAGATAAGGCACCAGCTTATTCTAGAATTCACCATTTGCTTCTTTATGTAGTTTGACGATTAAAGGGTCAGTGGCAATTCTGAATATTTTGATTTATGCATTTTGATATGATTAGATTTTGTTCCAAAAATGTTACTGGTGATTGTCTAACCTATACAAGTGTTCTTTTTTTGGGTAAGATCCACAGCTCATCATCATATTCACCGGGCCAGGAATTTCTTGAAAATAACATCAGAGTAAAACCAGATTTGGATGCCCTCGGGGCACTGGGAGATGCGGGCTGGTACTGCATTGGCGCGATATTGTGGACTATGAACCAAACTCTTCCAACAACTGTGACTGCACTACCTAATGTTGCAAGAAACTCAGCTGGAGTTATCTTGACATGTGGTGCCTCCTTGTATTGGGAAAAGGAGGAAACTGTTGCTACATTTTACTGCTCTTTCGTTTCACACGAGACAATGGACTTACGAGTTTATGGATCGAACGGGACATGTTATCTCTATGACCTCATTATCCCGTTTGAAGAGGACTCTGCTTCGTTCAATTTCACGTCTGGTGCTAAGTTTGTGGATCTTCATATCGGATGGAACGTGAAACCTCAGGTAGTTAATGTAACTTCTCAGTTACCACAAGAGGTTTGTATGATTCAAGAATTTGCTAGCCTGGTTAAGGCCATTAAAGTTTGTCGAAGCAAACCTGAGAGCAAATGGCCTCACACTAGCAGAATCACTCAGCTCGTGCTCGATGCTGTGAACAAATCTATAGACACCGGTTTCCAGCCAGTTCATCTGTAAACGCTTATGCTCACTTCCGTTTCTTTAGCTGAGATCGTTTAAGAGAAGAAAAAAAGTATCGAAAAAACAGCTTATTATATACCATGTGTAGTGTAGGAGAGTTTTTCTATGGATCTTTGCCTTGATGAAGATGATTTCTTGAGCTTGTATATCATCAAATGACTTCTTAGTTCTGTTCTTTTTGACTTGTTAGCCTTGACTGTCATGTTTTACTAATCCGCTATCACAGGTTAAAATTTGTTGATAGTGTAGAAAATCTTTACATTGTCGATGTATATAACTTAAATCCACGTTTATACACTTCCAAAGTATATGCATTATCATGATGTACTGCAAGTTTTGAATAAGCAAAAATATCATACTTTTATCTTGATAGAGTAAAGCTTGTTTCAGTTCAAAAATAAGCATACTGATAGTGTAAAAATTCTTTACGATATCGATGAAAATAATTTGAATTATCTATAAAGATACTTCAACTCAAGGGATTTGAATAGGTAAGTACCATATATGCATCCTTTTAAGGCATCAAACATACTATTTTGAAAAAGAGCAAGATTTGAGCATAAACTTTCTCATCTCTAGATGTTGTCATTTTACATATATAAACTCCAAGCAATGAATACAAAGCTTTGACAACAACAACACCCTTCTAACTGAGCAACAATTCAATTACACAAAAGACTAAAGACCAAAAATAGGACAGAAAAGAAATTGTGAAGATTTGGGGGGGGGGGGGGGGGGGGGGGGGGGGAAGAAGTGGAAAAGAATACAAAGATATAATTGAATAAAGGACAGGGAGTATGTATTTTAATTGCTATTGTAAGAAATGCCGCCTCCTATTTACGGGACAAAGGATAGTAGCGCGAACGTTTAACTTGCTGAATTCACAGATGATTATTACTAGTTCTCCGCTGATTGCCTGGTTGAATGATGGTCGTCCATGTTCTTTGCTGCGTGCTTCCTCTTTCCCCGAGAACTACGCTTTCTTGATCGTGTTTTGGGTGGGCGCTTCTCGGTCTGCTCTTGCATAGTGACCAACTTTTCACCAGAAGGGAGCTCTGGAGGAGCATCCGGCCATGGTGTGCGTTTTGCTGGGACAGTCACATCTAGTGGAGGGTCAATGATCCATCTGCATTTCAGATACGAATTAGTTATATTACATTCCAGTGGAAGTAACACATGCAGAGCAAGGTTGGTGCTGAATACTCAAAAAGGGCAGCCTAGTGCACTAAACTCCCGCAACATTCGGGGTCCGGGAAAGGGTAGGATCACAAAGGTCCATTGTATTGAATGCAATTTTACCTTACATTTCTGCAAGAGGCTGATTCCACACTCCTCTCATCTTTCTCCAAAAACTTTCTAAAGCCAAATTCGACCACCCATTCAACTCAATAGTTTAACTCAAACTGAATGAACGATATTATGGAGATGGAAATATGCGTAACACAATAATTTAAAGCCAAAACCATAAATAGGCCCGAAAATGTCAGAATACCATAGGCCTCTACTCCAACAATAGGCACAACTACATTTATGCCGAGCTAACTCCACCTCCACATCATTAATATCTAATCAAGCCAAGCTTCATTGTAGTCAAACCAAGTCCAACTACCACTTGAATGTCACGGGTAGAGTAGTTCACAACCAAATTATGAATAGATATAGACAACAGTCTCTACAAGATATGTCATCCAGATTTCAATAAGAGACATGTTTTTTTTTTTATTTGCACCGGGTATCCGAGTCTCTTAGACCCCCGACTAATCCCGGGGGTGCACAGGCCCTCGGCAAGGAGTTTCCCGCAAGTGCACCACGGTTAATTCAGGTTTTACCCAATCGATGGCCCTCAGAAATTGTTTGCACTTAGTGGGTTTCGATCTTGAGACCTTGAAAGGGAGCAAACCCTAAGACTCAAGTCTATTACCACCAGGAGGGTTAACAAGAGACATGTCATTACAACAAATTGAAAAAAAGAAAAAAATCATTCACCATCCTAAATCATTACCAAGTGGAAGGCAGATATAGTCATAATATCAAGAGCAAATCAAACCATGTGACAAACTGAATAATCTTATTGCTATGAAAACATTTGGTGAATCAGATCTATCCTTTCAATATATATATATATATATGATGGTGGTGTCTAGGCCAACTATCTATCCCATTATTCAACAAAGCCTCACTCTGAAAGTGTTTTTTTGGATTTAAGCCTGACATCGGTGATTCACGTGAGAAAAGGAGGCCATGGTGTGGATATATTGGGACGGAGGGAGTAGCAAATACGGCAGGATAGTGGAGGATGAATTAAAGATACTAATAATAAATCATACGGATGTTCTTCTTGGAAACTGATTCAACTAGGATAGAATTCCCTTTCCAACTGCTATCAGTTTCCGGGGATGGATGGAAGCAGAATCAGATTTTGGGAAGAAAGATCATTTGAGGACCATGAATAAAGCTTCCTAACCATCTTTATCCTCTCCCTCCCCCAAGACTAAAGAGCGTATATGAGTATTGAGATACGGCTAATAAATGCATAAATAAAATAAGTATATCTCATAGAATAGCATAGTTTTTTAAACATCTTATAAGACCTAAAGTTGAATTTCACAAGTATAACAATCCCGAACAAGATGGGTTAGACCATATGAATCTTTACTGCTCATGTTTTTCCATTTACAATCAACCCATTTCATACATTAAAAAAAAGTTCTTTAATACTTTATAACTTTTTTTATAAATGTTTTCCACAACTTCTTATAAACCAACATATAGAAACGATACAAGTCAACCAGCCTATGCTTCTTGACCATATGAAGGTAGGACAAACAAACAATAACCATTTACTTCAACCTACAGCAACTGCAGGTCACTGTAGGTCTCTTAAGGACACATGATGGATTATTCTAGTTCCTTTAAGGGCTGTTAGCTAACTTGGCGACTGTGTTGCAAAGGCAACTATAGAAAAGTTGGCGAAACAACAGCAAAAGGCGACCGGGAGGATGCCTGGATGGGCATAAAAAAATCAAAATTCTGGGAAATGACTTAACGTATAGTGCTTTCTTTTTCCAGGCCCGGGACTTGTTGACTATTCACAGTGACAACTCTGCCAGTTGGGTACTCAGAGATGAATTGTCTCTTGTAGACTGACTTGTGGTCCTTTTGACTTCAGTGAACAGTCTTTGTGCACCATCATTATTACAAAGACTATTGATCCCTTCCTTCTTTTTTTGTTAAACCAGTAAAGTATTTTCTAGTGATAACAGAAATCTGGTACTACATTGTTGCCAGAAAATTACAACGTTTGGACTCCTGATCCTTACTTGTCAAAAGAATAGGTAAAGGTAAAAAGACATAGCAATATCAAAAATCTTACGTGGTACTACTTTTTTTCATATAAAAACCTTCCTTTCACTATTAGTTCCTAACTTTATTGAGAACATATCTATTATTCTGATATCATTTCATTTCTATAGTTTCATGGCTCTGGACTTCAAAAAAAGGATATTGACATGACACTATAAGAGGATCTATCATGTTTTAAGAACAGATGACAATAACGAAACAACAGATCCGCTTCGGGACAACCTCGGCCACATCAATTACTATTTTCTTAGGTGATCAAGGAAATAGAAAAGAATGATATAGCAATATTAGTTAAAAACAACAAAAGAGATTCTATGATGAGAACATTCAAAACACAATGCTACAAGCAGGCAGAATGGCACTATAAACTAACCTGGCAGGGAATTTGCTGTCTGCCCGTGCTTCAACACGTAGCCACCATAGCATAACTTTGCGCCCACAACTTCCAAGAGGTTCCACCATTGAAAGATCCTTCAACAAAGATAATGGGTTCTCCACATCTTCCCTGTCTCCCATTACATCATCCAAATCCTTAACCCATTCAGGCTTATCTTCAGCATCTTTCCAGACTAACCTGGAATTCAACACAAAGCCAGCCCACTCAAGCTTCCTTGGCAGCACAACTGCCCTGTCACCAATGTATCTGGCACTCTTCTCGACGTACTTAGACGAATCAAAGGTCTGCCAACCAACAAAATGATCTGACGAATTACAAGCAGGACCCTGAACTGGCAATTGAAAATTCCTATCTTCTTCTTTCTGAACTGTTGATATCTCCTCCTCTGCACCACCCGAATGAGCAAGAATGCCCACTGACAGAGCACCAATCCATTTCACTTTTTGGATCTCATCATAAAACTCTAAACTATGCATATTACTATCATCAGCAAATATCACTATCCCATCCAACTTCTCTTCTCTCACATATCTGTTTCATTACACAAACACAAACAATACTATCATCTTCAATTCTAAAATAATTTTCTACCACTTACATAAAACAAAGTATAGGTATTTAAGTAAATAGCCATTAGAAACAAAAGTTTTTCTTTTGGATATGGTAACAAGATATTAGAAACAAACTTCTATACCTCAACGCACGAAGTCTCATTTTTGCCTCCAATTTATGGCGATCTTCCCACAGAATAGGCATCTTCTCGCGTAATCCAATGTGAACAGTCTTCAAACCCGATTTGGCTATCAGCGAAGCAGTTTCATTAGTTGCTCCTCCAGCTTCCACCACAATCCACACAACATTGTAAGGCACATTCATCAAAGAGTGCATCACACCTGTAAGATGCAAAGTCTGAAAAGTTCTCACATATGTTGGTGTTACAGCAATTACAGTCCTTGGATTCTTAACACCATACTGTAATCTCTGCTCCCTTTGAACTATCTCCATTATCTTATGTGCCTGCATCACCTCACTCGCATTCGGGTGAGGCCACGGCCGTATTAATATCCCGTGCCGTCCCACCACCACCCGGCTACTCGACACCGCTGATGTCCTATTCAGCTGTCTTTCCACACCGGAAAATGACGTCATTTCCTTCTGAACAGCTACATCTGCACCCGGATCATGAAACAACGAGGTCGCTGAATAAATACTGTTCGGAGTCGAAGACGAGTTGGTAAACAAAAGGAAGAACACCAAACGCGAAAATCTGAAACCCAGAACCAAACTGATCAAACAGCAAACCCCATGAAGCACAAGCCAGAAAATAGTCGCCGGAGACTTTACAGACCCATCTGACGACGAATCTAACGCCGATGACCCTCTAAAGCTGTTGCTCCGGCGGCCTTGCTGTAAAGCTGCTAATTGCTTCATTTCTCAGTATAATCAAAAGGGTTTCAAGATCTAGAAGTTTTAGACTGAAGCAATGGAAAAAAATTAGTGGGGTTTGAAGATTTTTGAAGAAAAAAGCGTTAGTTGGGGAAAGTGTTTGGTGAGAAGTTAGAAAGGTTTAATCAAGAAAGAAATGTTACTTTAAGCTTAAGAATCCAAAAGGGTTGCTTACTAACTATGTATTATATTCAAAATTCAACGATTGAAAGGGACGCCATGAACGAACAGTGGGAAGCTTCAGAGGAAGACTGGAAAACGGATTCGGGTCAGAAGTAGGGTCCGAATAAGGTGGGATTTTCAGACAGTAAGGAGAAAAAAGGGGAGAAAATCTAGAGGAAGGGGTATTTTTGGAAATTTGTATGTGAGATTATTACTAATAATAATAGATTTAAATTGAGTAGAAAAGTTGTTAAGATTTTTTTTTATTACATACTCACTTCGTCCTAAATTAATTGAATTTTTGAGGGTTTTTCAATGTTCAAAATATTTGAATTATTCAAAGTTCGAGATGAATGTTTTTGACATTTTTTTCATATTTGTCCTTTCATTTATTAAATTTTTATATTTTCTAAGAAATAAATTACACTACATATTTATGATTTTACAAAGGGCAATAGTGAAAAGTATAGTGTAAATTTTGTCTTTGAATGCTTTTCTTAACATGTGTGCATTAGCTCACAAATTCAATTAAAATGGGACAGAACGGGTATTAAATTTGAACTAGGAAAGTTGTTACGGTTTTTTTTAATAAAAACAATACTCCTGAATTATTCGAAATGGAGTAAAAATACCCCCTTCGTTAGATTTTAGCTCAAAAATATTCTTCCGTTAAATTTTTGGCTAAACAATATCCCTCTTCCTAACATAAATGAAAAAGGGCCAAAAATACTCCTTAACTATTAGAGATGAAGCAAAAATATCCTTCGTTAGTTTTCGGCTAAAAAATACCCATCCATTAAATTTTAAAATTATGAATTAAATATCGCTCTTCCATTAAAAATGCAACCCCGACCCCAACCCCAACCCATCTTCGAATCAACTTTTGTCAGACTTTGAGTAGTTCAGATTCTTACTATATTAAATAAATAGTTTTTATTTACAGTTGCAATTAAATTTTCTCTTGAAAATAAGAATTTATAATGCAGTGGATGAGCATGTTCCTTCCTTAATATTCTGTCTCAAATTTGAGTCTCGAATATGAATAATCCTTGACAGAAAGCGCTTCCTCCCGAATGAAACCCTATATTGTGCGTAGCTGAATTAATCGAGCTCCAATGCGAATATCAAAATGAAAAAAAAAAAATTAATAATGAAATTAATGGATATTTTTCCCTCTTAATTAATGGAGTGATTCAACAACTAATGATGCTCAATAAAATAATTTAGTATACTTATCAATGATCTTAGTTTACAAAAATTATTTTTAAGTCGTAATAATATATTAATTCAGTCGATTGAAATAGAAAGAGGAGATAATTCTATTAATTTTTGGAAATTCAATATTGAATTAATTTAAACTTTTGGAAAGTTGTTAATTTTTTAATTTTTTTTTTGGTTAACCAAACTAATAATAGAACTTATTGGGTGATTAAACAAGTAAATAATGGTGCTAATAAATAATCATTGCAAAATAAGTAAGTGTACTTACTACTATTATATATTAAATTATTAATCTCTAGATTCATTGACCCTAAGCAAGAGAAATTAACTAATTTTTTTTAAAAAAAATTAATTAGATGCATTCATTTGTTGATTTTGTACATCTTAATTTTTTTTTCTTAAAATATCATATTAAATAACACACGTTTTATTTAAAATTATTGTATAGGTAGTTAATTTGATTGCGCTCTATAGGTTATCATTAATGTTGGGTACTAAACTATGATGTTTACTTATTTCTTTTAATATAAATAATAATAATTTGTTAAAGTTATAATATGATTCCCTCCTAGTCATAGTAAAAAAATTTATGGCTATTTTTGTCTCTTAATTTTTTCATTTTTATCTTATAATATTCAAAATTTACTAACATGAATATCTAATTTATTATATAAGTAAATTTGTATTGACAAGTTAATTAGTAGGAAAGTAAAATGTTTTGAATTCGACTTGTTTAATTAAAAGATAGTGAAATGATAATCTGTTCATCAAATTTCTGGATGATAATAATTTGTTTCTTATTCGATCGATTTTTTTTTCTTTTTTTTAGATGTTCCGAAAGTATTTAATGATTTTACGTAATGAAGTGAATATGAAAATTATTAGTGACATATATTAGAATCAAATTGTTGTGATATGTTTGGTGATTGTGGCATGTGGCATAATAAAAATATTGAAGACAAGGATATTGTAGTTCATGAGAAGGACTTGTTAATTGCTTAAGAAAATTTGTCATCTTTGGTTCTTTAAAAAAAAAATAGAGGTTGTAATTCGTGTTTTTTAAATATGCGATGTGAAGATATATTTTTAGAACGTATAGAAAAAAATGGAAACTATAGTAAATCTAGCCTAATATTTTGGATGGTTAATCATTTCGTTTAGAGGTTGACATCCATTGTTTCGATATTTATTTTATTTGGTGCACACAAAAGAATAAAAATTTTAACTTTGGTCTTGAATTTATATTTGCTAGGTGAAATTTTGCACAACTCTTGCATATTATGAAGTTCATATGGAAGAAAGTACATTTACATTTAGCTTGGGTTGGGTTGGATAACGCAAACATTGTACCTATAATAAGGTTTATAGAGGTTGAATGTCTGGATCAAAGTCATAATTGAATATGATACTCATTTGGCAGGAGATACCTTAATTCAGAATCGAGGTGTAATTATTATTATTGCCATTGTTTTTCCTAGAGTTGGATGAACCATTTGCATATATAGTAAAGTTGCTTAATTGTCTTTAATTAGTGTAGCAATTGATCACCTTGGTTTGTCTCCAATAGTTTCATATAATCAGGACATCACTGATTCGAGTCGTAAAATAATCTCTTGCAAAAATACAAGATAAAACTGTGTACAATAGATTCATGTGACTTAACATGAACTTAGTGCATTCGAATATCTTTTATTTTTTATTTTATTTGTTCAATGAATTTTGTCAATCAATCATATTATAAAAGTTGAAACACGATTATTGATCCTTCCTTTGTAGACTACAACTCTACAAGTGATCTAAAAAAAATTGACTCCCCTCGCTTTTGGACCAAAAATATTTTTCTATATGTATTCATTCTCATTGTATCAAAACTAAAATTATCAATACAAATACTCAAGTAATTATAATTATTGCTACTCAAATTATAATAAAAATATCAAAATAACAAGTAATTAAGAATATGAATAAAAATAAAGATAAGAATCTTTTACGCTCTTAAAAAAGACGAGGAAAATATACAATTTCTTCACAATATGCATGTCTTGTATCTCCTCCGATATAATAAAGCTCGTTTGATATGCTAGATAACATGGTATATCTAAAATTAAATTTGAGATGAAATTTATATCGCTCTTAATTAATCATCCATATAAAAAGTTCCTTATCATTTTTCTTTTTAGTGTTTCACCAACAACAAAAAATGGCGATTCCCGCCATTTTTCTACCAACTAACTTAACTGTCACGGCCGCCATTAAAGCCAATTCAAGCTTCAAAAAGCTGAACAAAGCATCGACAAACCCCTTCAATTCATCTCTAAAATCTCTCACCAAATCCGGAAAACTCGACGAAGCTCTTCATCTATTAGAATCCCAAAAATCTTCTCAACCTGACATTGAGTCTTATTTGTCTCTTCTCCATGCTTGTATCTCGAAGAAATCAGTAGAACATGGTCACAGGCTGTATATTCACCTTCTTTTGAATTCGAATAAAAGTTTTCTCAATGACCCTTTGATATTATCCAAGTTAATTACCCTTTTCTCTGTTTGTGACCAGCTAGATGAAGCTCGTCGTGTTTTCGAGCACGCGATTGGAAATGAGGATCGACCCGAATCAGTTTGGGTTGCAATGGCAATTGGGTATTCGAGAAAAGGGTGTTTTAGAGAAGCATTACTAGTTTATTCTCAGATGTTGTTCCGGTCAATTGAACCGGGGAATTTCGCGTTTTCTATGGCTGTGAAAGCTTGTTCGGGGATATCGGATTTGAGGGTCGGTAGAGGTGTTCATGCTCAGATTATTAAAGCTAATAAAGAACCTGATCAAGTTGTGTACAATGCTCTTTTGGGAATGTATACTGAGTGTGGGTGTTTTCGGGATGTGTTGAAGGTGTTTGAGGAAATGCCTGAGAGAAATGTTGTAAGTTGGAATTCGTTGATCGCTAGTTTTGTTAAGAAAAGACAGGTTTTTGAGGCATTTGAGACTTTTAGGAGGATGCAGAATGAGGGTGTGGGATATAGTTGGGTAACTTTTACGACGATTTTAGCTATCTGTTCTCAGGTTACGTACCTTTATTATGGGAGAGAGATACATTCACAAGTTGTTAAATCAATTAATACTCCTGATGTTGTTTTACTAAACTCGCTTTTGGATATGTATGCGAAATGCGGAGCAATGGAGTATTGTAGAAGAGTGTTTGAGAGAATGAAGTATAGAGACATAACATCATGGAATACCATTATCAATGGGTATGCAATAAATGGATTAATGGAAGAAACAATGAAGTTGTTTGATGAAATGGTCAGTGGTGGATTTAGGCCGGATGGTGTGACATTTATTGCCTTGTTGTCTGGCTGTAGCCATGCAGGGCTTGCGGACTTAGGCGAGGAATTGTTTGATAGCATGACTGGAGATTTTGGAATTCGGCCTTCCTTGGAGCATTATGCTTGTCTTGTAGATATATTAGGTAGAGCTGGGAAAATTAAAGAGGCACTGAAAGTAGTGGAGAAAATGCCTGTGAAGCCTAGTGGAAGCATTTGGGGCTCACTGCTTAATTCGTGCAGACTTCACGGAAATGTCTCTCTTGCAGAACTTGTGGCAGAGCAGTTATTTGAGATGGAACCTAACAATTGTGGGAATTACGTGATACTTTCAAACATTTATGCAAATGCAGGGATGTGGGAGGGAGTTAAAAAAGTGAGAGAGATGATGGAGAATAAGGGAATAAAAAAGGAGGCTGGATGCAGCTGGATACAGGTTAGAAATAAAGTATACACTTTTATGGCTGGTGGTGGTTTTGAATTTCGTAATTCGGATGAATACAAGGAAGTTTGGGATGAGTTATCAGAAGCTATTAGGAAAATGGGGTACAAACCTGATACCAGAGTTGTGCTTCATGATGTAAGCGAGGAAACAAAAACTGAATGGATATGTGGGCACAGTGAACGGCTCGCTACAGTATTTGGTCTGATTCAAACTGGTTCTGGTATTCCTATTAGAGTGACAAAGAATATTCGTATTTGTGCAGATTGTCACTCTTGGATGAAGTATGTGTCCGAAATAACTAGAAGAAGGATTATCGTGAGAGATACAAATCGGTTCCACCATTTTGACCAAGGGAAATGCTCTTGCAATGATTACTGGTGATTCTCATAGTTGTTATTTTGTAAGTATTCCCATTAAGGTCATTTTTCTGAGCTATGTTCTGAACCAGAAAAATATTGGTTCTTTCAAAACACAATCTTGTCATTTGTATGAAAATTGAATGTCTTGCTGAAAAGATGTCATTTGTTGTTTTCCTTTTTACAAATTGAAAGGATTTTGGGAGCATAGAATTTTGTGTAATGACGGATCACTAACCTCTTGATGGAAAGAACTACTTTTACATTTCCACTGGAACTGCAACATAGACAACCAGATTACTGGTAAACAAGAATGAGGGAAAATAAGGACATATCAGGAGTATCATACGTAAACCCGAATAAAAGGACAGAAATGCCTAGGAAAATGAACTCAGAGTTATTAACATCTCTCTTGTCAGTTCGTGCAGGTGATTCTCCCTTGCAGAAAAGGGTCTGTTACATCCCCCCCCCCCCCAACCCCAATCATAACATAATTATTTGTGTTATTCTTTTTGCTTTTGATCAAGAACAGTTGAAGGGTTTATGAGCTAGCCAATGAAGCTCCATGTATTTATGTTATTTATTACAGTATATGATGATATCAACAAGCAGTGAAACACCATCACTATACTGCATTTCTTTGTTGTCATATAGAAGATTGTAGCTTCAAGAGTTCCGGGGCTTGCCAAAATCTTTAGACTTGTTATCACTTGCTGAGAGCGAATCTTGACCATAACTTTAATTTTATACATATATTGTGGCTTCACTCGTTCTATATCACACTTAAAATAGTTACAGAAGTCATCTATATTACAATCAAGCAAAACACAAGAAGAACAAAAATGGAAGGAAGAGATTTGGATGCTGGGGTGCCAACATAATTTTTCATATGTACAGTGAACTCTTATGTAGCTAGCGGCCAGTGATATCAGTAAAAGTGTTGGTTGCATTAGAAGCTGATGATCCAGTAGTCATGGATGAATCCGCGATTGTTATCTTATCCATGCTAACGAAAGCAGGCCTGCTAGGAGCTCTCCTGTCTGTGCTATGATCACTTAATAGCATGACAACAATTTCAGACATGCTTGGCCTAAGATTGGGCGGTGATTGTGTACACATTAACGCAATCTCTATGATTTTCTTCACTTCTTGTTCGTTGTATTCACTGACATCTAAAGTTTCATCCACCAGTTTTACTGGCATGCCAGCTTTGTGAAGTTTCCATGCCTATTATCAAACAAGAAACAAGTGCATTTAGAATGGGAAAGCTTTTTCGGAAGAAAGAAGTTAGTGAAAATATGAAAAGAAGATGAAATTTGAAAATGAGAACAGACCTGTTCAAGGAGATATTCAGTCTCGATTTGCATATGATTGCTCCTCTGTCCACTGATTATTTCAAGAACAACAACACCAAAGCCATAGACATCAACCTTCTCTGTTAGATGTCCATGAATTGCATATTCTGGCGCAGTGTATCCCCTGTTTCATTTAGATCTCGTTGAGTTGTTTGCTGTTCCCATAATGTTTTCATTGATATAAGGAAAGAAACTCGAGCCGTTTAACTTACAGTGTACCAGCAAACTTAGTGCTGACATGACTCTGATCCCCAGGTAAAAGTCTTACAAGGCCAAAATCAGCAATTTTTGGCTGGAATTCATCATCTAGTAGAATGTTACTGGATTTTATATCTCTATGGATGATGCAGATGTGGAATTGCTCGTGCAGGTAGGCAAGGCCACGAGCTGTGCCAATGATTATATCAAATCGTTGCTTCCAGTTGAGCATCCCTTGTTTGTCACCTGCAAAACCATGAGAGGTAAAATGCGTTTAAATTTTTGTTAAACATAAAGATTTGACTCAAAGAAAAAATAATAAGCCGGATAGAAAAAAAAGTCAACCATATAAGTATCTGTCAAGGCTTCTATTTGCCATGTATTCATAAACAAGTACTAGCTCTGTTCCCTTATTAGAACATCCCAAAAGACGGATGAGATTGCGATGATGGACGTTGCTGATAAGCCTAACTTCAGTATCAAAATCTGCCTTCGCTCTGCTAGATACCATTGCTAGCTTTTTAACAGCAACTACATGTCCATTTTTTAAAGTGCCCTGTTCAATAGCATTAAAATCATCATATGAATTAAATTTGGAGGATAAATGAGTAGGAGTCGTTCCTATCTACTGAATATGATTGAGATAAGGACCTTCAACTGTGTCAGCATTACCTACCTTGTATACATCACCAAAACCACCTTCACCGAGTTTATTACTTTCATTGAAATCTTCCGTAGCAATTTTTAGGTCCTTGAATCTGTAGTTCACAGGACTTCTCAGCTCAGTTGCTCCCAGTATATTACCTGAACATGAGCTACTATATCAGTTACTGCATAAATAAACATAAGGACAAAAGAAAAAGAAAAGAAAAACCCCAGTGCCATCAACGACATTCACAAGGGGCCAAATAAAGGAACTCAAGGACCTATAAAACGCTTGTTCTCACTCGCAGAAGGTGATTCTATAGATTTTTCAGTATAGTTATCGTCCACTTCTTTGAATTTGTTTGTGTCTAGCTTTATTTGTTGCTTTCAATTCTATATTTATCTTGTTTTGTATTTTGGATCACATCAAATTGATAAGGTGATCTTCCAAGTTTCACCTCTTTCTGCTGCCTGAGGTTTTCTTGATAGTCGATACAATAGGAACAAAATCAATACAATCATAAGAAGTCCAACACCTCCAACTACACCTCCGATGATGACATTCTTCTTGTTTGAACTTCCTGCATAAAGCACCGCCAACAATTTTAAGTTCATCTCAAAATGAATTAAGGCATAATACATAAATAGACACTCAAACTTGGCACAAGTGGTAAGTAAATACTCCAACTTTGAGAGTGCACATTTAAACACCTCAACTTGGTCTTAATTGACAACTAAACACTGCAACTCATCCTTACTGTGTCTCGTGGACATCCGATGCGGACATGATACATAAATTTTGGATGTGTCCAAATGATCATTTTGTAAGTTGAGAGTTCAAGTGACACAGTGAAAACGAGTTCAGGTGTCTTGATGTGCATACTCAAAGTTGGAGTACTTACTTGCCAACTGAGGCCAAGTTTGAAGTGTATGTTTATGTATTATGCCAACGAATTAATAATAGTAAGGTTTGGAAAAGGAGAGCTTTATATCCTACCTCCTCCACCAAGGAATGGTGTGATATCAGTTATCTGGTTATCGGCAAAAAGGCTCTATTTGAGTACCTCATAAAACATGCTCCATCTACAGCCCTTCCGTCTGCATATCTAGGCAAACAGCCTTTTATGTTTGTATATGCCACTGCCAAGCAATCTTGGCAGCCGCTTGCAGTGATGGTTTCAGCACATTGTTCTACTCCATAGACAGTAACACCAGCTGCTTTCATTTTCATGGCTGCAAAGAAGCCATGAATTCTTGGAGTTGCCACGCAAAGATCATTCAAGAGCTCTAGTGCCACAATATTCAAAGCATGCGGCCGAGGAGCTGTCCGATTCCCACAGAACTCTGCATTTGCTTGACTTGTAGTTTCATGGTAGAAGTTATTGCTCTCATACCTTTAAAAAATGCATCATTTAGAGTATAAGAAGTGTTTGACTCACCTTCTCACATAAGCCACCGTTTTCATTAGCATGAATCTTCTTAATACAACACCAACAAACCCAGTGTAGTCCCACAAAGTGGGTTCTAGGGAGGGTAGAGAGTATACAGATCTTATCCTGACCTCAGAGGTAGAGAGGTTCTTTCTGATAGACCCTCGGCTCAAGTAAAAACAAATCAAAACAATCCAGAATAAGAAGCAACGGATGTGAAAATATAACAAAGCATGCTGAACAGTAACTACAACAAATCAAATCTTCTTTTTCTAATGAAAACTATTATTCTCTGTTACCATTACGGGCTTCAACCTTTAACAATAATAAAATAGGCTGCTTCAAAAAGTGGTATACATATTGCACACTAAAAGGTCCAGAATAGTTCTACTTGTCACAGTGTTGGGTTTCAGTAATGCTTTTTTTCCTGTGAATCAAAGATCACCACAGATGAATATACAGGATTTCATACCAAACAAGATCCTTTAATTGGAATAACGATTCGAAATACTGAAATTAATAGGCAAGGCTACCTTTGAGACCTGTTGATTGCTTTTTCAACAATACTGAGTCTGTTTATAGCTTAGTTCTTAGTTGTATTCGAGCCAATAACGACTTAAATATTGCTGTTATAATTCTTGACTGTTACCAAACAACAACCTATGAGTATCATGATCAAACTCAAGGCTGCTGCATATTATTTACTTCCTCCGTTTCAATTTGTTTGTCTTACTTTATTTTTTAGTATGTTCCAGAAAAAAATATATTTGTTTCTTTTTTTGACAACTCTTTGATTCTAACGTTTAACATGACATGTGTAAGATTACTAGACCAAAGGGCATTTTGGTACATTTTACATATCTTTAGTTTAAGACCACAAGATTCAAAAGCTCTTTTTTACTTTCTTAAACTCCGTCAAGTACCAGACAAGCAAATTGAAACAGAGGGAGTAATAATCTTGAATATTTGATGTGAACTAAGTACAAAGTCCTAGAGATATCTAGGTAAGATACTTATATAGCTGACTCCAACTAGTTTCAAGCTGTAGATGATAGATTTAAAGAAGAAAGTCACCTGAGGAAGCAACCATCATAGATAACACGAGCACCATTAGCACCACCACAAGTTCTTATGTGAAAAACTGCAGTATCGAAGCAGGAGAGACAATCAGCTTTTGACATATATTTTCTGCACGCGACCATAGCATACACAGACTGTTTTGTGGTGGCAAATCGTTTATCATGTTTAGACAACTGGTTCCTTAAATCATCAAAACTAGCATTAAGCCTTTTGAAGAAATTAGGTAAATTTGTTGCATTATATTGACTACAGCCTTCGCCTAACAGGTTGGTTTGTGGGTTGGAAACAACCGGTTTCTGCATCGATGAACGAGAGATAAACGCCACCGTGAACCACCAGCTCCACCACCAGACGTAGTTAGCAGCCATGTCTGAGAATTTGATCTGCAGAAATTCAGGTAATAATGCAATGGAAAGGACAAGATGTTTGAAAGTGAGATATTTATTCCATATGTTTGGGCAGGGTTGTAATCAGGTAGGGCCTAGGGGGTTCATCTGAACCCCCTCCGATGGAAAATTGCACTGTTTAAACCTAGTTCGGATTATTTGTATGTCTATATAGTAGATGTTAAATCCTCTTTGACGTCTTCGTCTGTTTACTTTGCAATGAAATAAAGTGCAGTATTATTCGTTTTGAAGAGTGGAGAGTTTATGCTATGCAGTTCCATTTTAACAGAGGATGACACAATACTCCCCCAAAATCCATTTAGGGATAATAAGAAAAGGGGACCTTTTTACTAATTTAAATTTAGATTTTTGCTTTACCTTGATGACATTCTTTAATAGCCACAAATGTCATGACATGTTTAATACCACAAGTTTCTAAAGTTTACTTCTGTAATACACATCGACGCATATTTTAAAACGGGGGAAATAATTCTTTTCTTCTTTATTTCCCTTAATATGTTTGAAGCAAAGATATTTTTAAATTGTAATACAGAGTTTAAAAAGTAGTTAGACTTACATCTTCTTTTATGAAACAAATGATATTATTCTGATTTTGAGGATCAATTTAGTATATTTTCAAGTTGAATCAGAAGGAGATACACATATAAGTTAAAAATATCATTTCCTAAAAATAGGCTGAACTATTTAAATTGGACAAAGAGGTCATTTTCTTTGTTCTCTTAGTTTCTCTAAGTGGACCATTGACTTGTCTTCTCCTTCTGGTTGGCTAATGTAACATCAACTTTACGTGGTGTGAATCCGGACTAGTTCGGTCCTCTATGCAGTTATCGAACATCTGATGGAAAGCTTACTGAATTATTGTTTTGAAGTGGCCCTAATATGCTTTCCCTACTAATGCAAGGTTAAATCATGTGAAAGCTTCTCTTCTGTTGGTTGTTGGATTAATCACTTATATCCACAAAATATTAAATTGTTGTTTTTTGATTAGTCAATGATGTTGTATGTATAATCTAAGAGCAGCTAGCTTTCAAGGGCCATATAGAAGATGAAAGCCATGGATGACTGATAGGGATGGCAATAGAGCGGGGCTCGGGTTAAGTATTCAAGTGGCCCTAATATGCTCTATCAC
This sequence comes from Solanum rostratum, assembly GCA_029948455.1. Taxonomy (NCBI): domain Eukaryota; kingdom Viridiplantae; phylum Streptophyta; class Magnoliopsida; order Solanales; family Solanaceae; genus Solanum; species Solanum rostratum. Next base: position 873,509 of record CM057053.1, on the reverse strand, counting down.
AAGTACTTTGGAACTGGTGGAAGTTGTAGCCCTCTGCTAGTAAATTACCTTGTTGAATTCATTAATGACAATCATGAGTTTTGAGTCGTTCGATGAGTTTGGTTGAAACTAGGTGATTTCTTTCCTATCTGCTTAAGTCTTGGTGAGAAAAGTTATCCGAAAAAGTCACAAACTGGCCCCAACTACACCACCACCACCAACAACATACCCAGTGAAATCCCACAAGTGGGATCTGGGGAGGGTATAATGTACGCAGACCTTACCAATACCTCATAGAAGTAGAGAGATTGTTTCCTGGGAACCCTCGTCTCAACAACCCATCCCAACTGGTTGACACCATCGTCATAAAAGTAGCCAACCATGATGAGGGGTTAACTCATTATACACTTCATATTATCATAAACTATTTTCCTTTTATCTTCATTGCTACTAACATTTATTTTGTTGAAAGATGGTATAGTTTGCCAATTGGTTGGATGACATTTTACAAACACACACATGCTCTTGCTGTCCCATATAACATGGGAAATGATATTAGGTAGTATATGTTGTCCGAACTCTTCAAAAATATCGACAGTGTGTATCAGATTCTCCAAAATTAGTATGCTTTTTGAAGGATCCAACACGTACAGGTGCAACGACATACCCTAGACTTGCATGTATATTGTTAACAAACATAATACTCATACAGTCGACTAACTAAGTGCATAATACATTAACACATTACTAACTAAGAATGTTCACATCTGCTCCTACAAATACAACAATCAGTTGAGTGTAAAAATAGTTTATTGTTTTGAAACTGACGAAAAATAAAAGTAAGACAAACAAATTGAACCAAAGGGATTGCTATTTTGCAAGTAATGCCACAAAGGGAAATTGTAAAGAAATTATGGTGCCATGAGTATATAAGAACCATTATGGTGCCAACATAATCTTTAGACCTCAACTTGTTCGAGACAGAAGCGTAATTGTTGTTTGTTACAGCATACTAGCGGCCGGTGAAATCACTAAAAGTGTTGGTTGCAGCAGAAGCTGATGATCCTGTAGTCATTGATGAGTCCAGTGGTTTACTCTGATCCATGCTAATGATAGTAGGCCTGCTTGGTGTTCTTGTTTCTGTGCTACGATCGCTTAATAGCATGACAACAACTTCAGACATGTTTGGCCTGAGATTTGCTGGTGACTGTGTGCACATTAACGCGATCTCTATGACTTTCTTCACTTCTTGTTCGTTGTATTCATTGGGATCTAATGTTTCGTCTACCAGTTTTACAGACGTGCCAGTTTCATGAAGCTTCCACGCCTATTTGAAGAAAGTGCTTAGTAAAAATGTGAAAAGAAAAAGAGTTGATAGTCAAAACGCAGGTAAGCTATCACTTTTTCATACTTCAACTATGCGTTGTTCTCTTTAGCTACCTAAACTATCACTCTCTGTGTATTAAAAGCGCACCTCGATGCTGATTTGACCAAATATTTGTTCCCATTCGACAACAGTCTCATAAAGGCTAACTAAGCATCGAGGTATGTTTTAATACAAAATTAGTGATAATTAAGGCACGAAACTCACAAAAAGATGATAGTTTAGGTATGTAAATAGAATAATGGATAGTTGATCTATGAAACTCGCGAAAATGTGATAGTTTAGATGTGTTTTTTTTAATCATCAACTCAAAGAAAGATGGTACATTGAAAAATGAGAATAGACCTGTTCAAGGAGATATTCAGTGACAGGTTCGATTCGCATATCGTTGCTCCTCCGTCCACTGATTATTTCAAGAACGACAACACCAAAGCTATAGACGTCAACTTTCTCTGTTAGATGTCCATGAATTGCATATTCTGGTGCAGTATATCCCCTGTGACAGTTATATCACATTGAGTTGTTCACATTGTTTTCATTTTAGTGAATACCAGGAAATTGGAGAAGTTCGACTTACAAGGTACCTGCAAACTTAGTGCTAACATGACTTTGATCCTCAGGTAAAAGTCGTACAAGTCCAAAATCAGCAATTTTTGGTTGAAATTCATCGTCTAATAGAATGTTGCTGGATTTTATATCTCGATGGATGATACAGACGTGGAATTGATCGTGCAGGTATGCAAGGCCACGAGCTGTGCCAAAGATTATATTGAATCGTTGCTTCCAGTTGAGCATCCCTCGTTTGTCACCTGCAAAACCATGAGAGGTAGGATGAGTTGAGATTTTTCTTGATTTGAATCGGAGAAAATAGTAAGCCGGACAGACAAGAAAACCAACCATATAAGTATCTTTCGAGGCTGCCATTTGCCATGTACTCATAAACAAGTAATAGATCCGATCCTTTGTTAGAACATCCCAAGAGACGGATGAGATTGCGATGATGGACATTACTGATAAGCCGAACTTCAGTCTCAAAATCTGCCTTTGCTCTGCTCGACATTATTGCTAGTTTTTTAACAGCAACTACATTTCCATTTTTCAAAGTTCCCTGCTCAATAATGTTAGAGTCATCATAAACAATACAACAAAAATCCCAGGTAGTCGATATGACCAAAATAAGGATCTTCAACTGTTTTAGTGTTACATACCTTGTATACGTCACCAAAACCGCCTTCACCAAGTTTATTACTTTCGTTGAAATCTTTGGTAGCAATTTTTAGGTCCTTGAAGCTGTAGCTCACCGGGCCTCTCAGCTCAGTTGCTCCCAATATATTACCTGAACATGAACTACTATTTCAGACGACATAATAAAACAGAAGGACGAGAAAGAACAATCCCCCTCGCCCCTCCCTTCACCCCCTCACATTCTAAAGTTAAGACAAAGAAAGAGACATTAAGTCTTTGAACTAAAGAAGATATAGAAATGATCATCCGAATTTGACCTCTTTCAGCTGCTTTTGGCTTTCTTGATAGTCGATACCATAGGAAAGCAGCCAATACAATCAAAAGAAGTCCTACACCTCCAACCACACCCCCAATAATGGCGGTTTTCTTCTTGTTTGCACTTCCTGCATAAAGTACCACCGCCAATTATAGACTCGTCTTGAAATGAGCTAATACTAGTAAGAGTTGAGAAAAAAAAGAGGTTCATTTCCTACCTCCTCCACCAAGAAATGGTGTGATATCAGTTGTCGTGTTATCAGCAAAAAAAGCTCTATCTGAGTACCTCATATAACACCCTGCATCGACAGCCCTGCCTTCTGCATATTTAGGAAAACAGCCTTCTATGTTCTTGTATGCCACTGTCAAGCAATCTTGGCAGCCACTTTCCGTTATGGTTTCAGCACATTGTGCTACTCCATAGACAGTAACACCGGATGCTTCCCTCTTTGTGGCTGCAAAGAAGCCGCTAATTCTTGGAGTTGCTGTGCTAAGATCATTCAAGAGCTGTAGTGCTACGGGGCTTAAAGCATTTGGTTGAGAAGCTGTTCGGTTTCCACAGATCTCAGCATTTCCAGGTAGTGTTGTGTCTTGGTAGAAGTTGTTGCTCTCATACCTTTTAAAAGGACATGAATACAGCAATGGTTTCGCGTAAGTTATAGAAGGATTTTACACTCATTTTTATGAATCTTTTTTATTCAAAAGGCTTTTTTCACAAATGGAAATTTTATTATCAAAGTGTTATTGTGCTTTCCATCTGAGAAAAAGAGACTTTTTCAGAAGGTGGTCTACATCTATGTTGCTCGGATCCTTACAAATAAAGATCGTCTCCTCTAAAAATGACTACATTTTGAAGGTTCCAATACACACTAGACGATAATTTTTAAGTATCCGAGCAACTAGGTTTGCATATGACATGCTAACATGTATGGAAAAGTTCTGTCTTTCACAGTGTTGAGTTTAACGATTTTCTCTGAAAACCGAAGATGACCACAACCAGATAAACATGATCTCACATCAAACAAGATGGTTTTGTTGGAATTACCGATTTATGATATCTCAAAGAAATGAAACTATTAGGCTAGACTTAACAACTCTGATGTGAAAATACTAAGAGCAAGTGCATAAAGATTTCTGAATAAAATGTTTGGACCTAAATTTGGGGGAACCGAACATAAAAGCCTTAATCGCGTATTCACTGTCCCTAAGGAACTTATTCCCTGCTATGTTGTCATATGGAAGAAGTATCCCCTGAGGATTGACAAAGTCAAATGAAATTTGAGTTCAACAAAAACCTAAATTTCCCCAAAAAAACACTCTGAATGTTTCAAAGAATTGAGTAAAGAAGAACAACAACACTAACTCTTCTCTTGTTGAGACTCTTCAAAAATATCAACGAGCCAAAAGTAGTGCATTCTGGGAGGATCCGACAAGAACATGACATCATTTTGGAAAGTCCAACCAACATAATTGAGTCTCAATAACTAACTAAAACCCATTCAACAGAAACTTATATAGCTAACTCCAACTTGTTTTTCAGGCAAATTAAACTAACCTGAGGAAGCAACCATCATATGTAACGCGAGCACCATTTGCGCCAGAGCAAGTTCTGATGAGAGAAACAGCAGCATCATAACAGGAAACACAATCAGCTCTTGACAAATACTTTCTGCATTCAATCATAGCATAAACAGCCTGTTGTGTCGTGGCGAATTGCTTGTCTTGATTAGACAATTGGTTCCTTAGATCAACAAAACTAGCATTGAGCCTTCTGAAGAAATCAGGTAAGTTTGTTGCATTGTATTGACTGCATCCTTTGCCTAACAAATTTGTTTGTGGCTCGGAAAAAACTCGATTCTGCATCAATACAGAACCGATAATTACTACCATCAATCGCCACCACAAGACATACCTACTAGTCATGTCTTAGAAGTTGATACAAAGAATGGAAAAATGATAAGATGTTTGAAGATACAATGTTAGTTTATATATATATATATATATATATATATATATATATTTGAAATTTTGCGATTCAAATTTCTAAATTTGGACCGTGGAAACATTCTCAAAATTATTGTAAATCACAATAAAATATTTAAAAAACATATAAATAAATTTCGATTAAAAAAAATAATTAACTCTCGAAATTTTAACTGGATTAAAATAAATGGATGTGATAACACAAATGTGTGGTCAATGTTTTGATTATCTGTTGGAAATGAGCTAGAAGATTATTTAATACTATGGATGTGATAAGAGTTTTTAACAAGAATGGTCCCTGAAATTTGAGGGTAGGTCTATTTTAGTCTCAATTGTTTTATCTTGGGCATGTATGATGCTTTAAGTTTGAAAATGTTAAGCACTTTCAGTCCATTTGACGTAAGGTCTAGACGGGTTATGGGAATTTGAAACTAACGAAACTTCAAGTTACTAGATTAAATATTAATTCAAATAGAGTTTTCACCAACTTCAGTATTGATTACGGAAAAATTAAAAAATTCATACAAGTAAATTATTGAAAACAGATCCATTAATAAACGAAAATAGATCACGACTAATGAAACAAAAATCAGGAAAGTAACTCCAGTCGAGACTGTTATACTAGAGAACTTTAAAAAAAAACATGACATTTGTTTTGGCAATGGACCACAAGAGCTCAACCTTTGTAAATTTAAAGGATCACATGTAGCAAGAGTACAAAATATAATAGGGACGAATATAGACTTGTCCCAAACTTAAGGGGTCATTGATCTAATGGATAACCACTTATTTCCTCAAAACTTTTTTTTTTTTAGAAAATAAATATATATAAAATATATGTACACTGTTGGCTTTTTTGGAGGCTTCCTATAATATACTATGGATGCTTTTGACATTTTACAAATAAGAATTAATGTGAAAATGAAATAAAAAACTGCCAATCATGGAATTAAAAAGGCCAATTTATATTGATAAAAAATCCTAATAATTTTTGTTTGTTAAATGATTAAGTAGGCTTAAATAATAATTAGTGAGATCTATGACTAGGGGCGAAACTAGAAAGGGAGGAGGTTTATTGAAAATTCTTTGTCAAATATATGTATATAAAAATTCCGTCTTTGTAACTGTCTTTGTGACAATGTTCAGGTCATAAATTGTTGCCCCATTTTGAATTTTGACTGGCAAATTATGGTCAAGCTCTTTGTTTTTCTTTGAATCAATTTTCTCGTAAAACTTAAAAAAAAATTATAAAAAAATCAACATGATTAGTACGTCATATACAACTTAAAAATAATTTCTTTGTGCGAATGGATGGCCTGTTTCCACTTCCTCGGCCCATAAAATCCAATCAGGACTCATCCAACCCCACCGGGCACCATGGACCTCTTGCCGGGCCTCTTGCGGACCCCCTCGTATGATTTTTCGAGAAACTTCCACCGGAACCCCATGCAGCGCCAGAATCCGTGGGCTAACACCCACAAAAATGAGCCGAAATCGCCTGTTTCCACTTCCTTGGCCCATAAAATCCTACCAGAACTCATCCAACCCCGCCGGGCACCATGGACCTCTTCCCAGGCCTCTTGCGATCCCCCTCGTATGATTTTTCGAGAAACTTGCGCCGGAACCCCATGCAACGCCAGAATCCGTGGCCTAACACCCACAGAAATGAGCCAAAATCGCCTGTTTCCACTTCCTCGGCACATAAAATCCAACCAGGCCTCATCCAACCCCGCCGGTCACCATGGACCTCTTGCCAGGCCTCTTACGGACCCTTCGTATGATTTTTTGAGAAACTTGCGCCGGAACCCCATGCAGCACCAGAATTCGTGGGCTAACACCCACAGAAATGAGACGAAATCGCCTGTTTCCACTTCCTTGGCCCATAAAATCCAACCAGGCCTCATCCAACCCCGCCGGGCACCATGGACCTCTTGCCGGGCCAGTTGCGGACCCCCTCGTATGATTTTTCAAGAAACTTGCGCTGGTACCCCATGCAGCGCCAGAATCCGTGGGCTAACACCCGCAGCAATAAGCCGAAATCGCCTGTTTCAACTTCCTTGGCCCATAAAATCCAACCAGGCCTCATCCAACCCTATCGGGTACCAAGGACCTCTTGCCGGGCCTCTTGCGGACCCCCTCATATGATTTTTCGAGAAACATGCACCGGAATCCCATGCAGCGTCAGAATCCATGGTCCAACACCCACAAAAATGAGCCAAAATCGCCTGTTTCCACTTCCTCGGCCAATAAAATCCAACCAGGCCTCATCCAACCCCGCCGGGAACCATAGACCTCTTGCCGGGCCTCTTGCGGACCACCTCATATGATTTTTTGAGAAACTTGCGCCGGAACCTCATGCAGCGCCAAAATCCGTGGGCTAACACCCACAGAAATGAGCCAAAATTGCATGTTTCCACTTCCTCGGCCCATAAAATCCAACCAAGCCTCATCCAACCCCGCCGGGCACCATGGACCTCTTACCGGGCCTCTTGCGGACCCCCTCGTATGATATTTGTAGAAACTTGCGCCGGAACCCCATGCAGCGCCAGAATCCGTGGGCTAACACCCATAGAAATGAGCCGAAATCGCCGGTTTCCACTTCCTCGGCCCATAAAATCCAACCAGGCCTCATCCAACCCCGCCAGGCACCATGGACCTCTTGTGGACCCCCTCGTATGATTTTTCGAGAAACTTGCGCCGGAACCCCATGCAGCGCTAGAATCCGTGGGCTAACACACACAGAAATGAGCCGAAATCGCCTGTTTCCACTTCTTCGGCCCATAAAATCCAACCAGGCCTCATCCAACCCCCCCGAGCACTATGGACCTCTTGCCAGGCCTCTTGTGGACACCGTCGTATGATTTTTCAAAAAACTTGTGCCGGAACCCCATGTAGCGCCAGAATCCGTGGGCTAATACCCACAGAAATGAGCCAAAATCGCCTGTTTCCACTTCCTCGGCCCATAAAATCTAACCAGTCCTTATCCAATCCGGTCGGGCACCATGGACCTCTTGTCAAGCCTCTTGCGGACCCCCACGTATGATTTTTTGAGACACTTGCGCTGGAACCCCATTCAGCGCCAGAATCCGTGGGCTAACACCTACAGAAATGAGTCGAAATCGCCTGTTTCCACTTCCTTGGCCCATAAAATCCAACCAGGCCTCACCCAACCCCGCCGGGCACCATGGACCTCTTGCCGGGCCTCTTGCAGACCCCCTCGTATGATTTTTTGAGAAACTTGCGCCGGAACCCCATGCAGCGCCAGAATCCGTGGGCTAACACCCACAAAAATGAGCCAAAATCGCTTGTTTCCATTTCCTTGGCCCATAAAATCTAAGTAGGCCTCATCCAACCCCTTCGGGCACCATGGACCTCTTGCCGGGCCTCTTGCGGACCCCCTCGTATGTGTTTTCGAGAAACTTGCGCCGGAACCCCATGCAGCGCCAGAATCCGTGGGCTAACACCCACAGAAATGAGCCGAAATCGCCTGTTTCCACTTCCTTGGCCCGTAAAATCCAACCAGGCCTCATCCAACCCCGCTGGGCACCATGGACCTCTTGCCAGGCCTCTTGCGGACCCCCTTGTATGATTTTTCAAGAAACTTGCGCCGAAACCCCATGCAACGCCAGAATCCGTGGGCTAACACCCACAGAAATAAGCCGAAATCGTCTGTTTCCACTTCCTTGGCCCATAAAATCCAACAAAGCCTCATCCAGCCCCGTCGGGCACCATGGACCTCTTGCCGGACCTCTTGCGGACCCCTCGTATGACTTTTCAAGAAACTTGCGCCGGAACCTCATGCAGCTCCAGAATCCGTGGGCTAACACCCATAGAAATGAGCCGAAATCGCTTGTTTCCACTTCCTTGGCCCATAAAATCCAACAAGGCCTCATCCAACCCCGCTGGGCACCATAGACCTCTTGTCAGGCCTCTTGCGAACCCCCTCGTATGATGTTTTGAGAAACCTGCACCGGAACCCCATGCAGTGCTAGAATTCGTGGGCTAACACCCACAGAAATGAGCCGAAATCACCTGTTTCCACTTCCTTGGCCCATAAAATCAAACCAGGCCTCATCCAACCCCACCGGGCACCATGGACCTCTTGTCAGGCCTCTTGCGGACCTCTTCGTATGATTCAAGAAACTTGCGCCGGAACCCCATGCAGCGCCAGAATCCGTGGGCTAACACCCACAGTAATGAGCTGAAATCGCTTGTTTCCACTTGCTTGGCCCATAAAATCCAACCAGGCCTCATCCAACCCCGGCGGGCATCATGGACCTCTTGCCGGGCCTCTTGCGAACCCCCTCGTATGATTTTTCGAGAAACTTGTGCTGGAACTCCATGCAGCGCCAGAATCCGTGGGCTAAAACCCACAGAAATGAGCCAAAATCGCCTGTTTCCACTTCCTTGGCCCATAAAATCAAACCAGGCCTCATCCAACCCCGCCGGGCACCATGGACCTCTTGCCAGGCCTCTTGCGGACCCCGTCGTATGATATTTCGAGAAACTTGCACCGAAATCCCATGCAGCGCCAGAATCCGTGGGCTAACACCCACAGAAATGAGCCGAAATTGCCTGTTTCCAGATCCTTGACCCATAAAATCCAACCAGGCCTCATCCAACCACGCCGGGCAACATAGACCTCTTGCAGGGCCTCTTGCGGACCCCCTCGTATGATTATTCGAGAAACTTGCGCCGGAACCCCATGCAGCGCCAGAATCCGTGTGCCGAAATTTCCTGTTTCCACTTGCTTGGCCAAGAAAATCCAACAAGGCCTTATCCAACCCCGTTGGGAACCATGGACCTCATTTCGGGCCTCTTGCGGATCCCCTTGCATGATTTTTCGAGAAACTTGCGCCGGAACCCCATGCAGCGCCAGAATCCGTGGGCTAACACCCACAAAAATGAGCTGAAATCGCCTGTTTCCACTTTCATGGCCCATAAAATCCAACCAGGCCTCATCCAACCCCGCCGGGCACCATGGACCTCTTGTTGGGCCTCTTGTGGACCCCCTCGTATGAATTTTCGAGAAACTTGCGCCGGAACCCCATGCAGCGCCAAAATCCGTGGGCTAATACCCACAAAAATGAGCCGAAATTGCCTGTTTCCACTTTCTTGGCCCATAAAATCACACCAGGTCTCATCCAACCCCGCCGGGAACCATGGACCCGTTGCCGGGCCTCTTGCGGACCCCCTCGTATGATTTTTCATGAAACTTGCGCCAGAACCCCATGCAGCGCCAGAATCCGTGGGCTAACACCCACAGAAATGAGCCAAAATCGCATGTTACCACTTCCTTGGCCTATAAAATCCAACCAGGCATCTTCCAACCCCGTCGGGCACCATGGACCTCTTGTTGGGCCTCTTGCGGAACCCTTCATATGATTTTTCGAGAAACTTGCGCCAGAACCCCATGCAACGCCAGACTACGTGGGTTAACACCCACAGAAATGAGCCGAAACCGCCTGTTTCCACTTCCTTGGCCCATAAAATCCAACCAGGCCTAATCCAACCCCGCCGGGCACCATGGACCTCTTGCCGGGCCTCTTGCGGACCTCTTCGTATGACTTTTCGAGAAACTTGTGCCAGAAACCCATGCAGCGCCAGAATCCGTGAGCTAACACCCAAAGAAATGAACCGAAATTGCCTGTTTCCACTTCCATGGCCCATAAAATCCAACCAGGCCTAATCCAACCCCGCCGGGCACCATGGACCTCTTGCCGGGCCTCTTGCGGACCCCCTCGTATGATTTTTCAAGAAAATTGCGCCAGAAACCCATGCAGCGCCAGAATTCGTGGGCTAACACCCAAAGAAATGAGCCAAAATCGCCTGTTTCGACTTCCTTGGCCCATAAAATCCAACAAGGCCTCATCCAACCCCGCCGGGCACCATGGACCTCTTTCCGGGCCTCTTGCGGACTCCCTTGTATGAATTTTAAGAAACTTGCGCCGGAACCCCATGCAGCGCCAGAATCTGTGGGCTAACACCCACAGAAATGAGCCGTAATCGCCTGTTTCAACTTCCTTGGCCCATAAAATCCAACCAGGCCTCATCCAACCCCGCCGGGCACCATGGACCTCTTGCCGAGCTTTTTGCGGACACCTCGTATGATTTGTCCAGAAACTTGCGCCGGAACCCCATGCAGCGCCAGAATCCGTGGGCTAACACCCACAGAAATGAACCGAAATCGCCTGTTTCCACTTCCTTGGCCCATAAAATCCAACCAGGCCTCATCCAACCCCGCCGGGCACCATGGACCTCTTACCGGGCCTCTTGTGGACCCCCTCGTATGATTCTTCGAGAAACTTGCGCCGGAACCCCTTGCAGCGCCAGAATCCATGGGCTAACAACCACAGAAATGAGCTAAAATCGCCTGTTTCCACTACCTTGGCCCATATAATCCAACCAGGCCTCATCCAACCCCGCTGGGCACCATGGACCTCTTGCCGGGCCTCTTGCGGACCCCCTCGTATGATTTTTCGAGAAACTTGCGCCGGAACCCCATGCAGCGCCAGAATCCGTGGGCTAACACCCACATAAATGAGCCGAAATCGCCTGTTGCCAGATCCTTGGCCCATAAAATCAAACCAGGCCTCATCCAACCCCGCCGGGCAACATGGACCTCTTGCCGGGCCTCTTGTGGACCCCCTCGTATGAAATTTTGAGAAACTTGCATCGGAACCCCATGCAGCGCCAGAATCCGTGGGCTAACACCCACAGAAATGAGCCGAAATCGCCTGTTTCCACTTCCTTGGCCAATAAACTCCAACCAGGCCTCATCCAACCCCGCCGGGCACCATGGACCTCTTGCCAGGCCTCTTGCGGACCCCCTCATATGATTTTTCGAGAAACTTGCATCGGAACCCCATGCAGCGCCAGAATGCATGGGCTAACACCCACAGAAATGAGCCGAAATCGCCTGTTTCCACTTCCTTGGCCCATAAAATCCAACCAGGCCTCATCCAACCCCGCCGGGCACCATGGACCTCATGCCGGGCCTCTTACGGACCCCCTCATAAGATTTTTCGAGAAACTTGCACGGGAACCCCATGCAACGCTAGAATCCGTGGGCTAAAACCCACAGAAATGAGTCAAAATCGCCTGTTTCCACTTCCTCGGCCCATAAAATCCAACCAGGCCTCACCCAACCCCGCCGGGCACCATGGACCTCTTGTCGGGCCTCTTGAAGACCCCCTCGTACGATTATATGAGAAACGTGCGCCAGAACCCCATGCAGCGCCAAAATCAATGGGCTAACACCCACAGAAATGAGCCGAAATCGCCTGTTTCCACTTCCTTGGCCCATAAAATCCAACCAGGCCTCATCCTACCCCGCCGGGCACCACGGACCTCTTGCCGGGCCTCTTGCATACTCCCTCGTATGATATTTCGAGAAACTTGCGCCGGAACCCCATGCTGCGCCAGAATCCGTGGGCTATCACCCACAGAAATGAGCCGAAATCGCCTGTTTCCACTTCCTTGGCCCATAAAATCCAACAAGGCCTCATCCAACCCTGCCGGGCACCATGGATCTCTTGCCGGGCCTCTTGCGGAACCCCTCGTATGATTTTTCAAGAAAATTGCGCCGGACCTCCATGCAGTGCTAGAATCCGTGGGCGTTACCCATAGAAATGAGCCGAAATCGCCTATTTCCACTTCCTTGGCCCATAATATCCATTCAGGCCTCATCAAACCCCGCCGGGCACCATGGACCTATTACCGAGTCTCTTGCGGACCCCCTGATATGATTTTTCGAGAAACTTGCGCCGGAACCCCATGCAGCGCTAGAATCTGTGGGCTAACACCCACAGAAATGAGCCGAAATAGCCTCTTTCCACTTCCTTGGCCCATAAAATCCAACCAGGCCTCATCCAACCCCGCCGGGCACCATGGACCTCTTGCGGACCCCCTCGTATGATTTTTCGAGAAACTTGTACCGGAACCCCATGCAGCGCCAAAATCCGTGGGCTAACACCCACTGAAATGAGCCGAAATCGCCTGTTTCCACTTCCTTGGCCCATAAAATTTAACCAGGCCTCATCCAACCCCGCCGAGCACCATGGACCTTTTGCCGGGCCTCTTGCGAACCCCTTCGTATGATTTTTCGAGAAACTTGCGCCGGAACCCCATGAAGCGCCAGAATCCGTGGGCTAACACCCACAGAAATGAGCCGAAATTGCCTGTTTCCACTTCCTTGGCCCATAAAATCCAACCAGGAATCATCCAACCCCTCCGGGCACCATGGACCTCTTGTCGGGCTTCTTGCAGACCCCCTCATATGATTTTTCGAAAAAATTTGCGCGGAAACCCCATGCAGTGCCAGAATTCGTGGGCTAACACCTACAGAAATGAGCCGAAATCGCTTGTTTCCACTTCCTTGGCCCCTAAAATCCAACCAGGCCTCATATAACCCCGCCGGGCACCATGGACCTCTTGCCGAGCCTCTTGCGGACCCCGTCGTATGATTTTTAGAGAAACTTGCGGCGGAAACCCATGAAGCGCCAGAATCCGTGGGCTAACACCCACAGAAATGAGCCAAAATCGCCTGTTTCTACTTCCTTGGCCCATAAAATTCAACCAGGCCTCATCCAACCCCGCCGGGCACCATGGACCTCTTTCTGGGCCTCTTGCAGACCCCCTCGTATGATTTTTGAAGAAACTTGCGCCGGAATCCCATGCTGCGCTAGAATCCGTGGGCTAACACCCACAGAAATGAGCCGAATTCGCCTGTTTCCACTTCCTTGGCCCATAAAATCCAACCAGGCCTCATCCAACCCTGCCGGGCACCATGGAACTCTTGCCGGGCCTCTTGCACACCCCTCATATGATATTTTGAGAAACTTGCGCCGGAACCCTATGCAGCGCAAGAATACGTGGGCTAACACCCACAGAAATGAGCCAAAATCGCCTGTATCCACTTCCTTGGCCCATAAAATCCAACCTGGCCTAATCCAACCCTGCCGGGCACCATGGACCTCTTGCCGGGCCTCTTGCGGACCCCGTCGTATGATTTTTCGAGAAACTTGCGCCAGAAACCCATGCCGCGCCAGAATCCGTGGGCTAACACCCAAAGAATTGAGCCAAAATCGCCTGTTTCTACAACCTTGGCCCATAAAATCCAACCACGCCTCATCCAACCCCTCCGGGCACCATGGACCTCTTTCCGGGCCTCTTGCGGACGCCCTCGTATGATTTTTTTAGAAACTTGCGCTGGAACCCCATGCAGCGCCAGAATCCGTGGGCTAACACCCACAGAAATGAGCCGAAATTGCCTGTCTCCACTTCCTTGGCCCATAAAATCCAACCAGGCCTCATCCGACCCCGCCGGGCACCATGGACCTCTTGCCGGGCTTCTTGCGGACCCCCACATATGGTTATTCGAGAAACTTGCGTCGGAACCCCATGCAGCGCCAGAACCCGTGGGCTAACACCCACATAAATGAGCCGAAATCGCCTGTTTCCACTTCCTTGGCCCATAAAATCCAACCAGGCCTCATCCAACCTCCCCGGGCACCATGGACTTCTTATCGGGCATCTTGCAGACCCCCTCGTATGAGTTTTTGAGAAACTTGCGCCGGAACCCCATGCAGCGCAAGAATCCGTGGGCGAACACCCACAGAAATGGGCCGAAATCTCCTATTTATACTTCCTTGGTCCATAAAATCCAACCAGGCCTCATCCAACCCCGCCGGGCACCATGAACCTCTTTCCGAACCTCTTGCGGACCCCTTAGTATGATTTTTTGAGAAACGTGTGCCGGAACCCCATGCAGCGCCAGAATCCGTGGGCTAACACCCACAGAGATGCGCCGAAATCGCCTGTTTCCAATTTCTTGGCCCATAAAATCCAACCAGGCCACATCCAACCTCGCCGAGCACTATGGACCTCTTTCCAGGCCTCTTGCGGACCCCCTCGTATGATTTTTTGAGAAACTTGCGCTGGAAACCCATGCAGCGACAGAATCCGTGGGCTAACACCCACATAAATGAGCCGAAATCGCCTTTTTCCACTTCCTTGGCCCATAAAATACAACCAGGCCTCATCCAACCCCGCCGGGAACCATGGACCTATTGACGGGCCTCTTGCGGACCCCCTGGTATGATTTTTCGAGAAACTTGCACCGGAACCTCATGCAGCGCCAGAATCCGTGGGCTAACACCCACAGAAATGAGCCGAAATTGCCCGTTTCCACTTCCTTGGCTCATAAAATCCAATCAGGCCTCATCCAACCCCGTCGTGCACCATGAACCTCTTGCCGGGCCTCTTGCGGACCCCCTTGTATGCTTTTTCGAGAAACTTGCGCTGGAACCCCATGCAGCGCCAGAATCCGTGGGCTAACACCCACATAAATGAGCCGAAATCGCCTGTTTCCATTTCCTAGGCCCATAAAATCTAACCAGGCCTCATCCAACCCCGCCGGGCACCATACACCTCTTTCAGAGTCTCTTACGGACCCCCTCGTATGAGTTTTTTAGAATCTTGCGCCGGAACCCAATGCAGCGCAAGAATCCGTGGGCTAACACCAACAGAAATAAGCCAAAATCGCGTGTTTCCACTTCCTTGGCCCATAAAATCTAACCAGGCCTCATCCAACCACGCCGGGCAGCATGGACCTCTTGACGGGCCGCTTGCGGACCTTCCCGTATGACTTTTTTAGAAACTTGCTCTGGAACCCCATGCAGCGCCAGAATCCGTGGGCTAACACCCACAAAAATGAGCTGAAATCGCCTGTTTCCACTTCCTTGGCCCATAAAATCCAACCAGGCCTCATCCAACCCTGCCGGGCACCATTAACCTCTTGCCAGGACTTTTGCGGACCCCCTCGTATGATTTTTCGAGAAACTTGCTCTGGAACCCCATGCAGCGCTAGAATCCGTAAGCTAACACACACAGAAATGAGCCGAAATCGCCTGTTTCCATTTCCTTGGCCCATAAAATCCAACCAGGCCTCATCCAACCCTGCCAGGCACCATGGACCTCTTTCCGGGCCTCTTGCAGACCCCCTCGTATGATTTTTTGAGAAACTTGCGCCGGAACCCCATGCAGCGCCAGAATCCGTGGGCTAACACCCACAGAATTGAGCCAAAATCGCCTGTTTCCACTTCCTTGGCCCATAAAATCCAACAAGGCCTCATCCAATCCCGCCGGGCACCATGGACCTCTTGTCGGGCCTCTTGCGGACCCCCTCATATGATTTTTTGAAAAACTTGCATCGGAACCCCATGCAGCGCCAGAATCCGTGGGCTAACACCCACAAAAATGAGCCGAAATCGCCTATTTCCACTTTCTTATCCCATAAAATCCAACCAGGCTTCATCCAACCCCGTCGGGCACCATGGACCTCTTGTCGGGCCTCTTGCGGATCCCCTCGTATGATTTTTCGAGAAACGTGCGTCGGAACCCCATGCAGCGCCAGAATCCGTGGGCTAACACCCATAGAAATGAGCCGAAATCACCTGTTTCCACTTCCTTGGCGCAAAAAATCCAACCAGGCCTCATCCAACCCCGCTGGGCACCATGGACCTCTTGCCGGGCCTCTTGCGGACCCCCTCGTATGATTTATCATGAAATTTACGCCGGAACCCCATGCAGCGCCAGAATCCGTGGGCTAACACCCGCAGAAATGAGCCAAAATCGCCTGTTTCCACTTCCTTGGCCCATAAAATCCAACCAGGCCACATCCAACCCCGCCGGGCACCATGGACCTCTTGCGGACCCCCCTCATATGATTTTTCGAGAAACTTTCGTCAGAACCCCATGCAGCGCCAGAATCCGTGGGCTAACACCCACAGAAATGATCCGAAATCGCCTGTTTCCACTTCCTTGGCCCATAAAATACAACCAGGCCTCATCCGAACACGTTGGGCACCATGGACCTCTTTCCGGGCCTCTTGCGGACCCCCTCGTATGATTTTTCGAGAAATTTGCACCGGAACCCCATGCATCGCCAGAATCCGTGGGCTAACACCCACAGAAATGAGCCGGAATCGCTTGTTTCCACTTCCTTGGCCCATAAAATTCAACCAGGACTCATCCAACCCTGCCGGGCTTAATGGACCTCTTGTCGGGCCTCTTGCGGACCCCCTCGTTTGATTTTTTGAGAAACTTTCGCCGGAACCCTATGAAGCGTGGGCTAACACCCACAGAAACTAGCTGAAATAGCCTATTTCCACTTCCTTGGCCCATAAAATCCAACAAGGCCTCATCCAACCCTGCCGGGTACCATGGACCTCTTGCCGGGCCTTTTACGGACCCCCTCGTATGATTTTTCATGAAACTTGCGCTGGAATCCCATGCAGCGCCAGAATCCGTAGGCTAACACCCACAAAAATGAGCGCAAATCGACTCTTTCCACTTCCTTGGCCCATAAAATCCAACCAGGCCTCATCAAACCCCGCCGGGCACCATGGACCTTTTGCCGGGCCTCTTGCACACCCCCTCGTATGATTCTTTGAGAAACTTGTGCCGGAACCCCATGCAGCGCTAGAATTCGTGGGCTAACACCCCCAGAAATGAGCCGAAATCGCCTGTTTCCACTTCCTTGGCCCATAAAATCCAATCAGGCCTCATCCAACCCCGGCGGGCACCATGGACCTCTTGCCAGGCCTTTTGCAGACCCTCTCGTATGATGTTTTGTGAAACTTGCGCCGGAACCCTATGCAGCGCCAGAATCCGTGGGCTAACACCCATAGAAATGAGCCGAAATCGCTTGTTTCCACTTCCTTGGCCCATAAAATCCAACTAGACCTCATCTAACCCCGCCGGGCACCATGGACCTCTTGTGGGGCCTCTTGCGGACCCCCTCGTATGAGTTTTTTAGAAACTTGCACCGGAACCCTATGCAGCGCCAGAGTCTGTGGGTAACACCCACAGAAATGAGTCGAAATCGCCTGTTTCCTCTTCCTTGGCCCATAAAACCCAACCAGGCCTCATCCAACTCCTCCGGGCACAATGGACCTCTTGCCGGGCCTCTTACGGACCCCCTCGTATGCATTTTCGAGATACTTGCACTGGAACCCCATGCAGCGCCAGATTCCGTGGGCTAACACTCACTAAAATGAGCCGAAATCGCCTATTTCCATTTCCTTGGCCCATAAAATCCAACGAGGCCTCATCCAACCCCGTCGGGCACCATAAACCTCTTCCCGGGCCTCTTGCGGACCCCCTCTTATGATTTTTCGAGAAACTTGCACCGGAACCCCATGGAGCACAAGAATCCGTGGGCTCACCCAAGAAATGAGCCGAAATCGCCCGTTTCCACTTCCTTGGCCCATAAAATCCAACCAGGCCTCATCCAAACCCGCTGGGCCACATGGACCTCTTGCGGACCCCCTCGTATGAATTTTCGAGAAACTTTCGCCGAAACCCCATGTAGCGCCAGAATCCGTGGGCTAACACCCACAGAAATGAGCCGAAATCGCCTATTTCCACTTCCTTGTCCTATAAGATCCAACAAGGCCTCATCCAACCCCGACAGGCACCATGGACCTCTTGCCGAGTCTCTTGCGGACCCCCTCGTATGATTTTTCGAGAAACTTGCATTGGAACCCCATGCAGCACCAGAATCTGTGGGCTAACACCCACAGAAATGAGCCGAAATCGCCTGTATCCACTTCCTTGGCCTATAAATCCAACCAGGCCTCATCCAACCCCGCCGGGCACCATGGACCTCTTGCCGGGTCTCTTGCGGACCCCCTCGTATGATTTTTCGAGAAACTTGCGCCGGAACCCCATGCAACGCCAGAATCCGTGGGCTAACACTCACAGAAATGAGCCGAAATCGCCTATTTCCACTTCCTTGTCCTATAAAATCCAACAAGGCCTAATCCAACCCACCAGGAACCATGGACCTCTTGCCGAGCCTCTTGCGGACCCCCTCGTATGAATTTTCGAGAAACTTGCACTGGAACCCCATGCAGCGCCAGAATCCATGGGCTA
This sequence comes from Solanum rostratum, assembly GCA_029948455.1. Taxonomy (NCBI): domain Eukaryota; kingdom Viridiplantae; phylum Streptophyta; class Magnoliopsida; order Solanales; family Solanaceae; genus Solanum; species Solanum rostratum. The sequence goes on along the minus strand of CM057053.1, from coordinate 854,725 downwards.
ACACCCACAGAAATGAGCCGAAATCGCCTGTTTCCACTTCCTTTGCCCATAAAATCCAACTAGGCCTCATCCAACCCCGCCGGGCACCATGGACCTCTTGCCGGGCCTTTTGCGGACCCCTTAGTATGATTTTTCAAGAAACATGCGCCGGAACCCCATGCAGCGTGGGCTAACACCCACAGAAATGAGCCGAAATCGCCTGTTTTCACTTCTTTGGCCCATAAAATCCAACCAGGCCTCATCCAACCCCGCCGGGAACCATGGACCTCTTGTCGGGCCTCTTGCGGACCCCTTGTATGATTTTTCAAGAAACTTGCATCAGAACCCCATGCAGCGCCAGAATCCGTGGGCTAACACACACAGAAATGAGCCAAAATCGCCTGTTTCCACTTCCTTGGCCCATAAAATGCAACCAGGCCTCATCCAACCCCGTCGAGCACCATGGACCTCTTGCCGGGCATCTTGTGGACCCCCTCGTATGTGTTTTTGAGAAACTTGCGCCGGAACCTCATGCAGCGTGGGCTAACACCCAAAGAAATGAGCCGAAATCGCCTATTTCAACTTCCTTGGACCATAAAATAAAACCAGGCCTTATCCAACCCTGCCGGGCACCATGGAACTCTTGCCGGGCCTCTTGCGGACCCCCTCGTATGATTTTTCAACAAAATTACAGCGGAAACCCATGCAACGCCAGAATCCGTGGGCTAACACCCAAAGAAATGAGCCGAAATCGCCTGTTTCCACTTCCTTGGCCCATAAAATTCAACCAGGCCTCATCCAACCCCGTCAGGCACCATGGACCTCTTGCCGGGCCTCTTGCGGACCCCCTCGTATGATTTTTCGAGAAACTTGCACCGGAACCTCATGCAGCGTGGGCTAACACCCAAAGAAATGAGCCGAAATCGCCAGTTTTCACTTCCTTGGACAATAAAATCCAACCAGGCCTTATCCAACCCCGCCGGGCACCATGGACCTCTTGCCGGGCCTCTTGCGGGCCCCCTCGTATGATGTTTTGAGAAAATTGCACCGGGAACCCATGCAGCGCCAGAATCCGTGGGCTAACACCCACAGAAATGAGCCGAAATCGCCTCTTTCCACTTCCTTGGCCCATAAAATCCAACCAGGCCACATCCAACCCCTTCGGGCACCATGGACCTCTTGTCGGGCCTCTTGCGGACCCCCTAGATTTATTTTTCGAGAAACATGCGTCGGAACCCCATGCAGCGCCAGAATCCGTGGGCTAACACACACATAATGAGCCAAAATCGTCTGTTTCCACTTCCTTGGCCCATAAAATCCAACCAGGCCTCAATTAACCCCGCCGGGTACCTTGGACCTCTTGCCGGGCCTCTTGCGGACCCCCTCATATGAATTTTCAAGAAACTTGCGTCGAAACCCCATGCAGCGCCAGAATCCGTGGGCTAACACACACAGATTTGAGCCGAAATCGCCTGTTTCTACTTCCTTGGACCATAAAATCCAACCAGGCCTCATCCAACCCCGCCGGGCACCATGGACCTCTTGTCGGGCCTCTTGCGGACCCCCTCATATGATTTTTCGAGAAACTTGCGCCGGAACCCCATGCACCGTGGGCTAACACCCAAAGAAATGAGCCAAAATCGCCTGTTTCCACTTCCTTGGCCCATAAAATCCAACCAGGCCTTATCCACCCCGCCGGGCACCATGGACCATTTGTCGGGCCTCTTGCGAACCCCCTCATATGATTTTTTGAGAAACTTGCGCTGGAACCCCATGCAGCGCCAGAATCCGTGGGCTAACACCCGCAGAAATGAGCCGAAATCACCTATTTCCACTTCCTTGGCCCAAAAAATCCAACCAGGCCTCATCTAACCCCGCCTGGCACCATGGACCTCTTGCCGGGCCTCTTGCGGACCCCCATGTATGATATTTTGAGAAATTTGCGCCGGAACCCCATGCAGCGCTAGAATCCGTGGGCAAACACCCACAGAATTGAGCCGAAATCGCCTGTTTTCACTTCCTTGGACCATAAAATCCATCCAGGCCTCATCCAACCCCGCCGGGCACCATGGACCTCTTGTAGGGCCTCTTGCGGACCCCCTCGTATGATTTTTCGAGAAACATGCATCGGAACCCCATGTAGCGCCAGAATCTGTGGGCTAACACCCACAGAAATGATCCGAAATCGCCTGTTTCCACTTCCTTGGCCCATAAAATACAAACAGTCCTCATCCGACCCCGTTGGGCATCATTGACCTCTTGCCGGGCCTCTTGCGGACCCCCTCGTATGATGTTTCGAGAAATTTACGCCGGAACCCCATGCAGCGCCAGAATCCATGGGCTAACACCCACAAAAATGAGCTGAAATCGCTTGTTTCCAGTTCCTTGGCCCATAAAATCCAACCAGGCCTCATCCAACCCCGCCGAGCTCCATGGACCTCTTGCGGACCCCCTCGTATGATTTTTTGAGAAACTTTCGCCGGAACCCCATGCAGCGTGGGCTAACACCCACAGAATTGAGCCAAAATCGCTTGTTTCCACTTACTTGGCCCATAAAATCCAACCAGGCCTAATCCAACTCCGCCGGGTACCATGGACCTCTTGCCGGGCCTCTTGCGGACCCCCTCGTATGATTTTTTGAGAAACTTGCGCCGGAACCCCATGTAGCGCCAGAATCCGTGGGCTAATACCCATAGAAATGAGCTGAAATCGCCTGTTTCCACTTCCTTGGCCCATAAAATCCAACCAGGCCTCATCCAACCCCGCCGGGCACCATGGACCTCTTGTCGGGCCTCTTGCGGACCCCCTCATATGATTTTTAGAGAAACTTGTGCCGGAACCCTATGCAGCGGCAGAATCCGTGGGTTAACATCCACAGAAATGAGCCGAAATCACCTGTTTCCACTTCCTTGGCCAATAAAATCCAACCAGGCCTCATCCAACCCCGCCGGGCACCATGGACCTCTTGCCGGGCCTCTTACGGACCCCCAAATATGATTTTTCGAGAAACTTGCGCCGGAACCCCATGCAGCGTGACACCCACAAAAATGAGCCGAAATCGCCTGTTTCCACTTCTTTGGACCATAAAATCCAACCAGGCCTCATCCAACCCCGCCAGGCACTATGGACCTCTTGTCGGGCCTCTTGCGGACCCCCTCGTATGATTTTTTGAGATAGTTGTGCTGGAACCCCATGCAGCGCTAGAATCCGTGGGCTAACACCCAGAGAAATGAGCTGAAATCGCATGTTTCCACTTCTTTGGCTTATAAAATCCAACTAGGCCTCATCCAACCCCGCTGGGCACCGTGGACCTCTTTTCGGGCCTCATGTGGACCTCCTCGTATGATTTTTCGAGATACTTGCGCCAGAACCGCATGCAGCGCCAGAATACGTGGCAAACACCCGCAGAAATGAGCTGAAATCACCTATTTCCACTTCCTTGTCCCATAAAATCCAACAAGGCCTCATCCAACGCCGCCGGGCACAATGGACATCTTGCCGGGCCTCTTGCGGACTCCCTCGTATGATTTTTCGAGAAACTTGCACCGGAACCCCATACAGTGCCAGAATCCGTGGGCTAACACCCACAAAGTTGAGCCGAAATCGCCTATTTCCACTTCGTGGCACATAAAATCCAACCAGGCCTCATCCGACCCCGTTGGGCACCTTAGACCTCTTGCTGGGCCTCTAGCGCACCCTCTTGTGTGATTTTTCAAGAAACTTGCGTCGGAACCCCATGCAGTGCCAGAATCCGTGGGCTAACACCCACAGAAATGAGCTGAAATTGCTTGTTTCCATTTCCTTGGCCCATAAAATCCAACCAGGCCTCATCCAACCCCGCCGGGCTCCATGGACCTCTTGTCGAGCCTCTTGCGGACCCCCTCGTATGATTTTTCGAGAAACTTGCGCCAGAACCCCATGCAGCGCCAGAATCTGTGGGCTAACACCCAGAGAAATGAGCCGAAATCGCATGTTTCCACTTCTTTGGCCTATAAAATCCAACCAGGCCTCATCCAACCCCGCTGGGCACCGTGGACCTCATTTCGGGCCTCTTGTGGACCTCCTCGTATGATTTTTCGAGATACTTGCGCCGGAAACGCATGCAGCGCCAGAATACGTGGCAAACACCCGCAGAAATGAGCTGAAATCACCTATTTCCACTTCCTTGTCCCATAAAATCCAACAAGGCCTCATCCAACGCCGCCGGGCATAATGGACCTCTTGCCGGGCCTCTTGCGAACCCCCTCGTATGAATTTTCGAGAAACTTGCACCGGAACCCCATACAGCGCCAGAATCCGTGGGCTAACACCCACAAAGTTGAGCCGAAATCGCCTATTTCCACTTCGTTGGCACATAAAATCCAACCAGGCCTCATCCGACCCCGTTGGGCACCTTAGACCTCTTGCTGGGCCTCTTGCGGACCCGCTTGTATGATTTTTCAAGAAACTTGCGTCGGAACCCCATGTAGTGCCAGAATCCGTGCGCTAACACCCACAGAAATGAGCCGAAATCGCCTATTTCCACTTCCTTGTCCTATAACATCCAACAAGGCCTCATCCAACCTCACCAGGCACCATGGACCTCTTGCCGAGCCTCTTGCGGACCCCCTCGTATGAATTTTCGAGAAACTTGAACTGGAACCCCATGCAGCGCCAGAATCCGTGGGCTAACACCCATAGAAATGAGCCGAAATCGCCTGTTTCCACTTCCTTGGCCCATAAATCCAACCAGGCCTCATCCAACCCCACCGGGCACCATGGACCTATTGCCGAGCCTCTTGCGGACCCCCTAGTATGATTTTTCGAGAATCATGCGTCGAAAACCCATGCAGCGTGGGCTAACACCCACAGAAATGAGCCGAAATCGCCTGTTTTCACTTCCTTGGCCCATAAAATCCAACCAGGCCTCATCCAACCCCGCCGGGTACCATGGACCTCTTGCCGGGCCTCTTGCGGACCCCCTCGTATGCTTTTTTGAGAAACTTGCGCCGGAACCTCATGCAGCGTGGGCTAACACCCAAAGAAATGAGCCGAAATCGCGTATTTCCACTTCCTTGGACCATAAAATCCAACCAGGCCTTATCCAACCCCGGCGGGCACCATGGACCTCTTGCCGGGCCTCTTGCCGACCCCCTCGTATGATTTTCCGAGAAAATTGCACCGAAAACCCATGCAGCGCCAGAATCCGTGGGCTAACACCCATAGAAATGAGCCGAAATCGCCTGTTTCCACTTCCTTGGCCCATAAAATCCAACCAAGCCTCATCCAACCCCGTCGGGAACCATGGACCTCTTGCCGGCCCTCTTGTGGACCCCCTCTTATGAATTTTCGAGAAACTTGCACCGGAACCTCATGCAGCGTGGGCTAACACCCAAAGAATTGAGCCGAATTTGCCTGTTTCCACTTCCTTGGACAATAAAATCCAACCAGGCCTTATCCAACCCCGTCGGACACCATGGACCTCTTGTTGGGCCTCTTGAGGACCCCCTCGTATGATTTTTCGAGAAAATTGCACCGGAAACCCATGCAGCGCCAGAATCCGTGGGCTAACACCCACAGAAATGAGCCGAAATCGCCTGTTTCCACTTCCTTGGCCCATAAAATCCAACCAGGCCTCATCCAACCCCGCCGGTCACCATGGACCTCTTGCCGGGCCTCTTGCAGACCCCCTAGATTGAGTTTTTTGAGAAACTTGCGTCAGTACCCCATGCAGCGCCAGAATCCGTGGGCTAACACACATAGAAATGAGCCGAAATCGCCTGTTTCCACTTCCTTGGCCCATAAAATCCAACCAGGCCTCATCCAACCCCGCCGGGCACCATGGACCTCTTGTCGGGCCTCTTACAGACCCCCTCGTATGAATTTTCAAGAAACTTGCGTCGAAAGCCCATGTAGCGCCAGAATCCGTGGGCTAAAACACATAGAAATGAGCTGAAATCGCTTGTTTCCACTTCCTTGGCCCATAAAATCCAACCAGGCCGCATCCACCCCGCCGGGCACCATGGACTATTTGTCGGGCCTCTTGCGGACCCCCTCATATGAATTTTCGAGAAACTTTCACCGGAACCCATGCAGCGCCAGAATCCGTGGGCTAACACCCACAGAAATGAGCCGAAATCGCCTATTTCCACTTCCTTCGCCTCATCCAACCCCGCCTGGCACCATGGACCTCTTGTCGGGCCTCTTGCGGACCCCCTCGTATGATATTTTGAGAAATTTGCGCCGGAACCCCATGTAGCGCCAGAATCCGTGGGCAAACACCCACAGAAATGAGCTGAAATCGCCTGTTTCCACTTCCTTGGAACATAAAAACCATCCAGGCCTTATCCAACCCCGTCGGGCACCATGGACCTCTTGTAGGGCCTCTTGCGGACCCCCTCGTATGATTTTTTGACAAACATGCATCGAAACCCCATGTAGCGTCAGAATCCATGGGCTAACACCCACAGAAATGAGCCAAAATCGCCTGTTTCCACTTCCTTGGCCCATAAAATACAACCAGGCCTCATCCGACCCTGTTGGGCACCATGGACCTCTTGCTGGGCCTCTTGCGGACCCCCTCATATGATTGTTCGAGAAATTTGCGCCGGAACCCCATGCAGCGCCAGAATCCGTGGGCTGACACCCACAGAAATGAGCCGAAATTGCTTGTTTCCACTTCCTTGGCCCATAAAATCCAACCAGGCCTCATCCAACCCCGCCGAGCTCCATGGACCTCTTGCTGGGCCTCTAGCGGACCCCCTCGTATGATTTTTTGAGAAACTTTCGCCGGAACCCCATGCAGCGTGGGCTAACACCCACAGAAATGAGCCGAAATCGCCTGTTTCCACTTCCTTGGCCCATAAAATCCAACCAAGCCTAATCCAACTCCGCCGGGCACCATGGACCTCTTGCCGGGCCTCTTGCGGACCCCCTCGTATGATTTTTTGAGAAACTTGCGCTGGAACCCCATGCAGCGCCAGAATCCGTGGGCTAATACCCATAGAAATGAGCTGAAATCGCCTGTTTCCACTTCCTTGGCCCATAAAATCCAATCAGGCCTCATCCAACCCCGCCGGGCACCATGGACCTCTTGTTGGGCCTTTTGCGGACCCCCTCATATGATTTTTCGAGAAACTTGCGCCGGAACCCCATGCAGCGCCAGAATCCGTGGGCTAACACCCATAGAAATGAGCCGAAATTGCCTTTTTCCACTTCCGTGGCCCATAAAATCCAACCAGGCCTCATCCAACCCTTCGGGCACCATGGACCTCTTGCGGGGCCTTTTGCGGACCCCCTAGTATGATTTTTCGAGAACTTGCGCCGGAACCCCATGCATCGTCGGCAAACACCCACAGAAATGAGCTGAAGTCGTTTGTTTCTACTTCCTTGGACCATAAAATCCAACCACGCCTCATCCAAACCCGCCGGGCACCATGGACATCTTGCCGGGCCTCTTACGGACCCCCTCATATGATTTTTCGAGAAACTTGTGCCGGAACCCCATGCAGCGCCAAAATCCGTGGGTTAACATCCATAGAAATGAGCCGAAATCGCCTGTTTCCACTTCCTTGGCAAATAAAATCCAACCAGGCCTCATCCAACCCCGCCGGGCACCATGGACCTCTTGCCGGGCCTCTTACGGACCCCCTAGTATGACTTTTCGAGAAAATTTGCGTCGGAACCCCATGCAGCGTGGGCTAACACCCACAAAAATGAGCCGAAATTGCCTGTTTCCACTTCCTTGGACCATAAAATCCAACCAGGCCTCATCCAACCCCGCTGGGCACCATGGACCTCTTGCCGGGCCTCTTGCAGACCCCCTCATATGATTTTTTGAGAAAGTTGCGCCGTAACCCTATGCAACGCCAGAATCTGTGGGTAACACCCACAGAAATGAGTCGAAATCGCTTGTTTCCACTTCCTTGGCCCATAAAATCCAACCAGGCCTCATCCAACCCCTCCGGACATAATGGACCTCTTGCCGGCCCTCTTACGGACCCCCTCGTATAAATTTTCGAGATACTTGCACTGGAACCCCATGCAGCGCCAGAATCCGTGGGCTAACACTCACAAAAATGAGCCGAAATCGCCTGTTTTCATTTCCTTGGCCCATAAAATCCAACCAGGCATCATCCAACCCCGTCGGGCACCATAAACCTCTTGCCGGGCCTCTTGCGGACCCCCTCTTATGATATTTCGAGAAACTTGCACCGAAACCCCATGGAGCGCAAGAATCCGTGGGCTAACACCCACAGAAATGAGCCAAAATCGCCTGTTTCCACTTCCTTGGCCCATAAAATCCAACCAGTCCTCATCCAAACCCGCTGGGCCACATGGACCTCTTCCCGGGTCTCTTGCGGACCCGCTCGTATAATTTTTCGAGAAACTTGCGCCGGAACCCCATGCAGCGCCAGAATCCACGGGCTAACACCCACAGAAATGAGCCGAAATCGCCTATTTCCACTTCCTTGTCCTATAAAATCCAACAAGCCTCATCCAACCCCGCCAGGCACCATGGACCTCTTGCCAAGCCTCTTGCGGACCCCCTCGTATGATTTTTTGAGAAACTTGCACTGGAATCCCATGCAGCGCCAGAATCCATGGGCTAACACCCACAGAAATGAGCCGAAATCGCCATTTTCCACTTCGTTGGCCCATAAAATCCAACCAGGCCTCATCCAACCCCGCCGGGCACCATGGACCTCTTGCCGGCCCTCTTGCGGACCCCCTCGTATGATTTTTCGAGAAACTTTCGCTGGAACCCCATGCAGCGCCCGAATCCGTGGGCTAACACCCACAAAAATGAGCCGAAATCGCCGGTTTTCACTTCCTTGGCCCATAAAATACAACCAGGCCTCATCCAACCCCGCCGGGAACCATGGACCTCTTGTAGGGCCTCTTGCGGACCCCCTTGTATGATTTTTCAAGAAACTTGCGTCAGAACCCCATGCAGCGCCAGAATCCATGGGCTAACACACAAAGAAATGAGCCAAAATCGCCTGTTTCCACTTCCTTGGCCCATAAAATCTAACCAGGCCTCATCCAACCCCATCAGGCACCATGGACCTCTCGCCGGGCCTCTTGCGGACCCCCTCGTATGAGTTTTCGAGAAAATTGCATCGGAACATCATGCAGCGTGGGCTAACACCAAAAGAAATGAGCCGAAATCTCCTGTTTCCACTTCCTTGGACCATAAAATCCAACAAGGACTTATCCAACCCCGCCGAGCACCATGGAACTCTTACAAGGACTCTTGCGGACCCTCTCGTATGATTTTTCAAGAAAATTGCACCGGAAACCCATGCATCGCCAGAATCCGTGGGATAACACCCACAGAAATGAGCCGAAATCGCCTATTTCCACTTCCTTGTCCTATAAAATCCAACAAGCCTCATCCAACCCCACCAGGCACCATGGACCTCTTGCCAAGCCTCTTGCGGACCCCCTCGTATGATTTTTTGAGAAACTTGCACTGGAATCCCATGCAGCGCCAGATTCCATGGGCTAACACCCACAGAAATGAGCCGAAATCGCCTGTTTCCACTTCGTTGGCCCATAAAATCCAACCAGGCCTCATCCAACCCCGCAGGGCACCATGGACCTTTTGCCGGGCCTCTTGCGGACCCTCTCGTATGATTTTTCGAGAAACTTTCGCCGGAACCCCATGCAGCGCCAGAATCCGTGGGCTAACACCCACAGAAATGAGCCGAAATCGCCGGTTTTCACTTCCTTGGCCCATAAAATACAACCAGGCCTCATCCAACCCCGCCGGGAACCATGGACCTCTTGTAGGGCCTCTTGCGGACCCCCTTGTATGATTTTTAAAGAAACTTGCGTCAGAACCCCATGCAGCGCCAGAATCCGTGGGCTAACACACAAAGAAATGAGCCGAAATCGCCTGTTTCCACTTCCTTGGCCCATAAAATCCATCCAGGCCTCATCCAACCCCGTCAGGCACCATGGACCTCTTGCCGGGCCTCTTGCGGACCCCCTCGTATGATTTTTCGAGAAAATTGCATCGGAACCTCATGCAGCGTAGGCTAACACCAAAAGAAATGAGCCGAAATCTCCTGTTTCCACTTCCTTGGACCATAAAATCCACCAAGGACTTATCCAACCCCGCCGAGCACCATGGAACTCTTGCCAGGACTCTTGCGGACCCTCCCGTATGATTTTTCAAGAAAATTGCACCGGAAACCCATGCAGCGCCAGAATCCGTGGGCTAACACCCACAGAAATGAGCCGAAATCGCCTGTTTCCACTTCCTTGGACCATAAAATCCAACAAGGACTTATCCAACCCCGCCGAGCACCATGGAACTCTTTCTGGGACTCTTGCAGACCCTCTCGTATGATTTTTCAAGAAAATTGCACCGGAAACCCATGCAGCGCCAGAATCCGTGGGCTAACACCCACAGAAATGAGCCGAAATCGCCTGTTTCCACTTCCTTTGCCCATAAAATCCAACCAGGCCTCATCCAACCCCGCCGGGCATCATGGACCTCTTGTCGGGCCTCTTGCGGACCCCTTAGATTGATTTTTCGAGAAACTTGCGTCGGAACCCCATGCAGCGCCAGAATCCGTGGGCTAACACAGACAGAAATGAGCCGAAATCGCCTATTTCCACTTCCTTGGCCCATAAAATCCAACCAGGCCTCATCCAACCCCGTCGGGCACCATGGACCTCTTGACGGGCCTCTTGCAGACCCCCTCGTAAGCTTTTTTCATGAAACTTGCATCGGAACCCAATGCAGCGCTAGAATCCGTGGGCTAACACACACAGAAATGAGCCGAAATCGCCTGTTCCACTTCCTTGGCCCATAAATTCCAACCAGGCCTCATCCAACCCCGCTGGGCACCATGGACCTCTTGCCGGGCCTCTTGCAGACCCCCTTGTATGATTTTTCGAGAAACTTGCGCCGGAACCTCATGCACCGTGGGCTAACACCCATAGAAAAGAGCCGAAATCGCCTGTTTTCACTTCCTTGGCCCATAAAATTCATCCAGGCCTCATCCACCCCGCCAGGCACCATGGACATTTTTACGGGCCTCTTGCGGAAACCCTCATATGATTTTTCGAGAAACTTGCACTAGAACCCCATGCAGCTCCAGAATCCGTGGGCTAACACCCACAGAAATGAGCCGAAATCGCCTATTTCCACTTCCTTGGCCCAAAAAATCCAACCAGGCCTCATCCAACCCTGCCGGGCACCATGGACCTCTTGCCAGGCCTCTTGCGGACCCCCTCGTATGATATTTTGAGAAATTTGCTCCGGAACCCCATGCAGCGCCAGAATCCGTGGGCTAACACCCACAGAAATGAGCCGAAATCGCCTGTTTCCACTTCCTTGGCCCATAAAATCCAACCAGGCGTCATCCAACCCCGCCGGGCACCATGGACCTCTTGCCGGGCCTCTTGCGGATCCCCTAGATTGATTTTTCGAGAAACTTGCGTCGGAACCCCATGCAGCGCCAGAATCCGTGGGCTAACACACACAGAAATGAGCCGAAATCGCCTGTTTCCACTTCCTTGGCCCATAAAATCCAACCAGGCCTCATCCAACCCCGCCGGGCACCATGGACCTCTTGCCGGGCCTCTTGCGGACCCCCTCGTATGATTTTTCAAGAAACTTGCATCGGAATACCAAGCAACGCCAGAATCCGTGATGAGCCGAAATCGCCTGTTTCCACTTCCTTGGCCCATAAAATCCACACAGGCCTCATCCAACCCCGCCGGGCACCATGGACCTCTTGCCGGGCCTCTTGCGGACCCCCTCGTATGATTTTTCGAGAAACTTGCGCTGGAACCTCGTGCACCGTGGGCTAACTCCCACAGAAATGAGCCGAAATCGCCTATTTCCACTTCCTTGGCCCATAAAATCCAACCAGGCCTCATCAACCCCGCCGGGCACCATGGAAACTTTGTCGGGCCTCTTGTGGACCCCCTCATATGATTTTTCGAGAAACTTGCGCAGGAACCCCATGCAGCGCCAAAATCCGTGGTCTAACACCCATAGAAATGAGCCAAAATCGCCTATTTCGACTTCCTAGGCCCATAAAATCCAACCAGGCCTCATCCAACCCCGCCGGGCACCATGGACCTCTTGCCGGGCCTCTTGCGGACCCCCTCGTATGATATTTCGAGAAATTTGCGCCGAAACCCCATGCAGCGCCAGAATCCGTGGGCTAACACCCACAGAAATGAGCCGAAATCGCCTGTTTCCACTTCCTTGGCCCATAAAATCCAATCAGGCCTCATCCAACCCCGCCGGACACCATGGACCTCTTGCCGGGCCTCTTGCGGACCTCCTCGTATGAAGTTTCGAGAAACTTGCGCCGGAACCCCATGCAGCACCAGAATTCGTGGGCTAACACCCACAGAAATGAGCCAAAATCGCCTATTTCCATTTCCTTTGCAAAACAAATCCATCCAGGCCTCATCCAACCCCGCCGGACACCATGGACCTCTTTCCAGGCCACTTGCGGACCCCCTCGTATGATCTTTCGAGAAAATTGCGCCGGAACCCCATGCAGCGCCAGAATCCGTGGGCTAACACCCACAGAAATGAGCCGAAATCGCCTGTTTTCACTTCCTTGGCCCATAAAATCCAACCAGGCCTCATCCAACCCCGCCGGGAACCATGGACCTCTTGTTAGGCCTCTTGCGGACCCCGTTGTATGATTTTTCAAGAAACTTGCGTCTGAACCCCATGCAGCGCCAGAATCCGTGGGCTAACACCCATAGAAATGAGCCGAAATCGCCTGTTTCCACTTCCTTGGCCCATAAAATCCAACCAGGCCTCATCCAACCCCGTCGGGCACCATGGACCTCTTGCCGGGCCTCTTGCGGACCCTCTCGTATGATTTTTTGAGAAAATTGCGCCGGAACCTCATGCAGCGTGGGCTAACACCCAAAGAAATGAGCTGAAATCGCTTGTATCCACTTCCTTCGACCATAACATCCAACCAGGCCTTATCCAACCCCGCCGAGCACCATGGACCTCTTGCCGGGACTCTTGCGGACCCCCTCGTATTTTTTTTCGTGAAAATTGCACCCGGAAACCCATGTAGCGCCAGAATCTCTGGGCTAACACCCACAGAAATGAGCCGAAATCGCCTGTTTCCACTTCCTTGGCCCATAAAATCCAACCAGGCCTCATCCAACCCCGCCGGGCACCATGGACCTCTTGCTGGGCCTCTTGTGGACCCCCTAGATTGATTTTTTGAGAAACTTGCGTCGAAACCCCATGCAGCGCCAGAATCCGTGGGCTAACACACACAGGAATGAGCCGAAATCGCCTGTTTCCACTTCCTTGGCCCATAAAATCCAACCAGGCCTCATCCAACCCCGCTGGGCACCATGGACCTCTTGTCGGGCCTCTTGCGGACCCCCTCGTATGATTTTTCAAGAAACTTGCGTCAGAACCCCATGCAGCGCCAGAATCCGTGGGCTAACACACACAGAAATGTGCCGAAATCGCCTGTTTCCACTTCCTTGGCCCATAAAATCGAACCAGGCCTCATCCAACCCCGCCAGGCACCATGGAACTCTTGCCGGGCCTCTTGCGGCCCCCCTCATATGATTTTTCGAGAAACTTGCGCCGGAACCTCATGCACCGTGGGCTAACACCCACAGAAATGAGCCGAAATCGCCTGTTTCCACTTCCTTGGCCCATAAAATCCAACCAGGCCTCATCCATCCCGCCGGGCACCATGGACCATTTGTCGGGCCTCTTGTGGACCCCCTCATATGATTTTTCGAAAAACTTGCGCTGGAACCCCATGCAGCGCCAGAATCCGTGGGCTAACACCCTCAGAAATGACCCGAAATCGCAAATTTCCACTTCCTTGGCCCAAAAAATCTAACCAGGCCTCATCCAACCCCGCTGGGCACCATGGACCTCTTGTCGGGCCTCTTGCGGACCCCCTCGTATGAAATTTCGAGAAATTTACGCTGGAACCCCATGCAGCGCCAGAATCCGTGGGCTAACACCCACAGAAATGAGCTGAAATCGCCTGTATCCACTTCCTTGGCCCATAAAATCCAACCAGGCCTCATCCAACCCCGCCGGGCACCATGGACCTCTTTCCGGGCCTCTTGCCGACCCCCTAGATAGATTTTTCGAGAAACTTGCGTCGGAACCCCATGCAGCGCCAGAATCCGTGGGCTAACACCCACAGAAATGAGCCGAAATCGCCTGTTTCCACTTCCTTGGCCCATAAAATCCAAGCAGGCCTCATCCGTCCCGCCGGGCACCATGAACCATTTGTCGGGCCTCTTGCGGACCCCTTCGTATGATTTTTCGAGAAACTTGCACAGGAACCCTATGCAGCGCCAGAATCCGTGGGCTAACACCCACAGAAATGAGCCAAAATCGCCTATTTCCACTTCCTTGGCCCATAAAATCCAACCAGGCCTCATCACACCCCGACGGGCACCATGGACCTCTTGCCGGGCCTCTTGCGGACCCCCACGTATGATATTTCGAGAAATTTAAGCCGGAACCCCATGCAACGGCAGAATCCGTGGGCTAACACCCACAGAAATGAGCCGAAATCGCCTGTTTCCACTTCATTGGCCCATAAAATCTAACCTGGCCTCATCCACCCCGCTGGGCACCATGGACCATTTGTCGGGCCTCTTGTGGACCACTTCGTATGATTTTTTGAGACACTTGTACAGGAACCCCATGCACCGCCAGAATCCGTGGGCTAACACTCAAAGAAATGAGCCGAAATCGCTTGTTTCCACTTCCTTTGCCCATAAAATCCAACCAGGCCTCATCCGACCCCGCCGGGCACCATGGACCTCTTGTCGGGCCTCTTGCGGACCCCCTCGTATGATATTTCGAGAAACTTGCGCTGAAACCCCATGCAGCGCCAAAATCCGTGGGCTAACACCCACATCAATGAGCCGAAATCGCCTATTTCCACTTCCTTGGCCCATAAAATCCAACCAGGTCTCATCCAACCCCGCCGGGCACCATGGACCTCTTGTCGGGCCTCTTGCGGACCCCCTCGTATGAAATTTTGAGAAACTTACGCTGGAACCCCATGCAGCGCTAGAATCCATGGGCTAACACCCACAGAAATGAGCCGAAATCGCCTGTTTCCACTTCCTTGGCCCATAAAATCCTACCAGGCCTCATCAAACCCCGTCGGGCACCATGGACCTCCTTTCGGGCCTCTTGCGGACCTCCACGTATGATTTTTAGAGAAACTTGCGCGAGAACCCCATGCAGCGCCAGAATTCGTGGGCTAACCCCACAGAAATGAGCCAAAATCGCCTGTTTCCACTTCCTTAGCCCATAAAATCCAACCAGGCCTTATCCAACCCCGCCGGGCACCATGGACCTCTTGCCGGGCCTCTTGCGGACTCCCTCGTAGGAACTTTTGAGAAACTTGCGCCGGAACCCCATGCAGCGCTAGAATCCGTGGGCTAACACCCACAGAAATGAGCCGAAATCGCCTGTTTCCACTTCCTTGGCCCATAAAATCCAACCAGGCCTCATCAAACCCCGCCGGGCACCATGGACCTTTTGCCGGGCCTCTTGCGGATCCACTTTTATGATTTTTTGAGAAACTTGCGTCGGAACCCCATGCAGCGCCAGAATCCATGGGCTAACACCCACAGAAATGAGCCGAAATCGCCTGTTTCCACTTCCTTGGCCCATAAAATCTAACCAGGCCTCATCCTACCCCACCGGGCACCATGGACCTCTTGCCGGGATTCTTGAGAGCCCCCTCGTATGATTATTAGAGAAACTTGCGCCGGAACCCCATGCAGCGCTAGAATCCGTGGGCTAACACCCACAGAAATGAGCCGAAATTGCATGTTTCCACTTCCTTGGCCCACAAAATCTAACCAGTCCTCATCCAACCCCGCCGATCACCATGGAGCTCTTGTCAGGCCTCTTGCGGACCCCCTCGTAGGATTTTTCGAGAAACTTGCGCTGGAACCCCATGCAGCGCCAGAATCCGTGGGCTAACACCCATAGAAATGAGCCGAAATCGCCTGTTCCCACTTCCTTGGCCCATAAAATCCAACCAGGCCTCATCCAACCCCGCCAGGCACCATGGACTTCTTGCCGGTCCTCTTGCGGACCCCTCGTAGGATTTTTCTAGAAACTTGCGCCGGAACCCCATGCAGCGCCAGAATCCGTGGGCTAACACACACAGAAATGAGCCTAAATCCCCTGTTTCCACTTCCTCGGCCCATAAAATCGAACCAGGCCTCATCCAACCCCGCCGGGTACCATGGACCTCTTACCGGTCCTCTTGCGGACCCCTCGTATGATTTTTCGAGAAACATGTACCGGAACCCCATGCAGCGCCAGAATCCGTGGGCTAACACCCACAGAAATGAGCCGAAATCGCCTATTTCCACTTCCTTGGCCCATAAACTCCAACCAGTCCTTATCCAACCCCACCGGGAACCATGGACCTCTTGCCGGGCCTCTTGCGGACCCCTTCGTATGATTATTCGAGAAAGTTGCGTCGGAACCCCATACAGCGCCAGAATCCGTGGGCTAACACCCACAGAAATGAGCCGAAATGGCCTGTTTCCACTTCCTTGGCCCATAAAGTCCATCCAGGCCTCAGCTAACCCCGCCGGGCACCATGGACCTCTTACCGGGCCTCTTGCAGACCCCCTCATATGATTTTTTGAGAAACTTGCGCCGGAACCTCATGCAGCGCCAGAATCCGTGGGCTAACACCCACAGAAATGAGCCGAAATTGCCTGTTTCCACTTCCTTGGCCCATAAAATCCAACCAGGCCTCATCCAACCGCGCCAAGCAACATGGACCCTTTGCCGGGTCTCTTGCGGACTCCCTTGTATAAGTTTTCGAGAAACTTGTGTCGGAACCCCATGCAACGCCAGAATCCGTGGGCTAACACCCACAGAAATGAGCCGAAATCGCCTGTTTTCACTTCCTTGGCCCATAAACTCCAACCAGGCCTCATCCAACCACGCTGGGCACCATGGAACTCTTGCCGGGCCTCTTGCGGACCCCCTCGTATGAGTTTTCGAGAAACTTGCGTCGGAACCCAATGTAGCGCCAGAATCCGTGGGCTAACACCCGCATAAATGAGCCAAAATCGCCTGTTTCCACTTCCTTGGCCCATAAAGTCCAACCAAGCCTCATCCAACCCCGCTGGGTGCCATGGACCTCTTGTCGGGCCTCTTTCGGACCCTCTCGTATGATTTTTCGAGAAACTTGCGCCGGAACCCCATGCAGCGTTAGAATCTGTGGGCTAACACCCACAGAAATGAGCCGAAATCGCCTGTTTCCACTTCCTTGGCCCATAAAATTCAACCAGGCCTCATCCAACGCCGCCGGGCACCATGGACCTCTTGCCGGGCCTCTTACGGACCCCTTCATATGATTATTCTAGAAACTTGTGCCGGAACCCCATGCAGCGCCAGAATCCGTGGGCTAACACCCACAGAAATAAGTCGAAATTGCGTGTTTCCACTTCCTTGGCCCATAAAATGGAACCAGTCCTCATTTAACCTCGCCAGGAGCCATGGACCTCTTGCCGGGCCTCTTGCAGATCCCCTCATATGATCTTTTGAGAAACTTGCGCCGGAACCCTATGCAGCGCCAGAATCCGTGGGCTAACACCCACAGAAATGAGCCGAAATGGCCTGTTTCCACTTCCTTGGCCCATAAAATCCAACCAGGCCTCATCCAACCACGCCGGGCACCATGGACCTCTTGCCGGGCCTCTTGCGGACCCCCTCGTAGGAAATTTTGAGAAACTTGCGCCGGAACCCCATGCAGCGCTAGAATCCGTGGGCTAACAACCACAGAAATGAGCCGAAATCGCCTGTTTCCACTTCCTTGGCCCATAAAATCCAACCAGGCCTCATCAAACCCCGCCGGGCACCATGGACCTCTTGCCGGGCCTCTTGCGGATCCCATCGTATGATTTTTTGAGAAACTTGCATCGGAACCCCATGCAGCGTCAGAATCCGTGGGATAACACCCACAGAAATGAGCCGAAATTGCTTATTTCCACTTCCCTCGCCCATAAAATCCAACCAGGCCTCATCCAACCCCGCCGGGCACCATAGACCTCTTGTCGGGCCTCTTGCGGATCCCCTCGTAGGAGTTTTTGATAAACTTGCACCAGAACCCCATGCAGCGCTAGAATCTGTGGGCTAACACCCACAGAAATGAGCCGAAATCGCCTGTTTCCACTTCCTTGGCCCATAAAATCCAACCAGGCCTCATCCAACCTCGCTAAGCACCATGGACCTCTTGTCGGGCCTCTTGCGGACTCCCTCGTATGAGTTTTTGAGAAACCTATGCCAGAACCCCATGCAACGCCAGAATCCGTGGGCTAACACCCACAGAAATGAGCCGAAATCGCCTGTTTTCACTTCCTTGGCCCATAAACTCAAACCAGGCCTCATCCAACCTCGCCTGGAGCCATGGACCTCTTGCCAGGCCTCTTGCAGACCCCCTCATATGATTTTTTGAGAAACATGCGCCGGAACCCCATGCAACGCCAGAATCCGTGGGCTAACACTCACAGAAATAAGCCGAAATCGCCTGTTTCCACTTCTTTGGCCTATAAAATACAACCAGGCCTCATCAAACCCCGCCGGGCACCATGGACCTCCTTTCGAGCCTCTTGCGGACCCCCACGTATGATTTTTAGAGAAACTTGCGCGAGAACCCCATGCAGCGCCAGAATCCGTGGGCTAACCCCACAGAAATGAGCCAAAATAGCCTATTTCCACTTCCTTAGCCCATAAATTCCAACCAGGCCTTATCCAAACCCACCGGGCACCATGGACCTCTTGCCGGGCCTCTTGCGGACTCCCTCGTAGGAACTTTTGAGAAACTTGCGCCGGAACCCCATGCAGCGCTAGAATCCGTGGGCTAACACCCACAGAAATGAGCGGAAATGGCCTGTTTCCACTTCCTTGGCCCATAAAATCCAACTAGGCCTCATCCAACCACGCCGGGCACCATGGACCTCTTGCCGGGCCTCTTGCGGACCCCCTCGTAGGAAGTTTTGAGAAACTTGCGCCGGAACCCCATGCAGCGCTAGAATCCGTGGGCTAACAACCACAGAAATGAGCCGAAATCGCCTGTTTCCACTTCCTTGGCCCATAAAATCCAACCAGGCCTCATCAAACCCCGCCGGGCACCATGGACCTCTTGCCGGGCCTCTTGAGGATCCAATCGTATGATTTTTTGAGAAACTTGCATCGGAACCCCATGCAGCGTCAGAATCCGTGGGATAACACCCACAGAAATGAGCCGAAATTGCTTATTTCCACTTCCCACGCCCATAAAATCCAACCAGGCCTCATCCAACCCCGCCGGGAACCATGGACCTCTTGTTAGGCCTCTTGCGGACCCCGTTGTATGATTTTTCAAGAAACTTGCGTCTGAACCCCATGCAGCGCCAGAATCCGTGGGCTAACACCCATAGAAATGAGCCGAAATCGCCTGTTTCCACTTCCTTGGCCCATAAAATCCAACCAGGCCTCATCCAACCTCGCTAAGCACCATGGACCTCTTGTCGGGCCTCTTGCGGACTCCCTCGTATGAGTTTGTGAGAAACCTGTGCCGGAACCCCATGCAACGCCAGAATCCGTGGGCTAACACCCACAGAAATGAGCCGAAATCGCCTGTTTTCACTTCCTTGGCCCATAAACTCAAACCAGGCCTCATCCAACCTCGCCTGGAGCCATGGACCTCTTGCCAGGCCTCTTGCAGACCCCCTCATATGATTTTTTGAGAAACTTGCGCCGGAACCCCATGCAGCGCAAGAATTCGTGGGCTAACACTCACAGAAATGAGCCGAAATCGCCTGTTTCCACTTCCTTGGCCCATAAAATACAACCAGGCCTCATCAAACCCCGCCGGGCACCATGGACCTCCTTTCGGGCCTCTTGCGGACCCCCACGTATGATTTTTAGAGAAACTTACGCGAGAACCCCATGCAGCGCCAGAATCCGTGGGCTAACCCCACAGAAATGAGCCAAAATCGCCTGTTTCCACTTCCTTAGCCCATAAATTCCAACCAGGCCTTATCCAACCCCACCGGGCACCATGGACCTCTTGCCGGGCCTCTTGCGGACTCCCTCGTAGGAACTTTTGAGAAACTTGCGCCGGAACCCCATGCAGCGCTAGAATCCGTGGGCTAACACCCACAGAAATGAGCCGAAATCGCCTGTTTCCACTTCCTTGGCCCATAAAATCCAACCAGTCCTCATCAAACCCCGCCGGGCACCATGGACCTCTTGCCGGGCCTCTTGCGGATCCACATTTATGATTTTTTGAGAAACTTGCGTCGGAACCCCATGCAGCGCCAAAATCCATGGGCTAACACCCACAGAAATGAGCCGAAATCGCCTGTTTCCACTTCCTTGGCCCATAAAATCTAACCAGGCCTCATCCTACCCCGTCGGGCACCATGGACCTCTTGCCGGGCTTCTTGCGAGCCCCCTCGTATGATTATTAGAGAAACTTGCGCCGGAACCCCATGCAGCGCCAGAATCCGTGGGCTAACACCCACAGAAATGATCCGAAATTGCATGTTTCCACTTCCTTGGCCCATAAAATCTAACCAGTCCTCATCCAACCCCGCCGAGCACCATGGAGCTCTTGTCAGGCCTCTTGCGGACCCCCTCGTAGGATTTTTCGAGAAACTTGCGCTGGAACCCCATGCAGCGCCAGAATCCGTGGGCTAACACCCATAGAAATGAGCCGAAATCGCCTGTTCCCACTTCCTTGGCCCATAAAATCCAACCAGGCCTCATCCAACCCTGCCAGGCACCATGGACCTCTTGCCGGTCCTCTTGCGGACCCCTCGTAGGATTTTTCGAGAAACTTGCGCCGGAACCCCATGCAGCGCCAGAATCCGTGGGCTAACACACACAGAAATGAACCTAAATCGCCTGTTTCCACTTCCTCGGCCCATAAAATCGAACCAGGCCTCATCCAACCCCGCCGGGCACCATGGACCTCTTGTCGGGCCTCTTGCGGACCCCCTCGTATGATTTTTCAAGAAACTTGCGTCAGAACCCCATGCAGCGCCAGAATCCGTGGGCTAACACACACAGGAATGAGCCGAAATCGCCTGTTTCCACTTCCTTGGCCCATAAAATCCAACCAGGCCTCATCCAACCCTGCTGGGCACCATGTACCTCTTGTCGGGCCTCTTGCGGACCCCCTCGTATGATTTTTCAAGAAACTTGCGTCAGAACCCCATGCAGCGCCAGAATCCGTGGGCTAACACACACAGAAATGTGCCGAAATCGCCTGTTTCCACTTCCTTGGCCCATAAAATCCAACCAGGCCTCATCCATCCCGCCGGGCACCATGGACCATTTGTCGGGCCTCTTGTGGACCCCTCATATGATTTTTCGAGAAACTTGCGCTGGAACCCCATGCAGCGCCAGAATCCGTGGGCTAACACCCTCAGAAATGACCCGAAATCGCAAATTTCCACTTCCTTGGCCCAAAAAATCCAACCAGGCCTCATCCAACCCCGCTGGGCACCATGGACCTCTTGCCGGGCCTCTTGCGGACCCCCTCGTATGAAATTTCGAGAAATTTACGCTGGAACCCCATGCAGCGCCAGAATCTGTGGGCTAACACCCACAGAAATGAGCTGAAATCGCCTGTTTCCACTTCCTTGGCCCATAAAATCCAACCAGGCCTCATCCAACCCCGCCGGGCACCATGGACCTCTTTCCGGGCCTCTTGCCGACCCCCTAGATAGATTTTTTGAGAAACTTGTGTTGGAACCCCATGCAGCGCCAGAATCCGTGGGCTAACACCCACAGAAATGAGCCGAAATCGCCTGTTTCCACTTCCTTGGCCCATAAAATCCAAGCAGGCCTCATCCGTCCCGCCGGGCACCATGGACCATTTGTCGGGCCTCTTGCGGACCCCTTCGTATGATTTTTCGAGAAACTTGCACAGGAACCCTATGCAGCGCCAGAATCCGTGGGCTAACACCCACAGAAATGAGCCAAAATCGCCTATTTCCACTTCCTTGGCCCATAAAATCCAACCAGGCCTCATCAGACCCCGACGGGCACCATGGACCTCTTGCCGGGCCTCTTGCGGACCCCCTCGTATGATATTTTGAGAAATTTAAGCCGGAACCCCATGCAGCGCCAGAATCCGTGGGCTAACACCCACAGAAATGAGCCGAAATCGCCTGTTTCCACTTCCTTGGCCCATAAAATCTAACCAGGCCTCATCCACCTCGCTGGGCACCCTGGACCATTTGTCGGGCCTCTTGTGGACCACTTCGTATGATTTTTCGAGACACTTGCACAGGAACCCCATGCACCGCCAGAATCCGTGGGCTAACACTCAAAGAAATGAGCCGAAATCGCTTGTTTCCACTTCCTTTGCCCATAAAATCCAACCAGGCCTCATCCGACCCCGCCGGGCACCATGGACCTCTTGTCGGGCCTCTTGCGGACCCCCTCGTATGATATTTCGAGAAACTTGCGCCGAAACCCCATGCAGCGCCAAAATCCGTGGGCTAACACCCACATCAATGAGCCGAAATCGCCTATTTCCACTTCCTTGGCCCATAAAATCCAACCAGGTCTCATCCAACCCCGCCGGGCACCATGGACCTCTTGTCGGGCCTCTTGCGGACCCCCTCGTATGAATTTTTGAGAAACTTACGCCGGAACCCCATGCAGCGCCAGAATCCGTGGGCTAACACTCACAGAAATGAGCCGAAATCGCCTGTTTCCACTTCCTTGGCCCATAAAATCCTACCAGGCCTCATCAAACCCCGTCGGGCACCATGGACCTCCTTTCGGGCCTCTTGCGGACCCCCACGTATGATTTTTTGAGAAACTTGCGCGAGAACCCCATGCAGCGCCAGAATTCGTGGGCTAACCCCACAGAAATGAGCCAAAATCGCCTGTTTCCACTTCCTTAGCCCATAAAATCCAACCAGGCCTTATCCAACCCCGCCGGGCACCATGGACCTCTTGCTGGGCCTCTTGCGGACTCCCTCGTAGGAACTTTTGAGAAACTTGCGCCGGAACCCCATGCAGCGCTAGAATCCGTGGGCTAACACCCACAGAAATGAGCCGAAATCGCCTGTTTCCACTTCCTTGGCCCATAAAATCCAACCAGGCCTCATCAAACCCCGCCGGGCACCATGGACCTCTTGCCGGGCCTCTTGCGGATCCACTTTTATGATTTTTTGAGAAACTTGCGTCGGAACCCCATGCAGCGCCAGAATCCATGGGCTAACACCCACAGAAATGAGCCGAAATCGCCTGTTTCCACTTCCTTGGCCCATAAAATCTAACCAGGCCTCATCCTACCCCGCCGGGCACCATGGACCTCTTGCCGGGCTTCTTGCGAGCCCCCTCGTATGATTATTAGAGAAACTTGCGCCGGAACCCCATGCAGCGCCAGAATCCGTGGGCTAACACCCACAGAAATGAGCCGAAATTGCATGTTTCCACTTCCTTGGCCCATAAAATCTAACCAGTCCTCATCCAACCCCGCCGAGCACCATGGAGCTCTTGTCAGGCCTCTTGCGGACCCCCTCGTAGGATTTTTCGAGAAACTTGCGCTGGAACCCCATGCAGCGCCAGAATCCGTGGGCTAACACCCATAGAAATGAGCCGAAATCGCCTGTTCCCACTTCCTTGGCCCATAAAATCCAACCAGGCCTCATCCAACCCTGCCAGGCACCATGGACCTCTTGCCGGTCCTCTTGCGGACCCCTCGTAGGATTTTTCGAGAAACTTGCGCCGGAACCCCATGCAGCGCCAGAATCCGTGGGCTAACACACACAGAAATGAACCTAAATCGCCTGTTTCCACTTCCTCGGCCCATAAAATCGAACCAGGCCTCATCCAACCCCGCCGGGCACCATGGACCTCTTGTCGGGCCTCTTGCGGACCCCCTCGTATGATTTTTCAAGAAACTTGCGTCAGAACCCCATGCAGCGCCAGAATCCGTGGGCTAACACACACAGGAATGAGCCGAAATCGCCTGTTTCCACTTCCTTGGCCCATAAAATCCAACCAGGCCTCATCCAACCCTGCTGGGCACCATGGACCTCTTGTCGGGCCTCTTGCGGACCCCCTCGTATGATTTTTCAAGAAACTTGCGTCAGAACCCCATGCAGCGCCAGAATCCGTGGGCTAACACATGCAGAAATGTGCCGAAATCGCCTGTTTCCACTTCCTTGGCCCATAAAATCCAACCAGGCCTCATCCATCCCGCCGGGCACCATGGACCATTTGTCGGGCCTCTTGTGGACCCCCTCATATGATTTTTCGAGAAACTTGCGCTGGAACCCCAAGCAGCGCCAGAATCCGTGGGCTAACACCCTCAGAAATGACCCGAAATCGCAAATTTCCACTTCCTTGGCCCAAAAAATCCAACCAGGCCTCATCCAACCCCGCTGGGCACCATGGACCTCTTGCCGGGCCTCTTGCGGACCCCCTCGTATGAAATTTCGAGAAATTTACGCTGGAACCCCATGCAGCGCCAGAATCTGTGGGCTAACACCCACAGAAATGAGCTGAAATCGCCTGTTTCCACTTCCTTGGCCCATAAAATCCAACCAGGCCTCATCCAACCCCGCCGGGCACCATGGACCTCTTTCCGGGCCTCTTGCCGACCCCCTAGATAGATTTTTTGAGAAACTTGCGTCGGAACCCCATGCAGCGCCAGAATCCATGGGCTAACACCCACAGAAATGAGCCGAAATCGCCTGTTTCCACTTCCTTGGCCCATAAAATCCAAGCAGGCCTCATCCGTCCCGCCGGGCACCATGGACCATTTGTCGGGCCTCTTGCGGACCCCTTCGTATGATTTTTTGAGAAACTTGCACAGGAACCCTATGCAGCGCCAGAATCCGTGGGCTAACACCCACAGAAATGAGCCAAAATCGCCTATTTCCACTTCCTTGGCCCATAAAATCCAACCAGGCCTCATCAGACCCCGACGGGCACCATGGACCTCTTGCCGGGCCTCTTGCGGACCCCCTCGTATGATATTTCGAGAAATTTAAGCCGGAACCCCATGCAGTGCCAGAATCCGTGGGCTAACACCCACAGAAATGAGCCGAAATCGCCTGTTTCCACTTCCTTGGCCCATAAAATCTAACCAGGCCTCATCCACCTCGCTGGGCACCATGGACCATTTGTCGGGCCTCTTGTGGACCACTTCGTATGATTTTTCGAGACACTTGCACAGGAACCCCATGCACCGCCAGAATCCGTGGGCTAACACTCAAAGAAATGAGCCGAAATCGCTTGTTTCCACTTCCTTTGCCCATAAAATCCAACCAGGCCTCATCCGACCCCGCCGGGCACCATGGACCTCTTGTCGGGCCTCTTGCGGACCCCCTCGTATGATATTTCGAGAAACTTGCGCCGAAACCCCATGCAGCGCCAAAATCCGTGGGCTAACACCCACATCAATGAGCCAAAATCGCCTATTTCCACTTCCTTGGCCCATAAAATCCAACCAGGTCTCATCCAACCCCGCCGGGCACCATGGACCTCTTGTCGGGCCTCTTGCGGACCCCCTCGTATGAATTTTTGAGAAACTAACGCCGGAACCCCATGCAGCGCCAGAATCCGTGGGCTAACACTCACAGAAATGAGCCGAAATCGCCTGTTTCCACTTCCTTGGCCCATAAAATCCTACCAGGCCTCATCAAACCCCGTCGGGCACCATGGACCTCCTTTCGGGCCTCTTCCGGACCCCCACGTATGATTTTTTGAGAAACTTGCGCGAGAACCCCATGCAGCGCCAGAATTCGTGGGCTAACCCCACAGAAATGAGCCAAAATCGCCTGTTTCCACTTCCTTAGCCCATAAAATCCAACCAGGCCTTATCCAACCCCGCCGGGCACCATGGACCTCTTGCTGGGCCTCTTGCGGACTCCCTCGTAGGAACTTTTGAGAAACTTGCGCCGGAACCCCATGCAGCGCTAGAATCCGTGGGCTAACACCCACAGAAATGAGCCGAAATCGCCTGTTTCCACTTCCTTGGCCCATAAAATCCAACCAGGCCTCATCAAACCCCGCCGGGCACCATGGACCTCTTGCCGGGCCTCTTGCGGATCCACTTTTATGATTTTTTGAGAAACTTGCGTCGGAACCCCATGCAGCGCCAGAATCCATGGGCTAACACCCACAGAAATGAGCCGAAATCGCCTGTTTCCACTTCCTTGGCCCATAAAATCTAACTAGGCCTCATCCTACCCCACCGGGCACCATGGACCTCTTGCCGGGCTTCTTGAGAGCCCCCTCGTATGATTATTAGAGAAACTTGCGCCGGAACCCCATGCAGTGCCAGAATCCGTGGGCTAACACCCACAGAAATGAGCCGAAATTGCATGTTTCCACTTCCTTGGCCCATAAAATTTAACCAGTCCTCATCCAACCCCGCCGAGCACCATGGAGCTCTTGTCAGGCCTCTTGCGGACCCCCTCGTAGGATTTTTCGAGAAACTTGCGCTGGAACCCCATGCAGCGCCAGAATCCGTGGGCTAACACCCATAGAAATGAGCCGAAATCGCCTGTTCCCACTTCCTTGGCCCATAAAATCCAACCAGGCCTCATCCAACCCTGCCAGGCACCATGGACCTCTTGCCGGTCCTCTTGCGGACCCCTCGTAGGATTTTTCGAGAAACTTGCGCCGGAACCCCATGCAGCGCCAGAATCCGTGGGCTAACACACACAGAAATGAGCCTAAATCCCCTGTTTCCACTTCCTCGGCCCATAAAATCGAACCAGGCCTCATCCAACCCCGCCGGGCACCATGGACCTCTTGCCGGTCCTCTTGCGGACCCCTCGTATGATTTTTCGAGAAACTTGTATCGGAACCCCATGCAGCGCCAGAATCCGTGGGCTAACACCCACAGAAATGAGCCGAAATCGCCTATTTCCACTTCCTTGGCCCATAAAATCCAACCAGGACTTATCCAACCCCACCGGGAACCATGGACCTCTTGCCGGGCCTCTTGCGGACCCCTTCGTATGATTATTCGAAAAAGTTGCGTCGGAACCCCATGCAGCGCCAGAATCCGTGGGCTAACACCCACAGAAATAAGCCGAAATGGCCTGTTTCCACTTCCTTGGCCCATAAAGTCCATCCAGGCCTCAGCTAACCTCGCCGGGCACCATGGACCTCTTACCGGGCCTCTTGCAGACCCCCTCATATGATTTTTTGAGAAATTTGCGCCGGAACCCCATGCAGCGCCAGAATCTGTGGGCTAACAACCACAGAAATGAGCCGAAATCGCCTGTTTCCACTTCCTTGGCCCATAAAATCCAACCAGGCCTCATCCAACCCCACCAAGCACCATGGAATCTTTGCCGGGCCTCTTGCGGACTCCCTCGTATGCGTTTTCACGAAAGTTGTGCCGGAACCCCATGCAACGCCAGAATCCGTGGTCTAACACCCACAGAAATGAGCCGAAATCGCCTGTTTTCATTTCCTTGGCCCATAAACTCCAACCAGGCCTCATCCAACCCCACTGGGCACCATGGACCTCTTGCCGGGCCTCTTGCGGACCCCCTCATATGATTTTTCGAGAAACTTGCGCCGGAACCCAATGCAGCGCTAGAATCTGTGGGCTAACACCCACAGAAATGAGCCAAAATCGCCTGTTTCCACTTCCTTGGCACATAAAATCCAACCAAGCCTCATCCAGCCCCGCCGGACACCATGGACATCTTGCCGGGCCTCTTTTGGACCTTCTCGAATGATATTTTGAGAAACTTGCGCCGGAACACCATGCAGCACCAGAATTCGTGGGCTAACACCCACAGAAATGAGCCAAAATAATTTCCTGTTTCCACTTCCTTGGCCCATAAAATCCAACCAGGCCCCATCCAACCCTGCCGGGCACTATGGACCTCTTGCCGGGCCTCTTGCGGACCCCCTCGTATGATTTTTCGAGAAACTTGCGCCGGAATTCCATGCAGCGCCAGAATCCGTGGGCTAACACCCACAGAAATAAGTCGAAATCGCCTGTTTCCACTTCCTTGGCCCATAAAATCTAACCAGTCCTCATCCAACCCTGCCGGGTACCATGGAGCTCTTGTCGGGCCTCTTGCGGACCTCCTCGTATGAGTTTTCGAGAAACTTGCGCTGGAACCCCATGCAGCGCTAGAATCCGTGGGCTAACACCCACAGAAATGAGGCGAATTCGCCTGTTTCCACTTCCTTGGCCCATAAAATCCAACCAGGCCTTATCCGACCTAACGGGGAACCATGGACCTCTTGTCGGGCCTCTTGCGGACCCTCTCATATGATTTTTTGAGAAACTTGCGCGGAACCCCATGCAGCGCTATAATCCGTGGGCTAACACCCAAAGAAATGAGCCGAAATCGCCTGTTTCCACTTCCTTGGCCCATAAAATCCAACCAGGCCTTATCCGACCCAACGGGGAACCATGGACCTCTTGTCGGGCCTTTTGCAGACCCCCTCGTATGATTTTTTGAGAAACTTGTGCCGGAACCCCATGCAGCGCCAGAATCCGTGGGCTAACACCCACAGAAATTAGCAAAAATCGCCTATTTCCACTTCGTCGGCCCATAAAATCAAACCAGGCCTCGTCAAACCTTTTCGAGCACCATGGACCTCTTGCCGGGCCTCTTGCAGACCCTCTCGTATGATATTTCAAGAAACTTGCGACGGAACCCTATGCAGCGCAAGAATCCGTGGGCTAACACCCACAGAAATGAGCCGAAATTGCTTGTTTCCACTTCCTCGGCCCATAAAATCAACCCAGGTCTCATCCAACCACGCTGGGCACCATGGACCTCTTGCTGGGCCTCTTGCAGACCCCCTTATATTTTTTTTTGAGAAACTTGCGCTGGAACCCCATGCAGCGACAGAATCCATGGGCTAACACACACAGAAATGAGCCGAAATCGCCTGTTTCCACTTCCTTGGCCCATAAAATCCAACCAGGCCTCATCCAACCCCACCGGGCACCATGGAACTCTTGCCGGGCCTCTTGTGGACCCTCTCATATGAGTTTTTGAGAAACTTGCGCCGGAACCCCATGCATCGCCTGAGTCAGTGGGCTAACACCCACAGAAATAAGCCGAAATCCCCTATTTCCACTTCCTTGGCACATAAAATCCAACCAGGCCTCATCCAACCCTTTCGGGCACCATGGACCTCTTGCGGGCCCATTGCGGACCCACTCGTATGATTTTTCAAGAAACATGCGCCGAGACCCCATGCAGCGACAGAATCCATGGGCTGACACCCACAGAAATGAGCCGAAATCGCCTGTTTCCACTTCCTTGGCCCATAAAATCCAACCAGGTCTCATCCAACCCCACCGAGCACCATGGACCTCTTGCCAGGCCTCTTGCGGACCCTCTCATATGAGTTTTTGAGAAACTTGCCCCGGAACCCCATGCATCGCCAGAGTCAGTGAGCTAACACCCACAGAAATGAGCCGAAATTGCCTATTTCCACTTCCTTGGCCCATAAAATCCAACCATGACTTATCCAACCCCACCGGGAACCATGGACCTCTTGCCGGGCCTCTTGCGGACCCCTTCGTATGATGTTTCGATAAACTTGCGCCGGAACCCCATGCAGCGCCAGAATCCGTGGGCTAACACCCAAAAAAATAAGCAAAAATCGACTGTTTCCACTTCCTTGGCCCATAAAATCCAACCAGGCATCATCCAAACCCGCCGGGCACCATGGACTTCTTGCTGGGCCTTTTGCGGACCCCCTCGTATGATTTTTTGAGAAACTTGCACCGGAACCCCATGCAGCGCCAGAATCCGTGGGCTAACACCCACAGAAATGAGCCAAAATCGCCTATTTCCACTTCATCGACCCATAAAATCAAACCAGGCCTCATCAAACCTTTTCGGGCACCATGGACCTCTTGCCGGGCCTCTTGCAGATCCTCTCGTATGATTTTTCAAGAAACTTGCGTCAGAACCCCATGCAGCGCAAGAATCCGTGGGCTAACACCCACAGAAATGAGCCGAAATCGCTTGTTTCCACTTCCTTGGCCCATAAAATCCAACTAGGCCTCATCCAACCCCACCGCGAACCATGGAACTCTTGTCGGGCCTCTTGCGGACCCTCTCATATGAGTTTTTGAGAAACTTGCGCCGGAACCCCATGCATCGCCAGAGTCAGTGGGCTAACACCCACAGAAATGAGCCGAAATCGCCTATTTCCACTTCTTTGGCCCATAAAATCTAACCAGGCCTCATCCAACCCTTCCAGGCACCATGGACCTCTTGCGGGCCCATTGCGGACCCACTCGTATGATATTTCGAGAAACATGCGCCGAAACGCCATGCAGCGACAGAATCCATGGGCTAACACCCACAGAAATGAGCCAAAATCGCCTGTTTCCACTTCCTTGGCCCATAAAATCCAACCAGGCCTAATCCAACCCTGGCGGGCACCATGGACCTCTTGCCGGGCCTCTTGCGGACCCCCTCGTATGATTTTTTTAGAAACGTGCACCGGAACCCCATGCAGCACCAGAATCCGTGGGCTAACACCCACAGAAATGAGCCGAAATTGCCTATTTCCACTTCCTTGGCCCATAAAATACAACCAGGCCTCATCCAACTCCGCCGGACACCATGGACCTCTTATCCGGCCTCTTGCGGACCCCCCCCCCCCCCCCCGTATGATTTTTGGAGAAAATTGCGCGGGAATCCCATGCAGCGCCGGAATCCGTGGACTAACACCCGTAGAAATGAGCCGAAATCGCCTGTTTCCACTTCCTTGGCCCATAAAATCAAACCAAGGCTCATTCAACCCTTTCAGGCACCATAGACCTTTTGTCGGGCCTCTTGCGGACCCCCTCATATAATCTTTCGAGAAACTTGCGCCGGAACCCCATGCAGCGCCAGAATCCGTGGGCTAACACCCACAGAAATGAGCTGAAATCGCCTGTTTCAACTTCCTAGGCCCATAAAATCAAACCAGGCCTCATCCAACCCTGTCGGGCACCATAGACCCCTTGCCGGGCCTCTTGCGGACACCCTCGTATGATTTTTCGAGAAACGTGCACCGAAACCCCATGCAACGCCCGAATCTGTGGGCTAACACCCATAGAAATGAGCCGAAATAGCTTGTTTCCACTTCTTTGTCCCAAAAAATCCAACCAGGCCTCATCCAACCCCGCTGGGCACCATGGACCTCTTGTTGGGCCTCTTGCAGACCCCCTCGTATGATTTTTTGAGAAACTTGCGCTGGAACCCCCATGCAGCGCTAGAATCTGTGGGCTAACACCCACAGAAATGAGCTGAAATAGCCGATTTCCAATTACTTGTCCCATAAAATCCAACCTGGCCTCATCCAACCCTGTCGGGCACCATAGACCTCTTGCCAGGCCTCTTGCGGACCCCCTCGAATGCTTTTTCGAGAAACTTGCACCAGAACCTCATGCAGCGCCAGAATCCGTGGGCTAACACCCACAGAAATGAGCCGAAATCGGCTGTTTCCACTTCCTTGGCACATAAAATCCAACCCTGCCGGGCACCATGGACCTCTTGCTGGGCCTCTTGCGGACCCCCTCGTATGACTTTTTGAGAAACTAGCGCCGGAACCCCATGCGGCGCTAGAATCCGTGGGCAAACACCCACAGAAATGAGTCGAAATCGCCTGTTTTCATTTCCTTGGCCCATAAAATCCAACCAGGCCTCATCAAACCCTGTCGGGCACTATGGACCTCTTACCGGGCCTCTTCTGGAACCTCTCGTATAATTTTTTGAGAAACTTGCGCCAGAACCCCATGCAGCGCTAGAATCAGTGGGCTAACACCCACAGAAATGAGCAAAAATCACCTGCTACCACTTACTTGGCCCATAAAATCAAATCAGGCCACATCCAACCCCGCCGGGCCCCATGGACCTCTTGTCGGGCCTCTTGCAGACCCCTCTTAAGAATTTTCAAGAAACTTGTGACGGAATCCCATCCAGCGCCAGAATCCGTGGGCTAACACCCACAAAAATGAGCCGAAATTGCCAATTTCCACTTCCTTGGCCCATAAATTCAAACCAGGCCTCATCCAACCCCGTCGGGCACCATGGACCTCTTGCCGAGCCTCTTGCGGACCCCCTCATATGATTTTTTGAGAAACATGCGCCAGATCTCCATGCAGCGCCAGAATCAGTGGGCTAACACCCACAGAAATGAGCTGAAATCGCATGTTTCCACTTCCTTGGCCCATAAAATCCAACCAGACCTCATCCAACCCCGCCGGGCACCATGGACCTCTTGCAGGGCCTCTTGAAAACCCCCTCGTATGATTTTTCGAGAAACATGCGCCGGAACCCCATGTAGCGCAAGAATCCGTGGGCTAACACCCACAGGAATGAGCCGAAATCGCTTGTTTCCACTTCCTTGGCCCATAAAATCAACCTGGCCTCATCCAACCCCACCGGGCACCATGGACCTCTTGCCGGGCCTCTTGCGAACCCCCTCGTATGATTTTCAAAGAAACTTGCGCCGGAACCCCATGCAGCGCCAGAATCCGTGGGCTAACACCCACAGAAATGAGACGAAATCGCTTGTTTCCCCTTCCTTGGCCCATAAAATCCAACCACGCCTCATCCAACCCCGCCGGGCACCATGGACCTCTTGCCGGGCCTCTTGCGTACCCCTCGTATGATTTTCCTAGAAACCTGCTCCGGAAACCCATGCAGCGCTAGAATCCATGGGCTAACACCCATAGAAATGAGCTGAAATTGCCTGTTTCCACTTTCTTGGCCCATAAAATCCAACCAGGCCTCATCCAACCCCGCCCGGCACCATGGACCTCTTGGCGGGCCTCTTGCGGACCCCCTCGTATGATTTTTCGAGAAACTTGTCCCGAAACCCCATGCAGCGGCAGAATCCGTGGGATAACACCCACAGAAATGAGCTGAAATCGCCTGTTTCCACTTCCTTGGCCCATAAAATCAAACCAGACCTCATCCAACCTCGCCGGGCCCTATTGACCTCTTGCCGGTCCTCTTGCCGACGCCCTCGTATGATTTTTCGAGAAACTTGCGCTGGAACCCCATGCAGCGCCAGAATCCGTGGGCTAACACCCACATAAATGAGCCGAAATCGCCTGTTTCCACTTCCTTGGCCAATAAAATATAACCAGGCCTCATCCAACCCTGTCGGGCACCATGGACCTCTTGTCGGGCCTCTTGCAGACCCTCTCGTACGATTTTTCAAGAAACTTGCGCCGGAACCCCATGCAGCGCCAGAATCCGTGGGCTAACACCCACAGAAATGAGCCGAAATCGCCAGTTTCCACTTCCTCGGCCCACAAAATCCAACCTGGCCTCATCCAACCCCGTCGGGCACCATGGATCTCTTGCTGGGCCTCTTGCGGACCCCCTCGTATGATTTTTAGAGAAACTTGCGCGGGAACCCCATGCAGCGCCAGAATCCGTGGGCTAACACCCACATAAATGAGCCGAAATCGCCTGTTTACACTTCCTTGGCCCATAAAATCCAACCAGGCCTCATCCAACCCTGCCGGGCACCATAGACCTCTTGTCGGGCCTCTTGCGGACCCCCTCGTATGATTTTTGAGAAACTTGCGCCAGAACCCCTTGCAGCGCCAGAATCCGTGGGCTAACACCCACAGAAATGAGCCGAAATCGCCTGTTTCCACTTCCTTGGCCCATAAAATCCAACCAGGCCTCATCCAACCCCGTCGGGAACCATAGACCTCTTGCCGGGCCTCTTGCGGACCCCCTCGTATGATTTTTCAAGAAATTGCACCGAAACCCCATGCAGCGCCAGAATCTATGGGCTAACACCCACAGAAATGAGCCGAAATCGCTTGTTTCCACTTCCTTGTCCCATAAAATCCAACCATGCCTCATCCAACCCCGCCGGGCACCATGGACCTCTTGTTGGGCCTCTTGCGGACCCCCGCGTATGAGTTTTCGAGAAACTTGCGTCGGAACCCCATGCAGCCCCAGAATACTTGGGCTAACACCCATAGAAATGAGCTGAAATAGCCGATTTCCAATTCCTTGTCCCATAAAATCCAACCAGGCCTCATCCAACCCCGTCGGGCACCATAGACCTCTTGCCAGGCCTCTTGCGGACCCCCTCGAATGAGTTTTCGAGAAACTTGCGCCAAAACCTCATGCAGCGCCAGAATCCGTGGGCTAACACCCACAGAAATGAGCCGAAATTGCCTGTTTCCACTTCTTTGGCCCATAAAAACCAACCAGGCCTCATCCAACCTCGTCGGGCACCATGGACCTCTTGCCGGGCCTCTTGCGGACCCCCTCCTATGATTTTTTAAGAAACTTGCGTCGGAACCCCATGCGGCGCCGGAATCCGTGGGCAAACACCCACAGAAATGAGCCGAAATCGCCTGTTTCCACTTTCTTGGCCCATTAAATCCAACCAGGTCTCATCCAACCCCGTCGGGCACTATGGACCTCTTGTCGGGCCTCTTGCGGAACCTCTCGTATAATATTTCGAGAAACTTGCGCCGGAACCCCATGCAGCGCCAGAATCAGTGGGCTAACACTCACAGAAATGAGCAAAAATTGCCTGTTACCTCTTACTAGGCACATAAAATCAAACCAGGCCACATCCAACCCTGCCGAGCACCATGGACCTCTTGCCGGGCCTCTTGCGAAGCCCCTCGTAAGATTTTTCGTGAAACTTGCGCCGGAACCCCATGCAGCGCCAGAATCTGTGGGCTAACACCCATAGAAATGAGCCGAAATCGCCTGTTTCTACTTCCTTGGCCCATAAAATCCAACCAGGCCTCATCCAACCCAGCCGTGCACCATGGACCTCTTGTCGGGCCTCTTGTGGACCCCCTCGTATGATTTTTCGAGAAACTTGTGCTGAAACCTCATGCAGCGCCCGAATCCGTGGGCTAACACCCACAGAAATGAGCCGAAATCGCCTGTTTCCACTTCCTTGGCCCATAAAATCCAACCAGGCCTCATCGAATTAGTAATATTAGAATCGTTGGAATTCATTCATTCTTTATCAGAAATGTTAAATTTGAACTTGTAATGAAATTATTATATCATAAAGATATAAGCATTGTCTTCAAACAGAATCTTCATGACGTTAAAATTAATTTTAATTGAATTCAAATATAAATATCATATTTGAATCGAAAAATATAAAACAGATTTCGTTTTTACGAGGAAATTAGAGAAGAACATCATAGTCATCACATGGCATGATGGTGACATCAATTAATAGATCGAATATATTGAATATTTATATTAAGTTACAATTTAGTTCTAAAAATAAAAAATAAATAAAAAGTTATAATTTAGTTGACTTAAACAAAAATGATTACCAACAAAATCATCTAGAGATTTTTTTGGTTCATTTTATTTGAGTTTTTTAATTTACTAAATAAATTTAAGTTGTATATATAGTTTTAGTATAAGAAATTTTAAAATTATAAAAATATCTTTCTCAACTAAAACGTTTATTTCATTTAGAAGAAACTTTGCAAATCGAATCAAATCGGAAAAAAAACATTAGTTTAGGAGTTTTGATAATGGTTTAAGTATTTTTTATTATAGGGTTATTGGTTTTTAGCGATTTTAGATTTTTTCTAAACGGGTTAACCGATAACCCAGTAATAAATTAAATAATTTTATTTGTATGATATATAAAGTCCTTGATAATTTCACACTTTTACTTTTTACTGTCTCAAACTTTTAATTATTCTACAATATAATAGTGTTTGTTTTTTTGAGCAAAATGCAGTTTGTCAACTCATGTGTATGGTTCATCCTATTTGTCACCCTGTTTCTGAGTAATTTTCAATATATAAATTTTTTTGCCCAATCTTAATGGCTAAACCAATAACTGAATCTATAACAATCAACAATCAATAAACCAATAACCGGATAAGCTGATATTTTACAACTTGCACTATTTATTTAATTGACTAAGGTAGACGTGCCATAAATAAATGTACATCATTATTTATTGCCAACAATAAGTGTAAGCATGACTATTTTCTTAGTGCTACATATTATTTCCTTGAAAATTAGCCATCTCAATTATGACATTATCTATTTTATAATTTTAATTTTTTATATACATATGATTCTGACAGGTTGCTAAATTAAAAAAAATAATTAAATAATTGAGTTTACATTCCAATATTAAATTTTTGACAAGTAAATTCCTCCAAATATAGCCTCCCCTAGTTAGTAGAACTAAATTATTTGAAATGTCATGTAATATTTCTCATACAAAATATAAAAATTGAAGTGAATTTTATTTATCACTAAATAACATTTATGTAGACAAAATAAATATAAAAAAATAATTTTAATTTGTAAGAAGAAGCGTTATTTATCCGAGCTTTTATTTTTTTTATTCTTAGCACTTGAATCTGAAATATTCGAATAATAACAGAGGATTTTCGTTCATTTCACACCCCTCGATAATAAAATATTCAATTTGTAAGTTCGTGTGTAATCTATTAAATCCTTTTTTAAAAAAAAAATCAATTGGAAAGAAAAAAACAAAGAAAAATGTACCACCTAGGAGAGGAACTTTTTCTAGAAGGTGTCTTTTTTTAATGGTGGCGGCTACTTTAGTCTTAACATAGCCAACTCGAGAAGTTCCATTGAATATATTATTGCGATAACCTATCAAGTTGAATTTAAATAATTAAGTCATGTATGTCCTTACTATATGTCTTATTTAAATTGGACAAATAGGTCATGTCCTTTGATTCCTAAAATTAGTTTCTACAAATTGGACCATTTGGCCTGTCTTTTTATGATAGCCTAAATATTACATCATTAGGTTATAAGATAGTTGCATCTTTTCTATTTTTTTATTAAAAAGACGATTACAGTTAAGATCGAGTTTGTTTTTCAAAAAACTACTCCTCTCGTCCTATCTACTTGTCTCATATGTATGGAATCTGGTTTTCGATTTCACCCTCTCCCTCAAATATTTGGGATGGATAGGGACGGGTGAGAAATGTCTTCCTCTTGCGAATAAACTTTTTTTTCGATCTCCAATTA
Organism: Solanum rostratum; assembly: GCA_029948455.1. NCBI lineage: Eukaryota > Viridiplantae > Streptophyta > Magnoliopsida > Solanales > Solanaceae > Solanum > Solanum rostratum. The sequence goes on along the minus strand of CM057053.1, from coordinate 817,741 downwards.
ACCTTACTCATAAAGGGTGTTATGTGAAAGTCGTAGTATCTATATTGAGTACTTTCAAAAGGGAACTATTAGTATCATACTACCATTGTTTTGCTTAAAAAAAAAATTAGTATACAGTGTGCATACAAATTATATATACGGTAATTATATATTACATACCAGTTAAAATTTGTAATAAGCCAAAAATTTAGACTAATATACTAGTTAATTAGCTAATATAGCTATAGTTTGAATTAATTATGGCTCGCGGCAAACGTCTAGTTATAATTACAGTTTGGATTTTGTACAATTCGCGTGAGTTATACGAACGTTGTGCTCGATTACATAAAAGTTGTGCACAAATCATATTGTATAGCTAAATATACAAACACTTTGAATTGTACAGCGGATGATACAAATATTGTGCACGAATCGTATAGCGAAATATACAAACGTTATACAAAAACTGCGAATTGTATAACGAATTATACAAATGTATACGAATGTTGAGCGAATTATACAAATGTTGCTTTAACTATAGTTACGAAATGTAATTACCCAAACTATTATTAAATTTTATATGTTTATCATTTATAAAATTTGCTCGGTATAATTAGTCAACAGGCACAACAGTAGAATCACTATAAGTATGCAATTGACCCAATTCGGGAAATGAGTATACAGTTAAAGAAAATAGCCCCAACAGTCATTATTAGTAGATAGGTCAATTTTTTCCAAGTCAAATTGATGACACCAACTTTGAGTAACAAGCATTGAATTCAGATTTATTTGGTCGAATTCTTTCTCGAACTCATGCATAACGGAAATAAATGATATTTTCACCTCATATAAGTTTTTATTCAATTCATTGAATTACTTTGCGGGTTCTAGAATACCCCTTTTTTATTGTACGTTGAAAAGTAACTAAGACCAATTTAGTCACATTTTCATGTTCCAATCGAAAAGTCCATTTCTAAAGTGGTCCTAACTCCTAAGTATGTTTTTCCAAACCATGTGAAAGTTGTCAAAATCACTAGTACTAGAATATCAAGCATCAAAAGGACCTACCACTTCTTTGTTTCCAACTAGTGCAAGAATTTGCCTAGGAATCTTTAACTTTGTAGGTACACTTCTGATAATCTATGTCGTGTGAGTTTTTCAAAAATATTGTCAAGTACATTTTAAATTCTTTAAAAATAGGGCATTTTTGAAGGATGGGGATCTCATACGGGTGACAACATTATTGGAGAGTTCGAGCAATATAGCTAATAAAAATTTCTTATAGAATTTTCAAACCCTTGAATTTATGTTGTACTAGGAGTTCCTAGTTAGTCTTGTACTTCCATTTCATAACTTGCACAACAACAACAGACGTATTTTGAGAATTCATCATAAATCTACTAGTTTACGTTTATTTGTTGACCTACCACATCCTTTGTTCAGGTTTGGGACCGACAATGTGAGCATGCTCATACAAGCGGAGTACAACATGTAAAACACAAGTCGTAACACGTGTATTTTACAAACACAGAGAGTTCTAGTCGTCGATAGTCAAAACAGTAATGCAATCTTATAAGGAGGAAATACAAAGTATGATAACCGTTACAAGTCATAGCTAATACATTCAAATCGTAAAACAATCATTTAATGTTCGAATCACACTAGCCTGAGCTATGTTGTTCAGACTCTCGAAAATGTTGTAGCACTAGTATCGGGTCCTCATAAAGCAACCTACTTTTGGAGCATCAGACAAGCACTTGACGATATTTTTGAAGAGTCCAAACATCATAGGGCCTGATCAGGCATTGTGCATATATCCACCACACAGGAAAATATGTCTCACTGTACAGATTAAGCAAGAAAGCAAAAAATGATGCTTGGCTATTTGCTGTCAAATATCTCAAAGCCTGAGGGTGAGATCTGGTGCAATTGGTTCGTCTTTTTCGACGTATGGAGTCAATGTCACATTTGAACATCCAGCAAGAGAAAAATTAGTATGAGAGGTACCAGGATTCGTCACTTGACGGAAACTGCCAGGCCATAGTACTAACTGATCAGCATCATCATTTCCCATGTACAGAGGTGGACTCTGGCGGTTACCATACTCAAATCTCGCGCTCGTTTTAAAATCAAGTGGCCTTATTGCTGGTGCAGACACCTGGTGTAGTGAAGCATGTGCTTTGATCCCTAAAGACCTTATAGTAGATCCATGTAAAGGCAAAGACGCCAAATTAGCATACCTTTCTGAGAAAACACCCATTCTCATAGCACGTTTCGCTAGTGTTCGTTCTCTTTTATGTGCATTCTGGTGTCCACCAAGTGCCTGTGAACTGTAGAATTTCCTCCGGCAGAAATTGCAACTAAAAACTCGTTGAAATCCCGGTCCTGATACTGAAGTTTGTGTAGTTGCAAGCTCATTGCTGCTTTCACTTGTGCTGGATACTGAAAAACCGCCTATCGAATCCTGGCTAAGAGACAAGTCAAGTGAAACAGGTTCTGAACTCAGCTGAGTGAAATCTATAACTCTGTTCTTGGAAGGATCCATGAACGTTTCATCCACGCATATGTTAGACGCGACTTGGCTAGTAATATCGGAATCATCTTCAAACAAGGCCTCAACTTCAAGATTGAATCTTGGTGTTTGCATCTTTGGTTGAATATTAACAACTTATAAACACTATCTATTGATCAACTGAAATAAAATACTAACATTGTCCTGCATATAACCACAAAAAAGGTTTTATTAAGCAAAAATACTCTTAAGTGAAAACAAATTGTGTACAACATGCTGATGAAACAAATTCAAGAATCAAATTCCTTCGAGCACAGCGAGTTCTGTTAATTTTTTTTTCTAGTCCACTATCAACGCCAGTCTGCGTGACCTATAGGTGGAATCAATCACTAATGCTTGCTTCATGGTAGCCTTTCCCCGAACCCTACATGAACATAGGAAGCGTTCATGCGGCAGGATGTTCTTCTTTTATCAATATAAACAAATTTTATCATGCTTCATGTACATTTAGAAGTTAATCTCACACTGTCAAAGGGAAAGATTCTATTATAAGTCCCAAAAGACTATGAAATCTGCAGTTTAATATAACAAAGAAAAAAAATATGGATCACCACACATATAAGTGAGACTTAACACCAAGATCTACCATTTTGATCACCACACATATAGTCATTGAGAATCGAAGATCAGAGGCGGAGCTAGAATTTTAGTCCAAACTCCAAACTACGTATTTGATATCAAGAAATCTACTAAATATGTATAAATATTAAATTCAGAACCCATAACTTCAAATCGCGGCTCCAATAAATATTCAACAACTAGCTTAGTGAGAGCTAATTTTTTCAACTATCCAAAACTTTATAAACTAAGTATACTGACTCTATTTAAGTTATTAATTCTATACAACAACAACTACTACTATACCAAAACTCTAGGTAAGTCAGAATCAGTTATATGAATCATCACTGTCCACGTCGCTCCACTTAAAGTACTTGTCTCTTTCCAATATGATCACTTAAAATATAAATTCAAGAAATAACAACACTATGATAAGTTAATTGAGGATAGATTTATAACAAACACAACTCTTGTTAATATTAGATCTTTGTTCTATATGAACTTAATTAAACTCCATACAAGAAGAAACCATTTAATTCAAGATTGACATAAAGTAATCAACACAAAGCAATAGTATATTGAAATCTAAACCACAAAACTTTAGTTGCATCCATGTCGGATCTTTAAAAAATGCACTACTTTTGAAGAATTTGGCTCGTATCCATCTAACATTTTTGAAGAATACGAGCATCATAGACAAAAACTAGAATAAAAATACAAGAAATTAATCAAACTAACCAGCTTCTCTTGTAGTTGTTGACTTGTTGGTGTAGTAAATTAAGGCAAAGTGATAAGACTTCATCAAGGACAAATTTCTAATGGGACATTTCAAAGTATACATGAAAAAAAAGGAACTTTGGGGAATTGAAGAGTGGAGGTGTAGGTATCTTTTTTATTTTTTTAATGTTTAAATTAATTTAAATTATGGGAAAGCCAAAAACAATGGTGGGACATTAGAGAGTCAGAGAAAAAGATGGTTATAGTGGGTGTTTGGAGTTTAATAAAGAATATTAATAATAAAGAAAAGTACACAACATGCATATGGTTATAGTATATGAAACATGACATAACTATGATTGTATTTTTGTTGGCATTTTGGATATGTTTCAAGAAAGGATTACCACTTATATATACTGACGGTATAAAAAAAATGTACGTTTTTTATTCTACTTCTTGAAGGGAAAGCCTTATCTTGCATTTCTATGAGAGGCTGTTTCCCAGGTTTGAACACGTGATCTCTTGGCTGCAACTTTACCAATTACTCCAAGACCCCCCTCTCCCCTCCCCCCCCCCCCCCCCCATTAAGTCTACTTTTTATGTATGTTATTTGGAGATGGTTGGAGGGTTTTGGATAACTCGATTTCTCGAACCTGAACAAGTGATTATTATTAATGAAATTCGAGCAGGTATCTCAACCAACACACGTAAGAAGATTTAGGAGAAGAACGTAAACAAAGCTGAAACTCAAATATTGATATATTTTGTCACCAAGAGAAAGAAGATAGATCGATAAGAAGATTGAGCACATACACAAAGTTTTTCAAAGCGTACCAATCTTTTGTACCTCGTTGCCTCATAATTATCCGACTTTACTTGACCTGATAGTGTAAAATTTCTTTTAAATTATCCACATATACAAATAAACTATGGAGAGTCATTATGGTACAAGTCATTTCATGTTGTTAGTCCCACAAAAGATTCTCAATCTGTTTAAAAAGGGAAAAAAAATTGTCTTCCACTTTACTCTCTCAATCTGTGCCCACTTATAAATGTTTCACAAAATGAGATGTAACAATTACATGTCCCCTATGTCTCCAATTACCATAACACACATACACACATATATGTAATTTCATTCATTTACTTGATACAATTACATATACTCCCCCGTCCATTTTTACTTATCCATTATAATATTTTACGATGTTTGATAATATTTGTTCAGTTTATGAAATCAAAAGATAATGGTACATTTAATTCCTAATTCAAATGTCTAATGTTTTTTCGCCCCAAAATCTTATTGGATTGTTGCGAGCAGAACGAATGGGGCGCTCTTTGGAAGAAGCGATTTGTTACCGAGTCATCTTATTGGAAATAATAAGAGCATCTATCGATACTCAAAGTTTCATATCTAAAGCAAATTTCCAAGAAACTGCTCGAGTTTTAGCTAAAGCGGCTCTTTGGGATCGTATTGATTGGTTGAGTGGCTCTTATCATTAATTATAGTCGTTTTTCTATTATATTTTTCAAGACATTGTATTTATTATATTCAAAGAGTGATTTGATAAAATACCCCCATAATTTGCTACTTTTTAATCCATGTGTTAAATCAATAGGACAAATAAAGATACTCTAATTTAACATATTGGGACAAATTATAGAAGCAATATTATGAATAAAATGAAAATATATATAACTAAAAAACTTTTAAAAATTGATTTTTTTTTAAAAGTAAAAAAAGTATTACATAAAATGGGACAGTAAAAATATACTACATGAGAATATTTGACTTGGTAAACTCAAGATTCAATTAGTCTATTTCTCGAATGAAGAATTATGTCTAATTTTTTTCGTATTAGTATTTAATTTCGAAAAAATCTCCAAACCCCCCACCCCCACCCCAAGCTCTTCTTTTTCTTTTTTTTTTTTTCATTTTTCTGATTTTTTTTAGCAAAACCATGATCTGATCCACTGGTATTTTTTCACCAATATCCATGATTTGACACTTTAAATATTTAGCCTATCCTTAATCCCCACATCCTAGGTTAATTTTCCAACATTTTAATATAAACTTTAAATTCTTTTTTAAAAAAATATATATTTGTCTCCCAAATCCATCACAAGACTTACACGTGACACCATAACACCCAACACTACTAATCACAGATTAACAACAAGAGTTTAGCCTTAATCCCAATAATTACCAACATCTTCACGTTGCCCCCCTCCACTTGGCACGCCGCTCGAGGTAAATAAAAAATATTTTTATCGTTGTGCTTGCTTCTCGTGAGATTAAATAAACGAATTAAAAAAAATATTTTTAAAATCAAAAGCTAAAAAAAATAAATTAAAATTTATTAATATTTGTACTCAACTCATTTGTTGCCCACCACCTAGAAAAGCACATCCACTAAACTTAATTAGTGTATTTTCTTTGTTCTATAAATTTTTTAAATAGATGGTACTAATCCAAATCTTATAATACTAAGTTAATTACAGGTTTTTCTTTGATGAAGATAAGTTATTGTAAGGTAAAGCTAATTAATATATTTGATTAAATAATAATTAGGTATACATTCTTCCACTAAGTTTTGGTAGTGCTTAATTGCTTTTTCTATACTCACATGCTTTGCTTTTTTTTTTTATCATACTTTAGGTTAATCAACTTTAAATATTCATCGACGATTGAAATTTATGATGAAATGGTAAGTACTATTTTATTTTAATTAAAAGTCTCAAATTTGAATCGTGAACACAAAAAATACATATGATAAAAAGCAATTTACTTCTGAATCGAGATTTTTCTGACTCAAATTTAGATTAATCAAATTTTAGAACAGATATCAACCAATTCTAGATGGAAAAGATTATGAAAAGATATTTTTAAAAATAAAATAAAAACTTGGGGACTTATCCCTTGATTAATTAACTCTAATTTAGGTCAAAAGATGTTATATTAGGGGTCAAAACTAGTAAGTATATATGCTTTACAAGAAGAACTTGATGGATCCCCAAAAGATGGATTGAAACATATGTGCTAATTTTTTATTTATTTATTTTTTTGAGTTGTCAACTATATAATGAGAATAAAAAAATATATATGTATAATATAATTAATTGAAAGTTAAATATGTTTAATCATGCAACATGATGACCAAGATTATAATTTATCGCTAATTAAGGGACAATATATATATTATTATCTAAATGTTTTTTTTTCTTTTTTGATCCATACCTGATATTCACTATTAGGTATCTGCATTGAAATTTTGATAAATTCGAGACTTTTGATTATTAGTCTGGTCTTTAATTAAATTGAGCCACCTCACATTTAAAAAGTTACATCACATATATCCCTCAATAATTATTTGGGTAGTAAGTCTTGGTTATTTTTTTTTTTTGGTCAAAAAGATTATTATTAGCAATGAATTATTAAAGAAAATATATGTGGGGCTATAAATTTGTAGGTATAATAAAGATTTGTATTGGTCAAGGGATAAATATAAGATTTAATTTAAAGAATATCTAGTCTATAATATAAGATTTAATTTAAAGAATATCTAGTCTAAAAATTCCTAATTTTACTTATCTTAGAAGGAAAAATATTAAGTTTTGAAATAATAAAATAGAGTCCAGAAATTTTTAATAGGGAGCATTGCTCTTTAATGGCCCCTATTTTTTTTAAAATTTGGACTAGTCATGTTCCAATGCGCGTTTCAAATACCAAATGGAAAAAATAAGCAAATATAGAGAATTAATCATGTCATATAATTAAACTTCCATATTACAAGAATGAAAGTTTAATCATTTTTCTATAAATACCACAAGTCAATGGATATGATCCTATGGAAGATATTTGTGCTAATTAAGTGATGAATTAAGGTAAAAATGTACATTAATTAACTATAATTTAGTGATACCAGTGTCCATTTTATATGCTAAATAATTATGAACTAATGATATTCTTAAAATGTTGAATTTTTTTAAATGGTGAAGTCAAAATCATCTTATCAAAAAAGTAAAGACATTAATTAGGAGACTAAAAAACAAATCTTAATATTTTTACCAAAAGAAAAAAGAAAAACACATTTACACAATGTGAAAAATAATAAATGATTTCCCATAAAATATCAGATATTTAGTAAAAAATCTAATCTTATTTAATCTTCCTTCACCTCGTTTTTTCTATAAATTTAAACTGTGGAAGTTCATTTTTCTAAAATTAAATTCAGACTAAAAGAATTTATATTGTTCAGTTCTTGACTTGATAGTTCATATATTGTTATTCGATCCAATGGATTTGTTCTTTTTCCCAACAAAAGGAAGGCCATTTGCAATTGAAGTTGGCTATTTTGACACTATTTTAGAGGTCAAAGAAAAGGTCCAAAAATATCAAGGTATTCCTATACCAAAACAAACCCTAATCTTCAAGGGTAACGTTTTAGACAATGATCTAAACGTTCATTATTCTGATATCCTTCACCGTTCTCACATTAAGCTCGTTACAGATGTCGAACCGGTTAAAAATAAAGTGGTTAAAGTGGAATATCCATCGTCTTCGACAAGAAAAATCAAAATCCTCCTCAAAATGCCGACATCCACCAGACCAAGCCTCACGCTGGAGGCGGACGTTACCGATAGCATTCTAAGGGTAAAAAGGAGAATTCACAAAATGGGAGGCGTAAATGCGCATCAATTAGTCTTGCGTGTGAATGGAGCTGAATTGATCGATCATTACACGTTTCAAGATTATGAATTTTCAGATAAGTTGGAAATTGATGTTAGTATTGGGCCTGGTACTATTGTTGCGTCCACACCAGCAACAACAGCTTCTTCAGAATCATCCGTGAATAACTAAAACGGACTAAAAGAAATTAATTATTATCATTTTGTTTTATTTAGTCATGTGTTTACAATATATTATCTTTAGTATTGTTATAAGCAATTTAATATATTTTATTAATATATATATATAAAAAAAAAAAAAGCTTTAAGTAGTTTTATTCGAAGATCCAAAAATATTTATATGTCTATTATATATTCTAGACTAATTCATATTGAGTATTTGAATAAAATATGACATTATTTAGTTAAAAGATAAAAGACAAAATAAAAAAACTAAGTTAAATATTATGTAGGAAAAATTAACAAAGAGGGAGATAATATGAGGATATTATATTATAATTCGAATAAATAAAAGTTAATATGCTCAAATAAGTCATGTAACAATTTACCATCATTATAGTTCTTCAATAATGTATGCTCATTATAACAACAAAGTATACAAAAATATGTATCATTTATTCAAAAGGTTTTATTCATGTAAAATTTATTGGGAATATTACGTGGATAAGTAAACATATATTAGTTAACTAGTTAACTACTTATAATTTGAATTAATTATGATTTGCGATAAATATCTAGCTGTAATTACAGTTTGAGTTTTGTATAATTTGTGCGATTTATACAAACGTTGTGCATGAATACAGTTTGAGTCTTGTATAATTTATGCGTGAATCAAATTGTATAGAGAAATATACAAATGATGTGTACGAATTGTATACCGAAATATACAAACTCTATACAAAAATTGCGACTTGTATAAAGAATTATACAAACATATACAAACGTTGCACGACATAAACAAATGATGTTATAACTATAGTTATGGAATGTAATTATTCAGACTAAAGCTATAAAGCATAATTAAGATATTTTTGCGTGGCTAATATGCGAAAATTAGCAACTTGTCCATTTGAATCACAATTATGTTGTCGATTTTTTTTTTTCAAGGATATTAAAAAACTGATTTTATATTATATTTTGAAGAAAAAAAAACAAACAAATGACTCTCATACAATATCGGATATTGTTGTAACTATACATATATTTAGTAGCAAAATAAAATTTGTTGAATCTTCTTTCACCTATATTTTAGGTACCCTATCATCTATTAATTTAAATTGTGCAAAAGTTTTATTTTTTTGACTAAATTGATAGTGAAGATTTCACACTACAACAGCAATAACGTATTCAGTATAGTATATTCTCCGAAGCCGAAAATGGATGTATTCATTCAACCAACAAAAGGGAGGTCATTTGCTATTGAAGTTGGCTATTTTGACACTATTTTAGAGATCAAAGACAAGATCCAAAGAGATCAAGGTATTCCTATACCAAAACAAACCTTAATCTTCAAAGGTAATGTCCTAGACGATCATCTAAATGTTCATTATTCTGATATCCTCGATCGTTCTCATATTCAGCTCATCGTAGAATCAGAACCCGATAAAAATAATGTTGTCAAGGTAGAACAACCATCACCGTCATCTCTAACGACGAAAATACAACTCCTCCTCAAAATGCCAACGTCGAAATTGGGAGTGACGTTAGAGGCGGACGTTACGGATAGCGTTTGGAGGGTAAAAGAGAGAATTCACGATATGGAAGGCGTACATATGGGTAAATTAGTCATGCATGTAAATGGAGTCGAATTGGTCGATCATCACACACTTCAATATTATGGACTTTCAGATAATTCAGAGATCGATATTAGTATCAAGCCTAGTACAGTCGTTGCACCCGCACCACCACCACCAACAATAACAACAACAACAACAACAACAACAATTTCTTCAGGACCTTCCATGAATAATAACGGAAATGGACCAAAGAAATTAAGAATTATGGTCTTATCGAAATGTGGCACTAAGAAAATTCCGATAGAGGTCAATCCATCAGACAATGTGGGACACTTGAAAAAAGAATTGCAAAAATTGGAATTAGAGCTTCCACAAGAAGGGTACTTTTTTATTTATAGACAAAATGTGATGGATGATGATCGTTCATTTAGATGGCATCATGTTTGTCAAGGTGACACTATTGAGATATTTAATGGTAGTGTTACTGGTGGAGTTTGAATTATTTTTCTTGTATTTTTTCTATTGGTTCAATGTTTAATAAAAATACGTAAAAGAAAAAGAAATTTAATCGCCTCAATGTATTATGTTCATACATGTTGAATGATTATAGGTTTCATTTAGAAGTGATGAAACTCTAGTTTTGTTCATGCTTTAATTACTTTTCTTCAAAAATATCATGAGATGCATTGCTATAATCTATTTTGAGCCTAGAGTTTATTAGAAGAAGACTCTCAATCTCGAGTCTATCGGAAACAAACTCTCAGTTTTTTTTATGCTGAAAGTAACATTACTGATGAAATCACACTGGATATGTTGTTATATGTATGCCACAAAATGGAAATCATATTTAACCATTTGATTCACTAAAAAAGTCTTTATCCTTAATGCATTCCTCCCATTGTTTGAGAGCTTATGGTTTCATGTTCTATTTTACTCCCTGGTGGGTGTTCTTTTCACATTCCATCACGGTACTACTTTGCTATCAATCACTAAGGAGTATTTAGCCTTGCAAAGTGGTCCTTGCTGATTCACACGGTATTTCACATGCCACATGTTACTCGAGTTAAAGCGTAAGCTAGTGATGCTTTCGACTCTTGAACTTTTGCCCTCTAGAATGCAACATTCAAGCTGCTTCGCCTAGTAACACGACACTTATATTGCTCTCCCACAACTCTAGTTTCATGGTTTAGGCTGCTCACATTTCACTTGCCGATTGTGTTGTTGAATGAACAAAGCTAATAAAATAAGAAAAATGGCATAGTGCTATTTTTTGTTGAGAAAATAATAAAAATAGTCTCATATTCACCAAACAGTTTCAGTCTCCACCAAATATTTAACAATTTATGCTGTCAGATTTGACAGGAGCTCATAGATATTATGTTTTTGGCTTTTCCAAACCAAAGATCTTTCAGAAATAATCTTCAAACGACATACGAAAACTTCTTTATATGTTGAAATAAGCATACACTTTATACTCTCCAGACCCCAGTGGTAGAAAAAAATTCATTTGACAGGAACTATGAAGAAAAGATACAGTACAAACTGGTTTGATACGTTGAAAACCAGTTTACTACGATGAACGGTTTTATACGTTGAAAATCAGTTTACTACGATAATAATAAAGTCTGCATACATTTTACCCTCCCCAACCCACTTGTGGGATCCACTAGGTATGTTGTCGTTGCACAGTAAGATGGTAAGGTATAACTTCCATTCTAATAAACGGTTTGATGCGTTGAAAACCAGTTTACTATAATGAACGATTTGATACGTCGAAAAACAGTTTACTATAACAGTATGACTAACAACAGTTAGAACATAAACAGCTTAGGATGCAATTAACAGAACCATATTCTATATATTAAGAAGGTTAAAACTAGGAAAAGTAAACTGAAGCTAAAACTAATAGACTCTCTGTTCTAAACACAATAAAAAGCACTGATTTGAACTTCTGTCAACGTGTTTCTTCTGCTTTGCTGCTCCACACCAATCCTAAATGGACCTAAGCCAAATGTGCTGCACTATTCCAAGAAAGCAGACGATTTTTACACCAAAAACACAAGCCCCTGTTGAATTCTTCCAAGAACGTCGTTTTTAGTTTAGCCAAATGGAAATTGGACGTATTGTACAGTCTACGAGTTATGTTACTCAGATCCTCCAACAAATGCGTTATTTTTTGGTTTTGGAGGATCCGGAAGTGCTGACATCTTTGGAGGAGGATCTGAGTAACATAGATGTGTAGACATGTCGTGGTAAATAAAGTTGAAAGTGAAATGAGGAGCTTACCAGTTGAACCAGGCTGATGTGGAATTCTGCATCTTACTCGCACTTGATTGAGCGGTATATGTGGCGGACAAAAAACAAAGCAGCTCGGAAACCAACAGTTCCAAGCATGAGAAAGAAGGCGTAGCAAATGCAAGCCATGTAACCAAAGAAGAATGAGGTTTGCATGAAACCTGACATGTCGGATCGGGCATAATAGTAATACAGGCAGTAGCCGTAGATGAACAAGCCGGTTGATCCACCACAAAGGAACGACCTAGAAGATCAACATATATGTGAGAGACTCGACAAAGGATGCGTATTTTCAGAAACAAAATGTTTGTAAAAGTATTTCCAAAATGTTGTTAGCTTTCAAGAAAAGAGTTGCAAGCAGCAGAGATGATTTGGTATTTGTTTTACCAACTGCAGGGACATTAAAAGTAAAGAACAAATTTCTACAACAAAATGGAAAATCAAGTCTATAAGTACCGCTGATTAATATAAAAGATCTCAATCAGCACTCTCCAAAACATTCAAATACAGGCAAAACCAGAACCAAATAGGAAAAAATCAAGCCAGCTCCCTCAACCCCCCCTCCAAAAAAGGACATAAACAGAGATGGATTAAGTTACAGTAATGCTGACCTACTTAAATACTCACTAACGAATACTTGGCATGATAGTGCAGCATTTTTATTTATTTATTTATTTGCACCAGGTGTCCGAGTCTCTTTGAGCCCCGACTGACCCCGGGGGTGCACAGGCCCTCGGCAAGGAGTTTTCCGCAAGTGCACCACGGTTAATTCAGCTTTTACCCAGTCCGATGGCCCTCAGAAATTGTTTGCACCCAGTGGGTTTCCAACTTGAGACCTTGAAAGGGAGCAAACCCCAAGACTCAAGTCAATTACCACCAGGTCAACCCCTGAGGGTTAATAGTGCAGCATATTATTATTGTCGAATTAAAATGCAATACACAGGGAACATTTGGTGTTCTATGTACGGTAACCTGGGAAAGGATAATCACTTGATGGATTCATCAAAAGTACAGTGTGGCTAGTACTCGTTCATTTTTTGCATCCTTGAACCGTTTGAAAAGAATTTTGTCAATTAAGTACTGTTCACTTACCTCCACCACCATTCATGGTCTTCTGCAGCAAGTTGGAAGTATGTCAAAGCCACAGTAATGAATGCAGTAACAATGATCAGAATGATGAAAACTATGAATAAGATGCTGTAAATAGTGTAAATCCTATGGCCCCACACGCTAGCAAATATGTAGTAGAGTTCAATGTAGATAGCGCTGAAAGGCAAGAAGCCAGCCATTGCCATCTGAGGAAGAGCTCCACGGTACCAGGGTAATTGTGGTATCTCTCTTGGATACTTCGTTGTTCGAGTTGGAGCTTGAAATTCTGCCTTGCTATTCTTTCCTGCAATTCCTCCCAACACAAGTAATGGTGATGTCACAAGGGCCCATATGAGGAAAATGACCATGATGGTACCGAAAGGAAGTGCTGCAGTGGCATGATAAGCAATTGCAACAGTATTAAGGAAGCAGAAAGTTAGAAACAGCGGCCCACAGAACAGACCTCCTGTCAACAACAAGTTCCTTACCTGTAAAAAGAAATTGAAGTTGAGATCAGTACACATTTCCTCTTTACTGTATCTTACAAATTCATGCAAGAATCGGAAGCAAAATTCCATATGGGAATTATGGTCTGACCATGTTAGTACACTTAAATTAAGAGTGCTTTTTAATAATCTTTTTTTTTTTACAGATTTGTATGTCGGATAAAATGTAAATAACCTCTAGTTTTAGCAACATTAATTTGTCTTGAACACAAGTTTCTGTAACTGGATGCAACAGGTCCAGCTGAAGCGTAAAGGATAATGAAAATTTATATAACTTAACCTTGATAAGTTTGGATTAAGGTGCAGCAATTGTTGTTGTAAGGGAAGGCCAAAGATGATGAAGTGAAAGGAAGAGAAGCTCCTAATTTATTTATTTATATATTTATTTTTTTGACAAGGAGAGAAGCTCCTCATCTATTCTGACAATACAAAAGTCAATCTTGTGCTCTCAAACTTGCCGCTAATTCTATTGCGGCCAAACCTGAGTAACTGCTAAAAGTATAGCAGCTTACCCCTATAGTCAATCTCACTACATTTCTATCTAAATCTTAAATTCGAAGGAAATCCTACTAAACGCCTCCCCCCACCCCCTCAAATTTTACCTTTATCCATCTCCTCATTTCTTCCATCTCTCTTACTTCCATTTCCTCCTCACATCTCTTGCTCACTTCGCTTTCTTTTGTTTTTTTCCTTTTCTCCTTTATTCAAGTCCTTCCCTTCTTTTCTTCCCTCTAGCACCCTCCAGCCAAGACACATATTCTCCTCCTCCTGTCCACCCACCTTCCATAGTCCACCTAAAAAGTAAAATTCATGGGAATCCTCCATCCAACAGAACCAGATAGAAGGATAAGTTGCTTACAGTTAAGGGGTTAATGATGTTGATAGCATCATTTTCAAATATGCTAGGGTGTGTTGCTAGTAAGTTTCTTATTTGTATAGCTGACAAAATTATTACTATTCGGGCAAAAAAGCTAGTTAAGCTATTATTGGATGCATTCACCAAGACCTCCTATGTTGGGAGGATCTTAATGTGATATAGCTCCACCATTTCCCCTCCAATAAAACAAGATTTGTAGTGCAGAAATATGATCTGTTAAACAAAATATGCAGAGGAATTTTACATCTTACTCTTGAAAATCCTATCATGACTAGTCCTGTCAAAATCAAGAGACCTTAAATAACTCGAAGAGAATGATGAAATAAGGGAACTGAGCAAACACAATAAGAGATGCATTTGTAGGAAATTTTGGCAACTTTACAACAATAAAAATAATAATATTCTCCATACTTTCTTACCCAGTTCTTCCCTTCAAGTTGGCAATAGAATGATGATGCAGTATAGCCTGCAATTCCTGATGTAAGAGCATAAATAACCACCAAAGCTGTGAAAAGAGCTCCTCGGTTGTAGGGGTAAAACACACCAACAAGAGCAAGTATGAATATGAAAATTGCCCTGGGAAAAGACACGGTGAAATCTAACATTTGTCAACGAAAATTATCATGAGCTAAATGGCTTTTGCAAATCTAGAACTATATAAACCCATTTATAGGCATCTATACTCACAGGGTAAACAACTGAGTGCCAGAACCCAGGGCTGCAGCAAAAAGTGACTTCTGCTTCGGGTACCTAAACACATCACCATGAATGTACTTCCACCCAGTTTCTTCTTGGTCATCAGCTGCTTCCTCATCATGGGCATATCTTTAACCAAAAAAGTAAATACCATAGGATAAGAACAAGCTCCTTATTTCGTAAGTATGCTACCCAAACAAAGTTTTTGTTACTTACTTGACAAAGTCATTTTTAAGGACACGCATCAGTATTGTAGCAAGGAAACCAGTTAAGAGTAGAACTGTGACACAAGAATTAATGATCGAGAACCAATGGATCTCCAAATGATGTGGTAAAGCTGAAGTCTGCGAGTATTTTTCCATCCTTTTCTCAAAAGGGATATCTGTTTCCTTCCATTTTACAGAGTACATGAAGTCTACATCAACTTCTTTATCTTCAGTTATGTCCACTAGGGCATTGGGGTCAGTTCGTGCATTGACTTCAATCACGCGATCATTGTTGCGATGGATGTCAAAATGAAGATGTTTAAAAAGGTAATATTTGTACTCACTAGGGTCAGCTTTCCCCTCCTTATCTACCTTACCGATGAAACCCCAAATGGGAAGATCATCATAGAACATCTGGAAATAGTAGTCCTTGGCAACAGCATCACGGAACCTTGCAACTTCTTCCTTTGACAATGTTTTCTTGCAAACTACCTCAGTTTCCCGATCATTTGCAAAGTCAAGTTTGTATGGTGCAGTGACTAAACGATCTCCATTCAAAACCTCACCAAGAGCTTCAGTTTTATCTTTTACACGACCTAAAACAAGAGAATAGTTACATGTTCCAACGGTTGTTAAAATGCAGTCAACAATAAAAGCTAAAAAAGGCCGAAGATATTAGAGCAAGACAAGGCAGAGAAATGAAGCTGACCTGGAGAACAAAAAGGAAGATCAAAGTAGCGATATGTTTCACTGCAATTGACAGTAAACACATGAGATGCAAGTGGAGAACAGTAACAAAGGTGACCCAACTAATAATCTAATATACATTGAAAAACTTCAGCAATACATCCAAAATACAGCAAATCTCAGCAACATTTATCCCAAAACCAATCATTCCAATACTACCCAAAATGAAATCTTGAGTTTTCCCCAAATATCAAAAGCCTACAAAATGTAAACTACATCCCCAAAAAAGCTCATACCCACTGAACTCTTCCCATATCAAAAACAAAAGCATGAAAGACACGCCCTTTATTCCGTTATCTTTGGACAGTGCTCTTACAAAATGGACTACTATAAATTTGATTTAGCATGTAGAGGAACCAAGACCTAGGACAATTTCTTTCTCCTTAATTGTAGATGTACAGATAAACTCTCAGATGAAAAGATTTATAACACTCTATTACCAAGTAGACTCACTAACATACACTGAAAAGTACTGTCCAAGCTTAGAGTATCATATAAGACTTCCCCAGAAGCCATTCCAAAAACTACTTTTTTTTTCAGATATTCAGTTCATCAAAATGTAAACTACAACCAAAATGTAAAAGAAAATCTCGCAATTATCAGAAGGTGACCAGCAAATATAATTGAATCAGATAAACGTTACACCCAAAATTCGGCAAATTCTCAAAAACCTTTCCCTTTTTCAATCCAACACAGCCCAAAACCAAATCTTGACTTTTGCTCAAATATTCAACACGGACAACATGTAAGCTACATCCAAAAGAAGCTCCCAATTCTCAGAAACAAAGGTGACCCAACTAATAATCTAATATACACTGAGAAAATACATCCAAAATACAGCAAATCCCAGCAACATTTCCCCCAAAACCAATCATTCCAATACTACCCAAAACGAAATTTTGAGTTTTCCCCAAACATCAAAAGCTACAAAATGTAAACTTCATCCCTAAAAAAGCTCACACCCACTAGTATTCATTGAGCAAACTCAGCAATACACTCAATATACAGCAAAACCCAACAACATCCTCACCCCCCAAACCATATTACACAGCCTCCTTTTCGTACAAAATTTCCTAATTTTTGCACTCTTATTACATTCAGTTTGAGATGAAAGGACATCAGATAGTCTAATTCAAACAAAGGAAGATAGGTAATGGACTCTATCCAAGACTGAGACAACATAGGCGAAAGGGGCTTAGGGGGATTCATTCCAATACTACCCAAAACAAAATCTTGAGTTTTCCCCGGATATCAAAAAGCCTACAAAATGTAAACTACGTCCCAAGGAAAGCTCACACCCACTAATATACATTGAGCAAACTCATAAATACACCCAGAATTCAGCAAATCCCAGAAGCATCCCCCTCCCCCAAAACCAATAATTCCAATACTACCCAAAACAAAATCTTGAGTTTTCCACAGACATCAAAAGCCTACAAAATGTAAACTACATCCCAAAAAAAAGCTCACACCCACTAATACACATTCAGCAAACTCAGCAATACACCCAAAATTTAGCATATCCCAGCAACATTTCCCCCCCAACACCAATCATGCTACCCAAAACAAAATCTTGAGTTTTCCCCTAACATCAATAGCCTACAAAATGTAAATTACATCCCACAGAAAAGCTCACATAAGCAAACTCAGAAATACAACCAAAATTCAGCAAATCCCAGCAGCATCCCCCAACCCCCCAAAGCAATCATTCCAATACTACCAAAAACAAAATCTTGATTGTTACCCAGATATCAAAAACGTACCAAAATTTCAAATAAAAAACTCATAAAAATGAAACCTTTAACGAAAACAATGAAAAGGGTCAAAAGGGGTTACCTAGGATTGTGAAAAGGGCCAACTTTATTTGCATACAAAGGTACTTCTTCTCCAGATTTGTACTTATGATCTGATGAATCCGATCTCACCTTCACAGCCCCAAATAACAAAAACACCAATACGACGACGTAAGAGCCACACCCCATACTACTCTTCCTCACCATTTTTTTCTCTGTTTTTTTTTTCTTCTCTCCTTTGAAACTCTTTTAGGTACAGTGGATTTTGTGTAGAAGAAGAAAGAGATTTGAAGTGGTGACCACGCGCTACTGTAGCGAGTTTGTAACAAACGTAATGCTTACCTATAAACAAATGACATGTGGATAATGACGTGTCAATTTTTCTTTTATTTTTCTCTTTCTAATTTGTTGTTTTTAATGATGACATGTGTCCTTTAAAATTTTAAAAAGAAAAAGAAAAAAGGTTCAACAACATAAATATTGAGTAATTTTTTTTTTTTATCTATTTTGATAATTATAATATATTTTTATCAAAATAAGTATCAAATATTTGTAAATTCTCGTCAAAATTTAAGCGGATAAAAATAAATAAACAAACGTACTTTTTAATCTAAGCTGAGAGTTGGATCCTCCTCTTCAATTTTTTACCTGTTTCATTAATTATAAGTTCATACTCTTGAGTACTTTAATTACTCTCAAGAATTTATAATTACATCATAAATATTATGCTTATAACTTTTGATTTATTTTACTCTTTCCATTGAAGTTTTATGTATGTTGGAGTGGACATAATGAAATGAGATGGATCCCCGAACAGCGTTAGAAATTGTGGGCTAACATCCATGAAAAACTGTCAAAATCATTTGTTCCTATTGCTTGCCCCGTAAAATCCTACCATGTGTCCTGGCCACCTGGGGCTCTTGTCGGGCTCATTATGGACGAGTCGATGTAATTTTTGGGGAAAGTTGGCGGGGATCCCTGAGCAGCGCAATAATCGTGGGCTAACACTCACAAAAAATTGTGAAATCGCATGTTTTCTGTTACTTGGCCAATAAAATCCTACCAGGCATCCTGCAGCACCACGGGACCACCAAGGGCTCTTGCCGGGCTCATGACGGATGGGTCGGTGTAATTTTTTGAGAAAGTTGGCTTGGATCCCCAGGCAGCACCATGAACTGTGGGTTAACACACACGAAAACTACCAAAATTGTTTGTTTCCTATTGCTTGGCCTATAATATCCTACCAAGCGTCCTGCGGCGCCACCGGACCACCTAGGGCTCTTGCCGGGCTCGTGATGGATGGATCGGTGTAATTTTTTTAGAAAGTTGGCTCGGATCCCTAGGCAGCACCATGAACTATGGGCTAACACACACAAAAACTACCAAAATCGCTTGTTTCTTATTGCTCGGACTATAAAATCCTGCCAAGCGTCCTGCGGCGCCACCGGACCACCTGGGGCTCTTGTCGGGCTCGTCATGGACGGGTCGATATAATTTTTTGGAAAAGTTGGTCCGAATCCCCGGGCAGCACCACAAATTGTGGACTAACACCCACGAAAAACTACCAAAATCGTCTATTTCATGTTGTATGACCCATAAAATCCTACCAGGCCACCTGGCTCTTGCCGGGCTCGTTACAGATGGGTCGGTGAAATATTTCGGGAAAGTTGGCTCGAATCCCCGAGAAACGCCATAAACAGGGACTAACACCCAAAAAAAAATTTCCAAAATCGCCTTTTTCCTGTTGTTTGGCACATATAACCCTACCAGGCGTCCTGGGGCAGCGCCGGACCACCTAGAGCTCTTGCCGGGCTCGTTACGGACGAGTTGGTGTATTATTTGTAGAAAGTTGGCCCCAAGCCCCGGGCAGCGCTAGAAACCATGGGCTAACACCCACGAAAAACTGACGAAATTATCTGTTTCATGTTGCTTGGCCCATAAAATCCTATCAAGCATCCTACAGCACCTCTAGGCCAACTGGGCTCTTTACGAACGAGTTGGTGTAAATTTTTGGGAAACTTCAGCCGAATCCCCAGGCAGCGCCAGAAACTGTAGGATAACACCCATGAAAAACTACTGAAATCACTTATTTCCTATTGCTTCGCCCATAAAATCCTACCAGACATCCTATGATACCGACGGGCCACCTGAGGCTCTTGTCGGACTCGTTACAGACAGGTCGATATTATATTATCATCTGAACACTTAAGAAAATTAAAAATTAACTTAACTTTTATACACATATATATATTTTGACTATAATATTATAAAAAATAATATCAAATAAACAAAACCTCAAACTCTCATAATATAAGTTAATTAAAATACATGATAAATATAAGTTGGTACAAGAAAATCATATTACAAATACACAAGAAAATTGCCTTTAATAATGGTCCAATTTTACACTGGCAATTAAAGAACTCATTATTAAATACTTAAGTGTCAAACTCATAATTAACTCATTATATCATAAACAATACTAATTTAATCAATTATTTAATTAACAAACTCCTTTAGTCTTATTCTTCTTATTTTCTGCAACAAACTTCTTCCATGCATCAGTAACTTCCATCTGCCATTGCCGATCCGTTTTCTGATGAGCGTTTGCCCCGGCCGCGTTTTCCTCGGCCACGGCAAGCTTAGCATTGACACGTGCAGGAAGCGTGTCGAGTTCGTGGAGAACTTTATCAATATCGATAATCTATTCGAAAAATATATAAACAAAAAATGCAAAAGATTAGATATTTGATCACTCTTATTGATGTTATGAATTGAATGTAAATAGTTTTAGTGAATATAACAAATCTACGTGAAATTGGTGAAGGAATTCTTCAAAAAAATGAAGCAAGAAGTACTTCTAACATCTTCTTATTCAAAAATATTTTATTTATGTCACCTGTCTCATTTTATATAACATCTTTTTCTTTATCAGTCCGTTAATAAAATACATTTTTATGTTTTTGGCTCTTCATTTACTGATAATCTGTGTGTTTTTAGTTCCTTTGAGAAGAAAATATGTTATATTTGGATTAGTTTTAGTACTATATTTATTGTCAAACATAGAGTGCCACTTAAATTTAACTATAGTCACAAAAAATTCATATCATATTTAAGACTATGAGTTTATTTCAAGAATCTCCATTTTATTTTTCGAAAAAGTTGTAACCAGATAAATACCATCATATAAATTGAAATAACAGTTTGATAGTAATAGAAATATTACCAGTCGCTCCGCGAGTGTTCTAGAGAAATCTTCTCTGATGACAACTCTAAGAACTGTGATGTGTTGAGCATCTGGTGGCATGGTGTATGCAGGAACAATCCATCCAAATCTCCTTAAAGATTCAGAAATCTCAAACTCATTGTGTCTGCTGTTGTCTTTAAGAGAAAATGCAACCAAGGGAACTCCAACTTCTTTGGACACTATGTTGTATCTTCCTGTCTTTTCTAGTCCTTCTCTTAGTACCCTTGCATTTTCTTGACAATTCTCCATAACATTCTTGTAACCCTAGTTAGAAATAAAAAGAATTTGGGCTGTAAAGCGCGTAATTCTTGGAAAATATATAGTTTTTATACGTTGATAGTCGATTAAAATGCATTGATAGAAGTAATGATAGCAAGTTACATGTTGTTGGATTTTTAAAAAATGTTGTTGTAGTGTTGGACCGTCTAAATGGCATGTATCTTTAGATAATCTGATACGGCCGCACAACAAAATCTTAAGCTTTAAAGCCTATAATTCTTGAAAGATAAATAATGTTTTTACACTAATAATCGATTTGACTGTAGTGACAGAAATAACAATAGCATGTACACAGTGATATTTCTAAAGAATTCGAGTAACATAAATCACTATTTTGCCTCTCCTTAATTTTTAAGGAAAATAACAAAATTATTAATGTTGTACTCACCTCATAACCCAAGCGAATTAGTTGATAATATTGAGCAATTACTTGACTAGAACCTGCATGACAAAGTAGCAAAATATGATCAAATTCATAAGGCTAAATAATAATATTGGTGAAATTGTGTTCTTCATCTTGTTGGAACATCAAATGTTTTCTGACAAGTAGTGTACAAAATCTTATCATGTTATATATTCCTGTATTAGCCTTGTCAATGTGGGTCAGAGTTCAACTGAATTTAGACAAATCCCAATGAGGCGGAACAAATCTCAGTGCTGAGTCTAGACGAATCTCATACGGTGGGGGAAAACCTCAGCGATGACGCTAGCTCCATAGAGGGGGAGGGTGTATGTAACAACACATCTTAAGATGAGAAGTCTCACATCGCCAAAACACAGGAGAGATGTTGGGTATATAAGTAAACAAGTTTTACCTACTAGCGATGCATTTTAAAGCCGTGAGGACCTAGACCCAAAGCGGACAATATCTATGAATTTCCTTGACTAATTTCTAGTATGGACTAGTGCAATGAGGAAGTAGTTTTGAGATATTCTTTTTAGGGTTTTTTTTTTTTTGGGTCAACAATACATTCATACAAGATATTCATATGGATTAAGAACATAATTATAGAACTATCAAGAAGGGAATTAATTAATTACCTTTAGAGAAATTGAGAGTGAAAGTAGGTTGATCAGCTCCAAGATAATTAATGTGAAAAATAAGTTCATCAGGCAAGTCTTCCTTGCTCCTCCAAATGACCCAACCAATACCAGCATAAACAAGACCATATTTATGACCACTCACATTAATACTTTTCACCAATGGCAATCTAAAGTCCCATTCAAGCTCTGGGTAAAGGAATGGTGCAATAAATCCACCACTAGCTGCATCCACATGAATTGGAGTGTTCCATCTGTCATCAATTTACAAACTATTAGTTAATAAGACGCGTAAAAGACTTTTCATGTTGTTAATGTTAGAAGACGGCCTACAACATCTCAATATACATTATTTCTCTACTTTCATCCCATTTTCATTCCTTGTTTGAGGTTAGAAGACGGGCTACAACATGTGACAGTAATTAGATGCATGCCGTTGGTATAACTTCAAAAGTTTACAACAATATATGTGTCAATGCCTGATTCTCAATATACATATATCATCCCATGTTTTCATATCACTAATGTTAGAAGACGACCTACGATATTTGAAGGATATATGCCTATGGTTGATATATCTTTAAAAGTTCAAAAACCACTTATAATGCAAATGGAAAGGACGCCGAAACTATTAAGCATTATATTCAGTCATCGATCAGTCATGCTATAACTTAACAACCAAAAAAATCAATCTTTATGATCAAAGTAGTATTGAGACTTACCCTGTTTCTTTGTTCTTCTCAGTCAATAGGTCATTCAATTTCTTCACATCTTCAAATTCTCCATTAAGAGTTGAACCCAAAATAGCAGCCACACATATAGTGTTCTCATCCACCATTTCCACAGCTTTCTCAGGGTCCATCACATAGTATCCATCACTCAACTTTACTTCCTTTAGCTCCACTTCAAAGTATCTTGCAAATTTCTCCCAACACACCTGTTGAAATTACTAATTTACCCCTCTTAACTCTTAAATTTGAAAAAAATTTCATGTTTCTTTTAGAGTCTATACTATAAGGTCATAGTCGTTCGTAAAAAAAAATGGATTCATAACCTGAAAAATAATACTATCTGCTATAACATGTTAAAATATAGCGATGATCAAAGATGTGTTTATCGATAGCTTATTTAAATTAAATCCATATATATACGATCAGACTTCTTAACAATCAATTTTTTGTTTGGAGCAGATTTTTCATATTATATGTTCTTTATAACAGTCGAAAAATATCTAAAAACAACATCAGTAGATAGAGTTTTGACTATATATACTCCCGCAGAGATGTGTTTTATGGGTTAATATGAGGAAAACATGTAGAAAAGCCTTTTTAACTCAGTTTTTAGAAGCTGGCTACTGACATGAAGTTTTAAATTCCACAAGTGAAACTCCGTAATACTCCATGACAATGTGTATGGTGTCACGTGCGTAAAATTTGAAACTTCATGATAGTGGCTATTTTTCGGGACCGAAAAGTGGCCATGTGTATTAAAGTATACCTGGACATTGGCACCAGTAACAATGTTGGGCTTGTCATAGGGCTTTCCTTGGGCTTTCATTTTGTTTTGCCATTTTCTCTTGAAGGCCAATCCAGCAAGCATAATGGCTTCTGAAGATCCAACTGTTCCAACTCCAATTGCAGTTTCTCCATCTTCAAGTGGTGCATTAAATAAGTGCGCTATCATGTTCACACATCGATTCTGTGAAGTAATAAAAATATTTCATGATGTTAAAATGTAGATTTTTTAGGAAATTCGAGCTAATTACATTATTCTATCACTGCTCTTTGTCAAATTTACAAAAATTCCTTAAATTTGATGGAATCCGGATACATCTCAAAACATTCTGATACATCGAGACACCCCTCAAAGTCCTGATACATTACGTCTCAATTTCAGATAATCACTCAACATCCTTATATGCATCATGTATCTGATCGATGCATTGTGTAAAAGAATGATGTATCTGAGAAATTGAGAGACGTGAAATTTTTGTAATTTTTTCAACTAATGGAAAATTTTAAAGAATATTCTAAACTAAAATATGTCGAATTAATTCTATTATTAGTTGTTGATGCATTTTTGTTTCAATAATCTATTCATTTAATGTAAAAAAAATTGTCAATTTTATTGTGGACCAATATTACTAATTGACTTTTCTTTAATAATATTTTTAAAATCATGTTTTCTAGATTCTTTTTTTTAATTTATTATCATGGACACTTGTTTAGACTAGTTCATTTAGGTTGTTGAAAAGTCCAATTCATTAATTATGATGTACTATACTTGGATGAACTAGTTCAAACATTTCTAAAATGACCTTAAACTTCATATAATTATAATAAAATAATAATAATTAGAGGATGTTTGGATAAATTTATTTTTAGGTCTATTTGTCAAAGGCACAAAATATTTTTAAGCATTTTATTTTAGGCCTAAAAAATATTTAAAAGAAAAGTCTATTTATTTGAGGAAGGTGGGAGTGACACGACGTTAAATCTAAATGACACCATTCACATAATACAACAACAATTATAACAAAAAAAACAAGATTGTAAGATAATTCTGAGGATAATTTTCTTAAATTTAAACTCAAAATTTTTAATTAAACGTGAGCAAGCTGCCTCGGATATTTCATTTAGGCTTTACTATCCACATTTCTTTATTTTTATTTTCTTTTCAAACTTTATTTTTATAATTTTTTAAAATTTTTATATTTGAAAATTTCTCGAGATCCAGTTTTACGTGGCATTTATTTTCTTTATATTTATTAATGACTTTTCTAGATGACCACTTGTAAGTTTTAGGGACCCAAAGCTCCAAAGAGACATAAAAGAGTGACAATCCAGTGAAATAATTGAGTAGATTTAATTTTTATTATTGTTTTATTCTATGTCACTTTTTTCTTTTTAAAAAAAAAAGAAAAAACTACAACAAACATTTAAAAAAAATAAATAAAATTTTTCGATTAAATCATTAAAGAAATTTGAGATCTATTATATATATATATAAAAATAAATATTTAGTTATATATATACAATTTAATTTTTCGACGAAGAATATTTCTGAGTTCGCTCGGAGTGTTAGATAGAGCACTTATATGGAGGCCATTATGTGCATGTGGTTGAACAGTAATTCATTAGAGGACCACTTTATCGACCCACACTTTTTTTTCTAATTGGTTATAACTTATTTTGTTGTCGTTCGATATTTATTTTTGAGTTTTATTTAATCTAAATACTTTAGTGTATTTTTATTTTGTTGCAATATAAATTTTTGATTAAAAATGAGGATCTTATATATGTATTTGTCATAATTTTCGGTGATGATGAGGTTAAAAAAAATCATTCTTTTTTAAAAAAAAAATAGTTTTATTGCTAAAATGTTGAACTCGAAATCTGATTTTTTAAAAAAAATTAAAGGAATTTGCCTTTTGGGTCGAGCTCGTCACATCTTGCTTGCCTAGTGCGGGTTATCTCTTCTAGGTAGTTTGCAAGCTATTACATAAAAGCATAGATTTATTATGTGTGCATCCAGAAAATAGCAGCCACGAGTTCTCCTTATCATAATACTTGGCACTAATTAAAAGTTGAAAAGGATTATGTTGATACTTTATACCATTACACTGGCCAAAACTTTATAAAGTTGAATTTGTCAAAAGTTTCCATTAGGAATTATGACTTTTATAAAAGAGAAATAATTCCCAATTTAACTTAACACTACTATTTTTTATTTTAATTATTCAGTAGCATTATATAAATTATAGTTTTTTTTAAAAAAAATACTTAGGATCTGAACTCGTAAACTTAAAATTTTGACTCCAAGACATAATGATCTGATTGTATAAACATATTTATAACTTACTCCTACACTATACTTTTCTTATAATGATTTGATTATACAAATATTTCATCCTACTGTTTAATGGTGGAGTCAGAATTTTTGATAAGGAGTTCAAAATTTTAAGAAGTAGACACACGAACTAAACGAAGTTTACCATATATAAATCGTATAACTTTTTACTGAAGAGGGTTCATTTGAACCCTCTCATCCTAATATGGCTCCGCCACGAAGATCTCGAAATGATCTTCTAGTTCGGGGTAGAATTCGTAAAATTTTGGGTATTGTCAATGCATAAAACTTAAACGGAGAAATAAATAAGTATATACCTGAAGCTCAGTGGTGACAGGATATTCATCCATGTCAACATAATTTTTGTTAATAGAATCCATCATCAATTTGTCACATTCTGGTTCCATCCATGTTGTCACAAAGGAAGCCAAATTTAACCTTGGATTTCCATCTAACATAAGTTCATCATTTATAATTTGATAGGCTGCTTCCTTTGGTATTGAATTTTCTGGCATCTTAAACCTAAAAAAGAAAAACCTCTAATTTTAAGAATATATATATACAAATGAAGAAAAAAGATTTGTGTTGGTACGACAGAAGTCATTTAAATAATTTATTTTTAAAAAAATATTTTTTTCGATGTTTGGTTCAAACAACAACGACATTTGGGGAGGATAAAATGTACATAGACCTTACCCTACCTCATAGAGACAGAGATCATACTATTTTCGAAAGAGTGAAAAGTATTTTTTTTTTGAGGAAACACAATATATATTTATGAAAGATCTATGACAGTATTAGCAAATAAGATAATGTTTTGATGAAATTTGAGAGATTTTGGAATTTATGTAGTGTGAATATGAATTAATCGTAAATAAAAAATAAATATCAAATAACAAATGAAAAACCCCCAAAAAACATACTACTAATGATTGATAATAATGTCTAAGATAGTCATATGAAGAAAAATAGAATATATAGTAATATTTTGCTATGAAAAAATTTACGAAAAAATGTTTTCCGTTATACCAAACACATTTGATAATGAGCGAAATGAATAACTTCTGTTGCTAAACAATAAAAAAATTATTGTTACTCCTATTTCACAATGGATCATCAACAAACTATCCTCATCAGCTATGAACTATTTAACGACAGATTAATAATACCTTGGTAGAGAAGTTCGAACGTATCGAGAAGCGAAAGTCGAGTTAAGTGACATGTCACTTTCCGACGCTATCTTGGAGAGAACCATGGTGGCGTTGTGGTGGTAGTACGACGGAGAAGATTAAAAAGAGAAAATGGAGAAAAAGAAATAAATTTTTTCTTGAAGAAGAAATGTATAAGAAGAGTCACTTTTTATAAAATAATGAAATTTGGACTATGTGGAAGGACTAACATGTCATTATTGAAACTTGGAATATAAGTTTATAAATATCATCGATTATTTTATCGATTATAACAGATAATTTGTTTTATTTTAAAATTATAAAATAAATTTGTAAACATTTTTTTAAGTTGATTTTTATGAGTCATTCCATCTAATTTTAAAAAAGTGATTAGCTAGATGAGTTATAAAAATAAAAAGAGAGAATATAATAATTAAAGGTGGTAATATAATTATTATGAGATTTTAATTCAATTAAAGCTAAGAATAACAATCTATTCTTTTAACTTTATTAATTGTAAATGTAATAATTATGGTGCTAAAGTATAAGTTTATTAATATTTTGAGTTTTTAAAGGTCCCATTTAATTTATATATTAATAAAATAATATTCCATATGCTATTAAACTTTGTACTCCAACTAAGTAATCATTTATTCGAAAGGATACTTTATAATATTAATAGTTAATGGCGGAGTCATAATTTTCTATAAGGAGGTGTAAAATTTTAAGAGGTAGATATACGAATTAATCGAAGGGGGTTCGATATTTATCCTATATATATAAAAAATTATTTTCATCATATATAAATAGTATAACTTTTCGTCAAAAGAAGTTCGGATGAACCCCAAATACCTATGTGGCTCTGCCGCTATTAATACCTATGAATTTTAATTTAATCGACATTCAATATAAATATTTATTTATACAAATTTACATATGTACATGCTTCAATCTTATAATATATTAAGATTTAAAAAATCTTATAATATATTTCATTTCAAAAAAATAAATAAAATAATTAATTTAAATGAATTTTTTTTCTTATTGGAGTATGTGAAACGTCGGTGATAGGATAACACCTCCCCACATGTCACAAAAGAATCTCTATATATATATATATATATTTATTTATTTATATTTTAGTAATTTAATAAAAAGACAAGTGGATACTAAATAAATTAAAGAGATATAATACACGAAAATAATTTATTTTCGAAAAAATATCACACAAGGACCATTAAATTATTAATTTGCTTCCTCTACCTAACTTATCATTTTCATTATTAAATAATATCTCAACTACCAATGATATTTTTACATGTTTTTCCTTCTTTTTCTTTTTTTAAGAAAATTAACTAAAACAATTTATCTTCAAAATGCAATAATACAAAAAGACAACTATTGTTTTAACAAAAATAAAAAAAAAAGTAGAATTCCTTGCCCATGCTATAAGATAAGTAGATGGAAATAAGGATAATAAAACTATTATAAGTTTTTTAGTTTTCATTTAGAGCCACTACTAAATTAACGTTGAATTTAATAAAAATAGATTTCTTTTTTTCTCGACGTTTTTTTTCTTATGACACTATGCAAAGGCTTCTAAGAGCAATAAAATACATAGAGATCAGTCAGCTTCCATAGTGTGACAGACAGTGTGTGCAACGCTCGGAACGAATTTATCATCGTATGACTGATCAGCGATTACTAGCGATTCCGACTTCATGCATTTTGGGTGATGTTCGCAATATTATTTTTATATATATTCAGAAGTCGAACCTAAAAAACTCTGGTTAAAGGTGGATGATAATAACTATACATATATGATTAATTAGTTCAAAATTGATTTGTATATCTACTTTGGTCAATTGTGGAGGACTTATTAAACAACATGATCCAAATTTCAAGCCAAAATATCATTATCATTTATTTAATTAATTAAATAATTCACTTTGTACAAGACACCACTTGGCTTTGTTGATGCCTTGATTGAAGGAGACAAGTGGTAAGTTTCTAATGGATAAAAAAAAAGTAATAATTGCACACTAAGGTGTGACTCCCAAGAGCTTGATAAATTAATTTAATCAAACATTATTATTATGAGATTTATAACGAGGGATGAATCGAAAAATAAAAAATTACAGATAATATATTAGGTGAATTTCACCTTGAAAACTATAGTAAAAAAAATGGGAGGAAGTAGCAAACTTCTATTTTTTGTTATATTTTGGCATAATATTGACTCTTGAGTTTTATATTTTTTTTATTTATAAATAAAAGTTAAACAAAGGATTATATATTCGACTTTGAAATGTATTAATTTGTATTTTATTTTTTTGTCTTTCTATGATTAGTACACCTATACGTTTATGTTCACTTTTTTTTAATGTATGTTCACATATGAATGGATTATTTTTTCTTTTTATATTAAATAAATAATCTTTATTATTAGTAATACTTACTTAGTAATTTCCTAAAAAAAAAAAAATTTGTAAAACTATAACTTATTATTACTGAAACGAAAATTGAGGTCCCTAAAATTTGAGGGCCTAAGACACTTGCCTTTTTTCTAACACTGTCGAGCTATCCCTGAATAAGGTCATCTTATCAAAAATGTTAGATTCGAATATGAAAATGATTTTTTTAAATATTTTCCTTAACTAATTTAACGAATTGAATATAAATTAATCAAATAAATAATCAAATAAATAATCATTGAATATCAGAAAATTATAGAAGTGATAAAATTTTCTATGAAAAGTCAAGTTTGAATAAGTGAACACCATTAAAAGCTTAGAAATTTCCACAAGCCAACTTCAATATGTAAAGATATTTTACACACACATATATATATATATTAACTTTTTTCTTTTGTTTTATTTGGAAATGTGAAAGGGAAGAAAAGAAAAAGTAAATAATAATGGAGTTGGCCATACATGATGAGAAATTGATGGCTATTGATGGCAATTGGTGCCTTCCTTTTTTGTTTGGACATTACATTTAAGTAATTTCAACTATATGTTCTTAAGATATATATATATATATATATATATACACACATTATTAAATGTGATTTCATTCTTACTTTATAAAATTCTTTTTACAATTTTATCCAACTAATTCTAATTCGTGTGCTTTAGTATGGGTTATCAACAGAGAAAAATACTTCATATCAAGTGTCGTTCATTTTCATAATTTAAAAAAATATCTGATTAAGAGTAAAATTTATCTGTAGCAACTCTTGTTGTATTTAAGTTGAGTTCTTCATTGACGAGTTTAACACTTACCACGAAAGAGGGGTGTGATGATTAGAATTATGTTATTTTTAACTAAAGGTCTTTAATTTTAGTTAGGAGGATGAAGTAGCCCTTAGTAAAAGTATTTTATCTCTTAAAATTGAGCTTATTTAACGTGAATTCAAATTAGTTAAATCAGGAAATTTCGTATGCCTAACGCAAAATAATAATAATAACAA
This sequence comes from Solanum rostratum, assembly GCA_029948455.1. Classification (NCBI taxonomy): domain Eukaryota; kingdom Viridiplantae; phylum Streptophyta; class Magnoliopsida; order Solanales; family Solanaceae; genus Solanum; species Solanum rostratum. Next base: position 786,224 of record CM057053.1, on the reverse strand, counting down.
TAATAATCATCTAGCATTCATGTGTGGTCCATGTTACCTTGATCATTTTTGTAATTTTCCTAACGCAAATAAAATAAAATAAAATAAATTAATGTAGCATTCGTGCGTGGTCCATGTTACCTCGCCCATTTTTGTAAATTTTTTGAGGAAAGAAAATAAGAGAACATGTTTCGATTTTTTTTCTTTTTTTAATCGTAGATCTCTGATTAAGAATGAAATAATATTATCGATGCTTGTTGTATTCAAGTTGAGTTCATCGTTGATGAGTTCAACACTTACTATACCACCAAAAAGGGGTGATGATTTTTTCTTTTCATTTTTTAATCGGATGTCTTTATTTTAGCTTATTAACTTAATATGATTATATTATAATCTTCGAAATGTCATAACTCTCTTTTTGAAAAATATGCTTAAGTTAGAAGCGATTTTACTCCCTTGATGAATTTACGTAACATAAATTCAGATTAGTCGGACACGAAAGTTCCGGATACCTAATGCAAACTATCTAGCATTCATGTGCGTCCATGTCACCGGCCATTTTTTTTTTTTGTATTTTTGGAGACAAACAAACGATTTAAATCATCACACACGTCTTCTTCACTTAAGAATCTCTTTGCCTTTACTAGTACCAAATAATATTGTATTGTATTCCTATTTACTAATTACGGATTCATGACAAGGTAAGAATGACTTTCATCCGCGATAGCCAAGATGAGAAAAATAAGACTAAGATGATTTAAACACGTGAAAAAGAGATTTGCAGGTGTCCTAGTGACAGAGATGTGAAAGGTCGACCATAGTGGATCATAGGAGAGGGAGAAGTACGTTAGGCATAAAAAGAAGTAATTGGTACTAAGTAAACCATAACATATTTGCACCTTATCGAAGACATGATTCTATACAGGAGAATATGACAGTTAAATTAGGATGAAAGGTTTGTAGGCAGTCGAGTATTGCCGAGTTTCTCTTACCATAGTATTATTAGTGCTCTCTTGCTATATATCTTATTCTTTAATTTTATTCTTACCTATGCCTTTGCAAGATAAGAATATAGTTGCGTACGCACCACCAAAATTTCACTAGGTATATTATCATCGTAATTGGTATAAACTTGTATAGACTTGCCAAGAATCCTCTTATGGCAGTTACTAATAACATAAGATACAAATGGAATTGTGAAACATTACACACCAATTTTATTATGCATCCATCCATCTTTATGAGATTATTAAAATCAACTTAAAATTAAAAGTCTATCGTCCGCATGGATCGATGAGGGGAACAAGAACAACGACACCTTAATCCCAAACAAGTTGAAATTGGCTATATAAATCCACAGTATCCATCGCGATCTATTCAAACTTATTTCTGTCCAATATTGTTATATATAAAAAGTACTAGAAGTTCTCTATATTTTCTTCTGGCTGCAAAATGTCTTTCTCCTTTTAAGTGGAAACCTATCTGGAAAGAATAGAAAAAAAAAAAGAGTTAAAAAAAGAACTATGACGATTACAATAAAAGGCCGCTACACATTGTCTAGTGGTATAAATTCGATTTAAAAAAAAAAAAAGATTATAAAGCAGCAAAATACTCGTGAAAAACGTAACGAATGAAGGGAATAATTGATGGAGATCTTTCAAAAATAGTGCAATTTTGAAGGATCTAACAGGGGTATGATAACACTTTCGGAGAGTTTGAACAATATAGCTAGAATGATGAGGCACGAGCATAGAACAAGAGGTATTGATAAGTTTATGAAGGAATTTTGCGCTAGAACGTATTTTTCAACAATTCAAAACAACAAAGCTCTAGAAATGATCCCTTCGACAAAAACATTTTAGATTATATTGTACGGAGTCAAAATTAAATCCCCGTAAGATATTAAGACGTACTTATAATGGTATTCAATCATCTTTTTTTTTAACCCCCTATCTAAGAGCTCCCATCCTTTTTGGCTCCCTTGGTGACTAGAACTCACAACCTTGGGGATGAAAGTGAGGGGTGCTTCCCATTCGAGCAACTCCCTCTTGTCTACTGGTATTCAATCAGAATGGAATTTCCAAAAAACAAAATGGTTGAAACGATAAAGTTTTCAATCAGAAAAACGTACATTTAAATCTTTGCTTTCAGGAGTCTAGCTTTCAGCTCATCGGCCACAGCATCAATGAACTCTTCAGTGTTCACATATTGATGTCTAGAGACCCTGTAAGGTTTCAATAACACGCAAATTATATCAACGACAGCACAAAGGGTTAGCTTCAGAAAGATGAAATATGATGCATAAGAAAAAAAAAAAGTAAGGAGCTCACTTGGATCCGTGGATAATAAGTGCAAGATCTTTGGTCATTTTCCCGTTTTCCACTGCACCGATGCAAGCTGCTTCTAGTTTCTTGGTGAAATCCAAGAGTGCAGCATTATTGTCCAATTTTGCCCTGTTAAAAATACATGATTATTTGTTCAGTACTCCTATCATTAAACATCTATGTGCATACTCGAGCGTTAGTGGTGCACAGTCTGAAACTCGATGGAAAATGGACCTGCATGTGGCAAGGGTCTGAATCTAGGACGTGTGCCTAATCCACATACCACATGCTACAATCTTACCACCTGACAAAAGCCCCGAGAGTGCTAAGCGCAGAAAATTAAGTACTAGAACGTCCTACCTATGTGCAAGTCCACGAGTCCAAGCAAAAATTGAGGCAATGCTATTTGTGCTGGTTTCACCTCCTTTCTGATGAACCCTGTAATGGCGGGTCACAGTTCCATGGGCTGCTTCTGCTTCTACGGTCTTTCCATCCGGACATATCTAAACCAAATATTCCAACCCCATTAGCATCCAAAATAAAGTCGCAAATCAGCGCGAAGCCAAAATGATCCGACAAACGAGAAGTCTCATTTTCTAGAAGAGACTTTCTGCATCCAAGCATGGATTTCTCAAAAAATCATATAAATCACGAGATAAGGACTCAAAATTAAAGAAAACTGGGAGCATCAAGGAAAATGGAAGCAAATAAAGAACATACCAGGATCGATGTCATCAATCCAAGCGACCCAAATCCTATTCAAACAATAAACAATATAAGAACAATTACGAGCTCAAATGAACATTAAAGTAGGTAGCAAAAGTGAAAATTGAACAAGTAAAATTTTTCATATTGAAAATAAAAAATGTATTCTAGATAGATCTTTAAACTGTTAGCAAGCTGACCAAACATACCTTGTGCTAAGAAATCACTTTGTACATCTCCATCATAGTTTTTACACGCCCATACATAACCACCATCGCTTTTTAAAGCATAAGCAACCATATCATCAATGAGGCGATGTTCATACCTGTTTTTAATAAATTCAAGCATTTAACAATCTCCGTCATTACAACAATTAACAAGAACAAGTCGTTGAAAATGAAATGTTGGGTCCTTACCAGATTCCAGCTTCCTCAAACTTTAACTTCCATTTTGACTCATAAACCTCCTGGAATATGTCCTTGAATCTTCAGAAAAGATCATAAAAGTAAGAAGAGAAACCCAAAAGCAGAAGGGGTCGGGAACACAGGCAAATAGAGGTAAAAAGGTAAAGAAACCGTCCTATTTTTAAATGTGAGTGTGCAGATAATACATAATGAGATCAACGGCTAGCCATACCTTCCATCATATTTCTTGAGGATGGTATTTTTTGTGCTAAGATAGAGTGGCCATTTCTTTTGGTATGCCATGTTCATAGAAGCTTCAGCAAAAGAATGGATAGACTGCACAGAAAGAAAAAAAAAAGCCAAGATGCATGACTCTAGGCAATCTAATTTTCTGTTTCAACCTATGTTGCTTGGACTCTGCATGTGGGATCCTCCAAAAGTAGCGCATTTTTGGAGGATCTGATATGGGTGAGACAACATTTTTGGAGAGAGACAGAACAACAGAGGTTTTAGGTACATTCAAACCTCATCCGTGTTGTACATGGATAGAGCTACTCCACCAGCACCAGTGAAGTTGTAAACCTCCAACTCGGTCTTCTCATCTGTCCCTTCTGGTACTGCAATCATGTTCAACACAATATCTCAGTAACATTTTCGAAACATATCACTGAAAAAGTAGTAAATGAACCAGAACCAATATACTCATAGCCAAACTAGAGTAGAGCAAACATGTATTAGCAAAGTTTCGGAATCATACAGGTTTATGCAACTATACAGATGGGTGAAACTTTACCAAATACTAATTTGAGTTTCCCAGCTCCTTGAATTACTGTATCAGTAGCTCGGTATTGATCACCATAAGCATGTCTGCCAATGCATATCGGTTTTGACCAGCCTGATGTCAGCTACATTTATGTAAGTCAAAGAGAGAATCAAGTGCACAATTAACAAATATACAAGTTCAGCAAGAAAAATAGACCTGGGACAAGTCGGGGGATGTTTTTGCAGAGGATTGGTTCCCTAAACACCGTACCTGCAACAAATTAGCCAATAATATTTGACATCTTCAATTTATTACAAAGATCATCCACCAAAATTGGCACATAGAGATGGAGACTCACCATTCAGAATGTTCCTAATTGTCCCATTTGGACTCTTCCACATATGCTTCAAGTTAAACTCCTTCATACGGGCCTCATCTGCAATGCATTAACATACAACTTCAATCCAAATTCAACATCTTATGTTATCTCTGTCTGATTTTATACTTAAAAACTTATGACTTTCTCAAACTTTCTTCAATGTAAATCAATTTGAAGTGTATAGCTCCTTGATGTAGGTTTCAAACACGGAAATTTTAGGCATAATACGTAAATAGACATTCAAACTTAGCCTCAACTAGCTCGTAAACACTTCAACTTTCAGTATGCACATCTAGATACCTCAACTAGTCTCCACTATGTCAATGGAACACTCCAACTTCCAAAATGATCATCTCGAAATCTCCAAAATTTACATGTCATGTCAGCTTTTGAAGTCCACGAAACACAATGAGGACGAGTTGAAGTGTTTAGTTGCCAATTGAGACCAAGTTGAGGTATCTAGATGTGCACTCTCAAGGTTGAAGTGTTTACTTCCAGTCGAGGTCAAGTTTGAGTATCTGTTTATGTATTATGTCTAAGTTTGATTATAAAGATTAAACAATAGATGTACGATATCACATTGAAATTGGATGGTTTAATCCTTGGTACTCTGAATACCATCATCAATCCAGGACCAGCAGGTTAATAAAATGAAATAAACAAAACGGAAAAACATAAGCACCTGGAGTGATGGTTGCACACTTGATTGCTACATTATACCTGCATTTATTAGTTCAAACATCATAAGGCTGGATATATAAAGATCAAGCATTCAGTAATCGATAAAAAGATTAGGGGAAGTCGGTATATGAGCTTGGTCCTAAACAATTGTTCTTTCATTAAGCAGAAACTTAAAGATAGAAAGAAGTGGATACATACTTCAAAGTAGCCTTAGCGCTTTCAATTGTGACCTTATCATCAGTGGCATCACGGTGAGAAAGGCCAAGATCGAAGTATTTTATATCCAACTCCAGAAAAGGCAAGATGAGCTAAAGCTTAAAAGAGAATTCAAATGTCAGCAACTGTGAAAGTTGAAATGAATATGAGAGGATGGAGACGGAATATTCTACTGATATATACAGAAGGCAAACCAACTTGTTACCTTATCCTTAATTAATTTCCAAATGACACGGGTCATTTCATCTCCTGCATTACATGTAAAAGAACATAAGAAAATGAAAATATACATTACATAACAGTTAAAGAAGAACCAACGAGTAATGCAGTGGACCAAACTAATTTATCATATATGTAATGACGTAATGTGAACTTTTATCATACTTTTAAGGTTGACTATCATTTCACCCTGCTTCTTTATTACGGTTATAACTACTAATTTTGGAGATGAATTTAATAGTGAACTAGGCTGTTGCATATGGTATAAGAGGTGCCTCCGCGTCTGACCTTAAAGAAAAGTGTGGTATCTGACGTGCCTCTGCTTGATGTAAACCCAGTGTTATCAACAGCATAAAAAAGCTCTAAGGTTCATTGGGGCTTTAAGCGCCAAACGCAAATAAAGCATGTGCTTTAGTGAAATAAGGCATGAATGGAGAAAATATACAAATATGTATATGTTAGTCCAAGACTAATAGTGATAAAGCGTGAATGACAAATACATGGACAAAGAATTTGATAAAAAAATTACGATGCAGTGAAATATCAATTGTTTAACGTCGCCTCTTCAGGAGAGACTCTCTGGGAAGAAAAAATGTTTTAGAGCCTTGATGACGATGTTGAAGTGCACATTAAGAGACACAAAGTATTCAACATGTTTTGAACCTCGCTTCAGGGTTTAAACGTGCCTTTGACCACACTGTGTAAACCATGGGGATCAGGTTGCCACAATGGAGGACATGGTGGAAGCTAAAAACGAGTGCCAAGATGAAGCAGTTAGAAGGCTTATGCAATTAACAACCCTCCAGAAATTTAGCTGATATATATGGAAGCATGATAAGCTGAAATGGATTTGGGGAGGATGGTTAGTAAGCAAGTAGTGGCAGCAGTAGTGAAAAGATAGTCAGACATTGATTAAGACATTTCATTCTTTGTCTTCCGTCTTCTCTGTATCCCATCTCCTTCTACCTTTCTTCATTACTGTTGCATTGAGTTGTATTGCGCATTCTGGTTAAATTAATTTCATTATCACTTCTCAAGCCAATTGTATTCCCTTATTCTTAGTTAAGTAGGAACTAATGAAGTAACACGTTTATGCTCAAAATAAACGATCTCACTGGATTATTACACCCTTTTCATCCAAACAAGAAAAAACATAAAATTAATTCTTGAACAAAAGTCGGTACACAATTTATGAAATTACAGCCTCCATATATTAGTGGACTAGTGAATAAAAATGCAAAAAAGATTTGCAGATACTTTTTTCCAGTGTAAGAGACCCTTCTCCCCAGACACAAGAACCAGCATAAAAATCAAATCTTGAACAATAACCAGCACTTATTTTTTTGAAATTACAGCCTAGTCGTCAATAAAGTGAGTTGAGAACCATGAGGTCTCAGGTTCAATTTCCAAAGGAAGCAAGGATAATAGGTGATCTTCCCATATGTCCATACCTTAGTGTACAGAGTTACTTAATACCTATGTTAGTGGGACGTGCATGCAAGTTAGCCCAGAAATCACGATTTTGAAAAGGTACATATTTTTATGAAATTACAGGCTCTAGATATTAGTGGACTGGTAGATACAAATGCCATTGAAAAAACAACCACCATAAATACTCTTTCTGAGTGATTAAGAACAGATCCTTCTCATCCATAATCAAGAATCAGCATAAAAATCAATTCTTGAACGAAAATCACTGCATAAATTTGGTTATAACAGCCTATTGAACCTAAAAGCAGCTATTTACAGACACCAAAATTTTACCAGAATCAATAATTAGCATATAAATCAATACTTGAACCAAAATCACTACATAAATTGGGATACAACAGCCTATTTCAAACTGAAGCAGCTATTTACACACACCAATTTCAGACAGAATCAAGAAACAGCATAAAAATCAATTCTTGAACTAAAATCAGTACCAATAAGCAAACAACAGCCTACTGAAATTGAAGCAGCTATTTACACAAACCTATTTCAGGCAAAATCAAGAGAAAAAACATAAAAATCAATGCTTGAATTAAAACGACTACATAAATTTGGATATAACAGCCCTATTGAAACTGAAGCAGCTATTTACACACACCAATTTCAGCTAGAACAAAAAACCAACATAAAAATCAATGCTTGAACTAAAATCAGTACACAGTTAGCATACAACAGCCTACTGAAATTGAATCAGCTATTTACACACACAAAACATGAAAGTTTAACACAAAGATCTCATACTCAAACGCAAAAGAAGCATAAAGAAATATATAAACAAGGATCTGACCGTCCATTTCAACTATGGGGTTAACCACTTTGATCTTTTGGAAAGCCATTTTTAGTGAAGAATTGAGGTCAAGAACTGGAAATTCTGGTGATATAAAGAGTAATGGTGTTTGATAAAGAAAATTTCGCCGGCGGGAGAAAATTAAATTGTAAGAAAATGGAGAAAAAACAAAATTACATTGGAGGGGTTGAAGTTTTGAAGCTAAGTGCAAATTGAGGAAATTACATGACATTATTGTAAAGTACTAGGTAGAATTGTACAATGTCAATTATTTGTCTCACAACAACCTTTTACATGTGATATTTATTTTCGACAACAACATTCTCATGCAATGACAAATAAATACTTTAATTTTGAGTATAAATAATATAGATTCGTCTGTATAGTATCAATTGAATATTCTAGTTTATAAAATGATCATATAAATATTTTAAAATTTTATGCGACAGACTAGTATCAAGTATAAGGTCTGCGTAAGGTCTCTAGACAAGGGTCTTTTGGGAACAATATAAGGTCTGCGTAAGGTCTTTAGACAAGGGTCTTTTGGGAACAATCTTTCAATCTCTATGAGGTCTGTCTATATTTTATCCTCTGCAGACCTAACTTATGCGATTCTACTGCATATGTTGTTTACATAAGAATCAAGTGTCCACGAGATATATCAGGGATGGGTTGGAGTTTTAGTAGTCAATTAAAATTGAATTGAGGTTTATTTGTCAGCTAAGGTTAAATTTAAATGTATATTTCAAGATTATATATCGTTTTAATTTGTTAAACTATCCCGCATGTATATTTTGGTTCATTCGTATACCTGTATAAAATATCTTCTATTTGCCTTCGCTATTAATACAATTTTAATATAAAATGAATCTTTTTACCTGTTCAATTTTATAAAAGGAAAAAATATTCAAACTTCACTTGACTATGGTTTACAATATCCTAAGGTTGGAGTCTCCAAGAGAAAAATATATATAATACTTTAATAAATACAATTATATTTGATGAAAAGTTTGAGAAAAGTAGAATTTTTTAGATTTAAATAATCAAAAGATAAAATTGTCTTATTCCCAATATTCAAATATGAAATTTTTAGGAGCTAACCATATCTGCTGATACTATGTATTGAGAACCAAATAAGAAAAAATAAGAATTCAATCAAATTAGCTAATAAAATTTTAAGGTAAACTATTGAATTTTTTTCCTAGGAAGGAACTTCTTATAAAATATAATTATATTACTATAAATAAAAAAATAAATATTTTTTTTTATGAATTTCAAATTTTAATTGAAATTCACTTTAATCCTAGCTAGTAGTATTTTCAGTTGTAAATAAAGTATTTTAGGGAAAAAAAAGTAAGAAAACTATAATAAGCACTACATATTATACATCTATGTACTTAACTTGACTTTATAAAATCATTAAAAAAAATATTCATCCATGATAAATGAGAGAAAATATATAGAATATATTCAAAAATCAAATTGTCATAAAATTAACATTGTTGTATTTACTATCTCAATTCATTTTATATAATTATTGAGAACATTCATGAGTAGTTCATTTATTGATTATTAATTGATACATAGTTAATTGGCAAATCACAATTATTAGAAAACCATAATTATACATTTAACCTTTTCTTATTTTAATTTTATAAATATATATTCAATTTAAAGATGGCCAACCCCATCTATCCATTTTGGGAAAAAGTCATATTTACTACTAAAAAAATATAATTATGTGATTTTGAAGGAAAAAATCATAATTATATGTCCATTTATGAAATTTAACTTTTGATGCATTTTAAATAGAAAATATATAAATAACAAATATTTACTAGTAGAAAATATAATTATGTGATTTTGATGGAAAAAGTCATAATTAAATGTCCATTTATGAAATATAACTTTTGATGCATTTTAAATAGAAAATATCTAAATAACAAACCATATATACTAATCTCAAACCAAATATTTTTTAAGAGAAAAAACAAAACGCATCACAATTCTTATCTGGCATTCACATTTTGTATCCTTTATAATTCCCCCTCAAGTTTTTGTGATATCAGATTCTATGTGTCTGTCACATGTGTAGTCAATTCTTCTGCTATATAAATAGACCAGTTCTATTCCAGTCTCTCTAACTGTGTTCATCAATCAAAGGGTGAGTAGAACGCTCTCTTGTATATTTCTTTTCTCTTTGTTCTATTTTAGTTGTTTCTCAAATAAATCAACATAGATTAACGCTTGATTTTATGTGTTTCTTTTATTGTTTTATTTTACCAAACAGAAAATTAGCAAAGCAAAATGACGGATTCTGAAGAAGAACGTGTTGGAGAATCATCGAATTCCCAGAGAGGATCAAAAAGGCAGCGATCGTGCCATAGACACTCTGTGGAACAAATTCAAAGGCTTGAATCGTAAGATCAATTTTTATTTTTCAGAGAAGGAATTTGAATCTTTATATATGTTCAGTTTTTTTATTTATTTAAAAATGTGATATTATTTTGTCACAATGTATGAGCGATAAAATTAAAATTCATTAGCGATATGATAATTTATTTGTTATATGTAGTTTTTGTGCATTAGTTTATGTTTAATTCTTATTGATTTTGTGTGGTGTTTTTTTTTTTTCTTTACATGTCCATTGATATTTAATAAAAGATTCATGTTTGATTTCTCTATTCAATTCTTTTGATTGAATTGCTAAAATGATTTTAAAAAAAATTATTTGGCTGATTGATCTACCATGTATGTACATCTTCATAAAATGAATTGGTTTGCTTTTTATTATACATTAATAATCTTAGCTTAAGGGGATGAGTTTCTTTATTTACAATGTCTTTATCATTCCCCCACCCCACCCCCACCCACCCATCCCAAAAAAATCAAACAATCTATGTCTCAGAGTGTTCGATGTCTTTTTGAGGATCGATTAATTTAGATCTTTGTTGAAAAATTTACTTTTAGCATTCAACTAATTCGAATCGCATAAAAAAAAATTTACTTAGAATTTGACTGATTTAGATTTACAATCAAAAGTCTCACTGACTCGATTAATTGAGATTTGCATAAAAAAGTCTTAATTTGGGGGATAAACTACTTCCTATTGAAGGTAATGACTCTAGCCCTAACACGAGGCCTTGTTAGGGATAAAGGCCGGGGTACATTTTGCCCCTTAACCTTTGGTATATCCGATACTTGATCTAATGTCCAATCAATCTAAATTCAAGTTGGAAATTGAATTTTATTTTGGGGGTAAAACTTCCTTAATAAGGACGGGTTTAATTTCAATATTTGAACTTGAGACCTAGATTAATGATGAAGAAATTCTTACTAATCCATCTTTTCTTTTATGATGGTCTTTTTTCTCTTTTTCATTTTTAGGTTTATATTTTAAAAATTGATCAATAATGATTTTATTTTTTATTGTGAATTTTGAATGAAGATTTTTCAAGCAATGTCCGCATCCAGATGAGAATCAGCGAACCCAATTGGGTGTGGAAGTAGGGCTTAGCCCAAAGCAGATCAAGTTTTGGTTTCAAAACAAAAGGACTCAAACAAAGGTAATTTAATTAATTAGTTTTTTTTTATATAAATTTAATTATACTTTGTTGATTGGCTTATTAACAAATTAGTTTTTTTTTTGCTTTAAATTATGTAAAACTCTAGAAAAAATGATTAATTAAAAGTAGTACACCAAATATCATTTCTCGAAATTCAATGAGTTGTTAGAATGAGTAAATGAATACGACAATTTTTTTCCCAATTATTAATTAGTACATTTACTTCCTCTTTTTTGTTAAATTGTTTTACCTCCATGTACAATCAATTTTCATTATTGATGATTTCACTTTTCAAATTCAATATAATTTTCTAAATCAGTTATTTTTCTTGTGTCATTGAATTGACAAAAATTTGTATTTTTTTTAGATTTTGAGAATTTAAAGTCAAAGAAAATCTTGTTTTACAACTTAGAGCTAATACTTTTCCTTCTTTGGATTATTTGAAGAATGAAAATAATCTTGGAACATTAACTAGAGGATTGAACTAAGTTCAGGCTAGTCAAAATGATTTGCATAAACAAATGAGTGGGTTAATTAATTATTTGGTTGGGTTGGGCTTAAAAATTAGACCACAACCCAATTTCACAACACTAATTAATATTTATTTTTCTTAGTTTTATTTATTCAATTATCAAATATTAAGTTTTTTTTTTTTTATCACGATTATATTCATCATGTGTAGGTTGAAAGTAAGGTTTTGTAATATAGGGATTTTGATGAAAAAATTCATAGAACTAGTGAGGATTCTCAAGAAGAGGGGGATTAATGATAGTTAGCTTAGAGAGTAATTACTGAGGTTAAAAGAGTCAATAATAGGATGATAATTATTAAATTAGTCATTGGAGGGTCCACTTTGAACATTATTAGTGCTTACGTTTCTCAAGTGGGTCTGAATAAGGAGGACAAAAAGTAATTTTAGAAGGATTTAGACGAGGTAATGGGAGGAATTTTATGCCTGAGAAGTTATTTATTGAAGGAGATTTCAATAGTTACATTGGATTTACTTCAACAATGTATAACGATGAGTACAGAGGTTTTAATTTCGGGGCCAGGAATGTGCAAGGAGTTTCACTTATGATTTTTGCAAGATATTTTGGATTGATGGTAACCGATTCGAGTTTTCCAAAGTAGGATCACTTGGTAGCCTTTCATAGCAAGGTGGCTAAGATTTAAACAAATTATTTGCTCCTTCGGAAAGATGATAAAGACCTTTATAAAATTATCTCTAGTGAGAACCTAATGACCCATCATACATTCCTGGTGTTGGATTTAGAGATTGTAAAGACAGAAAAAAAGAAGATTATGAATGACCGATCGAGGATCAAATGGGGCAAAGAGGTGTTGAGGGTCTTAAGAGGTAGATTAGGGAGTATCAAGAGAATTTATGATTGAATGAAGAAGTCCAAGGAAACATAGATACTAAGTAAGTAGCATATGCTAAGTTGGTGGAAAGGATGAAGAGGAGAAACAAACCAATGGAGAAAAAGTATAAAGGGGCAAAGAAGGAAATGAAAGTAAGCAATTACAATAATAAAGACAATAATATTCGAATGCTTGTATGTTCACGAGGATAAAAGTGGGGATAAGAAGTTGTACAAGTTTGTCAAAACGAGAGAAAAGAGGACCTGTGATTTAGATCAAGTGAAGTTTATCAAGGACGAGGACAATAAGGTGTTGCTGGAAGAGACACAAATAACAATCTTACTTTTATAAACTCACATGAACAGTATGTTGAGGGAATTGCAGCACTTAGAGAGGCACTGTAATCTGGGTGTTGTTGGTGTGTTAAAGTTAAGATGGTTGAATATTCACAAATTTAGCATAGTTATTAATCGTACTATTACTTAATTATCTTTTTTTTATGTTAAATTTGTATTGTTACTTCATATTTGATTAATTTTTGTCATATAATATTTTATCAGAGTCATAATGAGAGATCAGACAACAATGCTCTTCGAACAGAAAACGAAAAATTTCTCTGTGAGAATATGGCAATGAAAGAGGCATTGCAAAATATTTGGTGTCCAAGTTGTGATGGTCCACCTATTGGAGCAGAAGAAAGGGCACGCAATTTAGAAAATTTGAGAAAGGAAAATCAAATATTGATAGAGCAGGTAACTCTTTTACTTATCCCCCCTCTCTCTCTCTCTCTTTTTTTTTTTTGCTTTTTAATTTATTAATCCATCTTGAACATAATTACTTATATATGGCAAAAGATAGAGATAAATTCATGATTCAAGCTCGATGGATTAATTAATTTATCTTTTAAGATATTTAGCACGTAACTTGCACTTTAAAATATATAAGACGTCTCTTAACATATATCTGTCTATATTCTGACTCAAAAATATCGTGGTAAGATAAATTTGAGGCTCATAAGCATTGAGTTTATCTAAATCCCGTATTTTTTACACAAAGTAGATAAGTACAATAAATAAAGCGTTAAATGCTTAATTAAACAGGGAGTTATTATAATATGAATAAGATTATTCCATCCTTAGCAAGAGGTCTAAGGTTTGAGCTCTGATACAAAAACAGTCTAATTAAGAACTTTGAAAGGTTTAATTTGTCTAGTTTAAATTTTGAATTTGTCTCTGTATGATGCGTGAGTTGTATCTTCCCTTGCCGAGAGATATCACCTTGATCTAGTAGCCAATTAATCAAATGAAAAGAATTTAAGTTATATATACTGACAAAAAATTATTTGCTCTATCCTTTTAGAGTCTCAAACTCATATTTTATTATAAACTATTACCGATTATAATAAGTAACTTAATTTAATAATTGTTTTTTTATTTTTTTTATTTTTTTGCAGCATGCAAGAGTATCAAATATCGTCTCAAATTCTCTTGGAAGATCTATTATGATGGGCTCAAATTTGGCACCACTAAATTCATCTGATGAAAGTTTGTCAAACCCAAACATATGTAGCTCCCCCATTGTATACCCTCCTTCTGTTCGTCAAGAAAATAATCACAATAACAATAACAATAATGCTCCGTCATATCAAATAAATATAAATAATATCCCGATAATGTCTCCATCATCGGAAGAACAATCTGAATCTTATCATGATAATAGGCAGAAAACAATTATGCTTGAGCTTATTGCTTCTTCCATAAATGAGATGATTGAGCTTTTGCACATGAATCATCCAATTTGGGTAGAATCAACAAGTGATGGGAAGTGTTTTATTCATCATGAGAGTTATGAAGGATTATTTCCAAAGCGGAATCGTCCTTACAAATCTGCAACTACTCGAGTTGAATCATCAAGGGATTCTGGAATCGTCTCAATGGCTGCGATTGAATTGATCAACAATTTTATTGATCCAGTAAGTTTTTCTTAACGCGGTGTTTAATCATTTATCATATACTTATAAATGATATGATTTGTATATCTATATGCAGGTCAAATGGATGAACTTGTTTTCTACTATAGTCACAACAGCTAGGACTATCGAAGTTCTCGATTCTGGACCTTTGGAAGGCTATATACAATTAGTAAATTATTAATCTATCTTTCATGTCTTTTTCTTAAGAATTAAATAAATATTGATATGTAACTTTTTTTTTTTGTTCTTGAAAACAGATGTATCAGAAGTTGCATATTTTATCACCTCTTGTGGAAGCAAGAGATTTTCTCTTCATACGTTGTTGTAAACAACTTGATGAAAAAACATGGATTATGGTGGATGTGTCATATGACTTATTCAATGAGATGCAAAGTGATTCACCTTCACATTCTTGGAAATTCCCATCTGGCTGTGCAATTCAAGATATAGGCAATGGCAAAAGTAAGGTAAGAATCATTTTCTCTCTCCATATCATTATTTATATAAAATGACAATATTTATCACCAGGGAATGTGGTGTAGCGGATGAGACTGTTCCTCTCTTAATCAAAGGTTTCGAGTTCGAAACTTGAGAATGAGAAAATCTTTGATAGGGAGTACTTCCCCTAACAAAAGATGGATAGTTATCTCTTTATATAATCTTAAATAATCCTTACCTCATAACATCCATTACAATTACGAATTTCCAACATACATTCCTAATTATTTTCCAACAAGCTAATTATTTTCATTGCATTTTCTTTTTTTCTCTTCTAGGTTACTTGGGTGGAACATGTCCAAGTACATGAAAAAGATCGAGTTAATCGTATCTTTAGAGACTTATTGTATGGTCGTCAAGCATTTGGAGCTAAAAGATGGATTACTACACTTCAAAGAATGACTGAGAGATATAATTTTACAATGAATGCAACATGCCCTACGAGGCATGATTTGAGAGGAGGTTCGGTTTTATGTCCCTTCTTTACATATGAATGACTTTCTGGATTTTAATTTATAAAAAGAGATTTTAGTATTACATGTTGTCTTTAATTTTTAGTATAATCTTTAATTTATTATCACTATTCTACTATTTCATCCTTAGATTTTAGTATTACATGCTTGTCTCTTTGGCTCTAATTATTTCATTATTTTGTATTTGATTTTCATATTTGAATTTCGATATACTTTACTTGAGTCAAGGGTCTACGAAACTGTCTCTACCTTCTCAAAATAGGGGTAAAGACTGTGTGCACATCACTCTACTTAAACCCTGCTTGTGAAATTACACTAAATATATTAATTTAGTATTTATTATTCTTTTTGTTATGTTTATTTTCAGTGTTTAATGATCCAATTGGGCTGAAAAATACAATGCAAATGTCTCAAAGGATGGTGAAGAGTTTCTTTCAAACTCTAAGCATGACAGATAAATTAGATTTTCCAACTTCTTCACATTTAAACCGTGGAGATAGAATTTCTATAAGAAAAAATGAAGATTCTACCCAACCAAGAGGCTTTATTGCAACTGCTGCTACTTCCCTGTGGCTTCCTCTTTCATTCCAAGATGTCTTCAATTTCTTCAAAGATGGCAACTCAAGGAGTCAGGTATGTAACAGACCTTTTTTATGATGACATCGTTTGTTCAGATATTTTTTTTAGTTTTTATATCAAAGTGTTGTTGAAAAATAATATGAGAAGATTTTTCAGAAAAGAGCAAATATTTGAAACATAATAAGGCAAAAAATAGCTATAGTTTGCTAAAATTAAAAGTTATAGCCTATATATTATAGGAGAAAGGCAAACAGATTGGAAGAAGGAGGAGAGAGGTGAATTGTGCATGTATATCTGTCAAATTGTATGTGTATATTTGTAACTGATATACATATATATTTATATATCTGAAAAGCGAGATTGGGAGAGGAATAAGAGAAGCAAGCGAGATCGAAAAAGGGAGGAGAGAGGCCAGCGAGAGAGGGTAGAAAGTGGAGAGAGACGAATTGTATATGTATATATGTGAGTTAAATATGTATATCATCAAATAATTGTCTATATACAACTAATATACATATGCATTTGTATATCTAGCAAGAGATTCTAGAGAGAGAGAGGAGAGAGGCGAGAGAGCTGAAGAGAGGAGAGAGAAAATAGCAATAAAACTCTTAACTATAGCTACAAATTATAAAATTTTCAAACTATAGTAGTATAATGTAAATACATATCATATATTTGCTTAATTATGTAATTTACCCATATAATAATAACATGGTATTGATATTGATGCCAAATAAGACTTTGATTTTATATTGAAATATCCAAGGGTATTTCGAAAACAACCTCTCTACCTTCAAGAAGTAGCAGGATAATCTATGTATATTCTATCCTTTCCAAACACTATCTTATGGGTTTACACATGATATGTTGCCCTCAAATTAAAGACTATACCTAATCTCAGTTTATAGTTTACTGAGCTAAGTAAGACATTAAAGGCTCAACAAGAAAGAAATAAACAATTTCCTAAACATCAACTCAACGTAAAACCAAACTGCTTAATTGTTTCTTCAAGACTCTTGACTTCACTGACTCTTTTTGCCTATTTGTCTCGACACCTTCTACTGAATCTGTTTCTCCTTTTTAATCTCGTTGCCGAAGAGTTCTTCATCAACTCTATCTCCTCATTTCCCACTTCTTGCTTTAGCAGAGTTCTTCGCATCTTAGAACTCCTTCTTCACACTAACTGTTTTATCCACCAGTGATTGCTGAACTATCTTCCTATTTTAATATTGTGATCTTAACTCCAGGAGTATTATCCATTCCACACCTTATGGTGTTATGTCTTCTCCTCTTTGAGACAGTGCAATAAAAGAGCTGATGGATCAACATATTTTATTGTCCTTTGTTCATTATCAAAACTCTGTTGAACCCAACATATGCTAATATTGATATCCCATGTTATGTTAGCTACATGTTTTGCTCATTTTGGCATTGATGTGATTTTAAATAATACTCATCTCGCAAACTATCTTTTGATGATTAAATTATGATATTGTCTATCGTTTGATTTTGGCTTTTTCTTTAGTGGGATATTTTGACCGGTGGGACTGATTTGATTGAGTTAGCTCAAGTACCAACAGGAACTTCTTCCGGAAACAATCTTACAATCATTCAGGTATTTGTCATATTTATTTTTATTTTTATTTTGTTATTTTCTGCCTAAATTATCAAGTAATAATGGCATTCGCAAGAATCATATAAAATTACTTATGATTGGATTTATCTTTTTTCACATATAGAAATACCAAAATTTCTAACTTATATCTCTTTTCACCTTTAGGCCTTTTAATCTTTGATTATTAAATCAAAAGGCATTTGGTCCAAATTTACTTTTGAGTTGTAGTCAATTACAATAAAAACACACAAAAAAGAAGCAAAACATCAAAAGATTAGCTTTTATGGCATTTAATTTATATACACTGATAATTTGAATTTTTTTAATTTTTCAGATTATCATAACTTAACCAATTATAGCAAGTTATTCTTTGTTTTATTTTCTATATTAATAGTTCCATTTTTTAGGTGATCCAATAATTTCATTCACTATCATTTAGGTGAACCAATAATACTAAATATATTTTTTTTTTAATATTTCTTAAATTGTTTTAATGTATATGCAGCCTCACATGAGAAAAGAAAACATGTTAGTGCTCCAAGAGACTAATATTGATGCAATAGAAGCATTTTTAATCTATGCACCCATAGAGTTATCAACAATCACTTCAATTGCCAATGGAGCTGATGCAACAAAAGTTCCAATTTTACCCTCAGGTATCATCATAAGTCCCGATGGTCGCCTTGTCGCGGCTAGGGACAATAGTGGAAATGCACAAAATGGTTCAATTATGACAGTGGCTTTTCAAATATTGATTTGTGGTAATGATGATGATGTTTCGATCTCCCAGCAACAACATATGGATGCAGTGGCTTCTATTCATAGCCTTTTGAGCACCACAATTTTGAAAATCAAAGTGGCATTGGGTTGCTCTGATTAAAATTGTGATGGTTTGATTACATGTTGTTTGTTTGTTTGTTTTGGAGATTTTAGAACTTAGACAATGGATGGTTTTGAAGGATGATATATTCCCTTCTTTGTGACTTATGCAATCTCAAGACTTTGAGATATGTGTTATTGCTATTATATTTTATATTGATAGACTTATTTGAGACTTCTAATCGTTTAGTTGGTTTTTGAATTTTAGCCTGCTTTTTTTTCTCGTTATTATTTTTGTTCTTTATGAGGTTATAATATCACGTCTTCTTGATTTTGCAAGTTAAATTTAGTAGCGATGTATATTGTGAACATGGATAGCCTAAAGGCTGACCAAGATGTTGGGCGTAGGGCTAGTCCATCAAGAGGCTCAAGAATTAGACAAGCCAACAATAGATTTGCTTGGGATTCAGACTGAACAGTCACTTCTGTATTGAGCATACACTCCTTGTTACTTTTTTTCTTTCTTGGCTACAACTTAGATCGCTTCTTCCAAATCGTGCGATGACCACTTTTATTTATAGGGAAGGATATTTATTACTCTATCCTAATCTTCCTTCATTTCTTTACAATACTTAAGTATTATAGATTTTCTCTAGTATGTCTTAGATATTAATTAAGTTTGTGATGAATTAATACTTTTTAGATTGTTTAAGTTTCTCATTCCTCAGTCTTATCACTATTCCTAGTTACTTGTTATTTTAGTAGTTTCCATTATAAATCAATAGTTTAAGTGTTCTTATAATTTGGCTATCAGTATTTGTATACTAGTTACTACTTGAGCATTTGGGTTGAAAATTTCAATTTGTTACATTTACGCATAAAAATTTAATGATGTGACCGATTTCCCCATGCTTATTTTGATGTTATATTTAGTTTTTCCAAAATATTTAACTTGTAAATTGTGTTGACATACTTCAGACAAGACCTAAATAGCCTAGGCTTAAAACTTAATATGATCAGATAGCTATATTTTACATAATTACACGACATAACCTTGGCTATGTGACCTGGAGTGGAAAAGAGAGGCGAATGAGATCAAGAGAGGGATGAGAGAAGCGAATTGCATATGTATATTTGTCCAATTGTATGTGTATATCTGTTAAATAATTATATATGTGTAACTAATATACATGTATCTGTATATATGACAAGTGAGATTGGGAGAGAGAAGAGAGGCGAGCGAGATCTCAAGAGAGAGAGGAGAGAAGCAAGCGAGAGTGGACAGAGAGTGGAGAGAGGCGCATTGTCTATGTATATCTGTCAAATTGACTATGTATCTCTGTCAAAATAACTATATATATGCAAATGGTATACATATGTAATTGTATAGCTGGCAAGAAATTGCAGAGAGGGATGAGAGAGGTGAGAGGGAAAGAGAGTACAAAAAAAAAAGAGCAACAAAATCTTAACTAAAGTTATAAATTGTAATTTTTTCAAACTATAATTTTATGATATAAATACATATCATATATTTGTCTAGTTACGTTATTTATTTCATAAGAAAAATTGGATTAATAAGAGTTGGGCTACTCATTGAAATTCAATCCAACACGCTCATATATCACCTCCAAATGCATGCCCTTTTCATCATAAATGAATTTAAATCCATGTTTAAGGAGAAAAAAGTTGTCTAGATATTTATTGGCGTTTTATGTATGGAGTAAAATTGTTTTCTTATACATGCAAGTATAATATACTAGGAAATTCACATTATATTAAATTATCTCTAAATAGAATTGGAAATTTAATTACAACAGCAAGAGCCATCTTTACATTAGGTAACTCATATATGTTCTTCTTGCCATGATTGCTATAAGTTGCATATTTGATGTAATAAATTGAACCACAATTAGTACGTACATATAGTTTTAAATTATATAGTTAATTTCAATTTTATCTTGAATTGAAGTGAAATTAATTGGTTGATTAATTAAAGCTTATGCTTATCTACCTAGTGTGATCATGTTGAAATATGACATAGTAGACAAGCTACAGAAATATGAAGGAACAAGTTACTCTGAAGTTGTCATTTGTATAGTAGCAAAGGTTCCGTTTAACAACACAAG
This sequence comes from Solanum rostratum, assembly GCA_029948455.1. NCBI lineage: Eukaryota > Viridiplantae > Streptophyta > Magnoliopsida > Solanales > Solanaceae > Solanum > Solanum rostratum. The sequence goes on along the minus strand of CM057053.1, from coordinate 765,266 downwards.
CAAAACTGTTCGTTTATTTAAAGAGAATTTTACACTCACTACAAACATACTTGTTGCAGACTCTCAGATGTCGAAATCGCACCAGCAGCTTCTCTATATATCCTCAGGTCCATTGATGTCCTGGAAAATGAATGAAACAACATCAGACATGCGAGTGAAATCTAAATCCGGTAGCTCCGTTAGGTGTTCAGATCGAGTGTATTACCTTGTTTGCAATCACAGCACCATCTGGAATTTCTAGCTTCACTCCGGATTTGGCAGCAATGGTCACTTTTCCCTGTATTGTCAGAGGAAGAAGATTGAAAACGCCATTGAAAATGAGATGTAGGATAATGTCACACTCAAGAAAGATGAACACAGTTTTGCTAATTACCTTTAGGGTGACACCAGATCCAAACCATACATCACCGGTCACCTTCAAGCTATCTAGATCAATGATGCTGGGGATGGACTTGAAACGACCTAAGAAGTTGGCCACCTGAGAAGACAAGACAGTAAAAGCATTCAGACAAATTTACAGCAGTAATCTACTTGAGGAGCTGCTGCTAACCTTCTTGAATTCAGGTCCCAACTCGATGGATGGGTTGGATGGATTAGACCTGGCCGGGTTTCGGATGACATAGCCCTCATCAGTCAAGGTGTAAAGATCAGACTGCAAAGACATACAGGTGGATGAGCACACCACAAATCATTTAAGAATGGATGGTAAATCAATGCAACGGAAGATCGTAATTAACCTGAACAAGGAGCAGATCTGAAGTTGCTTTCACCGGAAGGAAACGAGATCGAGGAACATTAGCACCGATTGCCCGGTCAAAGAACTGGTAGAAGAAAAAGGAAAAATTAGTAACGCTAGATAGGAAAAATATCATGAAAAGGAGGAACCAAGGCGACAAAAATATCAATAGCAAAGTTGAACACCTTAATCGCAGCACCAGCAGCAGTTTCAAGTTGAAGAACTTTGATTCCGTCCACTTCCTGACAATGAATATTTGCTAGATCAGGCACTTATACGAAGTGTTGCAACCCTTGGACACATGCTAAACAGGCAGAAAATGATACCTTAGGGTTGGGAATAATCTCCATCTTGAGTGCATCTGCTTCTACAAGTCTTTTAATAGCACTCAGATTCACCCACCTGCACAGTAGCAAGGGCGCTCGGTCAAAATATGCTTCATTGACAAGACTGCTGAATAAAGCTTAGAGCAGGTCATGAGAGATAATAGACTATCTTGACTTACAAGTTGTTGGTGTTGAAAATTTTGAATTTTTCAATTGACTTGAATTCATTGACCTGTACCAAGCAAGTGAAATGGAACATCAAATCAGCTCCCACTCGGATGAAATGACAGAATCGCATGCATCATCGTGTTAAGAGGGAAAATTTCAAATTGGCAAAGAAAAGGTAATGCAACTTCAACTCATCTTGTTGAATAATACCACCAAATATTCATCTACTAAAATAAAAGAACATTGTAACTTGACACTAGCTACATAAAAGAGATGTAGATGCCTAGATGGATATATCCACTTCAACAATAGATTCCAGTCCAATTAGAGAACTGTTGACCATGCTTAGAAACCTGAGTCACTTCCCCATTTCCATGCCTTCTAATAACACTTGACATATAAATCAACAAAAGGAAGGACTAAGGAAGAAACAGGAGATACAACTCACATGTTCATCAGGGACTTGTGCTATTTCCAAGAGCTGCAGCACCACAGAACAGAAGTTCAATAAGAAACTTTTGCATAAGTAACTCATATATATTATGCAGAAGGCATGAAAGCAGCAGCATAACTAGCTCAGAGAAGTGAGAAAATTATGACGAGTGTCAACTTATGCATTTCTAAGTATCTCAGCTATGAATAGCTACAGGACAAGATTGAATTAACTGATTAATTAAGATTGGAGGCAGCAAATTCAGTTAGTTTGGCTAGATGTGTACTTTGACGAAAATCTGAAATCACCAAGACCAAGGACCAAATTCACATCCTAAATACCAGGTCTCAAGAACCAGCTCAAGCCACTACTACAATTTTTGCACAGATTCTTTCTTCACCACCAAAATAGGAATAATAATACTTCCAGTGAGAGGGTACAACAAGCTCAAGGACTTCTGCAGGCTCCACCTACTAGAAGACAGTAACGGTCCATCATTTCCTTGCAACTATAGAGCAGCCATGGTAGATGTCCTTTCAATCTATTTCCTTGTACAGATTTGTCTGTGAATAATAAGCAATTAAGGTTGTAATATTCCTAAATTGTTAGAAAGCTCAGTAATCTCTACCACAAAGTGACAAGGTTTTCCTTAAGCGCTCTTCTTTCTTTTTACAATTTTCAGTTATGTGGAGTGACCACACTATAAGAAATAAGAAATGCTACGTTTGTCAAGAATCCCCTATTCCCACAAGGAAATTGAATTATTAATTCAGCCATGAACTGTCTAAGCAATGTCCAATGTCATAAGGAGGAGAACGAAAAATGACAAACTTAGAACCATAGGTCCTTTCCTATCAAGATTCCAACGGACTAGGAACAAGCACGCTACCAAGAAAATGCATCATGATGAAGGCATGAAGCACCACCAGAGGAACTATATTCACTTTGCAGGTACTGTCTTTTCATGGGCCCACATGCAATCTTTGGAGGTAGCAATATGAAGGGTTAGAACGTAAAATGTGACTTCAGAACCTCTCCAATGGACATACTTAGTTGTTCAAGTAAAGTAGACCAGATCTAGGTAATTGTATATATTTGTAGGTTGTTTTCGACAAGTCTATATCCAACCTGATGATACATAGACAGGAATTGCTTCTGCGCTTCAGATATAAGAATCTAAAACTGCAGATAGACCCAATTACCTGTACTTTTCCTTCATATGAGATTAAGGTGCCACCTTTGACATCAGCTAAAGTTTTGGGAGTAACCTGCAAGACTAACCAAGCTGTAAAATTGCAGAAAGTAGATACCAGTTTCACCTAGAAAGATGCAGTTTAAAAATACAGCATCAAGTCAGTACCTCCATGCAATACTCATTTTTGTTTAGGATCAAATGATTTAGGATTTCTGCAATGTCAAATTAAGGAAAAGACAATGCACTTTTCATGGCAATTGAGAATAGCTTTAGTGTCAAAACATTCTTCATGATTGGATATTATTAAATGCACACAAAAGAACTGTAGTTTCTTCAACAATGCACAATCATATAAAGGATACTCAAATCAACAACGGCACCCAAGTTATCTGAGTTCGCAACAAAGACATATTCCTTGCCCTGTAGAAGATTCAAATATAATAATTAATAGGCAACATTTCACGCAGACGGTAAATCTAAAAAAAGGCAGCCAGAACGCCTGCCATAATCAGAAGAAGGCTCTGTCACAGGCAGCAAACCTTTGCTAGTAGGGCATCAAGCTTTCCACTGTTCAACAAAGAAGGGAAAACATCACCATGACCTGGAGGGTACCTGTACATGAGCAATATAATTAGGCAAGTGAATATACATGTTATATCTACAAAAGGACTAGAAAAGATGGACAAGGAATCATAATTCATAAAGTATGCTCGACTAGATACACTATTTGAAGAAAGCAATTCAACACAGTAAACCCGTGAAACAGACAGCTTTACCAAACAATTTTGGCTCACAACAGTAAATTACCTGCATTCAGGTTATTATTCTCGAAGCAGAAAAGATAGTAGCATGCATAACATAGAGACGAGAAATTAGACCCAAAGCTAAATTAAGATAAATTGTCCTCATCAGTTCAGGTCACTAAGTTCAACAGAACAACAGAATGATGATACCCCGCCCAATTGAGAAAAAGCAAAAATTTTGATCTAACTATTTCTCAATAAAATGATCCATATCTAACATGTTTTAGCTTATAAGAAAAGAGGATGGAACTTTGTTATTATAACTCAATAGAGATCCCTACATGTTCCAGAACTTGAATTAAGATTCATTTTGAAAAGACAAAAAAACATCATCGGAAGATCACATCTTAAACTGTCAATTACCATCCATCTTTTCCAGAATTTCCCTTGCATGGAAGTGGGGCAAAGTCTTCCGTCACCAGGCGAGGGTACTGGCTCTGCAAATATTTAAAAAAAAACGTTCAATCTCTCTTCACAAACCAAAAATTTTCCGTGCAGATACTTGATATCACTAATGATCAGTCACACTGACCTGATTGAATGTATGAATATCAATGTTTGAGTTCGCATATTTTTCTACAATCTACATAGAAAATGCAATGGTAAGAAGTCGGCACTTGTCCTCAGCCAGACAGAAACTTAACCGTGGAATAGAAGACATCAAAAATATTGTTTCACCTTCAGTGTATCATCATGGGTGTTGAACGAATTCATCAGAAGCAGGGGAACACTGCATCCAAACTTGGCATTGAGGGCCTACAAAACAAGAGTTAATCAATGAAAGTTTAAAAGTGGAACACCATGACAGATTTAAATATTCCACTAATATGCAGGTACCTCAATTTGCTTGACAATCAAGTCAAGGAATGTCAAACCATTACGAACTTCAATAACTGATCTGCATAAAAAAGAAACTTCAAAGTTTCAGCATCTTATAACATCAACAAAAATGCAAGCTACAGCTTCTCTCATAAATGGATCATCTCGTTATGCAGTTGCAAGTTTCTGAAAGCTAATATTTCTGACAATAGAAGGAAGGCCAGTCTTCCCAACTTTTAATTTCTCTCTAGCTTCAAGCATACAAATGCTTCAAAAAAGACATATGCATGGTAAAAGGTGAAACACATTTGCGGGAGTCATAATATTATTCCTTTTTTTGGTCAGAGAGTCATATTATATTTATTTACAGCATGACACAGTAAGATAGATCCTGGCCTCAACAGGTGAGCTGAATGATCGAATCTGATCTTATTACATGTAGCTACAAACCATCTTAATTTTACTGCTATCTGAGTTCCTAAGGCATCACATTTGTATAGTAGGAGTACCTGTTTAATAGTATTTCAACTCCACCAAATTCTAGTGGTAATCAGATCACATAATGGTTGAAGATGCCCCCATCAGCCAGAATACACAACTTAAATAACTCTCCTATTGATGCCTTCATGTATTAAGAAACTCAATATACAAGTAAAATAAACAGCGGAGCATATTACTTTAATAGTCTCCCAGATGAATGCACTAGCATGAACAAACTGGAAATAACATAAGCAAAGTATCATGTGCTAACATCAACCAGCACATACGTGACTCAGAAATTTTCAGGCTCTCAGCAGACGAGTCTAAACAAAGCATGAGAGGGAAAAAAGACATAGAAGGCTGAGCAAAACACTCTGCATCCACCAACAGTATTCACTTTCAAACAATTGGTGCTGTTAAAATATGAGTTAACGCCAATAAAGCAGGTTTAACGAAGTCACATTTGCAATATATTCTGCTTTCAAATACATTTTTAGGCCTCAAATTGGCTAGAAAAAAACTGCATATACATACTTGGGACCGGTGCATCCCATTGTTGTTCCCAAACCACCATTGAGCTTCAGGACAACAAGTTTGTCCAAAAGCTTCTTAGTTTCTGCAGGATCTGCATTGATCAAGATAATCAAACTTCTTGAGAAAAATATTCAAACCGATCTAAAGTACTAAACAATCCCTGCGGACACTGATTGATTATGATATGAGATCACAAAATTTATGAACTTGAGATAATATTGTACAAATACCTTCAGAAAGAGGTGCTAACTGGTCATAAGGCACCACCACCTCATCAGTTGGCGTCTGGATCTTACTCCAGTCAATGTGTTGCGCTTCTCCACTGCGATTTCAAAATGCCACAACAGATCAACAATCAATAGCCAAAACTAAACAATACAAAAAATAAAATAAAATAAAAAAGTGAAGTGATTCACGCTTTTTGAGCTACAAACTAACTTGATCTGCAAAAGCTCTGAAATTTATGTAGATTTTGCGCATACACACAGTATACACAAACTAACTTTATTTGCGAAAGATCAAAAATTTATGTATATTTTGCACACACCTTATCAAACTAATGTGATCTGCAAGAGATCGGAAAGTTCTGTACATTTTGCGCTCACACACTATACAAACTAACTTGATCTGCCAAAGCTCAGATATTTGTGTACATTTTATGCAACACACACTATACACAAACTAACTTTGATCTGCAAAAGCTCAGATATTTATATACATTTTGCGCACAGAGACACTATACAAACTACATCAGTAAAAGCTCGGATCTTTATGTACATTTTGCACACGCACACTATATAATATTTACGAAATAACAAATAAACTTGATCTGCAAAAGCTTGGTTATTTATGTACATTTTGCACACACATACTATATACAAACTAACTTGATTTGCAAAATCTTGGATATTTATGTACATTTTGCACACACATACTATATACAGACTAACTTGATCTGCAAAAGCTCGGAGCTTTATATATATTTTGCATGTACAAATGAACATGATCTGCAAAAGCTCGGAAATTTACGTAAATTCTGCACGCCCACTCTATATATCATCGACAGACAAACAACAACATCAGATCAAGTAAACATTCAGCATTAAATCACATAAAGAATCTGATAAAATACAACTCTCATCGCTACTTTTACTCCAGTCAATGTGTTACACTTCACCACTACAATTCCCCAATGCCACAACCGATCAACCGTCAATAACCAAATCTAAAACACAAAAAAAAATCAGAAATGCAAGTTGATTCGCACTTTTGAAGCTATAAATTAACTTGATCTGCTTCACAAACAATGTAAGTTTTCCAAATACTACAAATCAACAACCACCTCAAATCACGCAGCATTTAGAATACATAAAAAAGCTGATAAATTACGATTATTTTACTTAGTAATACTTCCTAATCAGAACGTTAGCTCCAAAACTACTAACTGTACCTTAGATAGCGACCGACAAGGTTAATAAATCCAGATTTCTCATTTTCACTGCGCCAAAAAAAAAAATCAAAGGATCAAAATCAGCATCTGGATCCAAATCAACTTAATTCTACCACGAATCAGTAATAAAACAGCACTGGAAATCGGAAAAACCCCGAAAAAAACAGAAATTACCTGATTTGGTTAAGACTAGCAACGGCAGATTTGAGTTTGGCGAGCTTTTCGGTATCAGCAGGAGAGAGAGTAGCAGCAGTAGCCATAGCTATGATGAAGAAGAAGAAAAAGTTCTAGAAGAGCGTGAAGGAGAAGCAAATTGGGACTGAGAAAGTGAAAGAGAGAAGTGATAAAGAGGGGATGAAGGGGAAGGAGACGAGTATTTATATGATGCTAAAAGTTTCAAGACAATGGTATTTAAAAAAAAAAAGGTGGCACATAATAAAAGGTTTTTTACCAAAACACTTATTACACGATTAAGCATTTTCTATTAAAGATGATTTGTTCAAAGAGAGAATTTTGAAGTTGAAAAATCGATAAAAAGTTATAGAAAGAATAATATAGGATGATACTTGAAAAATGATTGACATCTGATGAAGAAAATTAAAGTATTTTTTAATTAATACGACTTTGATTTTTCATTTAAATAAAAAGAATTATGAAGTTAAAAAATCAGTTAGTTCTTTGTAACATGTTGAGATATTGAAAAGTTGTTGGGAGAATAATGTGTATAAAGAAGATGGTATTTGAAAAATAGTTGGCACCTAGTATAGGAAAAAATCACTTTTAATCCCTTGAAAAATATGTTAAGATATTGAAAAATTGTAGAGAATATGATATTATTATGCAGCATTCGAGAAGAATTACACTTGAAAAAGTGTGATATAAATATTTTATTCTGATCTAAATAATACCGATTACTTATATATATATATATATATATATATATATATATATATATATATATATATATATATATATATATATATATATATATATATATATTATGAAGACAGTTTTAAAATTGCTTCAAAGTTTTTTTCACGTATATAAATATTATTTTTTTATTAAAAGTGATTATTTATATAAATATTATTCTTTTAAAAAAAATCATGATATATTAAGATCATACTTTACAAGTAATTCTTTTAATAAGCTAAATATATTCTTCTTTATTAAAAATTTTATCTTAAGTCAAAGGTCTATCAAAAATTATTTTTTTACTGTCGAAATAAAAATAAAATTATGTGTATTTTACCATTTTCAAATCTTGCAACATGAGATTATATGAAATATGTGATAAAGAAGTAAGAATATGCGTAGGAATAAACTTGGGAATGGGGGCTCCACTGTGTTTCTAACTGTGATCTGTAATTTAGGGAAAATAATATAGTATACAACTTTACGTGTAAAATAATTAGTTTTGAGAGTTTTCAAAGGGATGTACAAGAAATCATGTACCTGATAAAATTAGATAAATTCCTTCGATTTAACAATGATTGTATTTGAGCTTTACTTCGAGTTTTAGAAATAAAAGACATTCTATTAGAGGACATCTTCCTCTTTTAATAAGTCTTATATGACGCAAATGTAAATTAATTAAAGCTTTCAAAATATGTATATTGAATTTCGAATCGGGAAATCAAAAACCAGAAAAAAAAAAAACACAAGATAAGAGTTGATAATTCTACAACACTTGGATAACATACGTTTTCATGTGGTGGGGAAGGTTTTGATAACTAAAAATGTATAAGACAAATATATCTTAGTTGCTATTGAATGATTTGTCTGTTTTTAACAAACTATTTCAACATAAATGATTTTTGGTCATAAGCGAGAGAAGACATTATACATATTTTCTTCTCTGTCTTCATGGGGTCAGATCCCGCACTGAATATGTTGCAGTAATGCAAAATGTTTCCCATAAAGAAGACTTTCATTATATCAAACATTTTACCACCTCCTTGTATGATTACTACTAACCCATCATACTTTGGGCTTCTTACTAACTAGCCAGAGAGAAATGCACAACTTTACAACTCCACATTCCATCTCCAATAAACACAAAAATAGGAAAGAATGAGACCCTTTATCATAGGCCGTAGCAGCATCTAATAGATGCCATGTACTTTACAAAGATAGACTATGTCCAAATGAAAACAAGAATTGGATGCTAGTGAAAATCATGACCAGAGTTCATATAAGGAATCCAATACTTTTCGGAGTGGACTCAAAAATTTTGATCCAGTTAAAAATGCAAAGCCCAAATTGCTTCTCATCCTGTACATCTTGTCCATTTAGTTCTGGGAATGTGAACAGAATGTCGGTGGCTGCTTGAAGCCAGAAATGTCAAACAACTCAATGAACCTCAGATCCGATACTCTAGCTTTCTCAGCAGCATACCTTTGGTACTCATCAAAAATTGAGGTGAGGCACCATTTCTGTAATTTTCTGAGGCATCCCACAAGGCTACCAGTTCGGTGCTGCATAATGTACCACACAAAACAAACGGTGGTCAGGAATGTTGTGTGAAGATTCACTTAAGAGAAAGCTAGATAAACAAAGACAAATGAAGGACTACCTTTCCTCTTTTGCAGTGAATTAATAGAGGGCGGTTCTTTTCATCTACATAAAGAATTCGAGTGAAATTGTCATACAGAAAGTATTTAGGGAAACTAGTGGACAGCAATCTAAAGCAAGAGAAAGTAAAATGCAATCGTTCATACTTACCAAGGACAACCCTCAAAGCTTCCCTTATTGTTTCCTCTGGGATGTTGACCAATGGTGGCTCCTGCATTAAGAAATAGTCAAAAGCACTAATCAACATGAAACTTCTTTGCTTCAGTATCAACAACTAGAAAGAAATCTGCCTATTTACTCGTAGATAGATTGCAAAGAAACAACAATAAGAACATTCACCTACACAGTGTGCACAATCATATGAAATTTCTAAAATGTCTGCAAACAATTGATAGCGCAATGTTCATATATGTTGCTACTAATGTTTCCAGTGTGTACCTTCCACTTCCAGTATAGATTGCAACCATATTCGTACTTGTTTAAATTTCAAACCATCTCCATAATAGAAATATGTCTTTTCACTTGACCAATAGCTTCAGATATCCAAGATACAATGTGGTAAACTTGTTAAAGACAAGAATAGACATGGACGTTTTTTATTCACCAATCAAGCCTCAACGGAGGAGAAAGAGATAGACCAAAAAGATTAGAGTAGCTTTGTCCAGCATTCAGACAGCAGGGAGAAATCATAGCTAGCACATGATAATTAAAAACCAAAAGCATAAAAAAGGGTATGACAAATACAATAGTTTCCAAGTTTGATAGGAAACAATTCGACTTCCTCTAAGGCTGTTCAGCGTCAGAAGGTAAGAAAAGAAAAAGTCATATGGACTTGATTAGGGGCTACATATCAAATGACATTAAGGATATGACAAACAGCAATAAATTTGATAAACCTGCAGATTCATCAAATTCTCTTCACAGTCAATCATCTAGTGATCTTCCTAGTTTAGCAATCCAATTAGTTGAAATATGCAAATTTTGGAGAGTCGGACAGCTAATATGACCTGCTTCTGGCGAATCTGAAAAGAATGCGATTACATATTGCTAGTGGTTGAATTTCTCTCTCTCCCACACACCAGTTGGAGGATTTTCTCAGAGCAAGTGCAAAGCTCCAACAGGATCAACTACTAGAATGTACCTATTCTCACTTAAATGTGGAAATTGGACAATCTTTCTTCAGACTTTGGGATACCAAAAGAAACTCCTTACCTCCTCCTTTGAATTATGGATTATTCTTCATAGCAGCATACTGTATTGTACCATCACCGTAACCATTTGGTTTCATGCATCGAGAACAGAGTGAAACAAAAAGCTAAAAACAAATAGAAGGAAGACAAAATAAGTGCTCAGAATGATCAAGTAACACCAGTTGCAGCAGGCCCTTATGAAGTATGAACAGCGACCAGCAATATCGAGTGGTGGCAGAGAAGGAAGCTATTGTAGGAAGCTGAACCTATATTCACATCTTCTTGTAAAAGCAGAGTGCAATTTAAGAGGAGAGGAACTTTAAGTACTAAATCCTCGAGAGTATCATAGAAAAAAATACAGCATGAGGCTGCAGGTGACGAGCCCTATGGTGAAAGGCTTCTAACCTATTATAGATCTGCTGCTATCTGAAACCCAAACACATCACATGCTTTTGTGTTCTTTAGTCCTATCACATAAACAACTACCTCAACTCCTACTTGATGACTATACACACATGAAAAACTTCCAGACAGTTTTGAAACAAGAACATATTTTGGGCCATGCAACCAAAAGTACAAGTTTAATACTCTGACATGACTCATACTAGTCCTGTAAGTCAAAGACACGACGGCCAGATACATAGTTCACTTGCACAACAACTAAGGAAGAAACCAATGGTCTGTGAATATTCAAACTTACTGCTAAATGACTAAAAACATACTAGAGCACAAAAGTTTATAACCTCATATCCTACAAACTAATAGCACAAAACCTTTTGACTTTGGTCCCTGAAGAAAGATGCCTCCTAATGCCAAATTATTAAGAAACTAACGATTAATCCCTTTTCTGGTTATACAAATCGGAATAACTTCAGACATGGAATAATAAAGGATGAGAACAAGCATATAGAGTAAAATAGTCAATGCCAATAAATAGGCTTCTTTTTGATAACCCAGTCAACAAACTCCCATTTTTACATTCTTTTATAGCTAAAAAACAAGTCAATTAACTAATTAGAGAGCAAAAACATTGTGATTTCACCATCAGCAGACATAACATAAGCAAATAAAGAATTACTTTTTTTCTTCTTTTTTTTGGATAACTTGAATAATTTCCAGAATATCACACCTAGTTGGCAATACAAAAATGGATAACATAGTGTATAGTTAGGTAATTCTCAATCCTTTGCCAAACTACCCCAATTGATTTAGTCCAAACTTCAACAAGCCTTTCTGGTAATGCTCTACAGCTTGTCAAGATCAATTGGGATAGTTTGGCACTATGCACTACGTTATCCATTTTTGTAATACCAACAACTAGGCGTGATATTCTGGAAATTATTTGACTTATCCAAAAAGTAATGGTTAACAACGGCTCCATCCAATGAAAAATCAGATCGTGATCACATAGCTCATAACATCAACCGCAACAAAAAAGCTTTTATTTTTTGACAAATCAATCACATGATAGTTACATTCTATATCACACTGATATTGAAATATGTATCACGGAAAATAACCTCAACCTTAGATCCTTCAATAGCAAACTGAAAAAGCCGAATTCCATTCGCATTTAGGAACTCCACATTAGCTTGAGGATATGGTTCTGGACACAAATATCTACACACAAAATATGCAAACAAACAAACAAAATCAATCAAAACGAAACTTCAAGTAAGAACAGACCGATCGATCGATCAAACACACTCACTCACATGATAGAGCGAAGGCCTAGGGTTTGTAAAAAGGAGAAGTTAGCAGTATCAGGGAAACCAGACCGGAAAACACCGTAATCAACCATAGCGAAATTGAGAGGCGGAACGAGAAGTCCTTCACCATCTAATGCCGGAGAATAACTCCCCGTCGTTGTCCCGCCGTCGTCGTCGTCGTTGCCGGAACTTAAGATTGGGTGACACATGGATCGATCGCCGTTCTCCAATCGCATTGCTGCTATTGGCGCCAAGTTAAAAGGGAGTTACGTATTTGATTGGGAATTTTGATTCTACGGAATCTTTTCGGATCTTCGGCCTTTTATAAAGGTTAGGGCCGGCTGCTAAATTGCGCTGCCTGTTTACGGGGTGTAGGTTTAGATGTATGGAATAAGAATGGATTTAAGGGGAAATAACAAAAATATTTTATTACATGCTAAATTATATGGTTTGATAGTATAACATTAACAACATATAATGAAGTATAATATTTTAAAATAGTAAATAATAAAGGGTGAGCAAGGTAGATCAAGGATTAATACGTTTTTCGTTTGAAGAAAAAAATATGTTGTTTATATATTATGTAGCATGAACTGTCTTTTCAAATATAATAATGATTTAAAGAGTTAATAGTAAAAAAAATAAAATAAATAAACTATTATATTTTTGTGAGTTTCATATTTCAACTATATGATATAGCAGATTGGTAGGTTCGATCGTGTATTTATATCTGGTGTTGTTATTATTCGTCTTATATGTGTTGCTTTTATTTATATTTATATATATTTCCACTTTAGACCTAGTATCTTCTGCTCTTGGGACCTGATATTTTTGAGACGAGGGTCTTTCGAGAACAACCTCTCTATCTCTATGAGGTAATGGTAAAGTTTGCGTACATTTTACTCTCTCTAAACTCTACCTGTAGGATTTCGCTAGCTAGGTACGTTGTTGTTGTTGTTATTTCATATCTCAACTATTCATTGTTCTATTTACCTATCTAAATTACTATTTTTTTTATAAGTTTCATACTTCAACTATCATTATTTTTATACAGTTTGACGAATTAATACAAAAGAAGTAGTAATAATTAAGCATGCAATTTGCAAAGAGATAACTTCTTAGTTAAGTAAATAAATTATAGATAGTTGAAATATAAAACTCGCAAAAACGATGGAGTAAACATTAACTTTTAGTTGAAAGGTGATGAAGTAATTGAAGCCAAAGTGGGAATGAGGTTTTATCCATTAAGATGTCTATATTTACAAAATTCTTTTTGGACGGTTAAAGTTTATTATATTTGTGGTTAGAAATTAAATGAACAAAAATAAAACAAACAAACAAAAAAGAGTAGTGGGCAATTGGGCATTACTACTTTAAGGTGGGCAATGAAACAAAAGCTTCAAAAAATTAAAAAAATAATAAGACTATTATTGATGGTAATTCTTGAAATATTAATTATAGCATGTTTTGGGTAATAAGTTGAATCATGTATGACTCGTTACCCATGTTAGGTATTAGGTCAAATTTCGATTTTATATTCGAGGTATCAAGTTAAATTATACCTTTATAAATCAAGATTTATTTTGATTGATTTGTCTATTTATATGACTCATTAGCCACGGTAGGAATTAGGCCAAATTTTGATTTTGTATTTGAGCTATCAAGTCGGAGATTATTTTGACTGATTGATATATTTATTTACTATAATCTTCTTTGATCGATCGATAGATCATTGGGTGAAAACAATAGGAGAAAGACAATATACTTATTAAAATAGTCAAAGAGCGAGGACAAAGGTGTCTTGAAACGCTTCTGAAACTTATAAATGCAAAATGACTAATTGGCCATGATAAGTATTAGGTCAATTTCTAGCTCTATTTACGAGCCTTTAAGTCAAATTGTAACTCTAGAAATAAAAGTAACTTTGAAATTTCAAAATTCATCGGTTATAATGAAAAATGTAATTTTAATTATACTTTTGTTTAGTGGCGTGAAAAGGCTCATTGGCAAGGAAGAGTTTGCCTTGGAACCTTGATGATGACACTGAAGCGCATATAAAGCAAGGCAAAACGCTCAACATGTTTTGAGCCTTGCTTCAGGGCTTAAACGCTCCTTCGGCTATTGACAAGAATAGAAAGTGTGAAAATAATGTTTTTACATATAGTACAGCTACCAACAGTTGTCATCTTAATTCAGATGGCAAAATAGTTTTTTTACACAAACAAACATCTTTTCACTACAATTTTCTCTCTTGCTATCCTGGTTCTATCTATCTACTATAAACATAACCCCAGAAAAGAGAGAATACACATCAACTATAAAAAAAAATTTGTGACTAACACTACTACTACTACTATATATATAATTAGTTTGGGACTGAGGCGTAGTTGTTGTACTACTACTATGTAGTAACATGTCAAAAGCTACGTACATCCGCCTTCCCATCAAACAGACATGGTTATAAAGAACCACCAAAAAATCGAAAAACCACTGTTAGCCTAATAATCTGGTCATTCATGTACAATGGAGAACTTGTACCTCTTTTCCTTCTCAACAAAGCCTCTTCATCAGTCAAATGCTATCGATCAGTTGTGTTTGAATGATCAATCAAATGTTATGATCAAGCAGCAAGAACGAGTGCTTTTATTGTCCCTTGACTGTTTGCTGTTACAATCGTTGGGCTGTCACGTTTCCAACTAACAGCACTGATGAAAAATGATCCCATGTTCCCATCTGGATCATTTTGATCATCAGAAACAAATCTGTGCCGAGCTGCTGGTTTAGAAATTGCCTGCACATATGATACAATAACAGATTAAGCACTGGAAACGATGTTAAATTGCTCATTGTATCTGGATAATGAGCCTTGCTGTCAACTAGTTTCAGAAATGTACCTTGTGATAGACAAACACTTCATTTGTCTCACTGCCACATGCAAGGTATTCGCTGTTTACTGTAAGGCCTACAAAGTTCTTCTCGTTTGTATGTCCTCTAAACGTACGCAGCTGTGATTAACAACAGAACAAGGAAAATGCTGGTCAATATTGAATTGGTTTTCACATATTGATTGGCTCTCAGTATTGAATCAGTTTTCAAATATGTGACTAATTTCTTTAAGGATTCAGATTGAGAAAATGACGAGATTATGATTACTTACTGGAACGTTCTCCTTGACATCCCACAGACGCAATGTACTATCGGTTGATGCAGAAGCTAACTCATAGTTAGATAAAAATTTTACATATGAAACAGCTTTACGGTGTCCACTGAAGATGTATAGTGGCTGGCTAATATTTCTCAAGTCGTAATAGTGAACGTGATGATCTGCTGAACCCACCTGCAAGATATTGGTTCATGCCTTAGTTCAACAGCTCAACCGTTAACATAAAATACTATAATTAACCTTCAACGAAAACTTACAGCTATGTGAGCACTGGATCCAGGATTATACTTCACTGAGCAAATGTTAGCTTTCATGTCAATGGTAAGAACGCTAGCTTCCTGCTTCGTGCACCAAACTTTAACCTGTTGAGAAATTAATTAGGGCATTCCACATGTTTACAAGTAAAGCTCCTCGCCAAAAAAAGTTTTGTTCTTTCAGTTTAGCATACAGACTTCAGATCTCAGGGCAAAAGAAATTTCAATATAAATAAATCCCAATTTCGTCTTACCTCATTTGCCAAATTTGTCTACTTTCAGTAACACTATGATTGTCTTTCCGAAACCCAAATTAGAAACACCAAAATTTGAGAGAACACATATTCCAAATTTCCATTTACCTTGCAATCATCACTACCAGATACAAGCATAGAAGGTTCAGTACGACAAAAGTCCACACTCCATGCTCGCTTTTCATGCTCCTCGTACTCCATCACACTCTGAAAAAGGAAGTGTTGTTATCCCATCAGATTTAACTGCAGATCCACATGAAGGTGTTTTTCATGATCTAGATATACAAACAAAACAAACACCTGGAAGATGATATTACCTGACGAGTTGTAACATCCCAAACGGTTACTATGCCCTCATAGTCACTGCTTACTAAGTGGTTTTTAGTGTAGTTGTTCCAGCTCAAACAACTTAGTTTGGATCGGGTAGCCATTTCAACAACTGGACACTGCGTATCAGCTGGTTCATTTACCACCTGATAAAGAGAACACAGAACAATTAGAAAAGTATATTTTTGAAAAAAACAAATACAATGCAGCCAAAAGAGAAGCAGACCTTATAAAGAATCTCACATCTAGCAAATTATTCGAAAATACAACTAAAAACAGTTACATTTCTCCAAAAACATCTAGAATGTGGAAATCTCAAAATACTATTTGAGAAGATAAAGGGTGATAAAAATCAAGCTTCATTAATAGAATAATCATCAAACTGCTAGCAGAAATTTTTCATGTGGGAATATTAGAGCAAATCAAGAAGCTCAAATGAAGCATGAACTTACTGATGAGAATTCAAAGACCTTAATTCTTCGTGATACCCCAGCAGTAGCAAACAATTCATCATCTCGGTCAAATTCAATACTGTCAAGAAGAGGAAATTTAGTTGTTTGCAGAAACACACACACAAAATTCGTTGACTATAACACATCAAGAAAAAAACTACTAGTAAGTAACAAGAGTAGCATGTTTCTCGTAACCGATCATCTCTAGTTCAAGTTTCGAAAAGAGGACAACTGAAGAGAAAAAAGGTTACTCTTGGATTAATGCACTGAACTTCTTACCTTGAAACAATATTGGCTGAGTGGAAAAGGTCAGAATGCCTGATTTCAGCAACAACCCGCAGCCGACTATTTCAAGGAGCACAGTTGAAAAAAGAATTGGTAAGCCAAAATTTAGGATAATTTGCAGCGAATACTACTATTATAAGAGGAAATAATGGACCTGTATCGCGTAAAGGTAGAAAGAACAGATTGAAAATCTTCTAGTCCTGCAGAATAACCTTCTCTATTCATGATATTTGCTACCCGTTCTCCATGTTTCTGTGATTGTTTTGCCCAATAGCGCCTCTTTTGTAGGTAACAGTCTTGAAGCTCATTGAACTGTTGATTGGAACATGTTAAAAGAGGGCTATGAACAATGAATTATTCTTCCAGCAAGGACCAAACTCCACAATTTTCAATTCTACATGACCATCAACAAGCACAACGAGAAGTTACAGAATTAACCTGTGCATGAACACGTCGTTTCCTTGTTAATGCCTTTCCAGGTTGATTAGGATCTTGTGAATCAGATCCACCGTGGTTGTCATCCTTCCATTGCACAATTTGAGAATTCCGAGGAGCTCTTGTATCAGTGTTCCTAGTCTGTGAAGTGCCAGCACGACCTTGTTCTTGTGAATCGACAGGACTAGAAACAATTGCACCACCTCCCTTGTCTCTCAGTGGAGGCCTGACTGTCATTGCACTTGAATCATCTACTACTGTTCTCATTTTGGCGGAATATCTACCTCTTGTCCTATATAACTCTATTCTACGCTTCTCCACAGCATTTATGTCTTCTTTGATGTACTGGAGATCATTTTGGATCTAGAAAAGGTGCAGAGAGAGATGAGATTAAGGTTGTAATCGTATATATCACAGATTAAAGTACGTCCACAAGGAAGATTCTTAGAAATGAGTTTAATCTTTTTAGATGATATCTAAATACGCAAAATCCCTTTCTAAGCAAGGGAAAAGGCAAGCTCCAGGTATCTACCAACGAGATCATGTTCCATTTCCTACAATAACATTCTATTGAACACGCTTTCTCTAGTTAGAATGCAAAGATATCGTACAAGAAAAGCAGATCTCTGCCTGTCGGAGGGATGTGAATTAAATAGAATACAATACAACAAGTTTCCAAGTGACAGAAGATAAATTTAAACTAAAAGTTGCAATGCATAAAATCAGTAGAAGTTCAAGAGATAACCTCATTAAGCTCTTCGACTTTTTGCTTCTTTAAACACTGGAGAAACTCGAGCAGAATCTGAAGATTTGTTTCAGCTTCTTCTTGTTCCATTTTTCTTTTCTTGTCCATAAGAAGTGATAATAGACTATTCAGCTCTTTCACGGACACCTCGCATCCCTGCCTAAGAATCAGATGAGAATCCTGAACAGATATATGGATACAACCTCGACAATATGACAGTGTGTTAAAAGCCAAAAATCATCCGAGATTAATCAGAGATTAGAGAACTCAAAGAGCTGCTGAAATGCAAAGTAAGGGACACTCTCCACTAAAACTAGGTTGAATTGACACCGACAAGGCTCCTATAGAAAGAACCAGCCCTTGTATTTTAACCAACATCTTTGCAAATACTTGCACATGAATTGTATTCTTTTTCAAGACATAGCATGCTCAGATATTTGATTTCCGCTTTTTAGTTTCTCACAAGTCACGACTTTAGAATATCTTTCCCTCAACAAGTCAAAGCATTTGGTAGGTAAAAACTAAAAAGTGGTTGGACAATGCAAGAGACTAACATCAGCCTACAACATGTAGCATCATATCAGCAAAACTGAAATGCATCATCACATGGACAAAGAACATTCACTAGTCTATCTACGAATACAAAGAAAGCTTGTTTCACTTTTCATGCATATCTGACCTGCAGTATTGCTTGGCGAAGTTGTTCCACAGGTGTAGCACTTTTGGCCATTTGGCGAGTAGATCTCTTCATCAATAACTACACAATGGAAAAAGCTTTAACACAACATCGTTTGAGTGGAAAATAACCTCCGCGATTGTCAGCAATATTCAATAAAAACGTTAACAAAAACTCACAAAGCAGAATACATATTAGACCAGATTAACGCAAGCTACATTTATATCCACCGATCGATTTCCAATTCATGTATATCTCCTTGTACATTGTAAAGCAGATATCTAAAATACCACAATTAAATTCAAAAAAATCCCTATAGAATGAGATTCCTTTAACAGTAACTTTCTTTCCGCTACAGAAATGCAGTGATATTCCAACCAATATTTGTCATTGACACAATACATGAAATAGGCTTGGGACATCAATAACTCCTGTATCTCAGCTGTCCCGAGAACTACTGCAATATACAGAAGCCTTTATTTAAGCTGAGGGTCTATCAATCTGGTTTGATCTGCATACCCTCTACCTTCCCCAAACCCCACTTGCGGGTCTACCTTCCCCAAACCCCACTTGCGGGATTACACTAGATATGCTATTGTAGTATTTAGAAGCCAACATAATTACCTATATTCAAACATGTAAATTTTTCAACTCATAACCACCGAGTTTGTTGGTTGAATATGTAGTTTTCCAAGGTATGTAATTCTACATTGCTAAAAGAAGAACAGTACTCCTAATTCTACTAAAACTAAACATTTCAACTCCAAAAAAAAAAAGGCACCAGAATTCAAATTCATCTTATTTGCTTTAAAATTTTCCCCAATTTAAAAAAATACTATTACCAAGCTGCTCTAAAAGAACTACACAGCTCACCGATCTCCGCAATTCATATACAACAGATTTTGTATCTTCATTCATATATATTTCAAACAAATGCGATTATTATACTCATTTATAAGTGAAATTCAAAATCAAACATCCAAATTCATGAAAAAAGCTGCAAAATTTTACCTTATTGAGAAGGAAATTAGGACAAATGTGATTATTGTTCTGTGAAATTATCAGAAATTACAGGTGAATAAATAAATACTCAGCTAAAGTCCGGATATCTAGCTCTCGTTAAGGTGATTTCACCTATCTAACTGAAATTCGAAAATCAAATATCTAAATTCATGAAACCAGCAGCAAAATTTTACCTTGTTGAGAAGGAAATTAGGACAAATGAGATTCGCAGCCAAGTACACCCCAATGAAAATACCACAAGTTACAGTTGAATAGTAAAATGAAAAAACAAATATTCAGCTGAGTCATGCATATCTAGCTCTCGCTAAGGAGATTTAAGCTCACTCCACCGATCTAGCAGTATAATGAAATTCAAAAATCAAACATCCAAAATTACCTTATTGAGAAGGAAATTAGGATAAATATGATTCGTCGTCAAGTAATGAGAGCAACAAGGACAATCACTTTTATTCTGCAGATGAGTAACAATGCACATATAACAAAAACTATGTCCACACGCCGTAAGAAACGCATCCTTTATAATTTGCATACAAATTGGACACAATACATCCTTATCCTCTTCCTCCTCCTGAACTTCCTCCGTCACCACCACCTCCATCGCCGGAGCAGCAGTTTCACCGGCGTTCTCCAATTCCGAACCTACTGTCGGTACCAAAACTCCCATTGAACTACGCTCTCCTCCCATTACTGATCGAACCGATCAGGTCGGAACAAGGTTCAAGTCTATCGATCCAATTAATAGGTATATCTATTTTTGTGTATGTGCATATAAATCCTGAAGTAAAAAAATCGAAAGATGATTAGTGATATTTTTGTTGTAGTTTTGTGAGGGTATAAAAGGACCACGTTGGCGGGGAACGCAAGTTTTTCAAAACTGGAGAGACTTGTTAATGTCACCGCCTCATAATACTTTCCATTTATATAGTTTTCAATAGCCAATTAAAAAACAGCCGAAATGTCCTTTTCTTAAGTTTTAGGTAAAATAATTTTAACCTGTTTATTTAATTTTAAAAAATAATTTTTTTTGTTTTGTTTTCTCTTTAGTCCATTTTAAAAATAATGTTTTTTTTTTATTTTGATAATTTTATAATTTCAAGTTTTTACATATATATTTTAAATAATAAGATTAAAGTCATTTTGATACATATTTATGTATAATTGAAAAATTCAGATTATGTTATTAAATTTTGTGTCAAGTCAATATAGAACAACAAATTAAAATGGAGAGAGTGCTAATTATTTCTCAGTGCGTTTTTAAAACAAACAATTGTTATGTTCAAGAGTTGATAAATAAACTTATAATTTTATTAATTATTTTTTAAGAAGTGTATATCAAATATGAACAAATAAAATTAAATGGAAATCCAATCAAATATTTTCACATGAACTAGACTTTATTAAGAAAAATTACTTAATTTTAATTTAAGTATACACTCAAGTATCTTTTAAATTTCATAAAACGCGCATGTCAATTATGTAATATTTTAAATTCTACAAAACACGTATGTTAATTATGTAATCTAAACTGTTAAAAGAAGAAAGTTGAGCAATGGTGAAACTGGAGACTGATTTAAATGGTATAATATAATACGAGTTAAAAATTATATATTATGTGTGACTCAAGCCACAAATTGATTATGAATTTGACTTGACAATTTAATGTATTTCTAGGCAACATCTCTCACATCAATTATTAGGATAGAAAATGAGGCTAATAAGTAAGTGCAATAAATGAAAATACTTTAAAACTTCACCTAAAAAATGAGAAGGAAAAAGAAAATTAAAATTATCTAAAGTATTATATATATTTATGACAAATTAATAAATTACACTAGCAATTAATGACACAAAGAAAAAGTTCGTTTAAATTTCCTTCATAAGAAAAAAAGTTATTATGAAAAATATATATTTATTCCATTAATTGATTTATATATTTTTATGGATCGATAAATTTCTTTGGACAAATTAACCAATATTTCCAACTGAAAAAAATATATTTTTGTAGAGTTATTAAAGTTTGATAAATTTTATATATATGTTGAAGTATTTCCATTGACTAATTAAAAGTCTTAACTGATCTTATTATAAATAGATTATTATTTTTAATTTTAAATGAAGTTTGGGGACGATTAGTCGAATAGATCATTAGGATTATTCGTTAATGGTTGATCAAATTTGATAGCTTCACCATCTCAGAAACAAGAAGTTCCAGTACGAGAGAGATAATATCAATCACTTGACGTCCCTTCGGACGTATCCCTTATAGTTATCTCATATCCATCTTTTCTTTTCATATGATTTTGCTAACTACACGTGCTAGTGTAGCATTATACACTATATTGTTACTCCTGTTGCCATCGAAATAAATCTGACCCCTTCCCCTTCCTCTTCCCTTGTTCCCGCCTATGTATATGAGATATGTTAAGAAGTGAACATCTTGCTTAGTAGTAGAATCTATTTAATAAGAAACAAAAATAAAATCTTAAATCGTCTATAAAAAAAAAAAAATCATTTCTATAATTAAAGCTAATATATATGAAGAATAACTTCTTCTTTTTTCCTTTTTCTAGTGGTTATAAAGTCAACAAAGATTAATATCACTTTGTACAAAATTTTTCTTCACTATATTATTTTTTTTTAGATATGGATAAATTTCAAAAAGCTAAGCCTGTCGATATTACGATTCTCTATATATATATAATTATGTGCATTTGTTTCTAGTGACAAAGCTATAATTTTTATTAATGCGAATTTTGTATATATATCATGGATTGAGTTAGTAATCCTTATATATACGATATATGACTTCGATGAAAGTGAGTACTTGAATGCACTTCTTTAATTCACTTGTCTATAACTTCGTCCTTGCTTAGCTTCTTCTTCTAATGTTTTTCCACTCATCGTATCTGCTATTTTATTATCAAGAATAATTTAAAATATTCTTAATCGATAATTAATTTTTTATTTTTTTTTATCTTATTTAATTTCAAAAAAGTAAAAACTTTAGGGCCTCAATTTTTTCACGTGGTATTGTTGATCTTATATATATGGTTTTGACTTATTCTTCTAAAGAGACAATTTGGAGAGCTACCCAAAATGTCTAGTGACTGACCGGCCAGGCGGCCACGATATTAATTACATTTATTACTTTTTTTTCCATTCACGTTCTTATTAATTTTTTTTTCTAGCTTAATGGATTGTTGAGACGAGGGTTTTTAAGAAATAGTTTTTTTAGTTCTATAGGTACTGATGGTCTGCGTATATTTTACCCTCTTCAGACCCCATTTGTGAGATTCCACTGGATATGTTGTTCTTGTTGTTTGTATTAAATATAAAATTCTATTCGAAAGGAAACACTGTCCATAAAAAAAAAATTATACTTAAAATTTAAATTCGAGATATTCAGTTAAAGAAAGAACAATTTCATCTACTATTTATATTTTTTAATTGATCTTTTTATACTCAAAATTTAAACACGAAAATTCTGATTAAACGAGAAATGTGGTAGCACCATATCTTTCAGCTATTTTTTTTTTCAACTTGTTGGAACTTAGTATGTGATAAACGTGGACCAATAAACACAAAGAAATATTATGAGTCGTGTAACGCATGAGCTATACGTAGTCAACCGTCAAAAGTTGGTTCAAAATTTTTAAATACCAAATTAAATTATTAATGTTGTATTTTTACATTTATAAATTAAATTAATTAAATTTGAATTTTTCAACTTCAAGAGATTGGAAATATATAATAAAAGAAAAAGACAACTTTTCTGGCCTTTACGATGTGTCTTCAAAATCTACCATAAAGTACAATTTGCTCATCAATGGTGCATGCACACTTTCACATTGACCTAAAAATCTGCAGTTCAGAGCACTTTATGGTACTTTGAATCAAGCAATATAGCACTTTATGATATTTTAAACTAGTCGCTCATCTTTAATCACAGGTCTCTCGGGTACAAATTCCAAATATAAGAATATTTAGTACATATTATTGAAAGGAGAAAACAACCAAGTGCCTACATTTTTGGGCAATTCAAGACATGTATCTATATCTTTGTATTTATGGCTATACTAGAATTTACAAGTATAGTTGTTTCTCGTTTTTCCTTTACCTACCTTCTGCTGACTTGAGGATCCGCGACAGATTTCTTTATACAGTCCACGATACCTACACAATCAGCTTGAGGTACGGGACATCCTGTATCATCTTCAGATTCATCGCATGGATTTGAGTGTGGAGAGCGAAGGCTCCCATGAGTTTGACAGGCTTTCATTGTCTTACAATGCTCTGCTTCGTCATCTCTAATGTTCATGAATACGTCGTACAGATTATCTATACAGGAAACATAGAATGGAATCAGAATTTTACTCTATTACTTGTCTAAAACGATTGACTAAAAGGGGTATCATTGAGGTGTGGTTTACCTATTTTTGGTCTTCGAGTATTAGGCTCTCGCGAAGTTTGAAATTCATCTGATGCAATCACAAAACAGTTTAGATTACTGAACCAGATGGACATTTGGTCGCGAGAATGTTAAGTATGACTGTAACACTCACCAAACAAATATAAGTCACCTCCTGTGTAGTAGCTCACTGCAATCTTTGGAGCAGGCAATTTCTTCAATTCCTCTGCAGAAGCATTACGACTACATATTAGTTAAGAATATAATACTCCCTCCTTTCAATTTATTTGTCTAGTTTCGACTTGGCATGGAGTTCAAGAAGATAAAGAAGGCTTTTGAATAATATACCAAAATGTCTTTTAACGTTGTAGTGTTAAACATGCCATTGGAAGGTTCGACTAGAAAAGTTGCCAAAAAATGAACGACACATTCTTTTTGAAATAGGAATAAAAAGGAAAGTAAGACAAACAAATTGAAACAAAAGGATTATAGCAATTTTCTTCCATCTTTCTTCCTCCCCAAGATCTGTTCCTTTTCTAAATATTATGCTATTCTTGAGAAACGGCTAAACAAATTAAAGGAAACTAGCACTTCTAATTCTATCAATTTAACTTTGCTATTCAAACTATTAAACTTCTTTAAACAAATTACCTCCTTGATCCTTGATGAATTTATCGTAAGTCTCGTATGCATGGCTCTCCACACATTCAGAGAAATGATCTGCAAGAATTGAAGAATCACCAATCAAGGTATCGATATTAGCCTTGATAATGGCCATACATGAAAAACTCACTAGTCACTCCTTAAGGGCCTTATCAAACATAAAAATCATGACCAATCACCAATTTCATTTTCAGGTAAACTAATCAGACAACTTAAAGCCAGGCAAAGAACGGCAGAAATATCAAAAGTGCCTCCCTCCCCTAATTCTGTAAAGTAAGACCTAAAAAATGCTATTGCTTCCCTTAAAAAACAGCAGTGACAAGATGAAACTCGTACAAAACCCTCAAAAAACACTGAATATGAAACCCAAAGAGATTCGTACAAAGAACACACTTACGTTGCAGAAAAATATTTAAATCAGATCACAATATTCCAACTTACATGCCATTCTTGGGCTCAAAGCATACATCAGGACTGTCATGAAATAATAGAATATAGCTATATGTTGCGCAAGGAATCGGTCAAACCACCAAGCATTTCCCCCTAATTCCTGCAGTTGAACCACAATTACCATTAATACTAAGACAAAGAAATATTGGTATTATATAACAATTAAAACTCTAGATGGTAAGACTTTGTGATGTCTGACATATTGGTTCATTACTTTGATGCACAAATTTATAGAAGGAAAAAAGTTTATTCTTTGAGTTAATAAGTAAAGAGCACTATACACTCCTCCAGCAAAAAGTTCAAACTTGCACATAGAGAAAATGTATTATCAAGCTCTTCATATAGTAACTCATTCTGAATAAACTATGGCTAGTTAAGACGAAATACATACAACTCACACACTTAACTGGAAAGACGGATGCTCATCAGTTTACAGTAGAATAAAAGATAGAGGGGAGAATAAAACTTAAATGCATTGAAAGGAAATCAGGAAGTTAGAAGGAAGAGGATTACTTCCATAATGAGCAAATGGTGCATCTCATTCCAGCTTTCAGCAAAATGCACCTTCAAATAATCTGCTCTTCTCCACCAGCCAAAGCTCTCATACATGTGAAGAACTGATATAAATGCTGTTATGAACAGAAAACCACCACATGTCATTATTAGAAATTGGATTACAATAACATCTTTCATAAATAATAAATCAAGAAAGGGCTTTGAGGTCTCTTTAAACCGCACAAAGATACTCGTAGCATTCAACGGGGAAAAGAAGCGTTCGGTAATCTGCTTTAGTAAAGTACTATCAGGTCTTTTTGCACGATGACCAAGTTAGAGTGTATGTTCAGACTTCAGCCGTAAAGAAACAAGGAATAACTCAGAGAGAGGTTTGAGAAGTGATGTCTTTTTAAGAGAAGGAGGAATGTATTATAATCACATTCCTCAATTTTATTACTGTTGTTGTTCTCTTCACCTTGATTATCTTTACTACTTTGTTGTCAATACTTTTCTCTTCTTCTATATTTTCATCATAGATCTTTGCTCCTGTATCTTTCAAACTGGTTTTGAAAATGCTCCAATAGTCTTATCAGAAACGACATCTCTACCTATTCCAAGAAAGTCCCTTTCTAATCTTACGATCTAGGTGCCACAAAACAATCAGCAACTTGAAAGAATAGTATTTACCAAAATAAGGAACTCTTGCTATTGTTTCCAGAACAAAAAACCTCGCATAGTGTCGATCATGATACAAAGTGTCAAGAATCTTTATCACAGAATCCTGAAATATCAGCATATTTTAGAAATCAGACAAATTCCTGATGAATCAGAAACGTTGAAAAGTTATTCAGCAGTAAATCTGATGCAATAAAGACGTATTAATAGAAAATATCGTCAAGCACCTTGACATCAGTGTATCACATGATATTATAAATCGATCTCAGAAAATAACTTGTTCACTCTGCACAGAGCAATTCCATAGGGGTCGTTTGGTAGCTGGATAGGAAACAAGTGATCCCTGTATTAATTTTGCTATAACTTCTACGACGTTTGGTAGGTAGACAGAAATATGTTATTCAGGTAAAAAATTAATACATGTTTGGTTGACAATGTACAAACACATAAAACTAATACATGTATAAATTAGGAAGGAACCTTTGTAGTATTTTATGCAAGATAGAAGGTGGAATAATTGATACATATATGACTAATACTTGAATAACTATACCTGCATAAAATAATACACAGATTCACTCATAATAATTCCTATATTACTAATACCTGCATAACTCTAACCAACCATCAAACAACGCCTAGATTTACAATACAAAACATTTCTAAAGAAGATAGGAAGTTGCACACTCAATAATTGAATACTGATGCATTTCTCCAGTTGTAACTAAAGTAATCCAAACAACAACTTTAACATCAACTGTGACCATTTCTACTAGTATCTTCTTCTTTTAGGGGAAGGGAGAAAGGGTAGGCCCTTTTGTAGCGAATAGTAGAGAAAGAACTTATTAGCACCACACTGCAGGAATCCATATAGCCAAGACTAACTAATTTTAAGCCATAGTGGATTGATATAAAGTGACCCACAATTCAGATAAAGACGCCAATTGTCAAGTTGTAAAGAAATATACAAAACACTACTTAAATTCAGAAAGTGTAGTACCTACCGTGAGTAAGATATTTACAGACTGCTCAAGCTTTATAACCCATTTCTCTAGACCATTAGAGGATGAATCACCGGGTGGCTCCCCATCACTTCCCCCTCCCACATTACCAGGAAAACTCTTAGGTGCCAAAGATTCCTCCACAACTACTTCTTCTTCATTCTCTTGTAACACCGTTGCTCGAATTCTACGTGATTTCCTGCATACAATTGTACAACATAAAAAAAGGAGAAAAAGAAACTCAACCATATCCATCATTCATCTATGTGAAGTTCAAGAAAATATCAATCATCCTGCAAATTGCTACAAAAAACACTATAAAGCAATCAAACAATCAACTTGCCTCGATCCTAAACTAGTTCAGGTTGGGCTATAAGATCATCTATATACATTCAGCTCTATTCGGGCTCATTAAATTCCAATACTACATAAACTATCTTCTTAAGCAACAAATGCACATGAACTCTTTTTTAAAGAAAATCAATCCTTGCTAACCATTTGCAAGATTCCAATACTAAATAAATGTCCTTTTAACACATAAATGCATAGCAAAGTTATTTTTAAGAAATATCCATTCATGTTAGAAGGGAGCCTTAACTGGTAAAATTATTGTCACGCTACCTAAGATCACAGGTTCGAGCTGTGTTTACAATAGACAAGCCCTTCCCTGGGCCACGCGCATAGTGGGAGCTTAGCCATTTGCAATTGACACAAACTTACCAAAGAAATAGTTAATCAATTTTTCACACAAATGAAAATTCCAACAAAAGTTTACTAAACGACAACCCAAAAAACAGCAAATATCTGGAAAAAAACATTTTTTGAGCTGATAATTTCAATAAAAACAAGAACTTTCTGCAATAATTTACCTCGAAACCGAACACCGTGAAGACCCATGAGATTTCCGAATTGAAAAAAGAGAACTAAACCGAAAGCGGTTCTGGGAATTGCACAAAAATGATGGATTCTCAGAGCCTCTAGCTCTCAAACAAGAATATGAAGAAACTGAGGTACTAAAACCCATAGCAGAAACCGAAATCGCCATTCTTGATCCTTCTTCCTTCTCACAAAAAATCAAATTAATACTTTTTCCTTTAAGAAAAGAAAATTCAGAAGTGGGAAAGTTGATAGTTTTACGAGAAACCAAACAGCTTCGTCCACAGGAAAAAAGTGCGATGGAATTGGAAAAGTTGGGGGATAGTTTTGAAAAGTATCAGAATGTTTTGTCGTTATTTGGAAAATTAGATATTTTTTAAGGACTGTAATTGTCATTTTTGATAAGTTTGGCTCAGTATATTCATTTGGGCCGACAACCCGAAGTTTTGGACCTGTTAAGAGGGCCCATTAATGGGCTAATTTCACATAGTAGCCTGTTTTGACACGGTCATTTTGTTTGCGTCCATCGTTTAATTTTTGGAAAAATTATGCGGATAACTAAATATATATTTGTTAATTAGCTAATAGCTATAGTTTGGATTAATTACAGCTCACGGCAAATCTTTAGTTGTAATTACAGTTTGAGTTTGTATAATTCGTGCGATTTATACAAATGTTGTTTCGATTATACAAAAGTTGTGTGTGAATCAAATCGTATAGCAACATGAGTGAAATGCACTTCTAAATTCTCGCCAAGTTTAGGGGTGTTTTCAACACTTAACCCTTCTCTCGACTTTTATTAACATCCTTCCATGTTTCAACAAGAGTTTGAGACCACTTGTTATGTCATATGTCAGATCGGGAATGTATTTAAGTTTATTTAGTCAAGTAAATGAATGTTTTTAAGACTAAAAATAATTTGAGACGAAATTAATAATTTACCCCAAGTTTAGAGATATTTTCGACACTTCATTTTTATTAATAGAAAAAAAAATCATCACAAATCAACTAGAATTTATACATATGGGCAATGAATGTTTTTTTTTTCAAGAAAAACAAATACAACTTATTATTTTAAATCACCGATCAATCAATTTGTTTATAAAATATTTTCCCCCGTGCCTTGATTGGTGGACTTTTCGAAAATTGCTAGGTGGGATGTATTTGCTATAAAATTTGGTATTTTATTTTTATCGAATCAATAGCAATAAGCCCGATTTGAAGAGGCTCATATACAAAACGGCGCGAAATAATATACGGGGCGGCAGATTCAATTAATAAAAAATTTTTTAAAAAAAATCTCTAGAAAAAATCTGAAGAAGAATTCCACCTGAGAAGAAATCTGAAGAAATCATATAAACTATCAGAAGATCACGCTCAACTAAAAAATCAAGTTTTATTCAATTTTAACATATTAAGATGAGTATTTATCGTTATAAATTGATTTACTTTAATTTTTTTTTTCCAACACTAGTTTTTAGCTCTTTGAGTTATTATATTTTAAATTTAATAATATATATTTAAATAATTTTTCTTAAAGTAAATACAAATATGGATTGAAATTATTAAGTTCTGCTTAATTCGTACCTTCTCTTCTATCTTCATCTCTAATCTTATCTTTATTATATTATTGAATTATTTATTAATTATAAATAATAAAATAAATCTCTCTAATAATTGTTTTTAATAAATTAGAATAATTGAATCGTATTGACCAAATAAATAAGGTGTTGCTTGCATTATAAGCTGAACATCAAGTCCCACGTTGTCTTCGTGTTCTTCGACATACCCTTTCGTCTCAAATTATCTGTTATGTTTTAACATACTTTTTAAAAAAATATTAATTGGAATAAAATTATTTTAAAATATAATTTTTTTTCATTAAATATTTATGCTATTAAAATATTCTTAATCTTCAAGAACAATTAACATCAAATAAAAAAATTAATCTTATCCTGAACTTTTAAAATGACAAATAATTAAAAAGAAAAATTCAGTAGATTAAGCTCCTGCTAGGTGGGGTTCGAAGAAAGAGCAAGCCACAAAAAATTTATTTCATATCTCGAACTTGTAACCTTTTAAACAATTTAAAATAATTTATTTTTAAAAATTACGATAAATAATTTAAGACAACAAGAATAAGTTTAATTATCAAATTAAATTTAACTAATACTAATGAGTCAATAAGAAGAAAAAAGAAGCTGAAGTTGTCGGCACGCAACTTGTTTTGTGAAAGAACATTAAAACTAATTAATTAGTTAATATTTTTTAATCAATACATGATAATTTTAATTTAACATTATAATAAAAAAAGCTACAAAATAAACTTTTGTAAAATTATTAAATTAATTTGCTCTAAAAGATTTCAAAATCTAAAAGGTCCAAAATTATAAGAGAAATGAAAAGCAAAAAGGGACAAATTACTGAAATTCTTTTATTACTATTTCTTTCTTAAATTCTAAAATCAAATTTAAATTCTGACTCTGTCATTTTATTTATATCTAAAATAAAAAAAAAATATGATGAAACTTTATATGTGATGATTAGAAATAATAAGACTTAATTTGTGTCCACAAACTCCAATTCAAGGCTTTAAGCCCTCCACTTTGCTTGCTTTATGTGATTTCATTTATGGCCTACATTATTATATCACTAAAAGTTTTCAATAATTGAAATTAAATTTTGACATAACATGTGAGTTGTACTAGAGTCTCCTTGCGCATACGTGAATAAAAAGAATGATCTGATTTAATTTGATACGGAGTTTAAAAATTATAATAAATATTTATATCAAATATAAATAATAATTAGATGCATAACATTTCATATAATCATAATTAGTTGGAGTAGCACATATCTTTTACCTCAGCATGTAGGGCCTCTTGGAAGATTTAAAAAAAAAATTATAATTAATTATTGCTAAATCAAGACATAATGCAATTATTAAATAAAGAAGACACAAGAATATGATATAATATTATTGTCTTTATTCACATTGTCAATATCATGATGTTGCTTTACTCTTCTAATGATTATAATATTTTGCAAGTTGTAACTTTTGCGTCGCAAAAGATTGTGGTGAAATGATAAAAATATATATTTTAATACGAGTTTTTTTTTACATAATTCAATATATTAAGAGTACGGTCAATTTAAAAAAAAAAATATCCACTAAAGCTTGATAGTTTAGATAATTATATTTATTTATTTAATAATTGAGCTCAAGTGGATGTGTGCAACCATGCACGAGTCTAGATAAAAAAGAAAATATTAGATTCGAAATGAAAAATATTGAAAGGTATATTATTAAAGAATATGATGCAACAGATATAGCTATTCTTTCTTTAGTTAAATGTCTCAGATTTGAATCTTGAGTATAACAAAATTCTTTCTAAGGCGTGTTTCAGATCGTACACGATGCAAATTCTAATTAGTCGAACTTCAACAGATTGAATTTTAGCATCTTTTTTCTTAATACATGATTCGTTTTACCTATTTCTAAACTTAAAATTTATTTTAAGACGAGGGTTCCCAAGAAACAGCCTCTCTACTTTTATGAGGCAATGGTAAGGCTTGTGTACATTCTACCTTCTCCAGACCTCACTCGTTGGATTCCACTGGATATGTTATTTGTTTGTTTTATATTTTTTTAAAATTTATATTAAAATTAAAATTGAACAAATAAATTAAAACGACGATAATATTTTCTTTTAAAAAAAGGTGATGGTGGAGGTTTTTACTTTTTCATGTTCCCAAAAAGCTTCACGCAGCAGCAACCAAAATCTCACCTTTCACTTCATCATGCGACTTGTGATTTCCCATCTTCTTTTCTCTTCATAATAATTTTCCATTTGGCATTCTTCATTTCCACAATTTCTAATAACAATAATGGCACACCCTACCAAAAAGTTAAAAGATTAATTATGAGTTTTAGGTTCGAGTCTCGAATTGAATCAGAGTTAATAAGTAAAAAGTGTTTTATATTTAGAGGAAAATTTAGTTTTAAAGCTATGAATTCATAATTTGTATTTGCGTCATGTATTTTTTTTGTTTCAATTTGTGTGATGCTCGTTTTTTTTTAGTTCGTCTTAAAAAATAATGTTGTAAAATTACATGTTAAGCTTAATTCATATATCAAAATAGTTGAAAAGAATAAGGATTATCATGAGATTACATTGAATGATCATTTCTTTTGTAATTACTTTGGCTGAATGGCCATCTATCATAATTATACCTTAAAATAGTACTTTTATTCTTATAAAACGAATATACTAATTTCACGTGAATTCAATAACCTTATTATTATAAAAATCAAATCTTTAGATTTCACGAATTCGAATTAATCGAACCAAATAACACCTGCCACTTGTCCTTGTTGTGGGCAAAAAAGAAACAGAGATCTACTGATTGCCATGATCCAAAGATTGCTAAATGGATCATGATTTGCAAAAGTAAAAGCAAACTTTTGTTTTTCTTAATCTTCCTTTGTTAAAGATTTTTTTTTTTTTAAAATCAACATCAAACAGTACCAACTACCAAGCTTATTTTGCCATTTGTGTCAACCTTTTCCCCTTAATTGTATATAAATAGTTAGTGGTTCAAGTCACATCTTGAAGGGTTGATTATCTTACTAAATTCCCAATTGGGGCAATTAAAAAGATTGAATCTTGAAATTTTCTGTATTCATTTGATTGATTTGGTGTTTTTCATATTATGCTCAACCAGTGTTTGTTGTAAGTTCAGTTGTAGGGAAAAAATGGAAGAAGGTGAAGCAGGGATGTTGTTGCAGAGTAACAAAGAATTACTTTCTTCAGGTTATTCAACACATGAACATTCTGAAGAAATTAAGAAGATCAAATCAGCTCTTACATGGGTTTTTCTTGATCAATCAAATCTATGGAGGGCTGGTCTTTCTTGGTCACTTTTTTTTATTCTTACAATTGGGGTTCCATTATTTTCTCACTTTATTTTTGCTTGTTTAACCTGTGACACTATGCATCAGAGGCCTTTTGATGCTCTTGTTCAAGTTTCTTTGTCACTTTTTGCAACTTTATCATTTGTTAGTCTTTCTACCTTTGCTCGAAAATACGGGATCCGGAAGTTTCTGTTTCTTGATAAATTGTATGAAGATAGTGAAAAGGTTCAACAAGGATATACTGAACAGCTACATGTAAGTTAATTTACCCCTTCTTGTTTTACTCTGCTTTGATGGACTGTGTTATGTGTTACCATCAATCATGTACCATCGTCCCAAAAGCTATTATGTAATGTGTTAGGATCAAGGACTTACTATCATTGCCAAGAGCTATAGCTAATAGAAAGGTCGCAACTTTATTTCTGAACTAAGCCCAACAAGCGAGCTCTATATTTGATATCATTATGGTTATTAACGGTGGTAGATGCAGGATCTTTAACAAGGGGCTCAACATCTACTGTTTATGAAACAAATGCATCTTTTATAGAGAGTGTGGTTTTCCAGCGAAGGGGGTTTGGATGAATCCCTTCCGCTCCTCTAGCTCTGGTCCTGCTTGTTGAATTAGATTTAGGAATTACTTGAGCTGCTGATTTTGGGATTGATTCAAAAATATCTCTGCTGATCTTTTCAAGTTTTCACAATTTAATCATTTGTATATTTAGTCCTAGGTTCTTGTTGAAGGTATGATTATGCACACTATTTTATAGCTTATTCTTATGATTTAAGCTAATGTGTCCTCTTAAATGGCATTTGTGATAAAATTTTTAGCCTGTTTGATAATCTTTGGAGAATCATCAGTTTTATGCGGAGTAAGAAATGTAAGTATTTTTCGATTTGGCAAATACTAGTGATGCTGCTGGCATTGGGAAACACTTCAAACGTGTATCTTGACGTTTACTGTTATTGGGAAAGAGCCAGATGCTTACTTAGCCCTTTTAACCCAAATCATGAACTTGTATAGGTACTAAGTTGGCCTTGATACACATCTGGTTTGTCGATTGGAGTGCTTGCCCTGCTTTTTGAAAAATATGGTAGTTATCTGATTTTAGGATGCATCTATTGCAGAATAAAACCAAAGAGATGCTTTGAGTATACACGACATGTATTTATACTCGGCAGCATAACAGTTTCTCCTTTTGTTGTGCAGAGGTCGATGAAGATCCTGTCATCTTTTGTTCTCCCTTCATTTATTGC
Organism: Solanum rostratum; assembly: GCA_029948455.1. NCBI lineage: Eukaryota > Viridiplantae > Streptophyta > Magnoliopsida > Solanales > Solanaceae > Solanum > Solanum rostratum. Next base: position 730,498 of record CM057053.1, on the reverse strand, counting down.
TGAGAGTATTTACAAGATATGGTGGTTTTCCTCAGGGGGAACCCAAATTCCTTACCTGTACAATGCTGCTTTGAGCAATATCTTCGTATGCATACTGTTAATATGCTCCTGGCTCTACCGGATATCAATTTCTTTCCTTGTATGTGTCCTATTCCGGTTAATATGCAGCCTGCAGATCCTTAGACTGGAAGAGTTTGCTCAAGTTTTCGAGAAAGAATCTGATGTCTCATCGATCATGATAGAACATCTCCGAATCAGAAGAAATCTTCGTGTCATTAGCCATCGGTTCAGAGTTTTCATTTTGTCTACTCTCATACTAGTTACCATAAGCCAGTTTCTTGCCCTGCTTCTTACTACTGAGCCTAGCTCGACTGTGAACATCTTTACAGCCGGTGAGCTTGCGGTAATACTTCATCCCCACCTTCCGGTTCATTTCCTTTTATTGATTATGTTAGCTGCAAACACTAATACCATCCTGTTTTGACATTGTATACATGTTACGATGCAGTTGAGCTCAATTACTCTGGTAACTGGACTTTTCATGTGCTTACGTAGTGCAGCAAAGATCACACACAAAGCACAAGCCGTTACATCACTTGCTGCCAAATGGCATGCTTGTGCGACAATCAGCACCTTTGATGACATGAATGAGGAGACTCCCACGGCTCAGACTGTGACGCCTCAGGTGGTATACCCTATCAATTCCAGTTGGGACACTGACGAGGAAGGAGACGGAGATGATGTGTTAGACAACACAAATATGGTACCAATTCATGCCAGTACAATATCTTACCAAAAGAGACAAGCACTAGGTAACTCTAGTCTCTAGCGCGTTTTTGCTTATTTCCTTGAATTCTTTTGGCGTCTTTGGTATTGACATTGCACCTTATTGATCTCGGTTATTGACAAAATTTCTTGCAGTGTCATACTTCGAGCACAACAAAGCTGGAATCACGGTGTATGGTTTCATGTTAGATCGGACATGGCTTCATACAATTTTCGCGATTCAACTGTCTCTTACACTCTGGATACTCAACAAAACAATTGGTATTTCATAAATCCCAGTCAATGACATGGTATTTATTGTGTGTTCGTAGATGTACAAAAATCTGTGCTATCGATACGTAGAGAGACATCGATACGTAGAGAGACTACTATATAGTATATATTTATATCCTTGATTCCCAAATTTTGCTAATTTTCTTCCTATTTTTTGTATTCACTGGTATAAGGATGCCTTTCAATCTTATAAAATGAAGTGAAATTTTGTAAGAGTAAATGATTTTTTTTTTTGTACATACAGAAGTTATTGAATTGCGTACAATAGACCCTTGTGGTTGGGACCTTTCCCAGACCCTGGGCATAGCGGGAGTTTTATTGCCCCGGGCTTGCTCCTTTTTACAGAAGTTATTGAAATTCCCTTGGCATAATTTTTTTTGAATCCCCTTATTTGGATTCTTTGGTTCCACCACTGCAAACATGGGAAGTTGGTACGATTTTTCACTTAGACATCGATTTGTATATTGAATGCTTAACCTATTTAAAAAGTGTCAATTAATGATATGTCTATCTATTAATTTACTTTTTCTCCGTCCAAATTTAATTCAACTCGTTCATTTGACATCCCTAAATGAAAGTCGAAATAGTTCATTAGATAAAATCATTTGATCATATCATACATATTTAAGCACAATATACATTTAAATCTAATGAAATGATCATAGTCTTCTTAGATATTTCTCTATTCCACTTCATGGAGCTATAGCCCTGCATTTTCCAAAAAGAAACCAATTAATAAAATAATAAACTGATCATATTATGTTAAAAATAAAAAGGGAATTTTCATAAATAGCCCAGGGTTGAAACTTCATATGATCAAATAGCTATATTTTACATAATTACATGACATAACCTTGGCTATGTGACCTGGACGGGAGGAGAGAGGCGAGCGAGATCGAGAGAGGGAGGAGCGAGACAAATTCTATTTGTAAATTTGTATATATCTGTCAAATAATTGTATATATGATATGTGTAACTAATATACATATGATTTGTATATCTAGCAAGCGAGATTGGGAGAGGAAGGAGAGAGACGAGTGAGATTGAGATAGGGAGGAGAGAGGCAAGCAAGAGAGGACAGAGAGTGGAAAGAGGCGAATCGTATATGTATATCTGTCGAATTAATTATGTATATCTGTCAAAATAATTATATATATGCAGCCGGTATAGATATGTAATTGTATATCTGGCGAGAAATTGGTGAGAGAGAGAGGAGAGAGGAGAGAGGAGAGAGGCGAGAGAGAGGAAGAGAAGAGAGAAAAAATAACAACAAGATTCTAGCTATAAGTTGTAATTTTTTCAGACTATAGTGGTATAATATAAGTACATATCATATCTTTGCCTAGTTACGTAACTTTTCCAAGATGGAATAAATGGTAATTTAAACATGAACTAAATTTACCCCACTTAATTGGCAATTAGAGGTTTCTTATGGGAAATTGAATGGTAATTGTAATGATTATAATTTGATCTTCTGAAATCCATCATCTCAGTTTTCTTGTAATTCTTCAACTTGAACTCTCTAATTGATGATGAATCTTTTAATCTGTTTAAGCAATTAAGAATCAAATTAATCAGGATTAGTATATGCTTAATTGAATTCAAGATTAACACATTTGTAGCCAAGGGTGACAAATAACCACGAAATTTAAAATATAGCCCATTTCGCCCATTTGCTTGACTTATTTAAGCAAATTGCTTTTTTGGGTCACCATATAAATTTTGTCTCTATTTTTAGAAGTTGTCCAAAATAGCCTTTGAGAGTAGAAATGATAAAAAATTATAGCGTTATTTAACGTCTATAATAAAATATTAGACTATGCTCTAATATTTTTTCGATAAGATGTTTAATTTAGTCAAAAGATCCATAGACCGTAATCTAAAAGGTTCATAAATTACAAAAAAGAAGAAGATATAACGGGCAAAAGTTATTACATTCGACTGTTTATAATTTATCAACATGAGTGGTGATGAGATGATTTGTGATTCATTCACTCTTTACTAGAGGTTTCAGGTTTGACCCCTTTGGGAACGAAAAAATCCGTTGAAAGCGTTATCCTCAAAACTAGGCCTCACAATGCATTAGTTGTAAAAGGAAAAAATCTGTTGAAAGCGTTCAGATTCAGACGATCCCAATATGAATATCGACTGACATAACAATTATTTATAAAAGGAAAAAATGAACAACAATTAAAAGAGGGAGAAAAGTATTACTTTTTGCAATCCACATTAGGATCAATAGGAATAGAAAGGCTAATGTTGCAAAGTTGAGGTATTTGCTTAGCTCTTTTTTCAATTACTCCAATAGCCAAAGCTTCTTTCTTGAGACATTCACAAAGACTTTGAAGCTTCAAACCTTTGTCAAAAGTAGCCACTTTCATTAATTCCTTAACACCATTGCAACAATGACCACTAATTTCACCCTTTCCCATTAAAAAACCTTTGCATGGCAAAAGCTTAACAATGGTATTAGGGCATTGATCAATGCCATTAACACAACTAATTGCAATAATTAGAGCTAAAAACATGAACTCGAAAACAAAGATCGAACGACTCATTTTGCTTATTTTGGTAAATTTAATTATTTGTGATGGAAATTTCAAGATTTTTGCATTTATTTATAGTAGAAATTAAAGTCCTTGGAAAAGAAAAAGGTGTAACGTAAAAATGGTTAAAGTGAGAAGAGGTTGGATTTTACATGTGAGCATCTAACTTTTTTAAAAATGTGAATTATTGGACTATATGTGTAATAGTAGCATAAAACATGTGTCCTACACTTTGTTAAAGTAAAAGAAATTATTTTTTCTTAAGAAAGAAAATAAAGAAAAGGATTTATCATATGTTGCTAATTTATAAATGATAAAAATGCGTCTGAACAATTATCTTTTTTGAGTTTTATAGCTCAATTATTCATTGATCTGTTTACTTATGAAAACTATCACTCAGCTATCACTTCTTTTGTATTTAGAACATACCAAGGTATAGATCAACTCGACATCAAAGTGTGTTTTTAATACAAATGAATTGAAATATAAAATTTGCGAAAAAAATAATTTAGGACTTTAGGTGTGTTTTTAACCATTAATTCTTTACTGTAACTCTCAATCGAGCTATGTATTTAGCTTGTTAAATTGTATTAATAACATATAAGTTAGATCTTTATACCATTATCGTTGTGTATAAATTAAATCTTGGATCTGACTCGAACCAAATTATTAACCATTCAACTAAAATTTTATTGTTAGGATCAAAATGAAGGATATATGCATAATTAAATTAAAAGAGAGAAAGAAAGATGCTATCACTGAAATTATTGAATTTCACAAGCTATGCAACACAACCATCATTTTTCAGATGGAAATACATAATTTTTTTTTAACATATATTTAATTTATTCTTGTTTTGGTGGTGCTGGTGGTGGTACTTGATGCCAAGTTGGTGATGGTGGTGTTGTATGCCAAGTTGGATTTGGTGGTGCTTCACCCCAAGTTGGGTTTGGTGGTGGTGCACGATGATGATGAATTAGAGATTTTTCGTTGATTGATTTTGAATTTTGCATTCCTTTATGGGGTGGACAAACCCAATATTCACCATTACTAAGACAATGACTTGCTCTTGGGGGATCATAATCTTCAATGGGGACCAAAGATCTAGAGTGGCCATTTTTGAAAGAAACAATTAGTAAAACCAAAGTAAAAAATGTTGTGAGAGAGATTGAGTAAGGAACCATTTTTTGCATGGACTAATTTGTCTATGTTTTCAATAGTATTATATAGGTGAAGAAGTGATGAAGCTAATTAATATTGATAAAATCTATATAAAATTTTCCTTGTTATATTGGTTTATGGGAAAATTTCATTATTTATATAATCCAAGAACCATTTGATTAGATTTTGGTGTAGGGAAAATTATAATTTTGGTTCTCAATTATTATAAAATTATGTGATATCTGACTAAATATTTTTTTTATTAATTAAGATGATGCACTTTTAATCTTCTCTTAATGACATTTCACAAATCTATCCTAAAATAATCTAATTTCCTTATGTTTTTAATGGAAATTACAAAATCATCAAGCTATTTTTACATTATAGAATTGAAGTAGAGATGAATTAATTGTTTTTTATATGAAATATACATAGGAAAACTTTCATTACTCTTTCTTACTTGAAAAATATATAGGAAAATTTCATTAATTATTCAGTCCAAGAACTAGTTCAACTCCAATTTGGTGTAGGGATAATTGTAATTTTAGTCCTCCAATTATTTTTATAATTTTAATTTTGATTCTTATGATACTTAACTTTGAAACCTTCAATTAATTAAAGCGATTCATTTTTAATCCTTTTGTATGCGAATCTATACAAAATTATCACAATTTCAATCATGAGAATATTGAATTACTGATGTTTAATATTAAATTTATATTGTTATTTGATACTTGAGGTTAATATAATCTTAAAAATAATTTAAATATAACATATTGCCTAAATAAGGGATAAAAAACACACACCTTTATTAATTAAAGATTAAATATGATAAGTCATATATCATACTAACTAAATTTCGAATTCCACAATTAAGGGACTAAAAATGCTATTGCCCCTTTGCATCACATGGGTCCCTTAAAAGAAAAACATTTCCTACCATCAATTTTTTCTTTGGGTCGAGGGGTGGCAACTTATTTTCAAGAAGAATTAATTTATAGAGTAATTCGCGCATCTGTTCAAACTTAAAAATAATCGACAAATTGTGTATCATATATATATATATATATATATATATATATATATATAAAATCTACAAATAGTCGGTGAACAAAAGTATATGACCTAAGTATATCACCTAAAAATAAATAGTACATTCAATCGAATATTTGGTAAAGATTCATGAAATATATACACATATAGGCTTAACCAACAATAACACTCCAAAAATGAGTCAGCAAAAAACAATTGAATTATTTTTCTTTTACTTTAAGATCAGTTGTTTTTCCTCCATGCCAACAAATTAGATGAATTTGAGATTTTAAACTAAAAATTTAGATACTCAATAATTATAAGAAAAGTATTATTGATTGCAGTTTTTTTTATATTACTATGATAAAAAAATACACCTTAAAATGTTCGTCAAAGTTTATACAATTTGACTCTAAAAATAGAAACTGTGTCAACTAAAAAGGAACAGAAAGAGTATTGTTATGTGAGATCCATTTAATATGCCAATGAAAGTGAACAACACCTTTTATGCAATGTTAACATTTTTAATCTAATTAGATCATCATGTATAGACTATAAATCTATTGTAAGACTCGATTTATGTTTAGCAATTTGATCAACTAAACTAATATGCATTACATGAGTCGAGGACATCAAAAATAATATTTTTATCTTTACAAGACATGATAAAATTGCGTATACACTAATCTTTTTGGACTAATACTTATGAAATTATACCAGACCCCACTTGTGGGATTTCACTGGGTATGTTGTTGTTGTACTTATGAAATTATACTAGATATATTGATGTTAATGTGTTATGATTTATTGTTACTTTAAATATACTCTAGACTTGCATTTAGATGAAGTGTTAAAATTGTCTATGAAAACATGATTTGTCAAATTTTCTCAACTTTATGGATGAATTATTAATTTGTCAAATTATTAACTTTTGCTTATTTTGACCGATAGTTAGATTGATTGAGCTAAAATATAAATACGAATTGATTCATGAAAAGCCTTGTTCTATATATTTACTTTTATTTTGTTTAATATGTTACATACAACTCATAATAACATGTGTGTAGCTTGTTAAATTGTATTAACAACATATAAATTTAAATCATTACACCATTATTATTGTGTATAAATTAAATTTTGAGTCTGATTCGAATCAAATTATTAACCATTTAACTAAAATTTTATTGTTAGGAACAAAAGGAAGGATGCTTAATTAAAAAGAGAGAAAGATAGATAGAAAGATGCTGAAATTATTGAATTTTACCAACCATGCAACACAATCATCATTTTTTCAGATGGAAATACATAGTTTATTTTTGGAACATACATTTAATTTACTCTTGTTTTGGTGGTGTTGGAACTGGTGGTACTAGCCAAGGTAGATCTGGTGACGATGGTGCATGATGATGATGATGCCAGATCAGAGAATTTTCGTTGGTTGATTCTGCATTTTGCATTTCTTTATGGGGTGGTACCCAAGGTAGATTTGGTGGTGGTGGTGCATGCATCACAGGATGATGATGACGACGATGACGACGACGCCTGAATAGAGAATTTTCGTTGGTTAATTCTGCATTTTGCATTTCTTTATGGGGTGGTACCCAAGGTAGATCTGGTGGTGGTGGTGCTCTATGCGAAGCTGGATTTGGTGGTGGTGGATGATGATGATGATGAGGCCATTTTTTAAACTTGTTGTCTAATTTTATATTTTGCATCCCTTTATGAGGTGGACAAACCCAATATTCACCATTACTAAGACAATGACTTGCTCTTGGGGGATCATAATCTTCAATAGGAACTAAAGATCTAGAGTGACCATGCTTGAAAGAAGCAATTACTAAAATCAAAGTAAAAAAGGTTGTGAGTGAGATTGTGTCACGCCCCGGGAGGGTACCCTTGGCGTGGCCGGCACTCAGGGACTATTGCTAGTCCCCAAGCGAACCACTTAGCCTCATCACTTCATTCAATCAAATAAACTCTACGGATCAGCGGAAAGTATATGCCAGCAGTGGACGCAGTTCATCTAAAGTAAAATAACGAAGGCTAGTAGAAAGAACTAGCTCACAATTTCAATAACAATGCTCGACACCAATCTATGAAGCCTCTATCACTAAATCATGTGGTGCCAATGACAGACCCATGGCTACCCAAAAACAAAATAAGATAATATTCCAATCCTAACTCTAAAGCATGATGAAATAATATAATGGTTCCTCCGGAGTACGGGAGGCTCACCAAATCAACTTCGGATTCTCTGATCTTCAACGGAGCGCCTGTTGATGATCTCTAGTACCTGCCTCTACATCATAAAACGATGCAGTCCAGAGTGGACGTCAGTACTTGGAATGTACTGGTATGTAAAATAGCTGAATGAAACAGAAACCGGTAGAAAATATGGAAAACAACATCAAGTCAAGGTAAACATCATAATCACATCAAACCGTCAGCTTGTCTATCTATGAAAGAGTAAAGCGTAGACAAGTGACACATCAATATCTCAGACTCATCATTAGTCTCAGCTCATCTCAGGGATCATCTCAGAGGAGTTCACCCCCTCTCATCACATCTCATCTAGACTCAGAGTAAAGTACGAATTTTCCCGGGAGTTTCTCTTAACCGACAACACTCACTTATGAGCCAGTGAATGTACAACAATCACCCTGATGTTGCCACAGTGGTCCCAAACTTGCCAGGTAAGGAACACTGGATCCCATATCAATATACCCGACATGGAATCAAACTGAACAGATCCTCTATTGCTTTCAGGGACTGTTAAACCTCGAGGGAAACCATATGTATGTATGTGATGGTTTAAGCCTCTCCTACGTTTGGCGACGTAGTTAATGAGTTCGAGTGGGACTCACTCCTACTCATTTCGGTGCTCAATACTCCTCCCGACTCAATGCTCATAAAATCAACCTCAACCAGTCTCATAGGGATTCACTCCCCGTCAACGACTGCCAGTCTCATAGGGACGCACTCCCCGTCCACGACTGATATTTCACCGGGACCTTGGCCCTTTCATCAATTATCTCATAGGGACTTTCACCCTATCATCAAACATCTCATAGGGATTTTAACCCTATCATTAACACCTTCTCAATGACCCAAAATTATATAACAGTCATTAGGAAGCAAGTGAATAAACACACCGGTAGAGTTCATTTATAGAGACTCATACAACAATCAAGATTCCATCAACTCACTATTACAACCAACAATCTCAATTCAAGGCTCTAGACTCAAGTCTCAAGTGCAATGTGCATGCTTTGCAAATTAGTCATGAAGGGTTATGCAAATTCCATGAAAGTGTTCAATTTAAGAAAACAAATAGTATGATGATCATCAACATAGAAAACATGAAGTTTCAAATATAATTTTCAATAAAATCCATCAAAGAATTCATGCATGTAGGTTCTTCAATCATAAATTCATCTTTGACCTCTATGGGGCACATGAGAGAACAATCCCATGTTTTAGTTTAGCCTTACATACCTGTGATGCACTGTTCAACCGGGTGATGTCGAGGATTCTCTTCTCGTATTCCTCACCCCAAGCCTTTCTCTCCTCTCCTCAAGCCCTAGCCTTGTTAGAATTTAGAATAGGACTTAGAATAGGTTTTGTTAAGCTCTTTTCGTATAGGAACGACCTCACTAGCCGTGTATTAGTGTTTAGGAGGGGTTAGGGATTTACCGGAATGCCCCTCAAAATAAATCAGAAATTTCCAGTTCGGAAAACACACGGTCCGCGACGCGGACCTATCGCGTACTGTGTAATTTTTGGAAAAAGTGCTTTTGTACGAGTTCTCTCCATCCCGCCGAAAATTTTGGAAAACATCCAAGTGTCACTCCGCGTCAGGTCCGCGACGCGCCTCCGTCGCGGACAGCCACTGTTTTGTGACTTGATCCGAAAATTTATCTTTCGATCGGGTCGCTCTAAAATTCGACCGAGACCATTTTCTCACTCCATTTTCCATGCTGATCACGAATCCGGCCTCGGATTCGCCATACGAGCATCGGAAGATGCGTTACGCGCATACCCGCCCTCCAGGGGTATTTTGGTAATTTTTACCGGGCGTCACATCATCTCCCCCTTGGGATCATTCGTCCCCGAATGAGGAGTGGAGGTGGGCTTTAAGGCACGAATAGACTTACGACTCATTCCCACACTCAATTCAATAATAGCAAGTCAGATACAAGAATAGGACACTTAGCTTAGTGAAGAGCAAGGAGTTACCTTCAGTGCTTTCACCATCACTTGGCACGAATAGGTGCGGATACTTTGCTTTCATCTCCTCCTCAGCTTCCCATGTGGCTTCTTCAACGAATTGATTCCTCCACAGGACTTTGACTGAGGCTATTTCTTTGTTCCTTAGTTTACGAATCTGACGATCAAGAATTTGAACCGGAACCTCTTCGTAAGATAGGTTATCCTTCACCTCAATTCTATCAACAGGGATCACCAATGCCGGGTTTCCCAAGCATTTCTTTAGCATAGACACATGGAACACCGGGTGTACCCCATCTAGCTCGGAAGGCAACTCTAGCTCGTAGGCCACCTTCCCAATTCTCCTTACGATTTGATAGGGTCCAACATAACGTGGACTCAACTTTCCCTTCTTCCCAAACCTTAGGACACCCTTCATAGGTGATACCTTCAAATACACCCAATCATTTATCTCAAACTCTAAGTCCCTTCTCCTTACGTCGGTGTAGGATTTTTGGCGACTCTGGGCAGTCTTTAGCCTCTCTCTGATGATCTTGACTTTTTCCATCGACTGGTGAACAAGGTCAGGTCCAATCAGCCCTGCTTCTCCAACCTCAAACCACCCAATCGGCGATCTACATCTCCTTCCGTACAGGGCCTCATAAGGAGCCATCTGAATGCTCGCATGATAACTATTGTTATATGCGAATTCGATCAAGGGTAGATGATCATCCCAATTTCCTTTGAAGTCAAGTACACAAGCTCTCAACATATCCTCGAGTGTTTGAATCGTACGCTCTGCCTGACCATCCGTCTGCGGGTGAAAAGCTGTACTCAGATTCACCTTAGTACCCAAACCTTTCTGAAACGATCTCCAGAACTGGGAGGTAAATTGAGCCCCTCTGTCTGATATAATAGCCAAAGGAACCCCATGCAACCTCACAATCTCCTGGACGTACAATCTGGCATACTCTTCAGCAGTATTTGTTGTCTTTACTGCCAAGAAGTGAGCCGACTTTGTCATCCTATCCACGATCACCCATATCGAATCATGTTGCTTTCGAGATTTCGGCAGGCCAGTGATAAAGTCCATGTTGATCATCTCCCATTTCCATTCCGGAATTTCAAAGTTCTGAGCCAATCCACATGGCCTTTGATGCTCAACCTTCACTTGCTGGCAATTTGGGCATTTTGAGACAAACTCTGCAACATCCCTCTTCATCCCATTCCACCAATAGATTTCCCTTAAGTCGTGGTACATTTTGGTGGAGCCAGGGTGAATGGAATATTTAGTGTTATGAGCTTCTGCCATAATTCTGTCCCGTATGCCATCAACATTTGGAACACACAATCGACTTTGATATCTCAGTACACCATCTCCCCCTTTGGAGAAGACCGTCACCTTCTGGTTGTGAACATCCTCCTTCAATTGGAGTATAACTGGGTCTTGGTCTTGCTTTTCTTTCACTTCTATCACTAGCGAGGAAGCAGACCCGTTCTCCATGTTAATTCCTCCTTCATTGTTCTCCCCAAGTCGGACCCCTAATCGAGCCAACCGGTGTACGTCCTTGGCTAATTCCCTCTTTCCTTCCTCCACATGGGCTGTGCTACCCATTGATAACCTGCTAAGAGCATCAGCAACAACGTTAGCTTTACCTGGATGATAGTGAATGCTCATGTCGTAATCCTTGAGCAATTCCAACCATCTCCTCTGTCGCAAGTTAAGCTCCTTCTGATTGAAAACATACTGCAAGCTCTTGTGGTCTGTGAACACATCCACATGTACCCCATACAAGTAGTGACGCCAGATCTTAAGCGCGAACACTACCGCTGCCAACTCGAGGTCATGGGTTGGGTAATTCCTTTCATGGACCTTGAGTTGCCTGGAGGCATAGGCTATCACCTTCCCCCTTTGCATTAGTACACATCCCAGTCCGACCCTTGAGGCATCACAATAAATCACAAAGTCCTCGTTTCCCTCGGGTAAAGTTAAGACTGGTGCAGTAGTCAATCTCGTTTTCAATTCCTGGAAACTCTTCTCACATTCCTCGGACCACTGAAACTTGACCTTTTTCTGGGTCAACTTGGTCAATGGTGCGGATAAGGAAGAAAATCCTTCTACAAACCTGCGGTAGTAGCCCGCCAACCCCAAGAAACTTCTAATGTCGGTCGGAGTGGTCGGTCGTGGCCAGTTCTTAACCGCTTCAATCTTCTGGGCGTCCACTTGAATACCATCACCGGAAACAACATGGCCCAGAAAGGCTGCTGACTTAAGCCAGAACTCACACTTCGAAAATTTTGCATACAACTCATGGTCCCTAAGAGTTTGGAGGACAACTCTGAGGTGATTGGCATGCTCCTCCTTACTCCTTGAATATATCAGAATATCATCGATGAATACAATCACAAATAAGTCAAGATACGGTTTGAACACCCTATTCATCAAGTCCATAAAGGCGGCAGGTGCATTCGTCAACCCAAAGGACATGACCAGGAATTCAAAATGGCCATATCTAGTCCTAAAGGCTGTCTTTGGAATGTCGCACTCTCTCACCTTCAGCTGATGGTAGCCAGATCTTAGGTCTATCTTAGAGAAACAAGAGGCGCCCTGAAGTTGGTCAAACAAATCATCTATCCTTGGGAGAGGATATTTGTTCTTCACCGTGACCCTGTTCAGTTGCCTATAATCAACACACATTCTGAGAGACCCATCTTTCTTTCGCACGAATAGGACAGGAGCACCCCATGGTGAAACACTTGGCCTAATGAAGCCCTTCTCTAGCAAATCTTTTAGTTGCTCTTTCAATTCTTTCAACTCCGCGGGGGCCATCCTGTAAGGTGGAATCGAAATGGGTTGGGTATCAGGAAGAATGTCAATCCCGAAGTCAATCTCCCTATCAGGAGGGACTCCGGGCAGATCGTTAGGAAAGACTTCTGGAAACTCGTTGACAATCGGAACTGACTCAAGAGTTGGGGACTCAACATCATCAGATTTCACTCTCACCAAGTGATAGATACAGCCTTTGGAAATTAACTTCCGAGCTTTAAGATATGAGATAAACCTCCCCCTAGGTGTCACTGAGTCACCCTTCCACTCTAGAACTGGTTCATTTGGAAATTGGAACTGAACCGTTCGGGATCTACAATCCACAGAGGCATAACAGGCGTGAAGCCAATCCATGCCGAGGATCAAATCAAAGTCAACCATTTTTAACTCGATCAAATCAATAATGGTGTCCCTATGATGGATAGACACTACACAAGCTCTATAGACTCTTTCAGCTCGAATCGACTCACCCACTGGGGTAGAAACATCAAAGGGTTCGAGAAGACTCTCGGGGGTTTTATCAAACTTACTGGCCACATAAGGAGTTACAAATGACAGTGTGGCACCAGGGTCCATCAAAACATAACAATCAAGAGTAAAGACTCGGATCATACCCGTCACGACATCTGGAGAATTCTCCTGATCTTGGCGGCTCCCCATATTATACAAGCGGTTTGTGGCCCCGCCTGCACCTGACGTAGTGGCCCTTGGGTTCCCTCTAACCGGTGGGGCCGACGCCGCGGACTGAGCCTGGCTAGCCCGTTTTGGACAATCCTTCTTGTAGTGGCCTACTTGGCCACACCCGAAGCATGCGTCATTCTTATCACGACATCTTCCCCAATGCGCCTTCCCACAGTTATCACACTGTGGTCTACTCTGGGAACCTTGAGCCACACTAGCTTGGGACTGAGGTCCATGGTTCCCCGTATTCCGGAACCTCTGATCATACGTGCCTTTAGGCACAGGTGCGCTAGCAGCTGAGGGTGCTGGAAATCGATTCCCATTACCCCTCCTTCCACCTTCGTGGCTGGATGTCTTAGCTCTCTTGCGCTTGAACTCTTCCCTGTCCTGTTGTCTTTCTTCGTCAGCTTGCTGCACAAATGTCATCAATCACCCAATGTCCATATCACTCACCAGCATTGCTCCTCTGCCATCCCTTTTGGGCCCTCTATTCAACCCATCGACATACATTCCCATTCTCCCCCTCATGTCGGCAATCATATCTGGAGCATAGCGAGATAGCTGTGTGAACTTCAGGCCATACTCCTGCACGGTCATGGAGCCTTGTTTTAGATTCAGAAACTCCCTCACCTTGGCCTCTCTTTTCTCCCTTGGGAAGAAGCGTCCCAAGAAGGCATCCTCAAACACTGCCCAGGTCACACATGAATCATCATCCACTCGGCCCCTCTTCCATTGGTCGAACCACAGCCTGGCCACCCCTTTGAGTTGATAGGCAGCCAACTCAACTTTATCAACATCAGCCACGTGCATCACTTGGAACACCTTCCCAAGTTCCTCTATATAGTTCTCGGGGTCTTCAGTAGATGTCGACCCCGTGAACTCGGGCGGGTTCATCCTCAGAAATTCTCGGACTCTAGAGGTGCCATGAGAGTCTGTCCCACCTGCACCTCGCCTCACAGCAGGTGCTGCGACAGCCTGGGCCAAAGTTTGAATGGCTTGGCGTAGCTCCGCATTCGAGATCTCAGCTTGAGGAGGTTGCCCAACAGGGACAGCTGGATCCACGGGCCCCTCGGGTACTTGAGGCTCAGGTGGGTTAACAGCTCGCCTGGCAGGACGTCCCCTTCCTCTGACAGCTCTTCTGGGAGGCATGTTATCGATTCTGCACGTGTAACGCACGAGTTAGAGGATAGTTTTCATAGAGTTCAACTCCATCGCACGATTTAGAGTAAGAAAGAAGTGTAACCATTCCTAATGTCCCATAGCCTCCTGTTTATGAAGTGTGGTCGACAACACACCCATAAACAAGACTCTACTAGACACGGCTTCATAGACTCCCTAGGACCCTTGAACTCTGTGCTCTGATACCAAGTTTGTCACGCCCCGGGAGGGTACCCTTGGCGTGGCCGGCACTCAGGGACTATTGCTAGTCCCCAAGCGAACCACTTAGCCTCATCACTTCATTCAATCAAATAAACTCTACGGATCAGCGGAAAGTATATGCCAGCAGTGGACGCAGTTCATCTAAAGTAAAATAACGAAGGCTAGTAGAAAGAACTAGCTCACAATTTCAATAACAATGCTCGACACCAATCTATGAAGCCTCTATCACTAAATCATGTGGTGCCAATGACAGACCCATGGCTACCCAAAAACAAAATAAGATAATATTCCAATCCTAACTCTAAAGCATGATGAAATAATATAATGGTTCCTCCGGAGTACGGGAGGCTCACCAAATCAACTTCGGATTCTCTGATCTTCAACGGAGCGCCTGTTGATGATCTCTAGTACCTGCCTCTACATCATAAAACGATGCAGTCCAGAGTGGACGTCAGTACTTGGAATGTACTGGTATGTAAAATAGCTGAATGAAACAGAAACCGGTAGAAAATATGGAAAACAACATCAAGTCAAGGTAAACATCATAATCACATCAAACCGTCAGCTTGTCTATCTATGAAAGAGTAAAGCGTAGACAAGTGACACATCAATATCTCAGACTCATCATTAGTCTCAGCTCATCTCAGGGATCATCTCAGAGGAGTTCACCCCCTCTCATCACATCTCATCTAGACTCAGAGTAAAGTACGAATTTTCCCGGGAGTTTCTCTTAACCGACAACACTCACTTATGAGCCAGTGAATGTACAACAATCACCCTGATGTTGCCACAGTGGTCCCAAACTTGCCAGGTAAGGAACACTGGATCCCATATCAATATACCCGACATGGAATCAAACTGAACAGATCCTCTATTGCTTTCAGGGACTGTTAAACCTCGAGGGAAACCATATGTATGTATGTGATGGTTTAAGCCTCTCCTACGTTTGGCGACGTAGTTAATGAGTTCGAGTGGGACTCACTCCTACTCATTTCGGTGCTCAATACTCCTCCCGACTCAATGCTCATAAAATCAACCTCAACCAGTCTCATAGGGATTCACTCCCCGTCAACGACTGCCAGTCTCATAGGGACGCACTCCCCGTCCACGACTGATATTTCACCGGGACCTTGGCCCTTTCATCAATTATCTCATAGGTACTTTCACCCTATCATCAAACATCTCATAGGGATTTTAACCCTATCATTAACACCTTCTCAATGACCCAAAATTATATAACAGTCATTAGGAAGCAAGTGAATAAACACACCGGTAGAGTTCATTTATAGAGACTCATACAACAATCAAGATTCCATCAACTCACTATTACAACCAACAATCTCAATTCAAGGCTCTAGACTCAAGTCTCAAGTGCAATGTGCATGCTTTGCAAATTAGTCATGAAGGGTTATGCAAATTCCATGAAAGTGTTCAATTTAAGAAAACAAATAGTATGATGATCATCAACATAGAAAACATGAAGTTTCAAATATAATTTTCAATAAAATCCATCAAAGAATTCATGCATGTAGGTTCTTCAATCATAAATTCATCTTTGACCTCTATGGGGCACATGAGAGAACAATCCCATGTTTTAGTTTAGCCTTACATACCTGTGATGCACTGTTCAACCGGGTGATGTCGAGGATTCTCTTCTCGTATTCCTCACCCCAAGCCTTTCTCTCCTCTCCTCAAGCCCTAGCCTTGTTAGAATTTAGAATAGGACTTAGAATAGGTTTTGTTAAGCTCTTTTCGTATAGGAACGACCTCACTAGCCGTGTATTAGTGTTTAGGAGGGGTTAGGGATTTACCGGAATGCCCCTCAAAATAAATTAGAAATTTCCAGTTCGGAAAACACACGGTCCGCGACGCGGACCTATCGCGTACTGTGTAATTTTTGGAAAAAGTGCTTTTGTACGAGTTCTCTCCATCCCGCCGAAAATTTTGGAAAACATCCAAGTGTCACTCCGCGTCAGGTCCGCGACGCGCCTCCGTCGCGGACAGCCACTGTTTTGTGACTTGATCCGAAAATTTATCTTTCGATCGGGTCGCTCTAAAATTCGACCGAGACCATTTTCTCACTCCATTTTCCATGCTGATCACGAATCCGGCCTCGGATTCGCCATACGAGCATCGGAAGATGCGTTACGCGCATACCCGCCCTCCAGGGGTATTTTGGTAATTTTTACCGGGCGTCACAGATTGAGTAAGGGACCATTTTTTGCATGGACTAATTTGTCTATGTTTTCAATAGTGAGTGAAAATCATTATGTTTTTTCAACATTATATAGGTGAAGAAGTGATGAAGCTAATTATTATTGATGAGGAAATTTGGTTATTATTCTTTACTTGAAAAATTTATGTGGAAATTTGGTATGTTATATTATCCAAAAATCATTTTGACTATATTTTAGTATAGGGAGAGTTATAGTTTTGATCGCTCAATTATTATTAAATTATAGTTTCAACCCTTTTGATATCTGATTAAATATTTTTCTCAATTAATTAAAGTGATGCACTTTTAATTTTGTGTCAGTGACTTTTCACAAATTTATCCCAAAATTAGTCTAATTTCCTAATCTTTTTTATGGTAAGTGCAAAGTCATCAAGCTATTTTTACACCATATAATTGAAGTAGAGATGAATTAATTGTTATTTATATGAAATATACATAGAAAAACTTTCACTACTCTTCCTTGAGAAATATATAAGAAAATTTCCTTAATTATTCAGTCCAAGAACTAGTTTAACTCCAATTTGGTGTAGGGATAATTGTAGTTTTGGTCCTCCAATTATTTTTAAAATTTTAATTTTGATCCTTGTGATATTTAACTTTGAAACCTTTAATTAATTAAAGCGATTCATTTTTAATCCTTTTGTATGTGACTTTATACAAAATTATCACATTTTCAATTATGAGAATATCGAATTATCGATGTGTAATATTAAATTTATATTGTTGTTTGATACTTGAGGTTATTATAATCTTAAAAATAATTTAAATATAACATATTTCCTAAATAAAGGGATAAAAAACACACACCTTTATTGATTAAAGATTAAATATGATAAGTCATATATCATACTAACTAAAATTCGAATTCCATAATTAAGGGACTAAAAATGCTATTGCCCCTTTGCATCACATGGGTCCATAAGCCATTAAAAGAAAAACATTTCCTACATTCAATTTTTTTTCGGGGTCTAGGGGTGGCAACTAATTTTCAAGAAGAATTAATTTATAGAGTAATTCGCGCATCTGCTCAAACTTAAAAATAATCGACAAATTGTGTATCATATATAAATATATTTTATCTACAAATAGTAGGTGAACAAAAATATATAACCTAAGTATATCGCCAAAGAAAAATAAATAATACATCCAATCGAATATCTAGTAAAGATTCATGAAATATATAAACATATAGGCTTAACCAACAATAACACTCCAAAATTGAGTCAACAAAAAACAATTGAATTATTTTTCTTTTACTTTAGGATCATTTGTTTTTCCTCCATGCCAACAAATTAGATTAATTTGAGATTTTAAACTAAAAATTTAGATACTTAATAATTATAAGAAAAGTATTATTGATTGCAGTTTTTTTCATACCACTATGATAAAAAAATACACCTTAAAATGTTTGTCAAAGTTTATACAATTTGACTCTAAAAATGAAAATCTTGCCAACTAAAAAGGAACAAAGAGAGTATTGTTATTTGAGATCCATTTAATATGCCAATGAAAGTGAACAACACCTTTATACTATGTTACCGTTTTTAATCTAATCAGATCATCATGTATAGACTATAAATCTGTTGTAAGACTCGATTTATGTTTAGCAATTTGATCAACTAAACTAATATGCATTACATGAGTCGAGGACATCAAAAATAATATTTTTATCTTTACAAGACATGATAAAATTGCGTATACACTAATCTTTTTGGACTAATACTTATGAAATTATACTAGATATATTGATGTTAATGTGTTATGATTTATTGTTACTTTAAATATACTCTAGACTTGCATTTAGATGAAGTGTTAAAATTGTCTATGAAAACATGATTTGTCAAATTTTCTCAACTTTATGGATGAATTATTAATTTGTCAAATTATTAACTTTTGCTTATTTTGACCGATAGTTAGATTGATTGAGCTAAAATATAAATACGAATTGATTCATGAAAAGCCTTGTTCTATATATTTACTTTTATTTTGTTTAATATGTTACATACAACTCATAATAACATGTGTGTAGCTTGTTAAATTGTATTAATAACATATAAATTTAAATCATTACACCATTATTATTGTGTATAAATTAAATTTTGAGTCTGATTCGAATCAAATTATTAACCATTTAACTAAAATTTTATTGTTAGGAACAAAAGGAAGGATGCTTAATTAAAAAGAGAGAAAGATAGATAGAAAGATGCTGAAATTATTGAATTTTACCAACCATGCAACACAATCATCATTTTTTCAGATGGAAATACATAGTTTATTTTTGGAACATACATTTAATTTACTCTTGTTTTGGTGGTGTTGGAACTGGTGGTACTAGCCAAGGTAGATCTGGTGACGGTGGTGCATGATGATGATGATGATGATGATGCCAGATCAGAGAATTTTCGTTGGTTGATTCTGCATTTTGCATTTCTTTATGGGGTGGTACCCAAGGTAGATTTGGTGGTGGTGGTGCATGCATCACAGGATGATGATGACGACGATGACGACGACGCCTGAATAGAGAATTTTCGTTGGTTAATTCTGCATTTTGCATTTCTTTATGGGGTGGTACCCAAGGTAGATCTGGTGGTGGTGGTGCTCTATGCGAAGCTGGATTTGGTGGTGGTGGATGATGATGATGACGACGCCAAATTCTAAATTTGTTGTCTAATTTTGTATTTTGCATCCCTTTATGAGGTGGACAAACCCAATATTCACCATTACTAAGACAATGACTTGCTCTTGGGGGATCATAATCTTCAATTGGAACTAAAGATCTAGAGTGACCATGCTTGAAAGAAGCAATTACTAAAACCAAAGTAAAAAAGGTTGTGAGAGAGATTGAGTAAGGAACCATTTTTTGCATTGACTAATTTGTCTATGTTTTCAATAGTGAGTGAAAATCATTATGTTTTTTCAACATTATATAGGTGCAGAAGTGATGAAGCTAATTATTATTGATGAGGAAATTTGGTTATTATTCTTTACTTGAAAAATTTATGAAGAAATTTGGTATGTTATATTATCCAAAAACCATTTTGACTATATTTTAGTATAGGGAGAGTTATAGTTTTGGTCGCTCAATTATTATTAAATTATAGTTTCAACCCTTATGATATCTGATTAAATATTTTTCTCAATTAATTAAAGTGATGCACTTTTAATTTTGTGTCAGTGACTTTTCACAAATTTATCCCAAAATTAGTCTAATTTCCTAATCTTTTTATTGGTAAGTGCAAAATCATCAAGCTATTTTTACACAATATAATTGAAGTAGAGATGAATTAATTGTTATTTATATGAAATATACATAGAAAAACTTTCACTACTCTTCCTTGAGAAATATATAAGAAAATTTCCTTAATTATTCAGTCCAAGAACTAGTTTAACTCCAATTTGGTGTAGGGGTAATTGTAGTTTTGGTCCTCCAATTATTTTTAAAATTTTAATTTTGATTGTAATGACCCGTAGTATCATTTCGGAAATTAGTCCACTCGATTTCATAAAATATCTCCCTCATAAAATTTTAGTGGGTACTTTGGACTATTTGATAACTAAGAATATTTAATTTAGGGGTAAGTTTGAATAATTAATAAGTGGTGGGCTAAATGGTAATTTGTTAAAACCCTATATCCACTTGATTCATATATTGAAATAAGTAGTGGGAGTTAATATTATTCACCATAACCTAATTAAGAAACAGAAAGAAGGGAAAAGGGTTTTAAAAAAAAAAAGAGAACTGAAGCAGTGGACGAGAAGTGGAGCCGATCTGCACATACGGTTACCGGTAAGCAAGAAAAATTGTTGTGTTATTTAATACCTTTGGCGTGAGTGGAAAGTGAGAGAATTAACAATGTGAATGTAGGCATTTATGGCTCCTGACAACCTAAGATACTGATTGGTCCTTTGTTTGTTTAAATGGCTAACAACTCTTCTGCCATATCATAATAAAACATATAGGAGCAAGTAATTGAAAATTATTTTACAGGTGATTGAGAATAGTTTTCCTTATATAGGATATATATACGTACGGGGGCAGTCCGTTGCCAATATTCTGCCCGTTCTTCTTGTTCTTAGTTCTAGGAATATTTGAATGTACGTATACATGAATATTTTGTATGAATACCGGAGAGACTTAGATTTAATTTTAGACTTGAAATTTTGAAAATTAATTATGGAATTGGTTAGTTTGAGTCTATGCTAGATGTATAGTAATATGAGTATTTTTAGTTTGAAAATCTTATTGTGAATTATTATTTGTTTAGATCGTGGTATTACGGATTCTAATCGGAAAGGGAAGGCTCAAGTGTTAGAGTGATCGTGATTTGACTAAGGCAAGTGAACTTTTAAAACTTTATAATTCTTGTAGAATTCTCGAATTATCCTTTCTCCTATGTGTGAATCGTGAAGCATTTTTAATATTTTTAATGAGGTGCTTAAATATAAATGTGAGTTGGTGTGTTGTGACACATGAATTAAACCTGTGGTTAAGTGATGAGAATTTTATGTTTGAGATATATGGTTGTGGTTGGTGATTATGAGTGGATTGGTTGTGGATTTCATCTCATATGCATTCATTTTATGTCACGCACATTGCATTGGTTCTGGATATTGATATGAGTGAGATGGTAAAAGTTGGGACCGAGGTCTTTACCGGTCGAGATATTGTGATGCCGAGGTCTTTGCCGGCGATATTGTGATGCCGAGGTCTTTGCCGGCGATATTGTGATGCCGAGGTCTTTGCCGGCGATATTGTGATGCCGAGGTCTTTGCCGGCGATATTGTGATGCCGAGGTCTTTGCCGGCGATGATATTGTGATGCCGAGGTCTTTGCCGGCGATGATATTGTGATGCCGAGGTCTTTGCCGGCGATGATATTGTGATGCCGAGGTCTTTGCCGGCAATTTTTGCATACGCATTGCATCTCATCCTTGCATATTCCTGTGTGGCATGATGTTATCCCTGTGTTTGATTGTGTTGCTTCTTTTGAGTTACGACTTATGATTTGATATCGGTGACATAGTAGGAACTATCTCTAGAATGTATTATGTGTTGCTGGACTGGAACTTTTCTGAGTGCAGGTGTGTAGTTCGGCGGTATGTGGTTGGGTGTGAAAGGAGTTTGTGTATTCTATCGGAATTATTCTGTTTTGCTAGTTGACTTGTTGGGTACCGCGTTGTTTTTGGTACTCACCCTTGCTTCTACACTTGTGTAGGTTCTGAGCCCGGACTGTGAGTAGTAATTTCCTTGATCATCCGAGGCTTCTCAGGAGATTTAGAGAGGTAGCTGCTGTCATCTAGCTGACTCTCTTATCCTGTTTCCTTTCTGCTTTGTTCTATTTGAGAAGAAAGACAGTTTCAGACTTTGTAATTCTTTGGATTTCTATATGACTAGTGGCTTGTACACGTGACAACCAATCCTTGGGTGGTATTTAAGTTTTGTGAATATTTCTCTTTTTAAGTTATCTATTTTATTTAGTACTTCCGCACGTTATTTCGATATTCTTGTTGGGTTTAGGCTGACTTGTTCTGGTGGGTTGAGCAAGTGCCATCACGTCCATTTTTGGGTCGTGACAGTTGGTATCAGAGCCCCAGGTTCATAGGTCTCACGTGCATACAAGCCGAGTCTAAGTAGAGTCTCAAGGATCGGTATGGAGACGTCTGTACTTATCTTTGAGAGGCTATAAAGACTGTTAGGAAACTTCTTTTTATTCACTCTCTCTTATCGTGCTTAAATTGTTCTTTAGTATTGAGTTGTGCCCGTGTTCATTTGACAGATGGCAAGGACTAGGGCTACTGTTGCCGGTGGTAGAGGTGGGGCAGCTCCCGAGAGAGTTGTTGAGGGCCCAGTTAGAGGAAGGGGAAGGGGCCGAACTAGAGGACGTGCCCGAGGAGCGACACGAGTTAGAGGCCAGGCTAGAGGGGCTCCTCTAGAGCCACAGATAGAGGTTGGTGAGGAGCAGGTTCCTTCAGAGCACGTAGCCTCACCTTTGCTGCAGGATACCTTACTGAGGGTGCTGAATGTCCTTGAGAGTTTTGCTCCGAATGGTAACTCGACAGGCATGCCCGGCGGTTCTCAGACCGGAGGAGGGGCTCAGACTCCAGATCAGCATCAGGCTCCTATGGTTCGTGGTCCAGTAGAGCAGCCACCACTGGATCCTAGAGTTGAGATTGATCTTGCACCAGCTGTTGAGGTTCGGGGTGCACCTATGGCCACATTGACTGAGAATGAGCAGCGTTGCTATGAGATGTTTAGGAAGATGAACCCACCTCAATTTCAGGGTGGGAGGACAGAGGATGCTCATGAGTTTCTGACTACTTGTAGAGAGCTGCTGGATACTGTCGGCTTAGCCGAGTCACACGGGGTTCGATATGTTACTCTTCAGCTTCGTGGGCCTGCCAGAGAATGGTGGAGGACATATTCAGGATCCTTGCCAGTGGGATCTCCCACAGTGTCTTGGGAGGTGTTCTCTAGTGCTTTCTGTGATCGATTTGTCCCTTGGAGCGTGAGGGAGGAGAGCCGCTTGAGGTTTGAGAGCCTAAGGCAGGGAGGCTTATCAGTCACCGAGTATGAGACCCGTTTCTGCCAGTTATCTAGACATGCAGCAGCCATTATTCCAGATGAGACAGAGAAAGTTCGTAGGTTTGTGAGAGGACTGACCTATTCTATCCGACAGGCAGTGTTTAGAGTATCTAGGGATGGAGCCTCTTTTCAGTCTGTTGTGAGTGCGGCCAAGGAGGCAGAGCTGATGGAGAGAGAAGAGTTCGGGGACCCCAAGAGGGCCCGTGGGTCCGGTCAGTTTTCTGGTACCTCATCTGGAGGTAGAGGCCCCTATAGAGGAAGTGACTCATCCCAGCGTCGAGGACCAGTTCATGCATCATTACCTACTCCTAGGGGTGGTCAGGCACATCATGGATCTCATAGTACGGGTCATGACTTGTATGGTTCTCAGCAACGATCAACAGGGCGAGACATCTATAGTAGCTCCTCAGGATCAGCACATCCGTCCCAGAGTCAGAGATGTTGTTTTAGTTGTGGAGATCCTGATCACTTGATACGACAGTGTCCCTTGTTAAGAGGACACAGAGGGACCCATCCTAGATCTTCAGTTCAGACTAGACCACCTACCCCACCACCATACAGGGGGCGAGACAGAGATCAGACAGCTAGAGGTGGTCACACTTCAGGCAGAGGGGCGAGTGGTGCCCTAGTTCCGCAGGGTAGGGGTAGAGGCGTTGCTCAGACAGGTGGTGGTAGGGGATCACAGTGTTATGCATTTCCGGGGAGGCCTGAGGCAGAGGCTTCTGATGCAGTTATCACAGGTATTATCCCGGTTTGTCATCGATCCGCGTCTGTATTGTTTGATCCTGGATCAACCTATTCTTATGTATCTTCCTACTTTTCATCTGGATTTGATTTGCTATGTGATCGTATGCCTGTTCCCATCCATGTTTCCACACCAGTAGGTGAGCCTTTAGTGGTGGATCGAGTGTATCGATCCTGTCTTGTTTCTCTAGTTGGGTATGATACTTGGGTAGATATGATTATTCTGGAGATGGTAGACTTCGATGTTATCTTGGGGATGGATTGGCTTTCTCCTTATCATGCTATTCTTGATTGTTATGCAAAAACTGTGACCTTAGCCATGCCCGGTGTACCAAGGATTGAGTGGAAGGGTGACTGTGGTTCTTATCCTAGCAAAGTTATCTCCTACATCCATGCTCAGAAATTGATTGATAGAGGGTGTCTGTCTTACTTGGCTTTCATTCGAGATACCAGTGTTGAAACAACTTCTATGGAGTCTATTCCTGTGGTTCAGGAGTTTGTCGATGTGTTTCCTACTGACCTTCCAGGTGTTCCTCCCGATAGGGATATTGACTTTCCTATTGATCTAGAGCCAGGCACTAAGCCTATCTCCATTCCTCCATATAGAATGGCTCCAGCTGAACTGAAAGAATTAAAGGAGCAACTTCAAGATTTGTTGAGCAAAGGGTTTATTCGTCCTAGTGTGTCACCATGGGGTGCCCCCGTCTTGTTTGTGAAAAAGAAAGATGGGTCTATGAGGATGTGTATTGATTACAGACAGTTGAACAAGGTGACTATCAAGAACAAGTACCCTCTTCCCCGTATTGATGACTTGTTTGATCAGCTTCAGGGAGCGGCTCTGTTTTCTAAGATTGACTTAAGGTCTGGTTATCATCAGCTGAGGATTAGAGCATCAGATATTCCTAAGACAGCTTTCCGAACTCGTTATGGCCACTATGAATTTTTGGTGATGTCCTTCGGGTTGACTAACGCCCCTGCAGCATTCATGGAGTTGATGAATAGGGTGTTTCGTCCATACTTAGATTCTTTTGTGATAGTATTCATTGATGATATTTTGATATATTCCAAGACTGAGGCTGATCATGTTCGTCACTTGAGAATAGTGCTACAGAGGTTGAGGGAGGAAAAGTTATTTGCAAAATTCTCCAAGTGTGAGTTCTGGCTTGATTCAGTGGTATTCCTAGGGCATGTGGTGTCCAAAGAGGGGATTAGAGTGGATCCGGCTAAGGTTGAGGCGGTTAGAGGTTGGACCCGGCCTACTTCAGCTACCGAGATTCGCAGTTTTGTGGGGTTAGCTGGGTATTATCGGCGGTTTATTCAGGGTTTTTCTTCTATTGCAGCTCCATTGACTAGATTAACTCAGAAAAATGTAGCCTTTCATTGGTCCGATGAGTGTGAGGCGAGCTTTCAAAAGCTCAAGACTTTGCTGACTTCAGCTCCCATTTTGACACTACCGGAGACAGGTGTGGACTTTACGGTGTATTGTGATGCTTCAGGAGTTGGTTTAGGTGGTGTGTTGATGCAAAAGGGGAAAGTGATTGCCTATGCTTCTAGACAGTTGAAGGTTCATGAGAAGAATTATCCTACCCATGACTTGGAGCTAGCGGCTGTGGTTTTCGTGCTTAAGTTGTGGCGTCATTATTTATATGGTGTACATTGTGAGGTCTTCACTGATCATAGGAGTCTTCAATATATTTTCAATCAAAAGGATCTGAACTTGAGGCAGCGTAGGTGGATTGAGTTGCTAAAAGACTATGATTTGACCATTTTATATCATCCGGGGAAAGCTAATGTGGTGGCTGATGCCTTGAGTAGAAAGACTTCTAGCATGGGGAGTCTAGCTTCCATTAGAGTTGAGGAGCGACCTTTGGCCAGGGATGTTCAGCGTCTAGCTAATGGCCTAGTCAGGTTACAACTTTTTGATGAGGGTGGTGTACTTGCTTTCATTGAGGCTCGTTGTTCTTTGATGGACCAGATTCGAGAGCGCCAGTTTGAGGATGAAAAGTTGTGTCTCATTAGAGACAAGGTGATTAAAGGAGAGGCTAAGGAAGCGACGCTTGATCCTGATGGTGTTTTGAGGATTGGAGTTCGAATTTGTGTGCCTAAGGTGGGTGACTTGATTAGATTGATTCTGGAGGAGGCTCATTGTACTCGTTATTCCATTCATCCAGGAGCAGCGAAGATGTATCATGACCTGAGTCAGCATTATTGGTGGTGTGGTATGAAAAAGGACATCACAGACTTTGTGTCCAGGTGTTTAACTTGTCAGCAGGTTAAGTGTGAGCACCAGCGGCCTGGAGGTGAGTTACAGAGGATGCCCATTCCTACATGGAAGTGGGAGCGTATCACCATGGATTTCGTGGTGGGTTTGCCTACTACCGTGGGTGGTTATGACTCTATCTGGGTAGTTGTGGATCGATTGACTAAGTCTGCCCATTTCATTCCTGTCAAGGTTAAGTATACAACGGAGAAGTTGGCTGAGCTTTACATCAGTCAGATAGTTAGATTGCATGGTGTGCCTGTTTCTATCATTTCAGATCGGGGTTCACTCTTCACTTCACATTTTTGGAGGGCCTTGCAGCACGGTCTAGGCACTCAGTTGGATATGAGTTCAGCATTTCACCCTCAGACAGATGGACAGTCTGAGCGGACGATTCAGGTGTTGGAGGACATGCTTCGAGCGTGTGTGATCGATTTTGGTTCCCGATGGGACCAACATTTGCCCTTAGCGGAGTTTGCCTATAATAATAGTTATCACTCCAGTATACGGATGGCTCCATTCGAAGCCTTATATGGTAGACGGTGTAGATCCCCGATTGGTTGGTTTGATTCTGCTGAGATGGACTCATTAGATGCAGACTTCCTTAGGGATGCTATGGAGCAGGTCCGTATGATTCAGGGTAGGTTGTTGACCGCTCAGAGTCGACAGAAGAGTTATGCAGATAGGAGGGTTCGAGCTCTAGAGTTTATGGTGGGCGATCATGTTTGGCTTAGAGTGTCACCTATGAAGGGTGTTATGCGGTTCGGTAAGAAGGGAAAGCTTAGCCCTCGATTTATTGGCCCATTTGAGATTTTAGAGCGAGTTGGAGAGGTGGCCTATAGACTAGCCTTGCCACCTAGCTTGTCATCCGTGCATCCTGTGTTTCATGTCTCCATGCTTCGGAAGTATGTTCCTGATGAGTCTCATATACTTTCCTTTGATTCGGTGATGTTGAGTCCGGACTTGTCATTTGAGGAAGAGCCTATAGCTATTTTGGATAGACAGGTTCGAAGGCTTAGAAACAAAGAGATTGCTTCCGTGAAGGTGCAGTGGAAGAATCGTCCAGTTAGAGAGGCGACTTGGGAGACAGAGTCTGGCATGCGTGCTAAATATCCTCATCTTTTCGAAGCTTCAGGTACTTCTTTTACTTTATGTTCGAGGACGAACATGATTTTTAGTGGTGGATAATGTAATGACCCGTAGTATCATTTCGGAAATTAGTCCACTCGATTTCATAAAATATCTCCCTCATAAAATTTTAGTGGGTACTTTGGACTATTTGATAACTAAGAATATTTAATTTAGGGGTAAGTTTGAATAATTAATAAGTGGTGGGCTAAATGGTAATTTGTTAAAACCCTATATCCACTTGATTCATATATTGAAATAAGTAGTGGGAGTTAATATTATTCACCATAACCTAATTAAGAAACAGAAAGAAGGGAAAAGGGTTTTAAAAAAAAAAAGAGAACTGAAGCAGTGGACGAGAAGTGGAGCCGATCTGCACATACGGTTACCGGTAAGCAAGAAAAATTGTTGTGTTATTTAATACCTTTGGCGTGAGTGGAAAGTGAGAGAATTAACAATGTGAATGTAGGCATTTATGGCTCCTGACAACCTAAGATACTGATTGGTCCTTTGTTTGTTTAAATGGCTAACAACTCTTCTGCCATATCATAATAAAACATATAGGAGCAAGTAATTGAAAATTATTTTACAGGTGATTGAGAATAGTTTTCCTTATATAGGATATATATACGTACGGGGGCAGTCCGTTGCCAATATTCTGCCCGTTCTTCTTGTTCTTAGTTCTAGGAATATTTGAATGTACGTATACATGAATATTTTGTATGAATACCGGAGAGACTTAGATTTAATTTTAGACTTGAAATTTTGAAAATTAATTATGGAATTGGTTAGTTTGAGTCTATGCTAGATGTATAGTAATATGAGTATTTTTAGTTTGAAAATCTTATTGTGAATTATTATTTGTTTAGATCGTGGTATTACGGATTCTAATCGGAAAGGGAAGGCTCAAGTGTTAGAGTGATCGTGATTTGACTAAGGCAAGTGAACTTTTAAAACTTTATAATTCTTGTAGAATTCTCGAATTATCCTTTCTCCTATGTGTGAATCGTGAAGCATTTTTAATATTTTTAATGAGGTGCTTAAATATAAATGTGAGTTGGTGTGTTGTGACACATGAATTAAACCTGTGGTTAAGTGATGAGAATTTTATGTTTGAGATATATGGTTGTGGTTGGTGATTATGAGTGGATTGGTTGTGGATTTCATCTCATATGCATTCATTTTATGTCACGCACATTGCATTGGTTCTGGATATTGATATGAGTGAGATGGTAAAAGTTGGGACCGAGGTCTTTACCGGTCGAGATATTGTGATGCCGAGGTCTTTGCCGGCGATATTGTGATGCCGAGGTCTTTGCCGGCGATATTGTGATGCCGAGGTCTTTGCCGGCGATATTGTGATGCCGAGGTCTTTGCCGGCGATATTGTGATGCCGAGGTCTTTGCCGGCGATGATATTGTGATGCCGAGGTCTTTGCCGGCGATGATATTGTGATGCCGAGGTCTTTGCCGGCGATGATATTGTGATGCCGAGGTCTTTGCCGGCAATTTTTGCATACGCATTGCATCTCATCCTTGCATATTCCTGTGTGGCATGATGTTATCCCTGTGTTTGATTGTGTTGCTTCTTTTGAGTTACGACTTATGATTTGATATCGGTGACATAGTAGGAACTATCTCTAGAATGTATTATGTGTTGCTGGACTGGAACTTTTCTGAGTGCAGGTGTGTAGTTCGGCGGTATGTGGTTGGGTGTGAAAGGAGTTTGTGTATTCTATCGGAATTATTCTGTTTTGCTAGTTGACTTGTTGGGTACCGCGTTGTTTTTGGTACTCACCCTTGCTTCTACACTTGTGTAGGTTCTGAGCCCGGACTGTGAGTAGTAATTTCCTTGATCATCCGAGGCTTCTCAGGAGATTTAGAGAGGTAGCTGCTGTCATCTAGCTGACTCTCTTATCCTGTTTCCTTTCTGCTTTGTTCTATTTGAGAAGAAAGACAGTTTCAGACTTTGTAATTCTTTGGATTTCTATATGACTAGTGGCTTGTACACGTGACAACCAATCCTTGGGTGGTATTTAAGTTTTGTGAATATTTCTCTTTTTAAGTTATCTATTTTATTTAGTACTTCCGCACGTTATTTCGATATTCTTGTTGGGTTTAGGCTGACTTGTTCTGGTGGGTTGAGCAAGTGCCATCACGTCCATTTTTGGGTCGTGACATTGATCCTTATGATATTTAACTTTGAAACCTTTAATTAATTAAAGCGATTCATTTTTAATCCTTTTGTATGTGACTCTATACAAAATTATCACATTTTCAATTATGAGAATATTGAATTATCAATGTGTAATATTAAATTTATATTGTTATTTGATACTTGAGGTTATTATAATCTTAAAAATAATTTAAATATAACATATTTCCTAAATAAAGGGATAAAAAACACACACATTTATTGATTAAAGATTAAATATGATAAGTCATATATCATACTAACTAAAATTCGAATTCCATAATTAAGGGACTAAAAATGCTATTGCCCCTTTGCATCACATGGGTCCATAAGCCATTAAAAGAAAAACATTTCCTACATTCAATTTTTGTTTTCGGGGTCGAGGGGTGGCAACTAATTTTCAAGAAGAATTAATTTATAGAGTAATTCGCGCATCTGCTCAAACTTAAAAATAATCGACAAATTGTGTATCGTATATATATATATATATATATATATATATATATATATATTTTATCTACAAATAGTAGGTGAACAAAAATATATAACCTAAGTATATCGCCTAAGAAAAATAAATAGTACATCCAATCTAATATTTGGTAAAGATTCATGAAATATATAAACATATAGGCTTAACCAACAGTAACACTCCAAAAATGAGTCAACAAAAAACAATTGAATTATTTTTCTTTTACTTTAGGATCATTTGTTTTTCCTCCATGCCAAAAAATTAGATTAATTTGAGATTTTAAACTAAAAATTAGATACTCAATAATTATAAGAAAAGTATTATTGTTTGCATTTTTTTTCATGTCACTATGATAAAAAGATACATTTTAAAATGTTCGTCAAAGTTTATACAATTTGACTCTAAAAATAAAAACCGTACCAACTAAAAAGGAACAAAGAGAGTATTGTTATTTGAGATCCATTTAATATGCCAATGAAAGTGAACAACACCTTTAAACTATGTTAACATTTTTAATCTAATCAGATCATCATGTATAGACTATAAATCTATTGTAAGACTCGATTTATGTTTAGCAATTTGATCAACTAAACTAATATGCATTACATGAGTCGAGGACATCAAAAATAATATTTTTATTTTTACAAGACATAATAAAACTGTGTATACACTAATCTTTTTGGACTAATACTTATGAAATTATACTAGATATATTGATGTTAATGTGGTATGATTTATTGTTGCTTTAAATATACTCTAGACTTGCA
Source organism: Solanum rostratum (assembly GCA_029948455.1). Classification (NCBI taxonomy): domain Eukaryota; kingdom Viridiplantae; phylum Streptophyta; class Magnoliopsida; order Solanales; family Solanaceae; genus Solanum; species Solanum rostratum. The sequence goes on along the minus strand of CM057053.1, from coordinate 699,227 downwards.
TTTAGATAAAGTGTTAAAATTGTCTATGAAAACATGATTTGTCAAATTTGCTCAAGTTTATGGATGAATTATTAATTTGTCAAATTATTAACTTTGCTACCTATACTTAGATTGATTGAGCTAAAATATACGTAAAGAATTGATTCATGAGAAGTCTTGTTCAATATATTTAGTTTTATTTTGTTTAATATGTTATATACAACTCATAATAACATGTGTGTAGCTTGTTAAATTGTATTGATAACATATAAATTAAATCATTACACCATTATTATTGTGTATAAATTAAATTTTGAGTCTAATTCGAACCAAATTGTTAACCATTTAACTAAAATTTTACTGTTAGGAACAAAAGGAAGGATGCTTAATTAAAAAGAGAGAAAGAGAGATAGAAAGACGCTGAAATTATTGAATTTTACCAACCAAGCAACACAACCATCATTTTTTCAGATGGAAATACATAGTTTATTTTTGGAACATACATTTAATTTACTCTTGTTTTGGTGGTGGTGGTGCATGCATCACAGGATGATGACGACGACGATGACGACGACGCCTGAATAGAAAATTTTCGTTGGTTAATTCTGCATTTTGCATTTCTTTATGGGGTGGTACCCAAGGTAGATCTGGTGGTGGTGGTGCTCTATGCGAAGCTGGATTTGGTGGTGGTGGATGATGATGATGATGATGATGATGATGATGATGCCAGATCAGAGAATTTTCGTTGGTTGATTCTGCATTTTGCATTTCTTTATGGGGTGGTACCCAAGGTAGATTTGGTGGTGGTGGTGCATGCATCACCGGATGATGACGGCGACGATGACGACGACGCCTGAATAGAGAATTTTCGTTAGTTAATTCTGCATTTTGCATTTCTTTATGGGGTGGTACCCAAGGTAGATCTGATGGTGGTGGTGCTCTATGCGAAGCTGGATTTGGTGGTGGTGGATGATGACGATGATGAGGCCAAATTCTAAACTTGTTGTCTAATTTTGTATTTTGCATCCCTTTATGAGGCGGACAAACCCAATATTCACCATTACTAAGACAATGACTTGCTCTTGGGGGATCATAATCTTCAATTGGAACTAAAGATCTAGATTGACCATTCTTGAAAGAAGCAATTACTAAAACCAAAGTAAAAAAGGTTGTGAGTGAGATTGAGTAAGGGACCATTTTTTGCATGGACTAATTTGTCTATGTTTTCAATAGTGAGTGAAAATCATTATGTTTTTTCAACATTATATAGGTGAAGAAGTGATGAAGCTAATTATTATTGATGAGGAAATTTGGTTATTATTCTTTACTTGAAAAATTTATGAGGAAATTTGGTATGTTATATTATCCAAAAATCATTTTGACTATATTTTAGTATAGGGAGAGTTATAATTTTGGTCGCTCAATTATTATTAAATTATAATTTCAACCCTTATGATATCTGATTAAATATTTTTATCAATTAATTAAAGTGATGCACTTTTAATCTTGTGTCAGTAAATTTTCACAAATTTATCCCAAAATTTGTCTAATTTCCTAATATTTTTAATGGTAAGTGCAAAATCATCAAGCTATTTTTACACAATACAATTGAAGTAGAATGAATTAATTGTTATTTATATGAAATATACATAGAAAAACTTTCACTACTCTTCCTTGAGAAATATATAAGAAAATTTCCTTAATTATTCAGTCCAAGAACTAGTTTAACTCCAATTTGGTGTAGGGGTAATTGTAGTTTTGGTCCTCCAATTATTTTTAAAATTTTAATTTTGATCGATATTTAACTTTGAAACCTTTAATTAATTAAAGCGATTCATTTTTAATCCTTTTGTATGTGACTCTATACAAAATTATCATATTTTCAATTATGAGAATATTGAATTATCGATTTGTAATATTAAATTTATATTGTTATCTGATACTTGAGGTTATTATAATCTTAAAAATAATTTAAATATAACATATTTCCTAAATAAAGGGATAAAAAACACACACACCTTTATTGATTAAAGATTAAATATGATAAGTCATATATCATACTAACTAAAATTCGAATTCCATAATTAAGAGACTAAAAATGCTATTGCCCCTTTGCATCACATGGGTCCATAAGCCATTAAAAGAAAAACATTTCCTACATTCAATTTTTTTTTCGGGGTCGAGGGGTGGCAACTAATTTTCAAGAAGAATTAATTTATAGAGTAATTCGCGCATCTGCTCAAACTTAAAAATAATCGACAAATTGTGTATCATATATAAATATATTTTAACTACAAAATAGTAGGTGAACAAAAATATATAACCTAAGTATATCGCCTAAGAAAAATAAATAGTACATCCAATCGAATATTTGGTAAAGATTCATGAAATATATAAACATATAGGCTTAACCAACAATAACACTCCAAAAATGAGTCAAAAAAAAAAAACAATTGAATTATTTTTCTTTTACTTTAGGATCATTTGTTTTCCTCCATGCCAACAAATTAGATTAATTTGAGATTTTAAACTAAAAATTAGATACTCAATAATTATAAGAAAAGTATTATTGTTTGCAGTTTTTTTTCATATCACTATGATAAAAAAAATACATCTTAAAATATTCGTCAAAGTTTATACAATTTGACTCTAAAAATAAAAACCGTGCCAACTAAAAAGGAATAGAGAGAGTATTGTTATTTGAGATCCATTTAATATGCCAATGAAAGTGAACAACACCTTTTATGCTACGTTAACATTTTTAATCTAATCAGATCATCATGTATTGGCTATAAATCTATTGTAAGACTCGATTTATGTTTAGCAATTTGATCAACTAAACTAATATGCATTACATGAGTCGAGGACATCGAAAATAATATTTTTATCTTTACAAGACATGATAAAAGAACGTATACATTAATCTTTTTGGATTAATATTTATGAAATTATACTAGATATATTGATGTTAATGTGGTATGATTTATTGTTGCTTTAAATATACTCTAGACTTGCATTTAGATAAAGTGTTAAAATTGTCTATGAAAACATGATTTATCAAATTTGCTCAAGTTTATGGATGAATTATTAATTTGTCAAATTATTAACTTTGCTACCTATACTTAGATTGATTGAGCTAAAATATACATAAAGAATTGATTCATGAGAAGTCTTGTTCAATATATTTAGTTTTATTTTGTTTAATATGTTATATACAACTCATAATAACATGTGTGTAGCTTGTTAAATTGTATTGATAACATATAAATTAAATCATTACACCATTATTATTGTGTATAAATTAAATTTTGAGTCTAATTCGAACCAAATTGTTAACCATTTAACTAAAATTTTATTGTTAGGAACAAAAGGAAGGATGCTTAATTAAAAAGAGAGAAAGAGAGAAAGAGAGATAGAAAGACGCTGAAATTATTGAATTTTACCAACCATGCAACACAACCATCATTTTTTCAGATGGAAATACATAGTTTATTTTTGGAACATACATTTAATTTACTCTTGTTTTGGTGGTGGTGGTGCATGCATCACAGGATGATGACGACGACGATGACGACGACGCCTGAATAGAGAATTTTTGTTGGTTAATTCTGCATTTTGCATTTCTTTATGGGGTGGTACCCAAGGTAGATCTGGTGGTGGTGGTGCTTTATGCGAAGCTGGATTTGGTGGTGGTGGATGATGATGATGATGATGATGATGATGCCAGATCAGAGAATTTTCGTTGGTTGATTCTGCATTTTGCATTTCTTTATGGGGTGGTACCCAAGGTAGATTTGGTGGTGGTGGTGCATGCATTATAGGATGATGACGACGACGATGACGACGACGCCTGAATAGAGAATTTTCGTTGGTTAATTCTGCATTTTGCATTTCTTTATGGGGTGGTACCCAAGGTAGATCTGGTGGTGGTGGTGCTCTATGCGAAGCTGGATTTGGTGGTGGTGGATGATGATGATGATGAGGCCATTTTCTAAACTTGTTGTCTAATTTTGCATTTTGCACCCCTTTATGTGGTGGACAAACCCAATATTCACCATTACTAAGACAATGACTTGCTCTTGGGGGATCATAATCTTCAATAGGGACTAAAGATCTAGAGTGACCATTCTTCAAAGAAACAATTACTAAAACCAAAGTAAAAAAGGTTGTGAGCGAGATTGAGTAAGGGACCATTTTTTGCATGGACTAATTTGTCTATGTTTTCAATAGTGAGTGAAAATCATTATGTTTTTTCAACATTATATAGGTGAAGAAGTGATGAAGCTAATTATTATTGATGAGGAAATTTGGTTATTATTCTTTACTTGGAAAATTTATGAGGAAATTTGGTATGTTATATTATCCGAAAACCATTTTGACTATATTTTAGTATAGGGAGGGTTATAGTTTTGGTCCCTCAATTATTATTAAATTATAGTTTCAACCCTTATAATATCTGATTAAATATTTTTATCAATTAATTAAAGTGGTGCACTTTTAATCTTGTGTCAGTGACTTTTCACAAATTTATCCCAAAATTAGTCTAATTTCCTAATCTTTTTAATGGTAAGTGCAAAATCATCAAGTTATTTTTACACAATATAATTGAAGTAGAGATGAATTAATTATTATTTATATGAAATATACATAGAAAAATTTTCATTATTCTTCCTTGAGAAATATATAAGAAAATTTCCTTAATTATTCGGTCCAAGAACTAGTTTAACTCCAATTTGGTGTGGGGGTGGGGGGGTGGGGGGTAATTATTGTAGTTTTAGTCCTCCAATTATTTTTAAAATTTTAATTTTGATCCTTATGATATTTAACTTTGAAACCTTTAATTAATTAAAGCGATACATTTTTAATTTTTTTGTATGTGACTCTATATAAAATTATCACATTTTCAATCATGAGAATATTGAATTACCGGTATTTAATATTAAAATTTATATTGTTATTTGATACTTGAGGTTAATATAATCTTAAAAATAATTTAAATATAACATATTTCCTAAATAAGGGATAAATAACACACACCTAATGATTAAAGATTAAATATGATAAATCATATATCATACTAACTAAAATTCGAATTCCACAATTAAGGGACTAAAAATGCTATTGCCCCTTTGCATCACGTGGGTCCATAAGCCATTAAAAGAAAAACATTTCCTACTATCAATTTTTTTCCCGGGGTCGAGGGGTGGCAACGTATTTTCAAGAAGAATTAATTTATAGAGTAATAAGCGCATCTGCTCAAACTTAAAAATAATTGACAAATTGTGTATCATACATACATACATACATACATATATATATATGTATGTATGTATGTATGTATGTATGTATAATCTACAAATAGTAGGTGAAAAAAAGTATATGACCTAAGTATATCGCCTAAGAAAAATAAATAGTACATCCAATCTAATATTTGGTAAAGATTCATGAAATCTATAAACATATAGGCTTAACCAACAATAACACTCCAAAAATGAGTCAACAAAAAACAATTGAATTATTTTTCTTTTACTTTAGGATCATTTGTTTTTCCTCCATGCCAACAAATTAGATTAATTTGAGATTTTAAACTAAAAATTAGATACTCAAAAATTATAAGAAAAGTATTATTGTTTGCAGTTTTTTTTTCATATCACGATGATAAAAAAATACATCTTAAAATGTTCGTCAAAGTTTATACAATTTGACTCTAAAAATAAAAACCGTGCCAACTAAAAAGGAATAGAGAGAGTATTGTTATTTGAGATCCATTTAATATGCCAATGAAAGTGAACAACACCTTTTATGCAATGTTAACATTTTTTTTATCTAATTAGATCCATGACTATAAATCTATTGTAAGACTCGATATATGTTTTGCAATTTGATCAACTAAACTAATATGCATTATATGAGTCGAGGGCATCGAAAATAATATTTTTATCTTTACAAGACATGATAAAACTGTGTATACACTAATCTTTTTGGACTAATACTTATGAAATTATACTAGATATATTGATGTTAATGTGGTATGATTTATTGTTGCTTTAAATATATACTCTAGACTTGCATTTAGATAAAGTTTTAAATTGTCTATGAAAACATGATTTGTAAAATTTGCTCAAGTTTATGGATGGATTATTAATTTGTCAAATTATTAACTCTGCTTATTTTGACCTATAGTTAGATTGATTGAGCTAAAATATACATACAAATTGATCCATGAGAAGTCTTGTTCAATATATTTACTTTTATTTTGTTTAATATGTTATATAAAACTCATAATAATATGTATGTAGCCTGTTAAATTGTATTAATAACATATAAATTAAATCATTACACGATTATATTATTATGTATAAATTAAATTTTGAGTCTGATTCGAATCAAATTATTAACCATTTAACTAAAATTTTATTGTTAGGAACAAAAGGAAGGATGCTTAATTAAAAAGAGAGAAAGAGATATAGAAAGATGCTGAAATTATTGAATTTAATTTTACCAACCATGCAACACAACCATCATTTTTCAGATGGAAATACATAGTTTATTTTTGGAACATACATTTAATTTACTCTTGTTTTGGTGGTGGTGGTGCATGCATTATAGGATGATGACGACGACGATGACGACGACGCCTGAATAGAGAATTTTCGTTGGTTAATTCTGCATTTTGCATTTCTTTATGGGGTGGTACCCAAGGTAGATCTGGTGGTGGTGGTGCACTATGCGAAGCTGGATTTGGTGGTGGTGGATGATGATGATGATGAGGCCATTTTCTAAACTTGTTGTCTAATTTTGCATTTTGCACCCCTTTATGTGGTGGACAAACCCAATATTCACCATTACTAAGACAATGACTTGCTCTTGGGGGATCATAATCTTCAATAGGGACTAAAGATCTAGAGTGACCATTCTTCAAAGAAACAATTACTAAAACCAAAGTAAAAAAGGTTGTGAGTGAGATTGAGTAAGGGACCATTTTTTGCATGGACTAATTTGTCTATGTTTTCAATAGTGAGTGAAAATCATTATGTTTTTTCAACATTATATAGGTGAAGAAGTGATGAAGCTAATTATTATTGATGAGGAAATTTGGTTATTATTCTTTACTTGGAAAATTTATGAGGAAATTTGGTATGTTATATTATCCAAAAACCATTTTGACTATATTTTAGTATAGGGAGGGTTATAGTTTTAGTCCCTCAATTATTATTAAATTATAGTTTCAACCCTTATAATATCTGATTAAATATTTTTATCAATTAATTAAAGTGGTGCACGTGACTTTTCACAAATTTATCCCAAAATTAGTCTAATTTCCTAATCTTTTTAATGGTAAGTGCAAAATCATCAAGTTATTTTTACACAATATAATTGAAGTAGAGATGAATAAATTGTTATTTATATGAAATATAATATACATAGAAAACTCTCATTACTCTTCCTTGAGAAATATATAAGAATATTTCATTAATTATTCAGTCCAAGAACTAGTGTAACTCCAATTTGGTGTAGGGGTAATTGTAGTTTTGGTCCTCCAATTATTTTTAAAATTTTAAGTTTGATCCTTATGATACTTAACTTTGAATAAAGAGATACATGTTTAATCCTTTTGTATGTGACTTTTTACAAAACTATCACATTTTCAATTATGAGAATATTGATTTACCAATGTATAATGTTAAATTTGTATTGTTATTCAATACTTGAGGGTAATATAGTTTTAAAATTAGTCCAAATATAACATATTTCCTAAATAAGGAATCAAAAATACACACCTTTATTGATTAAAGATTAAATATGATAAGTCATATATCGAATTCCGCAACTAAGGGACTAAAAATGCTATTGCCCTGGCCCTTTGCATCACATGGGTCCTTCAAAAGAAAAACATTTCCTACCATCAATTTTTTTTCTTGAGATCGAGGGATAGCGACTTATTTTCAAGAAGAATTAATCTAAATATTAGTTTGCGCATCTGCTTAAACTTAAAATTAGTCGGTGAATTATCTATCATATATATATATATATATTTTCTCCACATGTAGTAGATGAACGAAAATATATAATCTAAGTATATCGCCTAAGAAAAGTAAATAGTAAATTCAATCGAATATTCGATAAAGATTCATAAAATATATAAACAAGTAGGTCTGACCAAGAACTAACACTCCAAAAGATGAATCAAACAAAACCAATTGAATTATTTTTCTTTAGCTTAGGATCATTTGTCTTTCCTCCATGCCAACAAATTAAAAACAATATTGAAGTCCAAGATTGTTTAGTTTTATTTAATGTTAATGGATACAAATATATGTAACCATCAAAACCTTTTTTTTAAATTGCCTAGCAGGTCCAAAAGCTCATTGGGATCTCAGAAAAATTTTAAAAAATAATTGGTCCCAAATTAAATCTTGAGTTTTGTTAATAAATAATCAGTTATATTTCAGTTGAAGAAGAATTAAATCCCAATATCATTAATGGCTGTAAGTAATGTTTCTTCTTCAAATATTGATTTTTTGCACCTTAATTATCTTATTTTCTCTTGAATATTGCTTTGTAATTTACCAATGTTTGCATTTCTAAGAGAGTTTTTACTCGTTCGTATGTCTACTTTCTTATATTTGTATCCCCTAGGTGAAAATTCTAGTTTTGCCTTACTTCAAAGGCACAATAAAACTTTTTCTAGAGCAACAGAGTCTGTAGAATGTATAAAGAACTTACTACTGGTTAATTTCATATAACCAGATGAGGCTTGCTTGAGATTTATGCATAGAGGTTGGTAGTTGTGTATACGATCACACGTTTTTCAAAATCAGAAGTAGTCGCTAAGTTTTAGTCATGTTCATATTCTTTCTGTTTCAATTTGTTTGTTTTACTTTCCTTTAAGATTGAGGTATTGTATTATACTTCTGAAGTACTTTTGTTGCATCAGGGATCACATGTTCCTAAATTTGGTAACTGGGATGGCGAAAATGTGCCATACACAGCCTATTTTGAGAATGCACGTAAAAGTAATAAAGGCGGTAAGCTGATAAATCCCAATGACCCAGAGGAGAATCCAGACGCCTTTGCATATAGCAGATATGAGGATGTTAGCATCGACAATTTTCCTACGAAAACTCCTTTAGTCGAAAAACCTCAGTACCATTATGGTCACTGTGGAAACAAGAGTATTAGTTCGACTAATTCAAATTCAGAGTCCATTGGGGATAGTCAGAGCATTTCTGTTTTTTCAGTTAACCAGCCTAGACGACGAAGAGAAACATCTGATGTTAAGAAGATTAAGAACGATCGTGGCAAGGGATTCATTCCTCCTAGTCCGAATAGGTTGATAAGAAATAGCAGAAATCCATCTGATGATCTTGTAAGTTCTTATTTCTCTCATGCATTGTTTCCTCTTAATGAAAATATAGAATGAGATATTCTGCTTTGATCATGTAATATCTTTGAAATTATACCTTTGTCAAGTGTTACTATTAGTGAAAAATTCAGTAATTTACGAGGGTACTCAAGAAACAGCCTCTCTACCTCTATGAGGTAGTGGTAAGGTCTCCGTACATTCTACCCTCTCCAGACCCCACTTGTGGGAGGTAGTGGTAAGGTCTCCGTACATTCTACCCTCTCCAGACCCCACTTGTGGGATTCCACTGGGTATGTTGTTGTTGTGAACTATAAGAATTCTTAGCAAGAAGTTGATGAAGTGATTAATTTGTCATAGTGATAGATTTGTCTTTGAATATGATGGTTAAAATGAGTCGCGGTATCTAGTCTAGCTTGTATGCACCTTGACTAATTCCACGGACATCTGCTATATACCTCCACCAACGCAAACATTGACTCTGTCCACCAAGTCATGAACGAATGAGAAGAAATCACCAATACCAAAATGAACTTGTTTCGATAGTAAAAATTTAGTCGCACCATGTGTTTACACCAAATAGCAGTGCAACGAGTCATGATTTAGTCCTACAACATGTCTCTAATTTTCGCGTCTTCATGTGTATGTATGTTAGTCTTGTTCATCAGCAGCATCAGTACCAAAATTTGGGGCATGGGATGAGAAAGATCCAAAATCTGGAGAAGGATTTACAGTAATTTTCAACAAAGTTAAAGAGGAAAAGCATATAGCAGCTGCTAATTTCCCTGTTGTGCAGCCACAATCAAGCATGCCTTCATCACATAATTACAAAAAAAAAGCTAAATCAAAGGTATGTATCTTTTCTTCAGCTCAGGTAACTGTCTTCGGCTCGAGCTATATGTAGTGGTCCTCTGCATCCACTAGCCTAAAACTCGTAAGATGTATGTGAAAAAGTAGATGTTAATTGTCTTCAGCTTGAACTATATGCAATGCAGTCAATGACTGTCTTTAGCTCGAGTTGTATATAGTAGTGGATGCAGGGTTACTCAACATCCACAAGCCTGAAACTCGTAAGATGGATGTATATGGAAAAGCAAACATTAACTATCTTCAGCTCGAGCTACATACAATGTAGACAATGTCTGACTTTAGCTCGAGCTGTATATAGTGGTGGATGCAGTGTTACTCCGCATCCACTATCCTATCACTCGTAAGATTGATATATAAGGAAAGCAGACGGTAAATTATCTTCAGCTCGAGCTGTATATAGTAGTTGTAGCTCGAGCTGAAGATAGTTATTGTGCGCTTTCCATATATATATCTGCTTCATGAGCTTTAGTCTTTTAGACTAGCGGATGAAGAGTAACTTTGAATGAGACAAATATATATGCTAAGCACACAGTAACGTGGTTGAAGACATGAGATGGTTACATACTTCAACATTAATAATGTTATGGACAACAGATAACGTAGTAATCCACGCGTCCCATTTCTGAATAGGGAATTAAATAAATTTATTAACTTGTAGTCAAAATGATTTACTATATTTTCTATGGTTTTGCAGGTGTTTTGCTGCCTTTTTTGAAGATCTACATGCTCTCAAGTTTAAAAGAAAAAAAAAAACCATATATTAATATTTTGCCTAGAAGGTGCATTGGCTAAGTATTTGTATTAATATTTTCTTGTTTTTGTGGAGGAACAATTGGTTACATTTAATCCTATTTTTGATTATTGTAGGTTTAATTTGTTGATCAGAATAATTTGAGATATAACACGGAGAGTTGTGATAGGATAGATATGATCCCTTCATCTTTAGGCGTATGTTTTCGATGCAAATTTTAAAAATGAATTAAAAAGATTCTCGTAAGAAACATTTTCTTGTTTAATGAATTTTACGCAATGCAAATTTAGATTAGCATAATTTATAAATTTCGGATATCAAATAATTATATTAAAAGACTATTACTGAGTAAAAAGTAATAGCACGTTGACACTTTATTATTATAAACTTAATTATAATAATTTGAATCTCCAGTGTTACGCCCTTGGCTGTCTCTTCTTTCGACTAGTTTCAAGTTTGAATTTCAAATTTTGAGATTATTTGATAAGTGAAAATATTCAATTTTTCAAAAATTCTTTTCAAGTCAATTCATCCAAAATTCACATTTCTATTTAATAAATTTTTATCACTCATGTTTAAAAATAATTTAATTTTAAAATTCTCATTTTTATTTTACAGTTACACAAATAATATTAAGACAAATAAGTCGGAGAAATGTTATGACATATTCACAAGTTTTAAAAACTTCATAGTGTTTTGAAACACATCAAAATGTTGAAATAATTAGAATATATGATCTAACATTTGTATAAACGTATCACTTGTCCAGATATTTTTAGAATACACAATTAGAAATTTTATAACAACACATATTAGTACTTGTTCAAAATGTCGAGGTATTCAATCACACAAATATTATAACATGTTGAAATATATCGAAGAGTTAGTGCTGGACTAGCAGAAAATCAACGTTAACCAGAAGCCCAACAAGTTTAAAAAACTTTTTATTTTTTCCTACATTATAAGAATAAGCTTATGAAATTTAATTTATCCTATAAATGAAAAAAAAAAAAAAACCATAAACCTTATCCCTTTATTGAACGACGCCGTATAGCACCCCCAATTCTGTTATAAAAAGTGCCCGCAATTTTCATGGGCTATTCAAATTTCAAATTACTGAACTGTTCTACTTTTCATCTTCTCTGCAGAAGAAGAAAAAAAATGGAGATTGTATCAGTTCCAGTTTCTTCGTGTTCAAAAGAGGATCAAAAGATCTACCAAAACTGGTTCAATTTCGTCGATTCAGGTACATTTTCCGATCGTTCTGTCACGAGCAACTCTTTGTTGTTTTTTTTTTCATTTCACGGTGAAATCTGATTGGTTTATCGCTTTGTTTTTTGGATTCGGTATGTAGATGGAGATGGTCGTATTACAGGAAATGATGCTATTAAGTTGTTTTCGTTGTCGAATCTATCGAGGCCTGAACTTAAGCAGGTGAGTGTTCTTCTGTGCATTTGTTCTGATTTTTGTTTATTTTTTTGGTGAAAAATGAAATTCCTAAGTGATTGTTATTTTGAATATGCTATAACTTACGTGTACATAGTGACGTATATGTATATATGTTCATTTTTGAGCTCCGGCTTTGTGTTTGTTTTGTGTATTTTGTTGTTTCTGCATAGATTAGTAACCTGTGTGCAGTATTCGAATTTTCTTAGGAGTTATCTATTTGAGGCCTGAAGTCAAGCAGGTAGTGTTCTTCTGTGTAGCTGTTCTGATTTTGTCCCTTTTTTTGGTTTGATTTTTGGTGTTGAAATGGAATTCCTGATTTTTTTATTTTGACTACATGATCTATTTATGTTCCAAGCCTTTTTTATTTACATTTCTGCTTTGTAGGTATACATAGAGTCATACATGTATATGTGCATCTTTGAACTACAGTGTTGTGTTCCGTTCATATATATGTTATTTTTATGTTCATTAGTAATAAGTAGGAATTCTGCAGTAGTTGTTTTGACATTTGGTTGCTTCTGGTGGTGCGTATCTCGAATGGTTTTCTTATCTTAGAACTAAGGCTTCTACTGATTGTTTAAAATTACTGTTAGTTATAGGCTTTTGCAGCTGTTAATGAAGTTTAATGTAGAGAGTGGTGATTGCTTGATTCAAATTTTATGTATCACTTATTGTGACATCTTTTGGTTAACAACATATACAACTATCTTTATTGTCGAAGGAAATGTTAATCAATGAAAATAAATTGTGCATTGCTATTTTCCTGCATAAATGTCTGTCAATGTGTGATTAGTTTAAGGGAATGTTGAGGTTCTTTATTGTTTTCAAGCAACATTTGGACTGTGTAAGCAACTTTTGCTTGTTGCTTGTTGTTGACTTGTTACATATATGACTTATGCCATAGTATTAAATGACTAATTTTCGATATTTGTGTGTGAAGGTTTGGGCAATTGCAGATTCTAAACGACAAGGTTTTTTGGGTTTCAATGAGTTTGTCACTGCAATGCAGGTAATTTTTGGCACTAACCAATTTTTTCTCTATAAATTCATTCTAAATTTATCACATAGAACCTAAAGTCGTTTTCTTGATTGTAGTTGATTTCCTTGGCACAAGAAGGATCTGAACTCAGCTCTGATCTCCTTAGGAGCAAAGGTAATGCTTCTTGATCGTTATTTATAAGCCATTTGAAGCATATAAGGTCAGAGAGACAATAGGTAAATTTAAGCTCAAACATTTGAGCCATGTGATACTGTCAATGTGTTGAGCATAGAATGTATCATCTTAATATTTCTTAAGTGACTATCTTATTTTGATTGTTCACATTTCTTATATAGTATATACTCTTGAAAGGATTTACAGTCTACCTGCTTTTTGGGCTACTCAATTTTCAAAAAGAAAATTTTATAGTGAATACTTACTATTGCATCAGTTCATCCAATAAAGATTATGTACATCTGATAGTCATTAGTGTGGAAGTGACACATCATTTCAGTTTTTATAAGTTGTAGATGTACTTTATTTAATGCAGTAACCAACTGGCTATCATGGTGATGAAAGTATCTGAGTGTGTCATGATTAACTTAATTCTTGTTTCATTTTCTCTTGTTGATTTTTGTAGCTAATATGGAGTTTTTGAGTCCTCCATCGATGGAAGGTTTGGATGCTTTATTGTCAGTAAGTGCTTCAACAATTTCATCTTTTATTCTTACTGGGAACTATAAGCCCTGGGTTATGAATGTTTCCTTTTTGTCTCACAGAAAACTAATGGGAAGTTGATGAAAAACATGGTTGAAACAAATGGTCAGTGTAAAGTGTCATTTCACATCAATGATGCTTTTACACTAATTAAAAAAAATCTTGCCTAACCTGAAAAAGCATACAGGAATTATACAAGTGCAGCCACCTCCACCAATCAACTTGTTTTCCAGAAAATCTAGAAAGAAGGTGAGTTCTGATTTCCGTGGGAAGTTAATGTGAAATCTATCTTAGTTTACATACTCTAGATTGGCTTCAGATTGAGGTTTGTGTTATTCTTTCAAATTGTCTTGTAATCTCTCTTCTTATTAACTATGAGAACCAAGAGTTCCTCGAAGCCTTGTCCGTCAAATGTAGCAGTACTGTAGTAGTGTCTTTACTACAAATTGGCCATTTGGATATTTTCTCATGTTTATTTTTGACATTATTTCTTTTCGATTTTGCTTCAGATCCAGCCTTCTCTCACTGCTGTTACATCAGTTACTGATGGTTTGAAGAGACTATACTATGGAAAGTTGAAGCCACTAGAACTTACTTACCGCTTTAATGATTTTGCATCTCCTGCTCTGGTGAGTGGATGAAGAAGCATATTCGTTATGTCTTAATAGTAGTATTCTTTGATGACCTTATAAATGTCGAACTCTTGTGAATGCTTACTTTTACTTCTTATCTTAGACGGAAAGCGATTTTGATGCCAAGCCTATGGTCATGCTTTTGGGACAATACTCAACAGGAAAAACCACTTTTATCAAACATTTGCTAAAGTGCAATTATCCAGGTTAGCATTGGTCTGATTTCTGTACTTTATTAAATACTTGCCAGTTTTTACTTAAGTTTGTTCTTTTCTGTTCTCTTTTGGTTGAAATAGGTGCACATATTGGACCAGAGCCAACAACCGACAGATTTATTGTGGTTACGGTAAATAGGGAAATAGTAACTGTTCCATATGTTTATGCCCTGTATTAAAGATATATGGATCCCAATGCTAATTGTAGTTAAGTAGTAGTGGTAACATTAATAGTCGTTAAGTCTTCCCTTTCTAGTAAGGTTTTCACAGCAATACATCAGCAACCGCAATTTGATTGTCTTATACTTTGTTTAAGGTAGTAGTTTCTCATTTTAGTGCCTTACAGTGATTTTTTGCTCAGTCTGGTCCAGATGAAAGGAGCATTCCTGGCAACACTATTGCTGTTCATGCCGATTTGCCATTCACTGATTTGACAAAGTTTGGTGGAGCATTTTTGTCGAAATTTGAATGTTCCCAGTTGCCACATTCTGTGAGTCAATGTCTAGCAATTTCTTTTACTTTGGCCTGCAAACAAAGCATAGTTTAATAATTTATCTAACTATGTTATACTTCTTACTAGCTCCTTGACCATATTTCATTTGTGGACACTCCTGGAGTTTTATCCGGAGAGAAGCAAAGGACAGAGAGGAGTTATGATTTTACTGGTGTCATCTCATGGTTTGCTGCAAAATGTGACATGATACTCCTCTTATTTGACCCACATAAACTTGATATCAGCGATGAATTGAAACGAGTGATATCATCTTTGAAAGGCCATGAAGACAAAATTCGTGTTGTATTAAACAAGGCAGATCAAATTGAGACACAACAAGTAAGATATGAGGATTACCAATAAGCAACTGTTTTCTTTGCTTTTTTCTGCTTCACTAGATGATTCGACTTGATGCTAAAAATTTCTTTGCCTTCTGTTTTTTTATGGAAGCTAATGAGAGTTTATGGTGCATTGATGTGGTCTCTTGGGAAAGTTCTGAACACACCTGAAGTTGTGCGAGTCTATATAGGGTAAGAGGAAGGTTTTTCTTTCTAGCTCTGTATGTTTTGAACATGGGGACTATATAGCAGGTCAATTGTAAAAGAAATGAAGGTTAGTTATAGCTAATACCTTTTTATGCATCTTGTATAACAAGTTTTCACAACTTTTGACTTTACAGCTCTTTCAATGACAAACCTGTTAACGAAGAAGCTGTTGGTCCTATGGGAAAGGATCTTTTCGAGAAAGAACAAGATGACCTTCTTGATGACTTAATAGATATCCCAAAGAAGGCTTGTGACCGTCGAGTAAGATCACTTCTTCTTGTCCATTGGCATTTTCTGTTTGTTTAACATTTATGTACCAGATAGTTTACGAGTCTTAATATAATTTTCATATAATTTCAGATCAATGAATTTGTTAAACGTGCCAGAGCAGCTAAGATCCATTCCTACATTATTAGCCATCTTAAGAAGGAGATGCCAACATTGATGGGCAAGTCCAAAACACAACAAAAGCTCATTCAGAATCTTGACAACGTATTCGAAAAGGTCTATTTCAGAACACACTTATGCTTAACGGAACTCTTTTATATTTCAGAAATATGTTAACATTGAATGTACATTTGTGACACAGGTCCAGAAAGAATTTCGTTTACCAGCAGGTGATTTTCCGAGTGTGGATCATTTTAGGGAAGTTTTAAATCACTACAACATCGATGATTTTGAAAAATTGAAGCCTAAAATGATTCAAGCTGTGGATGACATGCTAAGCCATGACATCCCTGAGCTTCTGAAGAATTTCAGAAATCCATATGAGTAAAGCTCTTAAATTTTTTTTATTTAAGATAAACAATGATTCAGAATTTTAGTTTATCGTGATGTATATTTACTGAAATTTTGTGCAATCTTTGCACTTTGAATTCATATTTCATTCATTTCAAAGTTGTGATAAATTGGCAGTTACATTTTATGTAATATGTCACCTTCGGTACTTAATTTTTTGTGTTTAAAATATAGTAAAAATTTCGATGAATACAAATATTATGATAATATTCTCATATTAATCATCATTTTTATAGAAGCATGTTAAATCTAAAGTGAATAACTTACATAGGGAGTAAATTTATCAGCCATTTAAAAAGACAAAACAGGTGCGGCCAAATGTGTCTCGACACTTTTTTTAAAATAAATTAATTTTTATCATATGTTAAGTATAAACAAAATATTTTAATTTCTTAAAATTAGAATTTATATATTTGATAACTATAAAAACTACTATCAAAAGAATCAGATGTAATGGTAAAAAGGAACTAGTATTATTTATTTCACGAGTTTCATATCTTAAAGCATAACTTGTTTCTTTTTTTCCTACAACTATCAGTAATTTTTCCACTTCTATACCTGATTTATCAAATTGATATAAAATAAACTCAATTGAGTAAATGATGATAGTTTATGTAATAAAGTGAACAAAGCGATGATTGAATTGTTTTGAATACAAAAATTTGTGGCGAAGCCATGACAGGGCCAGGGGGTTCGGAAAAATCTCTTCAACTAGTTCATATTTTTGCTTCTTCATATTTTGAATAAGGTGATACAAAATTTTGATGCTACCACTATATTTTTTAAATCAACATCCTTAAAAATCAGTATCCAATAGAAATACTTCTCAAGAAATCAGAAGAATCAAGTATAAAAACTACTCCCTCTAATCCTTTTTATATGTCGCTTTTTGTGATAGCTCTTGCATTAAGAAAAAAAAATAATTTTACTATTTTGCCTTTATTTAATGTTGGTTAATTGTTTTTTAGTTTCTAGTTTTCATATACATCTTTTCAAACTTCATTAACTATCAAGATATCAAGAGTAAAATAGAAAGAACAACGTCATTTATGCATTGATTTTATGAAATGACATATATTAAGGACTATCTATTTATAATAAGGACGATATATAAAAGGGATCGGAAGAAGTATTACATTTTAAAAAAACTAAAAAAAAAAAAACTCTCTATAATTAAAAACTTAAAAAATTTAGTGTGAGAGCCTATTAGTCAACAATGGATAAATTCGGGAAAAGATTTGAAGGAAAAGTAGCAATTGTAACAGCTTCTACACAGGGTATTGGATTTAGCATAGCTGAAAGGCTAGGTTTAGAAGGTGCTTCTGTTGTTATCTCCTCTAGAAAACAGGTTTGTTTTTTAAAAAAAATTAAAAAAATTTATTTTTATGTATCTGTACTATAATTCTTGGTTATTTTTCATTATTTCTTGTCAAGTTTGTGAATTGTTCACATGAGTGTTTCTATTTTTGGCTAAAGTTTTGATCTTTTTCTGTGTTTGATGTATTCTTAAATGTTTTTCATAATTTCTTGTCAAGTTTTTGTGAATTCTTCATATTGCTCTCTCTATTTTTAGCTAAAGTTTGATGCTTTTTCTAGTGTTTGATGTTTGTTTTTGTGAACTTTGAATGTTTATTTTAGTTTTTTGTTATAATTATTTGTTGAGATTTCGTAATTTCTTGTCAAGTTTTGTGAATTTATCATATGGGTCTCTCTATTTTTGGCTTAAGTTTGGTGCTTTTCTGTGTTTGATGTTTTAAAAGTTGTTGATTTATGTTATCTTTTTGTGATAATTCTTTGTTGGTATTTCATATTTTCTTGTCAAGTTTTAGTGAATTCTTCATTTGGGACTCTCTACTTTTGGCCAAAGTTTGATCTTTTCTCTGTGTTTGATTGTCTATCTAAAATGGTTAAAGAAATTTTGGCCTATGGTAAATGATCCTCTTTTTTATTTCTTTTGCAATTTATGGACCTTTTAGATTACGGTTTAAAGATCCATTTTGAGCAAATGAAATTTCATGAGAAAATGTTAGACTACTGAGTAAAATTTGTAACTTAGACGACAATCTAATGTTTTGTCAGTTCTAAGGGCTATAGTTGAAGAACTTTTAAAATAGAGACAAAATCGAAATGGTGACCTCAAAAAGGGGCATTTGCATAAATCAATTAAGTAGTTGTTTATAAAAACTGAATCTTTGAAGAATTCCATATGTGGATATTATTGTTAACATACTAACTTGGTTGTTTGAGTCTTCCATTTTGCTTCGAATTGATTTTATTTGCTTCTTGAAAGTTTTGAATTGGTTGCTTGTTTATGCATTTGGTGTTTTGACTTGAGGTGTCTTTTTTGATCTGTTCGTTTTTCAGAAAAATGTGGATGAAGCAGAACAAAAACTCCGCGATCAAGGAATCGAAGTTTTTGGAGTAGTATGCCATGTATCAAACGCACAACAGAGGAAGAATTTGGTCGACAAGACCATTCAGGTATCCAACTTGTGTATTTAACACTTGTTCAGTCAATCAAATTCAGAAGTTCGAGTTCAAATGTATGGTATATTATCTACGAGATACTTATGAACTCTTTCTCTCTGTGATCGATTTGGTATTGAAGTCCAGAAGTTATTAAAACTGAGATATGTATAGGTATTAATATGATTAGTGCTTGAGTTCTTCATGGGCTAAAATTGCTGGTGAAAGAAACTAGTTAACCGAGATATGCACGTGTATTAGTTTGGTTGGTCTTGAATTCTTGACTGGTTAAATTTTCTGGTGAGTGAAACTAGTTAGCTTGTATTCATTTTCTAGTGTGGTATAAAATACTTATATAAATGTAGTACGGGGGTCACCTTATGAGTGTCTCGACTGTTTCACCAGATACCTGCTATCTTCTCTCACCGGCATCGACATCAACTAGCTCCACCTACCAAGGCTTTGCCAAATGGAAAGAAATATCAATGACAAGTAAACCATTTAGTTAGACTAGTCATTCTGTGTAAAGTGAATTCACGGAGATGCTTTTTCCTTAATTTCTCTTTGCTCGTGAGTTTCTCAGGGAGTCCTAACCATTTCATCATATTAGCGTGGTTGTTGTTCACTCTTTTTACAATCGCTTCTCTCGTCATTTGGGTAGAAATGGAGCCATTTGAGGAATCATTTCGTAAGAATTTTTTTGGAGAATGTTGGACATCTCGTTTCCACTTGTGAAGATGTCCAGCACCATTATCTTAATAGGTACTTTCAGAGTAGTAAATCTCTAGAAAACATGATAAATTTGTTTTCCCTCGTTTTATTCTTCTTAACTATTGGTGATGCACCTAGTAAATTTTCAATAAAAAGAGTGTACAATGACAATTATAGTACTTAAAAAGTACGCTGAACCCTCAAAGGCATTCGTGGATCGGTTGATTTTAATCACATTTGAATCTGACTTGTATAATAATACAGTTGCTCCGCAGAAGTTGTATTCCAATTTCGCTAATTGGAACTTGCCATTTTCCAGAAATACGGGAAATTAGATGTCGTCGTGTCAAATGCTGCTGTAAATCCTACCGTGGCTGCAATATTAGAAACTAAAGAAGCAGCTCTTGACAAGCTATGGGACATCAACGTGAAAGCCGCTATATTATTACTTCAAGTAAGTCATTTGATATGAATAAATTCTTAAGAGAAGAATGTTTGATATTCATGTGTGCCTGTAGAAAAATTGAGGAAATTAGAGGATGCTAAGATTTTCTTTCTATCACATGTTTTGATCTATTCTAGATTCTGTTGTCCCAATATTACTTTTAATTATTATTGGTATGCATAATATTTTACTCTTTTAAACACTTATAGGTTGCAGCTCCTTACCTTCAGAAGGGTTCGTCGGTTGTTTTAATTTCCTCTATTGCTGCGTATAAACCTCCCGCTGCCATGGGAATGTATGGCGTAACAAAAACAGCTCTTCTTGGACTGACCAAGGTACTTACCATGGCAATATTGGCATATCAAGTTATGACACAAATGGCTTTTTAAGAGGGAACTGCTTAAAAATTCTGTCCCCGTTAGCCTAAAAACAAAAATTTGTCCAGCTACTTTTAAAGGCCAAATTTTGTCCACTAGGCTAACAAGGACAAAATTTAAGGAGTGGCATCAGAAAAAGCCATATGGTGAAGATTCCTGAATTCTTTTTAGTTTCCTTCTAACTTCTTGTGCCATTTCAGGCTCTCGCGGCTGAAATGGCTCCCAATACTCGTGTGAACTGTGTCGCACCAGGTTTTGTACCCACACATTTCGCTCAGTTCATCACGGGGAATGCTAATTTGGTAAGTTTGCATTACTTTTAGATCTTTCATCTCTCGTTGGTTAAAATATATGGTTGTGAGTTCACAGTTTACTAACTGGATGTTTATTGTTTCTTAGAGGAGAGAACTTGAGGCTAAGACATTACTCAATAGGCTTGGAACAACACAAGACATGGCTACAGCTACTGCCTATCTCGCCTCAGACGATGCTGCTTATGTAACAGGAGAAACTCTTGTAGTTGCCGGTGGAATGTATCCAAGACTCTAGCATTTTCATTTTAGTTCCTGCCCCGTCTTTTTTAATCTCATCGCTTCTCCATAAGATGACATTACCATGATGTTAAGAATCTTTTTTCTGATGGTATTGTTTAAAAGTACACACCTAAAGTACAAAGGGTTCTATGTAACCAGAGCGTTGTCTCGCTTGTTTGTCTATAATATTAGCTGTTCTATTAATCGTGGTATTACTCTTGTAGTTTCTCCTCCTTTGAGTTTGGTTATTATTTATGGTTTTTTTTAACACTTCTATTATTGTTTTATCTTATTATGACTACTTTTAGGATGATTTGATTGATTATTTATAGTATTTTGCCAGGACTTTCTCCATTACCGTATTTCTCTCTATACTGCTTTCGTCTATATTTTCCTTGAACTGGGGTCTATTGGAAACAACCTCTTTACCTCCAATACCATGGTAAGGTTTGCCTACACTTTACCCTTCCCAGACCCCACATTCGTAGATTATACTGGGTATGTTGTTGTCTCCTTGCATTTAATGAAGTATGCTTCTTTCCATAGATATATCTACAAGTGCGTGTCTAGTCCTCCAAAAGTGGTGCATTTTTGGAGGATGCAACACGGGTGCGGCAACATTTTTGGAGAGTTTGAGCAACATATAGTTATCAATATCTAGAATGAGGCTTTACTTTAACATACTGAATAACTGATGTATTTTCTCAAAGTGACTCATCTCTAGGGGAAAAAAGAAACCAGCAGCAAGGATACTAATCATCCATCAAGACAAGAATAGTAACGAGTATGATATACAGCAACTTCTTGGGCAACACCATCTCTAGGGAGTGACCAACAGCAATCATCAGAGGGAATTGGCACTTGTCGTCCGATGGATCCTCATCAGTCACCACAGCCAGGCCACCAAAATCACAGTCCCAACTGTTCTGATTATTGAGCTGATAGTACATGTTAAAAGCATAGGAGGCATTGCCCTCCACGCTAAGATGGTTACAGGATGAGCCATAGCCCAAAGCCGTGCAATCAGAAAGACTGCACGCGTAATCAATGTTTTTTGGTAAGTCTTCTGCATTATCTACATCTGCTATGGCGTTTTCTGGTTTTAGTATACACCACCTTTTGTGCATATAGTTTACACCTTCTACTGCAACCAACCCTTTATCCTTCTGCATCCTCCCGGATAAATCTAGCTCGTATTTAGGCTTTCCGTCGAATTCAAACATTCCCCAATGCCTCTCAAAGTTACCTGGAGCAATGCTTTTAGCATTCTCATCAATCAGGCTGAATAAATAAACCTCTATCTTCTTGCCCTTCCTAGCAGGTGATCCTTGTCCACTCAAACAATGTTTGATCAATCCTTGGTTAAATCTCATAGCATTTTCGATATTAGCATTTTTATCTCCATCTGTTGGCCAACCTACTTCTCCAATTATGATTCTCATGTCAGGGAAACCAGCTTTCTTCAACGACCATACCAGAGTATCGAAATTGGCATCAAACACATTCGTGTAAACATTATCTCCATCTCTGACAGGCTTGTTTGAGCCATCAAAGAAGGCAAAGTCTAATGGAAAATAGATATTTCCATAGAGACTGAGATAAGGATAGATGTTAACGACAAAAGGGGCATCATTGGAATACAGATATTGGACAATCTGGAGGGTTAAATCGCGGACTTCTGGCCTGAAATCACCTGCTGAGGGTACCTGATTTGACTCCGGGGAGTAGTAAATGTCTGCATTGAAGGGGATAGTTGCTTTCACCTTCACCCCTAATCCAGCTTTGTTGATGGCTTCTTGAACATTTTTTAGAGCTGGTAATATGTCCTGCAGGTAAGTCCCATTGTACGTTCGGAGAAATGGCTCATTTCCCACTGCCACATACCTACATTATTTGAGAATTGAGACTGAGAAATGCTAGTTAGAAATTCAAGCAAAACTTCACTGACAAATTTCTGCATTGTTAAGAAGTTGAAATTCTTGAGAATAAATTGCAGAACCCTTGTATTTAACTAGTGCATATAGTTTGATAAAGCAAATGAAATTACTTGAATAACCAATAAGCCAATGGAAGTTCCAATCACAACAGATGTGGATTCAGTTCCTGTTGTCCTACCATTATGCCTCAGTCTCAAATAAGTTGGGGTTTCGGCTATATGAATTCTAAGTAATATGTATTTCCATTTAGGGTGTGTTTGTTAAAAATAGAATGAAAAATGTTTTCTAGGGAAACAAGTTCAGTGGAGATGAGGAAATCAACATTACACACTGATTGTCTCCTTCGCACCCTCTAAACTCCTCGCCCTCATAGCTTCCATCCCTGCCACCCCTACCCCCAATCTCCCAACCCAATAGTGTTTGCTTAGATTATACACAAATGCTTTTCAAGCAATGATTTTTGCATACTTATCAAATACAAAAAAATAATTAGGAAAACTATTCCTTCATACCAAACACATCCTTGAGCTCAACTCAACCAAAGAGAAAACTAAATAAGCTAGGAGGATTGCGAACAACAACAATATATTCAGGATGATATCACAAGTGGAGTCTGGGTAGCATTGTGTGTATGCAACTTTACTCCTACCTTGTGAAAGTAGAAATGTCGTTTCCGATAGACCCTCGACTCAAGTAAAGCAAAGGGTTACTAAGAAATGATCAAAACTGAACCTGATTTTGACTCCATGAGAATAAGCATAAGCAGAGACATTAGCTTCAACCCAAGAATCAGCAAATGAAGGATAAGAACTCAAATCCTTCAACATATTATTAGGAATTGCAAGCATTACTTCAATTTCAGTACCAATCAAAGCATTCAAAATCAATTCATCTGCTTCAAACAGTTTCACTTTATCAAACCCATTCTCTGTCAGCATCTTCACAACACTATTTGGGGGTAATTGGTGAGTTGCCATTGTACCCCAGTTCACTCCAACACTCCCAAAACACCTCAACAACATACCCATAAATGCAATTCCAAAAATATACAGAATCAAGAAATTATCAATATTTCCATTACCCATTACAATTTTTTCACTTATCTATAACCCCTTCAATGAATCTTGAAAAATTGTATTGAAAAAACTGATTTTTTTTTTCCTTTTAGTTTGAAGAAATATGAAAAAAAAAAAAAAAAAAGCTGAAAAGTTCACAGGGGAAGTGAAGGGAATCTTTATTCTGTTATTCCGTACAACAGCCATTTCGCGCGGTTTCTAAGAATTGTCAGAATTATTTAGTAGTTTGTTAGTGTTTGTTTATACTAAGCATCTTTATTATATCGTATTATATTGTATTATTTTAATAAATAAAACAGTTGGATGTTTGCATGTTTTTAGTCGTTAACATTGTACTATTGCATCAAAAATCTAAAGAATGATTTCAAGATTATCTCGCATTTTTACATGTATTAATCATCAAATTTTTCGAAATATGCCCGACCAACTCTATTTAGGCTCAAATTTTATCAATCCATTCGTGATGATCTGGTAAATGAGCTCTTTACAATAAAATCATTTTCTTCAAATGTAAATTTCATAGGAAATTAGATACATGGACTACTTAAGGTTATCCAACTTCTTTTTTCACATAAAATCTATTAAAACTTACCTACTATAAGGCCATCCACATTGACTAAAATCCAATTTTCTTTAATGTGTCTGAAACTCTGAATCCTAAAAATAAATAGTGAATTCCAAATACCAAATATATATATACATATATATAAACATAACATTTAATTATATAGTATGCAAGTTAAAAACAAACAAGATATGAAATATAACATTATACACAAGCTTAGCTGCTCAAAGGAGGAAGATCCTTTTTTTTTCTTCTCTTCCCTTTAGGAACTCTGCTAAAAAAAACACCATTTAAATACATAGGAACAACCAACTCCATACATCAAGAGGAACAGTTTTGCCTGTTTCTGTTCTGCTATGCAATCTTACATACACTTGATTATTTGCATAGGAACGAAAAAAGGCACACCTTCGCTAGACTAGTGTTGCCATCGGTTGTGTGCTCCTATGACATAACTCGTGGGAGGGATCAAAATTGGTAGTATGTACTATACAGGAATCACATCAGCGTCCTGAATATCGTCACAGATCAAGATGAGACCTTCTACGTAGGTCGGAAGAAGAAAACGGGTCCATTGACAGCCTGTTGAAATAGGCTCAGGGGGTGGAACAATCATTAGCACACTTTCTTGGCGCTGTACAACGCCCAAGACACTTACGGTGCTCCCTTCTTTGATGTAACTGTAAATTTTTAAGAAATCAACAAGAAGCTAAGTCTCGGGAAGCTTTCACTAGTTGGAATAATGACATGGGTTTCACTGAAAAAACTCAACTTACCCTTCTTTCAGCTGCATTACACGGTCATCGCTTGAGAGGCTTCGATCAGCAAGCCATCTTAGGAAGTTGGAAGACAACTCACTGTTACCCTTTGTTATATCAACAACTGTTGTTGGTTTTACAAATGGCGCCACCTTTGCTCCATGACCTGCCTTAACTAGCGCTCTTAATCCAGTCTGGAAGTCTGATATATAGAAATCACCAACATAGTTCTGTTACCAAGAGACATAAATCAGTTTCTCATTAGACAAAACATTTCAAGTCATGACCAGTACATAATCCAGTGATGAATGGAAGAGGCAAAGTATCAGTTGTCACCACCCGTTATGACCTTAAGAGTTGATAGTACAAACTTTTGTATATTAGAAAGAGTAACAGAACTATTGGTTTTAGCAAAGTCTGACCAGTAGATGTCTAGAACTTTCTGAAAACTTAAGCCTCGAAATTGGTATATGATGTTGGTTACAAGTCTTTTCGACTCTATGAACTCGCACTGAAGTTTGTTTGCTCCGGCTTGAAGATAGATAGTCTATCGCCTTGTATGACCTGAATTCCAAAATTTCAGCTTGAAGCTTCATACTCCTTCCCTTTCAATTTGTTTGGTATACTCCTCCCGTTTCAATTTATTTGGTCTAAAATAAGTCATACATGTTTATGTAGCTATAAATTATTTCATTAAGGATAAAATGGGCATTTTCAAGTTAATTTGTCACAAAATTTTAAAATGTGTGCTTTTTGGGAGACCAACTAAAAAGAAAAGTGAGTCATATAAATTGGAACATGAGTGAATACTAAGCTAACTTCAAAGTGCTCATTTTACCCTTAATAAAATGATTTATAGCCACACAAACATATGTCACTTATTTTAGACACAAGTTTCAAAAATCTTTCTTTTTTAAACTTCATATCAAGTCAAATAACATCATATAAAATGAAACACAAGGAGTAATAATAGCTATTGTACTTGAAATAACATTCAGAGACAGCCGATACCAATTGACGCTGAGTACTGGGATCAAATCAAGAAATACTCAAATAGTTGATATGCAAACCAACCTCCGAATGCCTGCGTCCCCATGAAAAGCAACGATGTCCAGGATAAGCAGATTTTCCACCACAACCTTTATATTCGTGCAATTCCGTGGAAGCATATACACATCTTGGTATCCGCTTAAAAGAAGTTTCAAGAGGGATACTGCCGCAGGTGACAACCTACAAAAAGAAAAGAAAAACTCATATTACTCCCTAAATAACATACTTGAAAGTGTGCAGAAGTTGGAATGCAATATCTCAATGGGCGGCGATTGGATAGCTGAACACTATCTCAAAAAGCAGACAATGACAATTCAAAACAAACCTTAAATATATTTTGGTTTGTTTTCATGGGCTTCTCAGTGTCGAGTGAAATTTTCTTTTCTCAATAAATATTTTTCACGAATAGGACATAGTGCTAGAAGATGCGTAAAATGTATTCTACAAGATGAAAGTGCTAACAAATGTAAAAATTATAGTATAGTCTGACTAATGAGAGGCAGGACGCGTTCTTACTCCACAACTCCATAAGTTCCTTATAGCAAAGTGATAAAGGATGTGTAAAGATGTATTATATACTAGACAATACACAACCATCTCAAGTTAATTAACTGAAAAGTTGAAATTACAAGTGCGGTTGTCATTTGAGACCTCAATTGGTCATAACTGAAACAAAGAAGCTCCAGAATAAGTATCAACGCCAACTTGGATTTCGCGTAAATATTATAATTAGTTCCTATTTTTGCTCTTTTTAGATTGGCTCCTACTTTTGGCAAATCTTGATATTTGCAAGATGACGATTTTTAACAATAATTATGAGAATCTTTCTATAAATGATATTATAACAGTGAAGATTATTTTTAGTAATGTTCTTTCCGAATATGATACACTACGTTGAAAAGACATCTGAAGTACCCCCGACATTATCTAGAACTATGATTTGTAAACATAACATATTAAGATCAGAACAACCAGATATGCAGAAAATGAGCAAAATCTATTTCTTAGACCACCCCATGATGTCTAGAGAGCTAGTAGGGGGAAGCAAGAAACAAAGAAGTGTAAGTTCTTCCTATTTTAGGTAGGATAGGAATCTCAATGAAGGACTAAAGGAAAATAACAAATATTTGTTTTGAATAAGCGATACTCAGAGATAATTTTTGAAAATGGATACTCAGATAATTAGAACCTGAACAATACATTCAATTAAATGAAGGCCAGGAAAAAGCAGTAATTATTTCCTAGTATCAAATGAAAAGGAAGGGCCGCACAAACAAACTTATAAGAAGATAAGAGGTATTTCTCCGTTGAATAAGTGACTAAAGAATACAAGATATCAGAAAGGTAGTGCTAACCCTCTTATTCCTGTTCATCATATATCTTCAAATATCGTCTTTACAGATATCAGTGTATTAAAAGTGCATAGGAATATGCATATACACATCAGCAGTCGGTATATATCCACTTATCATATCATTTTTTCCTTCCCTCTTCTCACCTTCTAACTCGCGGATAAGAACACATAGCGATTTACTCTCCTTTTCTACCACATTACGCAATCCCATCTTCACACTTCCTAAAATAATTCTTCCACACTAAGAATTGAGTAAGTTCGAATCAGTACTCTGCAGCCAATGCTTTGCAAGACTAACACACGAGATAAAGCTATGTGCTTTAACCCTTCACTAAGCATAACTTAGATGACTTCATGCAAAATCAATATGGAAAATTCTCCTCCAACTCAAAAAATCTTAACAAAGACCCCACAAGAACAACTAAAGTCGTTCCATAACACGTGGTTCTCGTCACCTCCAAGGACAACATGGTAAACGACAATCTTAAGACATGAGATAAAGCTATGTGCTTTAATCTTTCTTTAAGCATAATTTAGGTGACTCCTGGCAAAATCAATATGAAAAAACTTCTCCAACTCAAATCAAAGCTTAGCAAAGATCCCACGAGGACAATATGGTAAATGACAATCTTAAAACTATCATCCAAAACATCTCTCCTACTAATCAACCATAACCACCACCTAATGACAAAACCATTACTATATTTAAGAAACATTTTACACATTTCAACATCACCAAATCAATTTTAACAAGTATACAAACCAGAAAATAAAATGATACTATTAATGAATTTTGTATGATTCAAACTAATATAGAAATGAACATATGAGTATGTAATTACCCCAGTAACCTTCACAAACTGTCCATTAACAGCACCTCTAAGCTCAGCATCAGGAAATCTTCTTAGAAACCCCACCAAGCCTCTCTCTTTATAGGCGTAATTCCACAGTAAGATCAACAAAATTGGAGCTATAACTCCCCCAACAGCAATCAAAATCACCGATTTTTTCACAGTTGCCATCACAAAAGCACCCGCCATTAAAGCCATCAACAGCACCACGAATAACACCCACATTGCCACTCTTGAAACCTTGAAACCCATCTTTATATCACCACTCAAGCTAGTCACAGAGGAGCCATAGACTATTTTCTTGAACGAAATTGCCGGTTCAAGCTGCCCGGACCTCCGACCAGCGCTTGAACTCAACGGACCGGAGATAATGAGACCCGTTGGCTGGATTGGACCGGAACCGGAGGAAGAGGACTTCCTGGGAACCGGTCCGGAATTGGAGGATTTCTGACCCATTTGACCCGAATTCGGCCCGGATCTGACGGATCCACTGTTATGCTGCGAAGATGATGAAGCTCTTGAAGATGGTTTTTTCAGAATTGGTGGGGTCGGGTGGTGGTCCCCACTTGAGATATCGATACCATACATTTTTCCAAGCTCGCCGGACTTCTTGACGTCGCCGCCGGTATACGGAACGGAACGAGATGCAAGTGTGGGTCGTTCCTTGTGCTGTTCGGGTCGGCCCGAGACGACTAACCCGTTGCTCAGCTGGTGCGACCCGGTTCGAGAACCCATTTTTTCCTCTCCGTCTGTAGAGAATTGAGAATCCAAAAGTGTAAGTTGCAGAAAGTGAGTGTAAGCTTTCGAGTGTGTGTAGAAAAAGGAAATGATGAAATGAAAAGTGGTGTGGGTTGTGAAAAGACCAAAAAGGACATCATAATCACAATTTGCATTTATTTTTTTAAGTGTTTTGAAATATTTGTCTCCGGACTATGCTCAATAGATAAAAACTCCGCTTGAGAAGTACCACGTTGATCACATAATCGAAAAGTTTGACATTGCAAATAAGGTTTCGATTATTCACGTGTTATAACAATACATGAATTGAGTGTCAAATAACATAAAACATTTCATGTCATCATTTAATAGTAATTAATATAGGAGATAAGGCATTGAAAGGACGAAGT
The DNA here is from genome assembly GCA_029948455.1 of Solanum rostratum. Taxonomy (NCBI): domain Eukaryota; kingdom Viridiplantae; phylum Streptophyta; class Magnoliopsida; order Solanales; family Solanaceae; genus Solanum; species Solanum rostratum. The sequence goes on along the minus strand of CM057053.1, from coordinate 669,185 downwards.
GATAAATATGGTGCAGCATAATTTTTTGCACGAAGAACAATTAAGAAAATTTTCGATTATACAAACTTCTCATTCCTTAATTTGAAATTTTAACTTCAAATTTTAGACATAAAATTGTATTTTTTAAATTCAAGTATCGAGCATTAAGAACTTATAAAATCACATGATTTGCTTTTTCTAAAATATTTTTCAGATATTCAAATTAATCTGATCAGTAAACTTTGAATATCAACGCAAAAAAAGAAGAATACTTAAAATAAAAAGTTCCATCAACTTTACCTTATCTAAATGGAATTTCTTTTAACACTTTGATATAATTAATCAAAGTAGTAGATATGATTAGAAATGATTAAACTAAATATGGTATATTCACCTCATGCATGCATGCTTTACATTGTAAGTTTAATTAATTGCTAAGCAATTAATTAAGGGATTAAAAATACAAAAATGGACATGTGATTAATGATATTGACATGTGTGTCCCTGTCTATAAATTGCAGAACAACATGTGCTGTCTTTTTCCAATCTAGGAGGTTGCTAAACATTTTTTATTTATTTATTTATTTATTTTATATTATATTATATTATTTTATTTCCTTTATAAAATATTTTTTAGGTTGGAAGTTTGTCAGTGTAGGCCATAATTTTTTTGTTTTTTGTTTGGTATTAATTGATTAACTATTTATGCAATTATTTATTTATTATATATTTTTCATGTCCTTATAATTGTTTCTCTATTTTATTTTTTTGTGTCGGTAGCAATTAGAAATTGCCACCTGTAGGTCCTAATTACTATTAAATAAATAGACTGTTTGAAAAAAAAAATTAAAAAGTCACAATTTGTATACTAATAATAGTACGTGAAAAAAATATTAATTTTGTCTTAATAGGTTATTAAATATAATGTTGTCATTTAAAATTAGATTAAAATAAAAGCAATTGGATTAATGATATCTTAGTTTGAAATTAAAGTTTCCCAATATGTCAAACTTTGATTTGATTAATGAAGTAATGAAGCAATTTTTTTTTTTGTTATGATAATAAAGTCAAGTTATGATTTTAAAAAAAAAACACTTTTTAATAAATTTGATAAAAACGAAATGATTTGCTAAAATTAAGAATGAAAATAATGTTTTTTTCTATTCGATGTTCCATATCTGCATCCGACTAATTCGAATTTGCGTCAGATAGGATCCCTTTTTGTGAGTAGCACTTTCTACCAAGAATTTTTTTCATATACAAGACTCGAACTCGAAACTTTTAATTTCAATTTAAGTTATTTCAATCACTTTCAAATCTTATGTCCAACAAGTAAAGTATTTTCTTTTGCTTTCTTAAGTTAACTATATTAATTAATATAAGCACCAATTTGATTCTCACGTGTAATGAGCTTTGGCAATTGATTATTCTTGATTCAATATTTTCTATCAAATCGATCTCGATTTCGTTGAATTTAAATTCAGAATCCAACATTAACTTATCATGTCATTTAGTTAGGTAAATATCGCCAAAATTATTAAATTTGAATTTAAGATTAACTATCAAAATATCGTCTTTATAAATAAATTTGTGTATTGGAATTTTTTTTTTAATTAAGCCTTCATTATCACTAAATTAATTCTAGGAAAACAACGTTGAGCTAATAATTTGATTCAATTAATGATGTTAAAGACATGACCAACTTGTGGGGAAACCATAATTAAAACTAGGCATACGAAATTAATTAATTGTACCTTATGTTTGGTTTTTAAAACAAAAGAATCATTGATATTAATGATTAGTAATATCGAAGGGAGTTTGAAATCTACTATATACATATGAGAATATTTTAATCATGTATAAATAGTATAATGTTTCGTTGAAGGAGGTTTGGATGAACCCCTAATAAAGGGGTAGCTTCTCCGGTTCTCCCTACATAAACAATCTTTTTTCAACTTGTGTTTTTTTTTTACAAAAAATTGATTCTATAGAATAAATTTTTTTAACTTCAATCGTGTATGTCTGAAGTTTTTCAAACCGAAAAGGTTTGTGAACTTCGGTTATGCCTTAAATAAGGATCTCAAAATCGACTATTTGTGCACTTTGCCCTGCAATTAACCGAATCGGTCCGTTGGAATTTAATTGGGCCTCCTTCTAGGCCAGATTACATTAAGAGCTTTTAGTATATGGGCCTATATTCACTTCCAAGCCCAAATAAATACTTCATGGACAATCTACACTTGAAAAGGACCTCACATAACCACTTTTAGTGAAAGACATGGGCTAGATAGTCCAATGTTGTACCTTTTACTAATCTATTTATCATATCTATTAATGTTAATAACTTGGTGATGGCTTATGTTATTGAAAGTCTAAAAAATGAAACAAAATATCCAATGGGTTGACACTATTGGACTTCATAATGGATAACCTATAGTCTTTAATATCGAAACTATACGGTAATTGAATGAATATAATCAAAACTTCTTTTCTTCAGTGGAATGATAGTATCATAATACTTATTACTAAATTTATTGAAGAAATAAAATGTAATAGAGGTATATCTTTTGTTTCAAAAGATTCGGTTGTTCTCTCATTAAAGTGGTACGTGACCGGAGTTTAAAATATTGTGAGATAGTTCGGTGTGAGAATTAAAAAGAAAATGGATATATGGTGGTAAATCTTTTTTCAAATGTAATTAAAAATTATGGTAGGAGGGATAGAATTTATAAACCTTTTAAATAAAGGTCTTGAGTTCGGACTTTACGTATGTGAAAAATTCTAATATGAAGTGTTTCTCCTTAATACACCTTATGCAAAGTAAATCAGAATAAATTGAGGCTTTAATACAAATATCAAGTACCAAACACAAAACTGAAGAAAATAAATAATGAAACACTCTATATGTAAGACAAAATGAAATGAACCATTTAACGTTTAAAACTAAAAAGGTACAGTATGCAATTATATAATACATTACGTTACAATAAAACACAATACAATACATTATGAAATAGCGTAAAATGAAGTTGTAGTGATGCTTTTATAAATTTCTAAAATTTTGTGGCCCTTAACAATGTGGCTCTTTCCCTTTTTCTTTCTCTCTGTCAAAGTCTTAAAAAGCTTTAATTTGATCTTTGAACCAAGAATTCACGAGACTTCCCTGAAATCACTGCTTTGACATTCATCTTTCTCTGCCAAAAAAACATCAAACTGCTCACTTTTCCCAAAATGACTATTCCAAAAGAGACTTGCCACTCTCACAGACTACTTCTTGAAAAAAGACTCCATTTTTATGGCTATACTTCTTTCAGTTTTTGTCACCTTGAAACCCCCTTTTGTCTTGTTTTCATCATCCATTCCTTTTGCATAGCTTTTATTGTAACTTCTAGTTAAAAAAGATTCCATTTTTATGACTATTGATCACAGTTTTTGCCACCATGAAACACCTTTTGCCTTAGTGTGTAAGTTTTAGTAAAAAAGACTACATTTTTATGACTATTGATCTCAACTTTTGTCACCATGAAACCCCATTTATCTTAGTTTGTGAACTTTAGTAAGAAAGATTCCATTTTTATACATATTCATGTTTCAGTTTTTGTCACAATGAAACCCCCTTTGCCTTTTCTTCATCATTCATTCCTTTACCATAGCTGTTTCTTGTAATATTTTTTGGAAAGTTTTCTGTAATGGAAAGTTCACTTTCTTGGTGTATGACTTAATGGTTGTCTTTGTTTTTGGTTCTTGTTTGATAGATTCATGAAGTTAAGCTTACCCTATAGAACTCATGTTTCTGAATCAGTTCATGCATTTCTTGAAATCAAATCACACATTCAGAAGAAAAATCACCTTCTGAAGGTGTGTTTTGAGTTTTGACACTTTTTTTTCCAAGGGGTTGTGTTTTTTCACCAAAAAATAAACTTTTTTTCCATGGCTACTTGTTTTAATCCTTTTAAGCTGAGAAGGTCTAAGAGTAAACCATTTGAAATGCCTTCTTCATCTTCAAGAACTCAATGGAATTCATCTGATATGGAGACACAGACAATGGATAAAAAAAGATTTGATAGTTTAGAGTCATGGTCCATGATATTAGAATCTGATAATGTTGAAAGTTGGGAAGTTTCTAAAGAGGATCAAGAAGAATGGACAGCTGATTTGTCTCAGTTATTTATAGGTAACAAGTTTGCTTCTGGTGCACATAGCAGGATTTATAGAGGAATTTACAAGCAAAGAGCAGTTGCTGTGAAAATGGTGAGGATTCCAACTCATAAGGAGGAAACTAGAGCTAAGCTTGAACAACAATTCAAGTCTGAAGTTCGTCTGCTTTCGCGTTTATATCATCCCAATATGGTGCAGGTTGCAGTTCCTTTTACATTACAGAATGATGTCTTGTATGATCTTTATATGTTATTTATCATGCTTACTTGGGTGGTGTCCTGACCGTCTTGTGCACGCACGACTATCTCATAATGAAAGGGTTGTTATGACTGAATCCCCTTCGTTGGGAAAGTGTACACCCGCAACCGCTACCCTTTGGGTGCGTATAGGATAACCCCCTCCTATGCTATAGCTCGCAAACCACATAGGAGAGGTAACCTGCACTATGCAAGTCCCTTGCTTTTGCTGGCAAGGATTTTCGAACTTGGAACCTCGAACATGGAAGTCCCAAGCAAACCATTGGGCCATCCCAAAGGGTTGACTCGACATATTTTAAAATGTATTTATTCATCATATTGATATGAAAATATAAATTTCTAAAAATTGCAGATATAGATGAAGAATTAAATTTTAATTATTTACAGAAACATATCAGTTGGTCTGAACTCTTGATAAGGAGTGATGTTGAGTATTGCAACTTGTAGTACTTTTCATATAGTTTTTTAATATCTAAAGTTGAAGTTTAATATATTCAGTTGATCTTATCATTAGTTAAATTTAGTTAGGAATCAGCTAGAGACTAATTCAGAAAGTGATTAGATCTTTGCATTTCTTGAGAAAAATAGACCAAGTTCTGTGTAATTTGCACGCCTGACCCATAGTGTGATTCATAAGGAAGAATGATCTTGATTATTTAAGCTTCCGAGATGGGCATTATAAACAAAAATATTGTTCATTTGAGAGGTTTTGTTTTGTGGGATCTTTAAGTTTTTAGCTTTTTATTTTGGTCCAACACCGGTGTGAATCCGTTTCCTCAAAGACCTAAGGGTTCCTCCTCAAGGTTCATCCATGGAGGTTGAGTTGGGGCCTAGCTTCAGGCCAAAAGGAATAGTAGATGGCCAACATGTGAATATTCCTATACTACCCCTTGTTGGTCCCGAGGGATGGAGGAGGCTAGGTCCAAATTTCTATTTCTGTGAATGAGACTGTCAATTTGGATTCCATAAATTTGTGCAGATTCTGTTGATGCATAATCTACTGCGAAATGATAAACTTATCTTACAATATATCTTCTTTATCTGCAGTTCATTGCTGCTTGTAAAAAGCCTCCTGTATACTGTATCATTATGGAGTACATGTCACAAGGAACTTTGAGGATGTATCTCAACAAGAAAGAGCCTTATTCACTTTCCATAGAAACTATTCTGAGGTTAGCTCTCGATATATCACGAGGGATGATGTATCTTCATTCACAAGGGGTGATCCATAGAGACCTCAAATCAAGTAATTTACTTCTGAATGATGAAATGCGTGTCAAGGTTGCAGATTTTGGGACATCGTGTCTTGAAACACAGTGTCGGGAAGCCAAAGGAAATATGGGGACTTATCGTTGGATGGCACCAGAGATGATTAAGGAAAAACCTTATACTCGAAAAGTTGACGTCTACAGTTTTGGAATAGTGCTCTGGGAGCTCACAACAGCTCTGTTACCATTTCAAGGAATGACACCCGTGCAAGCCGCTTTTGCTGTTGCTGAGAAGGTTAGGTTCTAAAACCGATTCTCTAATCACTGAATTTCTAGTTGACTTTTGTTTTAGAATTACTGCACATATTTTTGTCTTCCCTTCCCCATTCATTGGGAATTTGAGTAATCTATTAGCAAGAACAGTTCTTCCTCATCCTGAGCTCGATTAACTCGCCAAGAACTAAACCGACCTCCATGAGTTACCAGCAAAACTCATTTTCTTCTCAGCCATGATCAAGTTGAACTGTAATTTGTTGTGTACAATAGGCTTTTGAGAGATAAAAGTAGTTTCAACCATAACTTCTTCACACAATTAGAGTGTTTCATATACTGAAGATTTCTCAAGAAAGTAGTGGCTACTGATATATTTGAGAAGTTTGGAACCTTGTTGCTTTGAATCTTCAAAAATGTCACTTGTTGTGTGTCGGATCCTCCAAAAATAGTGCATTCCTTTGGAAAATCCGAGCAGCATAGGTTAGGAGTGCTCTTTTTCTCATTATTCCTCCTTGTTCTTGATATATATGATGTGGGAATATGCATGTTTGAACACAACATCTTTACAAATGCATTGTTTAATTATCAAATGTTCTACAGTCCATGACACAAGAGGTGACTCGTTCCGAATAGAATTCGAAAACCTGGATACCTAGCAATAGTTTCCTTTCACTATTTAATTTGATGGTTTGTGTCCTTAGAGGCGCATAAGCATCGATGAAATGGTTCATAGAGATTTTAATGTTTCAAAATATAGGACGTTGCACGAAACACAGTGATCCTACGTTCAAAGATAAATCCTGGAGAAACTATTTTCTGAACACAAATACAGGATTTTGGCTGAAACTAACAAGTTCTGCTGATTCTCTAACTAACGCTCTACCTCCGCCCCTGACTACTACAACACTACTCTTGGTGTTCAAGATTTAATATGTATGTATATAAAGTAATTTTTGTCCATCAAGGGTGTTCAGCTGACCATCCTTCGGTCTATAACTCTATATAGCTCCGCCACTGGACTTCTACACATTTATAGAGCTAACTTGTCTGGTGCCTGACAGAGTTAATAGATTTATTAAACCATTTTTCTCATTTTTATTGGTACATTTATCTGTTTTATATCGGTTTTTCACTATTTTGCAGAACGAACGACCACCTTTACCAGCCAGTTGTCAACCAGCACTTGCACACCTCATCAAACGTTGCTGGTCAGCGAACCCCTCGAAGAGGCCAGACTTCACAGACATCGTTTCTGCTCTAGAGAAGTACGACGAATGCATCAAGGAAGGCCTTCCACTGACTCTCCATTCAGGACTAGTCAGTCGAAACGCAATTCTTGAACGATTGAAAGGTTGTGTATCCATGAGTTCATCTGTAATTATACATGTCTGACTCTTTTTCACCAAACAAATAGTTGTAAGTTGTATTTGATCATCAAAAGCCTTTTGGTTCTCCAATTGCTTTAGTAAATTACAGCTTGTATATATGTTAATGTGTAGTTATCAAATATGTTGTAGGATGTTTAACATTATTGTGAATGGTCTGCTGGTGCCATTTAATTATCTTGTTGTTGAGGAGTTGAATAATTAGGGGAATTCAGAATTTGAAGTTTACGCATTTCTATAACGATCTTATACAACAACATCATATTGGTGTAATTTCAAATTTGAGGAGGATGGGATGTATTCAGATCATACTCCTATCTTTGTTTCTGATAGACCCTTTGTACAACGTATTGAGTTCATATAAACTTGTAACTGACTTTCTAGATTCGCCCTAGCTTGAATACTCTTCTGAGAGAAATACTAATAGGAGAATATTCTCTCCGTTCACTTTTACTCGTCCCTGTTTCGTTTTTTAAGATCAACTTGACTAAATTTCGAAACTAAATTGAAGTAGCTAAAGTTAATATTTGAAATATAAAACTTAGATGGTTGAAAACTGTACGAAAAATGCTATAAGTTGCAATCTTTCTCATATTAATATGATGAAAAAATATACCTTACATTTTTTGTCAAAGTTCATATAATTTGACCTCCATAACTGAAATACCGACACTGACAAGTAAAAGTGAACTGAGGGAGTATTATTGGTATCTTGTACTACAAAAATATCATAAAATTATTTTGTTGTGTATTTGAGATTGGCTTATTTTATTTTAGGTGTGCCAACTACATCTTGGATAGTGCTACAATAACTATGCGTCAATCCGAAGCAAGTAGAGGTTGGTTATATGAATATTCATTGATTATATAATTTCTTAGAAACGCAATCCCAAATCAATACAAAAAGTAAAATATAGAAAATTATGGTTTAGTTTCAATAAGTCGGAATCAGTTATATGAATTCATCCCATTTTAAATTCAACCTAGACCAACATCATAAAAAATGAAAGTAAAAGTGTTAGAAGTTATTAAAGGTCGTAGATTATTTTAAGTTAAACCAAGCTCCAATAAATACTTAATGTTCAAGTCACTTCTAACTTATTTGTTTCAATTATTATTTAAATTTTATGATATCATATCGTAAAAATATATCATGATATAATATTATATGAAAAAATAAAATAAGTGTAAGTGTTTTTTTTTAAAGAGTTTAGTAGGCTCTTTCAGTTGCTATAGGAGTTGTTGAGTGGTTGGATAGACTCTTTTCAGACTATTCAAATATCAAAAAAATGATTTTATTGTATAATTGAAGCTTGGCTTATTTTAAAATCAAAATAATAGTGCTATTAATTAATTAATTAATTAATTAAAATGAGTTTCAATAATTAATGTTTCATATATGAAATATAGGAAGTGTATATACAGTCTTATCCCTATCTTGTCTAGTAAAAAAATTATTTCTGATAGGTTCTCGTTTAAAGCAAAATATATCGAAATCAAGTATATAAAAGAAATATAATAGTGAAAGAAGTCATATTGAAAATAATGTAGAAAAGGATAGTAATAACGATAAAATAATATGATAATTGAAGCAAGAAACAAGTAGCAGTAAAATAAAGAATAAGATAATAGGAAAGTAATAGCGTTCCTGATTAAAGGAACAAGACAATGTTCGAACTATCTACTATCTTTTTATTTAAATATTCAAACTCCACTTTTTTAAATTATTTAGGTTCACGTCTTCGATAAATTCTCACAGTATATTATATAGATAGTTTTAATTTTAAAAAAAATAATAATCAAGATGCTACTATATATAGAATTACACATTTTCAATATTATTGTTGACTAATTTTCAATAGTAAAAATTGTTGAACAATAAGTTGACTCTAATTTCTAGTAAATTCTCACACTTAGACTTGTCTTTAGGTTTTATTTTGGACTTGTTCATGATTCTTTTTTTATTATTGACTAATTATATCTATAGACTCCCATTAATGACTTTTATTATCTTAATTTATTCTATTTTTGTAATCATAAAACACATTGAATATTTTCTTCATACTAGAAGTTAGTTATTTTATTAGAATTGATAAAATAAATCTAGTTTTCCTTATTTGTACTTATTCATGAGAGTTTTTTTTTTTTTAATAAAACATCGCTAGACAATCTGTTTAGTGACATAAATTTGTAAAACAAAAAAACAACTTGAAGGTTTTATTTATTGGGTTTTTTCCATCGTTAATTATACTTCATTAGTCGAAATAATGATATTATTATTGTAGATAGATTTTGATTTTAAATTTTATGAGTTTAATTTTTTGATATTAATAACAAACTTATTATATGCTTGAAACTATATTTTAGATTTCGTTTGGAATTCCAAAATAATAATAATATTAAAAACTAGTCAAATTCGTCAGGCAGATTTTGTGTAAAAGTTAACAAGCATAATCATCATGAATTCAAAGGTGGCAAACAAAATCCCAATATATTTTTTTTAATTCGGTGTTCGATACTCGTATTTAAAATTTGAATAATTTAAATTTGTGTCATATAGGGTTCATTCGAAGAAAACGCTCTTTATTAAAAAAAAATTATTTTAAAAACTTTAAAATTTAACTCAAAATTTCCGATTGAAAGAAAATGCGACTCATTCCAACTAAAATATCAAAATGTTAGTTGACCAAGGAGAGGCTTGTCTCTATTTGATGAACTTGCCTTTACCAAGTCAATTTTTTTAGTAAAGGAGACTTTTTTTTCTAATTTATTGTTCAATATTTACTTTTAAGTTCCATTAATAAGATTAATTTAATTTTTTAATTATATATAATAGATATTGAATTATATTGATTTCTTTTTATAAATATATCTAATGTTTATATTTTAAATTTATTTAGTGAAAATTCTGCCATTATCATCGCATATGACCGTTGCTTTCATACGTTACATTGTTGAATGTGATGATTGGTGACAAAAGTTAAATTATCTTTTAGCTAGTTTAATCTATAATTTATATCAGAGTTAATAAATTCGGTTAGATGAGTATAAAAATGATAAAGTAACGATGCAACACATTGCTTAGTGTCTCTACTTGTCTGCAAACCGATTTACTATCTTTGTTCAAATGCTAGAAATCGAAAAAATGTATTGATAGACACAAAAAGATTTTTAAAAATTAGAGACATTGTAAATCCATGATTTAAAATTATTTTCCAAAATTTCTCCTTGTAAATCAAAATTAATTCAAATATTTGATTTTTCGACCAAACGGTGGGATACACGTGTGATGTGCACATATTTTTAAATATAAATGTGTTGTGTTTTTATCACTAAATCAACAATATTTTTACCAAAAAAAAAGTAGACACCCAACAAAAAAAAAGCTTACTTGGAATTATAATAATTATATAAAAAGGAAAGAATAAATTCTCCTAAGCTAAGACTCAAAAAAGAAGAATATTTAAAAGGCAATTTTGGAATTAAGTCTCTTAGTGCTTTTATATTTTAGCTTTAATTCATGTTAACTTTGCCCACCTTATTAATGCTTTGTTGACATCATTTTTTCACAAAACAAAAATAAAAATGTAAATTAATTGAATATTTTTGTAAAGAGATATTAGAAAAATATAATGTGAAGAATAATAGCAATACTTTTTTTATATTTATCGCGATAACAATTGATTTGAACTTGTATCACATATGAATAACTTCGTTAAAATAAAAAAGTATCTGTTCTGATGTATAAATATTTAATTTTGGGACCATTGTTTACATTGTATTTATAGTTTATAAAGTTCAACAAGTCTATTAATTTTGGGATTTGACATTTGACGTTTAAAATTAGGATTAATAAAACTTAAAATCTATGTTTTTTTATATTTATCGCGATCACAATTGATCTGGATTTGTGGTGCATATAGATAGCTTCGTTAAAATAGAAAGTGTTTGTTCTGATGCATAAATATTTAATTTTGAAATCATCATTTACATCGTATTTATAGTTTATAAAGTTCAACAAGTCTATTAATTTTGGGATTAGACATGTGACAATTAAAATTAAGATTAATAAAATTTGTACTCATATGTAAATACGCGTATAATTGAAGTTCAATTATTTTTGGCTATATTTTACGACTCATTATTATTAGATTATCTTTTACTTGATAAAAAGGAAAAAATTATTCTACAAATAAGTCAACTTGCAAATAGGTTTCAACTAATAAGATTCTCATTGCTAATTTATTTAAGATTAACAAGAAATACTGAGATTATTTCAAGGATTAGATTAAGACAACTAACATTTTCTTTTTCCAAGTGTTGAGTTTATCTCATATATATATTTGAAAGCTATATAAAAGGAAATACTCCTTTCGTCGAGCTTTACTTGTCCAATATACTAAAAATAATTGTTCAACTTTACCTATCCAGTTAAAAAATCAAGAAATAATTTATCATTTTGTATCTGTTTAACCATTACTATTAAATACTATTTATTTTTCGATATTCAGATGACTTATAATTAATAGGAGTGATATTTTAAAACCATTCTTCTATTTATTATTTTTTAAGAAATGTGTAAGTCAAATACGGACAAATATAAATGGATGGACAAAGTAAAGTAATAATTAATAATTCAAGATATTTAATCGATACATGATAAAATTACAAATATTTGAATCATAAAATTCAAAAGTGGTGTATTAAATAGTTGATATTTTAAATTAAAATAATAGATAATTACTACTTATATCATATCAAGGTATTGAAATTTCTAAAACATTTGGATTAAATTTTTTAATTTACATTTATCACACCAAACTTACGATAGACGATGAAAATATTCAACAAAGTTGGTAGTGTTAGTATTACCAAACCCACAATTAACATTTTGTACCTTTAATATTATTATATTATACTCTTCTTCCTCCTTTTTTTAAAAATATATAATTATGATCTTCCAATCACATTGCTACACCTAGATAATTTCATAAAAATAATTATTATCTTTTCCCTATCATAATACTAAAACTAGGAAAAAACATTATATACTCATTTTTAGCTTCCATTAATACTTTAGTCTTATGTATGCTTTTTAACCTTAATACGAAAACAATAACACCCCAATGAAATTCCACAAGTGAGATATAAGGAGGGTAAAATATAGAGAGGTTGTTTCTAAAAGATCTTCATCTCAAAAAGAATATCATCTCCAAAAGCAGAAAATATCAGATATGAAACGACTAAAGTGGACAACAAACGAAAATGTATAAAGACAATAAAGGTAACACGACTACCTCTACTAACCTACTATATCACATGGTTCGACGTCATCATATCCTTACTAGCCTTCCAACCTTCTATCCCGATATGCGACCTCCACTCCTTTCTATCTAAGATTATATCCTTGGTGATACGAAGCTATGTCATATCCTGCCGAATCACCTCCCCTAATACTTGTTCAGTCTACATCCACCCTCCGCATTAACCCCTAAATCCATCCTCTCGCACCTCCTCACAAGAGCATTAACACTTTTTCTCTGCACATGCCCAAATCATCGCAATCGCACTTCACTTATTTTGTCGAGACCACCCCTAAAAGGTGCATTCAAATGTACTAATTATTTAATTTAATAATATAAATATTTTTAAAAATAATAAGGCACACAAAAAAAGACCAGGAACATGAGTGTCCGAGTCATTCCTAACAATATGACAAAATTTTGAAAAGTATCCTACTTTGTTTCCTCGAGCCAAATGAAAATATAAAAAAGAAACAAAACTAAAATAAAAAAAAGTTTTGAATATTGCACAAAATTATTTTATGAAAATTACTGTTATTTTCTTTGGCCAAGAAAAAGTTTCCACCTTTCTCTATATCCAAGAAAGAAAATTCAAATATGGTCAACTTTTTTTATAAATTTCAAACCGTCCATCAATGACCTAAAATTTTCCAAATTCACACCCTATTATAAAGGATTAATTTAAATTATAATTTATCTAATTGAACACATAAATACAAAATAATTTTTTTTTAAATACTTTTAATTCATTTCTTTAAAAAGAAAAAAATCCTTGCTCAATTCGCTTTTAACATGAAAATCTTAAAAGCTTAATTCGTTGGCTACGAAAATTTGTTAGCGAAATCTTAAAAGCTAAGTTAGTGACATGAATTTTTGTCTTTTTGGTGTATTTATAATCACCTCATCATTTTCTTTTCTCCTACCCCACCCTTTCTTCTTCTTTTTTTGAAATAAAACTCACTACAACAACATATCAAGAGGCTATTTTCGGAGAATTCTCGTCTCAAAAATCAAACCCCATATATAAAAATTATTAGATATGGACAAAAGGAAAAAAAAGGACTAATAATGAAAAACAAATGATAGTATATAAAAACGATAAAATAACAAATATAAAACGAATAGCAACAGGATATAAAGATATAACAAACCCACTAGGTGATAAAGTCATACATCAAACTACCGTCCTATTAGTCTTCTACCCTAACACGTGACGTTCACTGCTTTCTAAGATCATATTCTCAGTGAGATGAAATTCCGTCATATCCTATCTGATTACCTACTTTCGTACTTGTTCAGTCTACCTCTTCACTAAACTCTTTTAATTATTCATATCAATTATCCTTATCATATATTTAAAAGCTCAACAAGAACAACCTTAGTTAGAATGTCTAAATAGAATTTATTTAAGTTTTAAGAAGCTATTTATGAATTTAAGCCTATAGTGGCAATTTACAAAAATATTCCTACAAAATGCTATTACAAGAAACCATTAACAATGAAAAATGAAAAAATTAAAACAAACCAATGAAGGTGATAATTCAAATTACAAATATTCACATTGTCAAGTAAATGGTATTTTACATTGGCAAAAAACAATGAACCTAAATATTTCTTGGAATTATTTTCAAGAAAGATTATTATTTTTAAACCTAAACTACACCATAAGCAACATTTAATATAATGTGAAAATAAGAAAAAACCAATGAAGGTGATCATTCAAAATTACTACCCAATATTTTACATTGTGAAGTAAAAGGGTATTTTACAGACCAGAAAAAAAGGAAAAAAAAAAAGAGATGAACTATTATGAAAAAAATAAAAATAAACCAACCTAAAATATTTTCTTGAAAATTTAATTTCCAAAAAAATAAATTTTTTTCTTATTTTTAGGTCCAAACACTCCAAATCCTTTCACCAAGAAAACTCACAAACTTTCTAACAGAGCCTTTTTCAACTCCACCGGTTTCCTCTTCATCGCCGCAGCTGCCATGGTTGCCGGAAGTTTCCTCCACCGGGTCAGACTGACCTGACCCGCATCCTGACCCGGACCCATTTTTGTTCAAAGATGACTCAGATGATGACTTTTTCAGCTCAGCAGAAGACCCAACATCATCTTTAGATGACCCGTTTTTGTTCATAGATGACCCGTTTTGTTTCAAAGATGACCCGTTTTTGTTTCTTCTTTCTTTTTTACTCTTTTCCTTTTTGCTCTGCAACCCATCTTCATAAGCATCAAGAATTTCATGAATAAGCTGTCGATTTGGTGAAGAATCCCATTTTACCCAATAACTCATATAGCAGCTGAAACAGTAGCAGTTAAACGAGCTCAAATGGTCAGCTCCGCCCCCATGAACGCCGTTTGCGACGGAAGAAGCACCTTTCGAACCACCACCAGCACCACCGGAGTTTTCAGAGCCTGAGTTGGGTGTTGCTGACTTGAGTTGGGTATTCCTCCGATTGCCGGAAAACTCGCCGGGAACTTCGCCGGCGGCGGGGTTTGAAGTTGGAGTAGGTGGGTTTGTGGTGTTAGACTTGTGGGTAGTTCTCCGATTGCCGGAAAACTCACCGGAAGAGCAAGAAATGAGATAAGCTAATACTTCTTTATCTTCTTGAGATAAAGCTGCAGCAAGAGTGAGAATAGCAGCTGGTAAAAATGAAAGATGGTCAGAGATTAAAGGAGGAGATGGATGAACTGTGCCTTTTCTGTAAAGTTTCTTCATGGTTATTGATATGGCAGAATGGAGAATAAGAGTTTTGAAGGTGGGGTAATTAGGTAGGGTGGGTGGTGTAGAGAAGAAGAGAAAGAGAGAATGAGGGTTTGTGGCTTGTGGGGACTTTGAAGAGCTTTTGGTAAGAGGAAATAGGGCATGGAAATTGATGACATAATTCATTTTTTATATATTTCTCACGCTTTATATTACTTGACTCATATTAACGCGGTACATTTCTTAAAAAAAAATTAATTTTAAATAAAAAATATATAGTTATTTAATATTAAAATAGTACAAAAAAATTAAATTCTCTTAATTTAATATTATCATGAGGTAGTGATAAGGTTTTCATACGTTTTATCTTTCCCAGATTTTATTTGTGAAGTTTCACTAAGTATATTATTGTTATTGTTATTATCTTAATTTGTTGAAAATGAATAAGTAAAATAAAACATCTATTTTTTTTATATAGCGGTCAAGTAAAATGAAACATAGGATATAATTATAAAAATGACGTATCAATAAATCAATATATACTAATGTTAAAAGAAAGAGATTTTTTTAGAAAAAATTAAGCTCATTGACAAACATTACTACTATATTATGCAATAAGCTATAGTTTCAGTTAATTATGAGGTATGGTTATAGTTTAATGAAATTTGTTAAAAATCTTAGGACCTACTAAATCAATTTGTATTAGGTCCCTAATTGTATAGAAAAATATTGAGATATACAAATGACAATTAGCATAGCAAATAAAACTATAATTATAAAATGTAGTTGAACAATCTGTAGCTAAGAAACTTTATTAAGATTATTCTCTATGCTATTTATGAAATTTAATTATATTAATTATTCATGAATTAACATAAAAAATAATTGAGGTCTAATAGATAGAAGAAAGACAACAACAAAAATAACATATCTAATAATATTCTACAAAGTAAAAACTAAAAAGAACGAGATGTATGCAAATCTTACATCTATTTAGAAAGTGTTCTCAAAAAAACACACATAGAAGAAAGATAAATATAAATTATTTTAATATAATAGACAATTTTTTTTATTATAAATTTGTTAACAAACTTCTAATTTTATTTGTTTTTTTTAGCCTATTCTAGGAAGAGAATCTCCTTTCTAATTTAACAAAATTAAAATTTCACATGATATACTTTTAATAAATGTATTTTACATTTTAGATCATAATTTTTCTATAAATATATTATTTTTATTAAACTTTGCTCTTAATTAAATGAACATATTTAAATTAAAATAGAGAGAGCAACATATTATATCAACAATAGAACTACTTATTTGAGATTAAAAGACAAAGTAATAGGTAATGTTTCACTATAAGACAAAAAAAAGAGCTACCACCATCATTTGATGTGGTACATTGAATGAGATCGTTTTTTCCGTAATCAGAAGTCTCGAATTTAATCTATAAATATGAAAAAATTCTTGGTAGAAAATATTTTTCTCAAATAAACTCTACATAATGTAAATTTAAAATAATTAAACTCCAATACGAACATCAGATACTTACCAAATATCGGATGTGTTTTTTTTGTTGTGAGGAGGGGAGGGGTGTTTTGTGGGTTGGGGAGTTGGGAGAAATGTTCACCTGTGGGAGAGTGTATTTTAAGAATTTAGGGCATGAATTTTAAAGAATTTTGATTGGTTAATTTTTTATTGGTCCATAGTTGGGATGGACCCTATTTGTTACAGAATCTAATGATCAAATCATCTTTTTGCAGAATTTCCCTTCTCTTTTTCTCTCACTTCCCAATGAAGGGACACATTATTTACAAAAATATCTAGGACCTAAATTTTACAAAAAAAACATTAATCTTTACATCAAATCTAGGTTCGGAGATTAATTTTGAAGTTGAAATTTAAAATTTTATATTTTTAAAATTATAATTTTTGATAATAAAGTTTATTTGAATGTGTATTTTGTTTGAATTTATATTGGCATTTTGTGAGTAGAAGTCTGAAAATTTTAAAAATTTGATTCAATATTATGATCGAACAGATATTTGAAGATAAAGTTTAAAATTTGATGTAAGAATCTTTGATAAATTGCTCGCTTAGGACATATAATGTATTTAAAGAAACATTGATAAAAATTCATTTGGATTGAATATTCATATAACAAGTACAAATAGAGTTTGGAGAGAATTAGCGTCTATACGTATCTTATCTCTCTTTTATAATGTTATATCGGAATCAAGCGAAGACGGCATGGAATTTCTGGAAGAACAAGCTCAAGAGCCGATTCCAGAAAATGTGACAGCTGAAATGTTAGAAACTCTTAGACAAGAGTTTCAAAGTAGTTTAAGATATTAGTGATTAAATATATTTGTATTACCTAGTTGAAACAGAACCCTTCCTAGAAGGTGGCTGCGTAGATTAGGTTGATTTCTAATATCTTACCTTTCTACATTGTACAATTTAAATTTTAAAATTACATAATAAAATTAGAGGCTATTCGCCTTATTTCTTTTTTTATTTTTATTATTCTTTTTACTTAATCTTAATTTAAGTTTTGACTTCTAACTTCTTTTTAATATATTTGCCCCTTTATTTCTCAAATCTTTATTAACTTTAAAGTTTAAAATACAAAAAGAAACATTCAAACTTTAATCGTTTAAAATTAAACTTTATAACAAGTTAACAACTTTAAGTTTGAATTATAAATTATATAACTTATAGTGTTATACTTATAAATAACTTATAACAATTTTGAATTCAAAATTTCAAACTTTCAAACTTCATTTTAAATTTTAACAATTTATATAATAATTTATGAATAATAATACTACCATTTTAACATTTTATTTTTACCTTTAACATTTTAAACTTGAATTTAAATTTTTAAATATTAATTTTTTTTTTTTTTTTAATTACAGGAGTTCCGGACTTCCGGTGGACCGGTCCGGTCCGGTCCGGTCCGGTCCCGGTACAAACCGGGACCGGTAAGGTAAGGGGGGATTTTCCCGGTACTACCGGTCCCGGTTCCGGTCCGGTACCGGAAAAATACTCCCTCGCCTTACCGGTTCCGGTCCCGGTACCGGTCAATGCCGGTCCGGTGTGACCGGTTCCGGTCCCGTCGCCACTCCTGGTCCATAGTTGGGATGGACCCTAGTTGTTACAGAATCTAATGATCAAATCATCTTTTTGCAGAATTTCCCTTCTCTTTTTCTCTCACTTCCCAATGAAGGGACACATTATTTACAAAAATATCTAGGACCTAAATTTTACAAAAAAAACATTAATCTTTACATCAAATCTAGGTTCGGAGATTAATTTTGAAGTTGAAATTTAAAATTTTATATTTTTAAAATTATAATTTTTGATAATAAAGTTTATTTGAATGTGTATTTTGTTTGAATTTATATTGGCATTTTGTGAGTAGAAGTCTGAAAATTTTAAAAATTTGATTCAATATTATGATCGAACAGATATTTGAAGATAAAGTTTAAAATTTGATGTAAGAATCTTTGATAAATTGCTCGCTTAGGACATATAATGTATTTAAAGAAACATTGATAAAAATTCATTTGGATTGAATATTCATATAACAAGTACAAATAGAGTTTGGAGAGAATTAGCGTCTACACGTATCTTATCTCTCTTTTATAAGATAAAAAAATTATTTCCAAAACATTCTCGATTCATATTTATATATGTCTTTCATGGTGCATATTCAACACTTAAATCACGATTAAGTTATTTGTATTTTATCCATACAATTATACTCAATAGTGAAGTAATGATTATATATTTTTCATGTTCGGTGCCAAATCCACTATTTTTTCACATACAATCATAGGTCATAATTAGTAATTATGGTAATTAAAAGCTTAGTGGTTTATAAATAATTTTCCAAAATATAGTCTGACACATATTTGACTTCTATATGTCTTTTATTTTGTTTACAATTTTTCACTTTTATTTATGTTACTGTCCATAGTTTTTTATACTTTTATTATCACATTTTTGTTGTTGTAATTATTTCTTTTTCTTGAATGTCTTGTGTTGTTTGTTATATTGTTTAGGTTATAAGTCACAAGTTCGAACCATGGAATCAGCTTGAATCAGAATAAACTGCCTACGTCACACACCTTTAAGGGCGCAGCCCTTCTTCGAGTCATAAATGCAAGATGCTTAGTGTATCATGCTACTAACGGATAGAAGTTAAAAAGGGCAAGCCCGGTGCACTAAAGCACCCACTATCGTAGGATCCGGAGAAGGGACCGACCAAGGATTTATAATAACGTAGCCTTACCTTGCATATCTACCAGAGACTGTTTCCAAGGCTTAAACCCGTGACCTCCTGACCACATGGCAGCAACTTTACCGACGAATAGAAGTTAAAACTCATGAATCTCAACTATAATCCAACAACTTCTATTTTTATTTTTTGGAAAAATTTCACAGCATTTCAACTATTTGTCCAATATTTCATAATTACTACAGTGGTTAATTGAGTCAAGAAAATACAATAGAATATAAACAAACTCTCTGTTAACTACAAATTTGTAGTAATACAAAGCAAGCTCACCACACAAACATTTAAGCAACAGCTTATGAGAATGCAGGAGTAGTTTGAGGGTGTGAATTTTGATTCAAGTATCGAGAGGATCTTTAAGAATTGCTCTGAAGACGAGTCTTGATCCACGATTCCAAGTACTTCAACTCCTCGGTGTTTATTGAATGAGCAAGACGAGGGTAAGCCTAATGGATATGGTAGACAATAATGGCTTATTGGTGATAAGTTCGTGAAAAAATGAACCAAAAGATAAACGATCTAAGAGACATGAGCGATTACCTTGAATTCGCAAGTCATGCCAGCTCGTTCCAGGAAAGGCGGCCCTGCTTGTCCGGCTTCAAACAGCACAGTTGGATCAGCCATACCATGAGACCACAGAATAGGGGTCTGCTAAAAAGAGTTTAGATGTTAGATACTATGAGAATGAAAACTAATCAAGAAACACAAATCAAAGCGGTAAAAGGGGCACGTCCTGATTCAAATCCTACCACAGATGAAGCTAGGAATTTAAGTAGAGAATGATTGAATGGAAGATGAATTATCCACTGAGTTTTGAATCATGCAACACATAGCGCTCGGGGACTTCTTGGTCAGTAAAAAATAACTTCTGGAAATTACTTGTCATATAAGATGTTGGAATTGGAAAGTTACTAAAGATAGATACACTCTTTTGGGAACAACCTAAAAAGGAAAGTAAGATACTTAAATTGGGATGGCGGGAGTAATAATAAAATCTGAATTATTTGTACACAACTAAGATTCCACCACAGAAGCCAACTTAAGGAGAAAAATAACATGCGCAAACTTCGAAATAAATTTCAGAAAATTATAGAAGTTAGTATCAGGCAATTACCTTTTTAGCTTCAGGAGTTAGTTGATCCAATATAGAAGAATTAAACGGGACCCATCCGCTAAACACGGCACCTCCTCCTAGAGTTTTTGGGTACAGAAGAACACTTGCTAATGTTAAAGCCCCTACAAAATAAAGATTTTTAAGTATTATTCGATAGTTCTCTGGATTTGATAGCAATAAGCAAACTTGCCACAGAGAGAGAGAGAGACCTCCTTGACTAAATCCACATATGAAAACATTATTAGGATTAGTGCCAGCTTCAATCTCTTCATTGATCATTGCATGAACATTCTTAACCGCTTTGAGCAAACTACTCTCATCTTTTGGCGAACTCTGGTACAAAGGAGACAATCGCAATAAGCGTAAGTACAACTATGTCTTTGTTTCTGAAATTCTTGGACAACAATAAGCGAAGAATTTTGATGGATGTAAAATAGACTATTTCTGGTATGAATCATAATATTCGATGACATGCTGGTGTCCCGAATGACGTATATGAAACATGTTATTGTTAATTGCCTGTACGTCAAATGGAAATTTATTTCCTTATAATAAAGTTCTATCTTGGATTTCTAAGGTTCATCATTGCCGATAATGCAGCTGGGCAAGATCACATAGAGAAGTTGAGAAAAGAAAGGATGAAAAGAGATATGAGGAATAAGCTACCAGTGTTATCAAAAGCAAAAAGCACAAAAAAGATATAAGATTTGTTGGGGCTTTAAGCGCAAAGAATAAATAAAGCATGGACTCTAATGGAAAAAAAAGCCCAAAGAGAGAAAATATAAATATATATGTTAAGTCCAAGACCAATAATTATAAGCATGAATAACAAATATATGAACAGAGAAATTTTAAAAAGATTACGATAAAGTGAAACATCAATTGTTTAGTGTTGCCTCTTCAGAAGAGGCTTTTCATTGACAAGGAAAAGTTGTCTTAGAACATTGATGTCGACACTGAAGCACACATTAAGCGAAGCGAAATGCTCAACACGTTTTGGCCCTCACTTTAGGGCTGAAGTGTGCCTTTGACAACCGGGAATGAAAGGGGTGAAAGAGAAGATGTAATGACCCGCTAGGTTATTCGGAGAATTAGTCCTCTTAATCTTTTAAAAGATTTATCTCGTAAAATTTTAAATGGGTATTCCGGACTATTCAATAACTTGAATTTAGGGTAAATTTAGATAATGGACTTAGTTAGTGGACTAAATGGTTAATTAGTAATATTTGATGTCATCTAACTCAAGTAAAACAAAGGATTTAAGTAAATAAGGGAATCAAGAAACTGTTGATTAGGAGCGGCTGAAAACATAAAGAGGAGAAACGAGGGTTTCGAGCGAGAGGAACGACGAAGAGAAGCCTCACAAACTGCTGCAGGTAAGGGAATTGATCAATTACGTTTAGTTTTAAATTTTTGTCACCGAGAATAAGGCTAAGTTACAGACTCAAGAAGGCTCCCGCATATAGATGTTCCAAGAGTCTAAGTCGTTAGTGTGATTGTCTAAGGAATAAGGAGTCCTTGCTTAACTATTTTTTTTATGTTAATGGTTTATTATGATTCCAGAATATGGTTACTTTATGCACTGCACAGTATAGTTCAAGTGAAATAGTTATTAATGGCAATGTATATTTCCAGGAGGTGCCAAACAAATTTGTACTTATTAAACATAGTAGAAAACTTTTTAAAAGTGCAGTAGCACATTAGAAAAACTAATTTAAAAGTGCAGTAGCACCTTCTACGTTCCACATTTCTGTTCGGTGCTTAGGGCTCTTCGTTAGTCGACCGAAACACTGTAATGTGCACTTCCGAACTTACACACATATATGTGTATATATATTTTGTACTAATATTAGGAGTTGTATGATATGAACATCATTAGATTTTAAATATCTAGGATATTAAAACTTAATCTTAGACTTGAAATTTTAAGAGTTAACTATGAAATTGGTTAGTTTTTGGGTCTATGTTAGATGTATAGTAATATGAGTATTTTTAGTTTGAAAATCTTATTGGGAATTATTAATTGTTTAGATCGTGGTATTACGGATTCTAATCGGAAAGGGAAGGCTCAAGTGTTAGAGTGATCGTGATTTGACCAAGGCAAGTGAACTTTTAAAACTTTGTAATTCTTGTAGAATTCCCGGATTATCCTTTCTCCTATGTGTGAATCGTGAAGTATTTTTAATATTTTAATGAGGTGCTTAAATATAAATGGGAGTTGGTGTGTTGTTGTGACACTTGAAGTAAACATGTGGTTAAGTGATGAAAATTTTATGTTTGAGTTATATGGTTGTGGTTGGTGATTATGAGTGGATTGGTTGTAGATTTCATCTCATATGCATTCATTTTATGTCATACACATTGCATTGGTTCTGGATATTGGTATGAGTAAGATGGTAAAAGTTGGGACCGAGGTCTTTACCGGTCGAGATATTGTGATGCCGAGGTCTTTGCCGGCGATATTGTGATGCCGAGGTCTTTGCCGGCGATATTGTGATGCCGAGGTCTTTGCCGGCGATATTGTGATGCCGAGGTCTTTGCCGGCGATGATATTGTGATGCCGAGGTCTTTGCCGGCAATTGTTGCATACACATTGCATCTCATCCTTGCATATTCCTGTGTGGCATGATATTATCCCTGTGTTTGATTGTGTTGCTTCTTTTGAGTTGTGACTTGTGATTTGATATCTGTGACATAGTAGAAACTATCTCTAGATTATATTATGTGTTGTTGGACTGGGACTTTTCTGAGTGCAGGTTTGTAGTTCGGCGGTATGTGGTTGGGTGTGAAAGGAGTTTGTGTATTCTATCGGAATTATTTTGTTTTGCTAGTTGACTTGCAAGGTACCGTGTTGTTTTTGGTACTCACCCTTGCTTCTACACTTGTGTAGGTTTTGAGCCCGGACCGTGAGTAGTATATTTCTTGATCATCCGAGGCTTTACAGGAGGTTTAGAGAGGTAGTTGTTGCCATTTAGCTGACTCTCTTATCCTGTTTCCTTTCTGCTTTGTTCTATTTGAGAAGAAAGACAGTTTCAAACTTGTAATTCTTTGGATTTCTGTATAACTAGTGGCTTGTACACGTGACAACCAATCCTTGGGTGGTATTTAAGTTTTGTGAAGATTCCTCTTTTTAAGTTATCTATTTTATTTAGTGCTTCCGTACGTTATTTCGATATTCTTGTTGGGTTTAGGCTGACTTGTTCTGGTGGGTTGAGCAAGTGCCATCACGTCCATTTTTGGGTCGTGACAGATGGTATCAGAGCCCCAGGTTCATAGGTCTCACGTGCATACAAGCCGAGTCTAAGTAGAGTTTCAAGGATCGGTACGGAGACGTCTGTACTTATCCTTGAGAGGCTATAAAGACTGTTAGGAAACTTCTTTTTATTCACTCTCTCTTATCGTGCTTAAATTGTTCTTTAGTATTGAGTTGTGCCCGTGTTCATTTGACAGATGGCAAGGACTAGGGCTACTGTTGCCGGTGGTAGAGGTGGGGCAGCTCCCGAGAGAGTTGTTGAGGGCCCAGTCAGAGGTAGGGGAAGGGGCCGAACTAGAGGACGTGCCCGAGGAGCGACACGAGTTAGAGGCCAGGCTAGAGGGGCTCCTCTAGAGCCACAGATAGAGGTTGGTGAGGAGCAGGTTCCTTCAGAGCACGTAGCCTCACCTTTGCTGCAGGATACCTTACTGAGGGTGCTGAATGTCCTTGAGAGTTTTGCTCCGAATGGTAACTCGACAGGCATGCCCGGCGGTTCTCAGACAGGAGGAGGGGCTCAGACTCCAGATCAGCATCAGGCTCCTATGGTTCGTGGTCCAGTAGAGCAGCCACCACTGGATCCTAGAGTTGAGATTGATCTTGCACCAGCTGTTGAGGTTCGGGGTGCACCTATGGCCACATTGACTGAGAATGAGCAGCGTTGCTATGAGATGTTTAGGAAGATGAACCCACCTCAATTTCAGGGTGGGAGGACAGAGGATGCTCATGAGTTTCTGACTACTTGTAGAGAGCTGCTGGATACTGTCGGCTTAGCCGAGTCACACGGGGTTCGATATGTTACTCTTCAGCTTCGTGGGCCTGCCAGAGAATGGTGGAGGACATATTCAGGATCCTTGCCAGTGGGATCTCCCACAGTGACTTGGGAGGTGTTCTCTAGTGCCTTCTGTGATCGATTTGTCCCTTGGAGCGTGAGGGAGGAGAGCCGCTTGAGGTTTGAGAGCCTAAGGCAGGGAGGCTTATCAGTCACCGAGTATGAGACCCGTTTCTGCCAGTTATCTAGACATGCGGCAGCCATTATTCCAGATGAGACAGAGAAAGTTCGTAGGTTTGTGAGAGGACTGACCTATTCTATCCGACAGGCAGTGTTTAGAGTATCTAGGGATGGAGCCTCTTTTCAGTCTGTTGTGAGTGCAGCCAAGGAGGCAGAGCTGATGGAGAGAGAAGAGTTCGGGGACCCCAAGAGGGCCCGTGGGTCCGGTCAGTTTTCTGGTACCTCATCTGGAGGTAGAGGGCCCTATAGAGGAAGTGACTCATCCCAGCGTCGAGGACCAGTTCATGCATCATTACCTACTCCTAGGGGTGGTCAGGCACATCATGGATCTCATAGTACGGGTCATGACTTGTATGGTTCTCAGCAACGATCAACAGGGCGAGACATCTATAGTAGCTCTTCAGGATCAGCACATCCGTCCCAGAGTCAGAGATGTTGTTTTAGTTGTGGAGATCCTGATCACTTGATACGACAGTGTCCCTTGTTAAGAGGACACAGAGGGACCCATCCTAGATCTTCAGTTCAGACTAGACCACCTACCCCACCACCATACAGGGGGCGAGACAGAGTTCAGACAGCTAGAGGTGGTCACACTTCAGGCAGAGGGGCGAGTGGTGCCCTAGTTCCGCAGGGTAGGGGTAGAGGCGTTGCCCAGACAGGTGGTGGTAGGGGATCACAGTGTTATGCATTTCCGGGGAGGCCTGAGGCAGAGGCTTCTGATGCAGTTATCACAGGTATTATCCCGGTTTGTCACCGATCCGCGTCTGTATTGTTTGATCCTGGATCAACCTATTCTTATGTATCTTCCTACTTTTCATCTGGATTTGATTTACTATGTGATCGTATGCCTGTTCCTATCCATGTTTCCACACCGGTAGGTGAGCCTTTAGTGGTGGATCGAGTGTATCGATCCTGTCTTGTTTCTCTGGCTGGATATGATACTTGGGTAGATATGATTATTCTGGAGATGGTAGACTTTGATGTTATCTTGGGGATGGACTGGCTTTCTCCTTATCATGCTATTCTTGATTGCTATGAAAAAACTGTGACCTTAGCCATGCCTGGTGTACCAAAGATTGAGTGGAAGGGTGATAGTGGATCTTATCCTAGTAAAGTTATCTCCTACATCCATGCTCAGAAATTAATTGATAGAGGGTGTCTGTCTTACTTGGCTTTCATTCGAGATACCAGTGTTGAGCCAACTCCTATGGAGTCTATTCCTGTGGTTCAGGAGTTTGTCGATGTGTTTCCTACTGACCTCCCAGGTGTTCCTCCCGATAGGGATATTGACTTTCCTATTGATCTAGAGCCAGGCACTAAGCCCATATCCATTCCTCCATATAGAATGGCTCCAGCTGAACTGAAGGAATTAAAAGAGCAACTTCAAGATTTATTGAGCAAAGGGTTTATTCGTCCTAGTGTGTCACCATGGGGTGCCCCCGTCTTGTTTGTGAAAAAGAAAGATGGGTCTATGAGGATGTGTATTGATTACAGACAGTTGAACAAGGTGACTGTCAAGAACAAGTACCCTCTTCCCCGTATTGATGACTTGTTTGATCAGCTTCAGGGAGCGGCTCTATTTTCTAAGATTGACTTAAGGTCTGGTTATCATCAGCTGAGGATTAGAGCATCAGATATTCCTAAGACAGCTTTTCGCACCCGTTATGGCCACTATGAATTTTTGGTGATGTCCTTCGGGTTGACTAACGCACCTGCAGCATTCATGGAGTTGATGAATAGGGTGTTCCGTCCGTATTTGGATTCTTTTGTGATCGTATTCATTGATGACATTTTGATATACTCCAAGACTGAGGCTGATCATGTTCGTCACTTGAGAGTAGTGCTACAGAGGTTGAGGGAGGAAAAGTTATTTGCAAAATTCTCTAAGTGTGAGTTCTGGCTTGATTCGGTGGTATTCTTAGGGCATGTGGTGTCCAAGGATGGGATTAGGGTGGATCCAGCTAAGGTGGAGGCAGTTAGAGGTTGGACACGACCTACTTCAGCTACCGAGATTCGCAGTTTTGTAGGGTTAGCTGGGTATTATCGGCGGTTTATTCAGGGTTTTTCTTCGATTGCAGCTCCATTGACTAGATTAACTCAGAAGAATGTAGCCTTTCATTGGTCTGATGAGTGTGAGGCGAGCTTCCAAAAGCTCAAGACTTTATTGACTTCAGCTCCCATTTTGACACTACCGGAGACAGGTGTGGACTTTACGGTGTATTGTGATGCTTCAGGAGTTGGTTTAGGTGGTGTGTTGATGCAAAAGGGGAAAGTGATTGCCTATGCTTCTAGACAGTTGAAGGTTCATGAGAAGAATTATCCTACCCATGACTTGGAGCTAGCGGCTGTGGTTTTCGTGCTTAAGTTGTGGCGTCATTACTTATATGGTGTACATTGTGAGGTCTTCACTGATCATAGGAGTCTTCAATATATTTTCAATCAAAAGGATCTGAACTTGAGGCAGCGTAGGTGGATTGAGTTGCTAAAAGACTATGATTTGACCATTTTATATCATCCGGGGAAGGCTAATGTGGTGGCTGATGCCTTGAGTAGAAAGACTTCTAGCATGGGGAGTCTAGCTGCCATTCGAGTTGAGGAGCGACCTTTGGCCAGGGATGTCCAGCGTCTAGCTAATGGCCTGGTCAGGTTACAGCTTTCGGATGAGGGTGGTGTACTTGCTTTCATTGAGGCTCGTTCTTCCTTGATGGACCAGATTCGAGAGCGCCAGTTCGAGGATGAGAAGTTGTGTCTTATTAGAGACAAAGTGGCTAGAGGAGAGGCTAAGGAAGCGGTGGTGGATCCTGATGGTGTTTTGAGGATTGGAGGTCGAGTTTGTGTGCCTAAGGTAGGTGATTTGATACGATTGATTCTTAAGGAGGCTCATTGTACTCGTTATTCCATTCATCCTGGAGCAGCGAAGATGTATTATGACCTGAGTCAGCATTACTGGTGGTGTGGCATGAAAAAGGACATCACAGACTTTGTGTCCAGATGTTTAACGTGTCAGCAGGTTAAGTGTGAGCACCAGCGGCCTGGAGGTGAGTTACAGAGGATGCCCATTCCTACATGGAAGTGGGAGCGTATCACCATGGATTTCGTGGTGGGTTTGCCTACTACAGTGGGTGGTTATGACTCTATCTGGGTAGTTGTGGATCGATTGACTAAGTCTGCCCATTTCATTCCTGTCAAGGTTAAGTATACAGCGGAGAAGTTGGCTGAGCTTTACATCAGTCAGATAGTTAGATTGCATGGTGTGCCTGTTTCTATCATTTCGGATCGGGGTTCACTCTTCACTTCACATTTTTGGAGGGCCTTGCAGCACGGTCTAGGCACTCAGTTGGATATGAGCTCAGCATTTCACCCTCAGACAGATGGACAGTCTGAGCGGACGATTCAGGTGTTGGAGGACATGCTTCGAGCGTGTGTGATCGATTTTGGTTCCCGTTGGGACCAACACTTGCCCTTGGCAGAGTTCGCCTATAATAATAGTTACCACTCCAGTATACAGATGGCTCCATTCGAAGCTTTGTATGGTAGACGGTGTAGATCTCCGATTGGTTGGTTTGATTCTGCTGAGATGGACTCATTAGATGCGGACTTCCTTAGGGATGCTATGGAGCAGGTCCGTATGATTCAGGGTAGGTTGTTGACCGCTCAGAGTCGACAGAAGAGTTATGCAGATAGGAGGGTTCGAGCACTAGAGTTTATGGTGGGCGATCATGTTTGGCTTAGAGTGTCACCTATGAAGGGTGTTATGCGGTTCGGTAAGAAGGGAAAGCTTAGCCCCCGATTTATTGGTCCATTTGAGATTTTAGAGCGAGTTGGAGAAGTGGCGTATAGACTAGCTTTGCCACCTAGCTTGTCATCCGTGCATCCTGTGTTTCATGTCTCTATGCTCCGAAAATATGTGCCTGATGAGTCCCATATACTTTCATTCGATTCGGTGGTGCTGAGTCCAGACTTGTCGTTTGAGGAGGAGCCTATAGCTATTTTGGACAGACAGGTCCGTAAGCTAAGGAACAAAGAGATTGCTTCCGTGAAGGTGCAATGGAAGCATCGTCCAGTTAGAGAGGCGACGTGGGAGACAGAGTCTGATATGCGTGCTAAATATCCTTATCTTTTCGAAGCTTCAGGTACTTTCTTTTATCTTATGTTCGAGGACGAACATGATTTTTAGTGGTGGATAATGTAATGACCCGCTAGGTTATTCGGAGAATTAGTCCTCTTAATCTTTTAAAAGATTTATCTCGTAAAATTTTAAATGGGTATTCCGGACTATTCAATAACTTGAATTTAGGGTAAATTTAGATAATGGACTTAGTTAGTGGACTAAATGGTTAATTAGTAATATTTGATGTCATCTAACTCAAGTAAAACAAAGGATTTAAGTAAATAAGGGAATCAAGAAACTGTTGATTAGGAGCGGCTGAAAACATAAAGAGGAGAAACGAGGGTTTCGAGCGAGAGGAACGACGAAGAGAAGCCTCACAAACTGCTGCAGGTAAGGGAATTGATCAATTACGTTTAGTTTTAAATTTTTGTCACCGAGAATAAGGCTAAGTTACAGACTCAAGAAGGCTCCCGCATATAGATGTTCCAAGAGTCTAAGTCGTTAGTGTGATTGTCTAAGGAATAAGGAGTCCTTGCTTAACTATTTTTTTTATGTTAATGGTTTATTATGATTCCAGAATATGGTTACTTTATGCACTGCACAGTATAGTTCAAGTGAAATAGTTATTAATGGCAATGTATATTTCCAGGAGGTGCCAAACAAATTTGTACTTATTAAACATAGTAGAAAACTTTTTAAAAGTGCAGTAGCACATTAGAAAAACTAATTTAAAAGTGCAGTAGCACCTTCTACGTTCCACATTTCTGTTCGGTGCTTAGGGCTCTTCGTTAGTCGACCGAAACACTGTAATGTGCACTTCCGAACTTACACACATATATGTGTATATATATTTTGTACTAATATTAGGAGTTGTATGATATGAACATCATTAGATTTTAAATATCTAGGATATTAAAACTTAATCTTAGACTTGAAATTTTAAGAGTTAACTATGAAATTGGTTAGTTTTTGGGTCTATGTTAGATGTATAGTAATATGAGTATTTTTAGTTTGAAAATCTTATTGGGAATTATTAATTGTTTAGATCGTGGTATTACGGATTCTAATCGGAAAGGGAAGGCTCAAGTGTTAGAGTGATCGTGATTTGACCAAGGCAAGTGAACTTTTAAAACTTTGTAATTCTTGTAGAATTCCCGGATTATCCTTTCTCCTATGTGTGAATCGTGAAGTATTTTTAATATTTTAATGAGGTGCTTAAATATAAATGGGAGTTGGTGTGTTGTTGTGACACTTGAAGTAAACATGTGGTTAAGTGATGAAAATTTTATGTTTGAGTTATATGGTTGTGGTTGGTGATTATGAGTGGATTGGTTGTAGATTTCATCTCATATGCATTCATTTTATGTCATACACATTGCATTGGTTCTGGATATTGGTATGAGTAAGATGGTAAAAGTTGGGACCGAGGTCTTTACCGGTCGAGATATTGTGATGCCGAGGTCTTTGCCGGCGATATTGTGATGCCGAGGTCTTTGCCGGCGATATTGTGATGCCGAGGTCTTTGCCGGCGATATTGTGATGCCGAGGTCTTTGCCGGCGATGATATTGTGATGCCGAGGTCTTTGCCGGCAATTGTTGCATACACATTGCATCTCATCCTTGCATATTCCTGTGTGGCATGATATTATCCCTGTGTTTGATTGTGTTGCTTCTTTTGAGTTGTGACTTGTGATTTGATATCTGTGACATAGTAGAAACTATCTCTAGATTATATTATGTGTTGTTGGACTGGGACTTTTCTGAGTGCAGGTTTGTAGTTCGGCGGTATGTGGTTGGGTGTGAAAGGAGTTTGTGTATTCTATCGGAATTATTTTGTTTTGCTAGTTGACTTGCTGGGTACCGTGTTGTTTTTGGTACTCACCCTTGCTTCTACACTTGTGTAGGTTTTGAGCCCGGACCGTGAGTAGTATATTTCTTGATCATCCGAGGCTTTACAGGAGGTTTAGAGAGGTAGTTGTTGCCATTTAGCTGACTCTCTTATCCTGTTTCCTTTCTGCTTTGTTCTATTTGAGAAGAAAGACAGTTTCAAACTTGTAATTCTTTGGATTTCTGTATAACTAGTGGCTTGTACACGTGACAACCAATCCTTGGGTGGTATTTAAGTTTTGTGAAGATTCCTCTTTTTAAGTTATCTATTTTATTTAGTGCTTCCGTACGTTATTTCGATATTCTTGTTGGGTTTAGGCTGACTTGTTCTGGTGGGTTGAGCAAGTGCCATCACGTCCATTTTTGGGTCGTGACAGAAGAACTTACATCTGACACTGGTATTTCATGAATGTCAAACCATGATGGCATGACAGCGCCATCTGCAGTAAATAAGACAGAAAAGAGTTCAGATTTTCGATATTATCACCACTGTTAGAGTGAAATAGTGGGCAATGCTACCAATGGCGGAACCACATGAAATGAAGGGGAATTGAGTCTCTTTCACTGGGAAATGATAAGAAAGGTTAAGTGAAAAAGAAAGCAAAACTGGCATTATAGTACTTCAGTAACCAAGATGGAGTTAAAAATCTTGTATTCTTCTTAAGAACTCCCTTCCACCATTCTTAGATACATCATAACCTTTATGGAGAACGTTCTTTTCAAAAATATTATTGACATTGTAGTCAATTGCACCTAAATCACCGCCAAGCTAGTTTTGTCCTTAAGAAGTTGTAATTAACATCTTCATATGTAATTGTGCACTGATCACACCTGTATATCCTAAGTTTTATTGAAGATATCTGCAATATGTCGAGAATGAGAATAAGTATATCCTTCACGGAAAGAATTGCTTAGCTTTATCAATTTGGCTTTGCTGTTGAATAAGGATATCCTTCACGGAAAAAATTGCTTAGTTTATCAATTTGAATTCATTGTTAAATAACTTTCATTATACAAAAGCTATTTTCAACAGTATTTTGGAAGTTTTGAGCATTCATTTTAGTCATTTTTTGAGCATTAAAACTTCTCATCTTTGCCTGTTAAAGATGGTTACTAGCGAGAGAAATTACACTCAAAATGCTAAATCCCTATCCACAGGTATAACTTTCCCACTTAAACCATCAACATCCTGCCCCTTTCTACCGAATTGAATGAAAAAGCAAGGGAAATGAAAAGAACTAATCTATGTTTTCCAGAAATTCATTGGGTCGATTTCCCAGAATCAACATGTTATGTGAGGAGAAACAAAACTGCATCATATGCAAAGTTTCACTTTACATTGAATATATGTCTTTCTAAATATTATTTGGGATCCTTACCACAAAACAATACTGAGACCTATGTTGCTCGGACTCTCCAAAAATGTTGTTGCCAATGTGACGGATTCTCCAACAGTGCCCCCACAAACATTTTTGAAAAGTCCGAGCAACAAGACTGAAACAGAACTGCACATGATTTGGAAAGTCTCTAGTCTACCCAACTTCTCTCATCTCCTTGTACTGCAAATTCTTTTATAAGGACCCGCCACATACAACAACACCATTCACAACTCGAAAAAGAGCAACATTTCTGATTCAATCTACCATAGCATGTGGACCTTGTCTACATTGTAAGCAACCCCATCCATTAAACACTGAAACCAACTACAATTATACGCCTTAATCCCTACAAACCCCATCAAGGGGTAAGCCAAAATGAAATCTTTATGTAATTACGTTATACTATTTGACCCTGAGACAACAATTTCACCTGAACCAATAGAAACAATTACAATACACAACCTGCAACACTAAACAAAATTCAAGACTCTTGTGTGATAGATGTTACTATTGCACAATATGCAACATTAAACCAAATCTAAGACTTTTGCGCAATAAAAACAACTACACCTTAATCCCTACAAAACCCATCAAGGAGTAGGCCAAAATGAAGTCTTTATGCAATCCCATTATACCATTTGACCTTAAAGCAACAATTCCAGCAGAAACAATAACAATATACAACCTCAACCATAAATTAAATTCAAGACTCTCCTGTAATAGATATTACATGTCACTAACCAAAAACCAAAGGGTAGTCAAGGATGAAATCTTTATCCAATTCCAATATACCATTTGGCCAAAAAATGAGATTCCCATGGTGATCAGCACAGAACCAATAGCAACAAATACAATACACAATCAGTAACATACAAATTCCACCAATGAGTAGGCCAAAAATGGAATCTTTATGCAATTAAGAAATACCATTTGACCCAAAAATGCCAATTCCACACTGATCAAACCAGAACCAAAACAAACAGGAACAACCAGAACCAGTAACACACAAACCCCATCAAGGGGTAGACCAAAAATGGAATCTTTATGCAATTAAGAAAATACCATTTGAACCAAAAATGCCAATTCCACAGTGATCACACAGAATCAAAAGAAACAGAAATAACACTATAACATGAATTAAATTAACTTACAGTTGCAGGTAACTGGATTGGAAGGAGCAGAAGGGAAGGACCATTTTGTGTTCTTGAACTGAGGTGAAGTGAACAATGCCTTGATGGGTTCATTTGCAGGGCCAGAATCACCCAACCCATGTAGCCAAAGAATGAAACTTCTAGCCATGGGGTCAGATTTTTTTGTGGGAGATGGCTTTGTTGGCTCAAAAAGTAGCACAAAGAAAATGGTGAAACCAAAAGTAAATAAGAGAACAAGAAAGGGTTTTAGTAATGGAACTAATTTCATCTTTGGTCTTCCAAAAGCCTGCTGAGCATTCTTTATTTTTTGAAAAAGATTAGTTTTAATTTTAAAATAAAAACAATGAAGTTTTCTTTTATTATAAAAGAATATAATTAAAGTAGGGAAAAGTTTACTTACTCATACTTTGTATTATCATAAAACATCTAAATTAATAAGTTAAAATTAATACTCACTAGAAATATCTCAAGTTCATATGAATGACATAATTTATATGGACTTAGACCAAAATAAATAATATGTATATAGATTTGGAGCAATTTATCAATTCCTTCATCCGTAATTTCGAGCAATTTATCAATTCTACTTGGCTCTTGAGCTAGATTCTCAAAGAATTATTTTTCCTATAAATTTTTTCGTTTGTTAATTTCTTATCTCAATAAACTCTTTTTTATTCAAATATTTTTTCTTCAACAACTCTCGAATCAAATTATTTTTATATATTTACGAATAAAATAAAAATGTAAAACAATAATAAAAAAAATACATGAACCTCCAAAATTTATAGCCAAACACATAACAATATATTCCCAAATGTTTCACCAAACACCCTTATAACATTATAACTTCCCTATAATATAGATTCACCAAACCTATATTACAGAAATTGATTAAAAATTAGCAAGTTGATTATTATTATTTAGATAATTAAAAGTCAGCAAAATACTACAACACTAATAAGGAGAAATGACAAAAATTGTCCCTTATGTTTGAATATATGTTTAAAATAGTCACTTGAATATATTCTTGATTAGTTTTAGTTTTTTAAGTTTCCCAAGTATAAGTATTTTTAATTTCTAGTCAATATTTAACAAACTTTGATCATTAAATCAATAAAAAAGATGTATTTTTAAATTAATATTGTCATTCAAAAATTTATCTTTATCCTTTTTTTAATACTACTTTTGATCTATTTTCATGTTTGTACAACTTTTAAGAGGTTTAGTCTCTTTTTTTTTTTTTAAAAAAAAATTATGTCTAATGAAATTTTTGGGATATCATATTATCTTTTATAGTATTTTTAGTTAGAATTTTTTAAAATAATTCTTGTTAAATTCAACGATAGAGGTTAAATACGTAATATGGTGAAAATTATTCAGTTTGATTTGATAGTTTCGTAGTGTTATACAAGCATTAGTAATGTACGAATTAGTTATAAGAAAATGTCTTATTTTATACATTTATTAGTTATGCAAGGATTAATTCCATGTATCAGTTATTCTGCTATTTATCCTGCATAAAATAATACTAAGTAAAATTTTAAATTACAAACCAAATATCGTATTAATTTTATACCTGAATAATACCAACTATCAAACATGATAACTTATGCAAAATTTAATACTAGTATAACTCACCGCCAAACCAATTACCAAAAGCCCCTAAAGAATCAAAATTGATTAAGAGTATAATTAGGGGACTATTTGTAAACTTATTCTAAACACAGGGGGCTAATTTTGTCATTTTGCTCAGAGTAATAAACAGAAATTTTAATATCTTTTTTCATCATATAATATAAAGAGAGGATTATACAGAGAATCTTCACAAGCAGAGTTTTCACTTTCATGGCGACTTCAAAGCTCCAGGCTCTATGGAATCATCCTGCTGGCCCAAAGACCAGTGAGTTTTTTTCTCTATTTTCTGTTATTTTTTCTGATATATTGAGCATATTTTTCAATTTTTTTGCTTAGATTTAGATCTAGTTTTTAACCCTTTTGAAATGGAAATTTGTCATCACAGATTCAATGAGAAAATCCCAAATTGTTTATGGGGGTGTCTTAATTTTATTTGTGTATTTTTTAAGATTTTGTTTGTAATTTTTGGCTGTTTGACTGTTTCATTTATTTGGGGAGATTGAACCAAAATTGAAAAGAAAGAAAAAAGATTAGATTTTTTAGGTGGTATTTTATTGTTTATGGTTGGTGGATTGTCATTTATTGAATGAATAGCACATCAAAGTTGAAAATGGGGTTGTAGTTTACATATCTGTAAATTGAGATTCTAAAAATTGGGTGAAAAGGCAAAGGTTGTGGGACTTTGTGTAAGGTCACATGTTGAGTGCACCCAAGGGTGTGGCCTAATGGTTAATGACCTGGGTTGAACATTAGGTCTCGGATTCAAATCCTAGTAGAGATAAAACACACACTAGGTGATTTCTTCCCATCTGTCTATCCTCGGCGGGCATGTGATGGGTATTCCATGGATTTAGTCGAGGTGTGCTAGTTGGTCTGAACACCACGATTATAGGAACAAAAGGTCATGGGATGGAGCCCTGCGCCAAGCGAACTAAGTAACTAAGATATTTAAGTGGAGAAAGGTGAGGATCGTCCCCGAGTTTTGAAGGTTGTGGTTTGCCCAAAAAGTTGGTTCCAGATAGATTTCTTGGTTGGCTTTGATTGAAACCTTGCACATATTCCAATACTAAACACAATGTCTGATCTGCTTGCGGTCAAATATAGTAATGGTCCTATGATACCTCTGTACATAGTCTCATTAACACTGGGACCAGGTTCATCAGCATCTGGTTTGGAATTTGTTCCCATAGATAGGAGTGTCAATAGGCTCTGCATCCTCCATTTGGAATTTCTTCAACAACTCCTTGATGTACTTTTCTTGACTAATTGAGGTTCCTTCAGGAGTTTGTTTAATTTGCGAATCGAAAAAGAAACTCAATTCACCCATCATGCCCATTTCAAATTCACTCTCCTTCAGCTTTGAGAATTCACCAAAGAAAAAGTTTGGTTGAAGCTGAACAATCCATTCACATGTTCTGCTTCAGCAAAGTCTACGAGTCACATCTTCAAGTGACTTTTGATGCTATTATAATTAACACAATAAATATAATGTATTTTTCACTCTTACTTTATGTTTAGTGTTTGTTCAGAGTCCTCATATGTCATTGCAGGGATACGTGTGAAAATGTCAAGTTTTAGAGAACTCTTAATGATAAATTATTTGGTATTGTAATGAAATGAGCTCGAACAAAGTGAAATGTTTATAGAACATTCATACAATTGATGTCAACCAGTTTGGGGTTGTGGTGTAGTTGATTGATTAATAATGTATTGTATTTGTTGTTGCACATCAGTGGTAATCATTTGTCCTTCATCAACAGATTCATAGTTTGAGTAAAAAATTCTTCAATTCTCTTTTTGTGATTCTGTTGTAATGTATGGATGTTTTTCTACAATGACTGGGAGATTTGGATTCATTTAAATGGTTGGCTCAAGTTGCTATTGTTCTTTGAGCTTAACTATTGCTACTGC
This sequence comes from Solanum rostratum, assembly GCA_029948455.1. Taxonomy (NCBI): domain Eukaryota; kingdom Viridiplantae; phylum Streptophyta; class Magnoliopsida; order Solanales; family Solanaceae; genus Solanum; species Solanum rostratum. The sequence continues at coordinate 632,164 of CM057053.1, read as the reverse complement.
ACCATTTGTACAAACATACTTTTTCCTTGTTATTTTGTGGCTTTACATTGGTATATTTTAGTTATCATTTTCTTTGTTCTCTGATTCTTTCACTCGTTGTGTTCTTCTAGTTCATTTCTGGGCACCAACTTTCAAGTGGGGCATCAGTATAGCAAATATTGCAGACTTCGCTAAACCTCCTGAAAAGATTTCATATCCTCAGCAAATAGGTATTTCTCACGTCTCGCACTATTCCTCTCTTGATCTATCATGAATCCAGAAAAATATGTAAATAAGCGTAATTGGTCATTGTTCTCAAGCTGAAACTTTCTATGATATTATATCTTCCCTTTGTTTGATCAACTAGGCTTTTCTGTTTGATTTTAATTATAAGATAAATTACTTCGGTTATTGCAGCGGTTACAGCAACTGGAATAATATGGTCTCGCTATAGCTTGGTAATTACTCCGGTAAGTTCATTATTACTCCGAATCTCAGTGGAAGTTTATCTTTTTATGGTGTGAGAGTATGATTGACAAGCAAATAAATCAAATCCATTCTACTTTATATTCAACTGAATCTTTATATTGGTTTTAGTATATGATTAGTAGACTAAAGTATATTCCTTTCACATTCAGTCTAGTTTTTATATCATGTTAAAATCCTTATTCACCAGGCCTAACACTTCGCCTTACAACAACGGCAACATACCCAGTGTAATCCCATAAGTGGGGTTTAGAGAGTAACTATTCCATAGTTTGTAGAGAACATCTTGCTGGGAACGTGAAAAATTGTAGGTAATTTAGTAACCCCAAACACGATTGTTTAAGATTGAGATTGTTCTCCAGCTTTTGGAGGTAACTCATCGAAATGTACTGATGCCGTTGAGATTGTTCTCCACATGTTGAAGGTTTACTTATCCAAATTGTCCTTTCTGGGTTTTTAGTTTACTCCTAAGGCGTAATATCTAGAAACGCTTAACTATAACTTATTTATGATCCTTGAGTAGCCCCCCGGGCTTTGCTCTAGGCGTACATTATTAGTACTGTAAGCATGTACACCACTGACCCTCAGGATTTTCTCAGTTATCAATAAAGAACAAAAAGAAAAGTTTTGTAGAGTATTTGCAATAAACAGAGTTCACTCTACTTTCCTAGCTTCTTGGTTTATGGTGTCGTTTTCTGTGTTGTAATCCATACTTCTGAATTGCAGAAAAACTGGAACCTCTTTAGTGTAAATGTGGCAATGGCTGGAACAGGCCTTTACCAGCTTTCACGAAAAATCCGGTGAGTCATTTCATGAAAGTGAACCCCATGATACGATATCAGATAGTCTTATAGCTTTGTGTTTTTCGTTATAACCCCATACGTTTTTCTCGATCCAGTAGACATTTTCGTTGCAGCTATAACTAATTTTTTTCCGGGATTCAGGAATGATTATTTCAACGAGGAAAAACAACCCGCGCTAGCTAAAGAATGACGACGAAAATTGTGATTAGTCAGGACAGTCTAATTCCTGAACTTTGAATGTTCTTCTATGCAATTTGATGTTTTAGTTCTACTCTATACTTCTTTTGATACTTACATTGTTAATGTGGTGATTTGACAAGTGATTGAGTGAATAATCAAAATTGATGATTCCATTTGTCTCAAATTAGTTGAGCTCGACTATATGAATCTTTTATATTCATTCTAGAGGGAGAAATGTCATGGAGAGGTATAAGGTCCATGGGTTGTACTTCTTTCCTATAAGGAAAAAAGTCATCGAAATAACGATTTCTCTATCTATTAAACAACAAGATTCGTAGAAATGTTGATTGAACTTTTTTTTCATATCCCATGCACAGAATTTTGGTTATTAAATATTTCCTTATTGATTAATGATTAATTCATATTTGAGGAACTAATCGTATAAGATTTGCATGTATAAATGCAATACGATTTATGAATAAAACGCATTTAAAGAATGAGATTTACATGTATATAAGGTAATGCAATACGATTTATGAATAAAACGCATTCAAAGAAAGCGATTTACCTGAATAAGAAATCAAACGATGTTAGATTTCATTAAATCAAGTCCAATATCATAGTGTTTTACTACAATGCCGGTGAAAAGAATATGAACTCAGTCAATATGGAAAAATCCGTTTTTGTGTCTACAGTCTTGGTATAATGGTTTTACATTACAATTTCCTTAACGCCATTGTTCATTAAGGAAAAATGCAGTTAAAATGCTCAACTGATATGGCCAGCATTTACAGAAGAACCATCATTGCGTGGTGCTGCTGGAGTTCACTCTATCCAATTTGCTATCATTTGTCTGATTGGTTTTCGAATCATCATTGTTTTCCTCATTACCTGTGAATCCCAGAGACAAGTCCAATGTGCTTTCGTTTAAATCTTGTCTTTCTGGAGGTTTATCCTCTGGATCCTGATGTGTAAAAAAGATATTAGAAGAAGCTCATGCTCATTATACTCGCAAAGTTAAACAACACAGCACGAGGAACAAAGAAAGTATACGATTGCTCTCATTTTTGATTCAGTTGAGAAAGAACTAGAAACAAATCATTGAGCCATTATTTCATGTGTTCCCCAAAATCACATTTAAACAGGCTTCATACTAGTTGTTTAGTATAACCAGTCAAGAACACAAAAAAATAGATAACACGGTACAATAGTCAATTATGTGCCTGTTACTTTTTCCTTTAGCATTTTCCCTATCAAAGATCTTCACCTTGGGAGAGAGGACGGTTTAACGTACCTTATTTTCTTCCATTGGCACATCATTGATGTCGGGTTTTTCATCGTGATCATCAGCTTGAGATGTTGGCTCTCCAGTATTTGCATCAGCCTCCATTGGTTTAGCTTCATCCTCATCCTGTTCTGATGTCTCATTTTTTTGATCTTCAAGCAGAGTGATCTATCTCACCATTTTAAAAATGAAAATTGTTATCACATCTTTTTTTGATAGGGAATAATGAAAATATGAAATATAATTATCAATTGGCAAAATCAGGTAAGCTTTCTGATAAGAAAATTGACAAGCCCTGTGCTCTTAATAAGCAGTTGTGAAGCACCCCAATGGTGTGGCCTAGTGGTCATGAAGCGGTTGAGAGCCATGAGGTCTCAGGTTCAAATCCCAATAGAGACAAAAACACTAAGTGATTCTTCCCATCTATCCTATCCTTGGTATACAAAACTACCCTAATACTTGGTGGTGGGAGGTGAAAGGTATACCATGGAATTAGTCAAGGTGAGCAAAAGCATATCTTGGAGGTACTAAATAAGGGACCCCAGTAGGAAGCAACTACAATGGGTCATATTATACTGGTTTAACCTAGCTGCTAAAGGAAATCTACAAGTTAAATCATCTCGTCAGGTTTCAAACAACCAACAAAAAGCACATAAATGCGCATACACGCAAAACAGAATCAGTAATTAAAGGCATCAATCTTTGTATACACTCTCGATCTCTCTCTCCATTAACACACTCACTCTGACGATGGCATATTTGTGAAATCTTATGTTGTTAACTTTCTTATCAGCTCTGATATATAGCTAGTCTCCACTTGACATGAAAAAACAACAAGCAACATAAAAGAACTAATTATGGAGGTCTAAGAGTACTTCTATTGCTTGCGCCTTGCGCCATGTTCGATAGACATATGGGCAACTGAGAATGGACAAGACAAATTATGAGTTTTCACACTTGATTGATAATAAGACGAGAGACAAGAAAGAAGATGCTTCAGGTGGAAATGAAAAGGTAGCTTAAATGTTCTATCAACGAGAATTACTTCTTTATCTGGAAGGTAGCAGAACCACTATGCAAAAACGATATAATGATCAACGAGAGATTTATCCAGCACCAGAACCAACTTTCAGATAAAAAACCAGCCTATGAAGTACAACAGTTATATAGTTCTTACACCTCAATACAGTTGGAAACTTCTACTTTTTTTTTTTATCAGTCCACATCTTGCATCTTAAGTAACTTAGCAATTTCCCAAATCTCACAAGTTAAAACCAAAAATTAGTTTTTGTGTTTAATCAAAAGCAATACGTAACAGCCCCATGGCCATGTCCTTTGATGTCAGACTTACATGAAACATGACAAACCCGTCAACCATAATCTCCAAACACTTAAACCAAATTCTACACTTCTTTCCAAAAACCAACCAGTAATATTAATACCTTATTTTCAAATCCTTAACTCAATGAGGTTTAAAAATATATTGTACTGAAAATGTGAGCATAGTTTAATTGGTTGTAGCAGGCTACTTACCTTGTATTCTAGGCTCAGTACCTGCTTCCAAGTAACTAGACAGTAAGTAACACATACCCAGTGTACTCCCACAAGTGAGGTCGGCGGAGAGTAGGATGTATCGTAGGGACACCAAAGGCCTCTGCCCTTCCATCCTTGGATAGATAGAGAGGGAGGCAGAGCTTTTTGGTTTTCCATATTGTCGAAGTGTTGAACAATGATTTTTCATGTAGTCAAAGATTTAAACAATGAATAAAATAATGCAATAATTGAAACACAAAAAATAAAGGTGATAAACAAAACTAAAGAACAAGAAACAATCAATGATATCAACTAGTCTAACTTTGGTCCATTTGATGTCCAAACTGGTCAATTTGACTTTTTTAAAAAATGCAAAATATGATGAGATTCTCGCTTGAGTACTTCTATACGATTTTAAGGTAAAGGATTTGTTCAAAATAAGGGCGGATCTAGGGGTCCAGAGGGTGTTCACCCGAACTGCCTCACCAGTATATATAAGGTATACTGGATCTAGGGGTCCAGAGGGTGTTCAAACACAGTATATATAAGGTATATTTTACTTTTTTTTTTTAGGTATCTATAGAGATTAAACATAAAATTGGTGGTAAATTGAGGTTCCAAGATCAAATCTCACACACTATATTTTTATTTTATTATTATTTGTAATAAGGACCACTACAGTTTTATTTTTCGAACTGCTTAGTGAAAATTCTGGATCCTACAAAGTGTATAAAACTTAAACTCGTTTCGATAAATCTTAAGCCCAAATAGTTCTTTCCCACCTAATTAATTTCCCTAAATAGAATGCCACTCTATTTTTAAAATGAGAAAAAGTAAATTAGATACAGTTGATTGTTGAAACAGCTCAACATTAAAATACACTACAGTACATAGATGATCTACGATAAGCAACAAAATTCATTAACAAGACTTAATTTATTACCGGAATATATTTGAATTTACGCTTGGGAGGTTCCTCGATCGGAACGTCGTCGTCTTTATCGGAGCTTTTCGAATCGCCATCCTTATCGGCGCTACTGTTATTGTTGTTGTTATTTTGGCTGGCAGTAATCGGAGTCCACTTCAAAAACACGAGATGAGAGCCGTTACTGCCGTTAACTCCGCCGTTAGCGGCGGTCGATCGATGATTGTTTTTGCTGGAGCTGACGTGAACCCACTTCTTCTTCCATCTCCGGACCGGACCGGTGAATACAGTGGTCGGACCGTACCTAGTTGATGAACGACCGAATCTGGCACCTACTCCTTCCATTCACGGCGGCGGATCGGTGGTAAGTCACGGCGGAGTATTCTTTTCCGATCCCGGAATATTTAATTTATATTTAATCTTTTTGATCTATGGGTATTTATAGCTTCGCTTTTCGAGTGATCAAGTGCGTGAAGGTCTATGATAAGGAATTTAGGAGTTATCTGGACCGTCGATTAATGATAGCCCTCCTTTGGTATTTTTTTTTTAGTATTTTTATAGTGTAATTTTGAGAATTCAATCGCTTTGAATAACGCTTTAATTAATTATTGAAAATTTTCTTTTTTGAGGAATGTCATAAATACATTTTAAACATGTTCGATTCATTTAGTCGAGTTTAACTTTTCAAATGATTTATTATCTTGTGTGAGCAATTAAATCACATAACCTTTAAAAATTTCTTAGTAACAGTTATATTCTTACCTTAGGAGCATCAGACCATTTAAATCAAAATAGAACGAGTAGTTGGTTGTAGGACTTCATATCATTAAGTTCGATTCGGGTATAAGAGTTATCGATTGTATTTATTGATTATTGATTCGTAGACATACCAAATCGTTAAAAAATTGTTAAGACATCGAGTAATCAATTATTGATTAATCTGTTATTAATTGTTATCGGTCTGATTATCGAGTTAACCATAAATATTTTGCAATATTTATTTAATTGAAAATTAGTGTATCCAAAATCTCGACCCTCTCTTGATTTCGTTGGCCTCTCTCTTATAGTATGTAACTACGAATCATACTTTTAATAAACTATAAATATTTTTTGCTTTATTATATTTTAAATATTTACTTTTTTTTCAAAATTTTTCTAATGCTAATTAGCCTTGCTTTGAATATATTTTGTTTGCAAATATAAATAAAAGAAAATTTCACTCTTCTCTTACTTCCCTGGCCGCCTGCCCTTCCCGGCTTCCTCCTCCGGCCGCCACTTCCGCTGCTCGCCACCACCTCCGCTGCTCGCCACCACCTCGGCCGCTAACCTCCAATTTCAATGGAAGCTCAAATATTTTCTTTTGGACTTTTCTCCACTTTACCCACTTCACCAATTCAAGACCAGAAAAACCCATTCTTTCAAATTCTACAAAAACCATCTTCTTCTTCAAATAATCTAACCCTTAAAGGTTTTTTCTTGAAACCCCATTTTTCTTTTTCTCCTAAAAATTTGCCCAGCAAAAAGTTTTTCCAGTGTAGGAATTGTTTGCAAAGAATTGAAGGAGCAGCTATTAGTCCTGATAGCAGTGAAAGTAAAGAGCTTAAAAAGAAGAAGCTGGCAGTTTTTGTATCTGGTGGAGGTTCAAATTTCAGGTCAATTTATGAAGCTACACTTGAAGGGACTGTTCATGGAGAGGTAGCTGTTTTAGTTACCAATAAAAATGGTAGGGTGTCTTTTAGGAAAGTTTTGTTCTTTCAGTTTGTTTCAAGATTTATGTTAAGTTGGCTTTTGGTCCTTGTCTATTTGAGATTTTGGTAAAGCTCTGAGCTTTGACAGATAATGAACTGAGTTTCTATTGGAAACGACCTCTTTACTCAACAAGGGTAGAGGTAAGGTTTGCTTATATCTTGCCTTCCTCTGCCCCACATGTGGGATTATATTGGGTATGTTGTTGTATGTAGGTGATACATATTAGTTGAGATTTTTATGGTGGAGCTAGAATCATTGGAAACTTATATGGTATATACAAGGTCAAAATTATTCTTGTGTATATATATTAGATGTGGAATACCCTTAGCTTCCTCCCCATATATTTACTTCACCTTATGTGAAAATCAGTGGCAAACATTCTAGAGTTGGTAAGTCTTTCAGAGAGTATAAATGTAGAAATATAGGGAACGTCTGTCTAATAGTATTCTGTTTTATTTGCAGTATATTGACATGAGACGAGTTTATGTAATAACATGGTCAATTAGGATTCATATAGCTGAACTCAACTTGTTTGAGACTCGAGCATAATTGTTATTGTTGTTATTTTTGTATTTAAGGATTATTTGTTGTTGGCTTTTGGTACTTGTGTATTTGAGATTTTTGTAAATCTCCGAGCTTTAACAGCTTATGTTTGTATAGGTGATACATATTAGTTGAGATCATGTTTTAGATGTTGTCACTTTTAGGGTAGATCATATGCTTTCTAGGATTGGTTTAGCCTTTGAGATATTATACGTTGAGAATTTATAGAGAACTTCTTGTACGTCTTACTTAAATTACCGTTATATTGGCATGAAATGAGTTTAAATGGAGTAATGTGGTCAATGAGGGCCATTGGACTGGGTAAAACTTGAATTAACCGTGGTGCACTTGCGGAAAACTCCTTGCTGAGGGCCTGTGCACCCGGGGGATTAGTCGGGGCTCTAAGAGACTCGGACACTCAGTGCAAATTAAAAAAAGTCATTCTAAAAAAAAAAGAAAAGAATTTTTATTGTTGGCTTTTAGGCCCCTGCCTATTTGAGATTTTGGTAAAGCCCTGAGCTTTAGAGATAAACTTGTAAATTCAGCATATTTGTATTACAACTGTCTTGATTAATTTTGCCAAGAGTGACATTTCTATTCTTGTATCCTTATGCCCGGCTTCATCTGTATTCCTTCTTTTGTTTCTTTCGTCCTGAAATTTTGTTATTCTTAGGTGTATTAGCAGTTTGCATGTTGAAGCTAGTTTGAGTTTATGAATGAGTATACTGTGTTGAAAATGAAATCACATTGGCGATGGACTTTTTCTTTCCCACTCATGATGAGAAGTTTCCACGATACAATATCAGCTTGATAATTTTTTGGCGGAAGCAATTGAAAGTTTCAGAGATTTCTGTTTCATCGAAAGTTTCCGCAACTTATATGTAGATTACTGCAATGTTATTTGGTGGAACCATACCTCTTGCTCAAGATTTTCAAGTGTTTATTTATCCTATTGCATTAGGTGCAGTTGATAATTTGAGAAATTACACAAGAATAACACTAAAGCTTTTGAACACTAAAACTCACATTAAGCGCAGTTTATACCTGGAGATATATGCGTATTTCAATTGTATTAGCATAGATGTCACTCATCTTTACATTCAGATTCTTTTTGTTATGAAATGCAGATTGTGGAGGTGCAAAGTATGCAAGGGAGCAAGGCATCCCTGTTATTTTGTTTCCTAAAGCAAAGAATTCATCCGAGGGTTTATCGGAGAAGGATCTTGTGGGTGCTCTAAGGTTTTGTCTTTTCTATCCATGTCTCTTCTACTGACCTGACTACTTGAGTGGTTAGTTTGTGCAAAAAAGATGCCGTCATCTTTGAAATTAGGCTATAACACAATAGACTCTTTTTCTTCTTCGATGTTTTTCCTTACTTTTTCTTCTGGAAAAATTAGTGGAAGAAAAAGGGCATCTGATTGGGAGGAAACTTACATGTACTGCTAGTCTGCTACCGTTTGCTAAGGATTTTGAATTTTGAGCACAAAAGATAGACATGGTTTAAGCTAAGTTCTTGTCCTCAATATGGCGAAACTTTTGGTTTTCTTAAGCTTTCTTCTACTTCCTGATTTCTTTGATGGCGTGCATCAGTTCGGGCTTCAATAGAAGCTGGGTTTGCGGAGGGAAGATGCTTCAAGAAACCAATTAACATTATTCGAGTATTTCAAAGAGAATTTTGGACATCCATCAAAAATTCCTGTCTTTCTCAGTTTGCATTTTTTGTTATCACCTTCTTTCACTGTTGTTCTTTTGCTCACCAACTAACTATTGTAAAATATTTAACTAATTTTGACATAAGTTCTGGTTAATTAAAACTTTGGAGTTATTCTGGTAAACAATTCTCATTTTGCTCACCTTTCTTTATTTTGGTCTTCCTTTTCATTTTGCCCTTGGTTTCTTCTACTTGGAGCAAAATGACTATTACAGAAGAAAAGGGAAAGTAGATGTGAAAAAAGCATGTAAACCATTATAAACATCTATATTTCTTTCCTATTATCCTCTTCTCTGCATGTGAATACTGTTCATACACATTAGTTATTTAAATGAGGATGGATAAATCATCTAAAGGAAAAATGGAGGGGTCGTTTGGTATGAGGGATATTGGATAATAATTCCAGGATAAAATACATTTTTTCCTACATAATTCTGAGATTATTTATCCTACCATTTGTACTACATTGTGGTGTAACTTATCCTGTAGGATATCCCAATCCATGGGATAACTTTGTTTATCCCATCTCCCATACCAAACGACTCCTTAGTGTATGACATGAATAATCTTAGTTGTCTCTGCTGTTTCACTGATGTTATTTCTTCATATTCTTCTCCGTGATATTTAACTAACTTTTTGTTTACAGAGCCTACAATATCGACTTTATTCTTTTAGCCGGGTACTTAAAGCTTATTCCTACTGAGTTGGTCCAAGCCTTTCCAAGATCGATATTTAATATCCATCCGTCACTTCTTCCAGCTTTTGGAGGCAAAGGTTACTATGGCATAAAGGTGCATAAAGCAGTCATAGCTTCTGGAGCTAGGTATGTGTTGTTTCTACTATCAAAATAGAATTATTCTTGTAATCAAGTATCTTGCTGGTCCTTCTTCTTTAATATTTCAGTTGTTCTTAACTTCAAATCTAAAGATACTTTGGCATGATAAGTAGAAAGTAGGAAACACTGTCATGTGAATTGAGAGAGTTGATGTCAAGCGCCATTCTCTATCCTTTGTCTTTAAAGTATCACATCTTTGAGTTTCTTCACTATGCATGGACAGCCTAAAATCCGTCATTTTTAAAAGCAAAAAAGTGCAAAAAGGGTGATGATGTTCATGGGGCTTGTAGTGAAAAACAAGAAATGAAATGCACAATTTTATGATTTTTTTTTAAAATACCGTTGATATAGGAATTTAGTCCTATACTAATCAATTTCAATATCCTATTGCAACAACATCGATAATAATCGAACTCCTCAAACTGAGATTCAAAGAACCGTCTGTTTCTTGTTTGATCATGTTGTGCATCTTTTTTTGAAGTGCATGCCTTCGTCCATGAAGGGATGAAACTTCTCATCGCTTCATTGTTTTAAGCAAGGAGGCAATGGCTTTTAATAACACTAACAGTCCTTAATTGATACTTTCCTTTCTTTTTTTTTGTGTGTGTGAGTTGGGGTGAGGGGGAGGATGCAAGTGTTTACCTGTGCAATGATGCGGATTATACCATGCTATAAATCTGGTCCTTATGGGATTTCCTTTATTCTAAAGAGAAAGAGGTTGGGTTGGTGGAAGTTTTCAGTTTCATGAGCTTGAGCTTTCAGTAACAGCCAATGATTCCTTTATTCTCTTTTTGCCAAACTGGGTTACAAGTAATACGCTCATTTTCTTTGTCATTGCTTCCAATGATCCTGCATTTTGTCATGGTTTCCGGAAGGAATGCTTAAAACTCCTAGTACTTTGTTCTTTTCTGTTGCATTTTTTGGGTCATGGCCAACTGTAATCTTATTTAAGTTTCCCTTCTTCTATGCCCGTAAAAAGTTTAATTAAGAAGCTTCCCTATTCCTATGTAACATAAAAGGTTTTATTTAGTCATTCCCTGTGAAGCTTCCCTATTCCTATGTAACATAAAAGGTTTTATTTAGTCATTCCCTGTTAATCACTGGGCAGTCATCATATGAGGTTCTCTTAATTGAGAAGTAAATGTTAGGTGTAACTGGGCTGCAGTTTCTATTTTTCTGATTTGAAGTATGCATCAACTGTACCATATTATAAAGTGCGTCCGTATAATTGAACTTATTATTTCCAGTGATGATTCTGAATTATTTACGGAGGCAGGTTCAGGCTTTAGAGTTAACAGGTTGGGGGTTTACTCTAGACAAACACAGATACATTTCTTTTAAAAACTTTCAGTTATACATTTTTATAATTCAGTCTGGAAGCAGCTACACTGCTGCTCATAAAGTCGGTCATTGAAGACACTTAAATAAGAGGATGTTAGAAGCGGGTTGTTCTTATCTTTTCTCTTTGATCAATTAAATATATTGCCTGGGAAGTGAACTCCTGTAATCCAATAGAGATCATTCAATGCAAGTGGCACACTTCAGTCTTCATCTGAAATACAAATAAGTACAATACTACTAGGTAATTCTTGGAACTGCTGCATAAGGGGAATGAAGTCATGAGATAAATTTGTATTCACTATTGGGAAACACTAGCTACAGAGGGCATGACTTTTCCTGTCCAAGACAAAAAATGATAACATGAATGTGCATTAGCTGTTCGTTTGTAGGAGGCAAACCAAATCACATTAGATTGTTACTAAACAAGAAATAATACCACTGTTCAGCTTGCAAAGTGCAAATTGAGGACTTAAATACTCGATGTGACTTGTTGTCTCTATAGTTTAAACCAACAAGTATCATGTCCGAGAAATATGATCTTGGAACATCTTTTAGATCTTATCCGGTAATGTAGAATCTTGTTCCTGTAATGTGGACGATTCAGGTTCTCAAGCAAAACATTTCTATTGCTAGTTTTTACTATGAAGATTTATTTTCACATTTTGAGTTGAGAGTCCTTCCTCCATTATCTTCGAATTCCCATAAATTGTAATAAACTGTTAAAAGACAATTTCTATCATCATTTGAGCCAGAATTAGTGATTATTTGTTTAGTTGACTGTTTCATGCAGATATTGTTATCCGTGACCTAGTTGCTGCATGATTTCAATTTAACCTGTCTACCCTTCCAAAATATTAAACACCTAACCTTGATTTTGGTAGCTGCATTTGGGACAGGTTTAGTTTTTCCCGTCTAATGCTTTGGATTTTCATTTTAGCTCCAAAATTAGTAATTCGCTTTTTTCTGTCTGTGTTCATTTGCTATGTGTAGGTATTCTGGCCCAACAATCCATTATGTTGATGAGCATTATGACACTGGATGTATTCTTGCTCAAACGGTCGTGCCTGTGCTGGCTAATGACACAGCAGAAACACTTGCAGCAAGGGTTCTTCAGGAGGTCATGAATTTCTTTTTAACGTTCTTGTTATGAGTGTATTATTGTTGTCGCCGTCAATTTTGAGTTTTCATGGTGCACGTACAAAGTAAACCTCTAGGTCTTCCCCATGTTTCTGGATCATTACCTTACATTCAACTACCAGTCCCGCAGAAACATGTGTAGGTTTAGGAAAAGGATCCCCTAAATATTGGATAGCTATTGTTAAACCGAGATGAATAAGCCGACAAGGAATTCCATTAATAATTGGTCGTTTAGGAGGCCCTAGGGACTATAGATCAAACCTATCCAGTTTTTTACAGGAGGATGGTTGGTTGTCTGCAAGTTCTTTTCAATCTATGTATCTATTCAACAAATGAGTAGCATTATTGTTTATGAACATGTATGGTCTTAGATTCATAATCCTTGTTACCTATCTCGCTATCCTTTTGCCCTGTCCATTTATGTTTCCTGAATGCATGCAATATCAGCGCTCCTCCTTTTCATCGGGTATCCACTACTTCCCTCAGCGTCCCTGTCAAAGTGCCTATGTTCCATCGAATCCAATTCTCTTGTTGTTGCTGCTTGTCCATTCCTCTCTTTTTTCGCTGCAATCTTTGTACTAACACTCTTCCTTTAACAGGAGCATAAACTTTACGTAGAAGTAGCTGCTGCATTATGTGAAGAGAGAATCGTGTGGCGTGAAGATGGTGTCCCTCTCATCCGGAGCAAAGAAGATCCCAATCACTACAACTAGAAACAAAGCCAGAGCCCAGAGGTTAGCAACTCCGCGGGTAGAGTTATCGTTACTGAGCTCTGTGTTGATACTAACATAGTTTTGGTATATACGCCTCGTGGAAGGCGTACCAACGTCCTTAGTTGTTCGATAGACCAATATACCATAGAAAATTCAACGTTCTTCATGATGGAAATGAATTTTGTACGTCTATAACTTTTGTACCAATATGTTTTGACAACTTTTTATGTTTTCATCTATGAAAGAAATAGCTTCTTGTTGTTTGACATTGCTGGATATTAATTCAGATGTTATATTCTATGTTTCTCATATTATATTCATCCTATAGACGTTAAAAACCAAACTAACGGATGCAAAATATTTAGGTTTGATTGTTTACCTTACATTTTTCTCCGAATTTTACTAACAAGGATGCTTTGTGCACTAGACTGCTCTATTTTTATTTGGGGAAGGCAACAACGTTAAGAAAGACAAGTAATTAAAAGCAAGAAGCTTTTGAAATGGAAAAAAAAAAACTTCTCTAGTGAAACTAAAAAGAATAAATTGATGTCTTTCCGATTCTCCAACACACTACCCCCACCCACACTCCTATCATCACCACTCCACACCTTACCCCCACTCCCAAACTAAAATTGGTGCGCGCTGATCACATACAATCACTTTTGAAATGACATTTTTTGCTTACGTGTTAAATGTGAAAAAATAAAGGGGAAAGGACTTGCTATACCGTTAATTTTGCTATTTAGAATTAATATACTCTTCATTTATCAATACGATTCACACACTGTTACCGTTGCACAACAACTAAGATAAATCCTTTTCAGCTAATGAAAGTGAAAAAAATTGGGTCATTTATGTAACGGTAGAGATATATATGAGCCACTTTTATAGTGATACATATATCAATTCTAAATTGCAATTTGATAGTTATATTAAACCCTTTATTTTCCATCCTACCAAACACACCCTGTATTCCTTATCAATCTAATCCGGCCCATATAAGATTTTTGGGCTTTTACTCCATATAGGCCCAAATAAACAGCCCAAGATCTCAGTCACTCTCACTAACCCTCACTACTCCATATATAAATCAAGCTTTTAGGGTTAGGGTTTCATTGAATCAGCAAAAACTGCCAAGAAGAAACTTCAGCAATGGCCGCCAAGAAGACTGCCCGGAATCCGGAGCTGATTCGTGGAGTGGGAAAATTTTCCCGTTCCAAGATGTACCACAAGAAGGGCCTTTGGGCCATCAAGAAGAAGAACGGTGGCGCTTTACCCGTCCACCCAAAAAAGCCCGCCGTAGCTCCGGCGGTTGAGAAACCCCCAAAATTCTACCCAGCCGATGACGTGAAGAAACCCCTTGTTAACAAACACAAACCAAAACCCACAAAGCTTAGGTCAAGTATTACACCTGGTACTGTTTTGATTATTCTTGCTGGAAGGTTTAAGGGTAAAAGAGTTGTGTTTTTGAAGCAGCTTGGTTCTGGTTTGCTTCTCGTTACTGGTCCATTTAAGCTCAATGGGGTTCCTTTAAGGCGTGTGAATCAAGCTTATGTTATTGCTACCTCAACAAAGGTGGATATTTCTGGAGTGAATGTTGATAAGATTGATGATAAATACTTTGCTAAACAAGCTGAGAAGAAGCAGAAGAAGGGAGAAGGAGAGTTTTTTGAAGAAAAGAAAGAGGTTTGTTTTCATATTTTTGCTCATTTTCTGTTAATGATTGAATCCGCTCTGCATTTTGTGTAATGAATGGATCTTTTTGTTTTGTACATGCTTATGGATTGGATCTTCTGTTCATTCTATGCTTAAAAGATTAGATCTTTTTGTTTATTGGATGATTAGATAGTGGATTATTGTTTTTGGTGAAATATTTTGATCTCTTATGCTGACCCTGCATGAATTTGAAATGGAGAAAATGTGTTAGTGAGAATTGAGAATGAAAATCAGCAAATTTTACATATTATGCCATTCTATAACAGTGACAATGATATTATTATAATTTGCTTGAACATGAATGATCTCCTTCATTAATGGAGATCAGTTCTCATTATGCGATGAGAACTGAGAAAGAGAGTCGCCAAATTTTACATTTTATGAGCATTTGTGACAGTGACAATGGTATTATTGTAAGTTGCTTGAACATTAATAATCTCCTTGGGTAATGGAGAAACTTGGTTAGTGAGTATTTGTAAGCAAGAAGTTATGTCTCTTCATGTGATGGGAAATTGTTTCCGTGCTTCTGTGACAGTGACAATAGTTTCCGTGCTTGAACATGAATAATCTCCTTTGTTAATGGAGAACCATGGTTAGTAAGTTATGTCTCATTCATGTGATGAGAAAGCAGAGATGTATATTAGCAAATTTCACATCATGTAAATTAGCTTGAACATGGATGACTTCCTTTGTTAATGTAGAAACATGGTTAGTGGATATTCATGGGTAAGAATTATGTCTCTTCATGTCATGAGAAGGCTGAAAATGGAAACTGACAAATTTCATATCTATTGAGGGTTCTGTGCCAGTAATTTGATACTATTATTTTACTTGAGTATGAATGACTCCCTTCGATGTTCGACGTTTTGATCTTTTCTATTTGTTATTTTGTAGGAGAAGAATGTGCTTCCTCAGGAGAAGAAGGATGACCAGAAAACCGTGGATGCAGCATTGATCAAGGCCATTGAGTCAGTTCCTGAATTGAAGGCTTACTTGTCTGCTAGGTTCTCACTCAAGTCGGGCATGAAACCCCATGAGCTTGTCTTTTAGACCAGATAAATTAAACTACTTTTGATGAAATTGATTTTGTTAGATCAATTTTGTTTTATGTTCTGTTTTGAACCTGCGTTTACTGGTTGTATTGAAGATTTTGTTGGTTATAAACATCTCGAGTTGAAACATGCAATGTGAGATTTGCTCTTCTTTTATCATAGCAGTATTTGTTAGAAGTATACATGCTTGAGCTCAATGGTTAGTTAATTGAAAAGCTACATGTACCAAGAGAAGGGTGAAACTGAGTACCCTTGATCTTGACTGCCTCTGTGGCTGTAGCAATACAAATAGAGTTATGTCTGAGAAGTTTACTGGCCGGTTGTTGTTCTTTGTCAGCATATCTGCTTACCGAACTTCTTACATATTTGTGAACCATACCTTCAACGTCTTGTGTTGCCTAATATATTTGTTGTCGGCATATCTGCCTATTGAACTTCATACATATTACATGATAGTTGTGAAAATGCTCTGTTGTGTGTTGATATTTGGCTGTTGGATGAGAAGGGAAGAAGATGGAGATGGCATAAGAGTTAGCCTTTCTAAGAGACCCTTGTCTTAAATCAATTCATCTATGCACTTACTGAGCTCACTGCTTTTAGTTCCCAGCAGTTTGCGTCTATGGGTGCTTACAACACAAACAAAACAGAGATATTTGCCTTCCAGTAGTTATTATTCCAAAATATGACTTGTATTTTACATCTTTATGTAATGCATCTAGGGTCATACTTACAATACTTTGTAGGCTAAATACATAGCCAATCCTTTGAAGTGGCTTGAAAATTTCAGTTAAGACAGTTAAAACTAATCTCATCACCTATATAAGTTTTGAAAGTTAAAAATTATTATCAGACTTATTTTATCATCTAAAGCATATGTTAGTACCTTTTAATGTTTGGTTTCATTTCTCTTTCTCTTTTTATCAACCTATCCCAAATCAACTTGTCTTTCACAGTATCGCATAGAAATCTAAATCTAAATGGGGCATGGCCTAGTGGTAAGGCAACGTGTTTTGGTCCCGTTATTCGGGGTTCAAATCCTTTTCTTTTTCATTTTCTTTCTCTAGAGCAAAATATATAAAAATAATAATTGTTTGCTTAACCACCCATAAGGATAAAGGAAATACATCAGTGTATTCTAAGCTTGAAACTTTAGCAGAGTATGTTTTTTTACCACTAACACCAAAAATTGCGAAGTAGGGTCTGAGAAAAAGAAAAATTGCCAATTAGCAAACTTTAATAGAGAGAATCTAAATTAGTTGGTTTCTATGCGGATGTTTGGTATTGAATGAACAAAAAAGGCTGGAGGGAATAAAATATCCTTTTTTTTGGACAGTTATAAATTTCATATAAAATTCATTAGTTTTTATTTTTGTATTCTGAATTTCACTTAAGATATATATAATAATTGAAAAAAGCTGCTAGTGGAGGAAGACCTTCTTGAGATAAGAGATATAGGGCTAAAGAGAGAGCTAAAAAAGGATCTTTTGTGTATAATTTTGCATAATCTTAAATGTTATTAGTTCTGGTATGTAGATTAAATAATACAATGCTAGCAAAAGTTCCTAGATTCATGGAGATATAGAACAATAAGATAAACTATATACTATGATATTAACTTGCTTACAAATTTTTTTGTTGCACTTGTTTGAACTGAACTTCTCGTGTAGTGTATCTAATGAACTCGTCATTTAGTTGTTCCAATAATGTATCTAAATAATCCCTTACACTACCTATTGTTTGTATGCAAAAATAGTAAATGAAAGATGAAAGAAGCAATTTCTAAGCTCTCCATGATGAAAAGTTTCTGACCTTGTGGATCTCCATCTACTTATTGAATGTTACAAAATGATAGTTTTTGTATATATTATGCATGCTTTGTAGTTTGTTAAAGTACTTAGTAATAAGTAAATGATAGAGAATATGCTCAAATTCAAAAATAAAAATAAAAAATGGATCTAGTCTACATCATCACTGTATACAAATTGCTATGCAATATAACTACTCTACTTGATAGAATTAAAACTCCCAACCTCAACTGCTTGGAGAAATATAATGTTTTTGGCTCCAATAAACAATATAATCTAACTTCTCTCAATATATTCTTCATAATATTATCAATTTTTTTGTCTGATTTCCTTAAATCTATCATTTCCTAACAAGGGTGAATTCTTGTTCAGAATTCAAACCCGAGACTTTTCATTGACTCTACCAAAATCTCTGTCGATTCATGATCTTATCCATTCAGAGCTGCAGCCAAATTTCCCATTTTAATGCCAGTATTAGAAGCAGTAATATTCTCTCTACAATAGAAAGAAATTGCTTCCATTGGCACAAATCCAACATTTCTCCTCTTTGAAGAAGAAAGAGAATCAAAACTACTCTTTTCATTAGTTGTTCTCTTATAGGATCCAAACCATTTAGCTTCCATATAAGCAAGTCTTCTCCATGGTGGCACATAAATATTCATCTTCTTCATAGAAGTCTTCATGGCTCTACTCATAATTTTCACCACTTGCTTCAACTCTTCCACTTTTCCAACAAAAACTCGAGGGAAATTTTCCAGCAATGAAGCATAGCAAGGCGTTGCACGAGCAATTTCAAATTCTCCGGCTAATGAAACCTCGATTATGTAACGATTAACGCCTATGTTAACGTCGATATACTCATAACTTCCTGACGTACGATTACCAGCTTTCTCCCATTTTGAATTGCATAATCCTGTAAAATTGAATTACGCAAAAAATTAACTTACAGTATACACTAATAATGCATCTTAACATGTTCACATCATGTAAGTAAAGCCTCTTATAAGCTACTACGATTTTAATTTATGATTTAGCTACAAAATTTATGAAAAAGTATTTACCAGCATCGAAGCCCCGATCGCGCAACTGAGTCATCAACCGTCGGTTAAAATCCCGCGAGCTCTGGTTATTTGCTTCTCCAGCAAGCAGAGCATTTTCCACAGCTTTAGTAATACTTCTCTTCAAATTATCACCGGAATTCTCATCGGAATTCAACAAATTCCTCAAATTCTCCTTAATACCCGATTCATCAAAGCAATTAGCATCAACATTTCCATCAATCTCTTCAAATTTCTCATCAACAGTTACTTCTCCTTCTAAAAACGAATTCACGAGTCCCGATAAAGCCGTCAAGCTCTCCGCCACCGCCGGCGGCGGCGAGTGTTCGCTGCCGCTGCTCTCGTAGATCCGCGCTTTCGCCACCTCATCAAACGCCCCAGCTACTCTCTTAAACTTCACCGGTACGTATCTCGCCATTTTTTCCGAATCTCAACTTTTTCTTCGAATTTTATAGACCAATCGAATACTTATGAATCAGTTATGTCGCGATCATGAAGAAAAAATGTGCACAGAGAAGGACTCACTTACCATTAATGGAGATTTTTTTCTTTTGGTTTAGAGTAAAGATGAAGCCATTATGTTAATAAAGTTGTACATATTTTTTCGAATTTTACACACTAATTTGGACTAAAGTGACTGATTGAATGAATGTAGACATCATGTACGAACAAGTTCTTTGTTTAGCTAAATTTTATTCATTTGAAGGATAATCCAATAATATACCTTTCTAATGAGTGTCCAAATCAATCATTTTCCGCATTAAAATAAAATATTTCACGTGCTTTTTTAGTTTCGAAGTTTTTGTCAGGGTGCATTTTAACATAGATTAGCTATTGAAGGGTAAGCAATGATTGTAAATTACTACATTGATTTGAAGTCGCCCATTATTAGCTTTAAATTTTGAATGCGTTTAAGTTGGAATATGATAAGTTCATTTTGACGAGTGCGCATAGATGCGGAAACGAATGCGGAAACTTGAAATTTGGCCTGCTGTGTACGAGGTTCGGAAACGAATTCACAGATCATCGTCGTATGGTTGATCCGTAATTACAACTTCATGCAGGCGAGTTGCAGTCTGCAATTTGAATTAAGGATGGATTTTTGAAATTAGCTTATCCTTGCGGAATCGCGACCCTTTGTCCGGAGTGAAAACAACCCTTTTTGAAATAGAAATATCAATGTTCTTGCTCGTCTTGAATCTTCATAGGATGAAACTTTCATTGAAATTTTCTACTAAAGTTAAATATTGCACTGATTGAATGTTGAGTTATTTACATGAATAACTAGGGATTTGTTCCCACTCTTATATGTTATAAAAATCCTAAATCATCGTAGGTTGTTCTTCATAGTGAACCTAACTTCTTTGAACTCAAGTATGTATAATATATTAGTTGAACACTTAAACTTATAAAATAATCATATATATATTTCTAAAATGTTACATTAGGATCGAGTATCTATGAGGTACCGTGAGAATGAGTTGGAGTGTTTTGCTACTATATGTTGTTTTATTATTATCTATTAAATCTTCTATTTTCATTGCTTCTTTTCTGTACTGTTTTAAATTGTTTTGCTCTAAGTCAAGGATCTATCGAAAACAATATCCCTAGATTGAAGTAAGTTCTATATATACTCTCCTAATTGTTGCTTTTGACAAAACAATAGAGGGAAGATGTAGGAGGCAGTTCCTCTATGGGAAAATCATGTAAAAGTAAGTCATGACGTATAAATAGAAAGATAAGATTTTTGCGCTCTTAATTAACCGGACCCCTATGCACTCGCAATTAGCCACATGCAGGTTAACTTGCATGTATATTGTTCTTGCTGGATAGATCACCTCTTCTACACTATTCTCCTTTTATTTTAGAATAATAAACTAATTTTTAGCTAAATCTAGTATCTTGAAACATCTTTGCTTGAAGATGTACTGAAGTGGAAAAAATGATTGCAAGAAAATGTGTTGCGTGGCAAGAAGTTTTCGACCTTCTAGGTCTCCACCTACTTATGGAAATAGAAGCTAAGGTACTTTGCATGTGGGATGGAGGGTGGGGGCGGGGATGGAACCAAGCGTATATTTTATTTGGTTCTTTATTCTCTTCAAAATTTATAATAAAAAGAGAGATTTCTCACATTAATTTATACTCTATAGAATATGATATTATTGAAATTGGTCAAATATAAGTATATATAGTGAAGTCGTTTGGATATAGTTGGAATTTCTACTAGAAATATGCTTTTCATAAATCAACAAAATCTCCTTATGTTGATTTAGTAGAATTTCAATCTTTGTTTAGATCAATATAAAATATATATGAAAACTAAATATATGAGTGACAAACAAATAGTAACATGCATATTTTTCTGAATATTCTCCATCACTTTATAAATACATAAATATATACAAATTGCTATGCAATATATCACATGCTTAATGGAATTCAAACCCTCAACCTCAACTACCTGGAGAAACACAATATTTTCTTCTCCAAAAAACATTATAAATCTAACTTTCCAAACCCAACACTAAATCTATCATTTCTTAAAGACAATCTTATGTCCAGCACTAAATTTATCATTTTCTAATGAGAATCTCATATCTAGGATTCAAATCTGAGATCTTTGATCAATTCCACGACAATCTTTGTCGGTTCGTGATCATATTATCCATTCAAAGCAGCAGCCAAATTTCCCATTTTGATGCCACTATTGGAAGCAGCAATATTCTCTCTACAATAGAAAGAAATTGCTCCCATTGGCACAAATCCTACATTTCTCTTCTTTGAAGAAGAAAAAGAATCAAAACTAATCTTTTGATGATTATTTTTTTCATTTGTTGTTCTCTTATAAGATCCAAACCATTTAGCTTCCATATAAGCAAGTCTTCTCCATGGTGGCACATAAATATCCATTTTCTTCATAGATTTCTTCATGGCTCTACTCATGATTTTCACCACTTGCTTCAACTCCTCCACTTTTCCAACAAAAACTGGAGGGAAATTTTCGAGCAACGAAGCGTAGCAAGGCGTAGCACGAGCAATTTCAAATTCTCCAGCTAATGCAACCTCGATTATGTAGCGAGAATTACCATTCACAATAACATCAATATACTCATAACTTCCTGATATACGATTACCAGCTTTCTCCCATTTTGATTTGCACAATCCTGTAAAGTTGAATTACGCAGAAAAAATTAACTTACATACACTTATAATGCATCATATAACACATAAATTTATTGTTTAGCAACAGAATTTGTGAAAATGAGCTTACCAGCATCGAAGCCTCGATCACGTAATTGAGTCATCAACCGCCGTTTAAACTCCGGCGAGCTCCGATCATTTGTTTCTTCAGCCAGGAGAGCATTTTCCACAGCTTCAATAATACTTCTCTTTAAAACATCGCTGGAATTCTCATCGGAATTCAGCAAATTCCTCAAAGTCTCCTTAATCTCCAATTCATCAAAGCAATTAGCATCAACATTTCCATCAATCTCTTCAAATTTCTCCGTTGCATATCCTTCTAAAAACGAATTCACGAGTCCCGACAAATCCGTCAAGCTCTCCGCCACCGCCGGCGCCGCCGAGTGCTCGCTGCCGCTGCTCTCGCAGATCCGCCATTTTGCCACCTCATCAAACGCTGCAGCTACTCTCTTAAACTTCGCCGGTACGAATCTCGCCATTTTTTCCGATCCCAACTTTTTCTTCTAATTTTTAAAGACGAATCTGAATATTTATGAATCAGCTATGTCGCAATCATGAAGAAAAAATGTTCACAGAGAAGGACTCACTTACCATTAATGGAGTTTTTTTTTTTTAGAGTAAGGATGAAGACATTATGTTAATAAAGTTGTACATATTTATTTTAGCTTCCTTTTTTTTTTTAGGTTCTGTGTAATATTTGATAGATTCTAATTTTACGAGAAGTTTGGGTTATATGAGTGACGCTATGAATGTAGACATAATGTAGGAATGATTCACTTTTTGCATGAGTGTGTTGATTGATAAAATAGGGGTGTAAAAATTAAGCTCAATCCGTCCAATCCATTGAGGTTAACTCGTTCATTTATTAGCTTAACTCATCTCAATCTAACTCATTTAAAATTGGGTTGACATGCAACACGTTTCACTCGAGAGATCTTATTAAAATATTTTAAAAGTATTTTTTAAAAAATTTGATATGTTCTATATAGCCATAATAAAGAAAAATATAATTTAATTAAGTACTATAATACTGAAAAAGAACAAATAAAATAAGTAAAACTTAGTAACAATTGGGTCGGGTTGGGTCCGCTCAAATTTAACCCAACCCTCCAATTGACACCCCTAGATATAGACGGTTTTCTGCTTAAAGATAAAATATTCTTCAAGTTACGAGATTTTAGTTTTGGAGTTTTGGTTAGTGAGCGTTTTTATTCTCATTGTGAACTTAACTTAATATAAATTTGAATGTAGTCAAATTTCAATAGGTGTATTATGTACATAACACTGGATGAAAGATTCTATAAGGGACAATGGAGTTTGACCAATAAATTTTGAAAAATTTACAGACCAATACTTATTGAAAACTAAAAATATTCTTGAATTTTAATTTTGTGACTATGGAATATCAAAAACTATAATGTAAGTCTTGTTGGGAAAACCAAAAATTGTTTCGTATGATCATACAATATTTTTTTATGCGTTTCTTACATATTAATTTTTTCACATATGAGTTACACGTGATTTTTGAGTCACATGATCAAGACAATTAACACATATTCATGAACTTTGTTCCCTTTTTTAAGTCATAACCATCTCATTCTTGACTAAATAGTGAAAACATCTATGTATACCTATGGTATCATCTTGTATCATCCTCATGAATATTAAACAGTCAAATTTGTACAACTATGTATTAATTACTTGACATATAGTTTCTGGCAAAAGCAAAATGTTGATTCACATGATGATTGTGAGTAAAGTGGACTTTATTTGGTGTCTTACACATAATAGCTAAGAATTATTTCTAGTTTATCTTTCTATTTATGAAAAGTTCAAAATCATTACTTCCTCATTCGATGCGATATTTTTTTTTTTGAAATTTATGATATAAAACAATTCTTATATGTTTGTATGACCGAAATTGATTTCATTAAAGGCAAAAGGAGTTTAAAGTTAAATTATTTCTAATTACACTAGAATGACATTATTTTTAGATTGATTCAAAAGAAAAATGTGTAACAATGGGATAGAGGGAGTATATAATAATTCACAGTAAAAAATAATAATACAATAATAGGGTTGGAAACGGTAGAGGCGTAGAGCCTACATAGACCTTATCACTATTTAGTGAAGGTAGAAAGCCTGATTTCGAAATAATAAAAATTTATAATTATCTAGAATCTTATGCAATAAAGAAAAATCCATTTTGATTATTATGATCGAATTCCGTTATAAATCTTTGACCGCATTCTTCATATGATCCACTTATCTCTTCCTTCTCCGAGCTTCAACCATAAAAAAATGAGCCAAAAAGGTCTTAACAACAACTTATTTTATTAAAAGGTAGCTCATAATGTCCATATCAATCTATTATATGTACATGTTCAATTCAAAAAATTAATTAAAAGAAATTTTGATTTCGTAAAATAAATCTTTGAAATGATGCCAAAATTTTAGCTCATAAATCAATATCATAAAGATGTATCCTAAGTTATTTTACAAATGATCACTCAACCTTTATTTATTACACAAAATTCACAAGAATATTTTTTATAACAAAATAATTATTCAATTTTGTCCATATAATAATATCACGTAGAGTTTGACAAATAAAAGTTACTCAATTTTATTTAAATATCATGAAACATTACTAAACAAATTCCCTTCCCCCCCCCCCCCCCCCCCCCCCACACACACACACACCCAAAAGTCCTTCACTATATCTAAGAAACGGATAGAAAATATGATTTTTTTGGTGAAAACCCCCCAATTGACATCAACGAGTAAAATCTCCTTGTACTTCAGGACTCCATAGTAACAACGAATGTGCTAAACTATTAGCAGGAGTAGAAAGCGCGAGATAAGAAATTGCAGCTTTCCAAATAAGAACTGGACAATCCATGGGTATACCGTGAAATTACAAAGATTGTACCTATGAACCAACCCCCTACAACGAAATAAGCACAAATAAACATTCGGTTCGTCTTTAAAATTCAAAGAAAAAGTTGAAATCTGAAAAAATGACATTCGTAGCGGTGAAGTTTAAGAGAGAAGCTGCGGCGTTCGACGAGGCGGTGAAACAGGCCTTTTATTTGGTAGGTACTATCAATGAAGCTACCACGAAGGCTATGAACTTAGAAATGGAGAGTGGCGGATTTGCAAGAGCAGCGGCGCGGAACACTCGACCATCCAAAATAAGTTTGGTTATCGATATTCATTGCCCCAACAAGACTTTCATTACAGTTTTTGATAATCCAGAATCACAAAATTAAAATTCAAGAATTTTTTTAAATTCGCCTAAAAGTGATTTTCCATACTTTTTTAAAAATACCAATAAATAAAGCATGAGAACAAATACTCCCCAATATTTTTTTAAATGAAATACTCCTCAATATTGAATTATATCTACCACAATATATTTTTTCATACATCAAGTGATATTCAATTATCTTGATCATGTAACTTGAAGATCACATGCAACACACGAAAAAACTAATATATAAGAAATGCATAGAAAATAGGATTTTTTTTTTAAAAAAATTCTGCCCTAAAATATTTTATGACCATCCAAAATAAGTTTGGTTATCGATATTCACTGCCCCAACAAGACTTTGATCATTATAATTTTTGACAATTTAGAATCAAAAAATTAAAATTCAAGAATTATTTTTAGTTCTCATAAGTATTAATCTATAGATTTTTAAAAATTCGTTGGTCAAACTTCATTCTCTATCCAATGTTGTGTATCTATACACCTATTGAGATTTGACTAAAACTCAAATTTATACTAAGTTAAGTTCACATTGAAAATAAAAATGCTTACTAACAAGAACTCCAAAACGAAAATATCATGGCTTAAAGAATATTTTATCTATAGGCAGAAAACAGAATATATCACTATACTTTTTGGATTATCCTTCACATGAAAAAAACACTTGCTACATTCATATTTTATCTACATTTTGTTAACATTCAGATTGGTTTAAGCTGAAAACGGATTATTGCTTGCATAAAATTCTGTGGGCCTCTTGCCGCACCTCTTGCGGACCCCCTCATATGATTTTTCAGGAAACTTGCGCCGGAACCCCATACAGCCGCAAAATCCGTGGGCTAACACCCACAGAAATGAGCCCAAATCGCCTGTTTCCACTTCCTTGGCCCATAAATCCAACCAAGCCTCATCCAACCCCGCTGGGACCCATGGACCTCTTGCCGCGCCTCTTGCGGACCCCCTCGTATGATTTTTCAAGAATCTTGCGCCGAAATCCCATGCAGCCCCACAATCCGTGGGCTAACACCCACAGAAATGAGCTGAAATCGCCTGTTTCCACTTCCTTGGCCCATAAAATCCAACCAGGCCTCATCCAACCCCGCCGGGACCCATAGACCTCTTGCCCCGCCTCTTGCAGACCCCCTCGTATGATTTTTTAGGAAACTTGCGCTGGAACCCTATGCAGCCCTACAATTCGTGGGCTAACACCCACAGAAATGAGCCCAAATCGTCTGTTTCAACTTCTTTGGCCCATAAAATCCAACCAGGCCTCATCTAACCCCGTCGGGACCCATGGGCCTCTTGCCGCACCTCTTGCGGATCCCCTAGTATGAATTTTTGGGAAACTTGCGCCGGAACCCCATGCAGGCCCACAATCCGTGGGCTAACACCTACAGAAATAAGCCCTAATCGCCTGTTTCCACTTCCTTGGCCCATAAAATCCAACAGGCCTCATCCAACCCCGCCGGGACCCATGGACCTCTTCCCGCAGCTCTTGTGAACCCCCTCTTATGATTTTTCAGGAAACTTGCGCCGGAACCCCATGCAGCCCCACAATCCGTGGGCTAACACCCATATAAATGAGCCGAAATCGCCTTTTTCCACTTCCTTGGCCCATAAAATCCAACCAGGCCTCATCCAACAATGTCGGGACCCATGGGCCTCTTGCCGCGCCACTTGCGGACCCCCTCATATGATATTTGGAGAAACTTGCGCCGTAACCCCATGCAGCCCCACAATCCGTGGGCTAACACACACAAAAATGAGCCCAAATCGCTTGTTTCCACTTCCTTGGCCCATAAAATCCAACCAGGCCTCATCCAACCCCGCTGGGACCCATGGGCCTCTTGCCGTGCCTCTTGCGGACCCCCTCATATGATTATATAGGAAACATGCGCTGGAACCCTATGCAGCCCCACAATCCGTGGGCTAACACCCACAGAAATGAGCCGAAATCGCTTGTTTCCACTTCTTTGGCTTATAAAATCCAACCAGGCCTCATCCAACCTCGCCGGGACCCATGGACCACTTGCTGCGCCTCTTGCAGACCCCCTCGTGTGATTTTTCGGGAAACTTGCGCCGGTACCCCATGCAGCCCCACAATCCGTGGGCTAACACCCACAGAAATGAGCCCAAATCGCCTTTTTCCACTTCCTTGGCCCATAAAATCCAACCAGGCCTCATCCAACCCCGCCGGGACCCATGGTCCTCTTGCCCTACCTCTTGCGGACCCCTCGTATGATTTTTTGGGAAACTTACGCCGGAACCCTATGCAGACCCACAATCCGTGGGCTAACACCCAAAGAAATGAGCAGAAATCGCCTGTTTCCACTTCCTTGGCCCATAAAATCCAACCAGGCCTCATCCAACTCCGCCGGGACCCATGGGCCTCTTTCCGCGCTTCTTGTAGACCCCCTCGTATGATTTTTCCGGAAACTTGCGCCGGAACCCCATGCATCCCCACAATCCGTGGGCTAACACCTATAGAAATGAGCCGAAATCGCCTGTTTCCACTTCTCCTTCCCATAAAATCCAACCAGGCCTCATCCAACCCTGCCAGGACCCATGTACCTCTTGCCGCGCCTCTTGCGGAGCCCCTCGTATGACTTTTCGGTAAACTCGCCCCGGAATCCCATGCAGCCCCACAATCTGTGGGCTAACACCCACAGAAATGAGCCGAAATTGCCTGTTTCCACTTCCTTAGCCCATAAAATCCAACCAGGCCTTATCTAACCCCGCCGGGACCCATGGACCTCTTGTCGCGCCTCTTCCGGACCCCTTCGTATGATTTTTCGAGAAACTTACGCCGGAACCCCATGCAGCCCCACAATCCGTGGGCTAACACCCACAGAAATGAGCCCAAATCGTCTATTTGCACTTCTTTGGCCCATAAAATCCAACCAGGCCTGATATAACCTCGTCGGGACCCATGGGCCTCTTGCCGCGCGTCTTGCGGACCCCCTAGTATGATTTTTTGGGAAACTTGCGCCGGAACCCCATGCAGCCCCACAATCCGTGGGCTAACACCTACCGAAATGAGCCCTAATCGCCTGTTTCCACAATTCCACTTCCTTGGCCCATAAAATCCAACCAGGCCTCATCCAACCCCGCCGGGACCCATGGACCTCTTCCCGCAGCTCTTGCGAACCCCCTCTTATGATTTTTTGAGAAACCTGCGCCGGAACCCCATGCAGCCCCACAATCCGTGGGCTAACACCAATAGAAATGAGCCGAAATCGCCTATTTCCACTTCCTTGGCCCATAAAATCCAACCAGGCCTCATCCAACAATGTCGGGACCCATGGGCCTCTTGCCGCGCCTCTTGCGGACCCCCTCGTTTTGATATTTGGAGAAACTTGCGCCGTAACCCCATGCAGCCCCACAATCTGTGGGCTAACACCCACAGAAATGAGCCCAAATCGCTTGTTTCCACTTCCGTGGCCCATAAAATCCAACCAGGCCTCATCCAACCCTGCCGGGACCCATGGAACACTTGCCATGCCTCTTGCGGACCCCCTCGTATGATTATATAGGAAACTTGCGCTGGAACCCCATGCAGCCCCACAATCCGTGGGCTAACACCCACAGAAATGAGCCGAAATCGCCTGTTTCCACTTCTTTGGCCCATAAAATCCAACCAGGCCTCATCCAACCCCGCCGGGACCCATGGACCTCTTGCTGCGCCTCTTGCAGACCCCCTCGTGTGATTTTTCGAGAAACTTGCACCGGAACCCCATGCAGCCCCACAATCCATGGGCTAACACCCACAGAAATGAGCCCAAATCGCCTTTTTCCACTTCCTTGGCCTATAAAATCCAACCAGGCCTCATCCAACCCCGCCGGGACCCATGGACCTCTTGCCCCGCCTCTTGCGGACCCTCTCGTATGATTGTTTGGGAAACTTACGCCGGAACCCTATGCAACCCCACAATCCGTGGGCTAACACCCAAAAAAATGAGAAGAAATCGCCTGTTTCCACTTCCTTGGCCCATAAAATCCAACCATGCCTCATCTAACCCCTCCGGGACCCATGGACCTCTTGCCGCACCTCTTGCCGACCCCTTCGTATGATTTTTCGGGAAACTTGCACCGAAACTCCATGCAGCCCCACAATCCGTGGGCTAACACCCACAGAAATGAGCCCAAATCGCCTGTTTCCACTTCCTTGCGCATAAAATCCAACCAGGCCTCATCCAACCCCGCCAGGAACCATGGACCTCTTGATGCGCCTCCTGCGGACCCCCTCGTATGATTTTTTGAGAAACTTTCGCCGGAACCCCATGCAGCCCCACAATCCGTGTGTTAACACCCACAGAAATGAGCCGAAATCGCTTGTTTCCACTTCCTTGGCCCATAAAATCCAACCAGGCCTCATCCAACCCCGTTGGGACCCATGGGCCCCTTGCTACGCCTCTTAGGAACCCCCTCGTATGATTTTTCGAGAAACTTACGCCGAAACCCCATGCAGCCCCACAATGCGTGGGCTAACACCCACAGAAATGAGCCGAAATCGCCTGTTTCCACTTCCTTGGCCCATAAAATCCAACCAAGCCTCATCCAACCCCACCGAGACCGATGGACCTCTTTCCGCGCGCCTTGCGGACCCCCTCGTATGATTTTTCGAGAAACTTACGTCGGAACCCCATGCAGCCCCACAATTCGTGGCCTAACACCCACAGAAATGAGCCAAAATCGCCTGTATCCATTTCCCTGGCCCATAAAATTAAACCAGGCCTCATCCAACCCCGCCGGGACCGATGGACCTCTTGCCGCGCCTCTTGCGGACCCCTTCATATGATTTTTCGGGAAACTTGCGCCGGAACCCCATGCAGCCCCACAATCCGTGGGCTAACACCCACAGAAATGAGCCCAAATCGTCTGTTTCCACTTCTTTGGCCCATAAAATCAAACCAGGCCTCATCCAACCCCTTCGAGACCCATGGGCCTCTTGCCGTGCATCTTGCGGACCCTCTCATATGATTTTTTGGGAAATTTGCGCCGGAACCCCATGAAGCCCCACAATCCGTGGGCTAACACCCACAGAAATGAACCCAAATTGCATGTTTCCACTTCCTTGGCCCATAAAATCCAACTAGGCCTCATCCAACCACGCCGGGACCCATGGACCTCTTACCGCGCCTCTTGCGGATCCGCTTGTATGATTTTTCGAGAAACTTGTGCCGGAACCCCATGTAGCCCCACAATCCGTGGGCTAACACCCACAGAAATGAGCCGAAATCGCCTGTTTCCACTTCCTTGGCCCATAAAATCCAACCAGGCCTCATCCAACCCCGTCGGGACCGATGGTCCTCTTGCCGCGCCTCTTGCGGACCCCCTAGTATAATGTTTCAGGAAACTTGTGCCGGAACCCCATGCAGCCCCACAATCCGTGGGCTAACACCCACATAAATGAGCCGAAATTGCCTGTTTCCACTTCCTTGGCCCATAAAATCCAACTAGGCCTCATCCAACCCCGCTGGGACCCATGGACCTCTTCTCGCGCCTCTTGCGGACCCCCTCATATGAAATTTCGGGAAACTTGCGCCGGAACCCCATGCAGCCCAACAATTTGTGGGTTAACACCCACAGAAATGAGCCGAAATTGCCTGTTTCCAATTCCTTGGACCATAAAATCCAACCAGGCCTCATCTAACCCCGTTGGGACCCATGGACCTCTTGTCGCGCCTCTTGCGGACCCCCTCGTATGATCTTTCAGGAAACTTGCGCCGGAACCCCATGCAGCCCCACAATCAGTGGGCTAACACCCACAGAAATGAGCCGAAATCGCCTGTTTCAACTTCCTTGGCCCATAAAATCCAACCAGGCCTCATCCAACCCCGCCAGGACCCATGGACCTCTTTCCGCGCCTCTTGTCGACCACCTCGTATGATTTTTTGGGAAACTTGCGCCGGAACCCCATGCAGCCCCACAATCCGTGGGCTAACACCCACACAAATGAGCCCAAATTGTCTGTTTCCACTTCTTTGGCCCATAAAATCCTACCAGGCCTCATCCAACCCTGTCGGGACCCATGGGCCTCTTGCCGCGCCTGTTGCCGACCCCCTTGTATGATTTTTCAGGAAACTTGTGCCGGAACCCCATGCGGCCCCACAATCCGTGGGCTAACACCCACAGAAATGAGCCGAAATCGCCTGTTTCCACTTCCATGGCCCATAAAATCCAACCTGGCCTCATCCAACCCCGCCAGGACACCAGGACCTCTTAACGTGCCTCTTGCGAACCCCCTCGTATGATTTTTTGGAAAACTTGCACCGGAACCCCATGCAGACCCACAATCCGTGGGCTAACACCCAGGGAAATGAGCCGAAATCGCCTGTTTCAACTTCCTTGGCCAATAAAATCCAACCAGGCCTCATCCAACCCCGCCGGGACCTCTTTCCGCACCTCTTGCGGACCCCCTTTTATGATTCTTCAGGAAACTTGTTCCAGAACCACATGCAGCCCCACAATCCGTGGGCTAACACCCACAGAAATGAGCCGAAATCGCCTGTTTCCACTTCCTTAGCCCATAAAATCCTACCAGGCCTCATCCAACCCTGCCGGGACCCATGGACCTCTTGCCGCGCCTATTGCGGACCCCTTTGTATGATATTTTAGGAAACATGTACCGGAACCACATGCAGCCCCACAATCCGTGGGCTAACACCCATAGAAATGAGCCGAAATCGCATGTTTCCACTTCCGTGGCCCATAAAATCCAACCAGGCCTCATCCAACCCTGCCGGGACCCATGGACCTCTTGCTGCGCCTCTTGCGGACCCCTTTGTATGATTTTTCAGGAAACTTGTGCCAGAACCCCATGCAGCCCCACAATCCGTGGGCTAACACCCACAAAAATGAGCCGAAATCGCCTGTTTCCACTTCTATGGCCCATAAAATCCAACCAGGCCTCATCCAACCCCGCCGGGACACCTGGACCTCTTAACGTGCCTCTTGCGAACCCCCTTGTATGATTATTTGGAAAACTTGCACCGGAACCCTATGCAGACCCACAATCCGTGGGCTAACACCCACAGAAATAAGCTGAAATCGCCTGTTTCCACTTCCTTGGCCCATAAAATCCAACCAGGCCTCATCCAACCCCACCGGTACCCATGGACCTCTTGCCGCACCTCTTGCAGACCCCCTCGTATGATTTTTGGGGAACTTGCGCCGGAACCCCATGCAGCCCCACAATCCGTGGGCTAACACCCACAGAAATGAGCCCAAATCGTTTGTTTCCACTTCTTTGGCCCATAAATTCCTACCAGGCCTCATCCAACCCCGTCGGGACCTATAGGCCTCTTGCCGGGCCTCTTACGTACCCCCTTGTATGATTTTTCAGGAAACTTGCACCGGAACCCCATGCAGGCTCACAATCCGTGGGCTAACACCCACAGAAATGAGCCCAAATCACCTGTTTCCACTTCCATGGCCCATAAAATCCAACATGGCCTCATCCAACCCCGCCGGGACCCATGGACCTCTTGCCGCGCCTCTTGCGGACCCCCTCATATGATTTTTAGGGAAACTTGCGCCGGAATCCCATGAAGCCCCATAATCCGTGGACTAACACTCATAGAAATGAGCCAAAATCGCCTGTTTCCACTTCCTTGGCCCATAAAATCCAACCAAGCCTCATCCAACACCGCCGGGACCCATGGACCTCTTGCTGCGCCTCTTGCGAGCCCCCTCGTATGAGTTTTTGGGAAACTTGCGCTGGAACCCCATGCAGCCCCATAATCCGTGGGCTAACACCCTCAGAAATGAGCCGAAATCGCTTGTTTCCACTTCCTTGGCCCATAAAATCCAACCAGCCCTCATCCAACCCTGTCAGGAACCATGGACCTCTTGTCACGCCTCTTGCGGACCCCCTCATATGATTTTTCAGGAAACTTGCGCAGGAACCCTATGCAGCCCTACAATCTGTGGGCTAACACCCACAAATGAGCCGAAATCGCCTGTTTCCACTTCCTTGGCCCATAAAATCCAACCAGTCCTCATCCAACCCCATCGGGACCCATGGACCTCTTGACGCGCCTCTTTCAGACCCCCCTCATATGATTTTTCAGGAAACTTGCGTCGAAACCCCATGCAGCCCCACAATCCGTGGGCTAACACCCATAGAAATGAGCCGAAATCGCTTGTTTCAACTTCCTTGGCCCATAAAATCCAACCAGGCCTCATCCAACCCCGTCGGGACCCATGGACCTCTTGCCGCACCTCTTGCGGAACCCCTCGTATGATTTTTGGGAAACCTGCGTCGGAACCCCATGTAGCCAAGAATCCGTGGGCTAACACCCACAGAAATGAGCTGAAATCGCCTGTTTCCACTTCCTTGGCCCATAAAATCCAACCAGGCCTCATCCAACCCCGCCGGGACCCATGGACCTTTTGCCGCACCTCTTATGGACCCCTCGTATGATATTTCGGGAAACTTGCGTCGGAACCCCATGCAGCCCCACAATTCGTGGGCTAACACCCACAGAAAGTAGCTGAAATCGCCTGTTTCCACTTCCTTGGCCCATAAAATCCAACCAGGCCTCATCCAACCCCGTCGGGACCCATACGCCTCTTATCGCGCCTCTTGCGGACCCCCTCGTATGAGTTTTTGAGAAACATGCGCCGGAACCCCATGCAGCCCCACAATCCGTGGGCTAACACCCACAAAAATGAGCCGAAATCGCTTGTTTCCACTTCCTTGACCCATAAAATCCAACATGGCCTCATCCAACCCCCCGGGACCCATGGGCCTCTTGCCGCACCTCTTGCGGACCCCCTCGTATTATTTTTCGAGAAAAACTTGCGCCGGGACCCCATGCAGCCCCACAATCTGTGGGCTAACACCCACAGAAATGAGCCGAAATCGCCTGTTTCCACTTCCTTGGCCCATAAAATCCAACCAGGCCTCATCCAACCCCGCCGGGACCCATGGACCTCTTGCCGCGCCTCTTGTGGACCCCCTAGTATGATTTTTCAGGAAACTTGTGCCGGAACCCCATGCAGCCCCACAATCTGTGTGCTAACACCCACAGAAATGAGCCAAAATCGCCTGTTTCCACTTCCTTGGCCAATAAATTCCAACCAGGCCTCATCCAACACCGCGGGGACCCATGGACCTTTTGCCGCGCCTCTTGCGGACCCCTTCGTATGATTTTGTGGGAAACTTGTGCCGAAACCCCATGCAGACCCACAATTCGTGGGCTAACACCCAAAGAAATGAGCTTAAATCGTCTGTTTCCACTTCTTTGGCGCATAAAATCCAAGAAGGTCACATCCAACGCCGTCGGGACTCATAGGCCTCTTGCCACGCCCCCCTCGTATGATATTTGGGGAAACTTGCACCGGAACCCCATGCAGCCCCACAATCCGTGGGCTAACACCCACAAAAATGAGCCGAAATCGCATGTTTCCACTTTTTTGGCCCAAAAAATCCAACCAGGCCTCATCCAACCCCATCGGGACCCATGGGTCTCTTGTCGCGCCTCTTGCGCACCCCCTGGTATGAGTTTTTGGGAAACTTGCGCCGGAACCCCATGCAGCCGCAAAATCCGTGGGCTAACACCCACAGGTTCGAGCCGAAATCGCTTGTTTCCACTTCCTTGGCCCATAAAATCCAACGAGGCCTCATCCAACCCTGTCGGGACCCATGGACCTCTTGCCGTGCCTCTTGCAGACCCCCTTGTATGATTTTTTTGGAAAACTTGCGCCGGAATCCCATGCAGCCCTAAAATTCGTGGGCTAACACCCACAGAAATGAGCCAAAATCGCCTGTTTCCACTTCCTTGGCTCTTAAAATCCAACACGGCCTCATCCAACCCCACCGGGACCCATGGACCTCTTGCCGCACCTCTTGCGGAACCCCTCGCATGGTTTTTCGGGAAACTTGCATCGGAACCCTATGCAGCCCCACAATCCGTGGGCTAACACCCACAAAAATGATCCCAAATCGTCTGTTTCAAATTCCTTGGCCCATAAAATCCAACCAGGCTTCATCCAACCCCGTCGGGACCCATGGGCCTCGTGCCGCACCTCTTTCGGACCCCTTCGTATGATTTTTTGGGAAACTTGCGCCGGACCCCCATGCAGCCCCACAATCCGTGGGCTAACACCCACAGAAATGAGCCCAAATCGTCTGTTTCCATTTCTTTTGCCCATAAAATCCAACCAGGCCTCATCCAACCCCGTCGGGACACATGGGCCTCTTGACGCACCTCTTGCGGACCACCTCGTATGATTTTTCGGGACACTTGCGCCGGTACCCCATGCAGCCCCACAATCCGTGGGCTAACATCCACAGAAATGAGCTGAAATCGCCTGTTTCCTCTTCCTTGGCCCATAAAATCCAACAAGGCCTCATCCAACCCCGCCGAGACCCATGGACCTCTTGCCGTGCCTCTTGTGGACCCCCTCGTATGATTTTTTGGGAAGCGCCGGAATTCAATGCAACCCCACAATCCGTGGGCTAACACCCATAGAAATGAGCCCAAATCGTCTGTTTCCACTTCTTTGGCCAATAAAATCCAACCAGGCCTCATCCAACCCTGTCGGGACCCACGGGTCTCTTGCCGCGCCTCTTGCGGACCCCCTCGTATGATTTTTTGGGAAACTTGCGTCGGAACCCCATGCAGCCCCACAATCCGTGGGCTAACACCCACAGAAATGAGCCGAAATCGTCTGTTTCCATTTCCTTGGCCCATTAAATTCAACCAGCCCTCATCCAAGTCCATTGGGACCCATGGACCTCTTGCCGCGCCTCTTTTGGACCCCCTCGTATGATTTTTCGGGAAACTTGCGCTGGAACCCCAACCAGCCCCACAATCCGTGGCCTAACACCCACAGAAATGAGCTGAAATTGCCCGTTTCCACTTCCTTGGCCCATAAAATCAAAGAAGGCATCATCAAACACCGTCGGGACCCATGGACCTCTTGCCACGCCTCTTGCGGACCCCCTCGTATGATTTTTTTGGAAACTTGCGCCGGAACCCCATGCAGCCCCACAATCCGTGGGCTAACACCCACAGAAATGAGCCCAAATCGTCTGTTTCCATTTCTTTTGCCCATAAAATCCAACCAGGCCTCATCCAACCCCGTCAGGACACATAGGCCTCTTGACGCGCCTCTTGCGGACCCCCTCGTATGATTTTTCGGGACACTTGTGCTGGAACCCCATGCAGCCCCACAATCCGTGGGCTAAAATCCACAGAAATGAGCCGAAATCGCCTATTTCCTCTTCCTTGGCCCATAAAATCAAACAAGGCCTCATCCAACCCCGCCGGGACCCATGGACCTCTTGCCGCGCCTCTTGTGGACCCCCTCGTATGATTTTTTGGGAAACTTGCACTGGAATTCCATGCAACCCCACAATCCGTGGGCTAACACCCATAGAAATGAGCCCAAATCGTCTGTTTACACTTCTTTGGCCAATAAAATCCAACCAGGCCTCATCCAACCCTGTCGGGACCCATGGACCTCTTGCCGTGCCTCTTGCGGACCCCCTCGTATGATTTTTCGGGAAACTTGCGCCGGAACCCCATGCAGCCCCATAATCCGTGGGCTAACACCCACAGAAATGAGCCCAAATCACCTGTTTCCACTTCCTTGGCTCATAAAATCCAACACGGCCTCATCCAACCCCACCGGGACCCATAGACCTCTTGCCATGCCTCTTTCAAACCCCCTCGTATTATTTTTCGGGAAACTTGCGTCGGAGCCCCATGCAGCTTCATAATCTCTGGGTTAACACCCACAGAAATGAGCCCAAATCGCCTTTTTCCACTTTCTAGGCCCATAAAATCCAACCAGGCCTCATCTAACCCCTCCAGGACCCATGGACCTCTTGCCGCGCCTCTAGCGGACCCCCTCACATGATTTTTTGGTAATCTTGCATCGGAACCGCATGGAGCCCCACAATCCGTGGGCTAACACCCATAGAAATGAGCCCAAATCGTCTGTTTCCACTTCTTTGGCAAATAAAATCCAACCAGGCCTAATCGAACCCCGTCGGGACCCATGGACCTCTTGCCGCGCCCCTTGCGGACCCCCTCGTATGATTTTTCGGGAAACTTGCGCCGGAACCCCATGCAGCCTCATAATCCGTGGGCTAACACCCACAAAAATGCGCCCAAATCGCCTGTTTCCACTTCTTTGGCCCATAAAATCCAACACGGCCTCATCCAACCCCACCGGGACCCATAGACCTCTTGCCACGCCTCTTTCGAACCCCCTCGTATGTTTTTTTGGGAAACTTGCGTCGGAACCCCATGCAGCTCCATAATCTCTGGGCTAACACCCACAGAAATGAGCCCAAATCGTTTGTTTCCACTTCTTTGGCCCATGAATTCCTACCAGGCCTCATCCAACCCCGTCGGGACCTATAGGCCTCTTGCCGGGCCTCTTACGTACCCCCTCGTATGATTTTTCAGGAAACTTGCACCGGAACCCCATGCAGGCCCACAATCCGTGGGCTAACACCCATAGAAATGAGCTCAAATCGTCTGTTTCCATTTCTTTGGCCCATAAAATCCAACCAGGCCTAATCGAACCCCGCCGGGACTCATAGACCTCTTGCAACGCCTCTTGCGGAACCCCTCGTATGATTTTTCAGAAATTTTGCGCCGGAACCCCATGCAGCCCCACAATCCGTGGGCTAACACCCACAGAAATGAGCCCAAATCGCCTGTTTCCACTTCCTTGGCCCATAAAATCTAACAGGGCCTCATCCAACCCCGCCGGGACCCATAGACCTCTTTCCACACCTCTTGCGAACCCCGTCGTATGATTTTTTGGGAAACTTGCGCTGGAACCCCATGCAGCCCCACAATCCGTGGGCTAACACCCACAGAAATGAGCCCAAATCGTCTGTTTCCACTTCTTTGGCCCATAAAATCAAACCAGGCCTCATCCAACCCCATCTGGACCCATGGGCCTTTTGCCGCACCTCTTTCGTACCCCCTCGTATGATTTTTTGGGGAACTTGCGCCGGAACCCCATGCAGCCCCACAATCCGTGGGCTAACACCCACAAAAATGAGCCCAATTCGCTTGTTTCCATTTCCTTTGCCCATAAAATCCAACCACGCCTCATCCAACCCCGCCAGGACCCATGGGCCTCTTGCCGCGCCTCTTGTGGATCCCCTCGTATGATTTTTTTGGAAACATGCGACGAAACCCCATGCAGCCCCACAATCCGTGGGCTAACACCCACAGAAATGAGCCGAAATCGCCTGTTTCCACTTCCTTGGCCCATAAAATCCAACCAGACCTCATCCAACCCCGCCGAGACCCATAGACCTCTTGCCGCGCCTCTTGCAAACCCCCTCGTATGATATTTTGGAAACCTTGCACCGGAACTTCATGCTGCCCCACAATTCGTGGGCTAACACCCACATAAATGAGCCCAAATCGCCTTTTTCCACTTCCTTTGCCTATAAAATCCAACCAGGCCTCATCGAACCCCTCCGGGACCCATGGACCTCTTGCCGCGCCTCTTGTGGACTCCCTCATATGAATGTTCGGGAAATTTGCGCCGGAACCCCATGCAGCCCCACAATCTGTGGGCTAACACCCACGGAATTGAGCTGAAATCGCCTGTTTCCACTTCCTTGGCCCATAAAATCCAACCAGGCCTCATCCAACCCCGCCGGGACCCATGGGCCTCTTTCCGCTCCTCTTGTGGACCCCCTCGTATGAGTTTTTGGGAAACTTGCGCCAGAACCCCATGCAGCCCCATAATCCTTGGGCTAACACCCACAGAAATGAGCCCAAATTGCCGGTTTCCACTTCCTTGGCACATAAAATCCAACCAGGCCTCATCCAACCCCGCCAGGACCCATGGACCTTTTGTCGCGCCTCTTGCGGACCCCCTCGAATGATTTTTTGGGAAACTTGCGCCGGAACCCCATGCAGCCCCACAATCCGTGGGCTAACACCAACACAAATGAGCCCAAATCGTCTATTTACACTTCTTTGGCGCATAAAATCCAAACAGGTCTCATCCAACCCCGTCGGGACCCATGGGCCTCTTGCCGCTCCTCTTGCGGACCCCCTCGTATGAATTTTTGAGAAACTTGCGTAGGAACCCCATGCTTCCCCACAATCCGTGGGCTAACACCCACAGAAATGAGCCCAAATCGCCTGTTTCCACTTCCTTGGCCCATAAAATCCAACCAGGACTCATCCAACCCCGCCAGGATCCATGGGCCTCTTGCCGGCCCTCTTGCGGACTGCCTCGTATGATTTTTTGGGAAACTTGCGTCGGAACCCCATGCAGCTCCATAATCTCTGGGCTAACACCCACAGAAATGAGCCCAAATCGCCTTTTTCCACTTCCTAGGCCCATAAAATCCAACCAGGCCTCATCTAACCCCGCCAGGACCCATGGACCTCTTGCCGCGCCTCTAGCGGACCCCCTCACATGATTTTTCGGTAAACTTGCATCGGAACCGCATGGAGCCCCACAATCTGTGGGCTAACACCCATAGAAATGAGCTCAAATCGTCTGTTTCCATTTCTTTGGCCCATAAAATCCAACCAGGCCTAATCGAACCCCGCCGAGACTCATAGACCTCTTGCAACGCCTCTTGCGGACCCCCTCGTATGATTTTTCAGAAATTTTGCGCCGGAACCCCATGCAGCCCCACAATCCGTGGGCTAACACCCACAGAAATGAGCCCAAATCGCCTGTTTCCACTTCCTTGGCCCATAAAATCTAACAGGGCCTCATCCAACCCCGCCGGGACCCATAGACCTCTTTCCACACCTCTTGCGAACCCCGTCGTATGATTTTTTGGGAAACTTGCGCTGGAACCCCATGCAGCCCCACAATCCGTGGGCTAACACCCACAGAAATGAGCCCAAATCGTCTGTTTCCACTTCTTTGGCCCATAAAATCAAACCAGGCCTCATCCAACCCCATCTGGACCCATGGGCCTTTTGCCGCACCTCTTTCGGACCCCCTCGTATGATTTTTTGGGGAACTTGCGCCGGAACCCCATGCAGCCCCACAATCCGTGGGCTAACACCCACAAAAATGAGCCCAATTCGCTTGTTTCCATTTCCTTGGCCCATAAAATCCAACCACGCCTCATCCAACCCCGCCAGGACCCATGGGCCTCTTGCCGCGCCTCTTGTGGATCCCCTCGTATGATTTTTTTGGAAACATGCGACGAAACCCCATGCAGCCCCACAATCCGTGGGCTAACACCCACAGAAATGAGCCGAAATCGCCTGTTTCCACTTCCTTGGCCCATAAAATCCAACCAGACCTCATCCAACCCCGCCGAGACCCATAGACCTCTTGCCGCGCCTCTTGCAAACCCCCTCGTATGATATTTTGGAAACCTTGCACCGGAACTTCATGCTGCCCCACAATTCGTGGGCTAACACCCACATAAATGAGCCCAAATCGCCTTTTTCCACTTCCTTTGCCTATAAAATCCAACCAGGCCTCATCGAACCCCTCCGGGACCCATGGACCTCTTGCCGCGCCTCTTGTGGACTCCCTCATATGAATGTTCGGGAAATTTGCGCCGGAACCCCATGCAGCCCCACAATCTGTGGGCTAACACCCACGGAATTGAGCTGAAATCGCCAGTTTCCACTTCCTTGGCCCATAAAATCCAACCAGGCCTCATCCAACCCCGCCGGGACCCATGGGCCTCTTTCCGCTCCTCTTGTGGACCCCCTCGTATGAGTTTTTGGGAAACTTGCGCCAGAACCCCATGCAGCCCCATAATCCTTGGGCTAACACCCACAGAAATGAGCCCAAATTGCCGGTTTCCACTTCCTTGGCACATAAAATCCAACCAGGCCTCATCCAACCCCGCCAGGACCCATGGACCTTTTGTCGCGCCTCTTGCGGACCCCCTCGAATGATTTTTTGGGAAACTTGCGCCGGAACCCCATGCAGCCCCACAATCCGTGGGCTAACACCAACAGAAATGAGCCCAAATCGTCTATTTACACTTCTTTGGCGCATAAAATCCAAACAGGTCTCATCCAACCCCGTCGGGACCCATGGGCCTCTTGCCGCTCCTCTTGCGGACCCCCTCGTATGAATTTTTGAGAAACTGGCGTAGGAACCCCATGCTGCCCCACAATCCGTGGGCTAACACCCACAGAAATGAGCCCAAATCGCCTGTTTCCACTTCCTTGGCCCTTAAAATCCAACCAGGCCTCATCCAACACCGTCGGGACCCATGGACCTCTAGCCGCGCCTCTTGCAGACCCCCTCGTATGAATTTTTGGGAAACTTGCGCCGGAACCCCATGCAGCCCACAATCCGTGGGCTAACACCCACAGAAATGAGCCGAAATCGCCTGTTTCCACTTCCTTGGCCCATAAAATCCAACCAGGCCTCATCCAACCCCGTCGGGACCCATGGGCCTCTTTCCGCTCCTCTTGCGGACCCCCTCGTATGATTTTTTGGGAAACATGCGCCGGAACCCCATGCAAGCCCCACAATCCATGGGCTAACACCCACAGAAATGAGCCGAAATCGCCTGTTTCCACTTCCTTGGCCCATAAAATCCAACCAGGCCTCAACCAACCCCGTCGGGACCCATGGACCTCGTGCTGCGCCTCTTGTGGACCCCCTCGTATGAATATTTGGGAAACTTGCTCCGGAATTCCATGCAACCCCACAATCCGTGGGCTAACACCCATAGAAATGAGCCCAAATCGTCTGTTTCCACTTCTTTGGCCCATAAAATCCAACCAGGCCTCATCAAACTCCGTCGGGACCCATGGGCTTCTTGTCACGCCTCTTGCGGACCCCCTCGTATGATTTTTCAGGAAACTTGCGCCGGAACTCCATGCAGCCTCACAATCTGTGGGCTAACACCCACAGAAATGAGCCGAAATCGCCTGTTTCCACTTCCTTGGCCCATAAAATCCAACCAGGCCTCATCCAACCCCGCCGGGACCCATGGGCCTCTTTCCGCTCCTCTTGCGGACCCCCTCGTATGATTTTTTGGGAAACATGCGCCGGAACCCCATGCAGCCCCACAATCCATGGGCTAACACCCACAGAAATGAGCCGAAATCGCCTGTTTCCACTTCCTTGGCCCATAAAATCCAACCAGGCCTCAACCAACCCCGTCGGGACCCATGGGCCTCTTGTCGTGCCTCTTGCGGACCCCCTCGTATGACTTTTTAGGAAACATGCGCCGGAACCCCATGCAGCCCCACAATCCATGGGCTAACACCCACAGAAATGAGCCGAAATCGCCTGTTTCCACTTCCTTGGCCCATAAAATCAACCAGGCCTCATCCAACCCCGCCGGGACACATGGACCTCTTGTCGTGCCTCTTGCGGACTCCCTCGTATGATTTTTTGGGAAACTTGTGCCGGAACCCCATGAAGCCCCACAATCCATGGGCTAACACCAACAGAAATGAGCCCAAATCGTCTGTTTCAACTTTTTTGGCGCATAAAATCCAAGCAGGCCTCATCCAACCCCGTCGGGACCCATGGGCCTATTGCCGCGCCTCTTATGGTCCCCCCCCTTTTGAATTTTTGAGAAACTTGCGCCGGAACCCCATGCAGCCCCACAATCCGTGGGCTAACACCCAGAGAAATGAGCCGAAATCGCCTTTTCCACTTCTTTGGCCCATAAAATCAACCCAGGCCTCATCCAACCCCACCGGGACCCATGGACCTCTTGCCGCGCCTCTTGCGGACCCCCTCGTTTGATTTTTCGGGAAACTTGCGCTGGAACCCCATGCAGCCCCACAATCCGTGGCCTAACACCCACAGAAATGATCCAAAATCGCCCGTTTCCACTTCCTTGGCCCATAAAATCCAACATGGCCTCATCCAAC
This sequence comes from Solanum rostratum, assembly GCA_029948455.1. Classification (NCBI taxonomy): domain Eukaryota; kingdom Viridiplantae; phylum Streptophyta; class Magnoliopsida; order Solanales; family Solanaceae; genus Solanum; species Solanum rostratum. Next base: position 589,019 of record CM057053.1, on the reverse strand, counting down.
CCCGCTGGGACCCATAGACCTCTTGCCACGCCTCTTCTGAACCCCTTCCTATTATTTTTCGGGAAACTTGCGCCGGAACCCCATGCAGCCCCACAATCTCTAGGCTAACACCTACAGAAATGAGCCCAAATCGCCTGTTTCCACTTCCTTGGCCCATAAAATCCAACCAGGCCTCAACCAAGCCCGTCGGGACCATGGGCCTCTTGTCATGCCTCTTGCGGACCCCCTCGTATGATTTTTTAGGAAACATGCGCCGGAACCCCATGCAGCCCCACAATCCATGGGCTAACACCCACAGAAATGAGCCGAAATCGCCTGTTTCCACTTCCTTGGCCCATAAAATCCAACCACGCCTGATCCAACCCCGCCGGGACCCATGGACCTCTTGTCGCGCCTCTTGCGGACCCCCTCACATGATTTTTCAGGAAACTTGCGCCGGAACCCTATGCAGCCCCAGAATCCATGGGTTAACACCCACATAAATGAGCCGAAATCGCCTGTTTCCACTTCCATGGCCCATAAAATCCAACCAGGCCTCATCCAACCCCGCCGGGACCTACGGACCTCTTGCCGCGCCTCTTGCAAATCCCCTCGTATGATTTTTTGGGAAACTTGCGCCGAAACCGCATGCAGCCCCACAATCCGTGGGCTAACACCCACAGAAATGAGCCCAAATCGCCTTTTTCCAGTTCCTTGGCCCATAAAATCTAACCAGGCCTCATCCAACCCAGCTGGGATCCATGGACCTCTTGCCGCGCCTCTTGCGGACCCCCTCGTATGATTTTTTGGGAATCTTGCGCCGGAACTCCATGCATCCCCACAATTCGTGGGCTAACTCCCACTGAAATGAGCTCAAATCGTCTGTTCCCACTTCTTTGGCCCATAAAATCCGACCAGCCCTCATCCAACCCCGCCGGGACCCATGGACCTCTTGCCGCGCCTCTTGCGGACGCCCTCGTATGATTTTTCAGGAAACTTGCGCCGGAACCCTATGCAGCCCTACAATCCGTGGGCTAACACCTACAGAAATGAGCCCAAATCGCCTGTTTCCACTTCCTTGGCCCATAAAATCCAACCAGGCCTCATCCAACACCGCCGGGACCCATGGACTCTTGCAGCGCCTCTTGCGGACCCCCTCGTATGATTTTTCGGGAAACTTACGCTGGAACCCCATGCAGCCCCACAATCCGTGGGTTAACACCCACAGAAATGAGCCCAAATCGCCTTTTTCCACTTCCTTGGCCCATAAAATCCAACCAGGCCTCATCTAACCCCGTCGGGACCCATGGACCTCTTGCCATGCCTCGTTCGGACCCCCTCATATATTTTTTGGAGAAACTTGCACCGGAACCCCATGCAGCCCCACAATCCGTGGGCTAACACCCACAGAAATGGGCCAAAATCGCCTGTTTCCACTTCCTTGGTCCATTAAATCCAACCATGCCTCATCCAACCCCGACGGGACCCATAAACCTCTTTCCGCGCCTCTTGCGGACCCCCTCGTATGAGTTTTTGGGAAACTTGCGTCGGAACCCCATGCAGCCCCACAATCCGTGGGCTAACACCGACAGAAATGAGCCGAAATCGCCTGTTTCCACTTCCTTGGCCCATAAAATCCAACCAGGCCTCATCCAACCCCGCCGGGACCCATGGACCTCTTGCCGCACCTCTTGAGGACCCCCTCGTATGATTTTTTAGGAAACTTGCGCCGGAATCCTATGCAGCCCTATAATCCGTGGGCTAACACCTACAGAAATGAGCCCAAATCGCCTATTTCCACTTCCTTGGCCCATAAAATTCAACCAGTCCTCATCCAACACCTCCGGGACCCATGGACATCTTGATGCGCCTCTTGCGGACCCTCCCTTATGATTTTTCAGGAAACTTACGCCGGAACCCCATGCAACCCCACAATCCGTGGGTTAACACCCACAGAAATAAGCCCAAATCGCCTGTTTTCAGTTTCTTGGCCCATAAAGTCCAACCAGGCCTCATCCAACCCCGTCGGGACCGAAGGGCCTCTTGCCGCGCCTCTTGCAGACCCCCTCGTATGATGTTTTGGGATACTTGCGCCGGAACCCCATGCAGCCCCACAATCCGTGGGCTAACACCCACAGAAATGAACCGAAATCGCCTATTTCCACTTCCTTGGCCCATAAGATCGAGCCAGGCCTCATCCAACCCCGCTGGGACCCATGGACCTCTTTCCACGCCTCTTGCGGACCCCCTCGTATGATTTTTCTGGAAACTTGCGCCAGAACCCCATGCAGCCCTACAATTCGTGGGCTAACACCCACAAAAATGAGCCGAAATCGCTTGTTTCCACTTCCTTGGCACATAAAATCCAACCAGGCCTCCTCCTACCCCGCCGGGACCCATGGACCTCGTGCCACGCCTCTTGCGGACCCCTTCGTATGATTTTTGGGGAAACTTGCGCCGGAACCCCATGCAGCCCCACAATCCGTGGGCTAACACCCATAGAAATGAGCCCAAATTGTCTGTTTCCACTTCTTTGGCCCATAAAATCCAACCAGGCCTCATCAAACCCCGTCGGGACCCAAGGGCCTCTTTCCGCGCCTCTTGCGGACCCCCTCGTATGATTTTTTCAGAAACTTGTGCCGGAACCCTAGGCAGCCCCACAATCCGTGGGCTAACACCCACAGAAATGAGCCGAAATCGCCTGTTTCCACTTCCTTGGCCCATAAATTCCAACCAGGCCTCATCTAACCCCGTCGGGACCCATGGACCTCTTGCTGTGCCTCTTGTGGACCCCCTCATATATTTTTTGGAGAAACATGCACCGGAACCCCATGCAGCCCCACAATCCGTGGGCTAACACCCACAGAAATGAGCCAAAATTGCCTGTTTCCACTTCCTTGGCCCCTAAATTCAACCAGGCCTCATCCAACCCCGACGGGACCCATAAACCTCTTGCCGCGCCTCTTGCGGACCCCCTCGTATAAGTTTTTGGGAAACTTGCTCCGGAACCCCATGCAGCCTCATTTCCATGGGCTAACACCCACAAAAATGAGCCGAAATCGAAGGTTTCAACTTCCTTGGCCCATAAAATCCAACCAGGCCTCATCCAACCCCGCCGGGACCCATGGACCTCTTGCCGCGGCTCTTGCGGACCCCCGCGTATGATATTTTGGGAAACTTGCGCCGGAACCCTATGCAGCCCTACAATCCGTGGGCTAACACCCACAGAAATAAGCCCAAATCGCCTGTTTCCACTTCCTTGGCCCATAAAATTTAACCAGGCCTCATCCAACCCCGCAGGGACCCATGGACCTCTTGCTGCGCCTCTTGCGGACCCCCTCGTATGATCTTTCAGGAAACTTATGCCGGAACCCCATGCAGCCCCACAATCCATGGGCTAACACCCACAGAAATGAGCCCAAATCGCCTGTTTTCAGTTCCTTGGCCCATAAAATCCAACCAGGCCTCATCCAACCCCGTCGGGGCCCAAGGGCCTCTTTCCGCGCCTCTTGCAGACCCCCTCGTATGATGTTTTGGGATACTTGCGCCGAAACCCCATGCAGCCCCACAATCCGTGGGCTAACACCCACAGAAATGAGCCGAAATCGCCTATTTCCACTTCCTTGGCCCATAAGATCGAGCTTGGCCTCATCCAAGCCCGCCGGGACCCATGGACCTCTCTCCACGCCTCTTGCGGACCCCCTCGTATGATTTTTCAGGAAACTTGCGCCAGAACCCCATGCAGCCCCACAATCTGTGGGCTAACACCCACAAAAATGAGCCGAAATCGCTTGTTTCCACTTCCTTGGCACATAAAATCCAACCAGGCCTCATCCAACCCCGCAGGGACCCATGAACCTCTTGCCACGCCTCTTGCGGACCCCTTCGTATGAATTTTTGGGAAACTAGCGCCGGAACCCCATGCAGCCCCACAATCCGTGGGCTAACACCCACAGAAATGAGCCCAAATTGTCTGTTTCCACTTCTTTTTCCCAATAAATCCAACCACGCCTCATCCAACCCTGTTGGGACCCATGGGCCTCTTTCCACGCCTCTTGCTGGACCCCCTCTTATGATTTTTTGGAAAACTTGCGCCGGAACCCCATGCAGCCCTAAAATTCGTGGGCTAACACCCACAGAAATGAGGCGAAATCGCCTGTTTCCACTTCCTTGGCCCAAAAAATCCAACCAGGCCTCATCCAACCCCACCGGGACCCATAGACCTCTTGTCGCGCCTCTTGCGGACCCCCTTGTATGATTTTTCGGGAAACTTGCATCGGAACCCTATGCAGCCCCACAATCCGTGGGCTAACACGCACAGAAATAAGCCCAAATCGCCTGTTTCCACTTCCTTGGCCCATAAAATCCAACCAGGCCTCATCCAACCCCGCCGGGATTCATGGACCTCTTGCCGCACCTCTTGCGGACACCTTCGTATGATTTTTCAGGAAACTTGCGCCGGAACTCCATGCATCCCCACAATCCGTGGGCTAACTCCCACAGAAATGAGCTCAAATCGTCTGTTTCCACTTCTTTGGCCCATAAAATCCAACCAGGCCTCATCCAACCCCGTCGGGACCCATGGGCCTCTTGCCGCGCCTCGTTTGGACCCCCTCATATGATTTTTCGGGAAACTTGCGCCGAAACCCCATGCAGCTCCAAAATCCATGGGCTAACACCCACAGAAATGAGCCAAAATCGCTTGTTTCCACTTCCTTGGCCCATAAAATCCAATCAGGCCTCATCCAACCCTTCTGGGCCACATCGACCTCTTATTGCGCCTCTTGCGGACCCCCCTCGTATGATTTTTCGAGAAACCTGCGCCAGAACCCCATGCAGCCCCACAATCCGTGGGCTAACACCCACATAAATGAGCCGAAATCGACTGTTTCCTTTTCCTTGGCCTATAAAATCCATCCAGGCCTCATCCAACCCAGCCGGGACCCATGGACCTCTTGCCGCGCCTCATGCGGACCCCCTCGTATGAGTTTTTATGAAACTTGCGCCGGAACCCCATGCAGCCCCACAATCCGTGGGCTAACACCCACAGAAATGAGCCGAAATCGCCTGTTTCCACTTCCTTGGCCCATAAAATCCAACCAGGCCTCATCTAACCCCGTCGGGACCTATGGACCTCTTGCCGCGACTCTTGTGGACCCCTAGTATGATTTTTTGGGAAAATTGCGCTGGAACCGCATGCAGCTTCACAATCCGTGCGCTAACACCCACAGAAATGAGCCAAAATCGCCTGTTTCCACTTCCTTGGCCCATAAAATCAAACCAGGCCTCATCCAACCCCGCCGGGACCCATGGACCTCTTACCGCGCCTCTTGCAGACCTCGTCGTATGAATTTTCGAGAAACTTGCGCCGGAACCCCATGCAGCCCCACAATCTGTGGGCTAACACCCACAGAAGGGAGCCGAGATCGCTTATTTCCATTTCCTTGGCCCATAAAATCCAACAAGGCCTCATCCAACCCCGGCGGTACCCATGGACCTCTTGCCGCGCCTCTTGCGGACACCCTCGTATGATTTTTCGGGAAACTTGCGCCGGAACCCCATGCAACCCCACAATCCGTGGGCTAACACCCACAGAAATGAGCCCAAATCGTCTATTTGCACTTCTTTGGCCCATAAAATCCAACCAGGCCTCATGAAACCCCGCCGGGACCCATGAACCTCCTATCGCGCCTCTTGCGGACCCCCTCGTATGATTTTCTGGGAAACTTGCACCGGAACCCCATGTAGCTCCAAAATCCGTGGGCTAACACCCACAGAAATGTGCCAAAATCGCTTGTTTCCACTTCCTTGGCCCATAAAATCCAATCAGGCCTCATCCAACCCTTCTGGGCCACATGGACCTCTTATTGCGCCTCTTGCGGACCCCCTCGTATGAATTTTCGAGAAACCTGCGCCGGAACCCCATGCAGCCCCACAATCAGTGGGCTAACACCCACATAAATGAGCCGAAATCGACTGTTTCCATTTCCTTGGCCCATAAAATCCATCCAGGCCTCATCCAACCCCGCCGGGACCCATGGACCTCTTGCCGCGCCTCTTACGGACCCCCTCGTATGAGTTTTTATGAAACTTGCGCCGGAACCCCATGCAGCCCCACAATCCGTGGGCTAACACCCACAGAAATGAGCCGAAATCGCCTGTTTCCACTTCCTTGGCCCATAAAATCCAACCAGGCCTCATCTAACCCCGTCGGGACCTATGGACCTCTTGCCGCGACTCTTGTGGACCCCTAGTATGATTTTTTGGGAAACATGCGCTGGAACCGCATGCAGCCTCACAATCCGTGCGCTAACACCCATAGAAATGAGCCAAAATCGCCTGTTTCCACTTCCTTGGCCCATAAAATCAAACCAGGCCTCATCCAACCCCGCCGGGACCCATGGACCTCTTGCCGCGCCTCTTGCGGACCTCGTCGTATGATTTTTCGAGAAACTTGCGCCGGAACCCCATGCAGCCCCACAATCTGTGGGCTAACACCCACAGAAGTGAGCCGAGATCGCCTATTTCCATTTCCTTGGCCCATAAAATCCAACAAGGCCTCATCCAACCCCGGCGGTACCCATGGACCTCTTGCCGCGCCTCTTGCGGACACCCTCGTATGATTTTTCGGAAACTTGCGCCGGAACCCCATGCAACCCCACAATCCGTGGGCTAACACCCACAGAAATGAGCCCAAATCGTCTATTTGCACTTCTTTGGCCCATAAAATCCAACCAGGCCTCATCAAACCCCGCCGGGACCCATGAACCTCTTACCGCGCCTCTTGCGGACCCCCTCGTATGATTTTCTGGGAAACTTGCACCAGAACCCCATGCAGCCCCACAATCCGTGGGCTAACACCTACTGAAATGAGCCCAAATCGCCTGTTTCCACTTTCTTGGCCCATAAAATCCAACTAGGCCTCATCCAACCCCGTCGGGACCTATGGACCTCTTTCCGCGCCTTTTGCGGACTCCCTCGTATTATTTTTTGAGAAAACTTGCATCGGAACCCCATGCAGCCCCACAATCCGTGGGCTAACACCCACAGATATGAGCCGAAATCGCCTGTATCCAATTCCGTGGCCCATAAAATCCAACCAGGCTTCATCCAACCCCGTCGGGACCCATGGACCTCTTGCCGTGCCTCTTACGGACACCTTCGTATGATTTTTTAAAAAACTAGTGCAAGAAACCCATGCAGCCCCACAATCCGTGGGCTAACACCCACAGAAATGATTCGAAATTGCCTGTTTCCACTTCCTTGGCCCATAAAATCCAACCAGGCCTCATCCAATCCCGCCGAGTCCCATGGGCCTCTTGTCGCGCCTCTTGCAGACCCCCTCGTATGATATTTTGGGAAACTTCTGCGGAACCCCATGCAGCCCCATAATCCGTGGGCTAACACCCACAGAAATGAGCCCAAATCGTCTGTTTCCACTTCTTTGGCCCATAAAATCCAACCAGGCCTCATCCAACCCCGTCGGGACCAATGGGCCTCTTTCCAGGCCTCTTGTGGACCCCCTTGTATGATTTTTCGGGAAACTTGTGTCGGAACCCCATGCAGCCCCACAATCTGTGGGCTAACACCCACAGAAATGAGCCGAAATCGCTTGTTTCCACTTCCTTGGCACATAAAATCCAACTAGGCCTCATCCAACCCCGCCGGGACCCATGGACCTCTTGCCACGCCTCTTGTGGACACCTTCGTATGAATTTTTAGGAAACATGCACCGGAACCCCATGCAGCCCCACAATCCGTGGGCTAACACCCACAGAAATGAGCCCAAATTGTCTGTTTCCACTTCTTTTGCCCATAAAATCCAACCAGGCCTCATCCAACCCTGTTAGGACCCATGGGCCTCTTGCCACGCCTCTTGCAGACCCCCTTGTATGATTTTTTGGAAAACTTGCGCCGGAACCCCATGCAGCCCTAAAATTCGTGGGCTAACACCCACAAAAATGAGCCGAAATCGCCTGTTTCCACTCCCTTGGCCCATAAAATTCAACCAGGCCTCATCTAACCGCGTTGGGACCCATGGACCTCTTGCCGCACCTCTTGCGGACCCCCTCGTATAATTTTTGGAGAAACTTGCACCGGAACCCCATGCAGCCCCACAATCCGTGGGCTAACACCCACAGAAATGAGCCGAAATCGCCTGTTTCCACTTCCTTGGCCCATCAAATCCAACCCGGCCTCATCCAACCCCGCAGGGAACCCATGGACCTCTTGCCGCACCTCTTGCGGACTCCCTCGTATGATTTTTCGGGAAACTTGCGCCGGAACCCCATGCAGCCCCACAATCCGTGGGCTAACACCCACAGAAATGAGCAAAAATCGCCTGTTTCCACTTACTTGGCAGATAAAATCCAACCAGACCTCATCCAACCCTACCGGGACCCATAGACCTCTTGCCGCGCCCCTTGTGGACCCCCTCGTAGGATTTTTCGGGAAACTTGGGTCGGAACCCTATGCAGCCCCACAATCCGTGGGCTAACACGCACAGAAATAAGCCGAAATCGTCTGGTTCCACTTCCTTGGCCCATAAAATCCAACCAGGCCTCATCCAACCCCGTCGGGATTCATGGACCTCTTTCCGCGCCTCTTGCGGACACCCTCGTATGATTTTTCAGGAAACTGGCGCCGGAACTCCATGCATCCCCACAATCCGTGGGCTAACTCCCACAGAAATGAGCTCAAATCGTCTGTTTCCACTTCTTTGGCCCATAAAATCCAACCAGGCCTCATACAACCCCGTCGGGACCCATGGGCCTCTTGCCGCGCCTCTTGCAGACCCCCTCATATGATTTTTTGGGAAACTTGCGCCGGAACCCCATGCAGCTCAAAAATCCGTGGGCTAACACCCACAGTAATGAGCCAAAATCGCTTGTTTCCACTTCCTTGGCCCATAAAATCCAACAAGGCCTCATCCAACCCTTCCGGGCAACATGGACATCTTGTTGCGCCTCTTGCGGACCCCCTCGTATGATTTTTCGAGAAACCTGCGCCGGAACCCCATGCAGCCCCATAATCCGTGGGCTAACACCCACATAAATGAGCCGAAATCGACTGTTTCCATTTCCTTGGCCCATGAAATCCAACCAGGCCTCATCCAACCCCGCCGGGACCCATGGACCTCTTGCCGCACCTCTTGCGAACCCCCTCGTATGAGATTTTATGAAACTTGTGCCGAAACCCCATGCAGCCCCACAATCCGTGGGCTAACACCCACAGAAATGAGCCGAAATCGCCTGTTTCCACTTCCTTGGCCCATAAAATCCAACCAGGCCTCATCCAACCCCACCGGGACCTATGGACCTCTTGTCGCGCCTCTTACGGATCCCCTCGTATGATTTTTTGGGAAACTTGCGCCAGAACCCCATGCAGCCCCACAATCCGTGGGCTAACACCCACAGAAATGAGCCAAAATCAACTGTTTCCACTTCCTTGGCCCATAAAATCCAACCAGGCCTCATCCAACCCCGCCGGGACCCATGGGCCTCTTGCCGCGCCACTTGCGAACCCCTCGTATGAATTTTTGAGAAACTTGCGCCGGAACCCCATGCAGCCCCATAATCCGTGCGCTAACACCCACAGAAATGAGCCGAAATTGCCTGTTTCCACTTCCTTGTCCCATAAAATCCAACCAGGCCTCATCCAACCCTATCGGGACCCATGGACCTCTCTTCGTGCCTCTTGCGGACCCCCTCGTATGATTTTTCAGGAAACTTGTGCCGGAACCCCATGCAGCCCCATAATCCGTGGGCTAACACCCACAGAAATGAGCCGAAATCGCCTGTTTTCAGTTCTTTGGCCCATAAAATCCAACTAGGCTTCATCCAACCCCGTCGGGACCCATGGGCCTCTTGCCGCACCTCTTGCAGACCCCCTCATATGATTGTGTAGGAAACTTGTGCCGAAACCCAAAGCAGCCCCATATTCCGTGGGCTAACACCCACAGAAATGAGCCAAAATCGCCTGTTTCCACTTTCTTGGCCCATAAAATCCAATCAGGCCTCATGCAACCCCGCCGGGACCCATGGACCTCTTGCCGGCCTCTTGCGGACCCCTCGTAAGAGTTTTCAAGAAACTTGCGCCGGAACCCCATGCAGCCCCACAATCTGTGGGCTAACACCCACAGAAATGAGCCGAGATCGCCTGTTTCCACTTCCTTGGCCCATAATATCCAACCAGGTCTCATCCAACCCCACTGGGACTCATGGCCCTCTTGCCGCGCCTCTTGCGGACACCCTCGTATGATTTTTCGGGAAACTTGCGCCGAAACCCCATGCAACCCCACAATCCGTGGGCTAACACCAACAGAAATGAGCCCAAATCGTCTGTTTCCACTTCATTGGCCCATAAAATCCAACCAGGCCTTATCCAACCCCGTCGGGACCCATGGGCCTCTTGCCACGCCTCTTGCGGACCCCCTCGTATGATTTTACGGGAAACTTGCGCCGGAACCCCATGCAGACCCAAAATCCATGGGCTAACACCCACAGAAATGAGCCGAAATCGCCTATTTCCACTTCCTTGGCCCATAAAATCCAACCTGGCCTCATCCAACCCAGACGGGACCCATGGACCTCTTGCCGCGCCTCTTGCGGATCCCCTCGTATGAATTTTCGGGAAACCTGCGCCGGAACCCCAGGCAGCCCCACAATTCGTGGGCTAACACCCACAGAAATGAGCCCAAATCGACTGTTTCCACATCCTTGGCCCATAAAATCCAACCAGGCCTCATCCAACAATGTCGGGACCCATGGGCCTCTTGCCGCGCCACTTGCGGACCCCCTCATATGATATTTGGAGAAACTTGCGCCGTAACCCCATGCAGCCCCACAATCCGTGGGCTAACACCCACAGAAATGAGCCGAAATCGCCTGTTTCAACTTCCTTGGCCCATAAAATCCAACCCGGCCTCATCCAACCTTGTCGGGACCCATGGGCCTCTTGCCGCGCCTCTTCCGGACCCCCTCAAATGAGTTTTCGGGAAACTTGCGCCGGAACCCCATGCAGCCCCACAATCCGTGGGCTAACAACCACATAAATGAGATGAAATCGCCTGTTTCCACTTCCTTGGGCCATAAACTCCAACCAGGCCTCATCCGACCCCGCCGGGACCCATGGAACTCTTGCCGCGCCTCTTGCAGACACCCTCGTATGATTTTTAAAGAAACTTGCATTGGAACCCCTGCAACCCCTCAATCCGTGGGCTAATACCCACAAAAATGAGCCAAAATCGCCTGTTTCCAGTTCCTTGGCCCATAAAATCCAAGCAGGCCTCATCCAACCCAGCCGGGACCCATGGACCTCTTGTTGTGCCTCTTACGGACCCCCTCCTATTATTGTTTGGGAAATTTGCGGCGGATCCCCATGCAGCACCACAATTCGTGGGCTAACACCCACAGAAATGAGCCGAAATCGCCTGTTTCCACTTTCTTGGCCCATAAAATCCAACCAAGCATCATCCAACCCCGCCGGGACCCATGGGTCTCTTGCCGCGCCTCTTGCGGACCCACTCGTATGATTTTTCGAGAAACTTGCGCCAGAACCCCATGCAGCCCCAAAATCTGTGTGCTAACACCCACAGAAATGAGCCGAAATCGCCTGTTTCCACTTCCTTGGCCCATAAAATCCAACCAGGCCTCAACCAACCCCGTCAGGACCTATGGACCTCTTGCCGCGCCTCTTGCGGACACCCTCGTATGAGTTATTATGAAACTTGCACCTGAACCCCATGCAGCCCCACAATTCGTGGTCTAACACCCACAGAAATGAGCTAAAATCGCCTGTTTCTACTTCCTTGGCCCATAAAATCCAACCAGTCCTCATCTAACCCCGTCAGGACCCATGGACCTCTTGACGCGCCTCTTGCGGACCCCATCATATGATATTTGGAGAAACTTGCACCGGAACCCCATGCAGCCCCACAATCCGTGGGCTAACACCCACAGAAATGAGCCGAAATCGCCTGTTTCCACTTCCTTGGCCCATAAAATCCAACCAGGCCTCATCCAACCCCGCCGGGACCCATGGACCTCTTGACGTGCCTCATACGGACTCCCTCGTATGATTTTTCAGGAAACTTGCGCCGGAACCCCATGCAGCCCCACAATCCGTGGGCTATCACCCACAGAAATGAGCTGAAATCTCCTTTTTTCCACTTCCTTGGCCCATAAAATCCAACCAGCCCTCATCCAACCCCGCCGGGACCCATGGACCTCTTGTCGCGTCTCTTGTGGATCCCCTCGTATGATTCTTTGGGAAACTTGCACCGGAACCCCATGCAGCCCCACAATCCGTGGGCTAACATCCACAGAGATGAGCCGAAATCGCCTGTTTCCACTTCCTTGGCCCATAAAATCCAATCAGGCCTAATCCAACCCTGCCAGGACCCATGGACCTCTTGCCGCCTCTTGCGGACTCCCTCGTATGATTTTTCGGGAAACTTGCACCGGTACCCCATGCAGCCCTACAATCCGTGGGCTAACACCCACAGAAATGAGCCCAAATCGCCTATTTCCAATTCCTTGGCCCATAAAATCCAACCAAGCCTCATCCAACCCCGCCAGGATTCATGGACCTCTTGCCGCGCCTCTTGCGGACACCCTCGTATGATTTTTCTAGAAACTTGTGCCGGAACTCCATGCAGCCCCATAATCTGTGGGCTAACACCCACAAAAATGAGCCCAAATCGTCTTTTTCCACTTCTTTAGCCCATAAAATCCAACCAGGCCTCATCCAACCCCATCGAGACCAATGGGCCTCTTTCCAGGCCTCTTGTGGACCCCCTCGTATGATTTTTTGGTAAACTTGCGCCGGAACCTCATGCAGCCCCAAAATCCGTGGGCTAACACCCATAGAAATGAGCCAAAATCGCCTGTTTCAACTTCCTTGGCCCATAAAATCCAACCAGGCCTCATCCAACCCTGCCGGGACACATGGACCTCTTGTTGTGCCTCTTGCGGACCCCCTCGTATGATTTTTCGGGAAACCTACGCCGGAACCCCATGCAGCCCCACAATTCGTGGGCTAACACCTATAGAAAATGAGCCGAAATCGACTATTTCCACTTCCTTGGCCCATAAAATCCAACCAGGCCTCATCCAACCCCGCCGGGACCTATGGGCCTCTTGCCGCGCCTCTTGCGGACCCCTCGTATGATTTTTCGGGAAACTTCCATCGGAACCCCATGCAGCCCTACAATTCGTGCGTTAACACCCACAGAAATGGGCGAAAATCGCATGTTTCCACTTCCGTGGCCCATAAAATCCAACCAGGCCTCATCCTACCCCGCCAGGACCCATGGACCTCTTGTCGCGCCTCCAGTGGACCCCCTCGTATGATTTTTTGAGAAACTTGCACCGGAACCCCATGCAGCCCCACAATCTGTTGGCTAACACCCACAGAAATGAGCCGAGATCGCCTGTTTCCACTTCCTTGGCCCATAATACCCAACCAGGCCTCATCCAACCCCGCCGGGACCCATGGACCTCTTGCCGCGCCTCTTGCGGACATCCTCGTATGATTTTTTGGGAAACTTGCGTTGGAACACTATGCAGCCGCACAATCCGTGGGCTAACACGCACAGAAATAAGCCCAAATCGCGTGTTTCCACTTCCTTGGCCCATAAATTCAACCAGGCCTCATCCAACCCCGCCGGGATTCATGGACCTCTTGCCGCGCCTCTTGCGGATACCCTCGTATGATTTTTCAGGTAACTTACGTCGGAACTCCATGCATCCCCACAATCCGTGGGCTAACACCCACAGAAATGAGCCAAAATCGCTTGTTTCCACTTCCTTGGCCCATAAAATCCAACCAGGCCTCATCCAACCCTTCCGGGCCACATGGACCTCTTGTTGCGCCTCTTGCGGACCCCCTCGTATGATTTTTTGAGAAACCTGCGCCGGAACCCCATGCAGCCCCACAATCCGTGGGCTAACACCCACATAAATGAGCCGAAATCGACTGTTTCCATTTCCTTGGCCCATAAAATCCAACCAGGCCTCATCCAACCCCGCTGGGACCCATGGACCTCTTGCCGCGCCTCTTGCGGACCCCCTCGTATGAGTTTTTATGAAACTTGCGCCGAAACCCCATGCAGCCCCACAATCCGTGGGCTAACACCCACAGAAATGAGCCGAAATCGCCTGTTTCCACTTCCTTGGCCCATAAAATCCAACCAGGCCTCATCTAACTCCGTCGGGACCCATGGACATCTTGCCGCGACTCTTGTGGACCCCTAGTATGATTTTTTGGGAAACTTGCGCCGGAACCGCATGCAGCCTCACAATCCGTGCTCTAACACCCACAGAAATGAGCCAAAATCGCCTGTTTCCACTTCCTTGGCCCATAAATCAAACCAGGCCTCATCCAACCCCGCCGGGACCCATGGACCTCTTGCCACGCCTCTTGCAGACCTCGTCGTATGAATTTTCGAGAAACTTGCGCCGGAACCCCATGCAGCCCCACAATCTGTGGGCTAACATCCACAGAAGTGAGCCGAGACCGCCTATTTCCACTTCCTTGGCCCATAAAATCCAACAAGGCCTCATCCAACCCCGCCGGGACCCATGGACCTCTTGTTGCGCCTCTTGCGGACCCCCTCGTATTATTTTTTTGGAAATTTGCGCCGGAACCCTATGCAGCACCACAATTCGTGGGCTAACACCCACAGAAATGAGCCGAAATCGCCTGTTTCCACTTCCTTGGCCCATAAAATCCAACCAAGCCTCATCCAACCCCGCCGGGACCCATGGGCCACTTGTCGCGCCTCTTGCGGACCCCCTCGTATGATCCTTTGGGAAACTTGCACCGGAACCCCTTGCAGCCCCACAATCCGTGTGCTAACACCCACAGAAATGAGCCAAAATCGCCTGTTTCCACTTCCTTGGCCCATAAATTCCAAACAGGCCTCATCCAACCCCGCCGGGACCCATGGACCTCTTGACGTGCCTCTTGCGGACTCCCTCGTATGATTTTTCAGGAAACTTGCGTTGGAACCCCATGCAGCCCCACAATCCGTGGGCTAACACCCACAGAAATGAGCTGAAATCACATGTTTCCACTTCCTTGGCCCATAAAATCCAACCAGGCCTCATCCAACCCCGTCGAGGCCCATGGACCTCTTGTCGCGCCTCTTGCGGACCCCCTCGTATGATATTTTTGGAAACATGCACCGGAACCCCATGCAGCCCCACAATACGTGGGTTAACATCCACAGAGATGAGCCGAAATCGCCTGTTTCCACTTCCTTGGCCCATAAAATCCAACCAGGTCTCATCCTACCCCGCCAGGACCCATGGACCTCTTGTCGCGCCTCCTGCAGACCCCCTCGTATGATTTTTCGAGAAACATGCACCGGAACCCCATGCAGCCCCACAATCTGTGGGCTAACACCCACAGAAATGAGCCGAGATTGCCTGCTTCCACTTCCTTAGCCCATAATAACCAACAAGGCCTCATCTAACCCCGCCAGGACCCATGGACCTCTTGCCGCGCCTCTTGCTGACACCCTCATATGATTTTTCGGGAAACTTGCACCGGAACCCCATGCAACCCTACAATTCGTGGGCTAACACCCACAGAAATGAGCCCAAATCGTCTATTTCCACTTCTTTGGCCCAATAAATCCAACCAGGACTCATCCAACCCCGTCGGGACCCATGGGCCTCTTGCCGCGCCTCTTGCTATTGTATGATTTTATGGGAAACTTGCGCCGGAACCCCATGCAGCCCCACAATCCGTGGGCTAACACCCACAGAAATGAGTCCAAATCGCTTGATTCCACTTCCTTGGCCCATAAAATCCAACCAGGCCTCATCCAACCCCATCGGGACCCATGGACCTCTTGCCGCGCCTCTTACGGACCCCCTCGTATGAGTTTTCGGGAAACTTGCGTTGGAACCCAATGCAGTCCCACAATTCGTGGGCTAACACCCACAGAAATGAGCTGAAATCGTCTGTTTCCACTTCCTTGGCCCATAAAATCTAAGCAAGCTTCATCCAACACCGCTGGGACCCATGGGCCTCTTGTCGCGCCTCTTGCGGACCCCCTCGTATGATCTTTTGGGAAACTTGCACCGGAACCCCTTGCAGCCCCACAATCCGTGTGCTAACACCCACAGAAATGAGCCAAAATCGCCTGTTTCCACTTCCTTGGCCCATAAAATCCAACAAGGCCTCATCCAACCCCGTCGGGATACATGGGCCTCTATCCGCTCCTCTTGCGGACCCCCTCGTATGATTATTCGGGAACCTTGAGCCGTAAGCCCATGCAGCCCCAAAATCCGTGTGCTAACACCCACAGAAATGAGCCAAAACGCCTGTTTCCACTTCCTTGTCCCGTAAAATCCAACCAGGCCTCATCTAACCTCGTCGGGACACATGGACCTCTTGCCGCGCCTCTTGCGGACCCCCTCGTATGAGTTTTCGGGAAACTTGCGCCGGAACCCAATGCAGTCCCACAATTGGTGGGCTAACACCCACAGAAATGAGCTGAAATCGCCTGTTTCCACTTCCTTGGCCCATATAATCCAATCAAGCCTCATCCAACACCGCCGGGACCCATAGGCCTCTTGCCGCGCCTCTTACGGACCCCCTCGTATGATCTTACAGGAAACTTACACCGGAACCCCTTGCAGCCCCACAATCCGTGGGCTAACACCCACATAAATGAGCCCAAATCGCCTATTTCCACTTCCTTGGCCCATAAAATACAACCAGGCCTCATCCAACCCCGTCGGGACCCATGGGCCTCTTGCCACGCCTCTTGCGGAACCCCTCGTTTGATTTTTTTGGAAACTTGCGTCGGAACCCCATGCAGCTCCAAAATCCGTGTGCTAACACCCACAGAAATGAGCCGAAATCGCCTGTTTCCACTTCCTTGGCCCATAAAATCCAACCAGGCCTCATCCAACCCCGTCGGGACCCGTGGACCTCTTGCCGCGCCTCTTTCGGACCCCCTCATATGATTTTACGGAAACTTGCACCGGAACCCTATGCAGCCCCACAATCCGCGGGCTAACACCCACAGAAATGAGCCCAAATCGCTTGTTTCCACTTCCTTGGCCCATAAAATCCAACCAGGCCTCATCCAACCCCGTCGGGACCCATGGGCCGCTTGCCGCACCTCTTGCGGACCCCCTTGTATGATTTTTTAGGAAACTTGCGCCGGAACCTAATGCAACCCCACAATCCATGGGCTAACACCCACAGAAATGAGCCGAAATCGCCTGTTTCCACTTCCTTGGCCCATAAAATCCAACCAGGCCTCATCTAACCCCGCCGGGAGACATGGACCTCTTGTTGCACCTCTTGCGGATCCCCTTGTATGATTTTTCGGGAAACTTGCGCCGGAACCCCATGCAGCCCCACAATCCGTGGGCTAACACCCACATAAATGAGCCGAAATTGCCTATTTCCACTTCCTTGGCCAATAAAATCCAACCAGGCCTCATCCAACCCCGCTGGGACCCATGGACCTCTTGTCGCGCCTCTTACAGACCCCCTCGTAAGATGTTTTGGAAAATTTGCGCCGGAACCCCATGCAGCCCCACAATCCGTGGGCTAACACCCAAAGAAATGAGCCGAAATCGCCTGTTTCCACTTCCTTGGCCCATAAAATCTAACTAGGCCTCATCCAACCCCGTCGGGACCCATGGGCCTCTTGCCGCGCCTCTAGTGGACCCCCTCGTATGATTTTTCGAGAAACTTGCGCCGAAACCCCATGCAGCCCCAAAATCTGTGGGGTAACACCCACAGAATTAAGCCCAAATCGTCTGTTTTCACTTCCTTGGCCCATAAAATCCAACCAGGCCTCATCCAACCCAGTTGGGATTCATGGGCCTCTTGCCGCACCTCTTGCGGACCCCCTCGTATGATTTTTTGGGAAACTCGGAACCTAATGCAGCCCCACAATCCATGGGCTAACACCCATAGAAATGAGCCGAAATCGCCTGTTTCCACTTCCTTAGCCCATAAAATCCAACAAGGCCTCATCTAACCCCACCGGGAGACATGGACCTCTTGCTGCGCCTCTTGCGGATCCCCTCATATGATTTTTCGGGAAACATGCGCCGGAACCCCATGCAGCCCCACAATCCGCGGGCTAACACCCACAGAAATGAGCCGAAATCGCTTGTTTCCACTTCCTTGGCCTATAAAATCCAACCAGGCCTCATCCAACCCCACCGGGACCCATGGACCTCGTTTCGCGCCTCTTACGGACCCCCCCCCCCCCCCCCCCCCGTTAATATTTTCTGGGAAACTTGCGCCGGAACCCCATGCAGCCCCATAATCCGTGGGCTAATACCCACAGAAATGAGCCGAAATCGCCTGTTTCCACTTCCTTGGCCCATAAAATCAAACCAGGCCTCATCCAACCCTGCCGGGACCCATGGACCTCTTGCCGCGTCTCTTGCGGACCCCCTTGTATTATTTTTCAGGAAACTTGCGCCCGAACCCCATGAATCCCCACACTAACACCCACAGAAATGATCCGAAATCGCCTATTTCCACATCCTTGGCCCATAAAATCTAACCAGGCCTCATCCAACCCCGTCGGGACCCATGCGCCTCTTGCTGCGCCTCTTGCGGACCCCCTCGTATGATTTTTTGAGAAACTTGCGCCGGAACCCCATGAAGCCCTAAAATCTGTGGGCTAACACCCACAGAAATAAGCCAAAATCGCCTGTTTCCATTTCCTTAGCCCATAAAATCCAACCAGGCCTCATCCAACCCCGCCGGGACCCATGGACCTCTTGTCGCGCCTCTTGCTGACCCCCTCGTATGATTATTTTGTGAAACTTGCACCGGAACCCCATTCAGCCCCACAATCCGTGGGCTAACACCCACATAAATGAGCCGAAATCGCCTGTTTCAACTTCCTTGACCCATAAAATCCAACCATGCCTCATCCAACCCCGTCGGGGCCAATGGACCTCATACCGCGCCTCTTACGGACCCCCTCTTATGATTTTTTGGGAAACTTGCACCGGAACCCCATGCAGCCCCACAATCCGTGGGCTAACACCCACATAAATGAGCCCAAATCGCCTGTTCCATCTTCCTTGGCCCATAAAATCAAACCAGGCCTCATCCAACCTCGCTAGGACCCATGGACCTATTGCCACGCCTATTACGGACCCCCTCATATGAATTTTTGGGAAACTTGCCCCGGAACCCCATGCAGCCCCACAATCCATGGGCTAACACCCACAGAAATAAGCCCAAATCGCCTTTTTCCACTTCCTTGGCCCATAAAATTTAACCATGCCTCATCCAACCCCGCCGAGACCCATGGACCTTTTGCCGCGCCTCTTGCGGATCCCCTTGTATGATATTTTGTGAAACTTGCGCCGGAACCCCAAGCAGCCCCACAATCCATGGGCTAACACCCACAGAATTGAGCCGTAATCGACTGTTTCCACTTCCTTGGCCCATAAAATCCAACCAGGCCTCATCCAACCCCGCCGGGACCATGGACCTCTTGTCGCGCATCTTGCGGACCCCCTCTTAAGATTTTTCGGGAAACTTCCACCGGAACCCCATGCAGCCCCACAATCCGTGGGATAACACACACAGAAATGAGCCCAAATCGCCTGTTTCCACTTCCTTGGCCCGTAAAATCAAACCAGGCCTCATCAAACCCCGCCAGGACCCATGGACCTCTTGCCACGCCTCTTGCGGACCTCCTCGTATGATTTTTCGGGAAACTTGCGCTGGAACCCCATGCAGCCCCACAATCCGTGGGCTAACACCCACAGAAATGAGCCGAAATCGCCTGTTTCCATTTCCTTGGCCCATAAAATCCAACCAGACCTCATCCAACCCCGCCAAGACCCATGGACCTCTTGCCGCGCCTCTTTCGGACCCCCTCAAATGATTATTTTGTGAAACTTGCGCCGGAACCCCATGCAGCCCCACAATCCGTGGGCTAACACCCACATGAATGAGCCGAAATCGCCTGTTTCCACTTCCTTAACCCATAAAATCCAACCAGGCCTCATCCAACCCCGTCGGGACCAATGGACCTCTTGTCGCGCCTCTTGCGGACCCCCTCTTATGACTTTTCGGGAAACTTGCACCGGAACCCCATGCAGCCCCACAGTCTGTGGGCTAACACCCACAGAAATGAGCCGAGATCGCCTGTTTCCACTTCCTTGACCCATAATACCAACCAGGCCTCATCCAACCCCGCCGGGACCCATGGACCTCTTTTCGCTCCTCTTGCGGACACCCTCGTATGATTTTTCGGGGAACTTGCGCCGGAACCCCATGCAACCCTACAATTCGTGGGCTAACACCCACAGAAATGAGCCCAAATCGTCTATTTCCACTTTTTTGGCCCATAAAATCCAACCAGGACTCATCCAACCCCGTCGGGACCCAGGGGCCTCTTGCCGCGCCTCTTGCGTACCCTATTGTATGATTTTATGGGAAACTTGTACCGAAACCCCACGCAGCCCCACAATCCGTGGGTTAACACCCACAAAAATAGGTCTAAATCGCTTGATTCCACTTCCTTGGCCCATAAATTCCAACCAGGCCTCATCCAACCCCGTCGGGACCCATGGACCTCTTGCGACGCCTCATGCGGACCCCCTCGTATGCGTTTTCAGGAAACTTGCGTCGGAACCCAATGCAGTCCTAAAATTCGTGGGCAAACACCCACAGAAATGAGCTGAAATTGCTCGTTTCCACTTCCTTGGCCCATAAAATCCAACCAAGCCTCATCCAACACCGCCGGGACCCATGGGCCTCTTGCCGCACCTCTTGCGGACCTCCTCGTATGATCTTCTGGGAAACTTGCACCGGAACCCCTTGCAGCCCCACAATCCGTGTGCTAACACCCACAGAAATGAGCCGAAATCGTCTGTTTCCACTTCCTTGGCCCATAAAATCCAACCAGGCCTAATCCAACCCCGCCAGGACCCATGGACCTCTTGCCGCACCTCTTGCGGACCCCCTCGTATGAGTTTTCGAGAAACTTGCGTCGGAACCCAATGCAGTCCCACAATTCATGGGCTAACACCCACAGAAATGAGCTGAAATCGCCTGTTTCCACTTCCTTGGCCCATAAAATCCAACCAAGCCTCATCCAACCCCGCCGGGACCCATGGGCCTCTTGCCGCGCCTCTTGCAGACCCCCTCGTATGATCTTTTGGGAAACTTGCACCGGAACCCCTTGCAGCCCCACAATCCGTGTGCTAACACCCACAGAAATGAGCCAAAATTACCTGTTTCCAATTCCTTGGCCCATAAAATCCAACCAGGCCTCATCCAACCCCGCTGGGACCCATGGACCTCTTGACGTGCCTCTTGCAGACTCCCTCATATGATTTTTCAGGAAACTTGCGCCGGAACCCCATGCAGCCCCACAATCCGTGGGCTAACACCCACAGAAATGAGTTGAAATCGCTTGTTTCCACTTCCTTGGCCCATAAAATCCAACCACGCCTCATCCAACTGCGCCGGAACCCATGGACCTCTTGTAGCGCCTCTTGCGGACCCCCTCATATGATTTTTTTGGAAACTTGCACCGGAACCCCATGCAGCCCCACAATCCGTGGACTAACATCCACAGAGATGAGCCGAAATCGCCTGTTTCCACTTCCTTGGCCCATAAAATCCAACCAGGCCTAATCCAACCCCGCTAGGACCCATGGACCTCTTGTCGGGCTCCCTCGTATGATTTTTCGGGAAACTTGCACCGGAACCCCATGCAGCCCCACAATCCGTGGGCTAACACCCACAGAAATGAGCACAAATCGCCTGTTTCCAAATCCTTGGCCCATAAAATCCAACCAAGCCTCATCCAACCCCGCCAGGATTCATGGACCTCTTGCCGCGCCTTTTGCGGACACCCTCGTATGATTTTTCTTGAAACTTGCGCCGGAACCCCATGCAGCCCTACAATTCGTGCGTTAACACCCACAGAAATGGGCGGAAATTGCTTGTTTCCACTTCCTTGGCCCATAAAATACAACCAGGCCTCATCCTACCCTGCCAGGACCCATGGACCTCTTGTCGCACCTCCTGTGGACCCCCTCGTATGATTTTTCGAGAAACTTGCACCGGAACCCTATGGAGCCCCACAATCTGTGGGCTAACACCCACAGAAATGAGCCGAGATCGTCTGTTTCCACTTCCTTGGCCCATAATAACAAACCAGGCCTCATCTAATCCCACCGGGACCCATGGACCTCTTGCCGCGCCTTTTGCGGACACCCTCGTATGATTTTTCGGGAAACTTGCGCCGAAACCCCATGCAACCCTACAATTCGTGGGCTAACACCCACAGAAATGAGCCCAAATCGTCTATTTCCACTTCTTTGGCCCATAAAATCCAACCAGGACTCATCCAACCCCGTCGGGACCCATGGGCCTCTTGCCGCGCCTCTTGCGTACCCTATTGTATGATTTTATGGGAAACTTGCGTCGGAACCCCATGCAGCCCCACAATCCGTGGGCTAACACCCACAGAAATGAGTTTAAATCGCTTGATTCCACTTCCTTGGCCCATAAAATCCAACCAGGCCTCATCCAACCCCGTCGGGACCCATGGACCTCTTGTCGCGCCTCTTGCGGACCCCCTCGTATGAGTTTTCGGGAAACTTGTATCGGAACCTAATGCAGTCCCACAATTCGTGGGCTAACACCCACAGAAATGAGCTGAAATCGCCTGTTTCCACTTCCTTGGCCCATAAAATCAAACCAAGCCTCATCCAACACCGCCGGGACCCATGGGCCTCTTGCCGCGCCTCTTGCGGACCCCCTCGTATGATCATTTGGGAAACATGCACCGGAACCCCTTGCAGCCCCACAATCCGTGTGCTAACACCCACAGAAATGAGCCAAAATCGTCTGTTTCCACTTCCTTGGCCCATAAAATCCAAGCAGGCCTCATCCAACCCCGTCGGGACCCATGGGCCTCTTGCAACTCCTCTTGTGGACCCCCTCGTATGATTATTCGGGAACCTTACGCCGGAAGCCCATGCAGCCCCAAAATCCGTGTGCTAACACCCACAAAAATTAGCCAAAATCGCCTGTTTCCACTTCCTTGGCCCATAAAATCTAACCAGGCCTCATCCAACCCCGCCGGGACCCATGGACCTCTTGCCGCACCTCTTGCGGACCCCCTTGTATGATTCTTTCAAGAAACTTGCACCGGAAACCCATGCAGCCTTACAATCTGTGGGCTAACACCCACAGAAATGAGATGAAATCGCCTATTTCCACTTCCTTGGCCCATAAAATCAAACTTGGCCTCATCCAACCCCGCCGGACCCATGGACCTCTTGCTGCGGCTCTTGCGGACCCCCTCGTATGATTTTTCAGGAAAATTGCGCCGGAACCCCATGCAGCCCCAGAATCCGTGGGCTAACACCCACAGAAATGAGCCGAAATCGCCTGTTTCCACTTCCTTGGCCCATAAAATCCAACCAGGCCTCATCCAACCCCGTCGGGACCCATGGGCCTCTTGCCGCGCCTTTTGCGGACCCCCTCGTATGATTTTTCAGGAAACTTGCGCCTGAACCCCATGCAGCCCCACAATCTGTGGGCTAACACCCACAGAAATGAGCCGAAATCGCCTGTTCCCACTTTCTTGGCCAATAAAATCCACCCAGGCCTCATCCAACCCTGCTGGGAACCATGGACCTCTTGCCGCGCCTCTTGCGGACCCCCTCGTATGATTTTTCTAGAAACTTGCGCCGGAACCCCATGCAGCCCCACAATCCGTGGGCTAACACCCACAGAAATGAGCCCAAATCGCCTGTTTCCACTTCCTTGGCTTATAAAATCCAACCACACCTCATATAATTCTGTCGGGACCCATGGGCCTCTTGTCGCGCCTCTTGCGGATCCCCTCGTATGATTTTTTGGGAAACTTGTGCCGGAACCCCATGCAGCCCCACAATCCGTGGGCTAACACCCACAGTAATGAGCCCAAATCGCCTGTTCCCAATTCCTTGGCCCATAAAATCCAACCAGGCCTCATCCAACCCCGCCGGGACCCACGGACCTCTTCCTGCGCCTCTTGCGGACCCCCTCGTATGAGTTTTTGGGAAACTTTCGCCGGAACCCCATGCAGCCCCACAATCCGTGGGCTAACACCCACAGAAATGAGCCCAAATCGTCTGTTTCCACTTCCTTGGCCCATAAAATCAAACCAGGCCTCATCCAACCCCGTCGGGACCCGTAGGCCTCTTCTCGCGCCTTTTGCGGACCCCCTCGTATGAATTTTCAGGAAACTTGTGCCGGAACCCCATGCAGTCCCACAATCCGTGGGCTAACACCCAAAGAAATGAGCCCAAATCATCTGTTTCCACTTCTTTGGCCCATAAAATCCAACCAGACCTCATTCAACCCCGTCGGGACCCATGGGCCTCTTCCCACGTCTCTTTCCGACCCCCTCGTATGATTTTTCGGGAAACTTGCGCCGGAACCCCAGGCAGCCCCACAATTCGTGGGCTAAATCCCACAGAAATGAGCCGAAATCGCCTGTTTCCACTTTCTTGGCCCATAAAATCCAACCAGGCCTCATCCAACACCGCTAGGACCCATGGACCTCTTGTCGCGCCTCTTGCGGACCACTCGTATGATTTTTCAGGAAACTTGCGCCAGTACCCCATGCAGCCCCACAATCCGTGGGCTAACACCCACAGGAATGAGCCGAAATCGCCTGTTTCTACTTCCTTGGCCCATAAAATCCAACAAGGCCTCATCGAACCCCGCTGGGACCCATGGACCTCTTGCCGCGCCTCCTACGGACCCCCTCGTATGAATATTTGGGAAACTTGTGTCGGAATCCCATTCAGCCCCACAATCCGTGGGCTAACACCCACAGAAACGAGCCGAAATCGCCTGTTTCCACTTCCTTGGCTCATAAAATCCAACCAGGCCTCATCCAACCCCGTCAGGACCCATGGGCATCTTGGCGCGCCTCTTGTGGACCCCCTCGTATGATTTTTCGGAAAACTTGCGGCGGAACCCCATGCAGCCCCACAATCCGTGGGCTAACACCCACTGAAATGAGCCGAAATCGCCTGTTTCCACTTCCTTGGCCCATAAAATCAAACCAGGCCTCATCCAACCCCGTTGGGACCCATGTACCTCTTGTCGCGCCTCTTGCGGACCACCTCGTATGATATTTCAAGAAACTTGCACCGGAACCCCATGCAGCCCCACAATCCGTGGGCTAACACCCATAGAAATGAGCCCAAATCGCCTGTTTCCACTTCCTTGGCCCATAAAATCAAACCAGGACTCATCCAACCCCGCCGGGACCCATGGGCCTCTTGCCGTGCCTCTTGCGGACAACCTCATATGGTTCTTTGGGAAACTAGCGCCGGAACCCCATGCAGCCCCACAATCCGTGGGCTAACACCCACAGAAATGTGTCCAAATCGTCTGTTTCCACTTCTTTGGCCAATAAAATCCAACCAGGCCTCATTCAACCCCGTCGGGACCCATAGGGCTCTTGCAGCGCCTTTTGCGGACCCCCTCGTATGATTTTTCAGGAAACTTGCGCCGGAACCCCATACAGCCCCAAACTTTGTAGGCTAACACCCACATAAATGAGCCGAAATCGCTTGTTTCCACTTCCTTGGCACATAAAATCCAACAAGGCCTCATCCAACCCCGTCGGGACCCATGGACCTCTTGCCGCACCTCTTGCAGACCCCCTCGTATGATTTTTCGGAAAACTTGCGCCGGAACCCCATGTATCCCCACAATCCGAGGGCTAACACCCACAGAAATAAGCCGAAATCGCCTGTTTCCACTTCCTTGGCCCATAAAATCTAACCAGGCCTCATCCAACCCCGTCGGGACCCATGGACCTCTTGCCGCGCCTCTTGCGGACCCCCTTGTATGATTTATTCAAGAAACTTGCACCGGAACCCCATGCAGCCTTACAGTATGTGGGCTAACACCTATAGAAATGAGACGAAATCGCCTGTTTCCACTTCCTTGGCCCATAAAATCAAACTTGGCCTCATCCAACCCCGCCGGGACCCAAGGACCTCTTGCTGCGCCTCTTGCGGACCCACTCGTATGATTTTTAAGGAAAATTGCGCCGGAACCCTATTCAGCCCCAGAATCCGTGGGCTAACACCCACAAAAATGAGCCGAAATCGCCTGTTTCCACTTCCTTGGCCCATAAAATCCAACCAGGCCTCATCCAACCCCGTCGAGACCCATAGGGCTCTTATCGCGCCTCTTGCAGACCCTCTCATATAATTTTTCGAGAAACATGCGCCGGAAACCCATGCAGACCCACAATCCGTGGGCTAACACCCACAGAAATGAGACGAAATTGCCTGTTTCCACTTTGTTGGCCCATAAAGTCCAACCAGGCCTCATCTAACCCCGTCGGGACCCATAGGCCTCTTATCGCGTGCCTCTTGCGGACCCCCTCGTATGATTTTTCGAGAAACTTGCGCCGGAACACCATGCAACCCCACAATCCGTGGGCTAACACCCAATGAATTAAGACGAAATCGCCTGTTTCCACTTCCTTGGCCCATAAAATCCAACCAGGCCTCATCCAACCCCGCCAGGACCCATGGACCTCTTGCGGCACCTCTTGCGGACCCACTCGTATGATTTTTCGGCAAACTTGCGCCGGAACCCTATGGAGCCCTACAATTCGTGGGCTAACACCCACAGAAATGAACCGAAATTGCCTGTTTCCACTTCCTTGGCCCTTAAAATCCAACCAGGCCTCATCCAACCCCGTCGGGACCCTTAGGCCTCTTATCGCGCCTCTTGCAGACCCCCTCGTATGATTTTTCGAGAAACTTGCGCCGGAACCTCATGCAGCCCCACAATCCGTGGGCTAACACCCACAAAAATGAGATGAAATCGCCTGTTTCCACTTCCTTGGCCCACAAAATCCAACCAGGCCTCATCCAACCCCGCCAGGACCCATGGACCTCTTGCCGCGCCTCTTGCGGACCCCCTCGTATGATTTTTCGGGAAACTTGCGCCGGAACCCCATGCAGCCCCACAATCCGTGGGCTAACACCCACAGAAATGAGCCCAAATCGTCTCTTTCTACTTCTTTGGCCCATAAAATCCAACCAGGCCTCATCAAATCCCGTCGGGACCCATGGGCCTCTTTCCACGCCTCTTGCGGACCCCCTCGTATGATTTTTCCGGAAACTTGTGCCGGAACCCCATGTAACCCCACAATCCGTGGGCTAACACCCACAGAAATGAGTCGAAATCGCTTGTTTCCACTTCCTTGGCCCATAAAATCCAACCAGGCCTCATCCAACCCTGCCGGGACCCATGGACCTCTTTTTGCACCTCTTGCAGACCCTCTTGTATGAATTTTTGGGAAACTTGCGCCGGAACCCCATGCAGCCCCACAATCCGTGGGCTAACACCCACAGAAATGAGCTCAAATCGTCTGTTTCTACTTATTTGGCCCATAAAATCCAACCAGGCCTCATCCAACCCCGTCGGGACCCATGGGCCTCTTTTCGCGCCTCTTGCGGACCCCCTCGTATGATTTTTCAAGAAACTTGCGCCGGAACCCCATTCAGCCCCACAATCCGTGGGCTAACACCCACAAAAATGAGATGAAATCTCCTGTTTCCACTTCCTTGGCCCATAAAATACAACCTGGCCTCATCCAACCCCGCTGGGACCCATGGACCTCTTGCTGCACGTCTTGCGGACCCCCTCGTATGTTTTTTGTGAAATTTGCGCCGGAGCCCCACGCAGCCCCACAATCCGTTGGCTAACACCCACAGAAATGAGCCGAAATCGCCTGTTTCCACTTCCTTGGCCCATAAACTGCACCCAGGCCTCATCCAACCCCGTCGGGACCCATGGACCTCTTGTCGCGCCTCTTGTAGACCCCCTCGTATGATCTTTCAAGAAACTTGCGCCGGAACCCCATGCAGCCCCTCAATCCGTGGGCTAACACCCACATAAATGAGCCCAAATCGCCTGTTTCCACTTCCTTGGCCCATAAAATCCAACCAGGCCTCATACAACCCCGCCGGGACACATGGGCCTCTTGTCGTGCCTCTTGCGGACCCCCTCGTATGATTCTTTGGGAAACTAGCGCTGGAACCCCATGAAGCCCCACAATTCGTTTGCTAACACCCACAAAAATGAGCCAAAATCGCCTGTTTCCACTTCCTTGGCCCATAAAATCCAACCAGGCCTCATCCAACCCCGCCGGGACCCATGGACCTCTTGCCGTGCCTCTTGCGGACCCCCTTGTATGATTTTTTGGGAAACTTGCGCCGGAATCCCATGTAGCCCCACAATCCGTGGGCTAACACCCACAGAAATGAGCCGAAATCGCTTGTTTCCACTTCCTTGGCCCATAAAATCCAACCAGGCCTCATCCAACCCCACCAGGACCCATGGACCTCTTGCCGCGCCTCTTGCGGATCCCCTCGTATGATTTTTTGGGAAACTTGCACCGGAACCCCATGCAGCCCCACAATCCATGGGCTAACACCCACAGTAATGAGCCCAAATCGCCCGTTCCCGTTTCCTTGGCCCATAAAATCCAACCAGGCCTCATCCAACCCCGCCGGGACCCATGGACCTCTTTCTGCGCCTCTTGCGGACCCCCTCGTATGAGTTTTTGGGATACTTGCGCTGGAACCCCATGCAGCCCCATATTCCGTGGGCTAACACCCACAGAAATGAGCCCAAATCGTCTGTTTCCACTTCTTTAGCCCATAAAATCCAACCAGGCCTCATCAACCCCGTCGGGACCTATGGACCTCTTGACGCACCTCTTGCGGACCCCCTCGTATGATTTTTCAGGAAACTTGAGCCGGAACCCCATGCAGCCCCACAATCCGTGGGCTAACACCCACAGAAATGAGCCCAAATCGTCTGTTTCCACTTCTTTGGCCCATAAAATCCAACCAGACCTCATCCAACCCCGTCGGGACCCATGGGCCTCTTGCCGCGTCTCTTGCGGAACCCCTTGTCTGATTTTTCGAGAAACTTGCGTCGGAACCCCTTGAAGCCCCACAATCCATGGGCTAACACCCACAGAAATGAGCTGAAATCGCCTGTTTCCACTTCCTTAGCCCATAAAATCCAACCAGGACTCATCCAACCCTGCTAGGACCCATGGACCTCTTGTCGCGCCTCTTGCGGATCCCCTCGTATGATTTTTAAGGAAACTTGCGCCGGTACCCCATGCAGCCCCACAATCCGTGGGCTTACACCCACAGAAATGAGCCGAAATTGCCTGTTTCTACTTCCTTGGACCATAAAATCCAACAAGGCCTCATCCAACCCTTCTGGGACCCGTGGACCTCTTGCCGCGCCTCTTGCGGACCCCCTCGTGTGATTTTTTTGGAAACTTGCGCCGGAACCCCATGCAGCCCCACAATCCGTGGGCTAACACCCACAGAAATGAGCCGAAGTCGCCTGTTTCCACTTCCTTGGCCCATAAAATCCAACCAGGCCTCATCCAACCCCATTGGGACCCATGGACCTCTTGTCGTGCCTCTTGTGGAACCCCTTGTATGATTTTTCAAGAAACTTGCGCCCGGAACCCCATGCAGCCCCATAATCCGTGGGCTAACACCCACTGAAATGAGCCCAAATCGCCTGTTTCCACTTTCTTGGCCCATAAAATCCAACCAGGCCTCATCGAACCCCACCGGGACCCATGGGCCTCTTGCCGTGCCTCTTGCGAACCCCCTCGTATGATTCTTTTGGAAACTAGTGCCGGAACCCCATGCAGCCCCACAATCCGTGGGCTAACACCCAGAGAAATGAGTCCAAATCGACTATTTCCACTTCTTTGGCCCATAAAATCCAACCAGGCCTCATCCAACCCCGTCGGGACCCATGGGCCTATTGCCGCGCCTCTTGCGGACCCCCTCGTATGATTTTTCAGGAAACTTGAGCCGGAACCCCATGCAGCCCCAAAATATGTGGGCTAACACCCACATAAATGAGCCGAAATCGCCTGCTTCCACTTCCTTGGCACATAAAATCCAACAAGGCCTCATCCAACCCCGTCGGGACCCATGGACAACTTGTCGCGCCTCTTGCGGACCCCTTCGTATCATTTTTTGGGAAACTTGCGCCGGAACCCCATGTAGCCCCACAATCCGTGGGCTAACACCCACAGAAATGAGCCGAAATTGCCTGTTTCCACTTCCTTGGCCCATAAAATCCAACCAGGCCTCATCCAATCCCCCCGGGACCCATGGACCTCTTGGCGCACCTCTTGCGGACCGCCTCGTATGATTTTTCAAGAAACTTGCACCGGAACCCCATGCATCCCCACAATCCGTGGGCTAACACCTACATAAATGAGACGAAATCGCCTGTTTCCACTTCGTTGGCCCATAAAATCCAACCAGGCCTCATCCAACCCCGTCGGGACCCATAGGCCTCTTATCGCGCCTCTTGCGGACCCCCTCGTATGATTTTTCGGGAAACTTGCGTCGGAACCCTATGCAGCCCCACAATTCGTGGGCTAACACCCACAGAAAGTAGCTGAAATCGCCTGTTTCCACTTCCTTGGCCTATAAAACTTATCCAACCCCGTCGGGACCCATAGGCCTCTTATCGCGCCTCTTGCGGACCCCCTCGTATGATTTTTTGAGAAACATGCGCCGGAACCCCATGCAGCCCCACAATCCGTGGGCTAACACCCACAGAAATGAGACGAAATCGCCTGTTTCCACTTCCTTGAACCATAAAATCTAACCGGGCCTCATCCAACCCCGCCAGGACCCATGGACCTCTTGTCGCGCCTCTTGCGGACCCCCTCGTATGATGTTTTGGGAAACTTATGCCGGAACCCTATGCAACCCAACAATCCGTGGGCTAACACCCACAGAAATGAGCCCAAATCGACTGTTTCTACTTCTTTGGCCCATAAAATCTAACCAGGCCTCATCAAATCCCATCGGGATCCATGGGCATCTTTCCATGCCTCTTGTGGACCCCCTCGTATAATTATTTGGGAAACTTGTGCCGGAACCCCATGTAGCCCCACAATCCGTGGGCTAACACCCACAGAAATGAGTCGAAATCGCCTGTTTCCACTTCCTTGGCCCATAAAATCCAATCAGGCCTCATCCAACCCCGCCGAGACCCATGGACCTCTTTCTGCGCCTCTTGCGGACTCCCTCGTATGATTTTTTTTGAAACTTGCGCCGGAACCCATGCAACCCCACAATCCATGGGGTAACACCTAGAGAAATGAGCCGAAATCGCCTATTTCCTCTTCCTTGGCCCATAAAACCCACCTGGCCTCATCCAACCCCGCCGGGACCCATGGACCTCTTGCCGCGCCTCTGCGGATCCTTCGTTTGATTTTTCGGGAAACTTGCGCCGAAACCCCATGCAGCCCCACAATCCGTGGGCTAACACCCACAGAAATGAGCCCAAATCGTCTGTTTCTACTTCTTTGGCCCATAAAATCCAACCAGGCCTCATCAAATCCCGTCGGGACCCATGGGCCTCTTGTCGCGCCTCTTGCGGACCCCCTCGTATGATTTTTCGGGAAACTTGTGCCGGAACCCCATGTAGCCCCATAATCCGTGGGCTAACACCCACAGAAATGAGCCGAAATCACCTGTTTCCACTTCCTTCGCCCATAAAATCCAACCAGGCCTCATCAAATCCCGTCGGGACCCATGGGCCTCTTGCCGCGCCTCTTGCGGACCCCCTTGTATGATTTTTCGGGAAACTTGTGCCGGAACCCCATGTAGCCCCATAATCCGTGGGCTAACTCCTACAGAAATGAGCCAAAATCGTCTGTTTCCACTTCCTTGGCCCATAAAATCCAACCATACCTCATCCAACCCCGCCAGGACCCATGGACTTCTTGCCGAGCCTCTTGCGGACCCTCTCGTATGATTTTTCGAGAAACTTGCGCCGGAACCCCATGCAGCCCCACAATTCGTGGGCTAACACCAACAGAAATGAGCCGAAATCACCTATTTCCACTTCCTTGGCCCATAAAATCCAACCAGGCCTCATCCAACCCCGTCGGGACCCATAGGCCTCTTATCACGCCTCTTGCGGACCCCCTCGTATGATTTTTCGAGAAACTTGCACCGGAACCCCATGCAGCCCCACAATCCGTGGGCTAACACCTATAGAAATGAGACGAAATCGCCTGTTTCCACTTCCTTGGCCCATAAAATCCAACCAGGCCTCATCCAACCCCACCGGGACCCATGGACCTCTTGCCGCGCCTCTTGCGGACCCCCTCGTATGATTTTTCGGGAAACTTGCGCCGAAACCCCATGCAACCCCACAATCTGTGGGCTAACACCCATAGAAATGAGCCGAAATCGCCTGTTTCCACTTCCTTGGCCCATAAAATCCAATCAGGCCTCATCCAACCCCGCCGGGACCCATGGAACTCTTGCCGCGCCTCTTGCGGATCCCTTCGTATGATATTTCGGGAAACTTGCTCCGAAACCCCATGCTGCCCCACAATCCGTGGGCTAACACCCACAGAAATGAGCCCAAATCGTCTGTTTCTACTTCTTTGGCCCATAAAAGCCAACCAGGCCTCATCAAATCCCGTCGGGACCCATGGGCCTCTTGTCGCGCCTCTTGCGGACCCCCTCGTATGATTTTTTGGGAAACTTGTGCCGGAACCCCATGTAGCCCCACAATCCGTGGGCTAACACCCACAGAAATGAGCCGAAATCGCCTGTTTCCACTTCCTTGGCCCATAAAATCCAACCAGGCCTCATCCAACCCCGCCGAGACCCATGGACCTCTTGCCGCACCTCTTTCGGATCCCCTCGTATGATTTTTTGGGAAACTTGCGCCGGAACCCCATGCAGCCCCACAATCGTGGGCTAACACCCACAGAAATGAGCCCAAATCGCATGTTTCCACTTCCTTGGCCCATAAATCCAACCAGGCCTCATCCAACCCCGTCGGGACCCATGGACCTCTTGTCGCGCCTCTTGCGGACCCCCTCGAATTATTTTTCGGGAAACTTGCGCCGGAACCCCATGCAGCCCCACAATCATTGGGCTAACACCCACAGAAAGGAGCCCAAATCGTCTGTTTCCACTTCTTTGGCCCATAAAATCCAACCAGGCCTCATCCAACCCCGTCGGGACCCATGGGCCTCTTGCCACGCCTCTTGCGGACCCCTCGTATGATTTTTTGGGAAACTTGCGCCAGAACCCCATGCAGCCCCAAAATCCGTGGGCTAACACCCATAGAAATGAGCCGAAATCGCCTGTTTCCACTTCCTTGGCCCATAAAATCCAACCAGGCCTCATCCAACCCTGCCGGGACCCATGGGCCTCTTGCCGTGCCTCTTGCGGACCCCCTCATATGATTTTTCGAGAAATTAGCGCCATAGCCCCGTGCAGCCCCATAATCTATTGGCTAACACCCAAAGAAATGAGCCGAAATCGCCTGTTTCCACTTCCTTGGCCCATAAAATCCAACTAGGCCTCATCCAACCCCTCCGGGAGGAAACTTGCGCCGGAGCCCCATGCAGCCCACAATCCGTTGGCTAACACCCACAGAAATGAGCCGAAATCGTCTGTTTCCATTTCCTTGGCCCATAAAATCCAACCAGGCCTCATCCAACCCCGTCGGGACCCATGGGCCTCTTGTCGCGCCTCTTGCGAACCCCCTCGTATGATTTTTCGGGAAACTTGGGCTGGAACCCCATGCAGCCCCACAATCCGTGGGCTAACACCCACAGAAATGAGCCGAAATCGCTTGTTTCCACTTCTTTGGCCCATAAAATCCAACTAGGCCTCATCCAACCCCGCCGGGACCCATGGACCTCTTGCCGCGCCTCTTGCGTGGTGAAAATCATGAGTAGAGCCATGAAGAAATCTATGAAGAAAATGGATATTTATGTGCCACCATGGAGAAGGCTTGCTTATATGGAAGCTAAATGGTTTGGATCCTATAAGAGAACAACAAATGAAAAGAGTAGTTTTGATTCTCTTTCTCCTTCGAAGAAGAGAAATGTTGGATTTTTGCCAATGGCAGCAATTTCTTTCTATTGTAGAGAGAATATTACTGCTTCTAATACTGGTATCAAAATGGGAAATTTGGCTGCAGCTTTGAATGGATAATATGATTATGAGCCGACAAAGATTGTGGTGGAGTTAATCAAAGATCTCGATTTCAAATCTTAGATATGGGATCGTCTTTAGGAATTGATAGATTTAGTGCTGGATATGAGATCGTCTTTAAGAAATGATAGATTTAGGGTGGATGTCAGAAAAATATTTATGCATTCAAAGTAACGGAGAATATTCAGAAAAATATTTATGCATTCAAAGTAATGGAGAATATTCAGAAAAATATGCATGTTACTATTTGTTTGCCAATCATATATTCAGTTTTCATGAATTGCATATTTTATATTGATTTAGACAAAGATCCAAATTCTTGGTTTTATTTTTATATATATCTAAAAAGATGAAATAAATAAATAATTGCCATTTTAGTACAAGCATCACGTCTTCAATTTTCCGCATTATGACTAGCTTTGGGTGTTTTTATTATTAGGATGAGTACTTTATTTGAGCATTTCTCAATTTAAAGTTAATGAGTTTGTTCAAGATTTTAAGTTAATGTTATTATATAGTATAATAAACTAAGTACAAAATAAAATATTTAATGAATTTCTTAATATATAAACAAAGTTAATACAAAAATTATTGAATTTACGTAAAATTATAATCAACTTTCTAAGCTCGTCCTGAATGACTGAAACAATATGGTGATCTCTTTTGGCTTCTCTTCTTTGTATGGAGTATGTAGTCATTTTAAGTTACTAAATGACTAGTACACTCAATAATAAAGGGCAATTAATCTAAGAATCTAAATCTTACAACTTTGTACTCAATATTAATGTATTTGGCGCTTGTTTAACCCTATATCATCGTACTCCTCAGCAAAACTCGTCACTTCCTCCCTGGCAAGGTGTCACGTCCACCTCTTCACTTTCAACAGACACCAACGCTCCAAACAGATGTAACCGCTCACTTTTCACTTTTCATAACAATCAAATCGTTGATGTTGCTTCCTATCAACTACAGAATATATCTATTGTTACATAGAGCAAGTATATAAATGCTAGCAATTCTTGTCGTTTTGGGGCTTAACTTCACTCATACTAACAAGTGATTTTATATCTAGTAACAAGTATGAATATTCAGCCAACAAAATGTGCCAGCATATATGATTATAAATAACCACTTTCAAAAAACATAAATAGTCTAGCAACATGCTTATAGCTTTGTACCCAAAATTTCCCCCTCCGACTTGTATCAAGAAGCTTATATTAGTCATTTATTTCTTTGATTGTTAGACACAAGTGATGAACTTGAACATGAGTTGACTGGACGCATATTTTAATTAATACAAACATAATTACTAATTTTACTCTTTTTAGAAAAAATGCTTAACATTTCCATCAATGTCTTTTTTAATTTTATCAAAATTGAGTTATATTTATAAGTCATAGTAGAGTTGTCTCATTCTTATGTTAGTAATTTCAAGAGGCATCCAGAAGGAGTGTAAGAAAATACGTTTTACTTTAATATGAAATATAAGTTTGAACGCGAAGGGATATTCTTTCAAATTCGCTTAAAAGTGATTTTTCGTACTTTTTTTAAATACCAATATATAAAGCATAAAGTCAAATACTTCCCAATATTGAATTATATCTATCACAATATAT
Organism: Solanum rostratum; assembly: GCA_029948455.1. Classification (NCBI taxonomy): domain Eukaryota; kingdom Viridiplantae; phylum Streptophyta; class Magnoliopsida; order Solanales; family Solanaceae; genus Solanum; species Solanum rostratum. Next base: position 553,333 of record CM057053.1, on the reverse strand, counting down.
TTTTTCATAAATCAAGTGATATTCAATTATTTGACTCGACAATCACGTGCAACGTACGTGTGGAAAAACTAGTTAACACTAGTTAAATAAAGCATGAGGTCATATACTCCCCAATATTTTTTAATTAAATACTCCTCAATATTGAATTATATCTACCACAATATATTTTTTCATATATTAAGTGATATTCAATTATCTTGATCATGCAATTTAAAAATCACATGCAATGCACGTGCGGAAAAACTAATATATAAGAAATGCATAGAAAATAAAAAAAAATTAAATTTTGCCCTAAAACATTTTTTGACCATCCAAAATAAGTTTGGTTATCGATATTTATTGCCCCGACAAGACTTTCATTATAATTTTTGACAATCTAGAATCACAAAATTAAAATTCAAGAATTTTTTTAGTTCTCAATAAGTATTTATAGATTTTTACAAATTTGTTGGTCAAACTTCATTCTCTACCTCATAAAATCTTTCATCCAATGTTGTGTATCTATACACCTATTGAGATTTGACTAAATTCAAATTTATACTAAGTTAAGTTCACATTGAAAATAAAAATGCTTACTAACAAGAACCCCAAAACAAAAACAACGTGACTTAAAGAATATTTTATCTATAAGCAGAAAATAGAATATATCACCATACTTTTTGGATTATCCTTCACATGAAAAAACACTTGGCTACATTCATATTTTATCTACATTTTGTTTACATTCAGATTGGTTTAAGCTGAAAGCGGATTATTGCTCGCATGAAATTCTGTGCAAAATTCGAATCTACTGAATCCAAAAAAAGAACTTATATATATATATGTACTGGTAAGTGAGTTGAGATCGGAAAAAATTTGAAGAAAAAGTTGAGATCAGAAAAAATGGCGAGATTCGTACCGGCGAAGTTGACGAGAGTGGCTGCGGCGTTTGATGAGGTGGCAAAACGGCGGATCTGTGAGAGCAGCTTCACTGAACACTCGCCTGCGCCGCTGGTGGTGGAGAGCTTGACGGATTTATCGAGACTTGTGAATTCGTTTTTAGAAGGAGAGGCAACTGAGAAATTAGAAAAGATTGATGGAAATCTTGAATAAATAATGTTGTTGTTCAATTAGTTGATCATGTGACTCGAAAACCAGGTGCAATGCACGTACAGCGCACATATAATGCACGTGTAATGAAACTAGTACATAAGAAACGCATAAAAAATAGAATTTTTTGAAAACTAAAATTCAAAAACTTTTTTAGGTCTCGATAAGTATTGTCTATAGATTTTTCAAAATTTATTGATCCACGCAAGAAAAAACACTTGGTTAAATTGTGTCTACATTCATATAACTCATATATATATGTACAACTTTATCCTCCGTCATGAAATCTTATGTTCTTTACATAGTTAATCTATTGAGATTTGCTTAAATCTAAATTTATATTAAATTAGTTTCATATTGAGAATAAAAATGCTCACTGCCAAAAATTTCAAAAACTAAAACCTCGTAAGTGGAGAAGATTCTATCTTTAAGGTAAAAACGATTTACACAAACAACACACTCATGCAAAAAGGTGTATTTTTTGGATTATCACTCGCATGAAATTTTGTGCAAAATTCGAATCTACTAGAATATTACACAGATATATAGCCACGACGTTTTAGTTTTTGAATTTTTGTTAGTGAGCGTTTTTATTCTCAATGTAAACTTAATTTAATATGAATTTGAATTTAATCAAATCTCAATAGGTGCACTACGTACATAGCATTGGATGAAAAATTCTATGAGGGAAAATGAAGTTGTATCAATAAATTTTGAAAAATTTCCATCAATCTCTTCTAATTTTTCAGTCGCCTCTCCTTCTAAACACGAATTCACAAGTCTCGATAAATCCTTCAAGCTCTCCACCACCGGCGAGTGTTTGGTGTCGCTGCTCTCGCAGGTCCGCCGTTTCGCCATCTCACCAAACGCCGCAGCTACTCTCTTAAACTTCACCGCTACAAATCTCGTCATTTTTTTCGATCTCAACTTTTTCTTCAAATTTTTTCGATCTAAACTCACTTACCAATACATATATATAAAAGTTCTTTTTTTGGGTTCAGTAGATTCGAATTTCGCATAGAATTTCATGCAAGGAATAATCCGTTTTCAGCTTAAAAATAAAATCTTCTCCAATCTGAATGTAAACACAATGTAGATAAAATATGAATATAGCCAAGTGTTTTTTCATGTGAGGGATAATCCAAATAAATATATCTTGTGCATGAGTATGGTGATATAATCTGTTTTCTGCCTATAGATAAAATATTCTTTTAAGTCACGATGTTTCTGTATTGGAGTTCTTGTTAGTAAGCATTTTTATTTTCAATGTGAACTTAACTTAGTATAAATTTGAATTTAGTCAAATCTTAATAGGTGCACTAGATACACAACATTGGATGAAAGATTTTATGAGGTAGAGAATGAAGTTTGACCAATAAATTTTAAAAAATCTATAGATTAATACTTACTGAGAACTAAAAAAATTCTTGAATTTTAATTTTGTGATTCTGGATTGTCAAAAACTTAATGAAAGTCTTGTTGGGGCAATGAATATCGATTACCAAAATTATTTCGGACGGTCACACAATGTTTCCTGGTAGATGTTGGTCCAAAAAAAATTTCAAAAAAAAAATCATATTTTCTATGCGTTTCTTATATACTAATTTTTCCGCACGTGCATTGCACGTGATTTTCGAGTCAGGTGACTAAGATAATTGAATATCACTTGATTTCTGAAAAAATATATTGTGGTAGATATAATTCAATATTGGGGAATATTTGGCCTTATGCTTTATTTATTGGTATTTAAAAAAAGTATGAACAATCACTTTGTTTCAACCATATCATTTCAACCATTCAAGACGAGTCCAGAATGTTGATTATAATTTTACGTAAACTTAGTAATTTTTGTATTAACTTTGTTTATATATTAAGAAATTTATTATATACTTAGTTATTATACTATATTACAACATTAACTTAAAATCTTGAACAAACTCATTAACTTTAAATTGGGAATATGCTCAAATAAAGTACTGATCCTAATAATAAAAACACCCAATGCTAGTCATAGATGCGGAAAATTGAAGTCGTGATGCTTGTACTAAAATGGCAATTATTTATTTATTTATTTATTTATTTCATCTATTTAGATATATATAAAAATAAAACCAAAAATTTGAATCTTTGTCTAGATCAATATAAAATATGCAATTCATGAAAACTGAATATACGATTGACAAACAAAGAGTAACATGCATATTTTTCTGAATATTCTCCATTACTATGAATACATAAATATTTTTCTGACATCCACGCTAAATCTACCATTTTCTAAAGACAATCCCATGCCCAGCACTAAATCTATCATTTTCTAAAAGACGACCTCATATTCAGAATTTAAACTCGAAATCTTTGATTAAATTCACCACAATCTTTATCGGCTCATGATGATATTATCCATTTAAAGCTGCAGCCAAATTTCCCATTTTGATGCCACATTTAGAAGCAGTAATATTCTCTCTACAATAGAAAGAACTTGCTGCCATTGGCACAAATCCAACATTTCTCTTCTTTGAAGGAGAAAGAGAATCAAAACTACTCTTTTCATTAGTTGTTCTCTTATAGGATCCAAACCATTTAGCTTCCATATAAGCAAGTCTTCTCCATGGTGGCACATATATATCCATTTTCTTCATAGATTTCTTCATGGCTCTACACATGATTTTCACCACTTGCTTCAACTCCTCCACTTTGCCAACAAAAACTGGAGGGAAATTTTCGAGCAACAAAGCGTAGCAAGGCGTTGCACGAGCAATTTGAAATTCTCCGGCTAACTCAACCTCAATTATGTAACGAGAGTTATCATCCACGATAACATCCATATACTCATAACTTCCTGACATGCTATTACCAGCTTTCTCCCATTTTGATTTGCACAGTCCTGTAAAGTTGAATTACGCAAAAAATTTAACTCACATACACTAATAATTTATACAGAATTTGTGAAAAAGAGGTTACCAGCATCGAAGCCTTGATCACGCAATTGAGTCATCAACCGCCGTTTAAACTCCGGCGAGCTCTGGTCGTTTGCTTCTCCAGCAAGCAGAACATTTTCCACAGCTTCAATAATACTTCTCTTCAAATCATCGCCAGAATTCTCATCGGAATTCAACAAATTCCTCAAATTCTTCGATTCATCAAAGCAACTAGCATCAACATTTCCATCAATCTCTTCAAATTTCTCAGTTGCCTCTCCTTCCAAAAACGAATTCACAAGTCCCGATAAATCCGTCAAGCCCTCCACCACTGGCAGCGCAGGCGAGTGTTCAGTGCCGCTGCTCTCGCAAATCCCCCGTTTCACCACCTCATCAAACCCCGCAGCCACTCTCTTAAACTTCGCCTCTACGAATGTCGTCATTTTTTCTGATCTCAACTTTTTCTTTGAATTTTTTCCAATCTCAACTCACTTACCAGTACATATGTATATATAAGGTTTTTTTTTTTGGGTTCTGTGTAATATTCGAGTAGGTTCCAATTTTGCACAGAATTTCATGCAAGCAAATAATCCATTTTCAGCTTAAACCAATCTGAATATAAACAAAATGTAGATAAAATATAAATGTAGCAAGTGTTTTTTCATGTGAAGGATAATCCAAAAAGTAGCTAGGGTGATATATTCTATTTTCTGCTTATAGATAAAATATTTTTTAACTCACGCTATTTTCGTTTTGGGGTTCTTCTTAGTAAAATTTGAATTTAGTCTTGAGGTGTATAGATACACAACATTGGATGAAAGATTTTATGAGGTAAAGAATGAAGTTTGACCAACAAATTTTTAAAAATCTATAGATTAATATTTACTAGAACTAAAAAATTTCTTGAATTTTAATTTTGTGATTCTAGATTGTCAAAAATCTAACAAACTCGTTAACTTCAAATTTTGAATATACCGAATAATTAAAACACCCAAGTGTACTAGTCATAGATGCGGAAAATCGAAGACGTAATGCTTGTACTAAATGGCTTAGTTTATCTTTCTTTCATCCATATAAATTTATGTATAGACAAGTTCAATGAACTTGAAATTCCATCTACATACATTGAATCTCAAGTGATGATAATAAAGCTAAGTTCATTTCTCCACTTATATTTAGGTTTGTTATATAATGAGGAAAACAATATACACCTAACAAAATACATAAATAAATATTTATGATTGGATGTGACTTGATTTAATGATAAGTGAATGCTAATATATGGAGAGAGGAAAACTCTAAAGAATGTTTAGTGAAAATTGTGTAAGTACTCAATGATACAAAACACAAAAAGCGAATAATATTCAGTAAGTTGAGAATTATGAGATTTTTATATATTTGTATAAAAGATAGTAAATATATCGTAAAATTAATTAAGATACATTCAAACTGATTAGAACAATATTTATGTTGAGGAATTTAGCTAAATCTAAAAACCTAAAAGTAAATCATATCGCACACAATTTCTATAACAGTTATGTATAGTTGAAAAATAAGAACTCATTCATAAAAGTGTTCTAAATTCTATCAAGATAAATACAGTAATAATATAAGTTTTTAAATCTGATAGTTTTCGATATATATATATATATATATATATATATATATATATACATACATACATATGGGAGATTGTTGTTTTTCATAGCAAACATAACCTTCTTTGAACTCAAGTTGATTGACTCGTGTTTGTCATTACAGTTGAACACTTTAATTTACAAATTGATAATCTATAAACTAGACACCTTTAAAATGCCATATCCGAGATACAATGGAATGAGTTGAAGTGCTTAATAGACAATATAATTGAGACTAAATTAAGATGTCTAAATGTGTATTTTTGAAATTAATATTTACTTGCCGATTGAGGTCGATCTTGGATGTCTATTCATATTTTATACCTTTAACTAGTTTAATGAGGATTATGTTACGAGCATCAGAGTGGTATGTCAGTGAAGTATATTCTAAAGATATTACTATAATATTGGTGTTGCCAATATATATTGATTTTTTGTATTTTGATTGTCATATTATTATGCTATAGGTTTATTTTATTATTGTCTATTGATTCTTGTACTTCATTAATTTCTTTTTAAACTATTTTATCTTTAGTCAAGAATCGATTGAAAATGTTCTCCCTGTCTCCAAGGTAAAAATAAGTTCTATGTTGCGTATATTGTTCTTGAAAAAGAAAACAAGGATCGCTATATTAAGGGACTTCCTTTAATCTTACTTTCCTCTTATGATCATATTTGAAATTTATTAATGTTTAATTAGAAATAAACTATATACGTATAACTACTTTTAATTATTTAATGCTTAAATTGAGATAATATTATCTTAAGAGAAAACTACGACTTAAGTGTGAAATTATTTATCTAAAACGGACTCACCCCAAACTATTTATCTGCTTACTTTACTTTCTCCTTTCTTATTTCGTGCATAATGTCTTCATGACGTTAGCAACACTACTCTTTGATATTTGGTTTGTATATTGATACCACAACGGTATTATATAGGAATGAAAGTCTCAATCTTATTTATTAAAGTCAAAACTCTAATGGTATCAAGTAGTTTCTTCCTATTTGATATCATCAAATTATATATATACTCTGATGATATCAAACGGTTCAGTGAAGCACTGTCTCTTTCTTCTTAACACCATCATAGTATATACGCATCAAAGGGGTGAGAATATTTAAAAACAAAGAATATGAAAGTAAAGATATTTTTCCTTTTATCTTAATAAATGGCCCAAACTAATGGAGTTGCCCATATGTGATGGGCTGATTTGTCCATTAGATTGCATTGTATTCAAATTAAACTAGTCCATACCAATTTCTTTTCTCTTCTTTCTTAGCCAACTTCTATGTGTTATTACCAAAATTGAGTTTTAACCAAACTCTACCTAGTTATTTGGCTCAATACAAATGGAGACATCTAAAATTGGTACGATTTTTTATTTAGACATCTAAATTTAGGAGTGTTCATATTGATCATTTATATCGATTAGACATGGTAAAAAAAATTTATTCCTATTGACGTGAATTTGAATTTAATAAATCTTGATATAAATATTAAATATCAAATAAAAAACTTAAAAAAAAACACATGTGACCAATTTTTTCTTTTGTGTGAACCGTGATATGAGAACCTTCATGAAATATTGGAGAATCCCACCATTTCAACTACTATGTTTCCTATTTGTTGCTTAAACCACAAATATTACGGTCGATAATATACAAGAATAACATATTCAATAAAATCTTACATGCACAAGTGAAATATGGACTATGGAGATCGTAGATCTCTAGTACATGCAAATCTTATTAATTCCTACTTACATGAAGGTGTAGAAAAATTATTTTCGAAAGACTTTCGATTAAGATCTTATCTTTACATCGTAGCAACAGAGAAGTTCCGAAAAAATCCTCCATTAAAGTGTGTTAAAACTTCTCCCAAAAACAAGGAACCATTTTCTATCTGTTTAAACTTACTAAATCAGATTATTATATTATATAGTATGTTCTTGAGAAGATCAATTGCCTTTGTTTATCGAGTGAAGGTATTATTTGATTGAGTTCATTTAATCACATTTATTATGCCATAATATTTTTTAAAAAGATTTAAGTTCTAGTCAAGTCAAATTTTCGATATGTGAGTTAGCCATTTTAAAATGTTACGTACCAATTTATTTTGTAATAATAATATGTTCGTACTTAATTAAAGCTAGTAAACACTAATTAGGAGACTTATTAAATGGTCGAAAAAAACCCTAGACGTCATATTACTGTAAAATTTCACCATCTTTTCAATACACGTAATGATTATTTATACATTATAGATAGAGTTTAGAAGAATAGTAAATTAATGAACTAATTAACAAATTAATGAACTTGATCGTTGATAGTTATTCAGACTTAATAAAGATTGCCTATCGTATGATTTACACTCTATAACCAATTTTCACAAATTTATTTAAGTTATAACCAATTGTCACAAATTTATTTAACTTAGTTAATGTTGATATATTAGTCGCAAACTTATATATTCCAATTTAAGGGGTGATATAGTCTTTAGAGGATTTTCTTGTTTCTAGCCATCATTACATACTAAGTTTCAAAATTAGAATCTTGATTCAATTACAACAATAAATAATTATTCACATTTAATCAATTTAAATCTTAACAAATTAATTAAATATTAAAGTAAAATATATATATTACCTAGTCACAATGATGTTACATTAATTGACTAGTCGGATCAGTAAATTATGATATCAACAACTATATGTTCTTAAAATGTACGCAGACCTTACTACTACCTCATAAAGATAAAGAAACTGTTTCGGAGAGACTCTCGTCTCAAAACTATCATCCCAAAAGCAGAAAATACTAGATATGAAACCAAACGACTAGAATGAAAAGCAAATGATAATTTATATAGATAATAAAAGTAACAAAATGAATGACGGATATATGAAAAGAATATATGTTCTTATAATTACACCAAATTAAACTATGACAATAACCAAGCCAAAATAAAAAAAAATATTTCTTCTCTTAGGTCCCTCCGCTTTTAAAAAACTTTAAAAACCCCTCTCCAAGATTTAATTCACCCTATTTCTCACCCTAAATATCCACCATATGAAAATTTTGTATTTTTTTTTTATATTTTGCTTTTTTGGTATCTTAGAATAAAAACATATTATCTCAACTATGGGTTCAAATCTTTGTTGTATCAGCCAAAAAGATTCAGAAATTCATCAACCAAAAATTAAAAATATTAGTATTACTAGTACTTCTCTTCATCAAGAAAAATCTTTACACCAATGTTTTTTGGATTCACCAAATTACATAAATAACCCTAAAACTACTACAAAAAGGATTTATGTATCTTCACCATGTCATGAAGTGAATAATTCCAATTTTTATACACCAAGAATTAGCTTTTCATCACCAGAAGCCATGATGAATAAGGACTTGTTTGGTACTCCAAGAATTAGTTTTTCAGAAAGAGTTAGAAAAAATGAGGAGATTAATATTATTGATGAATAAGAGGAAGAAGGAGGGTTGATGTATAGAACACAAAGTGGGAAATTGAAGAAGAAAGTTTTAAGTTGCCTCAAGAAGATATTATCATATTTTGTTCACCTAGAAAATCTTTTGGAGAATAACAAATATTGGGATATTGATATGATTATTGATGATAATTCCTTTATATCTTGTTGTTTGTACAATATATTTTCTTATTGCCTCCGTTTCAAGTCTTAGAAACAGTCTCTGGCAGAAATGTAAGGTAAGACTGCGTACAATAGACTCTTGTAGTCGGGCCCTTCTCCGGACCTTATACATAGTGTTTGACCAGTTTTGATTTATTACAAAATTTAAGAAAGTAGGAAAGATATCTTCGATATATGCAGTAAAGTTATCATCATGAAAAAATGAATATCTGATCTAGCTAAATCTTATAAAAATAACTATTTTTTTACGTATGAAAATATTATTATTATTTTTACCTATTTAAGCATTTATGAGAATAGCAATTTAGTATTTTTCACTAAAAAAATTTAGTAGAAAGATAATAATATTTTTTATTTGTGAATCATGATATGAGAACTTTCTTGAATTGGGGAATATCCAACACTTTCAACTATAAATTATGTTTCTTAATTTTTGCCTAAACCACAAAATATTACACTTTTATATACACCGTTAAAATGTACATCACTCATTTTCACGTAAAAAAAAAAGAGAGAGAGAAAGAATAAATTGCTTTAATTACTAATTGGTCCATAGTTATCTCGTTTTGACAGTTTGTCTGTCAAATCAAATCACAACACCTAAAATTACGACAAAAGAAAAAAAATTCCCGAAAATACATCGAGATTTTATGTGATTCTATGAGACGTATAAGCTTATTACTCAGAATTTTTAAAGATTATTCTATTATAAATCCTAACTCATAATTATACAAAATTTAACATATTTTGCATCTCAAAATTTCATATAAACTATTTTTGATATATTTATAAAGAAATCAAAATATTAAATACTGTTTTTATTTAAGATGGTGCCATTTGAAGGAAAATCTAAATCATATAAAATTCAAAACATCCCACTTTTGAATCACAAAAGACTTAAATAATAAATAATATTATATTCACAAATATTCATGATAAAATTATTATTTATACATACTCATAGAAAAAATGATTATAAGAGGATAATGAGATGCAAATTATGAAAAAAAAATCGATGAGTAAAACGTTAGGTAGGGTAAAACAAAGTTGAGTTATAACCAAAAAAAAAAAAAATTACCAATAGTGGTAGTTGAAACAAATGGTCCTAATAATACATGGCAATTAATTGATCAAACTAAGCAAAAATATGAAAAGGAAATTGAGAGTACCTCTCTTGATAAAGGACACGTGGCAATTAATTTTTATATTCAGTATTTTCTGCTTTTGGAGCCTGATATTTTCGAGACGAGAGTCTTTCAGAAATCAGGGGCGGATCCAGGTGGGTCGAATCCCATTAGTGACACTAATTTTTGTACCTTAAAATACACCTGTCAGATGAGCACTCGTTGTTATTGTTCTCTTAATAATACAACCAACCACTTAATTTGTACCTTTTTTTTCCCCTAGTAGTATGTCCTATTTCTTAAGAAACTACCACGAAACCCTCACCAACCCTATTTTTAGAGTTGCGTGGATATTTTCAATTAGGTTTTTTGTTTTAGTTTTAATTTTTATTTAATATTTGATGCTTATTATGATTGACTAATTTAAATTCAAATAATATAATATAGTCAGAACTTGTTAAAAGTGAAAGCGATGTTCGTAAAAAATATTTCATTTTTGACTCCCAACTCAAGATAATTTTTTCAAAAGTGGAGAGATGTTATCTATTTTTCACATGGCTCGATAAACATTAAAATTTTATGAATACAATTTTTAATTTAATTTCTCATAAATAGATGATTTAATATTAAAATATTTAAAGTTAAAATTATCTAATTTTTGTGAATCTTATTCTCACCTTATATAAAAGTATTGATATAAATATAACTTTTATTCAGACTCTAAATAAATAATTTCTAAAAAAATTCTAAAACTATTTTGATTGAATAAATTATTGATATAAATTTATTTGAACTCGCTCGTCATATCAATTCATCAACTTCAAATCTTATATTTACCTCTAAATCTAAAAATATTAAAAATAATTAATCTTATCAAAATTTAAAATCTGCATTCAACTCTCGATTAATTTAATCACCCACCCCACCCCACCCCACACATCCCTTTGAAGTTAACTCCCTCATGTTAAATATTATATTCCCTAAGCCCCCCACTTCCCCCACCCCCCCACCCACCCCTAACTAAACTAGTACATATTTCTCTCTTTCTTGAGAGTGAGAAAAGAAGCTCCTTACACCTTTTATCTTTGCTTTGCTTTGCTTTCAAGCATAATACTACTATTCTCTCTTCTTTATCTTTTTTAGCCAAAATGGGTGCTAGGGATTTGCTGGTGGCGGCGATTGTTTTCACGGCGGCGACGGTGGCCGGAGCTCAAGTACACCATGTGGTCGGAGAAGATAGAGGGTGGGACCCATCTAGTGATGTTACTTCTTGGTCCTCTCAAAGAGTATTTAGAGTTGGTGATAAAATTTGTAAGCTTCTTCTTCCTTATTATCTCATCCTATTGTATGCATTAGTTCATAAATTTTTTATAAAAATAATTTTCACAAATTATTCGCGTTAGTAAGATTAATGTTGATGTAGATTTTACGTCTGCCTTATGAAAATATTCATATTATTTTTTATAGACATTCAACTTAAATAAAGTATGTCAAATAGTTTGAAAGGGATACTAAGAAGTGTGTATGCCATTTTAACTATATTTATAAATATTTATGTAATTATAAATCATCTTCACAATCGATAAATAAAATTATAGAAAAATGTTATTCTGTGTCATATAAAAGTATGGGAGCATTTTAATTAATTATCACTTAAATATTTCTAATATTTTACATTTTAAAATTATATTGTACTAAATTTAAATTTAAAAAAAAGGCAGAAATCACGTGAATAATAAAATGAATTCGTTCTTGTACTTCGAATAATTATTACAAGCAAACATTAGTCGTGATTCCCAATAAAGTGAAGATTTGAATCAGGAAAATTGACCCATACTTTCGTTATTTTTAAAGATAATAAAAATAAATAAATTTGTACCACACATTTCTTATACATTTTTTTTAATTTAAATTTATTTTAATGAAAATTTTCAATAATAATATTTATCATTTTTATTATAATCAACTTTTATAATAGCAGTCAGACATTAAATGAAATAAATCCAACATTAATGAACCTTTAAAGTCGTTTAAAGTTTTTTCTTTTTAATGGCAAAGTATTCTCTCTGGTCCTTGGTCTATGTCTCAATAGGTTAGGTAAACAAGTAGTATAGACTTAAATATGTGACTGCGAATTTAATTATTATCGAATATTTATCTAAGATCATTTTAAAAATTCGTAAATTTCAAGTTCTAAACACACGCATATGATATTAGAATTTATATTCAAGACTAGATATGAGATGATTGTTGTTCATCTGTCTAAGCCTTGATTGACATAAGTAATCGAAGTTTATGCTGATGAGATAGAGGACACACTTGATAGAATAGTTGAAATGATAACAAATTGCGTCAAACACTACTTGCAAAAATAAAATGACTATCATATTTTATTAGTTAGCATGGAAATATTTGGTTGTTTTGATAAAAAAAGTTATGAGATTTGAACTCGTAACCTTAACATTTGAAAATACTTTGTTGCATATTTAATTTCATCGATAAATCGATTTTCTTATAATTTTTGCATGTATTATACGAGCAGGGTTCGCCTACTCCACAACTCAGGAGAGTTTGGTGGAGCTGAGAAACGAGGAAGAATTTACATCGTGTGATGTATCAAACCCGATCAAGATGTACACTAACGGTTTGGATACGATCTCTCTGGAAGGAGAAGGAATCCGGTACTTCGCGAGCGGAAACAAGGAGAGCTGCAAAAATGGGCTGAAAATTCCAGTGAAAGTCCAGCCCAAAGAGCAAAACATGGCCCAAAATGTTGGATCAATGGCAGTAGCTGATGGGCCAACGTTACCTTCTGCATCAACACATTTAAATGGGCTTTCTTACCTTTTGGTTGTTGGGTTATTAATCTACTTATTGGGCCTTTAGAGGATTATGGGTTGTGTTGTCTAGACTCTTATTTAAGTAGGAAATTGTATCACTTTATTTGAACTACTAATAAATATCTTAATTTTGAATTAATGCTGTCTTTCTTTTGGCATACTATATTGTTCTCTTATCTTAATATAAATTCTTTTTTGCTGAAGAATTTAGACATGTAATATTCATTTTACTACTAGAACACCATTAATGGATAGGGTAAAATATCAAAGTATTTAGGAACAAATTCAAAAACTTTGGAGGACAAAAAATGTGTTCAGTTATATTTTTACAAATTCATACACCAACACATACAAAATTAAAAATTTTGTATTTCTATTTCGTGATCTTTAAATGCTAAAAACAATTATGTAGATCGTGTATATGCTATAGGTATTTCACTAACTTATAGTGACCGGTTCCACTTCGTGGATTAATACATATGAAAAACTGCTGAAACTGTTTGTTTCCTGTTTCGGGGCCCATAAATTGCTAGCAGGCGTCGTCCGACACAGCGGGCCTACTAAGATTCTTTGGCAAGCTCATTACGAACAAACTCATGATATTTTTAGAGAAAATTAGGCCCGAGACCCTGGCAGCCCCCAGAAACTATGGGCTAATACCTACAAAAAATTGCCGAAATTACCATTTCCTATTTCGAAGCTCATAAAGTGTTAGCAGGCATTGTTCGGAGCCGTCGGGCCTACTAGGACTCTTGGCGATCTCATTATGGATGGGCTCGTGTGATTTTTTTGAAAAGAATGGACCCAGAGCCCCTACAACCTAGAATTCACGGGCTAACACCCACAAAAACCTACTGAAATTGCCTGTCTTTTGTTCCTTGGCCCATGAAATGCTACCAGGCCTCGTCCAACACTGCCGATCCTACTGGGACTCTTGGCGGACTCGTTATAGACGGGTTGGTGTAAATTTTAAAATTCATAATATAAATTTGTCAAATAATAACAAATTACAAAATTGAACAATTTCACATAACACGTGCAAATGCAGTCCTTCCCCGTATTACTTATTCTTTCAAGAAACATTGCACACTTCCCGCAGTTTATTTCTGCAACTTATAAGATAAATCTAATCTATGTGACAACCATAATAAAATGGTGTAAATACATATAACATTTTCCGATCGAACGATTTACTTCATAGGAAAAGCTTATAAATATTTGTTAATAACGCCAACCAGAGGACACTTGATTAATCAAAATTGTTATTCATGTATACAGTACTCCCTGGCAAAAAATGCCCAAATGAAAATTACAATATAGACCTCTTGCAAAAGAAAAAGTATTGGATAGGGGAAAATACACAATAATTTGTAATAATTAGCTCGATTTGAGCTCTTTCTGTGAGGAAAAATAAATTGGGCAAGTATTTGGTCTGTCACTGTGATTTACTGTTCAAGAAATGATCTCCAACACTCAAGAATACATGTTTTCCCAGAACCACCTCAACTGGAGGTTGATTCTCAATGCACTTTACCTTTATCTGCAGTGTTAGAGCAATGGGCGTCAAGAATCATATAGTTAGGTACGTAACATAAGAATTCTAGCTTATGTTTTGAAATGTGTGACCATCTTATCTTTAAAGTTTCACAATTCGACATAGACGCAGGCAAGATGTTCTGACTTAACATTTTCACAGCCACCCAAACAACCAAGAAAAGGCCCATGCACGAGGAGTATAATCAAGTACTCCCCAGTTTCACGGTGTTTGAAAAAGTAAAAAAGATTTTTGAATCTTGTGGCTTAAACTAAAGATGTGAAGTGTGCCAAATGCTCTTCAATCTTGTCGTCTTAAACACGTCATATCGAAATTAGAATTAAAGGGTTGCCGAAGGGGGGAGGAAACATTCTTGTTTAAACTGACTAAAATGCAGAGTAAGACAAACAAATAGAAACACGAGAAGCAAGTAAGAGTGACAACCAAGTTGAATTATGTGACCATCTAAACTTGTTGATGAGATGGTCATAGAATTCAGAATTATGAAGGTTTTGTGGTACAAACCTTTCCCTTTCCTTGTTGAAACTCCGATTTCAAGTTATGATGATCCCTCATCAGGAAGTAAGTTTGCAAGCCTTGAGAATACTGTGTGTTTCCTGCAAGATGTAGATGGCTTAGAAACAGAAAACCACCTCGGAATGGCTGAAATTTCTGAAACAAGAATCTCAAATTTGACCTCCATATAAAGCGGTGATGGCATCTGAATTAAACACTAGACTTGGCCTTGCTAAGGTGATCACAAAGGACAAGTTTGAGATTCCATGGAAACTCTCTTCATCAATAGTTATCTGCAACTTACAAAACTTGTTAACCAGTGAACAAGAAATTACAGAAAAATTGTATAATTGACAGTTTTTCATTCTAATCATACGAGATGAATTCAAGTGAGAAACTAGCTCTGAATATTAACAATCCGACCACTCACTAAGACCTACTAACACAACAAGGAAGAGGCCTCAGAACTTACTGCGTATGGTGGGATCAGTTCTGCAGGAAGCAAAGGAGATCCAATGGCGTCTTTAATATATGATTCCTGTAACACCAAATTATTTATTAAAAAGGGGCAAACAAAGAGACACAAAGAAGTTGGGTTTTGGCAATAGAAGCAAGCATGCACTAGCCTTTAAAGAGTGAAGGTGCACTAAGCTACTAAAAAGAGGTAGATCAGAAATTAGTGGGGAAAAAAAAGAAAAGAAAAATGGGAATATGGCCTGACTAAGATAGAAACCCAAGCTTTCATAATCAGATCTAAAGTCAACCGGAACTGCTTCCTGAAGAACATAGAGTTGCATCACTATTATTTTTTGGCAGAAGTGATAAAAGCCCCTTGGGGCTCCAGGATTAATATTTGTTATCCCCTTGACCTTTCCTCTCTAGAAAATAACTATTTCAACCTCACAAAGATATTAGTACCATACCACCGTTCTTGAAGAACTATATAGTTTGAGCATATGATATTAAGTTTTCAATTTCTTCATTAATTTCTTCCACAATCCACCCTACCGAAAGAAAACCAATGAATGGCTCATCTTTGTTCTCATCCTGCATCAAACACCATTCCCCTATGCTCTATCCATGTCAAACTCCTCCTGCAACACCACCACCCACCAACCCCCAACACCCCTCTCCTTCCCAAGAGTACTACCATGTACATAGTCTGTCTGGGGAGAATACTTGAAAAAACTGTCAGCAGCTCATTCTTCTTCTCTTTCTCTAGCCAACTTATTCCCTCTTTATGTTCCTCTAGTCCCCAATCCACTACTCTCTCCCACTGCTCCCCGCTCAACCAAGTTGGATTCTTTCCATTGCTTTAGTTGATCCCCACCTTCCGACCCCCAAAACAACCCACTTCTGTCCCAGAACTAACATGAGGAATGCTCATCTTAGGACATGGAGGGTGTACTTGCCAGCTGCCACTCCCAAAGTAGACATGGGGGAATTCCACAACCAAAGACTTGGAGGACCCGGCAATTCTCTAGATCTCCTCCTCTATCTAGAAGGGCAGATTTCACAAAGGCAGGTGCCTAATAAAATAGAAACCATCAAGTAATACTGTGGACCTCAAAAGGTACCTGTGACTCCAAAATCTGCTTAGAGACCTTTTCATCAACATCCAAAGACTTGAAGAAGACCTCTACCATGTCAGTGGGTTCAAGCGCGGCTTTCTTTCTCAGTTTCTGGATCCTATTCACAACCTGCAAGCAGGGTTCAACACCAAAGACATTCATCAGGAATCTCCCAACACAACAGTAACCAATCAAAATACAAGTAAAAACTCGACAATATCTGCAATTAATTGCATTGAGAACAACTTCCGAGGATACCTCCCGAGCAACTCCAGCCTCAAAGAGTGAATCATCAGTACGCAAATCCAGTATCACTAAAACATCACCTGTATGTGCAACGAATGAAATAAAACTATAAGAAATCGGATGAAACATAAATATTTGAACTTGTGAAGGAGGAGATACTCACCATCCCCTGCCGCATCCATTTCATCCTCTTTCCTATTATCAGGACGTTTGAAACCCCGAACAATCTACAAGCACATGAAAGATTTGAGTTGTGCTATAATAATAATAATAACTCAAGCATCTTGACGCAAATTAGGAGCAATACAAGCCTTCCCGAGAATTTTTCAAAACCTAAGCTCCTCCTTCAAATTAATATTGTACTCGTTTGTTGTAGTCAAATTCCATTTCTTCTGCCTAAGTATATCCAAACTAATTCTGAAGGCAAGAAACAGATTCCCACTTAAAGAGATTTGACTTAAGTATTAACAAAAGGGGCTCTACACATGCAATTCCTTTTCTCCTCCCACCCTTCCTCAGTAATTCTCTTTTCCAGCAACTTATGTAGACCTCTTCAAGCCCCCCCCCCCCCCCGGCCCCCCCAAAAAAAGGGGGACAGATATTCACAAACTGGCAGCACTTTTGGATCTCAAATTGCAATTACTAAATAGGGCCAGCATACATTTGCAGGGACCTTTGCTTCTTCAGCTGCCACCTTTTTTCTCATTTCCATACCTGACAGGCAACTGACCTAGTATACCCTTTGTACCCACTACCCAGGGTTCAATATAGCCAACAAAAAAGAAACCATAACAGAACTGCTTAACTGTTGCTGTTCCGACCGACAAATATGAGGAATTTATAGATGCAAGTAAACATCATATTTACCTTGATATCACTAAGCTTCAAAGTGTGTGAAGCAATAGTAAGTTCTCCCGCTTTCTCAAAAGCAATAATATCTGCTGTTGACATGGCCTTAACTTCCTTGGCGACAACACCCATCGACTTCCCCAATCTTTTTCCCAACACACTGAGGCAAGGGGAACAGTTAACGAGGTTAATTCAGAGAACAATAAATGAAGACAAACTTGGCAAATGACATCTAGATCACCTGAAATCTGGCTCTGCACGCAAAGAAGCATACTTCAATGTGTCATTGCATGGGACCAAAGATTTAATGTTTAGCTCCTCGAGCACATACTGCAATCCCAAGAACAACCAACCACCAAAAATTAAATAACATGACATAATACAGAAAAGAGAAGGTAAAAGGGACAAAAACTAAAATGAACATCATTATACTAACACAAAAGAATAGACTTCACCTATTTGGTTATGATTATCATAACTATACATCATCATTATAAGTCATTTTGTTGGGATTATCAACTACACATCCCTATTCTAAGTGTTGATTAATAATGAACCAAATTAATCAGATAAAGTTATTAAATCAGGTAGCAAATCCAAACCAGAGAAGCCCTTTTGTAATACAACTAAGTTACTGCAAAGTGCAAATGTATAAATACTTCTCTTGAGATGCTATTTAATATTAAAAGGAGGATACATTAACCCACTGACAGGAAATCATCAATCGGGGAGGAAAGTAATTCCAGCATAAGTAATTGAAGCTTTAACAAACAGGTCAGGCATATAAGCACATGTAGAGCAGAATAGATATAGAGGATTGATAAACCAGTTCCGACAAGATTGACACTGAGGCATAGCAGTCAATTTGTCATTTGAGAGAAGTGATGATTGCTCAAGTATCTCACAGAAGCCCTACACCTTTTTTAAAAGCTTATGTATGGTTATTGCCTTAGCGCATAAGTGCAAGGTTCCAAAATCTGAAAACTGACAAATGTATTCAGGCATTTCCACAGAAAAGAAACATGTTTTTTTTGGTTTTCCAGAAAAAAAATAAAAGATAATAGGAGATATGACTGTCTCAAGAAATGATTCTATTACTTCCTAAGAAACAGCCTCTCTACCCCACAAAAATACTACCTAAGCGAGAAGAAACACTCCCCTATGCTGCACCTAGTTTTAGGTCTTAATGGTAACTTTTGATTCAATAAGTTCCTTTAGCAACACAATTACACCCCCAACATGCACCCATGCACCGAAAACATTGTCTTCCCCCACCCTCACGCGTACGTTGAGTGGAATGGGTTAACACACACGGCTTTACCCCTTCCATTCTCATCGCAGCCCCATCCATCCTCCAACCCTCAAACTCTTCCCTCTTCTGAATTCATTTAACCTACTTTACCTGCACCTCTGGATTCCATATCCTTCCTCTTATGGGAAATTTGTATAAAAATATCTGACTATCCAAGGCTTGCTTCATGCTAATTCTGAACTCTAACTAAAATAAAAATGACACTGATGGTTCCATGTCATAAATAAATAAAAGAACTATAGCTTTCCTGCACGGCTAACGAACACAAGAAAAAACAATATGGAACTGCTTTTGCATAACAAACCTAATAACTCTTAAGAGTGCTCCAACTTTTTCATATAAGTAGTGTACTCGAACTTTATCACATTGATTATATTAGTTATTAAATAAGATTGATGAAATAATGTAAAGAAAGGATTATAGGATTATATTTTTTTACAAGGACTATAGAGACAAAACAAAGAATATATAATAGAATAATAGGTTGATAACAGTTTAAAGGCATCAGAATATAATCCCTGTAAAAAGCCAACAGTACAACAGACCTCTCTTAGTTTGCCGGCAATATCATCAAGGAATTCCAAATCTGGATGTACAACCACCATTTCCCTGATAAAAGACCAACAAAACCAACATGAACTTTTGCCTTTTGTTCTGCAGGGGTCGAGGAAGAGAAAAGTGCAGAGGCTAAACCTGAGTGGAGTTTTAAGAGGTTTGTTGTGACGCTCACGAATATTTCGAGCAAGGTCAATAAGTGTCATCATCCTATTAACACTCTGCTCAATACGCTCCCACCTCTGAAATGATTTTAAACATGCATGAAACAAACTAAAAGATAATAGAAGAATGCAAAATTCAGCACCTCATATTTGAAGAATGGCAAGAGAAGGTAAAATTATGTACCTGCCCTTCCACTATAGGATAGCTGCAATAATGAATGCTCTCCTCTGATCCTTTGGAGACTTTCCGCAAATTTTGGTAAAGAACCTCAGTGAAAAAAGGAGTTAATGGTGCCATGGCTTTACAAGCAGTCAGAAGCACCTATCAAATAAAAGACCTCTCTGTTAGAAAGCCACTGGCAGAAGAACTCAAACTCGTAGTGGGATGAAATTACTAAAGTAAGCACAATAAAAGAAATAAGCTACTTCGTACAACTTGGGGGTGGGCTTCAAGCTTTGGCTTCTATTATTCATATGAAATGCATTAAGTACCATAACATATGAATCTCATTCATCACATATTTCTTCCATATGACTATGTCATGCTACACCTATCAGTCACAATAAGAAACTAAACAAGGAATAGCAAGAGTTGAATATTTGACCAGCATCAAGCACAGAGCCTAAAACGACACAAACACAGTATGCTAACAACACGACTTCAGGATCTCTTATAACAGTAAGAGATGGTACTTACATAGTAAAGAGTTGAAAGAGCAGTTCTGCAGTCTCCCTCACCAGTACGGCCTTTTAGTCTCTTCCGATTGAATCGCACATAGATATTAGTTAAATTATCAAGAAATTTTAGGAGATATGGAACCACCTGCAAAGAGGATAGATAGACCAAACATCAATAAAGATGCTACTAGCAAATTAGAAATTTCCTATGGCTATAACCACACACTTCCACAAAGAGACCATGTGTATCAATCTACTTTTCCATCTTTAACCATAGACGTGAACTTGTAGATCACACATCTCTTGTAACCACAAACTTCAACAAAGAGACCATGTGTGCCTTATTTCCAAGTTTCCAGCTCTAACCATCGTAAAATCTGAGAAGCGTCTACGCAATGAAATACAAACATATGGCTATTCTTGTTCAGACAAGAAAATTAGGACTCAACACAAACATTTGCAGGAATCAGGTTTTGAAGATAATTATATAAGTCCTTAAGCTCCCTGTCAATGGTTGAGCACATAAACTAAATTTGGTATCCAACAAGATTGGAAAACTAACCGTGTACAATCTATAAGCGTCCATTTCCTGCCGGACGAAATGCACTAAGCTCTGAGTTGCAGAATTAATCCATTGGTCTAGGACATTGGAAGAACTCTGCAAAGTTTTCTGATCAGTAGGAATGAATGGTCCAAATCCATCAATCTCAAGTCTTTTTGCATTCTGAACAAGGAACCTATATGCATTGTACCATGGCAAGAAAACATCTTTCACCTGCATTGATATAATCATCTTCCAAAATTAGGAGAAAACTAAAAGTTATCTAAAAGTAGTTACTAAAATAACTGATTAAAATCATAGAGATGGAATGCCAGCATAGGTAAAGGATACACTTACGACAGCAAAAACTCCCTCTTTCTTGAAGCGCAAAGGTTCAGCACGGACAACGGGAGAGTTTATCAGGTATAAACGCAATGCATCCTGCACAACAAACATAAGTAGTTATAATCTTTCACCAATAACCCATCAATCAGAAGAGCAGAGTACCACATGTAACAATGAATAAATGAAGGATTGGCACAACTTACAGCTCCATAATCATTGATAACTTCTGATGGTTGAGGATAGTTCTTTAATCGTTTACTCATCTTCTTCCCATCCTCAGCCAGAACAAGACCATTGCAAATGAGGTTTCTAAAAGCAGGTTTGCCAAAAAGGGCTGTAGAAAGGACCATAAGGGTGTAGAACCTGCAAAATTCATAAGAACCTTATAGATTCCACTATTTAAATTTTGGATCTTCTCTGACTTGGAATACATGAAACAACTAAGCTCACAGAACATAATCAGAAATATAGAGAACATATTCAGAACACCAGAACATACCATCCACGAGTTTGATCAAGACCTTCAGCCACAAAATGACCAGGGAAATTGTTCTCAAAGAGCTCAACATTCTCAAAAGGATAGTGGATATAAGCATAAGGCATTGACCCACTCTCAAACCAGCAATCAAACACCTGGAGAAGTACGACAAATAGCTTTGTCAAAAAGTAGAACACAAAATTGAAAGATACAAGCTCAATATAAAAGTTCAAAAAGAGAGGGAGTTAAATGTGGAGATTTCGTTGAACCATTAGGCCTGGAGTTCCTAAACACGCATTTCAGCTATATAGGTAAAATACTTCAGAGCTAACACAATTAAATTTCATGTTGCAAAACATTTAAATGTATTAATCGATTAGTTCCTAGGAAAAGAATTTTAAATAATTGGAACAATGGACGTATCAGCCCTCAACAGGCAGACAGACAAACAAACCAAAAAATGGAGAAAATCTTGGAAGTGGCAGTCCGAGGCAGCAGAAACCCATTAGTTTCAAGTATGTATTCATTACTGCTCTCCTGACAACTAAAAATTTCTCAAAGAATAAACAGATAACACTCTGAGAATGCAGACAATACTGGCAGCAAAAGGTAATAACCATGCTTCATTAAAATAGAGATCAGTTTCTCATTTTTCTCTCATACATCCCTGTATCAACAATTATGATCTTATCCAAGACAATATCAAATATCCAGAGGTTTAACACGAGAATCGACATTTCAGCAGACGAAATCAGCATTAAAAGTACAACAACATACCCAGTGAAATCCCACAAAATCAGCATTAAAAGTCTTACAATAAATTTAGATGAACTATTTTTTTATAAGGTAAATTCAAAATGGACTGTTAAAATGTTTTTCCTGGCTCAATTTTTTCTTCCTAACTCGATAGGGAAATATGTGAAATCCTTGATTTAATCCAAACGAAAAAAGAACCATAAATTCGTAAATTGATTTAACCTCTTTAAAATAAAGCTAATAACATGAAATAGTATCCGTCAGATGTACTTTTATGTGATAAATGTAATATCAATGTTGTGGAAACCTAATATTAAATGACAGATTAGCTGGTCTTACATCCTCCACACGTCGAAGAACGCCAAATTCAGGCCCCCGACTGGATGGGATGGTTATGTGATCAATGTAGTGACGATGCAAGTCCGTGACCTGCAAATTGAGCAAGAGGAAAGTGGTTGAAGTTAATTGTCCAGATAAAAATAGAACTTTAGACTTCTCTTAAAAAAAAAAAAAACTTAAAGACTCCAAGGAACTCAGCAAGAGGATTACTGGAGAGAATAATGATGCTAAGAAAACTAACCAGAAACTTAAACATGTGTTTGAATGTAAAGTTTTTCAAGGCTGCTTTATCATATTTGAAGTTTGAACACAAAATAGCAGTCTTCTACAACATGGGTACCTTATGAGGTCTAGGTATATAAACTAAACATTTATAAAGACGATGTTTCTAGTTTGTTTTTGCATTGAATACTCTATTCTTCAGGAAGGATGGTTTCATCTCTTTGCATATATATTCTTTTGATTTACTTCACTGCTTCATTTGTGTTTCTTCCGGTTATATATCCTTTGTCTCCATATGCCTCTTTCTTAGCTGTCCAAATGCACCATAATGACTTATGAAAATGCAGAAAACCAGAAAAAATGAAATCACTTATAAATAATGAAGCCGGAAACACCAATGTAAATTTATGCAGATGTACTTTTAAATGCAAAAAAATTGAAATTTAAAAGAAAAATTCAACTTATACTAAATCTCAGTCACATGCAAGAGCTCATGAAAAATATCAACATTAAAGAATAAATGCTCAGAAAAAGATAATAAAATATGAATTAAGCAGTATTTCCTTTTTAATTTCCCTTGAAATTTTGATGGAAGTAAATTTCATTAAGAGGCTAGTTCACAAAAAAAGAGAATCATAAGACAGTCATCAACAGAGAATGATGCAAGTAAAACAGGTATTACAATGTCGGAACAAAGGCAAAACCTTAGCACCAGAGAGCTTTTCCAGTTTTTCAATGGAGTCCATAACAACTATCTCCTCACCATCCTCACTAACCCACACAGGAAGAGGAGTACCCCAGAACCTACTTCGGCTAACAGCCCAATCTCTTGCATTATCTAACCAATTGTGGAAGCGTTTTTCCTGCAATAAGAACACAAAATAAAAATGAACATCCGGATGAATTATTGGGTTCTGTAAAGACGATTTTATAAATTTCAGCAATCATGATATGTTGATAAAATGGAAGGCAGTTAATTAGTATTTCATATTCTGTGAAGCTTCAGTAAAAGTACGTGAAACTTAATTCACAGTCTTACAGAACTCAAACCTGGAAAAGCAACGGAGCTTCAACAAAAGTGGCGACAGCTAATATCTCCACTAAAGTAGGATGTTACTGACAAATACCAGGCTCAGCAATGTAGCACTCCATCATGTAGGACTACAGAATGTGGCGTTTAAAAAATTAATTTCACTCTGTATTTGAAAGGCGAAGGTGTGGGAAATGCTTTACCAATAGTGCCGTGGAGCATAAGCCCAACAAAACTTTACTCCCTCTGGTCCACTTGTCGTGTTTTTCTTTTGCATGGCCCTTAAGAAAACATTAACTAAAAGGGTAATTTGATAAAATTAACCTTATTTATTTTTTTATCTCAATTTAATACTGCTTTTTTTCACTATATCAATCTCTCTCCACATTTATTAAGGGTAAAGGTGGAAACTAATAATTAATTATATCTTAATTTTCTAAAATGAGAACTATGTTGGACCATTTATTTTAGTAAACGTAACCACTTGTGGGATTTCACTAAGTATGTTATTGTTGTTGTAAATACATTTAAAATTTGAATAAAATTCAAAATAAAAGGCTACAGAACTAATTTGAATATATACCCAGCAGCACCAACATATAGCCAGTGTATTCCCACAAATGGGATTTGGGAGGGTAGAGTGTACACAGCCTGGTAGAGAGGCTGCTCGATAGACCCTCGACTCAAGAATAAACAATTTAAATAGCTAGGCAGAATGGCATACATACAAAAAAACAATAAACACGTCACTAAATTCAAGATGCTAGAACAAAAAAATTCCAGGATGTACATGGCAAACAATCCAAGTAAAGCATGCATCCATAGTTCTTATTAGGACACTAGCCCAATTTGCCCCACACTACTGGGGCACAGCCCAAAGCGAGCCCCAACTCCTCTTTTCTGAATATTGATTTTCTGAATGTATGATATATCACTACATTATGGAACATGTGTATATCCTTGAAGGTCTAACTTCATTTGAAGATTGTTCCATGAGGAACTTAAACCAGTAAGTATTTTGAAGTAAACTCCACTAACACCTAACAAACTAAAGGGAGACAAATATGGAGTAAATTAAAAGGTTTTTTCGGGGTTAAGGCAGCAGCTAGCATGTGCATTTGGCCTGGTGGCAACTGACTTGAGCCTTGGGGTTTGCTCCCTTTCAAGGTCTCAAGTTGGAAACCCACTGGGTGCAAACAATTTCTGAGGGTCATCGGACTGGGTAAAACCTAAATTAACCATGGTGCACTTGCGGGAAACTCCTTGCCAGGGCCTGTGCACCCCCGGGATTGGTCGGGGCTCAAAGAGACTCGGACACCCGGTGCAAATCAAAAAAAAAAATACATAGAGTGGAACCAACACAAACCAGTGTAACAAAACAAATCCGCAAATCGAATAAGTATAAATTACTGTGAACACAATACTTATTCAATTATGACAACAAAAAAGATAACCACGGAATAACTAACCTTCACAAAATCAGGAACCCAGTAGGTTTGCTTATTGTTCTCTAGCAATTGATCCTTAATCTTCTCCACCATAATAAACCTGGCCATACCACCAACAATACCATCCGGGGGAAAAAAATTAATACAGAGATCAATGGATGTACGATAGCTACGAGAAGATAAACATTATTGGCCTTTAAAAAGAGAATAAACATTATAAAAAAAAGGGAAGAATATTAAGAAAACGACTTATCAAAGTAATATATGCAATGTCAAGTGCTACAAAATTCATGAATTTTCAATTCCCATGAAACTAAAAAGGGGAAGGAGCGGCATACTGAGAGAAAAAAACCTTCCTCGGATTCAACCCAGTAAATCATGAAAAAGCAAGCCAGCAATTCAAGAAAGAGGAAAGACGACATTAAAAAGAATTCATAAATACACAAAATTGACGATAAATGCTTAATAATAGATGGCATCTCAACTCCAAATCACTCTCTTAAAGCTAAACGCTTACTTAACCTTTTTTGTTGGTCAACATTGACCCCAGTCCATAGTGCTGGACATTTTCTAGTCTCTGTTAGCACCCTAGTTTTAGATTAACACTTTATATGGGAGCTGAACTCAGCTAAATACTCCTTTTGTCCTTCTGTTACTAGTAACTACGCTCCTTGTAACTTTGCATCTCCTTGATGCTTTTTAATGAAAGATATTACTTCATCCAAAAAAAAAAAGCTTAATAACATATAGATGCGGGAAAGCACGATTTAGATGCTTGAACAGCTGATGATCCTTCCAGTCTTTTCTTTAACATGTATGGTAAAAGATCCAGGGGCCAAACAGTATTTTTTCTAACTTGCCTATCGGTGACTCAAAAACCCAACCTAATCATTTGAGTTGGAGGCCATTTCTTCTAGGCTATTTCTCTTTCCCTTTTGTCTATTGATCTTTCCATTAGTCTGAAAAAGTAACTCTCCCACTTCTCTCACTTGCATTGCAAGAATAATTATCATGATAAGATATATGTGTTTCGCATTACAAACATCAAAAAGACAAAAGTTTGAAAGTCAAATTTCCCTCATTCACTTCCCTTTGAAGCAACAAAATTACCCCTCGTTATCCAGATCAACTCGCCTCTTTGAAAAAAAAGTAATCTCAGCCAAAACATATGATTATATTTATTAATTCATTATGGTGTAGCTTTAAAAACTCTAAATGCAAGTAACTGCTATATTGATTCTTTATTCTCAACGTGTGAAAATATGCTCGACACTTTTTAGTGTAATAGTCTAACAAACTTCTAAATGTTAGCTTTTTCCTTGATGGTAATCTCCAGAGTGAATGTAGGATGGTTCAATACTCCAAGGACTAAAGTTCGGATAAGCTACCACAATCAACTAATAGAGAGGTTGAGCTGCTACCACCAACTTATATTAGAGAACTTTAATTCTCGAAGAATAAACCTTCTAGGACATCATACATTTCAGTTGAAAAGAAACTGTGCACCTGATAAAATTTTGGTTGTTCTATAGAAAAAGATTTTTTATAGAATACAGCTATAAGAGAAGGTACTCAACAATTTTAGGACATGGGTTTTTATGTGGATAGTAATCTACTAACTAAAAGAGGGTGTGTTTCTATTTTATATAGCTAACATCAAGGTTACGGTTCTGCAATACTCAGTCAAACCAAACAACTGTAGCTGAACCAAAGAGTGCAATACAGAAAGTTAAGGAATCAACACCAGATAGATTTTTGAGGACCAATATCCTTCAGCAAACCAATTTCAGCTACTTTACATCTGAATCAACTAGGGTTGCAGTGGAGTGGTAAGTACTCCATCATCTTTAACCAAAGGTCTCGGGTTTGAGCCTTGTTGGGGATAGAGTCACCTTTGCTAGGGATTGCTTGAACCCTCATGCGGGACTTCTTGTCGGGCACCAATATGGGTACCAGACATCAGGTAGAAAACCAAACATAAATTAAAAAAACATCCGCAATGAAACACTCAATATCATGTCATTCTGAGTGAGATTATCCAAAGAGAATGGAGAAAAGCTATGTGCATACGGAAAGAATACAAAACAAGCTGATTCTCGTTCCGAAAGCCATAATCTCAGAGGACTAGATAAATACGGCAGCATAGCACAACAGAAAAATAAAGGATCGAAACAGTGAACGATGCATGGAATGATATGAAGTATGTTACCAGCTGGGAACTGCTCTGTAAATCAGAGGTGTATCAGATCTCCAGCAAAAAGGGTAAGAATGCATAAATTTTCCAGATTTGACTAGCCTTCCTTTATCCTGAACCAAACAAAAGTATCTTAAGCATGGATGTGGACCATAACTAAATAAGCGACCATAAATTTATAAAACCATAAAAACAATCCCAAAATCAGATTGAGGACAAGCTACCAACAAGGTTTATGGTAAACCACATTCTCTTTGATGCGCATTTTCAACCGATTTTATTCAGAAATAATCATAATCTCACCCTGTTCTGTAAAAATTAAAGGCATGCAGATTATAGTGCCAAAAAAAGTAGTAGAGTCTCTTGCCTTCACTGCTTGAGTAATATCATTATCTGCATCCTTGACATATTTTTCTCTGAAGTCAGTAATTCTATCAGTAAAACGACCATTATCATCTACCGCCACAATCAGGCTCTCCCCCTACAGAAAGCCAAATCAAAACAAGTCAGTTTCATTGGAGCTCAAGGTTACAATATAATTAAACACAACAAATACAAAAAGGCCGATTTAGTCAAACACTTTGGAAAATGGCTTGCGGCTACAATATGTGCCACTAAGTTAGAAAAGAAAGAGAAAGAACAGTGCCATAATCCAATAATGTACTTCCATCAGCAAGAGAACCATAATTTCACGAAGAGATGGTGGAGATTGATTCTCTCATGTATATGGTGGTCAGTATGGAGTGAAAGAAATGCTATACGTTTTAAAGATAGGCCCAAAAGTCAAACGGGATTGTACTATATCTTCACTTTTTTGGTGTAAATAGTTATGTATAGAAGATACTGAACATATTATAATTGGGGTGGGGAGGGAAGGGGGGATGGTAAGAAAGACCATCAAAAGGCCGAAGTAAACAAGCACAATCTAGCTCCTAATATTTTCACAAGCCCCTGAGACGTTGTTCCAGTACATTTTCCCAGGAAGAAAGGGTGATCCCAAGTCAGATGTTGCATTAGAAATTAAAAGTGATAATATCATGCAGGTCCTAACACTTGTAGGAACGTATTACTCGGCCAAAACTAATAACAATGCATATAAGTTCCAGAGCATATATACATATACAGAAAATGGCACATGCTTTTTACTACAGGCAAATAGGAATAATTGCAAGAATACTTTGAAGTTCCATAAGTTCTCGAACCTTATTGATTATGTTGTTTGCCATACAAACACGATAATCGTCCTCACCAAAGGCAGGCGCACAATGAACAATTCCAGTACCACTGTCAGAAGTCACATAATCATCTGCAACGACTCTGAATGCTGAATCAGAAAAATCCTTGAAGTAATCGAATAGTGGAACATACCTGCATTGAATATCTATATAAGCTTCCTTGATAAAATATCAATAAGCTAACCTTGAAAGTCAGTACTTGCGCTAAAAGTTAAGCTCACCACTAATCAAATTATTTTAGTGTCTAGTGCAAAAGAAAAAAGGGAAAACCTTAACTCTGGGAAGGGATTCCTCGTCATCCAACAAATGACCACATCTATTGGTGCTTAAAATACAAACGAACAAACTGAGTCATGCTGATACTTGTATAAGACTTCACTTTACTTATCAATAGACAAAACAACTGAACCAAAATAATAGTTCCACGTAAAAGTGAATATCCAAAATCTTCACAGCTATACGGCTAAAATCCTATATAGACCAACACTTACGTCCAAGAAGGCTAAAGAGAACCTTCAGATGTACTATGATACATAATACATGTGACGCCTATAAGCCCTTCCACTACCGGTATCTTCTCTATTTTTCTATCTCTAACTTTCTCGCTTAAATTAAGTGAACTATGCCATGCCCCACAAAAATTTATACTTACAGACCATCCAATAACACAATCACCATCTAACTCATCCAACCACCAAAACAGAGTGATGGGAGTTGGGTGTCCCGTGTGGAGGAGAGTACGCATATCACTGCCAAGCATGCCATTTTGCATCTTCTATGAAACAGGTTGCCACTACAATGTTCATCGCCTTCCAAACTTTTCAGTTCTTCCCATTAAAAAAAGGCAGCAAAAGGGAACAAGGAACAGTAACTGATGGACAGGATCCTATAAATACACACCAAGCAGCGCACATTCTTGCATGCCCAAAGCCACTTCATTTGACAATTTCTTTTGAGAAAGATAGCTACTTCATTTAGTTCAATTCTTTTTTTTTTTTTTTTTGCAACTGATAATTGAGTTCAATTCTTAGTCAAAACACTTGCATATCATTTCTTCACATAAAAGAAGTGCTCTCATGAAATATGTTCTGCTGCATTTTTGGCTTACAATGGTCATGCCACATAATGTGAAAGAAGCTACACAAACTGGAATACATAGAGAGTTGATAAGTCCATCAAGAAAGTCTGGGTGATGATCCGTGGAGTTATTTTTCATGTTTTTTTTTATTTGCACCGGGTGTCCGAGTCTCTTTGAGCCCCGACTAATCCCGGGGGTGCACAGGCCCTCGGCAAGGCGTTTCCCACGAGTGCACCACTGTTAATTCAGGTTTTACCCAGTCCGATGATCCTTAGAAATTGTTTGCACCCAGTGGATTTTGAACTTGAGACCTTGAAGGGAGCAAACCCCAAGGCTCAAGTCAATTACCACCAGACCTCAATTGCCACCTTTTTATAGACTAAATAAAAAGAAACCGTAGATGTTTTGATAGGATCTCAACTCCAAACCACTCTCCTAAAGCTGGATGATCCAAATAAGCCTCAAGCTTGAATGAGCTCTCCAACCGGTTACTTACGTTGTTCAGTTGGGTTAATTTAACCCCTGTATTTAGCACTGAACAATTTTTGACTTTGTTAGCTCTCTAATACTAGTTTGAAGATTGTAAAGGAGCTTGCAACTTTTGCTTATGCTCTCTGTGAGCCCTTTTGTCTATTCTGGAATTCTGCATCTGCTTGATGCTTTTTAATGAAATACCCTACATCATCAATGATATTATAAAAGTCACACCTGCTAGTTACACAAATGATAAGAACCAAATACATCCGTTGAGTCAACAATCTAACAAAATTTAATCATTCAATGTGTTGGCAAGTGTCAGAAGTTGACCTTTCAAGAGCTCGTTTGAGTAATTGAAGTCACAGCTGGTAAAGTCATTAAACATGTTCAACGTAAACAAAGCAAAACAAAACAAAAAACTAAGATAAATTACCAAGGAATGACTTTTATTTACAATCCGCAGCATGAGTTAATCAAATATGAATCAGTACACAAGGTAGAAGACATGTAAATCAAGTGAACCTCAAATTAGAATGTAAAGATGAGAGGATCACTTCCATCAACTTCCATTCAAGATACTAGCTACCATATTGTGGACCACAAGAAAAAAACTTAGCGCAGCATATCAATTGACAAAGTTCAAGATGAAAATTGCTCACTTCTTCCCCACAAGGGACGAGCCAGGAAATTTATCCATCACTTCATAAGTTTCCACATTCTGTGATTTACCACCGGAAGGCTTTGTCTTAGAATTTGGGGTTTGAGTGTCAGCAGCAGGTCCATTTGGGGTGACCTTTTTGGCCTTCTCAACTGGTAGCTCAGCCAATCGAGATTCTGCCACCACATAGATCTTCCCGTTAAATTTATTGCGAACCTGATCATATTATCAAATCAACATTAACAAGCTTAGATTAAGTAAATATTTCCAGATTCACACACCGGTTCCACACCAATACGAAAGAAATATGATACGCATTTCTTTGCTTAAACTGAATAAATCTTTTCAAGAGACTGACACACTCCAATTAAATGACTGTCATCTAATGTACAATTTGATTAAATGTAATGAACAATTAATACATCACAGAGCAGGAAATTAACAAAACTGAAAACCTTTGACCTTATAACAACAATAATAACTGCGTTTGAAGCACTATAATAAGTTCAAGTAACAAGAAAGCTCTTCAGACTCCGAAGGTATTGTAAATCCAATTAAAGCAACAATTCACTAAAGGTTCAAACCAGAAACTTTACTGAAGGACTAACCTTGACGTATACAAAATTGGCGTTGACACAAAGAGCAAGATTACTTGGAAGGGTCCAAGGAGTTGTAGTCCATGCAACAAAGGATGCACCGTTGGGATCATCAACTATAGGGAAGGAAACCATGATTTCAGGGTCACTTACTTCCTGCACCAGACCCAAAAAAGGAAAATAACTTTAGAAACTTCTTGATGAAGGAAAGACAATTACATAAAAGCACATAAATAAGCAATCACCAGTACAAAGAGAAAAAAGTTTAGCAATTTGAGCGCTGCTAAATAATATCCATTACAAACCTTGTAATTTGAATTAGCTTCAAAATTGGATAATGGAGTCTTCAAACCAGTACTATAAGGCATAACCTGCAAAAACAAAAATTAGGAAAAGAGTCAAATTTCTTTCAAACCCAACTACATCACTTTTTCTTTCAAAACCAACTACACTGTTAAGAACCCATCGGGTCCAATATTAGAGGAAAAGTTTATCTGGCATCATATGAGTTCAAGCAGGCTGGCTGGTGGATTGATGGAGATAGCACAAAATAGCCCGAACAGGCGGACCACAGCGGGAAAAAAGGAGGTTCTCCTCAAACTGGATACTCTTCTTTTTATTTTGAGAAAGGTCACAGCATTACAATTTTTAGCAAAGAAGCCATGTTGATAGCCACATATTACTCGATGATTGTTCTTCCAGATTTTCTTGTTGAAAAAAAAAATACTAGACCAAGCATCACCCTTAATTACACTATTGTTTCTTTCAAACCCAACTATACTATTGTATCTGGCACCCGTATGAGATTGAGCATGCTGGCTGAAAGATTAATTGAGGTAACCTTTTTTCCTTAGAAAGGTTACAGTATTATAAATTTTCAGCAGAAAGGCTGTGCTGATTGATGGTCATATAACACTTGACAAAGCCTTCAGATTTTTTTTAAAAGCATGCGTCAAACATCAGATTGAATTATACTACAAAGTCAAGAAGTAAAAAAGGGACAAACCTTGAAACCTTTATAAATAAGACCCTTCTGAACCAAATAAACTACTGTTTCTTTTACCCAGCTACACTACGATTTCCTTCAAACCCAACTACACTTATCTGATCCCATCTGCTCCAATCAGGGTGGGAAGAAAAATTTGACACTCGTATGAGCTTAAGCATCTGGCTGGTGGATCAATTGAGGGAACCTTTTTCTCAGTGCAAAGACTGCTGATAACCATATAATACTCAATAAACTATTTTAGAAAAAAATGAAACCAACAAACCTTGAAACCTTATAAATAAGACCCTTCTAAAGCAACTTAGCTACTGTTTCTTTTACCCAACTCCACTAAGGTTGGCAAATTTATCTGACACTCGTATTAACTTAAACATCCTGGCTGGTTCCTTTTTCTCAGCACAAAGACTGTTGATAGCCATATAGTACTCAATGAACTGATTGTTGTTTTTTAGTTCAGTAAAAAGCATACTGTTTTCTAATTAAACATCAGCTTGAATTATACAACAAGTTGAAGAACAAGAAAAAAGGGGAAACCTAGAAACCTTTATAAATAAGACCCTTCTGAAACACCTAAACTATTGTTTCTTTTACCCAGCTACACTACGGTTTCCTTCAAACCCAACTACACTTATTTGATCCCATCTGTCCAATCATGGTGGGAAGAAAATTCAACACTCGTATGAGCTTAAGCATGCTGGCTGGTGGATTAATCAAGGTAACCTTTTTCTCAGCACAAAGACTGTTGATAGCCATATAATACTCAGTGAACTGTTTTTTAAAAAAAAGAAAAAGGAAAAACCTTGAAACCCTATAGATGAGACCCTTCTGAAGTAACTAAACTACTGCTTCTTTTACCCAGCTACACTATGGTTAACAAAATTATCCAGCACTCCTATGAGCTTAAACATCCAGGCTTGTGCCTTTTTCTTGGCACAAAGACTGAGGATAGCCATATAATACTAAATGTAACTGTTCTTTTAATTTATAAAAAGCATAATACTTTCTTATTAAAACATCAGCTTGAATTATACAACAAGTACAAGAATAAGAAAATGGTACAAACCTTGAAACCTTTATAAATAAGACCCTTCTGAAACAACTAAACTGCTGTTTCTTTTACCCAGCTACACTAGTTCCTTCAAACCCAACTACACTGATCTGAGCCCATCTGTCCAATCATGGCGGACAAATTAATCCGGCATTCGCATGAGCTAAAGCATGCTGGCTGGTGGATTAATTGAGGGAACCTTTTTCTCAACACGACTGTCGATAGCACTATGATACTCAATGAATGTTATTTAAAGAAATTTGGAGGACAAACTTTGAAACCTTATAAATAGGACCCTTTCGAAGCAACTAAACTACTTTACTTTAAATACAGCTACTCTATATTTGGCAAATTTATCCGGCACTCGTATGAGCTTAAACATCCTGGCAGAGATGCCTTTTTCTCAGCACAAAAACTGCTGATAGCCATATCATACTCAGTGAACTTTTAACTTTTAATTAAGTAAAAAGCATACTACTTTCTAAGTAAACATCAGCTTCAATTATACAGCAAGCTGAAGAATAAGAAAAATGGACAAACCTTATAAATAAGACCCTTCTAAAACAACTAAACTACTGTTTATTTTACCCAGCTACACTACAGTTTCCATCAAACCCAACTACACTGATCTGCGCCCATCTGTTCCAACCATGGTGGACAATTTTATCTGGCACTCGCATGAGCTTAAGCATTCTGGCTGGTGGATTAATTGGGGAAACTTTTTTCTCAGCACGAGGACTGCTAAATGCCATATAATACTCAATGAACTGTTTATTAATTATTAATTGATTAAAAAAAAGCATACAACTTTCTAATTAAACTATCGGAAACAGCCTCTCTATACCTCTAAGGTAAGGGTCAGTCTATGTACCCTATGTTGTCGTCATCGTACTACTTTGTAATTAAGCATCAGCTTGAATTATACAGCAAGTTGAAAGAATAAGAAAAAAGGAAAAACCTTGAAGCCTCAATAATTAATACCCTTCTGAAACAACTAAACTAATGTCTCTTTTGCCCAGCTACACTACGGTTTCCTTCAAACCCAACTACACTGATCTGGGCCCATCCGTTCCGATCATGGTGGACAGATTTATCCGGCACTCACATGAGCTTAAGCATGCTGGCTGGTGGATTAATTGAGGGGAACCTTTTTCTCAACACAAAGACTATGAATAACCATCTAATACTCAAATGAACTGTTTTTTTTCAATTAAATAAAAATCATACTACTTTCTAACTAAGCATCAGACTTGAATAATACAAGAAGCTCAAGAATAAGAAAAAAGGATAAATCTTGAAACTTTTATAAATAAAGACCCTTCTAAAACAACTAAACTACTGTTTCTTTACCCAGTTTCTGCAAACTCAACTACACTGATCTGAGCCCATCTGTTCCATTCATGGTGGACAAATTTCTCCGGCAACCGCATGACTCAATGAACTGTTTATTAAATAGTTAAAAAGCATACTACTTTCTAATTAAGCTCTTGGAAACAGCCTATCTCTACTTCTAAGGTAAGAGTAAGCATTACGTACACTGTGTTGTTCTTGTCATACTACTTTTAATTAAACATCAGCTTGAATTACACAACAAGTTGAATAATAAGGAAAAAAGGACAAACCTTGAAGCCTCTATAAACAAGACCCTTTTGAAAGAGCTGAGCAAAAACCCACCAAACACTCTCCATAAACTTCAAATCCATAGTCTTATACCCATTCTTAAAATCAATCCATCTCCCCATTCTCACCACAGTTTTTTCCCATTCACCAACATACCTTGTCACAATGGACCTACATTCCTCATTATACTTATCAATCCCCAAATCAATCACTTGTTGTTTCGTCTTAATCTCAAGTTTCTCATCAATTTCATGTTCAACTGGTAATCCATGACAATCCCACCCGAATCTTCGGGTCACATGATGACCCGTCATTGATTGATACCGGGTCACAATATCTTTTATTGTACCAGCTAATATGTGTCCGTAATGAGGTAAACCTGTTGCAAATGGAGGACCATCATAGAAGATGTATTCGGGTTGATTTTTGGTCTTTTCGAGCTGGGTTTCGAATGCTCTGACTTGTTCCCACCATTGAAGGATTTTTTGTTCTTGACTTGGGAAAGAGAAATCTTTGCCTTCACATACATCTTCCATTGATGGAGGCAGAGAGAATCGGCGTGGAGAGACGAACAGAAATGCTAGGGTTTAAGAGCTGGAGTGAGTGAGGAAGAAAGAATATAATTCGAGTAGATTGTATTATTTTAAGTTGTTCATAAATCTTTAAAAAAAATAAGATAATAAGATAAAGATAAAATAAGATGAAAATATTAAAGTAATGATGTAATAATACTAAATCAAATTAACGTACAAAATTAGTTTTTTTGTCATTGACGATATAATATAATAAAATAAAGTTTAAGTAACACTCAAAATAAACATAATATTTGAACTAACAAGTACAATACAATATGACGGATAACAACCATCCAAACATGGTGTTAAGTTTTAGGGAGAGGGATCGTTAGACTTGAAACTTTTTTTCCTTTTTTTTAATGATCATGGTGTTCGGGCTCATTTCCATCCATATTAATTGATTTTGTGAAATATTTATCATCTTCCGTCAGCAACAGCTATTAAGTAACTTTATCCACTACGGTCGGGCATATAGAATGAATCACCTAGTTTCGTTTGGCCTAAAATTTAATGAGTATTTGAAAGAATAATTTCTTATTTTAACGTGAAAAATGATATTTGAAAATAAAAGATATATTTAGTAAGAAATATAAATTGAATTTTTATAAGTAATTTAAAGTGAAAATAAAATGAGAATAGATTGCTTGTAAGAGTGATTCTCTATCCTCTCTCTTTTGCTCGGAGAATCCATGTTGTCGCATAGCTATGTAACAAGCTCAGAGTCTTTTGATGGAAGAAGAATCATGGCTATGAAATTTGTTGCTTTGATCGCTATTCTATTACCCGATTTTGATAGTGTAGTTATAAGAGGTGTCGTAGCTTAAACTCTTTTTCTAAGATAAGAATCATAGACTTTTTTATTATCCAAGCCAGAAAATCCATTTGCCTTCTACCTGACTTTTTGCAATGGAATTGCCGAGAAGGTAGAGTTCAGTAACCTAGTTCAGTGATCGAGGAGAGGTTGAGAAGAAAACAATGAATGAAATGATCCGAAAGTTGTTATAGAAGATCGAACAAGTCTTAATGAAAAGATGTATGTTTACACTTTGTTTTTCAACATATATTAATTAATAAGATGTATTAACTTTTTTTTCGGGATCAGGAACTGAGCAACATTTCCAAACCTTATAATTAATAAAAACAAACCAAAAGCATAAGGAGAGGATATAAACCTTACCTCCGTCCTATAATAATTCACAAGTCGGTCAACCTACTAAGGTCACCGCAATGCTAAAAAGAAACAAACCTAGACTAGAGTCTAAGAGAGGATAATGATTCCATTTTTAGAAAAAAAGAAAAATAAGTCAATTTATTTGTAAACTAAATTTGTAAATGGCCAATAAGTGTAATGATACGATTTTCTTTAGGGCCTGTTTGAAATAATCTTGCACTGCCAAAGTAATTATCAAGTGTAGTAGTTCAATGAATGAATTCATATGGATAAGATGTACTACTATATAACTTAAAATAGATGCAGAATTCAGTGTAGGATTTCAGTCGTTATAGTAAAAGTAGAAAAAATATAAAAATAGAGAACAAAAAAGAAAGAAATTTTCTTCAGTATTTTTATAGCCGTAGAAATACTAATAAACAGTCCTTAAGACGGATGTAAAATACATGTACAATATTATTTCTCTTTGCTAGTCAAAAGGTTAGTGAGACTAAATAAGAGAAGCAATATAAAGAGTATGAAATGCAGTTCAACACCACTTGTATAAAGTTCTTGTTATATGTAACATAATTTATTGCCCATTTTTTGCCCATTTGTCTATCGCAGCAATCATGGAAACTGTTACAAACAAAGCAAAGCTTGCTCATTGTATAAGGTTTAGACGTCGAACAAAACATAAAGTTCAGTTTCTTTTCCAACCCATTATATTCTCCAGATGTCGACCAATTTGAGAGCCAGTGCTATCTTGGTGTTTGTTCTATTGATTTGTCCTGTCAGAACACAGAAGAGGGGGATATATTACAACTTGGATACTACATAATCATGGAGTTGCCAACATGCGAAAAACATAGACATCTAAATAAACATTCACCTCTCTCGTAACACGACGTAGCTACTTCCTGAAGGAGTCTTCTGTATCTTAGAGATCTTCCTCAATACTTCAGCAAAAGCAGCCTTATCCTGCAACAAGGATGAACCCACAAGAAGTAAAAACAAGTTCTAAAACTTGGCCAACATGCAGGTAACAGTTTTTCAGATGCTATGATGCATATGGTCAGCAACAAAAATATCAAGTAAATCTTTTATTTCAGGCTTTCCCTGCATTTACAAGCGTAAACTATACATCAGTGAGCCACAATGGTCAAATGTATCTCGACAGACTAGCCTTGCCATACCTCTTTACATTTCAAACGAGATTTAAATTGGCTGACAAGATCCTGTGTGGTCACTGGTTTTCTCTGCAATAGAACAGCTCTAATTTCATCTTCAGTAACAGGACCTGTCGCAGGACTTGGAGCAACTTTTGAAGAGGGTGATGCACCCTTTGGAAGAACACTGTTCTTTGCAGTAGATGGAGTTTCATCTTTCCCAGGTTTGGTATCCTGCACGTGTGAAGAGAAGTAGATCAGCAATGATGTAGTAAGAGAAGGAATAATCCCTTCTTAGAAAATCAAGAATTTGAATTAGTAATAGTCTCAAAATCATAGTTAAATGGTTTTTGGGTGAGTGTGAAACTTGATATGTCTACATAGCATCTTATTTTAATGCAAAGTACCACATCATGGAAAAACAAATAAATATCATAGTAATCACTGACCGTCTCTGTTTTCACTTTTTTCAAAGGAGCACCATTAGTTGGTTTTGATTCATCTCCATTAGCTTTCCTTTTAGTCTTAGCTGATTTTGAAGTTGGAGTTCCACGGTTGGATCCAGGAGCAGCTGGTTTCAAAGGACTGCTGGTCTCAACCGGTTCTTCTTTAGGAGCTTCCTTCGGCTTAGGAGCTAATACAGGTGAAATATCTTCTTCTGTCTGATAAAGGCGGAAAGGAAAAACCACCTTAGAGAGAGAACAAACCATGGATCGACAAAACAAAACTACTAGATGTCAAAATAAACAAATGGAGGAAGCTACCAACGGAGACCATTCCAAACTGGGATGAGAAAAATAGTGTAAGGGCCTAGATGTCACTTTATGAGAAGTTTAAGAGCCTGCTTATTGGCCCCTAAATGTATTTGCTCTCTTAACAGAGATAGCAAATACAAAAAGAAGAAATAGTTCTGTGCCCATCGAACGCAAAAAGTAAAAGAAACCTTCACATGGCAACCAATAATGAATCAAAACTTACATCATCATCGTCGTCGTCATCCTCAGCATCTGACTCATTCAATCCATTGGCTTTTCCAAGCAACTTTTTCAACTCCTTTCCAGATTTGCTTAAACCACCTCCTTCTTCTTCACCTTCCTCCTCATCATCTTCATCCTGGGCCACACAAAGGGGGGACAAAGTTATTATACGAGAGTCCACATCCATAAATAGAGAAAGAGTGTTCATGCAAAGTAGCAAATAAACCCGAAACCACTTTCTTAATGAATAGTCCTACAGAATCTGTGTGCAAGTTACACGTACTATTCAAAGGTACAATCTCATTTACATATAAAGGTATAGCTCCTCCTAGAAACAAAATGTTATACCCCAAAATTTACAGACCACAAACATGTAAAATGGTCCATTATCAAGAGCATTCTCCATATTCACAGAAAAGCAAATTTTATTCACTTCTGCATGCATCACAAAGAGGTAGACACGTATATAGAATGGACGTACCACTAAAAACATGAAGTACATTCACGAAAGATTGATCAGGCACAAGTTATTTATGCAAGTTTTAAGAAAATGATATTCATTGATAAAGGTACACGTGTAAAGTGCGTAACTAATAGTAGTAAAATAAGAATATGACACCGGCTTTTTGGATAAGCTAGTTATCCAATAAATTTTACAGCCCAAATACATGTTACATAATCCTGCTGGGTGCAGCATGATGTGGAGTTATTCACTAGCAGAATTTCAAAATTCCACAAATAGCGAACCTGCTTTATCTCTGGAGGAGCAGGAATTTCAGGAGCCAAATCTTCCCTCTCCTCAGGATCATTCCCAACAGCTTCATCATCATCTGTAAAAATCTCCTCATGCTCCCAGTCATCCCCTGGAAAAAAGGGAGAGCCCTTCAGCGGAAACAAAAGAAATCTGACAGCAGAAGCTGATCAAATGGTGAAGAAACAACCTAATGCACTCAGAAAAGAAAAACCAGAACCAAAGATGAACAAAGTCCCACTCTAGAATTATAGACATTTTTCTGTTAGAAGTCCTTTCAAGTTCTTAAAACCAGGAAAAGAGAATACATAATTGTGAATTGCGGTAATTCGTGGACATCAATTTACAAGAAAAAGATGTAAACTGTTTCAAACAATGATTTCAATGAGAAAAATCCCAGGAGAGACCTATAGCGCAGAGCTAGACGGAGAAGGATATTGAGGTTTCCAACCATTTAGAATGAAGACGTGTCATAGTCAAATCTGCAACGCATTCTAGGAAGAAGAAAGTCTTTACCTTTTTCAATATCATCATCATCGAGGTCAAGATCACCCCCTCTAGGACCCTCTTCATCATCATCATTTCTTTTGTTGAGCCCCAACCTGTTTTTCCTAGCAGTCTCCTCTTCCTCATCTTCATCCCCATGGTCTGACGCATTGCCTTCGTCGTCATCACCAGAAGTTTTCTTACGCCCCCTTGTCCCACCAGATCCGCCTTCTTTGTCATCAAATCTTTCTACTTCACCGAAGGCAGCAGGTCCATTATTTGCTGCTTTCATCATCCATCTCTGGTACCCATCTGCCGTTTTTCTTCGGTTTTTCATTTTTTCTTCTGCTTCCTCCAGAGTGAGTTGCTTATATTGGGCTACTTTGCTGAAGTTATACCTAATTTAAAAGGAAAAAAAAGAAAAGGAATAGATGCAAATCCAAGATTTAAAAGAATATGTATGATGTCAAAACTGCATTAACAATGAAAACTAAGATGCATACCAAGAACCAGCGGGGATAGCAAATAACTCTTCACCCTGCATCATCAGTAGATAATATTGTGCTGACTGTGATCCCTCAAGATGACCATGGTACTGAAATTGACCGGTTTCATCTTCTAATAGCCATGGTTTATTCTTGTACTTCTCCTGCAATTTCATAGAAAATAAAGGTCATAAATGAACATATAAGACCCGCCACTAAAGATCACAATTTGACAAGAAAGAACAACAGACATCCATAGTTGCATAATTTGATAACTAGAATTTGAAATCTCCTATCTAATCTAATTTTATTTCTCAGGCTTCTGCATAGGAGGCTTCGTGGAATAGGGTGTATGGTATCCTTTTACATCAAGCAGATTCTCACACATGCATATATAACAGAAATAAAATAAGCATAAGGAGACCTTGCAATTTTCAATTATAAAAAGTGGAAATACATACAGACACACACACGTGCAATTGATGCAACAGGGATGATACTACTAAATATTTCATACCCGCAAAGCATCTGTAACTTGACGTCCTTGCAAACCTTCTTTTTGTAAAGTCCATTTACTGTCATTCTTCTTTTTTGAAAATTTAGGTAAGCCTGAAGCAAATCTAGCAATGAAATGATTCTTGTCATTGCTGGAGCAAGCCCGAACATTATACTCCTGCACATAAACATAATTTCCATAGACAGACTCTCATACCCAATTTTGCATAATGGATAAAGCAAAAGAATGCATCAGAGACAATATCTTTCATGAATTAACACACATTGAATGCTTTCGACAAGAAAATTTCAGTCAGCACTAGCTACACAACTTTCAGCAGGGGCGAAGTTGAATATTTTGGAGAAGTATAAAGAGGTTATATTTTCTTCTCAAAGACATATTACAGATCAACTTTATCAAAAAAAAAAAAGTTTAAAATCTTTATCTTTATCAAAAAGACATGTTACGATCAACAAATGTAATCTTTAACTCAACAAGCCTTAGCCTCTCTAGGCAACAGAATACTGTCTATATTCCTTATCCTTCTATTATTCTATCCTTGCTCAGGTCTCAGATAATTATAACCAAGGAGAAGGAACTAATTAACGCACAAAATCAATATAAGATCAACTGATCAAGACAAATTTGTTGATACCAGTGTGGAAAATAGTTGTGTTTAGCAAATGAGAACATAATCAGGAAAACAAGGATAAAAAAGATAACCAAAAGGTCAGAGAAGCAAGGGATGAATATAAGAAAAAGTAGTGAAGGAAGTATAGGGTGGCAAGAACTCTTGATCTTGGAGGGAGAAAGAATAATGTGTTTGGGTTAAAATAAGGCAGCGGGAGGATAGTATACTGATGCAATGCTACCTATGTGTGTCAAACATCCTCTACCAAGCATAGCGTGCTTTATTTTCTATAGGAAAACGTGAATCTATTTTTATCAAAGGAGTCCTACAGGATAAAAAAGCCTAGTTCGATCAAAACATCAACTTTAATAATCAATTCTCCAAATATTTACACATGTGCAACTCCACATTGTTGAGTGACCAAGTAATCCACTGTTCTGGTAGAAGGCCCAAAATTTGTCACTTTTGCCATACAATTTTATTAATCACTTAGCAGTTAGCA
The DNA here is from genome assembly GCA_029948455.1 of Solanum rostratum. Classification (NCBI taxonomy): domain Eukaryota; kingdom Viridiplantae; phylum Streptophyta; class Magnoliopsida; order Solanales; family Solanaceae; genus Solanum; species Solanum rostratum. Next base: position 510,342 of record CM057053.1, on the reverse strand, counting down.
CAAGCAAAAGGCATACGTGATTGGCTTCCTATATTCACAATGTTTTGAATTTTGCAACTACAGCAAGAAACCACTACCATCTCCTTACGGTCACTGCACTCTTGGATAAACACCATCAAACTCAAACACACCAATCTCTAAATAAGAGAACCTCGATTATGTCCACCCCTTGCCAATAGCCTTAAACAGAACTAAGGACATAATGCTTCAATGTCCGAAAAACCCAAAAGTATCCACAAACTCTGGCAAACACTCAGAGAAACTACTAACATCTATGAACTACGTTCTAATCCCAAACTAGTTGGGATGGACAATATGAAGACTCTGCAGAAACCTATCTGCACCATGACTTTGCTCCAAACAGAAAGATAACTCTAGGAGGAAGCCGCCACAATTGAGACATTAACTAACCATGGTTGACAAAATTTTATGTAATATACACATTACGCTGCTACAGCGGAAGCAGAATTTTCGCAAAGGAAATTCAAAATATACAAAAAGTAAGCATAAAAAGAAGGCCAAGGTATTCAACATCTACTATATATTCATGAAAGCAGTAATTTTTACCCTGTTATACCAAATAATTTTTGAAGAACCCCATTGCAATACTCTAGCTCTACTCATGGTTGTGCATACCCTTATTTATTTGTAACAAATATGTGGCATCTTTTTTCCTAAATCCTTGAGACACTCCCCTCTCTCTAAGTAGACTCGTTCTGTTCCAATATAGTAAGTAATTATACACAGATAAATTCACCTATTCATCTTACTTTATTTTTTGATAATCATGGCATCTAGGCCAGCTTTCGCACCTCCACTAATCCCATAAGATACCTACCATATACCATCCATAAGAAATACCAGGCAATTTTGTCCACCAAGGCTAGAACAGATAGGAAGAAACCACCTAATGTGTTTTTGTCTCTATTGGGATCTGTATCTAACACCTCATGATTCTCAACCCATTTCATTAACCATTAGGCCACATCCTTTGTGCGCAAATTCACTCAAATTTTAGTACTCAGGGAAAGCTCAATATAGAAAACATACTCAAACAAACATGTAGGAGTAAAGTGTCTATATCTAAGAGTAGGGGTAAGATTTGCATCCACTCTACCTCCTCATACCCTTGTGCGATAACACTGGGAATGTTGTTGTACTCGAAACAATAGTGTGACTGGCATACCCTTACTTACGTGTAGCAAACATGGGCATTTTTTTCCCTAAATCCTTGACACACTCCCCCCGCCCCCCCCCCCTCTCTCTCTCTATATATATATATGCAGGCTCATTTCTTTCCAGTCTCCGATACTCGTTAGCATATTATACACAGAAATTTCACCCAAATTTCAGTACTCATAGCCAAATTTAACATAGAAAACATACTCGAATCAATCGTGTAACTGGAGTTCCACACTCATAGCACTTTTCACGAGTCTCAGCCATGTTTTTACCACAAGACAAACAGAGAGTCAAGTGCTTGCATGAGCTTCCATACAGATCAGATGAGGAACCGCACCTGCTACATGAAGGTTTCAGAATCAAATCTATCGACATTACTCTCCCTGCAAATCCAAAAAAACACTAAAAATCATTCAGTTCATCAGAGTTAGGGTTCGTATAAGCGATTCGATTTGGGAAAATTGACTAAACGATCGAAAATTCACCGTTAATTTTGAAGTTTTTTCAATTTATTTTCCTCGTTTATGAATTTTTGATTTCGCGTTAAGGAACGTTCGTTAGATCGAGAGGAGATTGAAGAGGGAATGAGAAATGAGTTGAATTGATTGAAGGGGAAACCGGGTATTTATAGATAGAACCACTCGAATCCGGAGGGATTTTTTGGTTATGGTATGATGACCACCTCAAGTTTGTGAAATTGCTATTTAGAACCCCCATGGATTTGGGGGATTTTTTTTCCGTTTTTCATTCCGATACTCGTATTGAATTTTGATTAATAAGAATCCACATTACGTAGGGACTATTCGAAGACCGCTCCCTATTGAGAGTTTTTCCTATATTTAGGGTTTAAATTGTGAGTTCAAGATATATACATAAGTATTTTATTATCATACTTGTATTAAATAATGTTAAGACTTTAAGTCTTGAAAAATGATTTAGGTAATAAGTAATTAGTTCTAAATATAAAACATAAAAAAATATGTAAGTTTTTCTTGATATGTTAAAAATGACATATAAAAATATAATTTAGTTTAATGGGACAAGAACAATAACATACTCAGTATAATTCCATCAATTATGGTTTGAGAATGATGGAGTGTAAATACATCTTATCTCTAACTTAGTTAGAAAGCGACTATTTTCGATAACCCTGAACCTAAAAAATATAATCCAAAACAATCTACAAATGAACACCTTGTTTGGATGGTTGTTACCCACACTATGTATTGTATTATTAATTTAAATACAATGTTTTTTTTTATTCTTATTTAAATTCCATTGTATTGTTTAAATCCATCGTTATGTAATGATAAAAAGATCCATTTGTATAACTATTGATTTGGTGGGATCGCGTTGTTACCTTAATTTTCTTCTCATTTGAACTTTGTTTATTACTTAATAATTCTATTTTATCATTCACCCTACTTTTCCATATTAGTTTTATCACTTACCCTATAATCTTTTGTAGGTCTATCATTCAAACTATAAATGAATGACGTTATATAACGACACAGTACGATACAATACAATGCAATACACCACAAAATGATACGTAAACAACCATCCAAACAAAGTGGAAGTAATAGAACAGTAACTACAACAAAATAATACGATAATTAAAGAGGCAAAATAATAACTGATAGCATAAATCGAAAAAACAAAAACTACAAGAACAACTAATGGTATCAATAAATAATGAGACAACACATAATTGTTTATTGATCTTCTATTCTAATACGTGTATCATGCAAAACCTCCTATCTAAAATCATAATAAATTAAAACCACGTCACATTATATTCAACCATTTCAATATTTTTTCGATTCTACTCTATCTTTCACAAATTATTCATAATCAACATCTCACCTAAAACTATAAACCATCTCAATCTATCTCCGCCCATATTACTTCACACCACATGCTAGTGTAAAGGCGACGAAAAAGGAGGACTGCTCCTTTGAATGACAGGTGACAACCACCGTTGATTCTAGCTACTACTTCTCAAACTCGCAATCCTGACCGTCCAATAATAGTTCCTAAAAAAATCAATAAAATCGTAATCCATTTTCTCTAGTCATCTATAAATTCTCTTTGTTTTCATCATCTTCACTGTCACTCTCACTCTGAACTCGAGCTCTAAAACGTCGTCGTTTTTCGCTCTTCCTCCTCGTCATCATCGGCGTCGTCATGGTGTTGAAGTCGTTTGTTGAAGTTGAACCGGAATCTCACTTCCCTCTGGAGAACCTGCCGTATGGTGTATTCAAGCCTGAACCGGGTTCATTGCCTCGGCCGGGCGTCGCTATCGGAAACTACGTTTTGGACTTATCGGCGATTGCTTCCGCAGGTTTACTTGACGGTCCTTTACTCAGAAACTCCGATTGTTTCAATCAGGTCTGTTCTGTTCTACTTTTAGAAAAAAATAATCAGTTTAAACGTAATTTCATTGATTTTTGTGCTATATTTTGTTATATTGTTTAGAAGGAAGCGTGTAATTTTCGACTATTTAGTTCAGTTTTTAGCTTATTTTCATTGATTCTATGTGTTGCTTTTGGTCATGCATTGACAGTTCGTTTCGTAGAAGGCCTTTGATTTTATTTTGTATTATCTACCATGCGATGTGTAAAGAGTCCCCTGACTTTTTTGGAGTTATGGCGTAGGTCTTTTTGTTTTCCAAATTCATTCAGTTCTGAAGCAAGTGTGACGTTATGCTCTGTTTTGTTGTACGTTTAGAGAATTTTCTACTGTTCGCTTCAGTTTTAAGGTAATCTTGGTTGATTTTTGTGGTCTAGTTTCCCTATTGTTTGGACGGAAGTTGTTAAGTTGAGTTCTAGCTAATTTTTGTTGATTTATGAGCTCTTTTTTAATTATTCTCAAGTGTCATGTCAGTCTTAGATTTGTAGGAAGTGATATATTTCCTTTTGAGTTTTTGCTAGTGTCAGTTCCATTAGGTTCTTATTTTCATTCAGTTCTGAAGATTTTGTCAGTGTCTATTGTGCTCTGTTTGGTTGCACATTCAGCAATTTTCCTACTGTTAAGTTCAGTTTTAGAGTAATATTAGTTTATTTTTCTGCCTAGTGTTGCCTATTGTTTGGACGGAGGTGTATACTTTTCTTGTTATCAGGCTCAATTCTGGCTTATTTTCACTATATGAGCTACCTTTTTGTTATTTTCAAGTGTTTTTCCTGTCTTATTTTTGTGTTAGTGATACATCTTGTTTAGATTTATTATGACTTGTGAGTGTTGTACTCTGCAATGTGTAAATTATACCTTACTTTTTCTCGAGTTATGTCTTCCCAATGGCCCCAAAAAGATGAAGAGAAAAAAACCTATGTACTAAATTGATGGCAATCCACTAATTGGGTTTCATCAAATTAAATGTCAGCCATTATTTCAAGTTGTAATAGGAAATCGCCTAACAATATAATTATGGTAAGCCACAAAGCTCCGTTAAATAGACACACTGGGTGCTGTGGATATTCTCTGCTAATGGCAAGGTTGAGAGACTGTTGACAATCATCAGTCATTTATGCAATTCATATGCAGCCTAACTTGAACAAGTTTGTTGGTTTGGGACGACCTGCATGGAAGGAAGCTCGAGCGACATTGCAAAAGCTGTTATCAGGTATCCCCTGCATGCTTGGATGGAGGTTAGATCATCAAATCATAATCATAAACCCTCACAACCGTTTCATACACGTAAGAACCTAGATTTGAACCAATAAGATAAACCACATTCTTTTCAGTTTCATTTTGGATTCATTTCCTATGTCACTTGAAAACATATTAAAATCTAAAAGTTCATAAATATATCAATTTTAAAAATCTCCATGTACTCTATCCTGCAATTTCTGGTATGATTTCCTGAGGTCCATCTTTTTTACTTAAAACTTATCATAATCTCATTGAGTTTGATCTGGAGGGGCTTTAATGAAAGTTGAAGCTGGATTGTTTTATTTTGTTCTTGTGCAGCCACAGAACCAACATTGCGTGACAATGCTGATTTAAGACAGATAGCACTTCTGCCTATGGTAAGACATGTTCCCTTGGAATTGTCATGTCTGTTAGTGAACTCATGTTGTCTTAATTCTCGTGTTGTGTTGGTGAATTCTTCAGGAAAAAGTGCAAATGCTTCTACCAGTTGCGATTGGAGACTACACAGACTTCTTTGCATCAATGCACCATGCCAAGAATTGTGGGACTATTTTTCGTGGCCCTGAAAATCCTGTCAACCTTAATTGGTACGCTGTCAACCTAGCCACGTGTGAAAAGTTTAACCGAATATATTAGCTTTGACGATACATGCAAGCTCATGCGGGGTGGGGTGGTGGTGGCGGTGGGTCAGAACTTCCATATTTTTGCGTTCATATACGTATATGCTTGTTCATGGACTCTGATCATCCTTTTCAGGTTCCATCTTCCTATTGCTTACCATGGGCGAGCATCATCAATTGTCGTTTCTGGAACAGATATCATTAGACCCAGGTGATCTCATAAGTAGATTTTCCTGTCTTTTCTAGAAATCCTTATCAGTTTGTTTGTGTGGGGAGGAGTTAGGAAGATAGCTATGTTGTCTTAAGACAGGTTTGATAGGAATTGTGTTTGCATTAATCATTGAGGTGTTTGCGGGTTTATGTGGTAACCACTCCTTTGCTAGAAGAGTCTTAATGCGGTAGCACCTGAGTGAATCTATCTGATTGATTTTTAACACTGTCTGCTCTGTGGCATTTCATGTTATTTCAAACTTCTTGTTTTGCACCTGGTAGTGAATCATTTCCATTCTTGTGTCTAAACATGACATGAAGCGTTTCGTTTTTGCGAGATCAATTATGAAATTTGACTCTTTATTAAATTCCAAGTCTTGCACTAATGGTGCATGTTATATTCATATCAATAACGTAAAAAGGTTATGTGCGATCTGATTCGTCCTACTATTCCGTTCATTTCAAGTAACTTTTGGCATTTCTTTTCTTTTTAATTCTTCTTTAAATGTGTCTTCCAGAGGACAAGGTCATCCAACTGGTAATTCTGCGCCATATTTTGGACCTTCAAGAAAATTGGATTTTGAGTTGGAAATGGTAAGAGCTTATGTCATAGAAGTGCTTTGTTTATTGTTGGTCCAACTTTCATCTTCATCTTCCTTTCTGAGTTGCTTATTAGTCCATTTTACACACCATACTTGTTTTGCTTTAAGGCTGCTATAGTTGGCCCTGGTAATGAACTAGGAACAACAGTCGACGTCAACGAGGCTGCAAATCATATATTTGGACTTGTCTTGATGAATGATTGGAGTGGTATGCTCAATACTATGCTTGACTATTTAAAGTTCTCGTGGAATGATTTTCTGCTGATAAGAGACTATTTTAAACAGCACGAGATATCCAGGCATGGGAGTATGTGCCTCTTGGTCCTTTTCTTGGAAAGAGCTTTGGTAAGAAATCCAATTGATTTATTGCATGCATTTAACTGCTGCTGTCTTAAAATTCCCCTGGCATAATCTCTTTTATTAAGTATTCCACTAATATTGCCTTGGGATAATCCCCCCCCCCCCCCCCCCCCCCCCCCTCTTTTTTTTTTTTTTCAATTTTGATCTTGCAGGCACAACCATATCTCCTTGGATTGTGACTTTAGATGCCTTAGAACCCTTTGCTTGTGAGGCCCAAAAGCAGGTTGCTTGACTTCCAGCTCTTAAATTCCTTTGTTCATCGCAAGCAAAGTTGATATTGAATAGAGCTTTTCTTTTTCTTTCAATTGCAGAACCCTTCTCCATCTACATATCTTGTAGAGAAGACATCAAGAAACTATGACATTTCCTTGGAGGTATTTTCTGCTCCATGATTGGGTTTGATCTACCTAGCATTTAGTTGATAATGTTTTATTTTCAAGGGAAAGGTCAAAAAATGCCCCCCAATGTTTGTGATTTTTCTTAAATATACCCTCCGTTGACCTATCTGCTATCGTCTCAGACTTCCCCACTGCTAAAATCGCCTTAAATATGCCCCTCACTAACAGACAGACATAATTGGTTTGATTTGGTTGGGGGTGGGGGGGGGGAGTGGGGCTATATTTGGATCTTTCAACTGTTCGTGGGTATACTCGGACCACCATCCAAAAAAATTCCTACCAGAAAGTGGTGATGGACGAAGAAGGGGTGGGTGGCAAGGGCAGTGGTGTAGAGTGAGGGTAGAGAGAGAAGGGGGTAAATGGGTATGCAAATATATCTCACGCTGTAAAGAAGGATTTCTCCCAACTTATGTTGATTTACCGAGCAGAGGATAAAAGAACAAGAAATACTAATATCTCCCTACCAGTGCTAATATCATTGTTTATTTTTGTGCATAGTCAAATTTCATAGATCATCTGGGTAATGGTTGGGCCTTTTTTTTTAATCAAGGTTCTCATTAAGCCTTCTGGACAAGCTGATTCATGCGTTGTGACAAGAAGCAACTTTAAGCACTTGTAAGTATATTTCGCATTTGCCTCTTACAATTTCACGGTCCTTAAATTATCAAATTTTTTCACCAGATTCATGATATCTAGTGCTGTTAAAGCCTTCTTTATGATACTGGCATCGATTATTTTGATGGTGAAGAATGAATATGATAGTTCATACAGTGAAATGAACTGTCTGCTCCTAATACTCCTCCCCGCCTCTTGACCTTGCTGCCTTTCCTTTATTTTTATTTTTTTTTAAAAAGGAAACAAGATAGAAAATCCTGAAGCATTCAAGAACCTTTAGCAATTATCTTTTGATGATTCTGGTTCTTCAAATGCTAAACAGTTCAGTGGTAATCAAGTGTAAAGGAGATTTTCTCAAATAAAATTCATCAGTAAAAAAACCTGAAGAAGATTTTACTTCACGAATTGTTATTTTTATTTTACCATAGTAATGCTGTATGGCTTTCCCACGGTACAGATATTGGACAATTACTCAACAGCTAGCTCACCATACTATCAATGGCTGCAACCTAAGGTCTGGGGACCTGCTCGGAACTGGAACTATCAGTGGACCAGTAAGATTTACTAGTCAGCTGCATGATGCCTCTAGAGTTGCTCACCCCAATTTTCCTTGTCCTCTTGCTTTATTGACTCATCGTAGTGCTGTTTTTACTGATGATATAATTCGTCCATACATCTCTACTTTTAGGAACCAGAATCTTATGGATGTTTGCTTGAATTAACGTGGAATGGACAAAAGCCTTTATCTTTAGGTGGAACTACCCGTACATTCTTAGAAGATGGAGATGAAGTAACTTTCTTTGGTTATTGCCAGGTTTGCATCTGAATGCTCCTTTTCTTTTCTTACCAGTTCCGCTTATACCTTATTGGCCTTATTGATGTGATATACATCTAATTACAAGTGCTCTGGGAAGATGACATGTTAGAGGTTTTCTCTCCATTGTCTAAACGAAACATTGAAACTAGTTTTTCACCTGGTGGACACGAAAGCGGAAAACTACCACATAAAATGGCAGTTCTTTGTTTGTCTACTTAAATTTTTTGATTGGAAACAACCTCTCTACCTTGTAGGGGTAAGCTACACACTACCCTTCCTAGACCACTTGTGGGATTATATTGGGTATGCTGTTGAAAATCTGCTAAGCGGAATTTGGTTTACCGTAACAGGATGATTACTTGTATGGTATCATCATTTGTTGCTTTTGGAAAATTTGGTTGTCTTAAGCTCTATTTCCGTGTTCTGTTCTCGTCTTTACTATACAAATGCTGTCTAAAAGAAGCTTGCAAAAGTTGTTGAACAATGAACAGCCAGTGTACCTCGAACAAATTTCTTGGTTAAAATATGCTATTGTTGCTTAGCTGATTCTCAATGTCTGGTCACATTTCACATGAAAGAATTCAGAACTGACACTTTGACGTAGTGAGTCATTGGACCTTATTTTTCGCATTCGTCCCTCATCAAAGCAGTGCATTTATTGCTATCCTTACGTCTGACTTCCGGAGATTGTTGATCTGATACTAGTTCATTTTCGATGTATTATCAGGGCAATGGATACAAAGTTGGTTTCGGAAGATGCTCTGGGAAGATTGTTCCGTCTCCACAATGAGTGTGAATGGCTACATTCTTCAGCCCAGCAATTTCGAATGCTTTGGTTTCTGATCAGTAGTAGTAGTAGCAGAGTCAGAAGAATTTACAGTCTTGGCTGGGTCAAGGGTAAGAGCGTCATGTATTACATTGTTGAACTGCAAACAAGAACCAATTTTTTTTTGATATATGTCGACCTTTTATAAAATGATGAAAATAGCCATTCTGATTTGAATGGGCAAACTTTGATATGCTATTATATAGTACATACTTTGTAATACTGAACTATTTTTCAGGGGAGAGGAGAGTGTGTGCGCGCATAAGATAAGTTATTCTCCAATTTTATCTCAATCATAAAATAAATACGTTTTAAAATTAATTTCAGGATTAATTATCCCTTGTTCCTCGTCTAAATGAGTACACTTTAAGAGTCTTAGCTTGGTAATCAACTAGTGCATGCATCTCTTCATACTTCATCTTTAATGTTGAATTTAAAGTTTTATGTTACAAATGGATTTTAAATTATTTAAATTAATGGTATAAAGATATTTTATATTACTATTACTAAAAATACATTGTGCATTGACATATATACAACAAAAATATAAGAGTTTGTGTATCATGTAAGCAATTGTTTTTGATAGATCTCCAACTTGCGGAATACTGTGTGATGAAGTGTTAGTTTTGTTAGGCTACCTATGAATGCTTAAAGTGAATTACTTGTAGTAATCTTAAAAGAACCTTTATCGGTAAAATATTGTTTTATATAGTCAAAGTATAAAACATGTATTTTTTTTATATCGGATTTCATTCACCCCAGGGTTGGGAATTAATTATGTGCTCTATCTATAAAGATTTTGGATTTGTTCGTAATGATCAAATTATAGCTGGTCTTGTTTCCACTTTTCCAGTCATTCTCGATACAATTTTTAAATATTGAATTTTCCATTATTTAAATCATCTGTCTCCGTCACTTGTAGTTATTTATCATTCAATGAATGACTGATAAAAGATCCATTGATATTAATCCAATCCAATTAGAATGCTTGGTACTTTGTAGTTGTACATAAGCAAAGTATTGAAAATCGTATTTACTCTTTCTATTTCTAACCATCGGGAAGATTCATCCTAGATTATTCCAGCAAATAGCAGAATCGTGGCTAGGGAACTATACGAGCGACCTACAATTGGACCATGCAAACTAAAAATGCTTTTTCTTGGCTAAAAAAGCAGATTCTCGATCTATTTTCGTATCGCTCATGATATATATCTTAACGTAAACATCCATTCCAAGTGCATATCCCATTTTTGCACAACAGAGTTACGAAAACTATCAAAACCTGTTTTGGTAAAAGTTTAAGAAGTTGAATATTCTATGATCGGCTCAAATTCAACTTTATGGAATTTGTTCAACAATAAGTGGTCTCATATATCTTAGAGATGTTTAATCATGCAAAGTAACCTAAAGTTTTCAATGGGATTTCTTTTGGGTACATATTAGTGTTCAAAATATGTAGATGTAAAAGAATATGGTTGAGTTAGGCTTGACTCAAAAATTCTTTAGCAAGTAATATTAGATTTTGCTTTGCTTGGCTGCAAAGAGCTCAATATATATTAACACTTGGTGGGCCTTTAAAGCTTTCTACACCTTAATTTAATGTATTATGAATAATAAAGAAATATTTATTTAAGTGATAGAATTAGGCCACCAACTTGATATTTAACCTTCCAATATTTTCTTCAAATTTCAAACTTCTTCATCCTGTCAAAATAATGATTTCACTATTTTAACTCTACCTTATGATATGTCAACTACTATTATTATATATAAATGGACTAAAATACCCTTGCATCTAATTTTCTATCTAATATTAGTTCAATATTATACTTTTCATTTTCGAAATTAAGTTTATATTACTCCTATTAATTTGCTAATAAAAGAAAATCGATTTTTTTTTAAAAATAATTTGGATCGTGGAATTGAGGAAACAAATATTTATTAATAATTTATACATGGGATGATTACACTGAGGGACGATTCACTTAAAGTAATTACAAAAAAAAAAGTCTTTCGTTGTATAGGCATGTATAGTCAGTGTATATTGTGTATTATAATATATATTTAGTGTATAACTCATGTATAAATAATATACATTGTATAGTAGTGTATACTTTCTATAACTTTTGACAAACTATATTGTATAGTCATATATAGTTTCCCTTTATACATTAACAGTATATAGAGATTTTACACGATCAGATAAATGATTTGCACTAATAACCAATAAAATATATTGTTAATTGTCTATGTAAAATGTATTTACACTAAATTGTAATAAGAACTAAAATATCAAACTATACTTTTAACTTTTGAGAGACATTAACACGAAAAATAAAAATAATATTAATGAGTTATGAGTTAATTTTAATAGAGTATAAACGCATTGAACCATCTTAATTAGTTGTAAAGCCTATATTAAAATTTCAGTTTCTTGTTTAATTAAGGAACCTCAAGGTTATAAATGTAATTGAATAATACTTCATAAACCATGCAATATTACTTATATATAAAACCAAATATATGGTAACGTTTCATTTTCTCTTCATTCCATCTTATATACTATATATAAAAAATTATAAAATCTTTCTTTGATACAAAGTTTTCTTTATTTATTTTTTCATTTAACAACAAACAACAACAACAACAACACAAAATCATGGATTTTTTCTTTATGAATAAAATTGTAAAGAAACAAATGATGTTTTTTGTGTTTGTTTTGTTTTCATTTTTTGTTGTTGAAATTAGAGGAGTTTCTATAGTTGAATCAATTTCTATGAGAGATGATATAATAAAAGTGGCTGGTTATGGAGAAGATAAGCTTTCTACTGTTTTTATTCATGGAAAAATTATTTGTCATGAAGAACATGATCATGGTTGTAACAATATTATCAAGGATGATAATATTGGACTTCCTTCGAGACCTATTCAAGGTATGTTTTTTCGTTAATCTATCGCTAAAGAATTCCTTGAGGGTACACACCTTTTTTTTATTTATTTTGAAACAGTTTTGTGTTATTGAGACGAGGGTTTCCTAGAAATAGTCTCTCTACCTCTGTGAGGTAGTGGTAAAGTCTGCGTACATTTTACCTTCCTCAGACCCCATGCTTGTGGAATTCCACGGGATATGTTGTTGTTGTTGTTGTTTGGGTTATTGAATTTTTTTTAATAATCTGTTATGAAAGAATTTCATAATGGGTGTGCACCTTTTTGTGCTATCTAATTTTGTAATATTAACGATAGATTTTACTGTTTAGCTGTAAAATTATTTTGTCTATCGAAAACAACCTCTTTATTCTTACGAGATAAGCGTAATGCTATGTACACAAAATCCTCTTTATATCCACCTGTGAGATTTGTTATTGTAGCTATAGAATTGTTCCATTGCTATTTTTTCTTTCTTAAAGAAGTGTTAGAGATGTCTACTTTTTCTAAAATAATTCGTTATTCGAAACCCATCAATTTAATTGATTAATTCAGATTTGTGTCATATAAGGCCAATTAAAGATACTCTAGAACATATTATATGTAATTGTTTGATGCCAAACTATTATTTTTCAAATTCAAAATCTGTTTTTACGTGAATTTTATAGTATTAGCTGGTTTATACAGTTTTGAACAGTTAAATTGAAAATAAATAAGGTGAAATTAAACATTAGTTTGTGTTTATTAAGCCTTAAGTTAATTAATATAAACTCAGTTTAATGTTAAATTTGATCCTTAATGGAAATTAGGATTCATTTAATTTAGAACCGTTTCTAATTCTTTAAACAGTTGATTTATGAGATAGATATTGCATTTATTTATTCAATGTATCTAAAAGAAAATTTAAAGAAAACAAAAAAGAGAAAGAAAAAAAAACAAACTATTTTTAATAAAAAGTGGGGTTGAATATTAAATTTTGAGAACTTGATGGACCTGTTTGTATATTAATAAAGATACTTTGCTTCCATTAAACACTTCCATGAAATTTCTGTCCTACCAAAATGATAGTGTTATTGGAACCAAAAGATGGTAAATTGACATAAAATAAAAAGCTCACTAAATTCGTTTAATTGTTTTTTTAAAAAATATGGGTCCAAAATTTAATATAGTAAAGTTTGAGTAATTTAGAATTGAGGTATAGTTGATTATTCATATAGTAAAATACGGGTAATTTCGAGTTGAAATATAATTGATTGAACCGAAATAATATTTGCGCCCATGAGCGAAGAGGTAATGCAACTTATTTAACAAAATACAGTAACTTAGACCTAAGTCTTGTATTTGTTTTAAAAAATTGACTAAATATGCGTAAATATCGAGAACTAAATAGGTTATCTTTTTTAAAATCTAGAACTCAAAATTCTAGCTCGTCTCTATTGTGCCATGCTCTGGTAGTATTGATTTCCGATGGAATAATCACTATTTATCTCACACATTTAAAAAAAAAAAACACAGTCCAGTGTATTTAAGCTCCCCTCGTATGCAAGATCAGAGAAAGATTTGAACCATAAGAGTCTTTATACACAACCTTACCCTGCATTTTTACAAGAGGTTGTTTCCACAGCTCAAACCTTCGACCTCATAATCACATGTCAATAACTTTATTAGTTGTTTTTGCAGCTCGACTCCATGACCTTCTAGTCATAGAACAACTTTACCTTTCATGGCAAGGTACTCCACTACTAATCTTACATATGACAACATATTTCAGGTGCATCAGTAGGTGTATTTTGTGGATCAAGTGGAAAAACAAGACGATCATGGGCAAGAAACACTACAGATGAAGATGGAGATTTCCTTATTGATCTTCCTTCTCATCTTCATGCTATTCCAAACTTGGAAAAAACATGTCTTGTTAAAGTCCTTCATCTGCCAAGAAACACCATTTGTGAACATGCTTTTAGAGGAAAACACAAAGGACTCGAGCTAATTTCTAGCAGTGAAGGCATTCGTACTTACACGACACATACAATTCATTTGACCCCTAAAGTTACACGAAGGTGCAGAAAGAAAGTTATTGTCATGTAATCAGGAGGCTAAAAGTTCAGCACATACAATGACTCAAATCTGTTGGCGCTTTGATCAGTCACAAACATTGAGTTGTTCGATGAAGCTTGAAACATAACCTGCTGGTATTAGCCCACAATTTGTCGTTTGCTTCTTCCCACGACGAGTTTATGAGTGTGTGTGATAGAGAGAGATGTAAATATAAGTTTCTTGTATGCATGATATGTAACAGGCACATGTATTTCCACTGAGAATATGAGTAGCCTTTCATAGTCATACCAGATGCACAAACTTACAATATATAAAAGTAACAGCATAACTTGTATTCACTGAAGAATCAATAACTAAAATCTGGGTTGTGTAAATGTAGCAATCATTCTCATCGATCAACAAAAACTAAAAGACAAGCTAGAAGTCGAGAACGATGTAATCCTGGGATTCAACAACTTATCAAACCAAAAGAACTATTCAGGAGAAATGTTACAAAAGAAACCTTGTCAATTCCAATGACATGATATCCTCTTCTCAGGATAACTAATAAGTTACTTATGAACTCTCCTGAGCTTTCTTCTCAGCTCCAGAAATGATATACTGAGCAACATCGGCACAACATTTAAGCTTGTCTGCCTCTTCATCAGGTATCTCAATCGAGAATTCTTGTTCAAAAGCCATGACAAGTTCCACTCTATCTAAGCTGTCTAGGCTCAAGTCCTTCTGGAAATCAGCACTCTCAGTGACCTATAAAAGGATTTAGGATTCAGCTGTAATATCCACTATTTGACTCATATTTTGCCACAACACGTTTAAATTGATACAGAGCACCAGCAGAGGCAAATTTATTGCAGTTTTTAGTAATCTTTACGCATAAACTTATGCTCCAGACTGAAACTAGGCTAAGATGAACCCGGTGAAGTACTAATAGGAGAGCTTGAAAAGAACTCTGATAACAAAAAATAGATGAATTGTACCTTGGTTGCATCAATTTTGTCAAATTTCTTCACCAGGTTAAGCACTTGTTCCTTTATCTGATCCTGATTGGTGGCACCAGAATTGCTACAGGTACGTATTTGCAAATTGAGTATATTTAAAGCACTCTGGCCTTCAGCTTGAGATAATACTACTTGCAATGGGACCTTAACCCGCACATACTTCAGAATAGATGATCTCAAGCTTTGCATTTTGAACCTACAATAAGTCGTCGATGAATTAGCACGTCCAAAAGCAGTTTAAGGAGGTAGAATATGCAAATGGAACAGGGCAAAGAGTTGTAGAAGGAAATAAAGACAAGGAAACCACGTTTTCTGTTTCATATCTATGTATTAGGAGATTCAACAAGATAAGTTGGTAAAGTGAATGGAGAATCTGCTAAATCTTAATAGCCATTACACATTGTATCCTTCAATTATACGTGAAATAGTAGACACTGTAATTCTATGACATGCAAAACTGTCAGCAAGTTTGTTTAACAGGTACATACTTCATCGAATCAAAATTCTGAACAGGAGAAGCAACCTAAATTAGTGCCCTTGACATACGGCCTATAATCACATGTCCTATTCCAATTTATATTATA
The DNA here is from genome assembly GCA_029948455.1 of Solanum rostratum. NCBI lineage: Eukaryota > Viridiplantae > Streptophyta > Magnoliopsida > Solanales > Solanaceae > Solanum > Solanum rostratum. Next base: position 494,496 of record CM057053.1, on the reverse strand, counting down.
GCGAGCATGCTTATTTTTCAACGACAATGCTCACATGTCTATTGTAATGTAACATTTAACAGGCCTATTCTTCAAAAGTATATGGTCAATCTTATGAGGTAAAGTCTTACTACTTGTTTCGACTTGAATGTGTAATGAGAATTTTCCTCTGCTGTCAGCCCTGAAAATAAACTTACCTTACTTGTCATGGAAATAGTCTTACCTTACATTCGGCAACAAATGATCCTTACCCGTCCCCTTAATAACAACAACATACCTAGTGGTCAGGGGAGGGTACAATATTGGCAGACCTTAACCCTACCTTTGTGGGGTAGAGAGATTTTTTTCGATAGACCATCGGCTTAAAACAGAAGTTCTCAAAGCAAGGAAAATACTACAGCAAAATAGCAAGATACAAAGCAGAAACAACAACTAGTACCACAAATAGAAGAATAAGAAACTGAGCTATTACTAACTACTACTACTACTAATTGGAGAGGAGGGGATGAGGCTAGCCCCCTGCCTCTCCCACATACAGTACAGAAACGCTCAACCCGTCCCTTAAAGTTTCAACAAAACTTTCACAATCAACCCATAAAACTAATTTCAAGCTTGCCTATGAATCAGATGGAAAAAGTGGAACTGCATAACGCTAAAGGAAACAAGTGAAGGTGCTACTCATTCCATAACCACTACATCACTTAACATCAGTTATAAGGATATCTATTATATAACGGCCAAGCTCCAATGCTAAAAGAATAGTATCCGAATCGCCTGGTGATGCTTTCAAAATTCACATAAAGAACCAACTTCAAAACAACAACTTTCTATATTTAAAAACAGTTTAACTTTAAATTTTTCTATTTTGCCTTAAATGAGACAATTGATAGCCATACAAATGTCTATGAATTGGTCTAGTGAGGGTAGGATGTACACAAAACCAAGTGGAGGATATGGAGCATCAAAAATCATAGAACCAATTCCAAAATGATAACTTTCATAACTCCCATTGAACAAAACGAAAAACAAACTCAAAATGTTAAACTTTATAACACCATTATAGACCAGAGAACCAAATTCGAAATGTTTATTTTAACAACACTCATTAAAGATTACAACTTGAAGTACTATTTCACACAAATGTCTATGGATTATTTAAAATTCTATCTTTCTTAAAATCTATGCACAGTCAAACACTGTCCCATAAAATGGGAACAACGACAATATCAAAAATCAATGAACCGAATCCAAACTGATAACTTTCATAACATCCACTAACCAGAAAAAAAAACTCAAAAATGTAGCACCCATTTCAGTCCAAAGAACCAAACTCGAAACGTTCAGTCTAACAACACCCATTAAAGATTACAACTTTTTTTTTTTAAAAAACATGGGGGGTGGGGGGATGATTACAAGTGGGTAATGGAACCCTGGCCAACGAGATATATGAAAGTTTACCAGCAAACCAACTGAGCTACTAAAATTTTCCGGAAAAAATTACAACACGAAGTAATCACCTTGTCTTTCAACTTATCAGGCAGAATGATACGATTTATAGATAGATATATCGAGACTAACAAGAAACAAACTAGCTGAGAAATAGCAAAAATCTTACCAATTTTACTTTTTCTTCTGAATTGTTCTGATTTTTATGGACTGTCTTGCTTAAGATTACTATGTGTTTGATGTAGTGCCTCAAAGAGCTTTAATTTCCAGTGATAGTTCTGGGCCTGGATAGCCGAAAACATGGGCCAAGTGCCCAACATTGGATCACGGAGTTAGTTGGGCTATCACAGAAATATAACCGGCCCATTAAAAAGAAGAATTTTCGCATATAGCAATTCAAAAATATCTTAATTATGCTCCGTAACTATAGTTTGGGTAATTAAATATCGTAACTATGTTATAGCAGCGTTTATATAATTTGTGTAGTATTTGTATACGTTTGTGTAATTCACAGTTTTTATATAGCGTTTATATATTTCGTTATATAACGTCTGTATAATTCGCTATACAATTCAAGATGTTTGTCCATTTTGCTATACAATTTATTTACGCGCAACATTCGTATAAATTGCGCGAATCATACAAAACTCAAACTGTAATTACAACTACATGTTTGCTGAGAGTCGTAATCAATTCAAATTATAGTTATGTTAGCTAATTAACCAGTATATATATTTGTTTATCCACGTAATTTTTTCTAAAATAATAGTGAATAATTTTATTTTATTTTCATATATTAATATATAACATATGATTTATTTGTGGAGAGTGTGTCTAAGCACAATTATAAGTTTGAAGGATATTATATTAAAGTCTGTATGATTATAACGTTAATATATGAATGTCTTTATTCAGTTTATCATTGTAAAAGCTAAAATAACATATATAAAAAGTGTATTATTATATAATTTAAATTCCTATTAAAATTATTATAATCGTAATTAAAGAATATTTTCTTTTTGAATAACGCCAAAAAGTGATATCAACACTAACAAATAATTCTAAAATTAGTTGCCATTTTTCTGTCTCTGTATACACAACAAAAATAAATTTCTTTTATTTCTTGACATAAAAATAGAAGGAAGATTATAGAATGTAATGACTAGTGACATATAGAAATCCAACATTTTGTTATTATAGATTCTGAACTATACAGAAAGTATAGCTCATTTTAGTTATCGAGTTCACAATTAAATATTTAATAAAAAAATTTTATGCTTTATAAAGTTTAAGTAAAAATTATTGAGTTCGTCTAAATTCATTACAATTTTAATTCTTGAGTGTAATATTATACTGTTGCTTTAAATTTTTGTAGATAATACATTTTGAGTCGATAGATTAATATCGTAATTTTCGTAATATTTTATTTCAAATATGATGAGTATTATAATTATATAATATTGTTTTGATTCTTCTCATATTAATATAGACTATATTTTGGCTACCTGAACTCCCACTTTGTTGGTGAGGGTTCGATTTCCCACATTGTAATCCCCTCCCCATTTTCAAAAAAAAAAAACTAATGAAATCATGTCAATTGTGTAAAGACGTGTTTTGGCCAACCAAATTGAAGCGTGTCATCAAATAAATGTGATTGGTTTGTTTAAATGTGATTGGTCTCTATAACTATAAATAGAGGTTATCATAACTCGTAAAGAGATTGAAATTGATAATAAGAAGAAAGAAAAATTTTGTAAATCTAAAATCGTTAATATATAAGTCAAGATCCAAAGAACACTTGAATTAAAGATCATTGTTCGTAGCTTGGAATTTAAATTCGTTATTTGTTGTAATCATCAAATGTTCATTGCAGATAATTAAACCAAATCAATGAGGAAGAGTCAAGACAAAGCTATTTGGCTAGGATTGTCACATTATCTAACATATGACATGACTTTATTAACTTTTTTATTTATTCAACTTGATTTGCCGCATGATTTGACATGTAGCATCAGTCTGAACTTTCAGACATCCTAATAGCTGCGTAGATCTTGAGCTAATAAAATTGAGATTATCATATATATATATATATATATATAGTCCAATTTTTTTATAAATTTAAATTCAACAAAATTTCTTTATATATACAATTTTTTTTTTAAATTTAATCTTGTAAAATGATCTAATCAAAGGTGCTAGCAAATTTAAACACAAAGTGTGTTGTGTAGGTGGAAGGAAAGTATGAATAAGACACTAAAACACACGTTTCATACAATTTGTAATCTTCTCTATTTTGGAAAATGTTGTCAAACCTCATTACATAAGATCATATTAAGTGACAAAAATAAATAAGAGGAAAAAAAAGGGATAATCTCTTTCACATACCAAAGGGAAAATTCTTTTATATTTATACATAATAATATAAATGAATGTTTATCATAAAAACATTATAATAATAAATCAAAATTATTGAAATTTGTCAAAATATCTCTGTTCCATGTATTCTATTTTTATCCGAGATTTTGATTTCGAACATTGAGGATGGAATCGTTCACGAATTTAGATTAATTAGACTTTTAAGTAAATATCGAACACTGAACTCGAAATGTAAATTACGTAACTAAGGCAAATATGTGTTATGTATATACCACTATAGTTTGAAAAATTTACAATTTATAGCTATAGATAGTGTTTTATTGCTATTTTCTCTCTCCTCTCTTCATCTCTCTTGATTCTCCAATCTTTTACCAAATATACAAATACATATATATAACAATTCATCTATACATTATTTGACAGATATACATATTCAATTCAACCCTCTCTCCGCTCTGTACCCTCTCTGGCTCGCCTCTCTCCTCCCTCTCTCAATCTAGCTCGCCTCACTCATCCCTCTCCCAATCTCGCTTAATATACAAATATATATGTATACCAGTTACACATATATATACAATTTGACAAATATATGTTTACAATTCATCTCTCTCTATCTCGCTCGCCTCTCTTCTATAATATGTAGCTATAAATCATAATTTTAACGAACTATAACTATTTTTGCCTTATTATGTTTCAAATGTCCGCTCCTTCCGAAAAATCCAAAAAAGAAAAAAGTATCCAAAATTTAAGACGGTGGGTGATTAAAATAAAACCCCTTATAACTAACATTTGACACAAAACAAACCAACAAATTCTCTCAAATGGACACACAATGGAGAGACAAAAGACTATATCCAGCCTTAGGCATTTTCACAATTTTTCTGCTTTTGTACTTTAGCTTCAATGACAACCTTAATTTCTCCTTCCCACAAATCTTTCTAAGACAACCCCATATGGGTTTTGTTGGAGTTAATAAAACTAGATTTTTCATCAAGAATGAAAACCCAAAAACTCAATCTATAACATTTCAAGAATTGTACATTAATGGTTGGAATTCTTATTGGTTAATGGAGGAAAGTATTTGGGTGTCTTCAAGAGTTAGGGTTTCTCAGATGTTGAAAAGAGGAGCTGAAATGGGCTTGAGTGTTTGTAGGACTTGGGCTTTTAGTGATGGTGCTGGGCCCAATGATCTTCAGCTACTTCCTGGAGTCTTCAATGAAAGAGTCTTTAAAGTTGGTATTTTTATTATCAAGTTTGCTAATTTTTTCTATTGTTTGGGGCTTTTGTTTGGTTTTTGTAGCATCCTTAAACTGATAATATGTTGTTGTTGGTTTTTTGTAGCACTTGTAAGGATTAGTACTTATATAGATTCTATGCTGCTCGGACTCTTCAAAAAATGGTGTTTGCGTTCATGTTGGATACTCCAAAATGCACTTCCTTTTAGAGGATCCGACATGTATTCATCAACAACTGTGAAGAGTTTGAGCAACATAACTTATGCTTGCTTGTTTCAATTTGATTGTCCGGTCTTGACTTGATACGGAGTTTAAGATAGTAAAGAAAGAATTTTTAATCTTGTGGTTTTTAGACTAAAGTTATATAGGATGTACTAAAATGTTCTTTCATCTTGTGGCGTTAAATATGTCAGGTGGAAAGTTAGAACTAAAGAGTCGTAGGAAAAAGGGGAAGAGACATTCTTTTTGAAACTAACTAAAAAGGGAAGTACAAACAAACAAATTAAAATGGAGAGCTTAGTAACTTATTGAACACTTTAAGGAGTTGTTTCTTAATTTTAAAAAATGAGAATCATTTGAAAGTTTTTAATTTCACTGTAGTTTATGGTGTTTTAGGGTGAGACATTGATTTGTTTCTCTTGAAACAGAGATGATTTTATTTGTTAATAGAAGTTTAATGAAAACAGATTGTAAAGTTCGAGTCTTTGTATAAGATAGGCATATTTAACTTAAAATATTGTGCTCTACAATTTGTAGTATAACTTAATTTGTATGACAAGTGAATAATCAACTACTGACCAAGGTTGTAGCCTAGTGTCCAATGAAGTGAGATGAAAATCATGGGAGATCAGGGATTTTACAAAAACTGCAAGGTGATTTCTTTACGTCTACCAACACCTTAGTGGAGGAATAACTCACTACGAGTTTCAAGGTACCCATAGAATAGTCGAAGCGCATACAAACTATCCCAAACACAATCTTAATAAAAGAATCATCCACCAACTTATATGTACCTTGTTCGACTTCTCACAGGTGAGGTGTTGGGGCTGGTGGAGTTATAGGTTTGGAACTTTGAATATTCAGTTGAACATCTAAAAGCTAGCAAGGCTTCGATACGGATAGACCTGCTTTAGGTCACATCGTTGCCATATTATGAAATCGTAATCTAAACTGAAAAGGTTTTGTGCAAGAGTACTTTGAAAGGACTAAACTTTTTGGTGTTTAACATAATGAACATCAGCTAAAGATTACTCAAATCACTTCTGATAGTTTAACTCTGTTACATCTAGCAATACAAATGGCTATCATATAGTATTCACGAGTTCTGAGTACCTACTGCAGATCCAAGAAATTTAGTTTTGTGTGGATAGCGGTTTGCACCTAAATGGATGAAAATACAAATTTTACGTAGTATTTGATCAAAATTCATTATATTCAGTCTTTATTATATAATCGAACCAATATCACAAGAATGCTGCAGAAAGTAGCAACAAAAACCACAGACTAGTATACTACCAGTAGAAAGAAACAGATCTTATAGTGCACATTTGCAATTCCTAACGATTATCTTGCCGATGTATATGCAAGCATATGTCCACATTAGTCTGTTCATCTTACTAGACTATTACAAATTATAGTTCAGGGCCTTTCTAATGCAATTTTATGCCACATGTTATTTATAAATTGCCACCTTTTCACCCTGGATTTTGATATGATCTTATCGTCCTATCAATTTCAGGGATTAGATTTTGTCATTGTTGAGGCAAGGAAGCATAACATTCGATTAATCCTCAGTCTTGTAAACAATTTAAAAGCTTATGGTGGCACTGCTCAATATGTGAGGTGGGCGCAAGATGCAGGCACCAACATTTCTTCATCAAGAGATGCATTCTTTACCAATCCAACAGTCAAAGCATACTACAAGTCTTTTGTCAAGGTATGTTCAAATTAACCAAAACTATGACATTTGACAATGTTAATTAAATACACTTTGAAGAAGCTTTTCCCGTTAAGAAATTTCTTTCTATTCACATTATAAAACTTTTTCCTTGTTGCACATGACAGGCTATTGTGACGAGAAAGAACTCTATAAGTGGAGTTAAATATTCAGAAGAACCGGCTATATTTGCGTGGGAACTCATAAATGAGCCTCGTTGTGAATCCAGTTCATCAGCTGCTGCTCTCCAGGTTAGTTTTTCCGAATTATATTGCTTGCTAGTGAGATTTGGCCTCTCAATGACACTAAAAAAATGGCGATTTTGAAGCAAGGAAAATAAAGCATCTGGCAGAGATTACATATCACTTTGTTTTGTGAGAATTAGTTTGCATATCAATAGTTCTGGGATAGTACATAAAGCAGATTTAGTCGTCATGTTGCATCTATGGTCAAATCTCTCTATAACCACATTGTTGTCCCGGCATTTTTTTGGCTGTTATACTGAAATATTGTTATAGAGAATTTATAACATAACATAACATGAAAAAATCGGTTCTAAAGAAAACTTGGTGGTTATAGAGGATGACTGTTATAGAGAGGTTTGATTGTAGTACCTTCTTTCTTTAGTTTCAAAGGTAATTTCGTGAACAGGCGTGGATAGAAGAGATGGCCGGATATGTCAAAAGTTTGGATCAGAAGCATCTTGTGACTGTTGGACTCGAGGGCTTTTATGGTGTGGAAAAAACTGGGAATGTTGGATTGAACCCAGGGAAATGGGCTGCATCACTTGGAGTGGACTTCATCGAGAACTCGGCTATTGAGAACATCGATTTTACTTCTGTTCATGCTTACCCCCACAGTTGGTTAGTCAAGCAGAGTAAATTTATCCCACATCATATACGTTTTTATAGTAGCGTATGTAGAAGTTTAAGCTTGTATGGGTTTATTACTTCCTCCGATTCTTTTAAAAGATGTTCTCTGGCAGGGTCAAAGGTGGAATAAATTCAGACGCGAGAGTAGAATTTCTATCTCGCTGGGTTGATTCTCATATTAGTGAAGCTGAAATGATTCTTAAGAAGCCCGTTCTTTTCACAGAAGTTGGTTTCCCTTCTAGTATACAAAAGAATGGATTATACGACAGAAATATTTTTCTGAAAATAGTTTATGACAAGATTTACGAGTCAGCAAAGAAGAGGAAAGCTGGTGCTGGAGCCTTAGTTTGGCAGCTATTGGTGGAAGGAATGGAACGATACGGTGACCAGTTCTCCTTTATTGCCTGGAAGCATCCCTCTACCTATAAACTAATGGTAGAACAATCTTGCAGGCTGCTCAATACATCTACTCAAGGCCTCGCACGCAAAAAACTCAATCAAAAGAATCCTTGTCTGCCTGATGCATCTTAAATATGAATGTTTTTATTCATTCATCTTCCTCGAGGAGACGGACATACTGGAATGATTTGAAGTTCTGATATTGCTCGAGGATATGTAAGAAGTGTTAGGTGGATATGATTGAGTTCAAGAACCAGATTTCCCCCTTAGTATAGGCGTGTATTCGAAATTCTGTTGGTGTATATTTCTTACAATCTCAGTTGTACATATATACTACAATAGCAATAGCAATAGCAATGTGAGTGGTTTGTTCATTTTCAATGAAATAGCAATAAGATATTGACAAGAATCTTGTGGTTTGCTTTCTTGGTTTAGCAATATTGTTGAAAAAACTACTCAAGTGGAATAGATATGTATGTACATATAAAGAGAGTCGGAGGCTAAAGCAGACACGTCGACAGAGATGTACCTGCTTCAATCTCAGCTCTCTCTTATAGTGGAATATATATATGTATGTATGCATATATAAAGAGAGTTGGAGGCTAAAGCAAACGTCGACAGAGATGTGCCTGCTTCAACTTGAATATATGTTATAAAAGAATTGCTTTACCCAAATCTTTCAGAAAAAATACTCAGATCATGTGCAATATCTTTCCTAATAACTAAACAAATATATCTCAGATGACAACTACTTAGTTATTTTATGTGAAATATTCCATTTCTACCTAACCCCACTGTCAACCATCATAATATATGCTTTTATGAAATGAATTAAAAAAATCAAGCTACACATCTAGATCTACATGAAACACAATAATTTCACTCTGTCAACAACAATAATAAAAGTTTTTCTTAATTTCAGTCATCTTGCAAGAAGAAAGAGACATAGAAATGGAAGGGGAGATCCATAATTTTATTGTTGTATGGTCTATTGTCTTAGCAAGTTTATGTTATTCTCACACTATAGCCAAATTCTTTCCAAAAGAGAAATCAAGATTTGTGGCTATAGTTCCAATAGTTTGTCTATTTTACATTCTTCCTCTTTATCTCACCTCCATTAATCTTGGAGGCATTACTTCTTTCTTCATTACAGGACTAGCCACTTTCAAGCTCATTCTTTTTGCTTTTGGTAAAGGCCCTTTGTCATCAACCCCACCTCTACCACTTTCAACATTCATTATCTTGTCTTGTTTGCCTATAAAATTTCAAAAATATTCCACTAGTGATAATGTTGAAACCAAAAAAAGGGCCACAAACTCAACTTTCAATCTTGTTACCAAGATTGCACTTCTAGCCATTTTGATCAGGGTGTATAGCTATAAGGACTATTTGCATCCAAAAATCATTCTTTCCTTCTATTGCCTACACATTTACTTTATGTTAGAGATCATGTTGAATATAGTTAGCATCACGGTTCGATGGGTGGGTCGAGTCCAGCTCGAGTCACCCATCAACGATCCCCACCTAGCTAGCTCACTCCAGGATTTCTGGGGCAAAAGGTGGAACCTCATGGTAACTAATATACTTCGTTCGACCGTCTATGATCCCGTACGTTATATTGTTGCAGACCGGATCCCAAGGAAGTGGGCTCCAATTCCGGCTGTGCTAGCCACGTTTTTCGTCTCGGGGCTAATGCATGAGGTGTTTTTTTACTACATTGGAAGATTGAAGCCTAGTGGTGAAGCCATGATGTTCTTTCTCATTCACGGAGTGGCTTTGAGCGTTGAAATTATTATCAAGAAAATTTTAAATGGTAAATTTTTGGTTCCTAGGATTATTTCAGGTCCATTAGCACTAGCATTTATAATTTTCACAAGTTTTTGGTTGTTTTTCCCTCCTTTTTTGAGGGGTAACACAGAGCTTAAATTATGTACTGAATATATTGCTTTCTTTAAATTTATTAGGTATGGTCAATTAATTAGTCCTACCAATATCACATGTCCACTCTTGTAAAAATATTTATTCAAGGATTGTATCATTCATTGGATGTGTTGTGATAGAATTTATTTAAATTAATAGCTCTTAAGATATATTTTATCATCATATTGATATGTAAAGAGTTGCAACCAATAATACTTTTATTATAATTTTTAAATATCTAAGTTTTTATGTTAAAATATCAAATTAATTTAATCTAATTTAACTTTAAAAATTAGTCAAATTGATTAAATTGCCTTGACCATGTGAAAAATATATATATATAAAAAAATAACTCTTTCCAAAACAGCCAGATCTCATTGATCATGTACAAATTAAATATCTTTCCTTAATTAATAAAAGTATCTTAGATGACAACTCCTTAATTATTTTATGTGAAATATTCCACTTCTCCCCAACCCCACATGTTCCCCAAGTCAAAAATCATATTGTATGTTTTTTTTAATGTATTAGAAATAATAAAGACATCTTTAGATTCCATTCATATTTCAAGAAGAAGAAGAAATGGAAGGGGAAATTCACAATTTTATAGTAGTATGGGTTATTGTCCTAGCAAGTTTATGTTATTCTCACACCATAGCCAAATTCATTCCTAAAGGCAAATCAAGATTTGAGCTTGAGCCACCCTTCAATGAGCCTTACCTAGCTAGCTAGCTCGAGGATTTCTGGGTTAAAAGATGGAACTTCATAGTAACTAATATACTCTGTCCGACCATCTATGATCAAGAAGACTTTTTGAACCGCCTACCAACAATGACAATAATACATTTTTATTTTTGACTAATTTATTCAAACTATAATGACACATGGAAAATAAATTATAAAGCATCTTACATATATTCTTAATTTTGGCCCCTTTAAAATATTCTGTAAGCTGTATATATCAACTTAGTTTAATCCATCGTGGCAAGCATTTACACTCTTTATACTATATTTATTTAAAACAATATTCAAATATGATTTAAAATTTTTGGAACAAGATTTATGGACAAATGAAGCCATATAAAAAACTTTATAACAAAAAAATTGTTTATATATGTTAAATACATTTCTATCCTACTTTCATTTGACATTAACAATCACCGCACATAATTGCTTCTATCTCTAATTAGGGATTTCGATTTCAGGTCCTACAAATATAAAAAATTTTTGATAGAGAGCAACACCGATCATACACAACGAATCTAGACATTAATCGGGCCAGAAAGTTCCAAATAACTAATACATTAAAAAATAAAAATATGCCCTTTTCTTGAAAAGAGAAAATTTTGGGATTCTTATATTTTAATTTTTGAATAATTTACCTAGTCTTACATGAATGGACAAGTAATACTGTCAGGACTAACTAGTTTCCCATACCTAACAAATTCTAAAAAAGCAATAGATTCAGTACATCCTTTAACATCTGGCTTACCCTTCAACAATGGTGGAAAAAACAACCAAAAACTGGTTAAAATTATGAACCCTAATGCTAATGGACCAGAAATAAACCTAGGGACCAAAAATTTGTCATTCAACAATTTCTTGATCATAATTTCAAGACTCAAAGCCACTCCATGAATAACAAAAAAGCATGTGACTTCCCAACTAGGCTTCTCCCTTGCAATGTAGTAAAAAATCAGCTCATGCATTATCCCCGAGACGAAAAACGTGGCGAGCACCGCGGGAAGTGGGGCCCACTTCCTCGGGATTCGATCTACCATGAATGATCGGACGGGATTGTAGACGGTCGGACGTAGTATATTGGTTACCATAAGGTTCCATCTCTTGCCCCAGAAATCCTGAAGTGAGCTGGTCTTGTAAGGCTCATCAAAAGGCGGTTCGAGCTCGACTCGAGTCGCAAGTCGAACCATAGTGCTAACCATGGTTAGTAAGATTTCTAGGAAAAAGTAAATGTGGAGGCAATAGCAAAAGAGAAGGAATTTTGGATGTAACTTGTCTTTATAATTGTACACCCTTATCAAAATGGCTAAAAGTGTAACTTTTGTAACAAGATTGAAAGTTGAACTTGTGGTCTTTTTTGTGGTTTCAACATTATGAGTAGTTGAATATTTTTGAAATTTTATAGGCAAACAAGCTAAAGGAATGAATGTTGAAAGTGGTAGAGGTGGGGTTGATGACAAAGGTCCTTTACCAAATGCAAAAAGAAGAATCTTGAAATTGGCTAGCCATGAAATGAAGAAAGAAGTAATGCCACCAAGATTAATGGAGGTAAGATAAAGAGGAAGAATGAAAAATAGACAAACTATTGGAATTATAGCCACAATTCTTGATTTGCCATTAGGAAAATATTTGACAATTGTGTGAGAATAACATAAACTTATTAAGACAATAGTCCATACCACTATGAAGTTGTGGATCTCCCCTTCCATTTCTTTCTTCTTCTTCTTCTTGGAAAAAAATTGGCTTTAACTAAGAGAGAGTTTTATTATTTTTGTGATAGAAAAAAAAATTGTGATGATGTACCTTGGGTACATATGGAAGTGGGGTAGGATTTAGGGGGGTGGGGGGTGGGAGGTGGGAGTTGGATACACATAATTAAATTAGTTTTCATCAAAGATATGTCCTTCACATAATCAAGGAGATCTTGTATACTATAAAAACCAATAATATATCTTCATTGGATTTACTAGTCTGTTTCTTTTTAGTTGTCATGTTATACTTATCGAAATCAATTTGATTATTTTTCAAAGTGATATTCAAGAATTATATAAAAAGTATTAATCAAAAATCATATAGTTTGACTTTAGAAAAAACACTATAACAATTATAACAAAACAATAAGAGTAACTTTTCCCACATCAATGGTCATATAACAGATAAAATATTTATCATCAATATTTATAATCAACATTCTTTATAAACATTGTTAAAAACTTTACGAAATTAAATATAATGACATTAATTTTAAAATAACTTATTCCCAAACTTGCAAAATCTTAGATCCATCTCAATTTGTGGCTTTGTTTCATCCCAACTTCTTCTTAATCATGAAAGTCTTGTGAGGCCTCATCACCAATACCCCCCCTTTTAATTTATTTATATTATTTTTTAGTTTATTAGAAAAAGATTCAACTTTTTGCTTATTTTTCTATCACATGTTTAAGAATATAAAATTAATTTTTTTAATAAATATTTTTATTTAAAATTATAAAATTAAATCTTTATAATTTATATATTTTTAACTTTTTGGTTGGGTCCAAATAGCAATGCGTAATAAAAACAATGTCAGTCATATTTGGAAGTTTGTTCTTTACTTACATCGGGGTCCGCTCTATTTTCTTGAACGTGGCTTTTCTCTTTCAAATTTAAAAAAGAATTTGAAAAAAACAACAACATAATTTTATTTTATTTTAAATTAAATATACGTAAAAAGTATCAATATATTTGAATTTTATTATTTGTGTGGAATTTTTTTTAAAAAATCATTAGATAAACAAGTTTAAGTCGAAGGAATATTATATTTTTATTCTTATATATATTATTTTTAAAATCTTTTTTAATATTCACATATCGCCTACCAAAGACTTGTTTGCGTCAAAAAGTCTCATATTAATATGGGCCATACAACAATGAAATTGTAAATCTCCCCTTTCTGTTTGTTCTTTAATTGGAGGATAATTCCCATAAAAATATTGGAGCGTATTTTCTATTTATGATAGTATATTTTGTTGTGTGGTGTATATAGGGGATATGTGAAAGTTAGATTTATTTTTAATAAATACGAAGTTATGTCCGTACTTTCTTTTAATAGACGAAAAAAGAAAGAGAGTTGCTCGGAGCAATTCTAATAAAGTAATTTTTCGTCATCTTATTATCAAACCAAAGAAATCACTATCTAATTACTTGTTTTATTGAAATATTAAAGGTATGCTCAGCTTGATGATTATGAAATAAAATTGGTTTTTTTTTTTTATCGAAGATGCTATAATTGAATATTGCTTAAAATTATTAGAACAAGTCAATAGTATGTGATCATAATAATTTAGCCATATGTAAATTTTAACGTTTTATTTTCACTAGGTGTCCAATAATCAATTAGAGAATCAACTAATTTGAATTCATATAGACGAGTCTCACTTTTGGATAAAGCATTTCTGATCAAATATAATTGTATTTTCAAGTTTTAAACTCGATCACACTGATTAAAAATACAACATATATTTATTGTTCTATCATATTTTTTGTAATTTACTTGCTTTATTTAAAGCTTACTTCGTTTAAATTTATTTCTCCAATTGTTTGAATTCCATAGTAATCTAAAATTTTGACTATTTCAAGAATTCAAACTCATATAACTAGTCAAATTTTAAACTTCCATACATGCTCAACATCAAACTAACTTTTCAACTATTAAGACTCAAACATTACTTTAAAACATCAAAATTAACCTTTAGAAGTTGTTGCGGAGTTAAAATTTTTATTAAAAAAATTTAAGTATAAAAAGATAAATACATGTGATTTAAAGGGGGTTCGACATTTATTATATATACGTTAAACACAATTTTAATCAAATATAAATAATGTAATTTTTTTATGAAGGTTCATCCGAATCCCCAACTACCCTCAAGCTGGCTTCGATCTATGATTTATTATTCATGAACATTGATAAGATTCATTCATTTAGCTGCACCTTATGATGACATAGTCTTATTCGCAAGTTGGGATTTTTATGAAAGCACCCCAATTTAATAGTCAAAGCATGATTTTTTTTTTTTGAAATAAATAAATAAATTGACAATAAAGTTAACAATTATTCTTCTATTTTATTTTCCAAGTCTTTAAACTGGAGATTTGATGTTATCTATAGAGCATTGACTTTTTAGATTCAAAATTTTGAAATTAAACTAACAAACATATGTCACATTATTTGAATATATAGTTGGGATATTTTAATAATTTCATGATGATATGCTTATTTGGGTGTAGCCATATAGATTAAACGATGATATTTAAATATTCTTTATTAAAAGTATATCGAAAAATACTTTGCTTACATAGGCTGAAATTGTCTTTTATAAGCATATAAATAATTTAAACCTTGAACAATATTTGTCAAAATTTCTGGTATCAGCATTGTTCGCTTTGATCTTGTGCAATACAGTTAGACTTCTCTATAAAAGTAATCATTTATAACAATAATTTATTATAATGGTTATGTTTTTTTTAAAGCCGACTTTCATTTATAACAACATTTTGTTATAGCAACAGAATTTTTTTGAATAAATGAGGTCATTACATAGAAGTTTGATCTTATATATTTCCCAATTAATAATCATATGATGACTATTCTTATGTGACAACATAATATTCTTTGCCTTCCTAGGTCAACAATCATAACATATATTTTATTTATCCTAAATAGAAATAACAAATGTATCTTTAAATTCTGGCCATCTTCCAAGAAGTAGAACAATAGAAGAAATTAACAAAGAATTAATGGAAGGGGAAATACACAATTTCATAGTGGTATGGCTTATTGTCTTAACAAGTTTATGCTATTCTCATACAATTGTCAAATTCTTTCCCAAAGGCAAATCAAGATTTTTGGCTATAATTCCAATAATTTGTCTATTTTTCATTCTTCCTCTTTATCTTACTTCTATTAATCTTGGGGCCATTACTTCTTTTTTCATTGCATGGCTAGCCAATTTCAAGCTTCTTCTATTTGCTTTTGGTAAAGGCCCTTTGTCATCAACCCCACCTCTACCACTTTCAACATTCATTCCCTTGGCTTGTTTGCCTATAAAGTTTCAAAAATCATCTACTAATACCACTCAAAAGAGTACAAAATTAAGTTTAAATCTTGTTACCAAAATTGCACTCCTAGCCATTTTGATAAGAGTGTATAGCTATAAATCCCATTTGCATCCAAATATTGTTCTCTTTCTATATTGTTTCCACATTTATTTCTCCCTAGAAATCATATTAACCATGGTTAGCACCATGGTTCGAGTCATAAGTCTAGTTGAGCTCGAGCCACCCTTTGATGAGCCTTACAAGACCAGCTCGCTTCAAGATTTCTGGGGTAAAAGATGGAATCTCATGGTAACCAACATACTCCATCCAACTGTTTACGTTCCTGTCCGATCAGTGATGACTGGCAAGATCTCGAGGAAGTGGGCCCCACTTCCTGCTGTGATCACGACGTTCTTCGTCTCGGGGCTAATGCATGAGCTGATTTTCTACAACATTGGAAGACTAAAGCCTAGTGGAGAAGTCACATGCTTCTTTATCATCCATGGAGTGGCATTGACACTAGAAATTATGATCAAGAAATTGTTGAATGGCAAAGTTTTGGTCCCTAAAATTATCTCAGGGCCATTAGCATTAGGATTTATAATTTTCACAAGTTTTTGGTTATTTTTTCCACCTTTTTTGAGGGGTAAAGCAGAAGCTAAAGCATGTACTGAATTAATTGCTTTTTTAGAATTTGCAAAGTATGGTAAGCTAGTTAGTCCCACCAATGTCACATGTCCACTATTATAAGACTACTAATAATCTGTAATTAATTCTTGTATTATTACTACTCCATGTAAGAAAAATATTAAAAATATTCAATCATGACTTTGATACATGTTCATCATAATGTAACCACTTATATTTTCTTATAAAACCAATCAAATATTATATTATTTTATTAAAAATGTTATATTAAGATTAAGACAACTCCTATTATTGCGCATTCAATGGCTCCTTAGTTTTTGTATAGTAATTGGATATAGAAATTGTTGAAATAGCTCTTTAATTGAAAGAGGATGATTCCCATAATTTATTACTTTAGTCGAGTCTAATGAAATTTTTATTTTTATATTAACTACGAGAAAAAAATGCAAATAAAAAAAAACTCGAGATCTAAATAAACAACTGATTCTTCCAATTTCATTATTAATGTCTTAATAATATTAGGATATGATGAAGGAGGTTCAATTAAATTCGAGTAAAATATATTTCTTTTAAACTTATATAACGGGTTAAGTTCCTATGATGTAAAAAAATCTTTTACGATAAAAAAGAAGAGAATTCAAAAGATACATTATATATTAGGAGTTAAAATCTTTGTATGTGAAAGTTTTATAACGTGTACTTCATTGTAGATGCATAAGAATTAGTTTCTAAGTGGTGGCGATACTAAAATTTGGTACTAAGAAAGTTCAGAATATGAAAAAATAAATATACAAATAGAAATCGCATTCATAAGATGCGATTTACTTGTATTTTCCAAAATATCGTAGCAAAATATAAAATTAGTTTACCTTTTAGCAAAACTAAGTTTGTTCACTAAAAATGGAGTTGACATCCTTGAAAAGATTTGAATAACAAGAAACTCATGTTCTACAATAAAATGAATGTTTTACAATGTACTTTATGGTACATGACATAAATAACTCGTTCTCGGTCCATTTTAGCCCGTCCAAATATAATCCAGCACGTTCATTTGACACGCCTACTTGATGAATTATCTCGAAAATGTTGTTTTCACAGCCCTTGTGACATCCTTAAAGAATGCACCAATTGCTTCATACTCTGCAAATGCTCTAACATCAGAATTACACCGTAATAATTGTGGAAAAAATAGCCAGAAACCCGTGATCATAACGAATCCAACGGTCAAGATTGTCCCGATAATCCGTGGCATCTTAAACCTACCGTTAATCACCTTCTTAGCATAAATCTCAATGTTTAAACACACTCCATGTAGCAAAAAGAACCAAGTGATCTCCCAAGTGGGCTTAACCCGGCCCAAATAGTAAAATATCAGCTCATGCATTAGGCCCGAAACGATGAATGTAGCCATCACCGCGGGCATTGGGGCCCACCTCCGGCCCAAAATGTTTGCGGAGAGGCTTAGAATGGGCTTGTATACAGTGGGCCGAAGGATACCAGTGACAATAAGATTCCAACGCCGGCCCCAGAAATCTTGAAGCGAGCTTGATAAATATGGTTCATTGAATTGAGGTTCGAGTTGAAGTCCGAGAAGCCCGCGGGCCAAGCTCGAAATAAGAGCAAGAATAATATCTAAGGAAAGGTAAATGTGGAAGCAATATATGACCATAATGATATAGGGATGTATATAATCACTATAATCATATACTCTAATAATTAAAGCAAAAAGAAGTGTCTTTATGCCATAATTTAGCTTTTGGCCTTTGTTGGACTTTGCAAAAGAGGGAATTGGACTTTCTTGGCCACTTTGTGCAAAATCCTCTCCTTTTTGCATACTAGAACCTTTTTCAGCTGATTTTTGAGATGGGGTTTCATGAAAATGTCCATTTTGAAAAGGGTTGTTTTCAATTTTGTCATCTGAGTTTGAAAATGGGGATTCTTGAAAGTGGCCATTTTTTGCAAAATCATTTCCACTTTGTACACTAGAAACATTTTGAGCTGAATTTAGAGATGGGGTTTCTTGAAAATAACTATTTTGATGAAATTTACCTCTATTAATCCCATTTTCCACATAAAGTTTAGATTTTTCTTGAACTTTTTGTTGAATCTTGATAGGTAAACAAGCAAGAACAAGAAATTTAGTAATAGAAAGTGAAGAATCAGAAAGTGGACCTTGGTCAAAAGCAAGCAAAATAAGCTTAAAATTACAAAGCCAAGAAATGAAAAAACCAGTGTTACCACAAAGATGAACAGAATTTATTTTAAGAGGAACATAAAGGAAAAAAATTATGACAGGTAGAAAAGAAAAGAGCCTAAATGAACCTTTTGGAAGAATTTTAGATGACAAATAGCAATAACAAAGTGATGCATAAATTAATAACCATACCTTAATAAAACTTTCAATTTCTCCTTCTATCCAATATTTGATAACATTCTTGATATTTCCCTCCATATTACAACTTTGTTATTTATTTGTATATTTTTTTTTATAATTTTTTTTTCTTTTTTTTGCTTCTAGTTTGAGATGAACAAATATGAAGTTGATAAAAAAGAGAAGAACACAAAAAGTTGTGCTATGAAGGGAACATGTGCCAAAATTCTGGATCTATTCCAACTTATTCTAATTAAGTCCACAAATTACACAGTGTGGCAGGAAAACCAATCGATTTTCGACACCTAAGCTTGGTTGGGGTTTTGTTTAGCCATGTTTCATTGTGAAATTTTAAAAAAATAGAATAAGATTTGAAAATCGATAAATATAAATAAATATCTTATTTATTATTATAACCAGCAAGTTTTGAGATGTAATATCTTCAAGTCAACATTCAAACTTGGAATGCGTTTTATAAAGTGATAAATATATTTTTATTTTTATTGAGAGCTTTTGAATTCAAAGGTTATTTTAAATTTATCAAAATGAGACTTTTTCACAAGAATTAGAATTAGCTGGTCCTAAAATTAAATTATTGGCACTAACTTTAAAAATAAATTCACTTTTTTTATCTATAACTCTCACATATTGCTTCAAGTCAAAATTTCTATATTACATAATATAAAATCACCAAATTGCTTGATATTCCAGCAAAGAATACTTTGTCAACGCCCACCACCAATAATTTTTTGGAATTTTTCGGGATCCTTATATATTTTAAAGGGATTTTCATACGAATAATTGATCAGATTTATCATTTGTCAATTAATTATATGATTATATACATATGTATTATGCAAATAATATACATCAGCCGACTATCTTTTTTATTAATTGAAACGATTTAGTAAACCACTATATAGATTAATTCTTCATTTTTCTTTATCCTCTGATCAAAGAAAATTGCAGGGCAAAAGTTTTGACTTCGGGTTATTTCTGAATATCATAAAAAGGGCTTCTTTATTTCACCAACAACAACTAAAATAAAAAGGGCTTCTTTATAATCGAAAAAATTCTGAGGGTCAATGGCGCATGATTAAAAGTTGGTGGATAATAGCTGATATTGTGTGTTGTGCTCGTCTACTCTTCTCCACTATATCAAGCCTTTTATCTGCTATAAAATTCAAACTCGCGACATGTATCTCTTTTACTCTTTTCTTTGGTTTCCCCAGACGTATTGTGCCGAAACAAGAGTGCTTCAAATTTTGAACATTTAAAATTTATCTTGATATTCGAGAAATCTATTAAGGTCAACGATGCACTATTCAAAATTCGGTGGATAATGAAATCATCCTTTTGTTTTTCTCCACTTAAATATGGTTCAAATTCATGACATGTGTCTATCCTACGTATCACGTGTTGCACTCTTATTACTAGAACAAAGCCCTGGAAGCGAAACTCTTAGGTAGTATTTGATCATAGATTTTGGACCAGTTTTCCAAAATTTATTTTAAATATCTACTTAGACGTGAAATTTAAATGAAAATCTGGTGTTCAAATGTTCTCAAGTTCCATTATCTTGGATTAGTGAGACTTCCACTCACAAATCTTTAAACTTTTTTCAAGTAAAATACATGTCCAAACACTACCACAAAACTCAAATTTTCAAGTTTCAACTTCAAAATTTAACTTCAAAATTTATGGTCAAACAGAAGGTCCTGGTTTAACCATACATGTTTCAATCTTTTATAGGTCCTTGCCAAGAAAAGAATATGAACAATCATGCCAATGCATGAATGCCAAATTCAATTATTGGGGAAAATGAAGGTTTAAGAAGTGGTTGAGAAAGCCAAAAGAAAATAACAAAGTGAGTAAAGTCTACAATCAAAGGGGAAAAGTAGCCAAAGAAAAGAACACAACTTTGATAAACTTTAGTTGTAAGGTAAGTAAAGGGAGGCAATATCATAATGAGAAAATGGAAAAGAAAAGAACAGAAAAATGAATTTGATGAACAAAATCTCTAGATTCTTGAAATGTTTTCTTCACAGTTATACAGCATTCAAAAAGCACACTTATGCACATAAAACTTGATAGAGAGAAAGGCGAAAAAGAGAGCTTTTGATCATATAATCAATTGTAGCAGGTTGTTTTCTCTCTTTCCCCCTCTCCTTTTTCTCTTCTGAAAAACTAGTAGGAAAAAAAATTGAGATAATTACGAAGAATGAAAACAAGTAAAGTATGGGGGCAACGATTCATGTTATGGCATTGTCGTTCATTTTTCCTGCCAGTCTTTCTTGATTTCGAATGTATAGTTGATCTCCAAATAGCACTTGTTATCGTCATCAAGGAACTGCAGAGGAAGCAAACAAGAAAAATGACTTAATTTGGTATGCTTAGAAACATTCTTAAGATGCGATTTATCTACTAGGACCAAATAAAAGAGCAATGGTATAGGAAGCATCCTGCATTTATGCATGCTCTAGGAAAGGTCGCGTCCCCAAAGAGGTATAATGTAGGCAGCCTACTGTGATGCAAGCATCATGGGGTGATTCTACGGCTGGAGTTGTGACAAATATATAGGTCATCGTCACACAGAGACAAGACAACTTTACCATTTCTTTAAAGTTCCCCCGTTAATCTTATCTACTAAGACCAAACAGATGTAAATTTCAGCTGTGGTGATTGGTTCAATGCAAATGTTGGGTACAAAACTCTAACCAATCTATTAGCTTGCTTCAGTTAGTATTATAATGTACAGGTCCTTCAATGAAGACTTAAAACTAGTCGTAAAGAAAATCTAAAAGAAGAAGGAGGAAACAAAAAGCGGTCCCATGAAAAAAGATAAAAGGGACCATATGCAAACTAGTCTATCAGACTGAAGACAATAAGATAAGCTTGCAGATTTCCATTCTAACAATTCAGTTATAGGCATCTATAGGATATTAATACTATTGTTGAATGGTAGACAACGACGATGTTAAGAGACTTGAAGAGAGAAAAAAAAATCACCTTTGTCCTTGCCGAGTAAGATCCTCTTGCGAAAATGCCAGAAGGGGTGGTGTCTTCTGGCATTTCGTGCATATAAGGCTCCAGTTGAGGACTGAATGCCCCAATCATCTCTTTCGAGCTGTCAACTGAAATAACGTTCATAAAAAGGGAAAATGTTAACTAAAAACATCAAGAATAAACTATGTAGGCCTAAAAATGACATATTCATATAGAGGTGGAAATGTGAAGGGACAGCATGGTACCTTTAATACCGGTTTTCCAAACTGCGTTCGTGTATTTAAGACCTGTCACTATATTGTTGTTGACCTGGAATGAAAAATTTAGGCTGTATTTGCTCCCTTCTTTCAGGACAAACCATGGACTCTTTGGATTTCCATCCTCAGGAATAGGGAGAACAATATCAGATCTACCGGGCGACTTAATTGTAAGGCTCAAGATCTTTACTTCCGGATCCAGGGATTCTACATCATTCAGCAGTTACAGAAAGTGTCAAGATTTATACCAGCGCGAAACAGAAATGCTTCTCGTATGTGTCTAAAGGCTCATTAAGATTTTACCAACCACACAATCCTACTGAGAGGTTCCATAGTGTCAAACAAAACAGAATATACTACACTAACAGATGAAAATCGAGTAAAGAAATTTTCGGAGTTCCTCATCATAACTTATTTTGAAAATGAAAGTAACATGAAAGGAGTTGTTCACTCACCACAACAACACTAAAATTTGAGAACTAAATAAAATTAAATTAATTCAATATTTTAAAACTAAAAAATTTATATATTCGAAAAAGTATTGTAAGCTGCAATTTTTCTCATATCAAAAAATTTCATCTTGAGATGTTGGTCAAATTTGGTAAGGAGGGAGTATATGCATATAACTGTTTCCTCAAAACGAAGAGGAAAAATCGGAGTAACGATAAAGTTGTCTCCATGTGACCTATCAGTAATGGGTTCGAATTGTGGAATAAGTCATAAGCTGCTCACATCACACCCTTGGGGCGCGATCATCCCCACCCCCACCCCCCAACCATGGAACTGCCCCTTTTTACTCTTTCCTCAAAAACCAAAATAAAAAATTCAAGAAAGTTAAAGGAGCAAACTGAATCAAAAACAATACTTACCTCCAACAGCATTGATATCCACACTTCCAAGGAGCTGCTCCTTCCACCTTCTCAAACTCTCATCATCCTAAAAGCAAAGATTGAATCAAATCAAACAGCACATAACAAACATTAAAAAGGAACAAATAAAGATAACATTTTTCTTTTCATCGAGAAAATTAAAAGGGAAGAATCAAAGCAAACAGATAATTCAGAGAAACATTTAAGAAGGAACAAAGAGGGAAGAATCAAAGCAAACAGGGGAGGGGATTTTTTTCATCTAACGTCAGTTATCCACATTGGCCCCGACTAATTTAAATTTACATCGGCAAGTCCCATGAGGGCCTAAAGCGCTCCCTAACAAAAATGACTCTAAAGATGCAATCTTTTTTATCTTTCTAGAAAACAAAAAAGGAGGATCTTTCTCATCTATGTCCAGTATCCACATTGAGCCTCGACTAATCTAAATTCGCACCAGGAAGTGCCACGAGGGCCTAAAACGTTCCCTAACTAAAACGACTCTAAAGATGCAATCTTTATATCTTCCAAGAAAACAAAAAGGGGTTCAAATTTTCTCATTGTATATCCGGTATCCATATTGAAGCCCAATTAAATCAAAATTCGCACCATGGGACTAAAGTGCTCTCTAACCAAGACGACTCTATTACCAACATGGTTCAAACTCAACAAATGTTAAAAAAGAAAAGAACACCACACACCTTATCCTTTTCAAATTGTTCTTTGAGGGTACATTGAGGACCCAACTCAATCTTGTTATGAGCTTCATCATCATCCTCTTCATGATCAGTAGTATACATAGAACTTTCACTCATTTGCCTATTGACCCTATTCTCAATCTCAGTGTCAGAATCAGCCATAATTCCCCTATTACCCTCAGAAATTGTTGCTGACCCTTCTTTACCTTCTACCTTATTATCATCAAACCCCATGTTCCTGCTGTTTTCAGCAACTCCAACAGCCAAGGACATAAACAAGAAAGCAAGTTTTTTTCTTGGCCAAACACAAAAATGAATAAAAGAAAAGGGCTTTTTACCAGTTTTGTTCTAACTTATGACAAGAAAAGAACAAAACTAGAAAAACCCAAAAAGAAAAAATAACAACAACATTGAAGAGAGGCTAAAAAGAATCTCCCTTTATAAAAAACCAAGAATTTTTTTTATCATTGTTGTGAAAAAATTATTTTTATTTTTAAATGGTCAAAAGGATTCCTAAGAAAAGAAATATCCTGAAAAAGTATTATTTACCACAATGGTAAGAAGAAAAAGACACCAAGAAAAAAAAGAGAGAAATTAGGAGAAAGGTTTGGTTTTCTTTGAGGTACAAAATGGAAATAGTCTTGTGGTGATCCAAATATTGTGAGAATTTAAATTGAAATAAATGATCAATAATACTCATGGCGTTGATTTACTTATCTGATTTTAACTCAATACGAATATTTTTAATGTTATAATCTTAAACATATCACGTGAGCACGCATATGTTGTGTGATTTATTTTTTGTCTTCTTTACTTTTGTGTTTATCTATTAGCTGCTTTGACATCTATTACTCGACTCCTCAAGATAGTAATAAGTATATCTATCCTTCGCAGGCTCGCTTTTGAAAATGCACTAAATTTGTTTTTACGTAGAAATTAAAGAATTGTGATAAAAGGAAAGAGTTATTTTTTTTAACAAATTGAAATGAAAGAATAATAATTATAATATTACATAATATAAGATATAATATTTATAAATAGAATAAAAATGGTGGAGAGATCGTGAAGGTCACTTAGGAGACAGCTTAAGATTGGGTGGAAGAAAGAAATTTTTAACTATTTTTTGGACCTCTTCTCTTATTGGACAATTTTTCCTTCTACGTGCATCTCTTCTACTGCATAATGTCTTTCACTCGTATCCATATTAAGATCTCGATTAATTTAAATTTAAACGATATAAAATTTATTGATGAATAGAGGTAACGCGTATATTTTGAATTTAGTCGAATTCAACGTA
Source organism: Solanum rostratum (assembly GCA_029948455.1). NCBI lineage: Eukaryota > Viridiplantae > Streptophyta > Magnoliopsida > Solanales > Solanaceae > Solanum > Solanum rostratum. Next base: position 469,373 of record CM057053.1, on the reverse strand, counting down.
ATAGTAAAATGTTGTTGTCAACATATTGAACGTTTTTATAATTTATGACCATGGCCATTTATTTATTTTTCACGTGACTCAACATAAATAGCTTCAGAGAATTTATTATTCACACTGACATAGTTTTAAAGATTTTATCTATAACCAATACTTTAAATTATTATTATTATTATCGTCGTAAAAACATTTTATTATTTGTTTAGATGTTCAATTAAAATAAAATATAATTTAAACATTTAAAATGAAATATACTAACAAATGTAAGAGATTATTAATGGATAAATGTTGGAGAAAAATATTAATAATAACAATATTGAGAAGATAGGAAATGAGTAAATTTTTTACGTGATTGAATTAATTAATGGGGCCTTTTGAATTTATTTCTATACGTGTTATCATGATTTTTCTGGTATATTCCCATCGATTTATTTATAACTATTAATTAGCATGATTAGTTGAAAGTCGTAGAGGAATATTAATTATGATTCATGATTTCTTAATCCTTTTTGGAACGAATCACGCTAACATAATTAAGGAATATGGTGGAAACCTTTATTTATTTATTTTCTTGTTTACTTTTCTATTTCATCAATTAAAGAAGAAAGTCTAGATATTAAAGAGTCACAAAATTGTGTTTTAATTAAAATTTTGAAATTTTGATAGACGATGAAAGAAATATATTCGTCTCACTACAATGTGAAAATCTAAAAACTTTATTTTGCTTTTCATTATTGCTAATGATGGTGGATCATGCTGGTGGTGGTCAAAGATGTACTTACTAGACATGACAAGTTTAAAGTTATAATGTTGTGATTAATGGGAACAATCATTATTACAGTGAACCAATTCAAATACAAATAACAATAACTATGTCTTAATTCCAAACAAGTTTATCGCGTTGTTAAGGGATGACTTTTAGTAACATGAAATTAGAAGATCAACATATGATATTATGACACAATGTATTACAAAATTTTGTATATTTCTATTTCAAAATGTTAACATCAAAATCAACATGAAGCTAATGAAACAATTTTCACCTAATGCTTAACCAAGAACTTCTTAGCGCTCTTTCTATATTATGCCAACCTAAAAAGAGTGATGGAAAGTGGATCTCAGGTTCGATAGTATCGAGAAGGTATTAACCACTGGTGACCATACTTTCATAAAAGCACCATTAGGCGGCCTTTTCTCCACACACTGAATGAAAAAGCAAGCTAACCAAAAGCATTACAAATACCAGAATACAAGGAGAAGAAAAGTACTTGCTTGTGAACGAGTGATTAACCGCTTCCCCATTTTCTTGCTACATTCTCTTTGGCAGAAACACGAGAAGGAACTTCTTCGGGAGATATGGTACCAAAGTTTTCTTGGCTAGCAGGATACACCTTTCTCATAATCTGTGAAGTTACAAAGGTAAACCCGTTCCTTGCTCCGCGTAGAGTGAACAGCAGAGGGTTGAATATGACAGCAAGTATCACATCTCCTTTTGCAACGATCAAGTACTGCAATTTTAAACACGAGGTACTGATGAATAAGAGACAAGTGGAAGTACGGAATAATATTATTAATTGAAATCTTAAAGATACCCCAATGTTTAATTTATGAAGGTTTTTGACTATGAACAGAGTTTCAGTAAAAGGGAAAACACGTTTGAAGTTTGTGGTCTCAAACATGCCGTGATGTTTATGTGGTTAAAAAATCATGCCAGAAAGGACATAATTGAAACTTATTATTTTGTTTAGAAGAGAGCAAGAAGTGAAGAGGTGTGCATAAAATAGGCTAGAGGAAGTACAAAGAAGCTTATGCAATTGCTCACCATGACAATAATACCCAAAATAGCAAGAGTTGCTTGTTGTGCTTCCTGCCAAAAATGGCCATCGTCCGAGCCCCCAAACCATCTACGCCAATTAAACCAACCGCCTCCGCCTGAATTGTCTCCTCCACCTGCTTCCTCCCTTCGTTTAATTTCTTTATTCCATTTCTCAAACTCGGTTTTCTTTCCTCCTAAAGCACTTTCCAAAGCTTTTCTAGCCTCGTCCTGTTTATATTAAACAGCACAACACAGATAGCTAAATGGACCTGACAGAATTAGATGACGCATTAAATAGAAAAAGGAAACTTATACTTCATACGTTTCACATAAAGTCACCTTAATTGAAACTTGCAAGAAGGTGAAATCACTACTAAATCTAGAGCCTTGCCTTGTTCCCAAATATGGCTAAACTAGAATTCTATTTACAAATATGACATTAATTAGAAGAAAACTTCTACATGGCTCGTGTTTACACCAAGATGTGGCAAATTGGAATTAATGAGGCCATTATTTTCTGTTTGATAAGTCAAAAACTTATAACCGAGGTACATAATCCAAATGAGATAATGCCCAGTTTTGGAGGCGCATGACCTAAATATTGAGAGAGGTACTTTGAGACTATAAGGTTAAGCACGGCTGAAGAAACCTTGTAAATATAATCCTATAGATAAGCATGCAATCGAAGTTGCACACTCCTTTTCTAAGGGGATTCACAAGCCCAGTGTCTGGTTCATTTCAAGTGAAATCTTTGGAGCGAAACTTAAGTACGTGAGTGTGCTAATGCGTCGCAAACTTCATGAAATCCAGATCATACGATCAAACAAGCTGCTCCGTCCCAATTATAACACGTTTATGACAAAAAAAAACTCCTCTTTACTAGTAGGACTAATAAGAATACAACACACAGAGGAGATTCAGTCATAATGCCCCAAGTTACTCTTCCAATAACCTCAACTCCACGTAAAAGCCAAGAATCTAAGGCAACAAATATAATGTAGGATGCAAAGAACTTAAGGTCAGGATATCAGAAACATCTGAAACTAACGATCTTATCAGAACATCACATTCTGGTTTTTCATTTGCTACATGACTACTACATCTAATAGCTACACTAACACAATTCAACAGCTTTGCATTTTTGCTCATTGAGTGCCTTCTTACGGTGCTACTCCAGTCCCAAGAGGCAGGAAATAGGGAAGTAACGAGAAACCAATTTTAGCCAGTTAAAAAAGTCAAAGATACTAAAAATGATCAATGGTATCAAAATCATAGAGCAACGATAGAAAGTGGAGGTGACTCTTCCTTGAGGATGATGGCAATAGCAGAACCATGCTTAATGCCCAGTAACAGGCTCAGCAAAAAACAGAAGCATTTAGTTTTCTTTTTCCTTTATCCTTGACAAGAAGTATCCTCGGGCTAAGAGATACAAAGAGGGAGGAATCAGACATTCATCTTCCTTTAATATATCAGGCACAAAATCAAGTGGAGAACCCTTTTCCCCAAATTTAAACTTCATATACATTTAACTTTTTTGTATACACCTTGGGGTCAATCAAATCGTTTAGGAGTTTCAGATTAGCATGTAATTGGACAGAGACTCACTAGATAGGATGCAATACTCATGCCACTGAAACTTGCTAGAAGTTCTACGTAAAGACTCCAGGACACCATGATATTAACAAGCACTCGAGCAGAATATCGTAAATTACATTTTAATTTCTTTTATGACGTGGTGTTCGGGACAGCTTCCGCACACCTCCACTAATTCCATGGGTCACCTGTCACCTCCCACCGGCAATATGCATCAGGTAACTCTGTCCACCAAGACTAATCACCTAGTGTTCTTTTGTCTCCACAGGGAAAACATCATGAAAGTGTTTGCAAACCCATAGAATTCTCAGCCCAAGCTCACAACAAGAGGAACTATTGAAAACAATTTGCTCACTCACACAAATGCAAACATTTTCTTCCTTATTCCTTTATTGGAGTTAGTAAAAAGAATACCCAAGTTGATAACTTTATCACATCTTATACACAACCCACAAGTACAAATAGTCTGATTAATCATCAGGAATAAAAACCCCTTTACCAATTTAGTACTAACTTTTTTACAAGTACTTCAGATATCTTCTTGATAATCCAAACCATACCCACTTCATTTCACACCAAGGAAAAGCGAAAAACCAACAAATTGGGAATTTTCAAAAGCTTAAAACTTTGTATTACCTGTTTGCGATTATCAGAGAAGAGGCAAAAAAATCTGCCCTTGCATTGGAGCTTGTGTTGTAAGGAACGGAAACTCTTTCCGGCGACGGAGGAAGGGGAAGTTAGCAGTGCCGGCCGAGTCAAAGATGAGGTGGTGCGGTGGTACTGCGGTGGTGCTGCGGTTGAAATTCGTAGGCTCAGCACCTGCGCCATAGATTTTGGGTTTTGCTAGCAACTTGTAAATTGGGCAAATGGCCCAAATGAGTCCTTTGCTCCAAAATAGAAGTATAGCAATGTCAACAATAATATTTGCATAGATTGATATGATTATGAGAAATCATTTTTATGATTGAAAAGAGAGTATATTATTAAACATTTATAAAGGTGAAATTGAAAAATATGTGTGGAAACTTTTTTCTAATTTGAAATTCAACCCTAAATTAAATACAAAAATTTTATAATGAAACATGGATTTTAAAATTAAGTGAAAATCTATTTAAAAAACAATAATTCTGATGGTCAAATGTATAAATTCGTACATTTATTTTTAGTTTGACACAGTAATCTCAAATTACACATATATATGAAGTTTGAAATTTTTTTATTTTAACATTCAATTTTAATATTGATATAGTAAAAAATCGTCCTTTGTACAGAATATATAGAGCTATACCTAAAGTGACCATTAATAAGCATATTGCATGAATAATATTTCAATTTACCCTCAACAAATAAATAATTATTTTAATTTTGAATATGTACCTAAAAATACTTTAATTGGTCTGGGCTCTACTGCTCACAAAATGGGCAAAAAGGCAGCCCATCACTTAAGCTTGTATTAGATGTAGGATCTGATTATAAGAGTCTATCGTACGTAATTTTATTATTTATTTTTGTTAGAGATTATTGTCAAGACTTGAACCCGCAATCTTTTGCTTACGAAATGACTATAGGAGTCTATTATGTGCATACTATCATGTGTTTTTTCGTATTAGTCGCTCATTTTGTTCTTTTTCTTTTCCTTTCTCTTTTTTCATATCTAATTTATTTTGTTTACGGATTTTTGAAATGAGGGTTCACAGGATACAGTTTCCCTACCACTATGAGATAATGATAACATCGGCGTACATTTTACCCTCCTCAAACCTCACTTAGATAAAACAAGGCAAAATCTTGTTTGGCATTGCAAAGATTGTGAGCTTCATCAAGTTGTTGACCAAACCCAATCTTAATCTGACGGCACGTAGCTGTGACACGCAATCACTCTTTATTTCCAAAAATAACCTTACTTTTCCATGTCAGAATAACATGATCTCAAGGGTATTTAAGTAATTAAACAAAAAAGGAGTAAAAGATTAATTCAAAATCTGTTGGGAAAGACAAGACAGTTCCAATTTTAGCCCAACCTCTTTTAGGCCCACCACTTTATCTTTATCCTCTCAATTCCTTATTTTTTAATTTTTCAAAAATAAAGCTCCCCACTTTACATAATTACATTTATAACCTTGCTTCTTTTTTATGCTATAAAAAATAAGTATATATATATATATATATATATATATATATATAACAAAGAAATCATGGGAAGAACAATAAAACAAGACCCATCACACTCAAAAATATCGTTTAGTGATTAATAATGTGAGTTGAAAATCATAACATCTTATATTAAACAAATACAAAAACTATGCAATTTCGTTCTATTTGTCCAAATTTTAATAACAAAACTATTCAGTCCCTATATAGCATACGTGATACAAAATTAATCAAAGTGTCAGGGCCTAAAATCACCCTGTGACTCCCTATAAGACCTCATAGTACGAGCTCTTTTATTCTGGTCTTTGTCCCCGCGGGTATCACTGTTAAAGAAAATTTGCAGAGAAATTTTATGCTTTGAGGCGTGAAAGATCACTATCTTTCAAGAGTAATTGCTTATATATATTCTTTTGGGGATTAATAAACAATGCTCTATCATGATACAACAAAGCCTAAAATATGAATGCGATTGAATACACTACTTTAGGAGTTTATCATATTTATAGAGTCTGTTTAAGAGTCCTTTTAGAAGAGTCGCTCTTTTTTTCAACATACACAACTTTCTGTTTAAATAAAAATTTAAATAATAATTTACGTTTTAAATAAATAAATTCGTTAAAAGAAAATAAATACGAAAATTAAATTTTTATTTAATTCAAGGTCTCGCCCGGCCCGTGCCCCAAGTCTAAGTCATTTAGATATATAATTAAATATATAGGCTTGGCCTTAAAGAGGCTCAAGAAAGGCTTTCTCCCACCAACGTGGGAGATTCTCCTTGTAACAAACTACTCAACAATCACGAATTCGACGAAAAGGTCCTCAATAGTCTAAGCAAAAGCTTGTATGCAGAAAATATCTACATCATCCTGTAAAGATGTTATTGTGCAGGCTCTGATCAGATGATCCCATATACCATCCACATAACGATGAACTTTGGCGTTTATAGTACGTACAATATCCCTCCAAAAAAGAATTGTATCATATAAAATGGATTATTACCAAAGAATGTAATGCGGTAGATGAGAGTTATGACTGTTCCTCTCTTAATCAAAGATCTTCATTTCGAACTTTAAATATAAAGAGATCCTTAATAAGAAGCATTTTCCTCCTAATGAAACTCAACTAGACACAAATTCAAAATAATCAGATTCCAATGAGAATATCGGACCCGAGTGGATAATAGAACAAATATATATAAAATGGGACCCAAGGAGCATGGAAAAAGTGCAAAAAGTAGTGAACAAACTTTTAAACTAAGCTAAGGGTATATTCGTCATTAAATCCTTTATATTAGATAGAGGAGAGGGAGACAGCCATTAACAGAGAGAGTGAGCTTCAAGAGAGAGAAAGAAGAAGAAGAAGATACAGAGAGAGAGAGTTAACGCCGTTAAATTTGCCGCTACACTATATGAAAGCAAAACCATGGTGTCGGACCAGGAAATAGCTAGAGGTGTTGAGATTTTGCTACGTCAAGCAGACCCTAACGCTGTTACATCGTTAAACGGCGTCGTACAGCAGCTCGGAGCAAAACTTGGACAGGACCTTTCACACAAAGCGGACTTCATCAGTGATCAGATCAGTCTTCTCCGATCACAGCCACCGCAGCTTATTTCACCTCCGACGATGGTCAAAGACCATTTTTCCCTCTTGAGCCACCAACAATTTGCAAACACACAAGCTCAACAGCAGTTTTATTCCCATTTGGCCCTTCAACAACAACATCACCACCAGCAACAGCAGCAACAGCTCTACTTTCAGCACCATGTGCCTCCACTGCTGTCTCCGCAGCAGCAGAACCAGCCGCACCGGCAACCACCGTCAGTGCAGCAACAAGCTCCGGCGCAGGTGGTGGTGAGAACAACTGCTGCTCCAGATCAACATGCGCCGTCAAATGTCGCTTCTGCCCCCAAGGAAAGGTATAGTGTATTTCGTTGTAGGTAAAACTCGGGCGAGGATATGTTTGTCTTTTTCTTTTTCAATTTAATACTCCGTGCGCTGTTTCACTTGTATACAAATTTTTACCAACATGTTAAAATATATTTTTTCAAATATAATAATATTTTTTTATAAGTTTCAAATCGTCTAAATTCTAGATTTTAAATATTAAATTTTGCTATTTCAATATATTTTGAGATTTAATCAAATTTATAATATTTTTCGTATAGTTTCAACCATTTAAATTTCAAATATTAAATTTCACTATTTCATTTACTTTGAAATTTGATAAAGTGGGACCTCGAAAAAGTGAAAAGTAAAAATGAACGGAGTGAATATTAAAAAAAAAAATTCTATCATGAGACTTTTTTTTTCTTCCTTTGTTTGCTGCTTTAAAGTTGGTGCTGGTGGTTGGGCAAATATAGGTTGAGTAAAAAGGGGTAGTGTTTTTTTTCCTCATAAATTAATACTATGCTCTTATTGTATTTGATTACGTTAATTAATAATTTCCTATGTTTACGTGTTCAAAGTTGGTAGCAATTTTTCGCGAAAATTGGCTCAAACACCACATTTATTATTTCTTTAGAAAAAGAGTTGGTGGCAGTTTTGACAGTATAGGGCTATAACCTGACCAGGATTTTGTTACAACTTGGAAGAGTTAGAGAAAATATTGAAATCATTGTTGGTGTTTTAATAAAATGGATTAAGAATAAAGAGTTCAATTATATATACTTATGGTCATTGACATAATTAGAGGCAATGGATGTTGTAATAGTACAAACAAAACATGAATTTACTTGGTCTGCGTTTTTTTCCACGCTTTCAGTTAGCTAACAGAACCAACCAAAGTACTCTATACTTCTTATACGGGACAGAGTTAAGTTGTATTGAGGGAATTGTTTTGTTTCAATCAATCAAGAATGCGGTCATATGTACCTTTTCTTAAGTGGTTAGTTGAAACCATTTTATATTGTTTTTCAACTTTTTCGTTTTCTAAAGTGAATTTGAACTTTGGGGAGTTAGTTCTTTTATTTGAGTCTGAAATGTTCTTTTACTTAAAATCTACCATTTGAGGGAAAACACTATATGTTATGCTGTAAGTGTCCTGTTCTTTTAGACTGATTTTGTTTCCTAATCAATGTCTGGAACACATAAATAAATGATATGTTATTCAGTTAAGTGAACATATTCCCCTAGTTATAGGGGTTGAGCTGATCGATTATGTGGTTTAACTATTCAAAGGCTAAAGCGTCCTGTATTTGATCCGGTTTCTGTTTTGTCCAGTGCTACTTCTGGAACAAAAAGGAGAGGTGGACCAGGCGGTCTTAACAAAGTCTGTGGTGTTTCACCTGAACTTCAGGCGATTGTTGGTCAACCTGCGATGCCTAGGACAGAGGTATGATTGTCATATCAAAAGTTTGCCAGTTGTAGTTGGCTGTTATTTGCATAGATCATATGTACATCTTTCTATGCTCGATCAGATTGTGAAGCAGCTGTGGGTATACATCAGGAAACACAACTTACAGGATCCTGGTAACAAGCGAAAGATAATCTGTAATGATGCCCTGCGAGCAGTCTTTGAAACAGACTGTACCGACATGTTCAAGATGAATAAGCTGCTGGCTAAGCATATCACGGCACTCGATCCTTCAAGTATGTCAAATAATACACGATTCTTTCCTTTTGTAACATATCTCTTATTTTTACATTGCCAAAGAGTACATAGTAAATGAAGAAAAGGGAAATATTGACAAATAGCTACAGTTTGAAGAGTGTATAACTAATTTATTTAAGACGTTCTCCTCTCCAACCCCTGCAGAACAAGCTGATCAAGCTAAAAGACTGAAGGTTGAAGCTGATTCTGTGGCAACTAGTGTTGAAGAACCTGTCTCATCCACTGTTACGATATCTGATTCGCTCGCCAAATTTTTTGGAACTGAAGAAAAAGAGATACTCCAAACAGATGCCCTGAAACGTATTTGGGAGTATATTAAGCTTAACCAACTTGAGGTAGATGTCTATAATCTACTTGTTTTGTTTTGGTCATACAGAGGGACATGCGCTTGTGTTTTTCTCTCCTCTTAGTTCCTTTCTCGTTTTCTACCTTGCTACAAGTGTTTAATTTCTCTAAGCAGCATCATCACATATCTCTGCATCCTTAGCATATATTTCTTCTTTTCTGCTTGCAGGATCCTGTGAATTCTACAGTGATTGTGTGTGACGCAAAGCTTCAGGAACTCCTACAATGTGAAAGAATTTCTGCCACAGAATTACCTGAGATGCTGGCACGTTGTCATTTTGTCTAGCAACGACTATATGTCTACGTAATCATGGTAGGTACAAAGCCGCATTGCATTAACCCTTTCATATGCAGAAAGACTAGTTTACCATTTTGTCCCAAGGGGAGATTGTGATAAATCAAGAAACAATCCTAACAAATAAATTAACTCTTGCACACGTCCCCAGAATTTCCTCTCGCTCAATATATGAGCCATGATACAGAGAAGAGTAACGCGTTCTTAGTGACAATGACAAAGTCGTTGCACCTCAAGAATTTTCTAATATCTTATGCAAGATTATTTTTGACAGTATCTTCATGTGTTAATTTTCGATGTCCATAAGCATTTGTATGGGACTTCAAGCTGTGTTTTCTTGCAGGTATTTCAGGTCATAGCTTCCTAGTTGTTCAATGACATGCTAATGTTTCTGAAGATGTATCTTGGTTTTTAGGTAAGTTTAGTTTGTTAACATAGTTAGACATCATGGTATGTAATTAGAAATCTGGATTGATCTACTCCCGGGCTTATGGCGGAAGGATATTTTTGTAATTATGCCATGGCCTTGATCTAGGTTCACTAGCCTCCTTTGTTCTTGGTAAATCCTGGCATTCTTAATATGTATGGATAGCAGGAACATTAACAGATCCTTAGCTTGTTCGAAAACGTTGGAATTAAGATGTACATGTCAGGTCTACAATATACATTGGAGAGTATATTTCTCTTTTGTCTTGGTTATAAAATTTCCATTTTCTTATTGCTTTCGTTGCCCTTGCTGAGGAAATGATCTCTTATGATATTATAATTTGAATAGAAGAAGATCGATGGAGTGACATTTCAATCATTATAGTTATTTCACTTTCCTACTTATAGCACGTCGATTTTGTGTTGCTTCTCTGATTCATCACAAAAGAAGCTACTCAGAATCGTTGCAACAACATATTAAGTATAATCCCATAGGTTGGGTAAATCGCTACGAATCAAAAAAGAAAATTACTAGTGAATTACATGAAGTTCTTGATCATGTACAACAGAGCTACAAATAGTAGAATCATAAACAAGATGTTCATAGCCTCTTTCTTCTTTCCCTTCAAAAGATCTGGACACATCTTTTGAATTGCTCTCAAAAGGAAGGCTGATGTTTTCTGGTGATTTGAAAGAAAAATACAAGGAATATATATTAGTACTAGTAGTCCATATATCTATAATTTTGTTGTCATATCACATATGTATTACTCCTCATTTTTCGAGATTCAAACTTTTAAATTTTAACTATACATTTGGACAAAGAATCTTGTGATTTTTCTAAAATAAAATTTACATATTTGAAAATTATCTAAAAAGATTATAATCAAATAATAATTTGTTCGACTCTGAAACACCACTATTATAACTCACCAATCTAAGTAGCTCAAGCTGAAGGAGTGGCTCCATGAATAACTCTACATTCCTGTCATTGAAAAGGATTCAATATCTATCGAGTTTCATACTGCTTATTATTTATCGAGTTTTGAATCGTGTTCCACTGACCTTATCATCATATGGCCCTTGTAATAGTGACAATAATAGAATCCAAAACCTTTTCCAATTGGAATATGAGTGTCACTGCATGCTGCAAAGAAAAAGAATAGGGGCAAATCAAAGAATTCAAATTAGTCGGATCAGTAGATTTCGATATTATTCTAAAAGAATAAAATAAAAGTATAGAGAAGTGGGCTAACTTAGTGTCCAAGCAACCCCAACATGTGTTCCATCATGTAAAGTGGGTTGAATAACAAACTCAAAGCTCTCATGCCCAAGAAGGTCTAGTATTGATTTGAAGAAACCCATTACTTGCTGCAAGGAGAAAAATAAATAAAAACTAGTAAGATTTTTATTTAATCATAAACATATTTATTTAAACTACCTTTCACCTAGTGGCGGAGTCAATTTGTAATTAGGATTTCAGCAAAAAATAATTCTTTATCTGTATACAATATATATTGAACCCCCTTCAATTGGTTCATGTATCTATTTCTTAAAATTTTGAACCTCCTGAAAGAAAATCCTGGCTCTGCCACTGCTTCCATTTCTCTCGCATGAACATCTTGATTTATAATTAACACCCCACTTACAAGAGAGGTGAAGGTAGATCGATCTTTTATGAAAAAAACATGTCTTGCTTTTCTAAAACATCTGATATTTTGAAACAACATGAACGACTAATATTTGAGATCGGAGAGAGGAATAAATAAAAGTTTAACAAACCTCCTTGCCATAGAAAGTTTGTAAGGAGGCAATATTGCTAATGCATCTACATTCTTCTCCAATTATATCAGACAATTCAATAAGGTTTTTATTTTTAAGTGCATTATAAAGTTTTTGTACTGTTTCCATAGCTTTTTGGCCTTCTTCTGGATTATTTTCTGAATTATCTCTAGCATTACATTTCAAAGGGTATGATAAGCAACTCCTTTTGGATGAAACTTGGTTTAAATGAATAAAACTAGAAATATATTTTTGGTCATGAAGAAGTTGTTTCTTTTTTGGATGGAGAGAAAATTGGGAATTATTTTCTTGGAAAATTATAGGGAATTTTTTGTTAGAGATTATAGTAGAAGGGAAAGTTAGTGAACTCATTTCCAAGAACATTGGATGTATATGAATATGAAATGATTTGGCTATACTATTTATAAGAAGGATTATGACACTTATGTTTCACATATATGAAGAGAATAAAGCATAACATGTTCATCAAGGATTCAACCATTGCAAGATTGGAATATTATATGTATATCATGTCCTAAGGAATAAATATAGCTACATAGAACAAGTAATTAAATATAAAGTTGAAAACTCACCTTTTCCTATATTGGCAAAGGAAGGAGATTTCTTGAAACCAGCGACGGAGTCAAGAATTTTATTAAGGAAAATCAGACTATAAAGAAATAACAACTCAAGAAGTTTCAACATATAGTTTATATACGCAAAAAGATACATATTTAGACAATGTATTGACATCTCTTAGGCAAGGATGATTCGCTAACGTCTAAAACACGAAGTAATTAATTGATGATTGGGAAACAACATATCAAATGTAGTTTCAACAAGTTAGCTTTGAGAAGGGTGGTGCATACGTAATCTTGCCCTTAGCTATCTCGTAAAGATAAAAAGATTATTTTCGATAGACCTCGTGCTGAATGTTTAAGTCTTATGTGGAGATATATCAAATATTCTTACATCCTAACCAAAGACTATATAAGCTTACCAAACAAAACAAATGGTTAATGTTTGCAAATGTATATAATTATAATGATATAATTTATTTCTTTCAAAATCAATATAGAGTACTATTGATTGAAATTTTGTTGTGATCTTTTGGGCATTTTCCAACACATCTACACATATTTTTTTGGTACCAACCAGTAATCAAAAGGTGTGATAACTAAAACACATTTCAGTGTAATGAATGACATTTCCTTGGAGATACATTGTTGGATTTTTATGAATGTTATTTAGTTTGTGTCTATTTTTGTAACAAATGCACAATGTAACATTTCACAAGGCACCAAAACATGTTAACATGGTCATGTTTTTAGCGCCAATATTTATTGTTGTAAAAATATTTAGCAGCAACTGATCGATGTCATGCAATTCAGAGAGACTCTACTGACATTTATTTTGAAGGCTAGTAATCTCTTAAAACATAGTGCCCTTGAATATTTCGAAAATAACACTCTTCGTGATCATCATGTACATGCGATTCAATCAATTTGTTACAAAATGTGACATACTAGTAAATACGAAATAGGAAAAATTACAGAAATACATAACTTATATTTACATAATTTCATATAATGTCGATTCTTTTAAAAAATAACAAAAATCCCTTAAATGATACAAAACTGCAACACCTGTTGATATAAAATTACAATTCCTACTTCTCCATATATCATAGTTAAAATCTCTTAATGCTCTTATCTTTTCGACATGTGTCACTGGTTTTGTTTTTTGTATCAAAAAGAAGAGATTTTTGGTAATTTTGGAAAAAAATTAATATTAGTTGGAATTAGCTCCAAAAAGTATGGAATTTGTGTAAGTTATAGTAAATAATGAATTAAATGCATTAGTTACATTGCAACATCATTGGGCCTATGTAATATGACTGATGAAGTAAATTATCCAACCTTAAGTGTATATGGGCCTTAAATGGGCCCACTTTCATACCTTATTAGTTAGGGATGTTGACATTTTTAGCCATTTGTTTACCTATTTAGCCCTAGCATATACATTGATTTTTATGTAGATTATTTGTTTCTATTCTAAATAAAATCTCTATGTCAAACATTAATTTATAAACATATTAAATGTACATCAATTTTCAATAATATTTGCGTGTTTTGGTTATATAAGAAAGCTAAGATGGAATCTATATTGAAAGCAACTTTATAAAAGAGGGAGGCCCCTATTATTCTCAATAATGTATTTTTGGATGGGTGACATAATTCACTAACAAAAAAACAAAAAAAAATTCCATCGGATTTTTCGTCCATATGACTGAGTTGCGATTACTAGCGATTTTAAATGTAGGAAAGAAGGATAGGATCACAACCTTTTCTTTTGGTCGTTATAACACTTGTTTCACTCAGGACATAAGGAGCATGATGACTTGACGTCATTCTACCTTTCTTTAACTTATCATCCGTAAAATTCGTCTACTGGAAATTCCCCTTTGTTTCGACCCCTCTAAGTCTATCAAATAATCACTTTAGCCCTTTGGAAAACCCAATCATATTGCTTAACAAGGGAAAGAAAGAAGATTCATCTATCATCATATTTTAAAAAATAATTACAAATTAAAAGTTGATAAAAATATGTCCAAAGTTGTTGACAAACAGTCAAGTCATTGAATTGATGAAATAATAGCAAATCTAACAGACCAACTTTTAAGGAAGAAACCTAGGATTTTATCTTCCTTTCTTTTTACGACTTTTTGATTGCCAAATAGTTTAGTTTGTTGTTGTTGACTTCAACAAATTATTGAGTCGGATTGGAGTAACGATCAAGTCATCTTTTCTATGTTCATAGCTATTATAGGTCAAGAATTCACGTCGTAAAAATTTGTCAATAATATTTGTGTCAGGACAAATCGTCTACGTTACACATTCTCTCGCATGCGATATGCTTTTTCTCGTATCCTGTGTGAATGTGATATGATTCTTACATTAAACTAGCGTTTTTATTGATTAGTTCACCTACAACGTCCAATATAGGAGGAGCAGTCAGGAGATGAGATCAAAATTATTTTTATGTATATATAATGGATATTAAATTTCTGACTTGATTTATTTACTTTCTTATATTTTATTTTTTTTAGTGAAAATTTTGACAACTTAAATCTTTTGTATAAAAATTATCAAATGAACATTGGAAACTAGACAAACTTTCTAACATGGACCATATGGTTTTAAATATTTTTTGCTAAAGTGAAAAAAAAAACTCCAACATGAATCATTAAATTTTAAAGGTGCTTGTCGATTACTTGTCCACAGACCACAATTCTAGGAAAAAGGAGCACTCCTTATTATTGTGTTCTTTTCCAAAATTAAAAAAAAATGGGATTTGCTTCCACGTATTTTTTTAAGGTCGTCGTCATTTGAAAAATTGGCTTGATTTCAAGTTTAGAATCTATGCTGAATCACCATTTGGCAGGGCTACTATAGGACTTGGGTGTCTCTCTTGGGCGGGGCATCAAGTACATGTCTCTTTACCGATTAACCAATTTCTAAACGTTGGAGTAGATCCTAAAGAGATACCACTTTCTCATGAATTTATCTTGAATCGAGATCTTTTGGCTCGATTCTTTCTTTAGTCTTGTTTGAAATCAAAAAAATAATGCCTACAGTAGAAAGAGTAATCAGTTATAACATGCCAATATTGGCACTAATGGTACGTTCACTCATTGTTCAAACAACTATTAAGAGTTCCTAGAGCTCCTCGTATAAGGCTCGTTGGAAAACCCATTGTCGGACTCGATTAATCGCCCTTTATTGTTCAAACTGAATCGTTTCGTTTTTGTAATTTCATATATATATATATGTGTGTATATATATATATATAATTTGAGTTATTATATAAGAGCATAGATTTACACATGTATTCAAAAAATAACGACGATGATTCTTTTTAAAGAAGAATCTTGAATATATGGTTCACAAGTCATAATCAAATTTAAAGATTTATACAATATGAACCAATGCTATAAGTTTCAAAAATAGAATGGAATTTTCGTAAAATTAATCATATATGATTTAAGAATAAGGAACGTCCACTGATGGAATTAATCCATCATTATTGCAAATTTATAATGTATCTAATTACCTGACTTTATGGTAAGTCCTTTCTGAGTTTGATAGAATATAATTGCCCTACTGAGAAAAAACAAATAATGGATCCTCTTGATGATGTAATTATTTTTATGTGGTCAAATATATATTCGTATGATTATAATAATTTTTGTAAAAATAATTTATGGTATTAAATATTTCATGATATATAATATGTGTGTGATTGTCAAGAGTGAGTGAAAAATTTAAGTCAAATTGCTCAGAATATCATGTAGTATATATGTTTATTGTATAATTTTGTTTTTCTTATCTTGTTCGTACTCTTTAAATATAACACAAGATATGTGCCTGATTCTGAAAAATAATATATTTTTTAAATAATTAAATATAAATATGATAATATTTTTAGAAAGTTCAAATAACATAAGACTTATAACGAAAGATTGGAAGCCGTCAAAGTTGATGCTTAGTGATATAATTAAACAAAACAAAACCTACTTACGTTCTTAATTATATATAATTCCTCAAGTTGAAAATTTAGGTTAAGTGAAAACAAAACCTAATTATATATGAAAAAAATCTCATTTCAGTAGCTTAATTAAACAAAATCAGTTCAATAAATAGTAATTTCTACCAGCTTTTCAAATAATACTTAATCATATATGTGAGATCTTGATTGATTTTTTATTTGATATGTGATTTTATTATTAAAACTCGATCAAACTCAAATTTATATCGAAATCTCATATTGTAAATAAAAAATAACGTTATATTTAATAGCTTGAACCAAAAACACCCGATTAATTATATAATTTTAGAGGAAAAAAAAATTATAAATGAGGAAAGAACTATTATTGAAAAGGATATAATTAAATTAATGATGTGTCAATTAAAAAAAAAATCAAAATCAAGAAAGAAGAAAAACACGTCACGTAAGTTGTGGCAGAAAAACAAAAGAGAGGAAAAAGAAAAAAGAGCTTTGACAGGTCTGAAAATCTTGGAGATATTTTTTAAATATTTTTCACTAATAAAAGTACTATAGGTTAAAATAAAAGTACGAGGATCCGATGTATCGTTTACTTTTTTAATTAAAAAATCCCGAGTTCAATTAATTTTAAATATACAATCAGAAAAATTAAAATTAAAGAGTCGCGAAAAGGAACTAACTAATGAAAAAATAGGAACTTTTAAATTATTCCTTTTGAAATTAATTTAAAGAATAGTTTAAATAAATTTAAATTATACAACATATTTCTAGTACAATTTAATTAGTATAGAGGTGGACAAAAAGTCATGTGAGTATATTCTATTCAACAATAGTAACATGTCAACAGAGTATAATTTCAAAATACTTTTTTTTTAATATATACTTTATTGTAAAAATTATAGAATATTAAGCAGTGTAATTTACAGAAAATAAACAACTTTAAAATTATTATAGGTGGGGTCACAAGAAATAAAATAATATTCCAAAGGAAAAAAGCCATCACAATTCATATCAAATATTTAAATAATTCATTTGTCACTTGACATATACCCACAAAAGAAAATAAAATTAAATTATATTGGATAGGGAAAAAGTAAATAAAATATTACTTTCAACTCCAATATCATAATAGAGACAATATTTAATTATGGTCCTAATTATTCATTTGATGGACCAAATAAATAGATACTAAGAGATTCTTACCACAACTTATAGTTCATTCGATTCTATAATAATTATGAATTATTTTTAAATATAATATTATATTAAACTCAAAAATATTAAGTTTTTGATCACTTTTATTTGAGATATATATTTTGATGATGATTTTTTTTTGTTTTTATTTTTCCTAATACTATAGTCCAAATTCATGTTTATGAATTGCTAGGATCATCATCATAATAAAAAAATATACTTGTATTTTAGTGGTAGAAATGTACTTTTTTTAATTTGATGAAATTTTAAATTTAAATTTAATGTGCAATGTATATTCTCTTGGTACTCCCATCGATGTCAATAATAATAGTAACAACAAATATCAAATAGTACGATATGCTTTTTATATTCTGAAAAATATGTCATCATGTTTAGTATAATTCAAATAATAATATTGATTGAAATTTTGGTAATATTATGTTTATTTAAACTAGTTAATACGATGTTATATTCCAATTTATGGTGGAATATTTTTATCAATACTTTCAATCAAATTGGTAAAGACATAATAAAGCAACTAACTAAATATAAATCTTTTTTCTAACAATTTAAATGCTTAGATGAGATATTTGTATAGTTTAATGGATATCAGACTTATATGATCTTAATAGAGAAAGTCTCATGTAACTTTCAATGATGTTATCGATTAATATGTGATACTAGCTTCTTCTCTTGTTCTTCTTTCTAGTGCGCATATGACAATTGCGTTCTCTCCGAGCAATCAAATCTCTTGTCTCAGGAAGTTCGACCAAATGCCACTCTAGAGGTAGAACCAGGATATCCACTAACGAGCTTCAAAATATGAAAAATTAGACGCACGAAAAAGTCAGATAGGTTCAACATCCATTATATATGCATAAACAGTAGTAATCTGGCATTCAATAATAAAATGAAGGCCGTGACGTAACTAATAAAATTATTGTCACGTGATTCGAAACCACATCCATGTTTGAACTATAGTAACATCTTATAGAAATATAAGGTAATACTATATATTATAGATGCTTTTCATCCAATTTTTCCTCGAATACCGTACATAACGAGAGCTTAGTCCATCCAACTATTTTTTCTGAGTGGGCAAATGACACAAATCCAGCGTGGCAAAATGAGAGAAAGTCATGCAAATGGGCCCCAAACAGCACGAGTAGTACTACCTGGAAAGCATCTAAAGGGGGCTTTAGGTATGGGCCCACTGGTCCAAATAAACATAATAATGTAGGGCCCATTTAGACAAAGCCCAAAAGTATGTAGACTGATTTGGATCTAAAAAGGAGGCGCCACGTCAGCATACGGGGCCCATTTAGGCGTTACTGATCGTGAATTGTGATGGTGGGGGCCCATTTGGCACCGGCCCTTCACTATTATTTTGGACTTTACGTTCATAGCCATTTGTCCACAAATCAAAAATAATAATAATAATAATTCAACTTGGCTCTTTTTTTTTTTTTTTTCAAATTCCTAAACATTCTCATCTTGACCATTATTGTGCAAAAAACATTTTTACTATATTTAGTGAATTTTTGATGTGATTCATCATGTTGTTTTACTAGTGAAAGGTGTGTCATGCTGACAACAAATAAATAAAAAAGATATTTTAGTGTACGAAGTCGGATCGTGTTTTAAGAAAGTGTGATATAGGTAGTCTATTCTGATCGTGATTCGAATGTGTGATCGATAGTCGTACGAAGATAGCTTACCGCTGCTTCAGAGTGATGCCAAAAAATTAGAGGCGTATTTAGAGTTTCGAAAGAATGATTGTACTATTACGAAAAGGAAGATGTAAGATATAAATTTAATCGTCTGATCTTTGGGTTCTTTTGTCATTAAATCCATTTAACTTGCTAACCTCAATTGAAGAGGTGCATCTGATTATCATCCCATTATGTGATACTTCGAGTGTGGGTTTACATATCTATATTGAAGTATTTTTTTCAAAAATATAACACTAATATCTATGATTTAGGAAGAGAAGCATGGGTTCGCGTGAATCCGATGATCCCTACCTAGATACACCCTGCAAAAAATACATAATTTAATGAATAGTTGTATCACAAGTTTAAGTTTTTAATAGTTTATCCATTTTATTTATATAACGTAATTTGTAGTTTAAGAATTATTCGAAGAGTTATGAAGCTTTTGGTCTTAAACATGATATAATATTTATTTGGCTATAAGATTTTTTTTGGAAATAATCTTTTTATCTCTATGAGGTATAGATAAGATAGACTTCACTTGTAAAATTTTACTAGTATGTTATTATTGTTGGCTATAAGATATTTGAAATTAATAATCTCAGACGTATCATAATATTTACGTAGCAATAAAAATTACTATGATTAATGATAATCATAAATGAAGTTTAAAGTTATTTGCAATTACCAAACAACTTATTGGTAAAAGTCTCCAAATGATCAAGATTTTAAAATAAACAAATAAAATATAGTACCATACCACATTGGTAAGTGCAAATACTTTACGAAAATATACTTCTACTTAATTATTGATACATTTATACAATAATTTGAGGGATCCAATACATACATTATTTACTTGGATTAACAACTAGATTTATTTTATCGGTAAAAGTTGTGATGGAGCGGTAAATATTTCTTTTATTTTTTAATTTCAGTTCTAGATACAAAACTATCTTTGTTCGGATATCTTTTATCCCATACAGAATTTTTCGATGTGAATCTAGATTCAATCAAAATACAAAAATTAGTCCCCTAAACCAAGAGATTTTGTTGTAAAGGAACTAAAATTAAGAAAAAAATTAATTAAAAAAGAAAAAGAAAATTTAAAAAATTAGAAGAACATGAAAGCATGATGGTCTTAGTCACCTACATGCCCTACTGCACAAAACACAGAAAGGAAAAAGATATAATAGCTGTTATAGTAAATGGTCTCCACCACCATGTGGCTTTGCTATTTCCCAATCAAAACAAATGCTTTTAGACAAACATAATAAATTAATAACATTATTAAACAAAATTACCTTCATCTTGAGTCGAGGATCTATTAGAAATAAAGATGAAATATCCCACGTACGAATTCTTTTTTCAAAATCTATTTGTGACATTACACTGAATATAATGTTGTTCCTGTTTACAAAAAACCCCTCATCTTGAAAATCAACACGGAAAAAAGAAGAACAAAAAGAAAGAATTTAGTTAAATAGTAACAAGACGCATATCGTGTGACGATAGAAAGTTCTTACTTTCCTAATCATAGATCTTAGATTTGAATCGTTCGAAATAGAAGATTTCCCAATAAAGATTGTTTTATGTATAAATAATATTCGGTATCCATTTTTCGATCATATTTTTAAAAAATATTCGTTGTTATGGAGTTTCAAATCTCACATTTCACTTAGTGAATTTAAAACATAACAACAACAGCTGCATATAGCTATTTGTGAATTTTACTATGTGTTATCCTACCTGATGAGCTTGTTCAATCAGAATTAACATTAATCAGATATGTAAATTTGAATACTCGATGGTTACAGAAACACAAATAATATATCAAATGTTATTTCAAAAGTGGAGCTTGAAGAGGATAAAATATATGCAGACTTTATTTCTATCTTTATGAGATAAAGAGATTGTTTCTAATACCCTCGACTAGAATATCGAATAATTAAACTTATAGAAAGTAGGGAAAAAGAAATAATTTTGTTGCAATATTAATTTTCTTCTTATTATAATCATAAAGTAAAAGTAAAATACATTTACAACTAGACATCCAAATCTTATGTACACCCTTAATTGTCAGTGATGTGAGGTGTCAATTTGTATATCCCTCAAGATTCTTTTTTTCCCATTAATTATTTTAAAATTAATACACTCCATTTTACTTCTCTATATAAAGCTCTCTCATTTGATCATTTTTTCCATCACCAATTACAATTACAAATACTTTTGCCTCTTTCATTTCTTCATTTATTTTCCTCTTTCCCATCTTATTTGTCAACTTTATTCCAATGGCCAGTGTTGAGGTATTTTTATCATAATGTTTTTTTTTAAATCTATGTCTTAATGAAAACTTGAAACTGATCAAGATCAGTTAGCTAACTAATTAACTTGTTCTTCAATGTTTTTAATAAATATTACTTATTAGATCATTCTTGTATAAAGATGTGGTCATATATGACATCAAGATGTATTACTAATTTAACCTATGTTGCTCGGACACTTCAAAAACGTCAGTTATCACACCTGAATCTTCCAGTAGTGCATATGCATTTTTGAAGGATCCGATCGACACTATTGCTGACTTGCTGAGATATTTTTTATGAGTTCGAGCAACATAAAAGTTAAAACACCAATAATATCAAATATTTAGCTTAGTGATCTGATAGCTCAATTTATGAAAAAACCCAAAAAATAGAATCTTGATCTTATTTACTAGCTATAGTACATATTTGAATTTATTTTTTCTCTTTAAATTAAAAGAAGAATCCTTGAATCTTTAATTTTGTTAACACTATATGTTATCCTTTTACAGATGATCAATCTAGAAATAGTTGATCACCAATCAAAAATATTTTTGAAAATCTTTATCACTTGATTGAATTCTTTTTTTTTTTTGTGTGTGTGAAGGTTGAATCTACACCAGCAGCAGTAGAGTCTGCTCCAGCTGAGGTTGAGGCTGCCCCAGTTCCAGAGGCAACCAAGGTATCGTTGAATTATCTGATCGTCTCATCCAAAAGTTTAACTAGTTATAAAAGTATCACAAAATTACACTTTCAACTACTTAAATCATATTTTCAAACTGGATCCGATTGGATCATCTGAAAATAGTACACCTTTAGAGGATTTGACATGGGTGCGACAGCATTTTAGAGCAATATAGCATGCATGTTGGTCTGATTCTTAGTCTTTTTTTGTCCGAACACGTAAAAAATTCTTTTTTTATAATAGTAGTGGTGTGATTTGAACTTAGGACATCTAGTTCAACATCGTATTCAATTGGATGATCATCTTATTTAAAAGTTTAAAGTTATTATTAAGAGTTTGTTTTAATTAACTTAATTATATTTTCAACAGGTGGAGGAACCAGCCCCAGTCGTAGAAAAGGAAGCCGAGGTCGAATCAGCACCAGCACCAGCACCAGTAGCAGAAGAGGCTGCTCCTGCAGTGGAGGAAGCAGCCCCCGCAGCTGAAGAGCCTGTGGCTGTAGAACCTGCAGCCGCGGTGGAATCAGAAGAGCCAGTGGCAGATGCAGTAGAGCCTGTCGCAGCTGCAGTTGAGGAGCCTGCGGCTGCTGCAGAAGAACCTGCAGCTGTAGCTGAGGAGCCGGTGGCTGCAGCACCTGTCGAGGAGGCTGCAGCCCCCGTAGCTGAAGCAGAAGCAGCTCCCGTCGCAGAACCCGAAGCAGAGAAAAAAGAGGAAGCTGCCCCTGTATCTGAGGAACCAGAGAAAGCAGTTCCAGTGGAGAAATCTGAAGAGTAAATTTTACTTGATGAATGATGGGATCTTTATTGAAATTTGGTTGTGTTTATTTTGTTTCTTATTAGTTGAGTATTTTATTACTACTATTACTATATTTTTATATAATATGGTTACAATGAAGGCATATGTTAGTATTAACATATGTCTAGGTCTAGGTGGTCGGGTGGGATATTTTACATAGTTTTTTATAACTATGTTTGTTGTCTTGTCCAGGGTTCAGTTTGTCATGGTTTGGTTGAAGATGATATGAGATTTGATCTCTAGTTTATCATAATAATAAAGGGGTTATATATTTTTTGGTTGTTTTATTAATAATGGCTTATTATCGAAAAACAGTCTCTCTAACTTCGCAAGGTAGAGGTAAGGCTAACATACAATCACTATTTTTTGGTATATTATAACGAATCCTTTACTTTCTTCATCATATGCCAAAAATCCTTCTCTGCACCGATATATAATTTGGATATGTTATGCAAGTCCTTGAGAATATCAAGATAGTAAGACCACCAGTGTACAACTTGAGTGACTTCCCATTCCTTTTTCGAACCCAATAACAATAAAGATGTCTCCATTGTTTTTTAGCAAATTACAGAAAATGCGATTCAAACCTAAAACAATCTCTTTAATATACTCTGCTTCATGAGTGTCATTGTCCATCAACGCTACTTGCAATCGTAGGACATTCCATACTGGATGTATAAATGAAGTAAAATCGCGCACAACGATATACGATAATAAACGAAAAAACATCGTTTAACGATACCAACTTTTTTGTGTCATCCTTGCACCTAGCAACACTTTATCATATACCCTAAATAACTCCGACAAGACGATACAAGTCTTCACATCTTTTCTCAAAATCTTACAAAATTTTAAGAGTATAAAAGCGTATATTGGTGTGAGTGATTCAGTCTGAAGTGAATAAAAAAATTCACGAATGCATTCAAAAGCTATTAATCTATAACGTTGAGAGAGATAAAGCCTTACTAAAGCTTTTGGAACAGGGGAAGAAACAAATAATAAATACCATCAATTCGAATTTGATGTAAAAGCATAGTCTTTTAACGAAAGGCAATCAACATTTCTAAGGGCCCTCACACATTTAATATAGTATAGATATAGATTAATATGTGGTTTTAATAAAAAAAAATGCTTCAAAGCATTTCCTTTGTGGGTTTATTTTGGTTGAAGTTGGGCCGTTAAGATAATGATGGTATGGATTGTTGCAATGGAACTATTTGGGCTTATCAATAGGACAACTCTAGTGGGCCGTTAACCATATAACTCTAATGGGCTGGGTTAAAATTTGAATGATATATTTTGTTTTTGGAATTTACTAATGAGAGAAGCTTCATCATATTGACATACATGGTGTGTTCAGTGCGAAGGAAAATAAGGAGATTTCTTGTTTATTTTTTTTCCTCGAATACATATCCGAAAATTGGTATCCTAAAAGAATATGTATATAATATACACAAATATTTTAGAAAATGGAAGTAGAGGGTAGGATTCACTCTCCTGTGGATATTAGGAAGGAGGGCTTCTAATTTCGAAATCAGAAAAACACACAGTGTGGTAGGGTGGTGGTGATGGGGGGCTTACGAGGTGGGGCGAAGATGAAATGTGTTTGAAGAATTGAGAAGACATAATCAATATAAGTCTCGGTTTCCCTACTTCCACTATGAAAATAACTTTCCTCAATTTTAAGGAACTTAAGAGTCGTTTGGTGGGAAACTAGTTACCCGGAAAAGTGAGCCTCTCTTGGCAGCTCGCTCTAAACCTTAAGAAGGCGTGGTTAACTAAAGCATCCATGGAATTTCTTGTTCAGTGAGTGCTTATCTTTATATTTATACAATTTTTGCATATTTTCTATACAGATAGACAAAAAAAAAAATCCGGGCTCAATGGATACTCGAGCACCCGGCACGGTCCACCTGAATCCGCCCCTAACTATACCTCACACCAAATGGCTCCTTAATTTCTTGTAAATAATACTTTTAAAAAATTTTGACCAACATAACATAAAATTCATATCAAACACGCCCATTCATTAGAAAGGCCATGAAAGGTCATTTTGTAAGCCACGAACCACTCAAAATATAAAAATTCTGAATCTATCCCTGATACTTAATGTTGTCATGAAAGGCCATTTTGTAGGCAACTTTCATGATGTTGGAAGGGGAAAAAAGAAAACGAAACTTTGCATAATTGACCCTTCCACAACATTTATGGGGCTACAAGTTATTTGAAAAATTTGATGTTATTTGTGGTCATACTTGAGATAAGGTCAATTTAAGAAAAGTAGAGGACCTATGTGAAACTAATGTTGCATCCATGGATTAGACTGGAGTTTTGTTTTATATATTCAGGTACAATGTTCACGTAAAATCGAAAAATCAAATTGAAAATAAAGTTAAATAGAAGGAAAAATTTAAATTCTTTTTAGTCTGTCTATTTTTTTTATTTTTAATTTGAAATATCAATAAAATTTGACTTTATTTTGGTGTGAAGTATAAAACAATCGAAAAAGTAGAACCAAATCGATCATACACTTGTCCCATGCAATTATATCTTTGAAGTCTTATTAATTGCTCCAAAGATTTTCCCTGAAATGCATGATGCATGGTTTGAATTACTTGATGATTCATCTTCACATATCAAGAACTACCAAGTCATTTTCATGAAAATATAATATCAGTGTGAGTATTATTGGACCAAACAAATGTATTGATATTCAAACTAATGGTATCCACCATTAGAAAAAGAATCTTTCCAAAAATTAGTTAATTCAGGTTATTTCAAAAATTGGCTTTAGTATGACAAATATTTGGCTAAGAAATAACTTATAAAATATTCTCTTAAATAATGGATTACTATATTTTGTTCAAACTTGAATCAATATTATTATTAACTAATAGTAACGTCCATGACAGAGAGCGGAGGCAATGAGAGTGTTAGGATCGATTACAACAACATCTTGTGAATTTCAAAGAACAATTGAAGGATCAAGAATATTTTAGAGAGGAAAGAGATTTTGGGAAACCTAGAGAGAGACAGAGACGTCAAATTCATGGTAACACCTTGTGGTAATCTCCACCGTGATGCAGTATTTATATATATATTAATGATAACACTGTTACTGAATACATGGAGAAAAATATGGTGAACTGTACAGCCTAAAAAAAGGACCTTTACATATTAATCAGGCTCCACATCCCAACAGAGATGAGGTAAAACAAAGGGGTGAATAGACTTCTAGGTTGACAAACTTATTAAAAAAAAAAAAGTATATAACACCTCCTCGTAGTCCGTAGATAATCCTAAATTAGTTTTGAAAGTAATATAAAATAATGCAACACCAAGTATATAGTCAATGTAATCCTACAAGTGATAGAGTTTAGGGATGATGGAATATACATACACATGTAATCTTACTTTATTCTATAAAGACAGAGAAACTGTTTACAATAGATTCTTGGTTGAAGTAAAACAAATCAAAAAGAATAAAAAAATATTTATAATAAAAAAAACTTACAATAACAAATACGAGGATAACCAATAAATAAATATGATATTAAATTCAAAATTACTAATGATAATTATGATGAGTTGGATGGATAACATTGTATGACACAACTAGTCATCGACATTTCTTTAAAATATTAGGACCCATTATATGCCTTGTTAATATTCATTTCATTATTTTTTCGCAAAAATTAGCCAATGAAATAATTCGACTAACCTCCTATAAGTTTAAACAAGTTACTAATTCATTCATTTATTATTAATTTGCATAAATTTAGCTTAATCCGTCCATCAACACCCTACATTTCATAAGTCTAATTTGCATTATATTCAAATGATTTAAATATTTAAAAGTATTTTTAAGATGAATATCAATTACTTATATATTGCTAACCTTTATCCTTTATCTACACTTGAAACCTTATTATTGGATTACAGAATGAAGAAGTTAAATATACCAAACTTTTTAATAATAATAATTAATAATTATTGTGAAAATGACCTTCTACTTGGCCTTTGGTTTGTGGATAACCATTTACAAATGTGAAGTGGCCACTTGTAAAAATCTTCTGAAAATTATTTAACCTTAATCACGCACTTAATTAATTAATAGTGGATCAATTAATGAGTTTTGAATACGTTTGCAAAGTTCAGCCTCATATTTAAAACTCCTTTTTTTATACAAAAAAAAAATATAAATAATTTTTTTTTATGTTTGATTAGTTGAGAAAAATAAGAAATGTTTTATTTAGGAAAAGAAGTTTGTTGAAAATATAAAAAATTGATTTTCCTAGTAAAAATATGAAAACAAATTCTATAATTTACAATCTTTCACCTTCTAATTCTTTATTCTTACCCTATAGCCTCTATTCGAACCACTCTATACTCTTGCTCAGGAGAAAAGCTAGTAAGGATTCGTCCGAATTCGTTGTTTATACATAATTAATATTATTCTTTATATCTATATAGAATAGTTGAATCCTTTTCGATTTTTAATGTATGTTTGCTTTATATTTTGAATATTTTTAATGATAATTCTGACTCTTTCATTGATTTATCATCCTATCTCCACTCGCATCTTCCATCATACAATATTTACTTATATCATATATATATAAATACTTTTAAAATAATATTTTTGCTTATATATATCAAACCCAATTAGTAGCATTTAATTAAGAGAAATTGAGGAGGATTACTCCTCTAGCTTGTGAATAAAAGACAACCATTTGTCAAGTGTCCAACTTAATTATTTCCAACATGCCACGTCATGTGTTTACCTATGACGTGGCACATCATAATCCACCCATTTTCTTGTTGTGGGTCCCAGGGACTAAGAAATTGCTTGAAGGTGAATACAATAGAAAAAGTTAAGGAAGGAAAGTTCGTAAATTGGTACGTGTCAACAAAAGATAAATGTAAAGACTCTTCGTACCATATCATATATACAAATCGAAATTATTATCCTTACCTAATTAAAATAGACAATTCTATGATGATATGGTGGATCACTAAATATACAAAATAAATTATTATTATTTTATTAAAATGATCATAAGTTATATAAATGATAATAATTAATTATTTAGATATATAAATTATAGATTGGAGTTGTGGCATTAATAATAAATAATTGCACTTTATGTTGCAAATCTAAATGAATATAGAATTTTACATTATGAATTTTTATAACGATTTCAAGTAAGTCGCTAACGATATAGACACCAAAGGAAGATATTAAGAATAAATCATGAAAAAATATATATCATAATTTATAAATACAACAAAAAAGGAGAGATTTTTTGTATGATGAATTTTGATTTTTTCAAGGATTCCAATATTTTTTATTTTAAGGAAAATCTTTTTAATAATTATGACGTCTGGATCAAATTTCATAGATATCTGAGTTAATTTCAAAAAATAACACCAATTATAGCTATACCATACTTTTTTTTGTTCCAACATGAAAAGACAACACATTTGCAACTATATATACATAAGATAGCACAACTACTTCTCAAAACAAAATAATACCACCTTATAATATTCTCTTCTCTCTCCAATTTTCTAGTTTTCCAAAATGAATGGAGATGAAACCAATCATAATGACCAAAAAACCCCACTCCTTCCACTTCATAGGTCACAAAGCATGAATTCATTCATTGAATCTATTTTCACACTCAAGAATTTATTCACAATATTAGGACCTTTACTATGTATAATTATTTGCTTATTTGTGAAAATCGAGAATGCTCCTAGAACAAGTGTAAATATGTTGGGAGTTCTTGCATGGATATTTATATGGTGGTTATCAGAGGCGGTGCCGATGCCGATAACTTCCATGTCGCCGTTGTTCCTCTTCCCGTTGTTCGGAATTTCTTCATCGGAAGAGGTTGCTCAGTCCTACATGGATGATGTTATTGCACTTGTACTTGGAAGCTTTATACTTGCACTTGCTGTCGAACATTATAATATACATAGAAGATTGGCATTAAACGTGAGTAATTCTAATTTATCCTCTCTTTTTTTAAATATATAGTGATTTATAATTTGATTATTCCAAAAATATAATATTATTTTTTTATTAGTAGAAAAATTTTAAGCTATATACATTTAGTATGATTGATTTGTATGTTAGTCTTAGATAAGGGAGAAGAAGTGTTTACTGGTTGTCTATTTCTATTTCTATTTCTATTTTTAGATGGAGAGAGATAATTAAATAAGACCAAAAAAAATTACTTCCTCCCTCAATTTATTTTGTTTTTAATTTATTTAAAATGAGATCTTTAATTTCTTATTTAATTTTTTCATGTGATGATTTATAACTATTTAGATAATTGTGATTTATTTCAGACAATAAATTTTAGAAAGAAAAACCTTAAAATCCATGCCCATTTTTTTTTGTTCAATTCGAAGATGAACCAGAATATATCTTGTTTTTGAAAATAATTATAATTATGGAGTTTCAAATATTACTGTAATTTTATGTTTAAGTGAGGTTCATTCAAATGATTGAATATCGTTATTTTTTATCACTTGAAAAGATAAGTGAGAATATTGTTAATCTTCCTAATTGGAGGAGGGGAGGAGATGAAACTTTATAATATCATATTTTAAAATTTTTGCTCGTGAAATTTGAAACTTTTACGTGTCGACAATAACTTACCTATATGTGATTAAAAATCATAGAGCTAGGTTACGTGTCCACGATATATACTACTTTTTTTCTAGTAAGTAGTTGAATTATTGTTTGGTAAGACAAAACTTAACGTGCAATGGGCCATATTATGCATTATGCAGATAACACTATTATTCTGCGGGGACCCACTGAACCCACCACTCCTCCTCCTCGGAATATGTGCCACCACGTTCTTCGTCAGCATGTGGCTGCACAATTGTGCAGCCACGGTGATGATGATGCCGGTGGCCACTGGAATTTTGCAGCGACTGCCTTCTAGCGGCAGTAGTGGCCACCGGAATCAAGAGAGTAGTAATTCGGATGTCCTGGTCACCAAATTTTGCAAAGCGGTTGTGCTAGGGGTTATATACTCCGCGGCGATTGGTGGAATGAGTACGTTGACAGGAACAGGTGTCAACTTGATATTGATTGGAATGTGGAAGAGTTATTTTCCTCAAGAAAAGGCTATAAGTTTTAGCACTTGGTCATTTTTTGCCTTCCCTTTGGCTTTGGTGATATTTTTGGCATTGTGGGGTATTCTTTGCCTATTTTATTGTAGGAAGGAATCAAGTAGATCACTATCTGCTTATATGGACAAAACTCACTTGAAGAGGGAACTTGATTTGTTAGGTATTACTTCTTCTAAACTCGAATTATCGATGAATATTTCATCAAAAATTAAAAAAGATTTTCAATTAAAAGTGCATCATAAATGTAATCAACTAACTAACTTCTTGTAGTGTGTTAAGTGATTTAACTAAGACTAGTTATCTACTTTAATAGGTTAATATAATCGATATTAAAAGTTTTTTTTTTTATGTGCAGTTTGTTTTTTTCTCAAAAATAGAATTGATGCTGAGATGTCTTTCTTCATAATCTTTATCTTATATTCCATTATTTTTGTGGTCAATTTTAAGAGTGTCTTCGATTTACATGTAATCAACAAGTGGTCCAATAATTCAAGTTTCGTGACTACTTTAATATATTCTTTATTGACCACACATTTTCATTATCAAATTGATATTTTTTCTACAATTATTTTGGATAATTTCTAATGGTTTTGTCCCCAATTTTATGTTGTGTAGGTCCTATGACTTTTGCTGAAAAGATGATCTTGACAGTATTTTCGGTGAGTCAATAATTAAAATTTATATTTCGTTGAAGCAACAGTAAAATTATTTAGAATCATAATAGTAAGTATTAATATTTATATTACAACAGATTATTAATGTAACAATTTTTGGGATGCAACAATTATGCATTTATGCTCCAAATTATATCTTTTTATTATATTATAATGAGTTGGGATTAAATATTTAATTAAAAATTGATTTTGTTTATTTATTGTACAGATTTTAATAGTGTTGTGGATGACAAGAAGTATTACTGAAGATATTCCTGGGTGGGGATCCCTTTTTGGGGGACGTGCTGGTGATGGAACTGTTAGTGTAAGTACTATTGACCCGCAGTATTATGATTTTAAACGTGTCACGTGTATGTTGTTTGATTTTAATTTTGAATTGTTTAGGTGATGATGGCAACGTTATTATTCATAATTCCTAACAAGAAGCAACCAGGGGAGAAATTAATGGATTGGAACAAATGCAAGAAATTGCCATGGAACATAATTCTTCTATTAGGGGCAGGTTTTGCAATAGCTGATGGGGTTAGGTCAAGTGGTGTGGCTGATGTACTTTCAAGAGCTCTAAACTTCTTAGAAAATGCACCTTACTTAGCCATCGCGCCAGCTGTATGCTTAATAAGTGGCATTCTCACTGAGTTCATCACGTCTAACAATGCCACCACAACAATTATGATCCCATTGCTCATCGAGATGGCGAAGACGATGCACATTCATCCCCTACTACTCATGATCCCAGGGGCTATTGGTGCACAGTTTGCTTTCTTGCTTCCTACCTCCACACCCTCCAATGTTGTAGGGTTTACTACTGGACATATTGACATTAAGGACATGATAAAAACTGGACTGCCATTGAAAATTGCTGGAATCGTTGCTCTATCCATCTTCATGCCTACACTTGGTAAAGTTTTCATTTTGAACTTTTATAACCACACACAAATGTTTCATATGTTTTTTCCTTTCCTTTTAAAGTATTTATTATCAAACTAAATTATGAAACATAATGAACATTAAATATGCGACTTTATTAGGGGTTTTCCCCATTTTTTCAAAGTATAAAAGGTAGGGACATAGTCAACATGAGCTAACGAGTCGTGCTTTCTAAGGATTTGGACTTTATAATTATAAAGAGTAACAGTGAGAAAAGAACTTATGTTTGTTGCTTTAATAAACAGAAGTTATAAAATTTTATGAGTTTACCATTTTAGTAGATTATAAAGTTCAGTGATCATAATTCATATATAAAGATTGATCATTTCTCTTTTCTTGTTTTTTTGATTTCAGGACCTATTGTGTTTGAAACAGATAAAGTAGTGAATACTGTGTCAAGAAATTATTTGCATTGGTGTGGCTAGTTTAATTTCATTAAAGATGGAAATATAGAGGGTTATGTAATGCTAGATAGAGTTAAGAAAGCTATATGCATCGACAATGTAACAATATTTGCACAATCATCTTGATTATGTGCTATTTTTGCAATTGGGTGATTTTCTTTTTCGATATTTCTTTTTTTATTGTTGAGTTGTACCTATTGTATAGGCTTTTCAATTTATGTTACGAGAAATGAAATATAAAATGTAATTTTGTATTTAAGTTTTGTAATTCAGATATTTTATTGTTATTATTTGAGCTAATGGCACTATAATCTTTTTCGTGGAACTAAGCTATCAAAATAAAAATGGGTTAGTCTTGCACCCATGTATCATAAAGTTACTGGACTCTTGACGGGCTTGTTACAAATGAGTTAGTGTAATTTTTTGAAAAAAATGGGCCCAGAGCCTCAGCAATCCCAGAATCAATCTGGTAACACTCACAAAAAACTGTTGCAATCGCTTGTTTTCTGTTCCAAAGCCCATGTTATTAGGCATCATCCGGCGCCGTCGTACCTACTGGGACTCTTGGCGGGCTCGTTATAAATGAGTTCGTATAATATTTTTGGGAAAAATGGGCCCAAAGCCCCGGTAGTCCAAAGTTTGTGGACTAACACCCATGAAAAGCTTGTGAAATTACCTTTTTCTTGTTTCAGAGCCTATAAAATGCTACCCGATGTCGTTTGGCGCCGCCGAACCTACTAAAATTCTTGATGGGCTCGTTACGAATTCATTGGTATAATTTTTCAAAAAGAAAACCTCAAGCCTGGACAAAACTAATAAGCCCAATCATTGGAGACTTCATGGAATAGGCTAATTAGATGCCTCCATATTGGTCTAGTGAATTTCATATTCTTTATATTGTAAAAACACAATAAGATTATATTCACACTAGTCAACAAAAAGTAAATCCCATTTTGAGTGTGAAACTATCTGTAATCTCATTAATATGTAAAAAATTTAATTTGTACTTCTTAATTAAAGAAAATAATTTATCGTCTCACCAAAATTTTCATTAATTAGTGTTTAAGCACTCTACTATCAAACACTTCTTCAGAGTAAAATGACTTTCAAATTAAAATTATCCCCTATTTATATAATCTAAGTAAAAAGGTTAAAATAATTAAAACAGATAAGATTGCATTCATGATGGTGTAACAAAAACTAAATCACATTTGACTGTGAAACAAGCAGATATTATTGTATTCATAATGGTCAATAAAAATTAAATCACATTTTACTGAGTTTATATTTTGTATAATCTTACCTATAACCAAACTATGTTTCAAATTTTCCTATAAATAATCCCCTCACCAATTAGTGTTAATCACTCCATTATCAAATTTCTCTCCAAAAGAAAAATGACTTTCAAATTGAATTCTCTCTTTTTTATGACCCTTTCTATGGTAGCAACTGTTTCTACCATCTGTGTTGCAGCAAATGATGATCAAAAGCTACCCATTTCATTAGAGCATGTAACAAATTCTTTAGGTTCATTCCCCAAATTGCAAGATGGTAGTTGGCAGCCCATGGATCCAAAGGATCCTAAAGTGGTGGAAATTGCAAAATTTGCAATAAAAGAGGCAAACAAGAAATTTTCATTCTTTAAAGAAAGGTTTAAGTATGAGAAAGTGTTGACAGCAAGCTATATGGAGTTTCCTGGGCTTGAGATTGTTTATGATTTTCTTGTGAAGGCCACAGGAACAAAAACTGGGACAAAAGATTATATGACATTTGTTACTGAAATTGTTAAGGGAAAATATAAAGGTGAAAGATCGCTACTTAGCTTCAGTCCAACTTCTTAAAATTATCCTCAACTGTATCACCATTTAAAAATTTATCTAATTTAATTAAACATTTCAATTTTATGTTGTCAACTGTATTATTTATGCTTTTTTGAATTTAAAAGGTTTGATATACTCAGATATATTGTTATTGTTATATACGTAAACCGTCTTAAAAATATATATGGATGGACAAAAAGGTTATATTTAGGCCATTTGTGTAACGATAGGGTATATGTAAGTCATTTTTATAACGAGTGCTATATCAATTCTAAATCGCAAAAATTAAAGAGTACATCCAACCTTTTTCGCAAAATTATATATGTATACTATATTAAAAGCGTGAACGCCCTTAGAAATGTTGATTGAACTATTTGTCCTTTCATTAAGAAATTTCACTTTACACAAAATCGTCTTTTCACTATTCTTTTTAATTTATTATTTTTAATAATATTAAATGTTAATACTAGTTTAGTGTAGGTGATTTGCACATGTGTATTGCGTTAATTGATAAAAAATATATATAAAAAATAAATTATTACGTATGTAATTTATATCACTGAGCATACAACTATAAATAATTACGTAAATATTACTATCTCATATCATCAAGTTTATAAAAATGTCATTTTTTATTTCTATCTAATGATGTAAATCACCTTCATTTTATTTGATAATAATAGATGATAAAATAATTGAAAGAACTTCTAATTATATATATATTTCCTTTTTTTTCATTCGATGTCCAATATCCGTATTAGAGCTTCAACTAAATTTATTTTTTCTTATTTTCATCACGCGCAAAGCGCATAAAACAAGACTAGTATATGTAATATATATATATATATATATAGTAGAAAAGGCAAAACTATCACATATCAGCACCATACTAATTAAATTTTATGAGTAATTAAAATTAACTATCTATCTAATCTATGTTAAATCAAAATTAGCCAAGTGACAGATTAAGAATAAGACACATTGCATTGATTCAAAGGATTAAGACAAAAATAACTTCCTTTGCAACTAAAAAGAAGAATTGAATTAAATTAGAAAAAACTAAATCTTTGTACTTTGAAATAAACTATTTATATTCATATATTCATTTACATTTATGTTCCTCCAAACCCCCACCCACAAACCCCCTAATTAATTACAATTAGTACCCCTAATTTGTCTACTATTAATTAAGCTTTTTTCACTTTAAGCCCAAACATTTGGTTTTCCATGAAATAGGCCCAATTAGATGCCTCAATATGTTCATATTTATCTAGTGAATTTCAATTTTTTTTTTTATATATAATCTAATTTAAAGGAATTTTTTTTTATAAAAACAGAATAGGAATATATTTACACTGGTGAAAAAAAAAAATCACATTTGCTAACTATAATCTCATTATAAATAAAGAAAATCTAATTCTGCCTCTTAATTAAAGCAGCTAATTTATCATTTATGCTTCAAACCAAACAAGCTTTCAAAATTTCCTATAAATAATTCCCTCATAAATTATTTTTAAGCACTCCATTATCAATTTTTTCTTAAAAGTAAAATGGCTTTTAAATTAAATAATTTCTTTTTTATGACTCTTTCAATGGTAGTAATTACTTCCATCCTCTGCCTTGAAAATTATTGGCAGATTATATACACACTAGTCAACAAAAAGTAAATCCCATTTTGAGTGTGAAACTAACTATAATCTCATTAATATGTAAAAACTTTAATTTGTACTTCTTAATTAAAGAAAATAATTTATCGTCTCACCAAAATTTTCATATTAACTATACTAGCTTTCATAATTTCCTATAAATAATCCCCTCACTAATTAGCGTTAAGCACTCTACTATCAAACACTTCTTAAGAGTAAAATGACTTTCAAATTAAATTGCCCCCTTATTTATATAGTCTAATTAAAAAGGTTAAAATAATTAAAACAGAAAAGATTGCATTCATAATGGTCAACAAAAACTAAATTACATTTGACTGTGAAACAAACTGGTCAACAGAAATTTGAATTTTGAATTTTGTATAAACTTACCTATGCTTATAACCAAAAAAATTTTCCTATAATTAATCCCCTCACCAATTAGTGTTAATCACTCCATTATCAAAATGACTTCCAAATTGAATTCTCTCTTTTGCATGACCCTTTTGATGGTTTCTACCATCTGCCTTGCAGCAAATGATGATGAAAAGCTACCCAAATTGCAGGCTGGTAGTTGGCAGTCCATGGATCCAAAGGATCCTAAAGTGGTGGAAATTGCAAAATTTGCAATTAAGGAGGCAAACAAGAAATTTTCATTTTATGAACAACTATTTAAGTATGAGAAAGTGTTGAAAGCATCCTATCTTACAATTCCTGGCTTTGAGACTTATTATAATTTTCTTGTGAAGGCCACAGGAACAAAAACTGGCACAAAAGATTATATGACATTTGTTGAGGTAGATCTTGAGGGAGAAGATAAAGGTAAAAGAGTGCTAATTAGCTTCAATCCAACTTCTTGAAATTTGTATCACCATTTAAAAATTTATCTACTTTAATACAACATTTCATTTTTATGTTATTCACTCTATTATTTATGCTTTTTTGAATTTAAAAGGTTTGATATACTCACATATGTTGTTATTGTTATATACGTAAATCATCGTAAAAATATATATATGGATGGACAAAAAGGTTATATTTAGGCCATTTGTGTAATGATAGGGTATATGTAAGTCATTTTTATAACGAGTGCTATATCAACTCTAAAGAGTATATCCAACCTTTTTCGCAAAATTATATGTATATACTATATTAAAAGCGTGAAGGCTTTTAGAAATATTAATTGAACTTTTTGTCCTTCATTAAAAAAATTTACTTTACACAAAATCGCCTTTTCACTATTCTTTTCAATTTATTATTTTTAATGATATTAAATGTTAATACTAATTTAGTGTACGTGTGCTTTGCGTCAACTAATAAAAAAATATATAAAAAAATAAATTATTACATATGTAATTTATATCACTGAGTACACAACTATAAATAATTACGTAAATATTACTATCTCATATCATCAAGTTTATAAAAATTCAGTTTTTGTTTCTATGGAATGATGCAAATTACCTTCATTTTATTTGATAATAATAGTTGACAAAATAGTTGAATATACTTCTAATTCTGTATATTCCCTTTTTTTTATTCGGTGTCCAATATCCGCATTAGAGCTTCAACTAAATTTATAACTATATTTAATTTTTCTCGCTTTGATCACACGCAAAACGCGTAAAACAAGACTAGCATATGTAT
This sequence comes from Solanum rostratum, assembly GCA_029948455.1. Taxonomy (NCBI): domain Eukaryota; kingdom Viridiplantae; phylum Streptophyta; class Magnoliopsida; order Solanales; family Solanaceae; genus Solanum; species Solanum rostratum. Next base: position 431,836 of record CM057053.1, on the reverse strand, counting down.
ATATGGTACAAAAGGCAAAACTATCACATATAGCACCATAAAAATTAAATTTTATGAGTAATTAAAATTAACTATCTATCTATTTTCTATATCTATGTTAAATCAAAATTAGCCAAGTGTCTGATTAAAAATAAGACACATTGCATTGATTCAAAGGATTAAGACAAAAATAACTTCCTTTGCAACTAAAAAAAATTGGATTAAATTAGGAAAAACTAAATCTCCGTCCTTTAAAACAAGCTATTTATATTCCTATACTCTTTTACATTTATGTTCCCCCGACCCCCCACCCACAAACCCCCTAATTAATTACAATTAGTACCCCTAATCTGTCTACTATTAATTAAGCTTTTTTTCACTTCCCCAAATACTTCATAAATTTTAAGCCCAAACATTTGGTTTTCCATGAAATAGGCCCAATTAGATGCCTCAATATGTTCATATTTGTCTAGTGAATTTCAATTTATATATATATATATAAGGAAAATCTAATTCTACCTCTTAATTAAAGCAGCTAATTTATCATTTATGCTTCAAACCAAACAATCATTCAAAATTTCCTATAAATAATTCCCTCATAAATTATATTTAAGCACTCCATTATCAATTTTTTCTTAAAAGTAAAATGGCTTTTAAATTAAATTATCTTCTTTTTATGACTCTTTCAATGGTAGTAGCAATTACTTCCATCCTCTGCCTTGAAACAAATAATTGGCAGATCATAAAAGATCCAAAAGATCATAGAGTGGTGGACATTGCAGAATTTGCAGTAAATGCAGAAAACACCAAATCAGAAGGCAGGACTTATAAGCTTGTGAATGTTTTGAATGGAAAATTTCAAGCTGATGAAAATGGGATCACTTATCAACTAGTTATTGTCACCATTGAAGATGATGTAACTGAAAATCATACCGTAATTGTTTTCGATAATCCCAAAGACAACGTTAGAAAGCTCATTTCCTTTGATTAAAAGTGTGTATCGTCTTGTTCAACTTATAATGGGATGAAAATTGTCTAAATTGCATTATTTTAGGAGCTTTTAAATCTAAGTGAAAAACATGTGGTTGTGTACAAGCCTTTATTGTCCTTTTAGGGCCTTTACTATATTAATCATCGTGTAAAATGGAAAATTTATTATTATATTAATGATTTTTTAATGATCGTGAAAATGAAATGTCCGATATAAGAGCGAAGTAGTAACATTAAGGATGGAATTGTTAATGAATTAATTATGAAGATATTGAATTATGTTTATGTATCTTTTAAGATGTTAACTTTAAAAATGGTTAAGATCATCACAAGATCATTCTTTATTTATTATTAATCTTTTTACTTTGATTTATTATTTTAAAACAATATTTTAAGCCCAAACATTTGGGACTCCATAATATAGGCCCAATTTGATGCCTCAATATGTTCATATGTATTGAGGGCCAATACATATGTAAAACGAAAAAAATCATCTAATTCATATTGCGTGATCTCTAAGATGCTCCTAAACATCGTAAAAATCACCCAGAGACTATTGGAATTATGCAAGGCCTCATTACAAACGGTTCCATAAAGTTTTTTCAAAAAAATCAATCCGAACTCCTGGCACCTAAAAAATTTATGTGGCTAACACACACAAAAAAATGTAGAAAATCATCAAAGTCCTATTGCGTGGCCCCTAAAATATTCTTAAACGCCATAAAGATCACCCGAAGCCTGCTAAAATTATTTACAGCCTCATTACGGACAGTTGTATAAAAAATTTCAAGAAAATTCCACCTAAACTTTTGACACTTAAAAAATTAATGAGCTAACACAAAAAAATAACTAAAAATTACAGAAATAAACAACTTATGTTTGAATAATTTTCTATAATCTCTACTCTTTTAAAAAATTGCAAAAATCCCTCCTTAAATAATACAAAACTGCAACAGTTATTGATACAAAATTACAATCCCTACTTTCCTTTTTTAGACATATATCACTGGTTTCGTTTTTTATATAAAAAAGAAGAGATTTTTGATAATTTTGAAAAAAATTGGTATACATAGAAATTAGCTTTAAAAAAATATAAAATTTGTGTAAAATAATAACAGAATATGAATATATTCACACTGATCAACAAAAACTAAATCACATTCAAAACTAATTATAATCTCTTTAATAAGTAAAGAATCTTTTTGTACCTCTTAATTTAAGCAACTAATTTTTTATATGCTTCTAAGCAAACAAGCTTTCAAAATTATTGTTAAGCACTCCATTATCAAATTTTTCTTAAAAGTAGAATGACTTTTAAATTAAATTATCTTCTTTTTGTGACTCTTTTGATAATAGTAATTGCTTCCATTCTTTGCCTTGCAATAAATAATTGGCTAATCATAAAAAAATCCAAAAGATCAACTTGAAATTTCAAATAGTTATAGAGCATTTTTAACGTTTAATAAACATATTAACTAATTAGTTATTGGAAATTATTTATTATTGAATTATGTTCATGTATCTTTAAAACTCCAAGTTAAGAAGAGCTAAGAAAATAATCACATTATCATTCTTATTACATTTTTATCTTTACATTTAGATCTTTTTAATAGTATTTTTTAACAATAGTCCTAGCGGCTATTTTAACCATAAATTTAGCATTTTTATTAATTAATTGAAAAAGACTTTGTATAATCTGTTAACATTTAGTTAACTTATACAAAATGAAGTTTCATGACTATAGTTATGAAACGTAATTTTGAAAACTATAGCTATTTTTACCTATTAAATTTCAATAGTTGGTTGTTTATGAAAATTCCCCGATAATTAACCTATTACATATCTTACCTAACTCTTCATATGCTTCTAACCATATTAGCTTCAAACTTTTCTATAAATAATATCCTCACCAATTAGAGTTAAACATTCCAATACCAAATTCTTCTTAAAAGAAAAATGGCTTTTCAATCCGATTCTTCTTTTTTGGCGACTCTTTTGATGATAGCAATTATTTTCACCTTCCGTCATGTTTCTGCAGCAAATGATGATCAAAATTTGTTGGATTCATTGGAACATGTAACGAACACTCTAGCTATGTCTCCATCAAATGGTGATTGGCAGCCGATAAAAGATGTAAACGCTCCTAAAGTGGTGGAGATTGCAAAATTTGCGGTACATGAGGAAAATAAAAAATTAGAAGTTAAATTGAAACTTGTGAATGTATCAGATGGAAGATTTAAAGTCGATAAGAATGGCATCACTTATAACCTCATAATTTTGATCTCAGAGTTCGATGAATCAGATACATGTGAAGTGATTGTTTTCGAAAAAAATGTTAAAAAACTCATTTTCTTTGATTAATCTTTTGCTTAAAAATCCAAGTATATGAGGATTTATAAGTGCATCTATGTATGTATATCAAATATATATTTTATATCTAAATTTTAATTAACATTGCATTTTATGTTACTTACTCTTTTTTTTTATATATTAATTATTCTTTTTTCACAATATACATGAATCATTTAGAATATGTATGTTGGACATTTTATCTTGTTCAACTTCAATTTTTTTGGTTGAATAATTTATGAATAATAAAAAGGATGATAATGAAAAATAATTTTTAATTTGTACTTTTCTTAAAACTTATGATAAATCTTAATGATTCAATTAATTATGTGCAATTTGATTGTTATTATTTTTAATGATACTCATAAATCATCTTAAAGATATGTATTGTCGCCACTGAATTTAAAATCATAAATGAATAATAAAAAAAATTAAAAAGATAAAGAACCACAATATCATTCTTTTTATCTTTTTATTTAGATTTTTTAATTATTATTTGACAAACTTCTAGTGGCTTTTTATGATTTAAAATATATATATCTATGATAAGGTTATTTATGTATATATGTGATAATATCAATTCGAATGATAAATATTTATTACCATTGCACAAATCTTCCTAAATTAGAAAAATCTTAATTACTTCCAAATCACATATGTTATTTGAAACAATTTCTTTTATCCTTTGACTATTTATATTTGAATAATTTATTATTAACCATATTGAAAAAATAGCATAATTATCCTATAATCTTACCTAATTCTTTTTAAGCAACAATTATTTTTCTATAAACTTTTCTATAAACAAAATCCCCATCAGTTATTTTTAAGTACTTCAATATCAAAATGACTTTTAAATTCAATTCTCTTTTTTTGACAACTATTTCGATGATAGTATTTACTTCCATCTTATGTCATGTTTTTGCTGCAACAGATGATCAAAAGTTGGTGTCTAGAATAACTTAATAAACATATTAACTAATTAGTTATTGGAAATTATTTATTACTTTAATGAAGATATTGAATTATGTTCATGTATCTTTAAATGTCCAAGTTAAGAAGAGCTAAGAAAATAATCACATTATCATTCTTTTTATATTTTTATCTTTACATTTAGATCGTTTTAATAGTATTTTTTTAACAATAGCCCTAATGGTTTTTTAGGATTAAAAAAAATGATAATGTTGACTTGAATTTATGTGATAATGTAAATTCAAATGAAATAGAAAAATATTTATTAGTATTGTAGCAAATCTCACTTAAATAATAAAATTGAAATTACTCTCCAAATTACATGATTTGTTATTTGAAAAAAGTTTCTTTTTTCCTTAGACTATTTTGGAAAAAAATTTATAGCCTAATTAGCTCTAAGATAAGTAACCTATTACATACCTTACCAAATTCTTCATATGCTTCTAACCAAATTAGCTTCAAACTTTTCTATAAATAACATAGTCACCAATTAGAGTTAAGTATTCCCATATCAAATTTCTTTTAAAAGAAAAATGGCTTTTCAATTCGGTTCTTCTATTTTGATGACTCTTTTAATGATAACAGTTATTTTCACGTTCCGTCATGTTTCTGCAGTAGATGGTGATCAAAATTTGTTGTATTCATTGGAACATGTGACGAACACTCTAGCTCCGTCTCCATCAAATAATGATTGGCAGCCCATAAAAGATGTCAACGATCCTAAAGTGGTGGAGATTGGAAAATTTGCGGTAAATGAGGAAAATAAAAAACTAGTAGTTAAAATGGAATTTGTGAGTGTATCAGATGGAAGATTTAAAGTTGATAATAATGGCATCACTTATGACCTCACAGTTGGTATCTCAGAATTCGATGAACCAGATACATCTGAAGCGATTGTTTTCGAAAATACTAAGGAAAATGTTAAAAAACTCATTTCCTTTGATTAATCTTTTGCTTAAAAATTCCAAGTGTATGAGGATTTATAAGTGCATCTATGTATGTATATCAAATATATATTTTATATCTAAATTTTAATTAACATTGCATTTTATGTGACTTACTTTTTTATATATATATTAATTATTCTTTTTTCACAATATACATCAATCATTTTAGAATATGTATGCTGGACACTTTATCTTGTTCAACTTCAACTTTTTTTTGGTTGAATAATTTATGAATAATAAAAAGGAGATAATGAAAAATGATTTTTAATTTGTATTTTTCTTAAAACTTATGATAAATCTTAACGATTCAATTAATTATATGCAATTTGATTATTATTATTTTTTATGATATTCATAAAATCATCTTAAAGATATGTATTCTCGTCACGGAATTTAAAACCAAAGATGAAAACCACAATATCATTCTTTTTTATCTTTTTATTTAGATTTTTTAATTATTATTTAACAAACTTCTAGTGGCTTTTTATGATTTAAAATACATATATCTATGATAAGGTTATTTATGTATATATGTGATAATATCAATTCGAATGATAAATATTTATTACCATTGCAACAAATCTTCCTAAATTAGAAAATTCTTAATTACTTCCAAATCACATATGTTATTTGAAACAATTTCTTTTATCCTTTGACTGTTTATGTTTGAATAATTTATTATTAACCATATAGAAAAAATAGCATAATTATCCTATAATCTTACCTAATTCTTTTTCAGCACTAATTATTTTTCTATAAATAAAATCCCCATCAGTTATTTTTAAGCACTTCAATATCAAAATAACTTTTAAATTCAGTTCTCTTTTTTTGGCGACTATTTCGATGGTAGTATTTGCTTCCATCTTATGTCATGTTTTTGCTGCAATAGATGATCAAAAGTTGGTATCTAGAATAACTTAATAAACATATTAACTAATTAGTTATTGGAAATTATTTATTACTTTAATGAAGATATTGAATTATGTTCATGTATCTTAAAAAATCCAAGTTAAGAAGAGCTAAGAAAATAATCACATTATCATTCTTTTTATATTTTTATCTTTACATTTAGATCTTTTTAATAGTATATTTTTTTTTAACAATAGTCCTAATGGTTTTTTATGATTAAAAAAAATGATAATGTTGACTTGAATTTATGTGATAATGTAAATTCAAATGAAATAGAAAAATATTTATTAGTATTGTAGCAAATCTCACCTAAATAGTAAAATTGAAATTACTCTCCAAATTACATGATTTATTATTTGAAAAAAGTTTCTTTTTTCCTTTGACTATTTTGGAAAAAAAATTATAGCCTAATTAGCTCTAAAATAAGTAACCTATTACATATCTTACCAAATTCTTCATATGCTTCTAACCAAATTAGCTTCAAACTTTTCTATAAATAACATCATCACCAATTAGAGTTAAGCATTCCAATATCAAATTTCTTTTAAAAGAAAAATGGCTTTTCAATTCGATTCTTCTATTTTGATGACTTCTTTAATGATAACAATTATTTTCACGTTCCATCATGTTTCTACAGTAAACGGTGATCAAAATTTGTTGGATTCATTGGAACATGTGACGAACACTCTAGCTCCGTCTCCATCAAATGATGATTGGCAGCCCATAAAAGATGTCAACGATCCTAAAGTGGTGGAGATTGGAAAATTTGCGGTAAATGAGGAGAATAAAAAATTAGTAGTTAAAATGGAATTTGTGAGTGTATCAGATGGAAGATTTAAAGTTGATAATAATGGCATCACTTATGACCTCACAATTGTGATCTCAGACTTCGATGAAACAGATACATCTGAAGCGATTGTTTTCGAAAATACTAAGGAAAATGTTAAACAACTCATTTCTTTTGATTAATCTTTTGCTTAAAAATTCCAAGTGTATGAGGATTTATAAGTGCATCTATGTATGTTGGACACTTTATCTTGTTCAACTTCAATTTTTTTGGTTGAATAATTTATGAATAATAAAAAGGATGATAATGAAAAATAATTTTTAATTTGTACTTTTCTTAAAACTTATGATAAATCTTAATGATTCTATTAATTATGTGCAATTTGATTATTATTATTTTTTATGATATTCATAAATCATCTTAAAGATATGTATTGTCGTCACTGAATTTAAAACCATAAATGAATAATAATAAAAAATTAAAAAGATGAAAACCACAATATCATTCTTTTTATTTAGATTTTTTAACTATTATTTAACAAGCTTCTAGTGGCTTTTTATGATTTAAAATATATATATCTATGATAAAGTTATTTATGTATATATGTGATAATATCAATTCGAATGATAAATATTTATTACCATTGCACAAATCTTCCTAAATTAGAAAAATCTTAATTACTTCAAATCACATATGTTATTTGAAACAATTTCTTTTATCCTTTGACTATTTATGTTTGAATAATTTATTATTTACCATATAGAAATAATAGCATAATTATCCTATAATTTTACCTAATTCTTTTTAAGCACCAATTATTTTTCTATAAACAAAATCTTCACCAATTATTTTTAAGCACTCCAATCTCAAAATGACTTTTAAATATAGTTCTCTTTTTTTTACGACTCTTTCGATGATAGTATTTGCTTCCATCTTTTGTCATGTTTTTGCTTTAACAGATGATCAAAAGTTGGTGTTGAATACTTTAGATCTGTCTCTATCAAATGGTGATTGGCAGCCCATAAAAGATCCAAACGATCCTAAAGTGATGGATATTGCAAAATTTGCAGTAAATAGTGAAAATATCCGATCAATGGATGTTCAATTGAGACTTGAGAGTGTGTTGGATGGAAGATTTCAAGTTGATAATTATGGCATCACTTATGAATTGAAAATTCTGGCCATAGATTTTGATGAAGAAAATAAATATAGAACAGTTGTTTTTGAAAACTCCAAGGACAATGAAAGAAAATTCATTTCCTTTTCCCAAATTAAAATTTAAGTGTATGAACATTTGAATATTATTTAAAGAATATATTTTAGAATAAACAACTCAAAGTTAGCATTATATTTTTTATGTTACTCTTTTGTCTATTTTAATTATGCCTAATTGTATTTTATTTGTTCATGATATCCATATACCATCTTAAAATTATGTATGGACATTTTTTCTTGTTCAACATCGAAACAATGCAAAGCTGGTATATGTTTAGATGAATGATATTTGGTAGTATGGTTTTTGATTAATTTTTTGCGAAATTTATATAGAATCGTTCGTATTGATATGGGGAAGAATTTCAATAGTCTTGACTTGATTCGCAGTACATTTTTTGGCATTAAAATTAATGAATAAAAAAAAAACCTTATTCCCTTTTTAAGATAGGAATAATTACCTTTTTTAATCCATTTTATAATATATTTACTGTTTTTAAACATATTTTTTATTTATTACCTAGATATTCAGTATTTTTTATATAAATTATGTTAAACTTTTAGCCAAACATTTAGAATTCAATGAGATAGGCCCAATTAGATGTCTTAATATGTTCTTACAAAGAAAAACAATAAAAACAGAAGATAATTATGTTCACATTTAGTCAACTAAAATTTAATCACAACCAAAATACAACATTTAAAGTAACTACTAATTAATACAACATTTAAAGCTCAATCACATTTTTTCTAATATAAATATGAGAAATACATTATACAATTCTCACAAATCACCAACTATACCATCTATAAATGGCTCTCAAAATACACATCTTCTTCTTTTTACTTGTTACATTTTTATATCCAATTATTTCAAGTGGTGAAAATTATGCAAATTCAAAAAATTACCAACCATTATCACCAAAAGATCCTAAGGTTATAAAATTTGCAAAATTAGCCATTGATGAATATAACAAAGAGGCTAAAGCAAGTGTTATTTTTGCAAAAGTTATTAAGGCTGCTGCTGCAAATATAAATAATGAGACATATGTTGCTCTTCTTGTTGAAGGAAATAAAGAAATTAAATTGTATGGTTATATTTTGCAAAAAGGAAGTTCTGTAAAAGTACTTGCTGTTAAAAAGGTCCCTAGTTATAATTAGTGGATTATTCATCTTGTAATATTATAATTATGAGACTTTTCTTTTGTAATTTATAAAATTATAAACTTCTCTTATGTAGTCTTTTATTTATTTAATGTATAATTGTGGTGTTTGGGGCTCGTTTATGTGCAATTCGATGATAAAAACGCTCATTAGTTAAAATTTTGTAGCAGATTATATTTTTTACATGTAAATTGAGGGTATGTCAATTTGTATTGGATATATATCACTTCCCCTTCGCTGATATATTTTTATCTCCTTTACGAATACATCCTTCACGTCTCAGTTACTTGAATCCCCTCTCGGATACATTCTTCCTTTGTGTATTCGGATGTTCTATCCCCCTCTCTGATATATGTATCCAGTCGCCTACTGATGCATTTGGAACTCCAATTATGTATCCTGAAATTTATAAATTTTAAAGGATTTTTATAATTTAAAAAAAAAAGTAGAGAAATAATGAAATTAAGTCTCGAAAGTTATGTAAATTATACTAAATTTTAAGCCTAATCATTTGGAATTCCATGAGATAGGCCTAATTAGATGTCTCAACATGTTCTTATTAGTTCATTAAATCTCAAAAACTTATAAAGAAAAACAATATGATTATGTTCATATGTAGTCAATATATTTAGTCAACTAAATTTAACCACAATTTGACTGTGAGAAGTAACAATAAATAGAACATCTAAAGTAATTAATTTATCATTTCACCTAATTCTAGTTTTTAAAATTTCCTATAAATAGTCCCTTGACCAATTAATGACAAACACACTATTTATCAATTTTTCCTTAAAAAAGAAAAGAAAAAAATGGCTTTTAAATCCAAGTCTCTCCCTTTTGTGACTCTTTTGATGATAGTAATTGCTTTCAAGTCACTGGATTCATCTGATTGTGTATCAGATGATGATTGGAAGGCCATAGATGATACAGATGATCCTAAAGTGATACATATTGCAGAATTTGCAGTAACTGCAGAAAATAAAAGAATAAAAAGCAACGCATATGAATTTTTGAAAGTACTGGATGGAAAATATAAATTTGTTAACCATGGCATTATTTATAGCCTGCATATTGTCGGTGCGAAATTCGATGTATTAAATGAATATACAGTCGTTGTATACGAAAATAGTAAGAATAAGGTTCGAAAACTCATTTCCTTCGATGAATCTGTTGCTAATGATTTAAATTTATGAGCATTTAGGAATACCTATTGTTAAAAAAAAAAATACTCTCTCGATTCTTTTTTATATGTCGTCCTTGCTATAAATGTATGGTTCTTAATATATGTCTAATTTTTCAATTCTTTATTCTTGTCTCTTCCAATTGTAGCAATTGTTTCAAATCTTGGGCCATGTTGTTGCAACAAATGATGGCCCAAGCCCACTTGGTGGTTGGCAGCCCATTAAGGACCCAAAAGTGATGAAAAGTGGAGTATTTTAGATGCTTAAAATTACACGGATAAGCAAACATATACTAGTTAATAAATTAATATTGTTATAGTTATACTAGTTAAATATATACTATAATTTGCATGATTTATACAAACATTGTGCGTGATTATACAAAATTTATACGCGAATTAAATTATATAACAAAATATGTGAACATTATGAATTGTATAGCGAATTATACAAATACTGTAAATTATACAAATGAATACAAATATTATACGAATTATATAAATTTTATGCAACGAACTCAATTAAAATAATACTGACACCAAAAATCAATTCCATCTAATTAAATTATTATTTTTTAAATATTACTTGCTGAACCAACTGAACCGATCATATTTAGAACTTTAGTGAAAATAAAAATATGACTGTCGGTTCTCTACTTTACCTAACACTTTCCTTTAAATAAGTGCACCCATTAAATAAAATACCCCACTTTCCTCTTAATTTATTTTTCATTTTTCATTCTTAAAAAAAAAAAAAAAAACCATGAAATTGTTTTCTGTTTTCTCCTTGACTCTCTCAATTATCTTAATTTCTTCAATTTTCTTCCACTTCTCCGCCGCGCTGGGTGGCGCAGCTGGTGGTTGGGCGCCGTTAAAAGACGTAAATGCCCCTGGTGTGGTTGCGATTGGGCAATTCGCGGTGGATGAGCACAACAAAGAGGCGGGGACAAAATTGGAATTTCAAGGTGTCGTGAAGGCAGAGAGTCAAGTCGTTGCGGGTACAAATTATCGACTTGTAATTAATGCCAAGGATGGAGGTCATGTTGGTAAATATTTGGTGGTTGTTTGGGATAAACCATGGGAGAAATTTAAGAAACTTACTTCCTTTAAACAAATGTAAGTGTTGGTTATGATTCACGATCTCGAGTTCGTGGATTCAGAATAAACATAATCTTATAATATCCATATATATCTAGGTTTTTAATGTTTTTGTATATATATGTATTGTTCGAGATGTGTATTAGTTATAAATTTTTGGTGAACTTTTAAGATTTTGAGTTTGTGAATTCAGAATAAACGTGATTTTTTATATATATGTTTTTGTGTATGTATACATTGTTAGAGATATGAAAATTTGGTGAATTTAAGAATTCATTAATGTATTCATTCATAAAAGTAATAAATTAAGTCTTACGTTTCTGCTGCAATCTTCCTATATTTTAACGTAACCAAAGCAATAATTTCAGTTGAAAATTCATCCTAAATCCACGGAGGAAAATATGCTAACTAGTCAATTTGTAGGGCTATTTGTTTTTTTTTTTTTCAATTTAGTACATTAATTATTTGAAATTGTTGATCTCTTTTTTTCCTTTTTTCTTTTTTTTACATAAAAGTTTTCAATTTTGGAGTCCAAATTGACATCGAGTCATTTGGATGTTATTGTTGATTTGTCAATGACTCAACACAAAATTAGTTATAATTTAAATATAATCCTTATATTACATGGTATATATTACTTGTAGACTATATTGTTCTAATAAGTATCAATTAAGATTTCAAGTTATGGAGCACTCTAGAATGAGGATGAATTAAGCTGTCCAGAATCTAGGAAGCGACGGACTGTAAGGGTCTATCAAGCGTAAACGCTTATATTCACATTTCGAACCTTGTAACTTCTTGATTAATAACATGACAATAATTTTACTAGTTTTGTTAAGACTCTTCTATTCATGGAGCACTCTAGAATGGAAGGATTTTAATACAAATAGAAGCATTGCAAGTTTAGCTAGCAAAAAACAAAAGGTTTATGATAAAAAATATATTTTAATTTTTTTTCCTGAAAATTTCATATCTTAACTATCTGTTAATTTCATATCTTAACTATCTGTTGTTATTTTGCATATTTGAATCATCTTGTATTAAAAAATATTTTAATGAGTTGATTAAATATTTGTTTCTTATTGACAATAAGTGTGTGCATATCGAAATGTGTTATAATACATAAAGAAAGTGATAGTTTAAGTAAATAAATGGAATAATGAATAGTTATAATATGAAATTACAAAAATGTGATAATCTAAATATATTCCTTTGCCATTAACTCTTAAAAAGAAGTATTAAAGTGAGATTAAATGGGACTACGATATTCAGACAAACAAGTTTTATAAAAATAGTTACAAGATCAACAATTTCAATTTTTATAAAATGGCAATAAGTAGAATATTGTTATGTACGGTAAATGTTGGACCTTTATCCATCTTGTTTTTATATTAATTCATTTTCCTTCTTGAATGCTAAATTTTTGGATCTATGATTAATTTAAAAGTCGTTTTTCAAATATATGATTTACGAGTTGTGTTTTAGAAATACTAACATACGAGCCATATTTTTTTAGATATTTGATGTAAGTCGTATTTAAAAAGTCCAACTTATAAATTATATGATTTCACGAATCAGACATAAGAAATAGACAAAAAAGTAACAATTATTGCATCTTTAAAAGCTATATCATACTCTAAAGTAAAATAGCACAAAATGCACCTTAATTTAGAAGTTATCTCTAATTTTTAACTAACAAGAGAGACAAAAATATTACGAGAAATAGTATGTGAAGAGAGACAAAAATATTACGAGAAATAGTATGTGGTTTCTTCATATTTGTTTTAGTCTTGACGGACAGAGTTATCTGAAATCTGATTGCTTGTTGTTGATGAAAATCACAGATATCCCATAAAAATTATCGAGGTGCATGTAAATTGATCTGAATAACACTGCTATAATACTAATACAAAAAGACATTACAAGAAACTCAATATTCCATAGGATATCCTCACTAGAAAAGATAGTAGCTAGATGAGAATGCAACAAAACTAAGGACTTCTCTAGCAAATTTAGTTGAAAAGGACCTCTTTCATTTTAAATTCAAATTCAAAGATTGCAATAATGAATGGAAGAAAAAAGATAGATTGATTAAATAGATGTGTTTGGAGATAGGTGGTAAGGCCCAAAATGAGTGGCCAAGCTATAGACTTATGGAATATTCATGTGACCTTCAAGGTGGAAAGGTTTCCATTTTGTTTAATTGGTTGTACTCAATGTTGCAAGTTGGCTCAACAACTTCATATGTATGCATCCACTTTATTTCTTCTTTTTATTTAATCATTTGGTATTCAGAATTCATTGATTCGATTCATTTTCAATTGAAATACGTTATATAAATATTGTTATGAGGGGTTTAAGAACTTTTAATACTACAAAGGGTTGTAATAAATAGATAGGATCATCTTACCTTTAATTAAAGATTTCGATTTTAACCTACGAGTATGGAAAATAAACTTGATAAAAAATATTTTTTTTCTTTTAATGGACCTTCTGCGGCACAAATTCAAACTAATCGAGAGCTGATAGAGTTACCAACCTTAACGAAAAACAAAAAGATGACTTCACTCCTAAAACTCGAAATGTCCCAAAAGAAGAAAAAGGAATCATGAAATTGATGTAAAGCAATGGTGGGAATAGACACAATTGTTCTTCATTTAAAAGGACATTATATATATATATATAGCATGGGAAGTTCCGAGCGGAGATATTAGAAAATAGCATTATCACTCAATCATATAAAACAACTGATTTCAGAATTGCAATAGGGTTGCTTAGAGTTGCGTACAATAAATCTTCATAGTTCCATGTCAATAAGAAACAAAAAAGAAATTGAGTTTTTCAAATTATACGAGTCTTAGAAATGTCAATATTCTAAACATTAATGCAAGGAATTTTAAAAATTTATATTAATAGTTTGTTCTTATATCTGAAGATTCGAATCTACCTATTAAAAGTAGGATAAGATTTGTGGACATGCACAATATATTTTCTAACTTTTATTAGCTTAAGAAAACTTACATAAACATGACATTTTTAACAAACAAAAGCTAAAGTACTTTGTATATCATTTTGAAGATTTTGTGTCCTTTGAGATCTTCAAAAGGAATCACGTCTTAAAATAGTTTTAAAAGATGATACTAGTTGACTTGTGAACAAAATAATAAATGTTAATGATCCTAGTAAACATTATTCTTTTATTTGATTTTTCTTATGCATATACCTTTCTTCCTAATAAGAATCAAAACCGAATATTAGGTTGATACTTCTTTTAATCATTCAACATTTAATATTTAACGATTTACTCATTTAAGTTTGTCGCAACTCACATGTTAGGACAACTAAGAGAGAAACGCTTTCAGCTTGTATTAAAAGTTTTTCATTATTAGAGTTTGAAATTAAAATTTTTGATTAAAGATAAAGAAATTTTTCATTCCGTTACTCGTCGTTTATATATACAATTTTAATAAAAGATTTCATTGCAACGTGCCATCATTAATCACTTCAAATAAACTTACAATTGATAAAGGTTTGACAAACAAGTTTTTATTCCTTATTTTACATTGTAATGGTCATAAATTGTCCCCATCTCTAAGCTATATAGTTTTTTTTTTGAATTATTATCAATTAAATCAACTTTTTCTTCTCTTTTTGTTGTTTAATAGTTAGTTATTGTTACTTAAGAATTAAAATAGTTAGTTATTGTCACTTAAAAATTAAGTATAAACTTCAAATTTGTAAGAACACCATCAAATATCAATTAGTAGCACTATCAACATATCAATACGTCTTGTAGATCATTGAGATTTTTATTCCTTTACTACAAATTTTCAAATATTTCAAATTGTCCTCAGAAATATATCTTACCAATATATAAAGTTAAATTTAATCAAAACTCAATAAAAATTATCAAATAAAGACGAGTGAGTCATGACTCATGACAACATATTGAGAGTGATAATGAAAAATACAATAAAAACAATATATTTAGTTATGTAATATGATCCAAAATAGAAAAAATATACACATGTGATTTCGATATACAAGGTAAAAATAATCTAAAAAAGAAAGTAGCAAAAATACTAGTAAGCATAAAATAAGCATTTGGCCATGGGAGAAAACTACAAATAGTTGAGGACAATTTGAAGTAGTCACCACAGATCAAATCAAGATCAACTACTACATCTTCTCCACTCCAAACTCGCCAACCCCACAAAAATTCACAGCAAATCTTGGAGAAAAAATGGAACCCCATGAAGAGTAGTGAAGGATTGAACAAAATCGAAAATTTTGGGCAAGTGTTGGGTGTGAGTGTGAGGGAAAATCAATCAAAATAGGAATCTGTTTTTCAGGAACGAAAGGGGGCGGCAGAGCGTCAGAGCCACAGCCAGTTGTGGTTCAGAGGCTGTCGTCCCCAATTCAAGCAGTGACAGCAGCTGCTGCGTCGTCGTTTAGGGAGAATAGTGATGGTGCTAAGATGAAGGGTTTATTTAAGTCTAAACCCAAGACTCCTGTGGAACTTGTTCGGCAGACTCGTGAACTTCTGATGTATGTTGAACGGGTTAATGATACTCGGGAAGGGAAACGAGAAGAAAAGGTTGGAAATTTTTCAGTTTTTTAGTTTCATGATTGATTGTTACATTGTCTAATTTTGTTAGTTTTTGAATTAGTGAGCTGAAGGTAAGGTTTGCATACACAATATCTTCCCCTTGTGGGATTATACAGGGTATCTTGTTGTTATGACTGAGCTGAAATGGATAGAGGATTCATATAGCCAATCTGAACTAATTTGGTTTGAGATTGAGGTTGGTTAATTTGTTTGAATGAATGCTTTTGAATTAGCTTTTGTGATCTTCTTATGTATGATGAGGGGATTCTTGACACTCACGAGGGAAAACGAGAAGAAAAGGCTTAAAAATTTTCAGTTTTTAAGTTGATATTGGTTGTTACATTGTCTAATTTGTATTGCCTTTTTGTTTGGTGGCTTCGATATTTTTTTTTTGTGGTGGGTGTGGATGTGGGGAGACTTTTGTAATTGGCGTAGTTTGTGAAAATTAGTGAGCTTGAATGGAGTAAAAATGGATATGGAGGATTCATCTAGCTGATATCAACTAATGTGGTTTGAGACTGAAGTTGATTGATTTGGTTCAATTTGTTTGAGTCAAATGGTTTTGAATTAGCTTGTTTCGTGAGATTCTTATGTATGTTGAGCCAGTTCACGTCACTCATGAAAGCAAACGAGAGGAACAGGTTTGATTTTCTTTTTATTTATTTTTGCAAAATTGTTACCTTATCTTGTATTGAAAGAAAAATGGAACCCAAATAGAGCAAAATATGCGAGGAATTATATCTTCGAGCCTAACTAGTTAGGTTTTGAGGCATAGCTGATGATAGATTGAAATAAGTCTTTCTGAAGTGGCTTAGTTTGTGAATAAGTGATCTGAATATAGTGGAATGGATATAGAGGATTCATATAGCCGAACTCAATCAATTTGTTTTCAGGCTGAAGTCGATTGATTTGGTCCGATTTCTTTGAATCAATGCTTTTGAATTAACTTGCTTTGTGGAAATTTTCAGAAATGGGATAGCTTTAGTTGTTCCAATTTGGATCTGGTTCATTTGCTTGTGATCAAAATTTAATTTTTAATTCTGTAGAATGCTAAACAAGCTATGGAAGTAGCAGACAAGTGCAGTGGAATGATTTAATTCAATTTATTTGAATGAACGCTTTTGAATTAGATTGCTTTGTGGATTTTTTGAGGAATGCAATAGCTTTCGTTTGCACAATTTGGATCCCAGTCATTTGCTTGTTATCAAAATCTTATTTTAATATGTGGAACACTAATTGCCAGACAAAGAATGGATGTGGTGTATAAGTTCTTTTTAGTGATATGTAGTAGACTTGATTTTTTTTTCTATGTTCTGGAATATTGTGATTGAATCAACAGTGAACCATTGAAAATGCCACTGGTATAGATTCTTAATAATTTTGGATATAATAATTTATATATGACAGTGCTGTTATATGAACTATTATTTTGTTTGATTATGTTTATTATAGTGTCTGTTATGCACTTTTTTTTAATGAAGTTGTATGCTTTTATTTCTGAAATGTATATTCACAGATGATGGAGTTAAGCAAGTCAATCCGGGAACTAAAGATTGTTCTTTATGGGAATGGTGAATCCGAACCTCTCGCTGAGGCTTGTGCTCAGTTGACCATTGAATTCTTCAGAGAGAACACGCTACGACTGATAATTAATTGTCTTCCCAATTTAAGTTTAGAGGTAAGTTACATCTTCTGTGAGTTCAGAAGGTTGCTTACGGTCAGATTATCTCTCTCTTGTCATGTCATCGGAGTCTTATTTATGGTCTTTCTGGGGGAGAGAGTATGATCTGGTTTTTGTTCTCCAATCTTTATCATGGTTTTACTACTTTATTGGATCATTTGACTTGGAGTTTCACTTCTGTTAAGCCTGTTATCTTGTTCTTGTCTTCTGCTTATTTTCCTATTAAAATTATATTTCTGTTTCACAGACCCGCAAAGATGCTACTCAAGTAGTAGCAAATCTGCAGAGACAGCAGGTTCAGTCACGGCTGATTGCTTGTGATTACTTGGAAGCAAACATTGATCTGATGGACAAATTAATATTAGGGTAAGCTACAGTACACAAGATATTCAAAATCTGATGTCTTGCTAGTATGATGCTTTGTCCTGCTTTGTCAAATGTGTCATGTTTACTATTTTATATATTCTTTTAAGTTTTTCTTACCTTTACTTTGTGACAGACGTTTCTAATTCGTATCCACGTGAAAGCTAGGTTAGATTATTTGGATGAAGGAAATCATTTTTTCAGATTTAGACTTTTAGACTAGAAGTTCTTGTTTTCCTTGTACTGATAAAAAATAAGCTCTTGTATTCCTTATTTTTTATTCTTTCTTCTGTATTAATCCTTGTTATCAGGATTTTCTTTTGCTTGAACACTTCCTTTTTGATCCTCAAGAAAGATCAGCTCTACACCATGACAAACTCGAGATTAAGCATAGACCTTATTTTCTTTATTTCTTCAAATGATAGTATTTAATTGACCTTTATAATGCCATCTGTGCGGCTAGTCAAATATTATCAGAGAAATGGGACAAGGTAGTATTTTCGGCTGCATTTTTGCAAGCATTTTTACAGACAGTTTCTAGGAACTTATATTTTGGGGGCAAAAGATGTTTCTGAAGATTCCTGTTGCTAATCTCCTGGTGTCTTTGCTGACTTCTGATTATCCTTTTCCTGTGTCATCTAGATATGAGAATACCGATATGGCTTTGCATTATGGTGCAATGTTGAGGGAGTGCATTCGCCACCAGAGTGTTGCAAGGTAAATCACCTTAACCTATTTGATGGTTTTTCTTTTTCCTTTTCGTATACTGTCTAGAATTTTTTCTTTGCTCCTTTCAAGTTTCTTGGTGTTAGGAGATCTATTTATCGGACTTGCTAGTGAAATAATTACTTTCTTCGAGTAATCTCTTTTGAGTTCCTGATTATGGCTTGGAAACATAAAAAAGTAGCTCCATGCTACTAAACGGGTCTTTTTTCTGATAACTTCACTTTCCTCATTTGTTTTCAGGTATGTCTTGGAGTCTGAGCATATGAAGAAGTTTTTCGATTATATTCAGCTGCCAAATTTTGACATTGCTGCTGATGCTGCTGCCACTTTTAAGGTTAAATGCTTGATCATGATTCTGGAATGGTTATCACTGTCTGCTTCTCCTTTGCCTATCAGACCTCATTATATGTGTATATTTCTTTATTGAAAAAAGTTGGTAGAAAAAGCAGAAAGTGAAGCCTTTTTGTTACTTTAAAAAAGAAATAATTCTATAAGAAGTAACTGCATTAGTTTCATGGGAATTCATTCACCATTGCTGTCAATAACAACAACATACTTAGTGTAGTCCCCGACAGTGGGTCAAGGGAAGGTAGTGTGTACGTAGACCTTACCTTTACCTCATAGGTGAGGTAGAGATGTTGTTTCTCCCAGAAGCAAGCACATGTTGGCAAAGTGGCTGTGAAATATATAGCTTTTCCTATTCCGTAAGAACTAGCTAATCTCGATTAATGACTAATGTGATGCTATCCTTATCGGCTTGTATTCTTGATCAGGAGCTCTTGACAAGGCACAAATCAACAGTAGCTGAATTTCTTTCGAAGAATTATGACTGGGTAATGAAAGTTAATTATTTGGACTAGTGTTTGTACTGAATGTGTGCAAGAATATTGTTTGAACCATGTATTTTTTCTTTCAAAGAATTATGCTGCCCGTGGCTTTATTTTTAATACTCTCAAGCTACTTCTTCAATACTAGTTCCGTTTACACCATTAAGTTCTTGTTATGATTACATGATTGTGAAGTCATCTTTTTCGTTCTTGATTATTTCATGGAAATGGGCTGCTTGTTATGATTACATGATTGATAAGTCATCTTTTTCGTTCTTGAGTGTTTCATGGTAATGTGTTAACCCCATGGGCACTAGGCAGTGGTATTATAATTTAAAATTGTGACCTTATTCTGTTGCTCCTATTGTCTATTGGATCCAGGTTTATGGAGTTGAGGGAAGGGGTGAAGATGTAAAGGATCAATTGTAATTATATAAAGATACTGAAAATTGTTTGCATCTTGAGGTTACAGGAATTTTGGAACAATTACTCATCAGTTGTTTTATCACCTCACCCCACCCCACCCCACCCTCCACAAAAAGAAAAGAAGAAAGAAAGTTGTTGTTTATTTGCATTAGTAGGTTAGTGATGTGATATCTGCCGTTTCTAGTCTTGTTATTGGGTTTCTTATGAAGACTTGTTAGTTGTTCTGGAAAACAGATTTTTGTTAGCTCATATGCCGTCTTGTGGTTCTGGTTTCAGTTTTTCACAGAGTATAACTCAAAGCTGCTTGAGTCTAGTAACTACATCACCAGAAGACAAGCTGTCAAGGTAAGGGATTTGACCCCTGTTGTGTAGAAATATTCGGTTGAATAGTATTGTTCTGGTAATTCTGGCATGAGTGTTACTTCTTTGGAATATCTCACATTTTGCAAAGAATCAAAGTGTAAGTTTGAATGGATCATGCATGTACAAAGTGCATTTCCATTGTTAAATTTCTCTGGATGTTACATAAGTGATGTTTTGCTGACTTGAATGTTGATCTGCATTTTGTGGAAATATTATTTTCGTATCTGCACTCTTCCTTTCAAGGGATGTTCATTTGTAGTTTAATTAAGAACTCTTCAGAAAATTCATAATAATGTTATCAAAAGCAAGTAACACCAAAAAGCTCAAGAGCAAATAAAGTGTGGGCTATAGCAAAAAAATGTGCAGAGGAAGAAAAAATACAAATTATATATATTTAGTCAAAGACTAATAATTATAAGCATGAATGACAATATATGAAACAAAGAACTTGAATTTTTTTTGATATAGTGAAATATTAATTGTTTAGTATCGCCTCTAGAGGCTCATTAGAAAGGAAAAATATGTCTTGGAACATTGATAATGACATTGAAGCGCACATTAAGTGAGGCGAAGGGCTCAACACATTTTTAGCCTCATTATAGGGCTTAAGCACGCCTTTGACAACACTAATACATAGTAATTATAAGAAGAAAATAGGAGGAAGTTGTAATCTGTACAAGGCACACAAGATACTCTTTAGGTGGAAACACCAAAGGGACGGAGTGTTACTGTCAAGGATTTAAGCTGTCTACAAGATGGTATCACGGAGATTGCAGTCAACTAAAGGCTTTTGAATATTATACATAAAGCTATGAAGTTTGTTTATCAAAAAATGTTACAAAGAAGGGGATTTGTTTTGTTGATTATGTCGAGAGGCATGATGAATATACTAATTTATTTGTTGCTGCACTGTTTGTGGCGATGCTGTGAAGTTTATTTCTAAATCCATGTGGATTGAACTGGGTTATGTCAGTGTTTGTAAACAACCCTCTCTTATGCTGGTCAGGCAGGAGGGTGAAAAAGATAGTTGAAGCATATGGAATGTCATCCCTGCAGGCCTGCACATATATTTTGGGTTATTATTAATGAAGGGTATGAGATCTTTGAAGGAAAAGCTGCACCATTACATAGGTTTAGATATAAATGTAGGTCTATTTTGGCTTTCATGTCGTACCAAATATATATTACTTAGAAACTCTAATTGGTTTCTTCATTCCAATGTTTGAATTCTATGATGTGTGAGAAATGACCTATTGAATGTACATATTTAGCACTTGCACAATGTTGTTGGAGGAATAAAACATTCTTAACTTTTTAAATCTGCAAAATTATCTGCTTTTTTGTTCCAGCTCTTGGCAGATATGTTGTTGGACCGCTCAAATTCTGCTGTAATGACACGTTATGTTAGTTCAAGAGACAACTTGAGGATTCTCATGAATCTGCTCAGGGTATTGATTCCCTTCCTTCTTGCTCAGTATCACTGTTTATTTTTCTTTCCTCGTGTTTTTCCATGTCTGCATTCTTTTGGTTGAGCTTCTTCCATTTGCTTTCCTGTGCTTCCAAATAGACCCTTTCTGTGGTTGCTAGTTTAGGATCATAATAAATGGGTGGATGATGCAGCATCGAGTTAAATTTGGATGTTTCGACATGAGTTACTACAAGAATTGGTCATAGAAAAACCTATGCATGTATATTTACAGTGACTCTTGATTCTTTTGGGTCGTGTGTTGATTTTAGTTTATGCTATAATTATCCGATATTGATTGCTGAGTTTCTCTTTGGCAGGAGTCGAGCAAGAGTATCCAGATAGAAGCATTTCATGTCTTCAAGGTATCCTTCTTGTTTCGACATTGTTTTACGTATCCAATCATTAAACAACTCCATTTATCAAATCCTTGGTCTCTAACCTTTTAAATCTTTATAGCTATTTGCTGCAAATCACAACAAGCCTCCTGATATTGTTAGCATCCTCGTCGCAAACAGAAGCAAACTTCTTCGCCTCTTTGCTGATTTTAAGACTGAAAAAGGTATGAAACACACATGTCGTATGAAACCATGCTTCATTGTTGTCCTTACTCGTCTTTTGTTGCGTGCAGAGGATGAGCAGTTTGAGGCTGACAAAGCACAAGTTGTCAAAGAGATTGCAGCCCTTGAACCAAAGGAGAACAAATAAATTGCAGTCGAGGAACGCGCGATATTGTTGTCATTTTTTTCAGAGTTGTTGAGTCTCTGTTGTATGTTTGATACAGAAAAATGGTGTTTCTCTATTGAGCAATAATATTTTGATTGAATCTTCATCAGTGCCATTTCTTGTCATTCATTTTCTGGTCTTTCACATTCTTATTACTCAATATAAATAAAGTGTGTCCAATTGAACAATGTTGCCTCTCACAGTTTTGAGTGCCATGACAATCATCTCATGAAAGAAAGAAGTTGTATCCCCGCATGTTAAGGTTCAATATTTATTATATATATATATAATTTTTTTTTATATCATCCATATAATTTTTCGTCGAATAGAGTTCGGCTTTTGCTAGCTCCCTGCCTGAGGAGAATCAATGGCAAAAACATTGAAAACAAAAAATTTAAGAAAAATAAGCATATACTAAAGTTACAGACGCATATTCCACGAACCTCTGTTATTGTTTTTACCAAACTACCCTTCACTAGCATTTTTTGGGATTCTACAAACATCAAATTATTTACTTTTTCTTATAATATATAAGATAATTTGTGACAAAATATTATTACGAATTAAATAGATTTGAATAGAGTGAAATATAATTTAGTTAATTTTAATTAATTTGCAAATTGATTAATGAAAAATATTTTATTCATAAATTCAAATAATTCTCCACGATAATATTACCAGAAAAACTCATTCCTATATTATCTAGACTAGACAAAAATTTAGTTTGCATTATTATTCCAATAGGATAAAACTTAGGGGTACTTCAGGTCCAACAAATTTTGCCTAACTAAATTGTGGTCTATAATGTTCTTTTATGTGCTAAGTGAAATATATATATTTTTATAATTATATTTTCACATCATATTTTCCCTTTTTCTGCCCATCAAATCAATTAAGTAGAATATTGATTTTTAAGATGGCGCAGAATGGTAAAGCCCTTAAATCTCTACTTAGAATTTTTTGCTAATATACTTATTAGAATTTGTATAGAAAATTGTTTTATTTTCTTAAATGTCATTGTTTGAATTTCAGGTTCACTTGAAGAGTTTCTAGATGTTGCAGTTGAAGCAGCAAAGAAAGCTGGAGAGGTAGATCTAATTTGACCCAATTCATTCTTTTTTTGGTCTTCTCTTTGAATAATTGTAGCTACGTACATTGTAAAGATTCAATTTTTTGCTTGAATAATAAAAAAAAGATTCTATTTTTAGCTTGAGCAATAAAAAAGATTCAATTTTTAGGTTGAACAATCAAAAGAGATTCAATTTTTAGCTTGAACAATCAATAAAAGATTCAATTTTTAACTTGAATAATCATAAAAGATTCAAATTTTAGCTTGAATAATCAATAAAAGATTCAATTTTTAGCTTGAATAATGGATAAAAGATTCAATCAGCTTTAATTTTTTGTTTGATTTCTTTGTTTTGCATTTATGAGTTTTGCAGATAATTCGCCAAGGATTCTACGAGACTAAGCATGTGGAGCACAAAGGAGTGGTTAGTGCCTGTTTTGTTTTAGGCTTGGCCTATGTTGCTCGGACTATTCAAAAATGTTGATGGGTGGGTGTCGGGTCCTCCAACAATGGATTTTTGGAGGATACGACGGGGTTGTAATATCATTCTTAGAGTCTCCAAAAAATGCTGCAGAACTGGTGTACTACTTTTGGTGGATGCAAACATGCACCTAGTGACATTTTTGAAGAGTCCAAGCAAAATAGTTTTTGGATTTTCCTTGTAAATAAATGCTTTCTGTCAGTCTCTGATCTTCATGAAGAGCTATTATTGTTTAACTTGCTAGTTAGTTCTTGCTTATATGATGAACTTGGATAGTCAGATACTGAACCATGTTTATGGCTCGAGTTTGAGCATCTGTGTTTTATTATCCGAATGAGTTATTTATTGCATGAAGTTAATCATTTGTTTTGTTTTTGGCCTCAAGATGTGAAATTTGGGTTTTTTTTATCCGATGACTGAGAAATCCGGATTTCTTGAGGCCAACCCTTAGGACTAACTGCAGCCTCTAGAACTGGGGGATATGCATCTGCCCCTCTACCCCTCTCCACTTAATCTGGCTTAGTTTGCATAACACAGCCATCTTGATTGTTCTATCTCTTGTTTTAATAGTCTTTTTGTACAACTAAATCTATGTTATTCATCCAATGTAGGTGGATTTAGTCACAGAAACTGATAAGGCATGTGAAGATCTCATCTTTAATCATCTTAAGCAACGTTTCCCCAGCCATAAGGTTTGCTTTCAGATCTTGTATCCTTAGTTCCATCACTTTGTTAGCTGTACCTCAAAAAGATTGTATTGATCTGTTTCTGGCTCTTTGCTTGCAATATCCTTCCACTTCAGTTCATTGGTGAAGAAACAACTGCTGCTTGTGGAACTTTTCAGCTTACTGATGAACCAACTTGGATAGTTGATCCACTTGATGGAACCACTAATTTTGTGCACGGGTAATCTTAAATTTCTCCATATTTTGATAGAACTGTTTTATATGATTCATGAAGTCGCTCAAGCTGATGTTGTGAAACTTGACCGACTTCAGGTTCCCTTTTGTCTGCATATCGATCGGTCTCACAATTGAGAAGAAACCAACCGTTGGTGTTGTTTACAACCCAATTATCGATGAGGTAAGATATCTCAATCAACAATGCTTCAATTCCGGATTAGTTTTTAGACTTCTTACTATTAGATAGTGTCCATAAATCTCATAAAAAGTACCTAAAGATTGATAACGAACTTCGATGGGAGTTTCTCTTGAAGCAATAACGCGTTGATCTAGTCGCCACCGGAGCCACAAAGGACTATCTAAATTGATTCGTTTCTGCTGATAAGCCCCTATTGCCATTTCAAAAGTTTCATTTTTTCTGTATTTTTGGTTGAAAAAGCAAGAGGAAATGGTGAGTTCCACTACACGAACCCTCTACATCTATTTCCTTATATTTAGGTTCAATTCAGTCCAACACTAAATCGTTTATCTTTTATAACAAATAAGAGATACTATATAAACTAAAGGTTCTCTAGATTTCATGTTTGCCCCTTCGCAAACATACAAGTCTCTAACCTGAATAAAATATTCATAAGAGTTCTACAGCAACTAACCTTCATTTCCAACTAGTTCTTTTTGCCTATATGGATCTTCTAAGAGATAAAACGCCACGGACCAGCTGGAACAGAGAGAGATGAAATAAAGCAAAAAATTGAGGGGATCCTTACAGATGAATAATCCCAATTCATAATAGTGATCAAATTTGTTGTGGCTCTGTTGGTACTTGAACTTAAGACCTCATGTTGCTCAACCCATTTCATTGACCGCTAGGCCCACCCTTGGGTGCTTATTCTTTTTATTATATTGTTTCTGGGTGAATTGATGGTTCAAGTTAGTAAGAAGATTTTTGGTTTTGACATACAGCTTTTCACTGCAATCGATGGGAAAGGTGCTTTTCTCAACGGGAAGCCTATCAAAGGTATTGTTGCAAATTGGTTACGGTCTAGTTTTCACAACATCATGACTACAACCTATCGATCTCTAACAAGTCCTCTACCTTGTTTTAATACCTGCAGTATCTTCACAGTCAGAACTTGTGAAGGCTCTTCTTGCTACAGAGGTACTTGAAAACCTTTATTTCTTTTGCTTGATTATAGCATTTCCTAATTATTCATTACAATTGCAACCACACTGAAATCTCAATGGAACGTGACTCACAAAGAACAACGTTGGTTTATCTGTTCTGCTGTAACTATGGTTGATAAGAACATGAAAATTAAATTGTTTTCACAATATTTGTCAGCTACAACTAATTGAACTTCCGTCTTGGTTTGTGTAAACTCAGAAGTAGCATATATTTGGTGAAGTATAACTTTGATTAGTTTACTTCAGGCAAGACTGCCCGTCCTGAGTTCTACAAAGATGTAAATAGGATAAACCGGTCACTTAAATGACTACGAAAACCAGATTCTGTTGCTTGTCCAATTCTAGGAACTCTCTTATTCTTAGCCAATACATTTGTCTTCCCTGCAAATCCCTAGCAGCCTCCTATTATATTGAAAGTCTTTCTTCATCATAAGTTGTCAGACGACACTCGTCATAAGTTGTCAGACGACACTTGAAATTCGCAATGTTGTATTGTTCAGCATTAAGGATATTCCGAAGACCTTCAAAAGAGGAACAAAAAAGAGAATTGAGGGCGAAACTACTTACAGAGAGCCTAACAAGTCTACAAGCTCTAATTCCTCTATCTTTGCTTCTTTACACCAAAAAAAGAAAGATACAATACAATTCCACTTAACTCTATTAATGGAATTGGACTTACCTTCAAAACATCTGCTATTTCTCTCTCTCCACACGGTCCACCAGATGCAAAGTGGAATGATTTTCTACCATCTCTTCGGCTCTTGCTTCCACTTCTTCTAATCCAGCAGCTCAGCAGATCGGCAGTGTGCTCAGGCATGGTCCATTTCATGTTTGTGAGAGTAAAAAACAAATTCCACAACTGAGCAGTGAATTTACAATGCAAGAAAAGATGACTATTTGTCTCATCTGTTTCCCCGCAAAGTTGACACCTGGATACCATAATTCTCCTCTTTTTCTTCAGAACCTCTTGTGTCAAACAAGCTCTTCTCACAACCAACCATGTGAAGCATTTTACTTTTGTTGGTGCGATATTTTTCCAGACATTTTTCCATAACCCTTGTTGTCTTCTGTTTTGTTGCGTATTCACTGTTTCATAGACTCTTCTAACAGAGAAAATCCCATCCTTTTTGTGCTTCCATCTCATAGAGTCTGGAACTGAAGTAGTTCCTGCGAAGTCCCTATTTCATGCAGTATGTTGGCCACTCTTTCCACTTCCCAATCATTTACGAGCCTCCTAAAAGATAGATCCCATCCCTGTTCAGTCCAGCACTCTTTGACAGTTGCTTCTGGTTGTTACAAATGGTGAACATGCCCGGGAAAATATCTTTCAGGGGGGTCTGGTTCCATGCATCTCTCCAGAACTTTGTTTTTCTCCTATCTCCCACTTTAGTTACCCTCATCGGCCAAAGATCTCTGATAGTTCTCCATACCCCAACCCCATAAGGTAAAGAGCTTTCATTACTGCACCAAGAGTTGTTCTCACCACATTTGCACTTAATTGCATCCTTCCATAGAGCTTTTTTTCATCATTATATCTCCAGAGCCATTTCATCAGAAGGCTAGCATTTTGTTTCTTTAGGTTTCTGGTGCCCAAGCCTCCCAAGTATTTATTGTTCGTGTAGTATCCCATTTCACCAAGTTGTATCCATTGTTCTCCTTGCAACCATGCCAAAGGGAATTCCTTCTAAGTTTGTCCAGTTTCTTCAAAACCTTCTGGGGAAGGGGGAACAGAGACATTACATGAGTAGGCAGAGAATCAAGGACTGATTTTGAGGGTGTCTCTTCCTCCAAGTGATAAGTACTGGGTTTTCCACCTTGTCAATCTTTTTTCTGCCTTCTCTATTATGCCATCCCATATCACTATCTCTTTATGTTGGTAGCCAAGAGGCATGCCCAAGGTTACATGAGTTGTTTTCCTCACGGCATTTTATTTGGAAAATTTGCTATAGACCAAGGTGGATTTATGCCTATCTATGTGTTGGTTCACTTATTTTGTTTCTCTATGGTATACTAGGAAAAGTTACTGACATTTTATTTTACTGGAACAGGCTGGAACGAAGCGGGATAAGTTAACTGTAGATGCTACTACAGGGAGAATCAATAGCTTGCTTTTCAAGGTTACACAACATGACCAAGACATCCAAGTTTTCAGTTAAAAATATTTTCTCCGACAACTAAAAAGAAATTGGTTTGATCCTTATATTACAGGTTAGGTCCCTCCGGATGTGTGGTTCTTGTGCATTAAATCTCTGCGGAGTGGCGTGTGGAAGGCTTGATCTTTTCTACGAACTTGAATTTGGTGGCCCTTGGTAAGGCTTATAAATTCTTTTATATCTTGTAAGCTGTAAGGTTTGACATATTGGTGACATTTGTGTCTACATATAGGGATGTGGCAGGTGGTGCTGTGATAGTGAAAGAAGCTGGAGGTTTCGTGTTTGATCCGTGAGTAACATACTTTATTCCTCTTGAAATTTTCCAAGTAATGAAAAGTATGGGGTGAAGTTTCCATGTTCATTTAGAGGGAAAAATACGTATCGTTTTCATTTTGATGTAACTTAAGGTTTCTATAGTCGAAAGAATGTGCTCTTGACGAGCTATAATGTTAGGTGATTTTGGAAACTGTTCGTTTCCACATTGAAAATGAATTGAAGTTTCGTATCCTAAGAGAAATACTGATCTAGTCATTCAATAACATATACACCTGTATAGAAGGGGATAGATGTAGTGTATTCATATAGCCAACCCCAATACAAGTTTGATATTTCTGATGTGTAATAGTTTTTCTTGTTCAGATCTGGTTCAGAATTTGACCTCACGGCTCGAAGAGTAGCTGCTACAAATGCTCATCTCAAGGATGCATTTATCAAAGCCTTGAATGAATCAGAATGATAATTATGGTAAATGGAAAGAAGATACCCATCGATTTTTTACTAGTATAGTACCCACGCTATATGCGCGGAAAATACCAAGAGAAAAAACTATCATAATGAATGATTATCTTATTTACTCCACCTTAAATTTGATCAGTTATGAAAGTTTGATTTGTTTTGAGCATCGTCTTAAAATGAGCCCACTTGGTTTAATGTGGTACTTTTGTCCCTAGTTTAGTGTACGTGTTTTGCACGTCTCTTTTATCAATCAATAAACTTATAAATAATTATTTTTCATATTTATCCTTAATATGCATTTTTGGTTCTCTAAATCATTTTTAAGTAAGTATTAAAACGGAGAGATCATTTCACATAAACTAAAGATGTAGTAAATTTGACCTCAAATCATAAGGAGCTATTCTCAAAACCGTTTGGGTGAATTGGTAGAGTTAGTTAAAATTAGTTAAGTTGGGTGCAAGTTAGCAAAAATAATTAAAAAGAATTTAAGTCGAGAACAGTGAAAGAACGAACCCATTATTCATCGAGTTTCTCAAACCATGCATCACTGGCCTTAGAAAATGAGACAAACATTGAGGAACATACAAAAAGAAGAAAGAACACTCTGCTATATATAAAGTACATAAGGAGCAATGACTTGCAGATATATATAAAACCAAAGTTCTCATGATGCTCTAAATCTAAATATTCCTCTGGCATCATGTCCCAAGTTTAAAGTACATATTTAGACAAACTAAACTCTGTAATGTGTCCTATTTGTTCCATTTCCATGACCATTATACCAATTTGCTTCATGAAGACCTTGTGGATTCTTCTCAACAGTATTATTACTAACAGACTTGTTCCTTTTTATAACCACACACCATGTGATCACTTCCAAGATTGCAGCAATGATTCCTAGACCAACTAGAGTTGCAATATAAGATGTTTCCCATTTCTTCTGAGGTTTCAAGATGTTCAAACCTTTGAATATGTTAATGATCCCAAGAATAACAATTGAGTAACCAACTGATCTGTGGTAAATGTTCCAGTACATCCTGTGCTTGTGATCCCTTTTTGGCCTTAGAAGCATAGCAGAGGCCTGTAACCAAAAATATTTTCTATAAGAATGTTCTCTGATGCTTGATTGGTGTGTGGAAAATATTTTTTTCGGAAAAAGTACAGATTCAGTACTAACATTAATATTAGTAAATCGTAGTGTTACAGTGTGAATTTCTCGGAACAAGTAATATGAAGTTGCAGTAAAAGTTAAAGATAGTTGCAAGGAAAATGAGTTTTGCTCCATGTTGCTTATACTCTCCAAAAACGTTGCGGCACTTATATCTGTACTATTTTTGGAGGATCCTATGTGCATTAATCAGCATTTTTAAAGAGTTCAAGAAACATAGCTTATGTTCTAACCACCAAATGTTGGAAAAAAATATACTCTTTCTTGAAAAATGACTTTCGTCATACCAAACAGATAGAAGTGTTGAAATAATAGTGTTATAAAGAATGCTTAGAGTACCTGGAGAGTGGCCAGAGAGAACAGGACAATGCCAATGGTTCTGTGGGCAGTAAATTGAATACCATGGGACTCACTTCCCAATTGGAGACCAGTAGCCCAGCCAGCAACACCAATAACATAAGCTGTGATTTGCCAAATAGAGTGTAGGTAAAACCATGCAGGGTCTGAAAACACCTTTAAGTACCTTGCAAACAAGATTCCTATAGGCATCATGATACCCCAACTCACTGCATTTAGCAATCCATGAAGCTGAAAAAAAAATCCATTGAAAAAACAGAATTTTAGTGATACTATGTAAAGTTTGGTGACTTAACTATCATTGCGAGTAACTTTTAGTAAAAAGACAGCTCGATTTACAAAGCATCCTCAGGATGCGGGAAGGGTTACACTCCAAGGAAGTGTAATGTAGACTGCCTACTATGACACAAGCATGAAGCATCAGTGGCTACTGTTTGGTTTCATGACTTGAACTCGTGACCTATAGGTCTCACAAAGACAACTTTACGATTGCTCCATAGCTAAAGCTGAGGAAACTAGATGTGAAAATTAAGAAAGATCAATTGGCTTACATTTCTCTTGTTGAATTGTGAGCTTGCTCCTGTTGTAGTAGTTTTAGATTGTCCAGAAAGAAGTCTCAGAGCTCCAGCAGATTGAGTATTTACACCAGCAGTATCATGCATTGCTGGTGAATCCCCTGAAAGTGGACCTTCTTGCCATAATTGATTCAGAATTGTAGAGTTAAAATTCTCAAGATTTAAAGTAGCAAAAATAGTGAACTCATTATTCAAATAAGTAGCTGACAAATCAGAAACATTGAAACTCAAATCCCCTTGTTGTAATTGTGTCTGATAACTTGTAACAGGTGATGTATAAACTCTCATTGTCCCATCTGATTTTTGATATGCAACAAGTGCTTGTGAACCAACCATGCCTTGTGCAGTTGGATTTATAGCCCATGCCACCCATCTTGTGGTGGCAATCTTAGTGTGTCGATAGGCGATTTTCGCGATTTTAGTAGAAGGGTTGTAATTCCAATGAAGGAATGAGTTCAAATATGGAAGATCACTACATGAAGTGAACATTTGGTTGCTTGTGAAGTTGTACTTTGTGCATGATTGTGCATATGTTGATGACACAAACAGAGTAAACAGAACACATGAAATCAAGAAACCACTTGACATTTTCAAGAAAGTTGAGAATTCTTGAATACTATGTTGTTATTGTTGTAGTGGAATGTGGTGTTTGGAGAATGGAATTTAAGTGTAAATATATAAAGGGTAAGTGGGGTTATGGTTAGTTAGATAGTTTGGCTTGTAAGGTTTCTTTATTAGTATTTTGTGTGGGGGGGGGGGGGGGGTGGTACTTGTCAAACTGCTGTTTAGTAATTGACTTATGTTTCAACAACTATTTCCCTTTATTTCACACCTGCACTTGTCTAACATTCAACTATAATTGTACTAAACTTGATATTTTCATTAAAGTAAGGTGATGAAAAGGGTAATAGAATAGTAAAATAAATGATAGAATCTTTCCAGAAGAATAAATTTGTTTACAAGTACAAAAAGTTGCAACAATTTTTCTTTAGACAGTCGATTCAATAAGATATATATATATCTTAATTATATTTCATCTCTTCAATAAATTTAATATGTGCATGTTATAGTAAAAAAATGCTTTATTTTTATTTTAATTGAGTCTAATTCGATATTAGAAGTATATATATCATGAGCATCTAGCTAGATTGGATAGAGTAAAATTATTATTATTCTTACAACTTATTTGCTCTTTTAGATACTTTCTTGATGAAGTAGGATTTTCAATAATTAGAGCAAAATTGTGCATTACTAAGATAAAGTCAAAAATAATTATATGGCTAATTCTGGGAGATCTTAACCACTTTCATTCTTTAATAAACAAGACAAAAATCATACAGTAAGAACACTAATAAAGCTCATTGGTTATGAAACTTTTAGACTTAACCACTTCATTATATTAACTACTAATTTTGTAATCTTTTTAACAAATTGAATATTTAATTTAAGTGGATTTGGGGTTGAACATAACTAGTTGGGTTAGGTTCATGATAACAGCCAAATGACACACAGCTAGGTCAAACCAAACTCCAACCCCCCACCCCCAAAACCATCCAAAGGGTAGGGTGACCTAAACCTTTTAAACTTGTATGAAAAGTGCCATTTGTCCTAGAATCCCATCTTCTTGAAACCATTTCTATCTAATCCTTTAATTTAACAAGTAACCCATTTTTAGCCACTCATCAATGACTCGATCCGCATTCGATCCGTATAAAATATGAGCAGTTAGTTTTGATCTTTTTTTTTCTCAACACGTTTTTAATCTATTTAAATTTGATCCAACTGTGCATTTGGCACCACTAAATTAAGTTATATGCATTAATCTGATAATGTAATAAGTAATTAGAACATCAGGTTATTTTAGAAAGTAATTACAAGCAAATCTTTATTTAGCAACATTAACAAATGACATTATAAAAATAAGAATTAACCCTACTGTAGTAAGATGATATAAAAATTCTTTATACTGTCAATATATATAACTCAAATGATATTGAATTCCTCATTTTATGAGACTCTTCATTAGTTTTAACCTACATGTCCTTGTTTTGGTAGGATTTAATCTAAGCACCTTTTTATCATTTTTTGTATGTTTAAAAAAAAGAGAGAGGCTTTAACTAAAATTATATGTCATTTATCTCTATGTACAAACTTCACTATATAGCCAATTCAATCTCAATTAATATCTTCCTTAGGTAAAATTTTGGCTACAATTGTAAACTAACTCCAATTGGGCTCGAAGGGTAAACGTAACATGTTTCCTTTTGGTGCTTTAATGGGCCAACTAAAAGCCCAAAGAAATTGACAGGTCCAAAGATTCAAATGGACCAAAAAAGTTTATATGAATAGATGCATATCCGACTGAATAAAGTAAAAATAAGTTGCGGATTTATTATATAATATATGTGTAATATGCATACAACCATGTATAATCAGCCAATAATTTTATTTTATATCGACTAGAAAAAGTAAATTTCGTGAATCTACCTTGCTATTTTTGTAACGATTCGACAAGAAACCAAATAACAGCCATTATTATTGCGTTTCAAATTTCACAAATAAAATTGCTATTATATGGAGTAATAAATTTAGGTATAGTAAAGGAAGCTGAATAAATAATCCTTTCCTACTATTATTTTATTTTTTAAGAAAATAGAAAGTTGAAAAAATATTTTAATAAGTAAAAGATAATGAATTACGTCTTTTTTAGGCGGAATAAGATGGACCAAATTAATTGAGTGGACAGCTTAAAATAAGATTATTATTATTATTATTATCATAATTTATTATTGAAGAAAGTGACTTGTAATACCTTTTCAATTATGCTATAATTTAAATTAAATGTTGATGATGATCTAACTCGATAGGTCATTTTTTGCAAGGCTGTCCACAGTTCAACAAAAATTGCAAAAAGATAATAAGCCAAATTGTTTAAGAAAATTATTTGTGTCTAGAAAACGTTTATCATTTTTCATTTTTCTCAATTCTTGTCGTCTTTTCTAATAAGTCCACAATTTCGTTTTATGTTTTATGTTTGTCTTCTTTAAAGAAATCGCTAGATAATTTACTTAAAAATTGAAAATCTATAATAAAAAAGGTGTAATAACAATTATGTCCCGAGTGATTCTTTTTAAGTATCGAATAAAAAAAAATTAATTTTCAGGTATATATCACTAGATCTTTAACATATATATTATGGTATATATATGTTCTAATTTTGTTTATGATAATTTGTCTAAGCTAAGATCAAATTTTGTAAATAACAAAAGATTGATAAAGTCCCCAAAAATTTAATATTTGATATACAAATATAAAGAAACATTTTATTATTTTTATTGATCAATCCCTTTGCCCCTCATTCTGCGAGAATAAGGAAGATCTTTTTTCAATGAATTTGATTTTTTTTCTTTAGATAGCAAAATTAAATTTTAAGTTGGTTAGATCAACAGATTTTTAAAAAGAAAATAAAAACTTATATATGTAAATATATTTGCAACACATACATGAATTTGGAGATTGGTGGAGCCTATTATATATTATATATGTTTTGCTTTCAAGCGTGTATATATTATCTCACTTTCACATTCGAAAATCAAAAGCTTTTTTTTTTAAAAAAAAAAAAGCAAAAAAGAATAGCACCTTAAATAATTTGATAATAAAGAATAATTTATTTAATATTATCCAGACCGTAATTGATCATCTGGGACTTTACACTCCGTCTCTCCTAATACGCCTAGAATTAGAGAGCGGGCACACATCACAGTATAAGTCGGAATCTAATAAGGTGCACCATAGACAAGCTAGCTTTCATTTCCTGACAAGAAAATAAACTTTAAAATCAATAACTAACTCAATCGAAAATTAGCTTAATATATAAGTGAGGAACGTAGAAATTAATTTTAAAAAATACAGATAATAATTTAAACATATATCTTTTCCTTGTGCCTTTTTGTATATACATGAATCTAAATTAAATAATTTATTTTGTCCATTATTGGGCTATTTATATGAAATATCAAATCTGTCTCTGTATTTCTTTTCCAATAAATAAATAAATTAAGCAGCTTTTTTTTCTACAATTTTCTTGTACTGTACTGAAAAATATACATTTATTAAAAAATAGGAAACTTCGAGGAAGCGTCAGGAATAAGACCAAAAAAATAATCAAATATTTGGATTCTGTTCATACTTTTAGAAATGGCTTTTTTTTTTTTGTTCTTTTTATAAAATAAGAGCAGCTTTATGTTTATTAATGTTAATAGAAAAAAAGATAAAAGTAAAAAAAGGAAAGGAAAATCAGATTTTGCCAGTTTGATTTTCCTTTATGTAAACCTAACTTAACAGAATTAACTGTACTATGAGGAAAAATAAATATTATTTTATTAAATAAGATAAAGGTAAGTATTTATTTAATTAAATATTTGGAGTAAAAGTATAAACTAAAGAAACGTAAAGTAGGATCCATCGGAATTAATTAGTATATATTATTTGCTTAAAATACCTAGTAGACGATTATTAAATTAAATACATAGATATACAGCAAATCTTAGTGGGTCAACTACTTTAATCTTCTAAATTTGACCTCTAAATTCCAAATATTTATAAATTAGTTCTATTAATGAGTTACCATTTGAGAACTAAATAATATAATATAATCTTAATAGAATGATTGAGAAAAATCATATGAGTTTGGATTAGTTATATCTGATTTATGAATGATCGTGATATTATTAAATCATGTCAACGTATGATTTTTTTTGGGCTATTTTAATATGACAAATTGTCACTAGGGATGATGGCTAAAGCAAGACTAGCTAACGAAGAGTTGACGGAGTAATAAGATGATCAAAATTATTATTTTTTACTTTTACGAATTAGAATTTTTATTCACAACTTGAAAATGTATACACTTAAAAATTTACAAGCTTTAATAGCTATAAATACTAAATGATATACAAAAATCCATAAGGTT
Source organism: Solanum rostratum (assembly GCA_029948455.1). NCBI lineage: Eukaryota > Viridiplantae > Streptophyta > Magnoliopsida > Solanales > Solanaceae > Solanum > Solanum rostratum. The sequence goes on along the minus strand of CM057053.1, from coordinate 395,466 downwards.
AATCATTTTCATCTATATAAATTATAACGAATTATAATAATATAAAAGAATATTATTAATTAACTCTAACAATAAAGCGTGATGTATTTCCTAATTTTCTAAAATAAGGAAAAACCCTTTGATTGTGACATGACTCTTAACCAAATCAATTTAAAATTAATTAGCTAAAACATACTCTCAAACATCACCTAATTAATATTTGTATAACTTAAATACTTAATATATAAGAAAGTCAAGTTCTGAATGACAACTTAAAAATTTGTTACATATCATATATATTAGATATATATATATGGTATGATAAAACACACACCTTACTAATAATAACAAAAAAAAAATCATCATGAATTCTAGTTAATAACATATCAACAATCATTTATTTGTATAATTTGCGTATAATTTATTTTTAAAAAAAAATATATTTATAATATTACGAGTATATTTTTATTGTATTGATAATAGTTAATAAAACAAGATCGATGTTTCTAGAAATATACCAAAAAAGGAACGATAAAATTGAAAATGACACCATCTTTTTTCATTTTCTTTTGTGCAAATTGGGCTAAACATGACGTATATTTTAATTAAATTGCCTTAAATTAGCTGTATAACATTAACTACGTCTGACATTAATCATAATACCTAAGAGCTAAGACTGTGATAGTAGAGATTAAGTAAAATAAAATAAATACATAAGTACGTAACCTTGACAAATGACAATGGGGGCAATAATTATCTTGTATAAAGACTAACTAATATTAAAAGGGATTAAATTAAAACCAAAACGAAGAGAAAAAAAAGTTTCATTTTTTTATTTAGTTCACTAATTTTATATATTTAGTTTGATGGATGAAAAGGAACAGATGAATTTATTTATTTTTGAAGGTTTTAGTTCAATAAAACTGTTAAAAATTATTGGGATTAATATTTAAAAGACTGAAAAATAAATTCAGATTATTGGAAGGTGATTTGGAATAATTTGAAACAAAAATTTGTTGCTGAAACTTTACGTAATAATTTTATGGAGATCCATCAAAATTACTAAGACTTGGTGTCTAAACTCTGATAATTATTTTTAAGAAAAAAATTAACAAGGCAATCTAACAAATTTTGTGACAATCTATCATAATTGTTAAAATTTAATAGCTTATTTCGATCAGTAGAATTTGTGATTTGATTATCTAATGAATTTTATGATAATTTGTCAAAATCATGAAGATTTGGTGGTCAATTTCTAGTGATTTTAACAGTGAAATTATTTTATATTTTTTAAAAGAAAAATGAGGTCATAATTTAAATGATAACACTAAAGATAATTATTTGTGAAAATTACACGTTTAATATATTAAAAATCTTCATTGTGACCACCAAAGAAAAGTGAAAACCATTATTACAATAATCTCAATGACAATACACACAAGAAAACATGGAGTATAAAAGTGGAGCAAAAGAGCCATCATCGACCTCGTAAAATAATTAAAATTCCTTTCTTAATTCAAAATTTGGGTTAGAATTTTAAACATAAAAAAAATATTGTTGAGGGCATTATTGCAAAAACATATCCTACAATCGCAAATCAGTGTTTAAAGAAAATAGTATTGGAACTCGCCTCTGAGCTCGCATCAGGGCGCGGCTCTAGCAAAACGTCTAAACTCATGTGTGTGGCTTAGTTCTATGAGATTTACAACGCTAATATCCCAATGCTACTATTCAATTTTTGATATCTGCATTAAAGCAAATATCGAAAAAATAATAGATCCTAGGTTTAACTGGTACATAAGCATCATTACCACTAATCACATCTTAGTACATAAAGCTTCTTGCTTTCGTGTGGGAAAACTAACTTAAGATTAGCTTAAAGTAATAATTACTTTCACCAATTAAGTTAACATGTTCACATGTACTATGTTCTTGCTAGTCAAAATGTTATAATCTTTATAAAGTCACTTTAGTTGGGTGGTAATTATGATCTAGATTACTTCCACTAATTTACCAAAACCACATTAAAAGGGTAGAATTCTTACCACGTTTACATGTTCTTTTATCCTTTCCACAAAGTGATAGTCATAATCATGGTAAATTGCACTAAACCTTTATGGTTTTATCTTTTTATCACTAGTAAAATAATGGTTTATTTCACCATTAATGTGAGTGGTTACGTTAGATCAGTGAAAATATCTTTTGCTTTTTTGTTTTATCACTTTTAATTAGAAATTTTGATATGATTCGAATTTTAAAAATGAAAAAGGTTTAGTTGGAACGTGTTTAAGGTCATGAAGTTCGTATGTTTATATAAATTTGACAAAACTCAGTTATTTTTGCGCAAATCATGTGTTTATGCTAAAGATAATCGCTTAATATGTGCTATGAATATATAGTTTATCAAGAACTCACTAAATTTCTTTTGTCATTAGGTCCTATATGGTGCTAATCTGACTACTAATTCTAATTAGATTTGCAAAAAGTACACATAATTAGCTTCCCTTCTAATTAGATTTCCCAAAGTACACATGATTAACATCTCTGACATGTCAACATTAATGTGATTTACTAACCCTAATGTTTAATAGATTCCTTGCAGGACAATATATATTAAAATAGGGGACACCATAATATTGTTTTCTAATTAATTAGTGATGCAAATTTGTGATTAAGTTGGTAAACAACTCAGCAATGTTGCATTTTAACAAAACAAATCACTAATTAAGAAATAAATGCAATTGCGATTTACGACCAAATATTGGCATTATCCTATGGTTCAATTATAATATGTTAAACCAAATATATTTTTTTAATTCCATTATATGCCAAAAAATTCTAGTAAAGGTTCCTAGAATGTTTATAAAGTATCTGATTCTTTTTTATGTATAAAAATAATAAATATTTGGAACTATTCATGTCTATCTTCCAATGATTTTAAGTGCAAGGAGACAAAGATATATATATAAATGAGTTAATTATTTTAATTAAATAATACATATCGTTTTAAGTATCATTTTTATAATATAATGACGTTTGTTCTTTTGACTAATAAGTTGGCAAAAAGAATCAAGCAAGAAGAACGACATTATATATTTATTTATTTTCTTTTTTGGGATTTTCTAATTGAAATATACAAAAGATATGTTATGATAATAATTATAATAAAGCTCCATAGCTTGTTGTAATTAGAAAGCAAAAGATAGATTGAACTAGATTTCTTTTAAGCAAAAATTCTAGAGACAAATAAACGATTTGAAATTTATGAATTTAAAATTTCATTTTTAAAAATTATTAACTTTACATATTTAATAATTTTGTATCATAAATACAAATATTTTTAATCGTTTTCTTATGTTTAATTTCCAAAGAACTCAATTGACCCATTTCTTAAACTTTATAAACTAATTGATGTTTCTTTGGAATGGAAATTTTCATTCATCACTTTAATATATTAAATTTAACAACTTAAACTTATTATTTTAGTAGTAGTAATAAGTATTTTCTAAAACAAAAATAGGAAAAATAACAAGTAAATGTATGTACATTTGATAAACTTTTAACTAACATATAGTACACTGTAATCTATACCATATAGTATTTTTTTAATGTAATTTTTATTAGTTTATTAAGATTTTTTTAAAAGCACAAGAATCCATAAATAGCCGGCCTCCAGCCTGCCACCACGTGTACAGAATGAACAAAGTTTCTTGAGAACTACGTATAAGGTACACTCACCCCTGCATGGAGTACTTACGTACTTCGGATCGTTTGGTACGTGAGATATGATGAGATATATTACGAATAAATTTGGATAAAATTTATATCGTGTTTGTTTGGTAATGTTGGTGTTTATAAATTTTGTGTTAATTTACAATAAATTTATTTTATAATTAAATGTAATATGTTAAATCAGATCAAGTAATATGAAACAACGCAAATAAATTTTTTATCAAGTGACTCAAATGTGTGTTGACTTCTTGGACCGTCTGATTTTGATCATTAATGAACACGAAGAGGACACTGTTTTACAAAGTGTCACCACGTGTCAATTAAATATCAGACGTCCAATTAATTCATAAGAATCTTTTTCACGTAAAAGGATGAAATATTAAAATATTTATTTACCATTCAATTAACTTTAAAAATTTGAAAAAAATAAATAAATAGAAGCGTACATGTTTTTATGAAAAGACTATATAAGAAAATAAATTGTGATTCAACCTAGTAATATAGGATTATCAACATCGTTTCATACTTAAATTGTTTCATAATTAGAGCATGAACATAACAATATAAAAGTTTAATATCGAGTTAAATAATTTTTCATTACTTATGAAAGGAAAAGTCAAACTTGTATAAAAAAGGAGTACGTTGAAACATATTTAGATTTTTTTGATAAAATTTTGTTAATTTTTATTATTTTTTAATAATTGATATTATTTTTATTTTATTTGTTATTTTATATTTTTTATTCTTTGCGAATACTTTCAAACTGAGAATTTTTCAAAAATAATTATCTATCTTATAAGATAATAATAAAATGTGCATAAATCTATTCTTTCCAAAATACTTAGCAAGATTTTACCAAATAAATTATTGTTGTTAAATAAAATTTTGATGAATTATTATTGTCATTTTCAATCAGAAAATAAAGAAAGTTATCCTATTGAATAGATTGAAAATTGATTTGAAACGAATTACTTCAGACAAATAAATTTTTTTTTTTAAGATTATAAGATAAGATTTGACTAAAGTTCTTTAAAAAACTAATTTTATTGTTCCAAAAGTGTACAATAATTTTCTTTAAATTTGCTTTCAATAAATACGTATTCATCCAAGTGTTATTAATTTTTGTACATCTTAAAAATTACTCGCATTGGTCCAGGGAAAATGAAAGTGACTAATACGACGTCACTTCATTCTTCTTCACCGACGTTCTCTTTATATCAATAAAGCAAAAACACGTACTGTACAAAAAACAAGCTGCTAATCTCACAGCCCTATTCTTTACTTTTACTCCCAGACCTCACCTACTTTTCAAGTTGACTTTCTGATTCACCATTTGATGTTCGATATTTATATTAAAATTAAATTATTTAGATTCATATGACATAAGTTTCACTCAGAAACAATATTTCTCATGAAGAATTTTTAATATTTTATCATATTTTTGATTAAATAAAAGATAATCATATCTAATACATTATATTTTTTTTAATGGTATCTTTAATTTTAGGTTGTTCTTTCATTTTTAAAGTAGCTAGATAGAGTTTAGCTCCTATTTAATTAAAATTTTAAGGTTATATTTGAATATGTATTTTTGAAATTTGTGAATGAAATTGCAAAATCCAAAAGTTTGATCTAAGCCAATTTCATAGGACATAATTTTTTTATTATTTATGATGGAATTATAGCGAGTAAAAGTTTTAATATAAAAAAAAATGGTTGTGATGTTAAATAGACAACACGGACATGTTATTTTAGCACAAAATCTAAAAAGCATAGCCACCAAATCCACTCTCTCTCATCCTTCCTATAAAAATCCTCCATTTTTATCATTTCTTCAAAGCTCAAAATCCGCCATTAAAGTTCAGTTTCAAACCATGAAATTATCATCTTAAAGCTACCCATTTTGATCTTGTCTTCTTCTCGAGCTGTGTGATTTTAAAGAAATAAAGATGGTTTCACTTGAAGATTCTCATTCTCATAACAGTGTTTCTAATAATACCCATTTTGGCCAAACACGGCCTTATTACTACACCCCACCGTCGTCTTCCATCAAAATCAACCGTTCAATGGGTCGTTCTATGAGAACTATCCGGTCAACTATTTTCCGTTCTGATTGCTCCGGTTCTGAACATTCAGGCGCGATTTCCGAGAACATGACAGATTCCGTCATCGATATTCGTCTTAATGAGCTCGCGAAGAAGCCTCTGGTGAATAGCAAAGATTCTTCTTCTTCTTCCGGTGAAGATTATCTACAACTTTCTCAAGCTTTCAGTGATTTCTCAGCTTGTAGTAGTGATATCTCCGGCGAGTTACAGCGATTGGCTAGTGTTCCTCCTTCAGATCCGGTGTTGACCCAGAACCCAAATGCTCAGCCCCAACCCGAACCCGAACCCTGTTTTGGTTTTCTAGAAAGGGAAAAGTTTTCAACGGAGATAATCGAGAGTATCTCGCCGGAGGATCTTCAACCGACGGTGAAACTCTGCGTTGACAGTTTGTATTCTTCATCCGTTGCAGTGAAAAGATCAGCGGCAGCTAAGTTAAGACTATTAGCGAAGAATCGAGCTGATAATCGGGCGTTAATCGGAGAATCCGGTGCTATTCCAGCTCTTATACCGCTTCTCCGGTGTACGGATCCATGGACACAAGAACACGCAGTTACAGCTCTTTTAAATCTTTCACTTCACGAGTCAAACAAGGCGTTAATCACTTCCTCCGGAGCCATAAAATCTTTGATTTATGTTTTGAAAACGGGGACCGACACTTCGAAACAGAACGCTGCTTGTGGGTTGTTAAGCTTAGCTTTGGTTGATGAAAACAAGCTTTCAATTGGTGCTTGTGGTGCTATTCCACCATTAGTGTGTTTACTTATAAATGGAACAAATAGAGGGAAAAAAGATGCATTAACAACTCTTTATAAGCTTTGTTCAGTGAAATTGAATAAAGAAAGAGCTGTTAATGCTGGTGCCGTAAAGCCACTTGTTGGACTTGTTGGTGAACAAGGGAATGGTTTAGCAGAAAAGGCTATGGTTGTGTTGAGTTTGTTAACTGGGATTGATTCTGGGAAAGAAGCAATTATTGAAGAAGGTGGAATTGCTGCACTTGTTGAAGCTATTGAAGACAGTTCTGATAAAGGAAGAGAATTTGCTGTGTTGACACTGTTGCAGCTTTGTATGGATAGTGTTAGAAATAGAGGGCTTCTTGTTAGAGAAGGTGGAATTCCTCCTCTTGTTGCCTTGTCTCAGAATGGTACTGCTAAAGCTAAACACAAGGTGAGTCTTTGAATCCTTGATACACTGCCTTTGCTGGTTGCTCGGACTCTCCAAAAATATTGGGGCACTTGTGTTAGATCCTTCAAAAATAAACGACCTTTGGAGGATTTACTGCGCACCCATTAACATTTTTGAAGAGTTTGGGCAAAATAGTATTGTTTGCTCATGTTCTTGAAATAGAAACAAGAATCTTGGTCAATTTTAGCACTTAGTAGTAGTAGTAATTGTTGTGTTGTTTAAAAGACTCAACTTTTATGGCATTAGTAAGTTAGTATTACTTCTGGTAAGGAACCAATAGTATCTTTCTAATTATTACTAGTAATTTGTTATGAATGTTGCTAACTAGTGCCAGTAGTTAACTAAGGGGTTAAAGTTTGGATTAAGGATTGAGTTTTTAATGGCTGCAAATGGCAACTCTGAACTAGTATATAATCATAAACATGTCATGTGGTGTGTCCCAAATAATTTTATATATGAGTTTTGGAAGATGGGGCTTGGAGAGATGGGGGATGTCCAAGAATGAATGGAAGTGAAATTTTGGAGATTAGAGTTGTATGGTTTGGGTCTGCGCGCACTATACCCTCCCTTGATCATACTTGTGTGGGATTACACGGGGCATGTTGTTGTTAGAGTTGTATGGTTTGGGTTGCTACTTGTTGCAGTGACGTATGGAACAAAAACTGCTGTAATATTGCTTTCAATGAGACTGATGTTATAGTCTGCTTATGCATTTTTGGTCCAAAGAATTGAAAGTTGTATTATTCTGGTACTATTCTTGTTATGGAAAGACCTTAATGTTTTGATTTTTTCTTCTTTCTGCAGGCAGAAACACTATTGGGATACTTAAGAGAACCAAGACAAGAAGCTTCAAGTTCAACTCCCTGAGTGAAAAACTATAGTTTTAGACTGGTATTTCTACTGTAATGGTTTTGTTCTGTATATAGGAACATGTGTTTAAAGAGTTTGTACAGTGTTCTATTAGAAATTTGGGAGTAAGACTGATGTCAGATAATAATAAATAAAAAAACAAACCAAAAAAAAGTTCTATGAGAAGCTAGTGAGGAAAATCTGACCTTATTTTTGACTAGGTGTTTAGAGGAGGGGTTCTTTATGTCCCTCTCGAATTATTAACTGGTGCTGGTTTTTTTGGGAGCAGATGGTTGTTTGCCTAGAGTGTTATTGTTTTCTTTTTGGTTTGGTGAGAATTTGGGTTATTATCCTCTAGTTTTGTTTGTGAGGTCCAAGTTCTTGCAGAAGGTTTTACTAATTTTCTTGATTTTTAGTGTGTGTAAATCAACTAGCATAGTATGCTAGTAATTTGTTTTCCCCCTCTTTTTGTATATGAATATATATTGTAGTGTATGGAGCAACATATCTTAGTTTCATGTATTTTGATTCTTGTTATTATATGATGGTTCTCGTACTTTGATCGTCATTATGTTGTTACTATTTGTTTTTTCCCTTTTTTATTGTTTTGAATGTTTTCTTGAGCGGTTTGTCGGAAACAACCTTTCTATCCGTAGGCGTAAGATGTGTGTGCATTGATCGTTTTCGAAGTCTACTTTATTGAACTACAATGATTGTGAGGTTTTTTGTATGAAGCAACATATTTGGTCATTTGTGAGATATTTTCATGATTTGTGAACATCAAAACTTTCAAGAATTTTGTGGTTCTCTCCATGCAACTTGTGAGAATCAGATGCTTGTGTTCCCCACTTGATGTTAATAGAAGCTGAACAAAAAAACCCCTACCACCCCCCACTGGACTTTGTAGCATTCTTAGAGGTCTCGGATTTAAGTTGAAGTCTTGCGTTCAAGTTTTGATATTAAAAAAATTTTGATGGAGAGGCTTTTTGTTTGAAAAACATTACTCGATATAAATTTAAATTTATCAAGTTAGTAAATTTTGAACATGAGATCATTATTAAAGAATAAAGAAGTTTCTGTGCTCATTTTTGTCTATATCCTATGTCATTCAGTGACTTTTAGCTGGCAAGGTTTGCTTAGAATTTAGTCAATTGAGGTGGGTTCATATGAGTTGGTTAACCAACCATTTTTTGATCCTCCCACCCTTGACCCCTTTATTCATGCATTTTTTTTTTAAATAATCGCAATATTTGAATCATCTGGTTCACCTTGACTAATTATGCGATCAAGATTTGGACAGAGGATAGAAACTATAATATTTTTATGCTAGTTGAATTCAAATTCAAGACTTCGTAATTTTTAACTCAATTCATTGTTCACTGCGTCACAATTTTTTCCCATGCATTTCTTGAAATACTCTAAAACTTTATCTAAACTCTATTGAACCCCTTCGTTAATCAATACGTGACTTTTTGATTATTCTTCTCCACCCCTATACCCCACCCCACCCCCACCCTTCATGTGCTATGTGGTCCTCCCTTATAATTCCTCTTTTTGAAATCATTATTTCTTCTCTCGAAGTTTTGGCATGCTCTGATCTGAAACTGTTAACTGATAAAGTTTCTGAAATGACTTTGGATCTCTCCTTTCATTCCTAAGATAACTATAACAACTAACACGTTTCAAATCTCAAACAAGTTATGAAATAAGTTATGATCGACTATATGAATCTCAAGACGTGATTACTACTTCACTATATACAAGTGGCCATGCCTTGATAGTTCATAGAAATGCAAATGACAAGCTAGAGTAGCTAGGTAGAACTTGTTTGGTTTATGAAAATATGGTAAAGTTTAAATGGGGTATAATATGTAGCATTTAGTTTAGCCTTATCAATTACTAAGAGATTTTATCTTCATAGGTTTTATAGTAATTTGCTCTTCATTTCTAATGTCATTGAGAGGTATGGGGGAGCTTATAAGATGGAAAAACTGAAGATGTTGTAAGAAGTGTAGGGTAGGGTCCTATAAGGAAAGGGTTTTAGTGCATGCACAGAGATTTTATATATGATGAATAATAATGGCAACCACCAAACCCCACAACAGATTACCTTGTTTGGTAAAAAATAGTAGACACTGTCCCTTTTTATGAAATGCATTAGCTGGCTCAACACAAACAGCTTGTCATTTGTCTTGATGTTTGGAATTGGGATGGGTCATTATTTCCCTCCTATATCTTTCAATTATTTAGCAAGATAATACCCCTCACCTCTACTAATAGGCTTTTGTATGATTGTGATGGATTTTCAGCTTATCGAGAATATGACACGAGATAGGAGGTTATGAAAGTCACATGTTAGTAAATAGTTGAGCGTTGTTTTATAGACTTGGTGGCAGTTTGATGTAGGTACCTGTTTCTTCATTTATACCAATATTGGTAGAGCATTATTCTCGTAATATCTTGTCATTATACATAAGATTAGACTGAATATATTATGATTATTATAATAAGTTTTGCGTAATTGTCCATTTTGTGGGATGCTGATTAGGTGAAACCACTCCGTTTATAGAGCTGAAAAGTGGCTATTTGCAGAATGTTACCACTTTATGTTAAACCCGGCTCAAAAATATAAGCATGAGGTCGAGCTAATTTTTGGCCCATCTAATAAACAAAAATATTATTACACTCTCTCATTATCTTACACTGTTATACATAAAACATCAAACTAAATTATCAGAAATTTTCACTTAAGCTTACTTTTTTCTCCAGCTGATGATTGGAGACAATTACCAGTAATAAACGTCTCACTAATTAAGATTATGGACTAAATTAATCTTAGCTGGTATCGGCTTTTTCGTCCTTTTTCCTGCGGAATAATTTGGGTTTATAGCCCTTCTCAAGCATTTTTTCAACTTCCTCAAATTGCAAGCCTTTTGTTTCTGGCACCAGAAAGTAGATAGCTATCAAGCCAATTGTTGAAAATCCAGCAAATAGAAGGAATGTACCAGCTGAACCAATTGCCTCGGTTAACGTCAAGAACGTCTCACTGACGATAAGATTGGACACCCAATTGGAGACAGCCGCGATCCCACCACCAATGCCTCTGTATCTTAAGGGGTATATCTCAGAGTTAACGATCCATGGGGCTGTTCCCATTCCAGGAGAGTAGGATATGATGTACAATCCCAGAAGCATCACTGCAAAGAACCCGAACTTGCTAGGACAACCTTTTGTGAACCATTCACGTTTCTCTGATCGACATAAACCTTTGACGTTGTCATTTAGAGCCAAGCATGCACCGGGATGATACTGATATGTCACAGAAAGTTACCATCAGTACCAACAGTAGATACGCGGAGGTAAAAAAAAGTCTAACTGAAAAACCAATGCAATTAGCAACAACAAGAACAAATCCAGTGCAAACCTTACCCCTACCTCGAGAAGGTAGAGAGGTGATTTTCCATATGAAGGATGAATAGCAATGCAATTAGCAGGTAACAAAAATGCAAGACGGCATATGCAAGATTTAGTGTAAGCAGTATCAACTTAATGTGACAACTTCACTTGTAGGCCGGTATGAATTCTAAATCTTTGCTTCATGTTTCAAAAAAAGATTTACTTCGAATATTTTCAAGCGTTGACATATCGGATATGGATTCAATAACGAAATGGAAACAGATAATAACTTCAATGTATAACGACAGAATCAACAAAAACTTACTTTGTTGTTTCCATTAGAGCAGAAAGCACAATCTGAGGAAGCCTGCAAGCAGCTCATACAATTCCAGGACGATGCACGTGGAGCATTCAGAAAGGCCGAACATGTGGAATTTGATCCAAAGTGATTGGATTCAGAAGCACTAATTCGAGGGGAGTGTGAAGAAGCTTGCATGAAGAGCACAGACAATACCACTAGGCATGTTATAATACCGAACATGGAGACAATCATCAACCTTCTTCTTCCGTACCTATCGACAAAACACATACTGATAATGGAGCCCACAGCATTGAGACCGGATGTTATGAGCGAGAGAGCTAAAGCTGTCTTGTTAGAAGCAAATCCAGCCAGTTGCACAATCGTAGGACTGTAGTACATGACAGTGTTGATTCCGACGAATTGCTGTGCCACCTGGACCGTAATACCAGCATAAAGACCCCGACGAACAATAGTGTTGTTCCAAGCACTTCTGACTTTTGAAAACAAACCACTCCCAAGGAACTCTTCATCAGCCTTCTCTACTTCAATGGATTCCTCCAATGCTTTCATCTCGTCTTCAACTTCATGTGCAGGGTAAATCTTCTCTAAGATAGCCCTAGCTTCCTCTTTCTTGTCCTGCAGAAATGGTCAACGGGGACATGGACGATTAATCATGGCAATAACGATAGAATCTACTGGTCAAACATGACTTCAATATTTCAGCTTAAAAGAGAAACTTAAAGAGGCGATAGGCTTACCGCTCTATACAACCATCGAGGGGACTCAGGCAGAGACAGCATTAGGATAAATTGAATAAAAGCAGGAACACTAGCTACACCAAGCATCCATCGCCAAGTTCCTTTGGTCTAAACATAATACATAGAAATCAGTTAACGCATTCCGAAAAAAGGACATTTCTAATGGAGTAAAAAAGTGCAAAAGAGATTTAACTTGTATCATTACCTTTGTAAATGCTAAGTTGATAAGATAAGAAAGAAACTGTCCTCCCGTAATTAGCAGACCATTCGTGCTAACTAAAGCTCCTCTAATCCGAGCTGGGGAAGCTTCTGATATATAAAGAGGAGAAGTCATAGAAGCCATTCCAACTCCTAAACCGACAAGTACTCTTCCAATAATTATCACCCAAGGTACCGGGGCAACTGCCATGACAATCGCACCAATAAAGAACAAGATATCTGCTAAAAGAATCGACTTTCTGCGACCATACTTGTCATTCAACCAACCACCAAATCCTGCCCCAATAATCGCCCCTGCAACAGCCATGCTTACTATGGTTTCCTATATAATTAAGAGGGAACAGTCTGAGTTAATTTCATTTTCACGATACAATAAAATTGATTTAACATATAAGTTAGTGTAAATTACTTACTTGCAACCAAGTATGCTTATCAACAGATTTGAAGTCATCCCGAATATAAAGCAATGCACCAGATATCACACCTTAATACCAAAGGAAAAAAAGTAACATTAATCCAAAACAAGTGACAAAAAAGGGTACTAATACTACAATCAACAACGACTTATTGGCAAACCTCAGTATCTACAACATAGTATTGAACAGACACAGAGTTAAAGCCCGTGAAGTGTGTGCAGTTGACCACTCATCTGTCAAAATCACTTCTTATATAGATATGTATTAAATCTCAGACGCCTTCAGGTAAAATCTTAACTTTGCCACTGGTATCAACAAATTCAGTAAGCAAGTCGGTAGAGTACTTTAACAGTATCATAACCAAACAGTCCATACTACATTCTGTACATAGATCACATATCAGTCTTAAATACATATATACTAAATCTTGAACACCATTAGCGAAATTATCCATTTTAGTAACAAAAAGTACCAAAAAGAGTTGTCTTTTACCAGTATCATAACCAAACAGCAGTCCTCCTATACCAGCAGAAAAGGCGAGACGCATAATGTAAGGCGTTTTCCATGAAGTCCTCCAACATTCTGTAAACTCCGTCTTAGCCGCTTTGTGAGGACCACCCTCCATAGTATCAAACTAGTTTTCTACTGTACTCAAAATAATTTTCACAGCAAATTGCTCTGCCAACAACACAAATTCACCTTTAAATACTCTAAATCACATACATTATTCAATACAATGAATCAAATACATTTATCAATACAAATTGCCAAAAAAGAATAAGAGTTGGCAATATGACCAAAAAGGAAGATTCTTGTTCTAATAATTGATCAAGGAATATGAAAAAATTCTTAGCAGAGAGTGCTTAGTCAAACTCCAATGCAGATATCGGACACATAACATGAACAAAAAAATTTCTGGAAAAGATATATGAGTGATTATGAGGGGGGAAAAAGAATCTTTAGCACAAAAATCACCAATTTCTACTATGGATATACTGATTAAGACAATTCATATTCCAACTTATCCAACCAAAGCAAAAACAAATAACACTAATTCTATACAATCAAAAATTGACAAATTTTTTTAGCTTTATTCCTATATATTAACAAAACACCACTTAATTCTTTATAACAGAATAAAGAGGGATACCTATGAAATCAAATCAAATCAAAACAAACTACATTATACAGTCATGCAGAATCAAGAAAACAAAAACAGTGGACACAAAAAACTTACAAATTTATTCAACAAAAAAACAACAACAATGACAATTGGGATTGAGACTTGCAACAAGAAAAAGAAAATGAATACACACAACATCACCCAAAAAAAAGTTAAAAAAGTTTAGTACCTTAAATCAAGTTGTCAACTTTTTTTTTTTTTTTCTTGAAAAAGAGTCCACACCCTTTTTTTCTACTATGACGATAAGATATATAAAGTGAAGTTTTGTGGATATATATAATGTACAAATCCCAAGTCAAAAAGGAAAAGAAATTTAGTCAAAGATGATTAGGATTTTATAATATGTTTATCCTGTAAAATTATGGTAATAATAAAGTCTAATAAATGTTAAAGTAGGTGAAAGGAAGAAAAATTATTAGAGTTCCTAATTTGGAGTTAGAGTCCTCAATTCTCAAATACAGTAAATTTATCCAAAAACTCTTATAAAGTTCATTCAATAATTATAAATTCATATTTAGAATTAAGTTTGTTAAAGGATTACTAATTAAATTATGGATCCGCTTTTGATTCGTCTTATAGCATTTTTCTTAGTAAAACTTAAAATAGATATATTATATTAATAAAATAGTGTAATTTTTTCTTTTTTCTTTTTAAATACGATAGGATATGCGTTTTAACTTTTGAAACATACTAAAATTATGCAACTTGTTTTTTTTAAGGAAAATTCCTAATTTAAGTATATATTTCATGATGATTTACTAATTAAGATTACACTAATTAAAAATATAAATGTTTTTCTTTTTAAACCTTGAGTTTCCCATGATAAGTGGAGGACAAAATGAGTTTTTTTCCAAACTAAAATTTGAGAAGAAAACAAAAGGAAAAAGATAGGCTAACAAAGTCGATAATTGTTCACGATACACAAAAGGCCAAAACTAAAAATAATTATACTCATGACTTTAGGATAAGCATAAAAAACAAATAAAAATAGAATAAAATTCAATGCATTAGGTAGTTGGAAACTGTTTTTACATTGGTGGTGATGCCAAACATTAAAGGCTTTCTTGTGTTAGTATTGGGGAAAACAAATGGTCAAGTAAAATAAAATGCACCTATTACAATTTGTTCATCACTCCATTAATTTAAAGACTAATAAAAAAATATTAATCTTTAAATATAATATTAATTTAAAGATTAATAAAAAAATATTGAGTTTGAATGAATTTGTTGTGAATTAGATTCGCCATATAACAAATCATTGGAAAAGAGCACAAATAAGATGCACAGAAGGACTCGATTTGACTTTCCCAGCTTATTACTAGCACACTCAAAGAGGGGAATACATATGACTAAAAGCCTATAAAAAAAGATTCGATCGGAACTCTTATATGTCCAAGGTTCAATATTGAAATAATTTCAGAGGTTTTCCCTGACTTTGTCCGTGTCAACAAACATCTATTGTTATTTATGTGTGCAATGTTCAAAAACCATAAATTCATAATGTTTTTCTTATGTCACAAAATACACGTTCTTAAAAAAAAAAATCGAGAAATATATATGATGAAATGGATAGTTAATAAAATACACGTAATAGTTCAATTTTATTTTTCATTTTATTCGAAATATAAAATATTTTTTTGCTATTGATGAAGAATATCATATTTAAGCTTTATAGATTGAGAAACTTTTATGAAGAGTATTTTTTAAAAAAATGAATTTTACGTGTTGCTGATAATAAAGGCGTAATTATTTTTAACTAAGTTTATCAAGCAAGCATCTTGTTTGATTCGATTTTGATTTAAATCACTTCAAATCTTTTGTAAACATTGTCATAGGATATTGATGTTACCTAACAGACTTCAAAATATATATATATATATATATATATTTGGTGGGTGGGTGTAACCTTCAAAAAGATCCTTTATATCAAAAAACATCATGAAGAACATGACAAAGGGCATATGTCCCAAATATATATATCTAACTAATTGGTATTCAATTCATGCTTTTTTTTTTTTAATAATTATTTCTTCCATTTCTTTGAGGTGTTGGGGCCATTTTATGTTATGTTCACATAATAAACAAGGCTAAAACTTAGTCAATAAAATGACATTTCTTTTTCTCCTTTGATTAAGATGTTCAACTTTTTTTATTATGTATTTTGGCCTTCTTGATATTGATATTTTGTCCTTGTTATTATTGAAATGCAATATTTGATTTTCTTGTAGTATAAGTTGCAACATATAATATTATACCAAATTTTAAAAATATGTACATAAAAGATCACGAATTCACGAACTCGCTATGCAAGTCGGGGGTGGAGTCACATTATTAATAGTAATTTTTTTTTAAATAATAATGATAATTGTATAGCTCGAACCTAGTAACAGCTTACGTATATTATCTCACTTAAAAAACTTAAATTATTAAAAATATTGTATTTTTATTTATTTAATAATGTCTTCTATACTAACCACATGCATCAAACTTATTAAGGTTATCACAACAAATATCCTTACTCTTAACCTCAATATCTCAATACTACTAGTCAAATATTTCAAATAAAAATAAGCTATCATTATCAAAATAATATATATCTTAATTGGAATAGTATAAATTCTTGCACTATCAATAATACAACTATATTTTAATATAAAATAATAAGCTAAGATATATATAGTAATCCTAGAGCAACTAGACTAGTGGGGATAGAATCTTCATATTGATTTATTTCTAAGAAAATAATACCTATTATTATGGGGAATTTTCTGGATTGAATATGTAATCATCTTTATTGGACATTCATATAAATGATTAATTGTGAGTGTTCAACATCATCATTATGTTGTATATATATAACATGAAGTCACATTGATCTCTCTTGTGTTATTTTCCTCTTTTGTTTCTAGCTTTGGAAATGATAATTCAAAATAATTTATGAGCAATTTAACAAGACGGTTAAATTAAATATAAAATAATATTATCGATATATCATGCCTTGTATGTCATAATTCATCAATTTTTATTATACGTGTTGGTGTCTTCTGTAATAAAGAATTTTCACATATAACTACTCAAAAATATTTTAATTATGTTTCATAGCTATAGTTTGGATAATTATATTATGTAAGTATAGTTATAGCAATGTTTGTGTAATTCACGCAACATTTGTATATGCTTGTATATTTCGCTGTACAATTCGCAAATTTTTCACCATCTTTGTATCGCGTTTGTATAATTCTTTATATAATTCACAAGATTTGTATATTTCGCGATACAATTTGATTTACGCACAACGTTTGTATAAACATATACATTGTTTGTATAAATCGCACGAATTATACAAAACTTAAACTGTAATTACAGCTGAATATTTGCCGCGAACCGTAATTAAGTCAAACTATAATTATATTAGCTAATTAATTAATATATATTTACTTGTCCGCTTAATTTTTCCTTTTATCATTTATGTCACTCTACATCCATAAGAGCCCAAAATAGAGAAAGCAAAAGGCCTAGAAAATTTAGCCCACCTCAAGAAATATATAATTTTTTTTTATGTAATTAATCATTTAATTAAATATTAGATTTGAATCAATAAATCTATAATTTTAAGAGGATAATGAATTAAGTGTTGATAATCTTAAAGATAGACTTCAATCATGTTAAAATTTTGAATATACCTTTAATTATATTCCTCTAAAAGTATGAATAGTAGTTCATTTCTTATAGGTAAAAAATATGAATAATCCGATAAAAACCGTGAATAATTTATTTGATATAATTCATAATTTTACTCTACATAAACATTATAAAAGTTGTATTAAGTTATAAGATATAAAAAAAAAGTTGATAAGAAAATTTGCGATCCGTAACTTTGTGGTTGATAAATTCGAGTTTTAAATCACATGTCACTGACCATAGAAAATTTCTCTATTATGTTATAATTATTTAATGTCAGGACATAATTAAAAGAGAAAAAAAAAAAAGAAGTAATGTTGATGTTATGTAGCAGCAAGAAAGAGAACATGGCCAGTATTGCAGGCACATTAATTTGCTATTTATTCTGTAAAATTTGAATGGATCAAGATCAGTGTCAACATGCATGTGTCTTGTTAGGAGTGGACCTAATGTATAAGCAATAATTTATTCCAAGTCTATCGATGAAATTTAAATTTTAAATTCGATTATCAATTTTATGAGTAATACATATATATAGGTGAATTCATAATTGAAATCAAGTAAGATCGACTTTTAAAATCTTATAAGCTATATTGGTTAAAATTATACTAGTTTAGTTTTAATATTAGAAATATCTAAGTTGCATGGATGATGTTAACTTTGGATCTTGCAACTCTTTAATATAGATTTTTCATATGGTATGTTTGAGATTATAAAATTAAAGAATCTTTTGAAAATCATGTACGGTAAAAACACTTTATTAGAATGGTGCAAATTTATATTATTTGGGTCCCAAAGTGGGTATCAGATATCGCTAACTAATAATTTTTTCCTACATTTTAAGTCAGTTATACCTATATACATGTCTTTTGCTACTCGATTCGTTCTAAAATATAAATATATAGGAAGAGAGGTGAGTCCGATAGAAGAGAGTGAGGTGTATCCCAAATATATATGAATTACACAAGATACATGCATTTGGGATATAAGATACATTCTAAAATAAGATACATAAGAGAAAGGCGAGCAAGAGAAGAAGAAAGGCCAGGAAGAAAATTAGAGAAGCGAGCGAGAGAGTCCATGTATCTTAGATACATATGAATCCACTTGGATATAGTGTATCTAGAATAAATTATATTTAATTTTTTTATCTCATATATTCGAGATATATGTATATGATGACACCGTATATATGTATCTAGGGAATAATGGTAATTTTGAAATTAATAGGTGGATAAGAATGATAATTTCAAAAACTCATAGGATGATGGTAATTTGTCTCTAAATTATCGAAATTTGTGTGAGTCATGTATATTAAATTGGGCCAACAAAAAAGATCCGATCCATTTACAAAGCCCATTTAATATGACCATCTGTTCCTTCCAAATTTGCACAGTGGTAGAATATTGGCTTTCTTCCCCCTTTTGGCCCCTTCTCTCTCTGCTGCTGCTTCTTCTTCATCTCTCTTCGCCATTTCTTCCTCCCTGGATCTTCAGACCCAACCCAATCTCTCCAAAAATCTCAAAAAAATTGGTAATAATCCTTTGATTCCTGTATTTTTTTCACTACATTTTTCTCAAATCACTCTTTTTACCTTTTTTTTGGATTGATCTGCTTTAGAAACGGGTTTGATTTGATCACATCGTGAGAGATTGATAAAAGGGAAAGATCCTTTCATCAAATAAAGAAGTGGGTATGTGTCAAAATTGTTTCTTTTTATTGATCTTTTTGGTTATTTGGTAGTTACATTATGCTGGTTTATAAGCTTGTTATGGTGAAAAGAATTTCCTTTTGTGCTGGAAATTTTATAAAATCTCATGAACAGGAAAGACTGAAACTTCCCTTTTTTTTTTTTTTTGATTTGGGAGCATTATGAGAATGAGGAAATTAAGGGGTCGTTTGGTAGCTGGTTGAAATTACGGAGATATTAGTTATGCCTGTTTCTAAATTGCAAACCAAACTAGTAAATACTACATTGAGTAAGTTAGTAGATACCAAACGACCCCTAATTGTACTTAGTATAGCATATGTCTTTTCAAACTTTAATGGGTAAATGCCAAAAAATAATGTCACTTCTCATTGTGATTATGTCTGGTAGATATATTTGTTTCACTTAAATATGGTTGGTACTAAAATACTGTTTTGGGATGTCAGAAAAAGAACTGTTTGCTTTTGCTATTGTTGTGGTGTCATGTACACATTGAGTCTTTCCATTGTCCATGATGAGACAAGGGGCAATTATGATCAGTTAGGATATGTTTACCAACACATTATGTGTGGCATGATCGATGGAGGATTACATACTGAGCTGGCATTTTCAAAGTCTACTTGCTAAAAGTCTTTGTTTAGCTGACCACATTAACTTTGTTGTAGATGTCTATGCAAGTGCAGCTGTTAATGAAATTATTACACTATGGGTCCCGTAAAGGAAAGCGCTTGACCTGTTGATATATAGCCTTGGTGAATAGCGATCAAGAGTGTGGTTTAGCTGTCAATAAAATTGGAATGGACCATGTCGTGATTAGTGCTTAAATCCCAACTTATGCCAAAAAAAAAAAAAAAGAAGACGAAGAAATTGTTTGGTGATTTCTTTACATATGTCTAATCATTGGTAGATAGAATTATGTGATACCTGTAATACGGGAAGGTAGCGGGTATATGGTGTATTATTCTAGTTGCACGCAAGTTGGCTTGGATTGAAAAACTACATGGTCTTCGTGTCCATCTCATAAACTTGGCTTTTGCCTTTTAGCATGTCACCAGTATGTCCCTCAAATCCTTTGTTGAGTGAAAGTTATAGGAACGCATAGCATTGTAGAATGGCTATTCCTCTAGATCAATTTCCTTTGTTGGTCAATTTAATTTACATGTCGATAGTGATTATTTCCTATCATGGATGCTGGGGTCGTCTGATGGCGTATTTTGTGGATGAGGTGTATGCAGCTACCTTGAATAAAAACTTATTATACTATCTGTTAGCTATGTATGAAATGATAGTTAGCTATGTATGAAGGTTGTATTTGCATATTTTATTGACTTGATAAAGCTTTGCCCATCATAGAATCTAAACTAGGGCAGTCCACATGTAGTGACCCAGTTTTAATTCTCACTCACTTTTTGTCTTTTAGGATTTTGCCTAAGAGACGGTATGTTGAGAAGTGGGTTGGTTTCCTTGTATGTATGCTGCTTTTTTGAAAATGCATTTTGAGGATATTTTGCAAAGTAAAAGCTTCAGTTTTTCCATTAGCAGTTATTGCATAACCAAAGATGATCAACTTTTTCAAGATTGGAACTTTAACTCGAAATGTTTTTAGGCATGAAAAGAAAACGACGACAAACTACTATACAGTACTTGTCAAAAACTAATAACAAAGTGCAATAGTGCGCGTTGAATGTATTAATTAAAGCTCAATGTTAGATCTTAGACATTTTCCAATAAAAGCGAGACTTTAGGGACACTCTGTGAACCGGGCAAGTCTTTTTTTCAAGGTACAGCTGTCATCATTAAGTACATTTTTTTTTTTTTTGAAATTAAATCATCATTAAGTACATTGTAGGGATTAAATCTGGCTCAACGGATATTTCCACTGTTCAAATTTTGGATGTTATAAATTTTAAGGCAAATATTCTTGATTGTCCATAGATGATGTTTAGGCAGTATTAACAGTGAAAATGGAGTATTTTGTTGCTTCAACCTTTGGCCATTATATGTTGTTCTGGTGCCATCAGATCTTATTTGCCCTGTATGTTGTTAAAAAGCCTCCCTGCAGGATTACTTTATCAATTTGCTACGCAGTTTCATCCCTTTCTATTGATGCTTCACACTTAGGTTCCTGTTTCATGTGTGTTTTTCCGTGTTTGAGAGGGCGGTTCCTCCCCTTCCCTATAGCTGGAGAGCAAGAGAGAAATATTAATCTTCTTTTGTTGACACTTTCCTTTCTGGTGCATCTTTCTCACGTAAACTGTATCTATGAATGATTTCTGACAGTTAGCAGACTTTTTGGGCATCGCTGTTTTATGGTCATTATTTGCAGGCCACATATATTACTATTTCCCCGAGAATTATCTCTCCTCTCTCTCAAATCCCACCTTTCTCCCTCTTCGTTCAAACCCCTTATCCTGAAGAAGGGAAACGAGAGAAAAGAAAAAATAATGCAGATAGTGTAATAACTAGTTGACCTTTTGGATTACTGGGGAGTAATTTGTCTTGGTGTGACTTGGTTGTTAAGATTGGATTAATGGACTTTTTTGGAGATAGCAATTTTCGGTATCTTATATTATGTGATAAATCAGAAACGAATTCTGCAAGCACAAATTTTGTGTAAAGTCTTACAGCAGTACTCCCTTCATTTTCTTTCTAGGTTTGCGCTTAAAAGGGCCGTAACAAGAAGCAGGGGAAGTGGGAGGTGGCAAGGAAGAGGCATTAGATGAGCGACAGCTGATTAGTCTTGTATAATTTCCTTTCCCTTACCTATGTTAATTAGACTATATCCTATTGAAGAATCTTGCAGAAGAATGACACATTGTTTTATGGGAAAGCTAAGTGTAGACTGGATGCTTTGCTGAAGTTTTAAGTTTTTATCTTTTTTCTTCTTATGCAGGTACGTATTTAAAAGCTGTCCATTTAGAGAGCTGAATAAAATAGGAAAGCGTTACCCAGTGGTGCAGCAGCCAGAAGTACTAGTACAGGGTTAATAGAAAACCCTTATTTTAAATTACCTTGTCCTTTTTCACTTTCGTATACAACTTTTATTATCTGAGATTCCTTTCTTCTCTTCTTAAACCAATTCCTGAGCTAAAGTGTTGTCTTACACATGCTTGTAGTGCCTTGTAAGTTTCCTTGAGGGCCTTCTGCCTATTTGTGCTTTAAGTTTCTTGTTTTTTTGGTGTTTAGCTACGAATAAGAAAATATGTCGTTCTAGCTTCTGTTTTACACAAAGAAGATGGCAATTTGCTCTGAGGAAGCACAAACGGAGGATTACCTTTTCAAGATTGTTTTGATTGGTGATTCAGCTGTTGGGAAATCAAATTTGCTTGCTAGATTTGCTCGTGATGAATTCTATCCCAACTCAAAATCGACAATAGGAGTAGAGTTCCAGACCCAAAAGCTGGACATAAATGGGAAGGAGGTCAAAGCGCAGATATGGGATACAGCAGGTCAAGAACGATTTAGGGCAGTAACTTCTGCGTATTACAGAGGCGCAGTTGGAGCTCTTCTGGTTTATGATATTAGTAGACGCCTAACTTTCGAAAATATTGGTCGATGGCTTAATGAGCTTCAGAGTAAGTTTTATGACAACATTGTTTACTCCTTTGCTTATAAATAGTCTGACTTGCGTACTTCTGCAATTTAAATGTTGATAAACTTTAAGTAAATAAATGGTCACCATCATACATTGTTGATCCTCATTTGAGCTATTTCCATGTCGATATTTTGTGCAATTTTTTTATCTTGCTCATCTTCTTTACTTGTGTGGACAGCTCATTCTGACATGAACGTGGTTACGATACTCGTTGGCAATAAATCCGACCTCAAAGATGCCAGGGAGGTGACAACAGCTGAAGGCAAATCCTTAGCCGAGGCACAAGGTCTATTTTTTATAGAAACATCCGCTTTGGATTCTTCAAATGTAGCTGTAGCTTTTCAAACAGTTGTTAAAGAGATCTATAATATCTTGAGCCGGAAAGTCATGCAATCGCAAGAACTTCAAAAAAAGGATTCCGGGCGTCTGGCAAATGGTAAAACGGTGGTTTTGAAGGCAGACGAAAACCAAGGAGAGACACAAGCGACGAAAGGCTGGTGCTGTTCATCATAAACTGGGAAGGATAAATTCTTGTTAACAACATCTTCTGCCCTGTTGTAATTCATTATCTGTTGTTGCTTTTGAAATGTTATGGGGGAAAACAAAGAAGTTAGGTTTCATCTGTGCTATGGAAAAACAAACTTCCATTAGAAAAAAAGAATGTAAATTATTCAAAGTGGAGAAGAACCCTTTTTTTGAGCTGTCAGTTTTTTTGTATAATGCACTGGTACAGCTTCTTCTCTTTTACCTGTGCTTATGCTTATTCTCTAATTTGATGCACCAAAAAATCAGGCTCTTCGCTCAATAGAAGAGCCTGATTTTTCAAGCGTCAGCGTCAACCCTATACCAGGGATTTGAATTCACTTGCTTGTGAACTCGTAGCTTTCACTGTTTACTATTTTTTCGTACTTTCTTCATTTTACCACGCGATAGGTCAGTGGTGTTATATCCAAGGAAGCAATTTTTTTCTTTACTATTATTGTTAAGTAATTCTCCAAGGATTAAACTTCAAACCTCTGCACAAAAAGGAAGGAGAAAAAGAAGTTTTGATCCCCATTTTGCTGTTGAAACTTATTAATATACTTTCATTCCAAAGGAAATGCCAAATAAAGCAAATATATGTCAAGCATTCATGAATTTCCTTGTCATTTGTCAACTGATTTGTCGTGCCAACCCCACCTTATTGTCCTATAATATTCTTTAACCACCTTTCATCGAAATCCGATTAATTTAAATTTTAATTTGAAAAAATTTGATCTATTCAATCATATAATGCACTTGATTTTAAGTCCTTATAGTAACTATATTAATACTCTATAGTATTCATCTATATTATATTTCTGTGTTTAACTCATTTGAGACCAAGGCACAACTATTATTATTATTGTTGGTTAGTTATATGTAATAGTATTTTTCACTTCTTCGAAATTATTCTTTTGCTAGAATTTGAAATAAAAAATAGGAAAGTTAGTACCTTTTATGCACTTTTTGATCTAAAATTATATTTTAATAGTTGAAAAGGAAATAAATAAAAAGAAGAGCAAGGTGTAAATGGAGCCACGAAATAAGGATAAGAATATATATTTGGCCACACATTTTTAGGAAATTTCTAAAATTTATTTTTCCTTTACAAATTGACAAATAAAAAATACATAAAGAAAGGAAAAATTACAGATATATATCGTTCAATCAATTAATTTACCGTCAATATTTTATAAATTAAATGATGGAATGATTTATCACGAAAAAAAAGCATGGCATACACAATCCCAAGTTGCCCATTACGTCGTGTCTATTTGTAGTGGGCAGCGCTGACCAAATATCGTGGGATCCACTCTTTTATCCACATAACATCTTCATGGACCTCAACATTTTTTTTTTCAAAAAGATTTACATAAATTTCAAGAGCATTATATTGTTTTAAATTATAAAATTCTTCAAATTAAAGAATACATGTATCTCAAAGAAGGATATAGAAATGTATTATGAGGGGAGAGTACTGTATTCAAAAGGGGATAGAGGATGTATTAGAGAGGGAATAGACGTAAGACAAGGGAATTGTAAATGATAAAAAATTTTAAAAATTATGATAAAAAAAAATTCCACGATTAGATAAAGTTTTCCTTTTGTATTCCATATTATTAAACTTTAAGCACACTTTTCTCCTTTGGAACAACTTTACACGTACAATGTCTTGAAGGTTGGAAAAAAATGACTGAACTTTAGCAATATAAAATTTTAGACATTGCAAATATTTACCCATAATGAATAAGAATAAGACGATCGTCCCAAATTCGAGTATCTCTATTGAATTTCCCAAATATTGCTTAAGATAATTATGTAGTGAAACGTAGGATTGATTTCTCATATAGTCACTTATTTAATATTCTCTTTGTCGCAATTTATGTAATACTGTTTGACTTGACACAAAATTTAAGAAAAAATAAAAAACTTTTGAAATTTGTAGTCCAAAGTTCCAAAAACTCAACCATTTTCTATAATTACGGATCATTCCGTTAAGAATAAGAATAATTTTAATATTAAATTATTTTCAATTATAAAAATGTGATTTTACTTTTTGAACGGACTAAAAAAATGTACCGCATAAATTGAAACAGAGGGAGTAGTTATTATCTCAAAAAGTCATATTTTTTAAAATCTAATTATTTTCACTAAATAAAGTAAGTAAATCAACTAGTGTGAACCACAAAACAAGACATGCCACAGTGAATGAACAGATGAGGTATAACTATGCATGTATTGTCTACTTCAATGACCTTTCTATATGTCTATAACAATATTTCATTATAACAATCGAGTATTTTTTTAACCTAAGTTTCATGTTATGATGTGTTATATGTTCTTTATAATAGCATTTCGCTGTAGCAGTAAAAAAGTATTCAAACAAACGACGTTATTATAGTTAAATCTCTATAGCAGCCAAAAAGTATGTGGAATAAAGATCAGATGATAAGAGAAATACTAATAAAAATATCATTTAAAAGCATAGCAAGCATTTGTTACAACAAGTTTTCTACACTAAATAAGCTGAAAAGTTCATAGAAATTGAGACACATTTCAACAACAGCCAGCAAGTTTTTCTGGAGCATTACAGTATGAAAATAAAGAAAAGAATAAAGAAGAAAAGAATCCGATGAAGGAACGAACGAACAATCTGCTTTTACGTCGCATTGTTTTCATCAGATAATGCATTGGTACAATTATCTCTCAGTATATTCCGCTATCCAATTTTACATCTCAACCATATGCATGGGACAAGAAAAAAAAAGGCGAAGAAAATGAAAAGTTCTATACTAACGAATCTACGTTCAAACCTTACACGAGAAGTCCCTTTCTTTTGTAAACGTCGATTGGGATAAGTTCTTTCTATAGCAAGTACTGAATTAGCTCTAAGTGAATGTACCTCTAGACTGAAGTATTTCTTCATAGAGAAAACGCGTAGTAATCCACATCCACATCTTTGGCTCAAGCTCTATATTCCACCTATATTAAGCATTTTATATATCCAAACTTCCATACGAGGATCTTCCTAGGCAGCAATTCCTGTATCAAAAATCACAAGCACATGTAAGTAACTGAGTGAAACAAATCGGTCAATGCATATGTATAAGCATAGCAAGAAACAAAATCATCGGTGTGTGTTCTTTGGTTCTAGCTTAGTCCATGGTCATTATCAAATTGCAGCTCAGATTAGGATTGCAAAAATCAACTTGAAGACCCTTAAGGCCTGGACCCCATGCTAGCGGGAGCTTAGTGCATCGGGCCACCCAACTTTCAGTAGAGCAATGATGTGCGAGTAAGTTTTGTGGCAGACCGCTTAGTGCATGCATTAGAAAGACGTCATGATAATTAGCTAAAAGTGAAAAATGAGGAGTTTCTCTACCTTTATTTGACCTATTTGCAACACTATAACCACCAACATAACCAAGTGAGTCTGCATTCCCAAGTCCATAACCAAAGGCTGCAGAGTCATCGAGTTCTGGAGATGTTGAACGCCAGGCTGAGTCCTCATAGAACGAAGCACCTACAGTATTACCATACAAGTTCCCCAAAGCTCCAGCAGGAACGTCTCTTGCTGAGGCATAAGATGATGTATTAACAGCATTGCTTCCAGAGTTTCGTACATAACCTGCCCCAACTGCTTCGCTACCGTTAGCAATGTTGCCAGTTCCAAACGAACCATTTCCTCCACCTTGACCCGAAATTGAAGAGGAACCCCAAATTGTTCCAAGACCCCCCAATGTACCATATCCTGCAACCCCAGTTCCAGAGCCAACAAAATCAGTAGAGTTGGCAGAATTTGTTCCATAATTAAGAGACTCATTGTCCCACAGGTTCCATCCAACAGAATTCAACATTGAACCGCTTGCAACTCTTCCAGGGGCAAACCCAACAGGACTGCTGAACCTGTTTGAATTCCCATTGTATAAGGAACCCAATCCGCGTCCATAATTAGAATTAAAAGCTCCACTTCCACCATAGTTTGGATTCAATGGGGAGTCTATGCCTGTAGGCATGCTAAAGTCCACAGGATTAAAGGATGAATATCCATTCCGACCAGCAGTAAGAGGACTGTACCTACCTTCCATTCTCATTCCATAATTTCCAATCGAGCTTGGAAAGGAACCTTGGGTATATGCATTAAGCAAATTGTTAACCCTGTTAAGACCATAGTTCTGTCCATTAAATGGGCTTCGGGCTGGACTAGGTGATAGCTCTTTTGGTACAGCACGCTTAACCTCAACCATTTTACCATTAAGTTCATGAAATGTTTTGTACAGAACTTTATCGACTGCCTCCTCTGAGTCAAAGGTGATGAATCCAAAGCCTCTAGGCCTTTGTGTGTTGTGATCATACATTACCACAACATCTGTGATTGTTCCAAATTGATCAAAGTAATTCTTGAAGTCACCCTCAGTGACTGAGGATGCCAACCCTCCAACAAAAATCTTTTTAGTGCGAGCGGGACCTGGAGAGCCTTGCGCACTACCATTGTTTCGGGTAATGTGTTGATCATCTCTTGGAACAGCCTTCTTTGCCTCTACCTGAAGATCAGAGGGAAATAGTAAAAATGTTATACATTCTTTTCCCGTAACTGTTAGCAAGTTATTGAAAGTCCTTAAGCAGAAGCTCATTCTTATGAACACAGTTTAATCAACTTGCTACAAAGACAGGTTTTTTGGTAATTGATGATTTGACAAAGTCCAGAAGAAATGAAAAAGGGCCATAGCTAAAACCTTACAAACTAAATCTACTTTCTTGCATAACCGTGCTTCTTGTCTTCATCTCCATGTACTATTTCAAAGACAAAATTATTTTCCATCATTTCATTTCATGCAACATTTGATAGTTTGAAGTGTTGATTCAGTCCAGCTCATCTCAAGCTAGTCAATTAAACCAGTTCAATTTCATACAGATAGCGCCAACCATATCAACTATGATAATATTAAACATTTGTTAAATTGAATCAATCCAAGGGGAGCCTGGGAGCAAAATGGTAAAGTTGTTTCCATGTGACATATAAGTGTTCAAGCCATGGAAGCAGCCAGTTGGGGTGCAGCCCTTCTCCGGAGCCTGTTAACGGGGAATGCTTTGTACACCAGGCTGTCAGATTGAATCGACAATTTCTTCATTGACAGTGCTGATATGCCATTGTTCATGAACTATTAACAGTTTGCAAATAACACTAATCATAATCATCGAAAAACATCACAAGCAAAATTTGCAAAGATTAGACTAAACTATATCATCATAACCATTCCATTCTGACAAATCATTTAAGAGCCTTCATCGTAAATTGTTCAAAAGACTTTACACCGGAAAAGTTCAGCAACGATAAATCCAAATGAGCAAAGGGACAGAAATACTCCAGCTATTAGGCAACATGTAACTTACAGTTCGACCATCAATTATGTGTTTTTCCTTAACAACTCTTTCAGCAACAGAAGGGTCAGCAAAAACAACAAAACCAAAACCACGAGCACGACCAGTGATCCGATCTTTCATGATCACAGCTTCAATCACATCACCAAAAGCTTGAAAATATTCTTTGAGACGATCTTCATTGGTGTCCCAAGAAATTCCACCAACAAACAATTTGCCAGGCTCCATTTCCATTCTACATATCAAAAGGTACCACCACTCATAATCATTAAAATGACACTAAACACAATCATATGAATAGATCAATACTTCAAAGTGTTAAAAACAACTCTCTTCAAACCGTAAATTCGAATCACTAACTTCACCAAGTAAAAGAGCATAACAAGGGATCTCAACAACAAGCTCATAAAATTGGATAATTCAAGTTCAAGTATTCTAATATCCTTATCAATCATGAACCCATAATTTACCCCCATCAATGCAACAATTCAATATGAAGCATCAAAATGCAGATTAAGTAAACATCAAAAAGAAAATTGCATCTAAACAACAGATTCCAATACAACAATAGATCATCTGATCTTCAACAGATCAAAGATCAACACATCCAGGAGCAATAAAGATCAAAACTTTTTAACAAAACATGAAGAATAAACCAATAATCAAGAGACCCACAATCCAGAATTCTCTACAAAGCAAAAAAAAAAAAAAGATCAAAACTTTTTAACATAAAACATGAAACTGTACAGTACAGAACCAAAAATCAACAGACCCACAAGCCAGAATCCTCAATAAAAGCCAAAAAAGATTACAACTTTAAACATGAAACATGAATAAACAGATCAAAGATTGAATCTTTACCAATAGATGAAGAAGACCAGAAGAAGAAAAATGGGTGTAATTCAAGATCGATTAGAGAGGCATATATAGAAAGAGGGGCTTGAAAGGCCCTCTCTTATTCCTCTCTAAACGTTCTAAATTCACCAAAACACAAAAATGGAGTTTTTATTTATAGCAAAAGAGAAAGAGAGAGATAGAGAGAGAAGAAGGGGAAGGAAAGGAAAAAGGTAAGAGAGAAAAGAGAGTGTGGTGTAAGAAAGATTGATTTACATCTGAAATGGCTAACTCTGTCTATCTCTCTATATATTTTTTATGTATATATTTTTGTATAATATATTCTGAGAGAGAGAGCTATTTGGCTATCCTCTCTCTTGTGTGTGAGGAGACAATGGAAGATGATGATTATATTTTTTAATTAGAGATTTCGAATTTAAATTTTGAATAGAAAAAAGTATATTGGGAGCATCATCATCCAAAAATGATTCATACAATCTATGAGTTTGGAATAGTCACGCTCGCGTTAGAAAACATGAGCAACATCTTTAATTAGAGGTTTCAAATTTGAGGTTTGAGTATAAAAAGAAATCATATTGGAGTGTCATTCTCAAAAATGACTTATGCAATACATAAGAATTCAAATTAATCGGATTCCACATGGAAAAATTATCTGCACAACAAATATTACCTTGACATTTACTTCAAAAGGAATCGTATTGGAGAGTCGTTCTCAAAGATGACTCGTGCAATACACGAGAATTCGAACTAATCAGATTCCACGTGGAAAAAAATTACATGGATAACAAATATTACCTTGACATTTACTTCAAAAGGAATCGTATTGGAGAGTCGTTCTCAAAGATGACTCGTGCAATACACGAGAATTCGAACTAATCAGATTCCACGTGGAAAAAATTACCTGGACAACAAATATTACCTTGATATATACTTCAAAAGGAATCGTATTGGAGAGTCGTTCTCAAAGATGACTCGTGCAATACATGAGAATTCGAACTAATCAGATTCCACGTGGAAAAAAATTACCTGGACAACTAATATTACCTTGACATTTACTTCAAAAGAAATCGTATTGGAGAGTCATTGTCAAAGATGACTCATGCAATACACAAGAATTCAAACTAATCAAATTCCACGTGGAAAAAAAATTACCTGGACAACAAATATTACCTTGACATATACTTCTAGTAAAATTTTCTCTCCTTTTTTTTCCCATTATTATGGATTAATTAATTATCAGATACTTTGATATTGAGTCCACTGATTGTCAATATTCCAGAAAATTTGTCTTTACAACATTCTTTTTTTCTAATTTCTTTTTCCTTCATATTTTTACCTCTATTTTATTATTTCATTAGTTAGGAAGCAAATAAGAGAAATTTTTCACTCCTCTGGTAAAACCATTAGGTTTTCTCGTATTTTTAACAATCATTTTGCTACATTTAATATTCAAAATTCACTAATCTAACTAATTCAAATACAAAATATATGAGTAAACTTTCTAAGAACGTAAAACGCGCCTTATCAAAAAGCTTTATATTTTCAAAACTTAAATCTAACACATCTCCTATGTGATGCAAGAAAAAAAAAATACTTATCTAATTTCAATTAATTATAAATTAAATATTTGTGAGGATAGATTACAAAAGATTACCAATAACAATTAATATAACTACCAAAAATGTAATTATTCATAAATTACTTGACATATGTTATATAGTATCTTGAAAATCTTATCCACTTACAAATAATATACTAATAGTGATTGCTTAAGAACCTTGGGAATTAGCTTCTAAATTAGGCAGGAATTGCTTTTTAACAGATAATCATTAATAAGAGTTACCTTAAATGGTAAAATGCCCAAATTTTAGAAACATAAATAATCAAAATCTCCGCCAATTAAAGGTGTTCATGACATGCATTATTCGTTTCAGATAAATTAAATTTTGAAAAATTTGTTTTAATTGATTGTATCATTATTATGAGAACGTATACTTGTGTGATACCTCGTAAAATTCTCCATTTACTCTTCATTCAAATGGAAATTCGCTTAACGTATTATGAACCTCTTCTTCAGATATAGATTTTGCAATATAGAAATCAACTAATTGTTATTCTCTTCGATCCGTCATTTGTTATGAACGTCAAACATATAATTGCTTTAGAAATTACTAGCCACCTTAATTATTTTATTTTATTTGAAATTAATTAATCAATGCAATTATACCAAGCTTCCATTATCCCTTCATGTGGTGGAAAGGCATGAACCACAACACAAAAAATATGGATTATAAGTCACATGCTACGTCAAAAAACTTTTAAAAAATCCCTCATTAAAACGAATCATTACTTTTCTTTTCACATATAATTGGTATGTATATTTCTTTTGGTTAAACTATATTATAGCATATATAAATAAAAAGGAAAAATAATCTTTATTACATTTTAAATTTGGTATTGTTATCTCAAAATTTGAAATAATCAGTAGTAAGATCTACGTATATTTTACCTTTTCTAAATTCCACTCATGAAATTTCATAGTGTATTATATTGTTGTTGTTGATTGTTACCTCAAAATTTGAGGATAATATGATTTTTTAAAATAATTTTAATTTAACCTTCAATTATTTTCTTGTTAATTGAAGATTAAATAAGATATAGATGAGAAAAGCTATATAATATTTAAAGATGAAATGGCTTTTATACTGCGTTTGGAATAAGATAAGAATTTTATTTTTTTACTTATTTATCTTAACTTTTTGAATTAAAAAAATGAGAAGAAAGTGGGAAATGTGTGTTGGACAGATTGGATTCCTTGTTTGCCTATTCATCTAAAAAAGGAATAAAAACAGGTAGACTTAGATTTAATCAAAATACACCCAAAAAACAATATTATATATTGCTAATTATTTATAAAAATATTTTTTAAGAAAACTCAAAATGACAACTAATTTACAGTAACTTACCAACCGTCCCTTCATTTTAGTGACAATTTTTTTTTATTTTATAAAATTCAGAGTATTGCTGAAACTTTCTAATCTTACAAGTCAACAACTAGTTTTAGGCAATTGGTTGATATCATCCAGCATTGTGGTGGGATCGTAAATATTTATTTTCTTTATAATATATCATATGTTAAAAATATTAAAATGAATTATATTTAAAGGATGTGACTCAGTGATTGATAAAGTCGTTGACAGTTGGGGATTTAGGTTTAGATTTCGAGATAGGGTCCCATATATATTAGTAATAAAATAGTATAAATATCTTGTAAAATTAGTAGAAATCTTGTAAACTCGTAAGAACACTAGCTCTGACATTTGGAGTTGCAAAATAGTTCTTGGAAAAAAGCATATACAACTTACTCAAAAGCAAACATTTGGAGAATTAAAGATAGGTTAAATGTTATGATTCTTTACATAGTTTTCTCCCTTGTCTTAAATAAAAAAATTGAATGTTATAAAAAAAAATTAACGTGGAATAGTAAGAATCTTTTTAGTTGTTACTAGTAGAAGTTTTGAATACGAACTTTGGGAATACAATTGCTTTTTAGAATGCGTTTTTTCTATGCATAATATTTTTTTAACGTAAATTTAAATTAAGCGGAGACCAAAATAAATATTGAATGATGAGTGAAAAAAATTTACATTAATTTCTTAGATAATGTCTTGGTGAGTGAGAAATGTACCGCAATTTACGCACTTTGTTTTTCTTTTCCCTTTTATAGGGGTAGAAAATTAATTATTGTTGTGCCCAAGAAAGAATTTTGGTTATTTGCCTTTGCCTTTTTAAAATTCTTTTTAAGCTACGTCTAATTAAATTCATGGATATTAGAGCTGTTTTTTTGTTAACTTATTTTTGAAGCATTTGTTTAAAATATCCATTACAATACTACTAAAAAATCGTGATCAAAATTACACAATCCAACCAAATTATACTAACAATAAAAAAAAAATATCGCCTATAAAATATTTCGCATTCACATAAAATTTATAAAGGAGTGTGATATAGATCACGCACTATAATACAAACATCAACAATTAATTTCACAACTAAAATTTGTATCTTATTGCTATTATTGTATAACACTCCTATTCTAGTTTCTTATAGTCCATTAAACATTAATTGTTGCTATATATTTCTGTTTCATAATTTAAAACATCATGTTGTTCTCTTTCTTTGACTGAACTAATCCTATTGGCTTTCATAAGGCCTCATCCAACTCCGTCGAGACCCATGGACCTCTTGTCGCGCCTCTTGAGGACCCCATCGTATGATTTTTCGGAAAACTTGCGCCAGAACCCCATGCAGCGCCAAAATCCGTATGCTAACACCCACATAAATGAGCCGAAATCGCCTGTTTCCACTTCCTTGGCCCATAAACTCCAACCAGGCCTCATCCAACCCCGCCGGGACCCATGGACCTCTTGCCGCACCTCTTGCGGACCCCCTTGTATAATTTTTCGGTAAAACTTGCGCCGGAACCCTATGCAGCGCCGGAATCCGTTGGCTAACACCCACAGAAATGAGCCGAAATCGCCTGTTTCCATTTCCTTGGCCCATAAAATCCAACCAGGCCTCATCCAACCCCACCGGGATCCATGGACCTCTTGTCGCGCCTCTTGCGGACCCCCTCGTATGATTTTTCGGGAAACTTGCGCTGGAACCCCATGCAGCGCCAGAATCCGCGGGCTAACATCCATAGAAATGAGCCGAAATCGCCTCTTTCCACTTCCTTGGCCTATAAAATCCAACCATGCCTCATCCAACCCCGCCGGGCACCATGGACCTCTTCCCGGGCCTCTTGCAGACTCCCTCGTATGATTTTTCGAGAAACTTGCGCCGGAACCCCATGCAGCGCCAGAATCCGTGGGCTAACACCCACAGAAATGAGCCGAAATCGCCTGTTTCCACTTCCTTGGCCCATAAAATCCAACTAGGCCTCATCCAACCCCGCCGGGCACTATAAACCTCTTGCTGGGCCTCTTGCGGACCCCCTCGTATGAATTTTCGAGAAACTTGAGCCGGAACACCATGCAGCGCCATAATCCATGGGCAAACACCCACAGAAATGAGCCTAAATTGCCTGTTTCCACTTCCTTGGCCCATAAAATCCAACTAGGCCTCATCCAACCCCGCTGGCACTATTGACCTCTTGCCGGGCCTCTTGCGGACTCCCTTGTATGATTTTTCGAGAATCTTGCGCCAGAACCCCATGCAGCGCCAGAATCCGTGGGCTAACACCCACAGAAATGAGCCGAAATCGCCTGTTTCCACTTCCTTGGCCCATAAAATCCAATCAGGCCTCATCCAACCCCGCCGGGCACCATGGACCTCTTGCCGGGCCTCTTGCGGACCCCCACGTATGATTTTTCGAGAAACTTGCATTGGAACCCCATGCAGCGCCAGAATCCGTGGGCTAATATCCAGAGAAATGAGCCGAAATCGCCTGTTTCCACTTCCTTGGCCCATAAAATCAAACCAGGCCTCATCCAACCCCGCCGGGCACCATGGACCTCTTGCTGGGCCTCTTGCGGACCCCCTTGTATGATTATTCGAGAATCTTGCGCCGGAACCCCATGCAGCGCCAGAATCCGTGGGCTAACACCCACAGAAATGAGCCGAAATCGCCTGCTTCCACTTCCTTGGCCCATAAAATCCAACCAGGCCTCATCCAACCCCGCCGGGCACCATGGACCTCTTGCCGGGCCTCTTGCGGACCCCCTCGTATGATTTTTCGAGAATCTTGCGCCGGAACCCCATGCAGCGCCAGAATCCGTGGGCTAACACCCACAGAAATGAGCCGAAATCGCCTGTTTCCACTTCCTTGGCCCATAAAATCCAACCAGGCCTCATCCAACCCCGCCAGGCAACATGGACCTCTTGCCGGGCCTCTTGCGGACCCCCTCGTATGATTTTTCGAGAATCTTGCACCGGAACCCCATGCAGCGCCAGAATCCGTGGGCTAACACCCACAGAAATGAGCCGAAATCGCCTATTTCCACTTCCTTGGCCCATAAAATCCAACCAGGCCTTATCCAACCCCGCCAGGAAACATGGACCTCTTGCCGGGCCTCGTACGGACCCCCTCGTATGATTTTTCGAGAATCTTGCGCCGGAACCCCATGCAGCGCCAGAATCCGTGGGCTAACACCCACAGAAATGAGCCGAAAACGCCTCTTTCAACTTCCTTGGCCCATAAAATCCAACCAGGCCTCATCCAACCCCGCCGGGCAACATGGACCTCTTGCCGGGCCTCTTGCGGACCCCCTCGTATGATTTTTCGAGAATCTTGCGCCGGAACCCCATGCAGCGCCAGAATCCGTGGGCTAACACCCACAGAAATGAGCCGAAATCGCCTGTTTCCACTTCCTTGGCCCATAAAATCCAACCAGGCCTCATACAACCCCGCCGGGCAACATGGACCTCTTGCCGGGCCTCGTGCGGACCCCCTCGTATGATTTTTCGAGAATCTTGCGCCGGAACCCCATGCAGCGCCAGAATCCGTGGGCTAACACCCACAGAAATGAGCCGAAATCGCCTGTTTCCACTTCCTTGGCCCATAAAATCCAACCAGGCCTCATCTAACCCCGCCGAGCAACATGGACCTCTTGCCGGGCCTCGTGCGGACCCCCTCGTATGAATTTTCAAGAATCTTGCGCCGGAACCCCATGCAGCGCCAGAATCCGTGGGCTAACACCCACAGAAATGAGCCTAAATTGCCTGTTTCCACTTCCTTGGCCCATAAAATCCAACTAGGCCTCATCCAACCCCGCTGGCACTATTGACCTCTTGCCGGGCCTCTTGCGGACTCCCTTGTATGATTTTTCGAGAATCTTGCGCCAGAACCCCATGCAGCGCCAGAATCCGTGGGCTAACACCCACAGAAATGAGCCGAAATCGCCTGTTTCCACTTCCTTGGCCCATAAAATCCAATCAGGCCTCATCCAACCCCGCCGGGCACCATGGACCTCTTGCCGGGCCTCTTGCGGACCCCCACGTATGATTTTTCGAGAAACTTGCATTGGAACCCCATGCAGCGCCAGAATCCGTGGGCTAATATCCAGAGAAATGAGCCGAAATCGCCTGTTTCCACTTCCTTGGCCCATAAAATCAAACCAGGCCTCATCCAACCCCGCCGGGCACCATGGACCTCTTGCTGGGCCTCTTGCGGACCCCCTTGTATGATTATTCGAGAATCTTGCGCCGGAACCCCATGCAGCGCCAGAATCCGTGGGCTAACACCCACAGAAATGAGCCGAAATCGCCTGCTTCCACTTCCTTGGCCCATAAAATCCAACCAGGCCTCATCCAACCCCGCCGGGCACCATGGACCTCTTGCCGGGCCTCTTTCGGACCCCCTCGTATGATTTTTCGAGAATCTTGCGCCGGAACCCCATGCAGCGCCAGAATCCGTGGGCTAACACCCACAGAAATGAGCCGAAATCGCCTGTTTCCACTTCCTTGGCCCATAAAATCCAACCAGGCCTCATCCAATGCCGCCGGGAAACATGGACCTCTTGCCGGGCCTCTTGCGGACCCCCTCGTATGATTTTTCGAGAATCATGCACCGGAACCCCATGCAGCGTCAGAATCCGTGGGCTAACACCCACAGAAATGAGCCGAAATCGCTTGTTTCCACTTCCTTGGCCCATAAAATCCAACCAGGCCTCATCCAACCCCGCCGGGCAACATGGACCTCTTGCCGGGCCTCTTGCGGACCCCCTCGTATGAATTTTCATGAATCTTGCGCCGGAACCCCATGCAGCGCCAGAATCCGTGGGATAACACCCACAGAAATGAGCCGAAATCGCCTGTTTCCACTTCCTTGGCCCATAAAATCCAACCAGGCCTCATCCAATACCGCCGGGAAACATGGACCTCTTGCGGGGCCTCTTGCGGACCCCCTCGTATGATTTTTCGAGAATCATGCGCCGGAACCCCATGCAGCGTCAGAATCCGTGGGCTAACACCCACAGAAATGAGCCGAAATCGCTTGTTTCCACTTCCTTGGCCCATAAAATCCAACCAGGCCTCATCCAACCCCGCCGGGCAACATGGACCTCTTGCCGGGCCTCTTGCGGACCCCTCGTATGATTTTTCGAGAATCTTGCGCCGGAACCCCATGCAGCGCCAGAATCCGTGGGCTAACACCCACAGAAATGAGCCGAAATCGCCTGTTTCCACTTCCTTGGCCCATAAAATCCAACCAGGCCTCATCCAACCCCTTCGGGCAACATGGACCTTTTGCCGGGCCTCGTGCGGACCCCTTCGTATGATTTTTCGAGAATCTTGCGCCGGAACCCCATGCAGCGCCAGAATCCGTGGGCTAACACCCACAGAAATGAGCCGAAATCGCCTGTTTCCACTTCCTTGGCCTATAAAATCCAACCAGGCCTCATCCAACCCCGCCGGGCAACATGGACCTCTTGCCGGGCCTCTTGCGGACCCCCTCGTATGATTTTTCGAGAATCTTGCGCCGGAACCCCATGCAGCGCCAGAATCCGTGGGCTAACACCCACAGAAATGAGCCGAAATCGCCTGTTTCCACTTCCTTGGCCCATAAAATCCAACCAGGCCTCATCCAACCCCGTCGGGCAACATGGACCTTTTGCCGGGCCTCGTGCGGACCCCCTCGTATAATTTTTCGAGAATCTTGCGCGGGACCCCATGCAGCGCCAGAATCCGTGGGCTAACACCCATAGAAATGAGCCGAAATCGCCTCTTTCCACTTCCTTGGCCCATAAAATCCAACCAGGCCTCATCCAACCCCGCCGGGGAACATGGACCTCTTGCCTGGCCTCTTGCGGACCCCCTCATATGATTTTTCGAGAATCTTGCGCCGGAACCCCATGCAGCGCCAGAATCCGTGGGCTAACACCCACAGAAATGAGCCGAAATCGCCTGTTTCCACTTCCTTGGCCCATAAAATCCAACCCCGCCGGGCAAAATGGACCTCTTGCCGGGCCTTGTGCGGACCCTCTAGTATCATTTTTCGAGAATCCTTCGCCGGAACCCCATGCAGCGCCAGAATCCGTGGGCTAACACCCACAGAAATGAGCCGAAATCGCCTGTTTCCACTTCCTTGGCCTATAAAATCCAACCAGGCCGCATCCAACCCCGCCATACAATATGGACCTCTTGCCGGGCCTCGTGCGGACCCCCTCGTATGATTTTTCAAGAATCTTGCGCCGGAACCCCATGCAGCGCCCGAATCCGTGGGCTAACACCCACAGAAATGAGCCGAAATCGCCTGTTTCCACTTCCTTGGCCCATAAAATCCAACCAGGCCTCATCCAACCCCGCCGGGCAACATGGACCTCTTTCCGGGCCTCGTGCGGACCCCCTCGTATGGTTTTTCGAGAATTTTGCACCGGAACCCCATGCAGCGCCAGAATCCGTGGGCTAACACCCACAGAAATGAGCTGAAATCGCCTGTTTCCACTTCCTTGGCCCATAAAATCCAACCAGGCCTCATCCAACCCCGCCGGGTAACATGGACCTCTTGCCGGGCCTCTTGCGGACCCCTCGTATGATATTTTGAGAATCTTGCGCCGGAACCCCATGCAACGCCAGAATCCGTGGGCTAACACCCACAGAAATGAGCCAAAATCGCCTGTTTCCACTTCCTTGGCCCATAAAATCCAACCCCGCCGGGCAACATGGACCTCTTGCCGGGCCTCGTGCGGACCCCCTCGTATGATTTTTCGAGAATCTTGCGCCGGAACCCCATGCAGCGCCAGAATCCGTGGGCTAACACCCAAAGAAACGAGCCGAAATCGCCTGTTTCCACTTCCTTGGCCCATAAAATCCCACCAGGCCTCATCCAACCCCGCCGGGCAACATGGACCTCTTACCGGGCCTCTTGCGGACCCCCTCATATGATTTTTCGAGAATCTTGCGCCGGAACCCCATGCAGCGCCAGAATCCGTGGGCTAACACCCACAGAAATGAGCCGAAATCGCTTGTTTCCACTTCCTTGGCCCATAAAATCCAACCAGGCCTCATCCAACCCAGCCGGGCAACATGGACCTCTTGCCGGGCCTCGTGCGGACCCCCTCGTATGATTTTTCGAGAATCTTGCACCGGAACCCCATGCAGCGCCAGAATCCGTGGGATAACACCCACAGAAATGAGCCGAAATTGCCTGTTTCCACTTCCTTGGCCCATAAAATCCAACCAGGCCTCATCCAACCCCGCCGGGCAACATGGACCTCTTGTCGGGCCTCGTGCGGACCCCCTCGTATGATTTTTCGAGAATCATGCGCCGGAAACCCATGCAGCGCCAGAATCCGTGGGCTAACACCCACAGAAATGAGCCGAAATTGCCTGTTTCCACTTCCTTGGCCCATAAAATCCAACCAGGCCTCATCCAACCCCGCCGGGCAACATGGACCTCTTGTCGGGCCTCGTGCGGACCCCCTCGTATGATTTTTTGAGAATCTTGCGCCGGAACCCCATGCAGCGCCAGAATCCGTGGGCTAACACCCATAGAAATGAGCCGAAATGGCCTGTTTCCACTTCCTTGGCCCATAAACTCCAACCAGGCCTCATCCAACCCCGCCGGGCAACATGGACCTCTTGCCGGGCCTCTTGCGGACCCCCTCGTATGATTTTTCGAGAATGTTGCGCCGGAACCCCATGCAGCGCCAGAATCCGTGGGCTAACACCCACAGAAATGAGCCGAAATCGCCTGTTTCCACTTCCTTGGCCCAAAAAATCCAACCAGGCCTCATCCAACCCCGCCGGGTAACATGGACCTCTTGCCGGGCCTCTTGCGGACCCCCTCGTATGATATTTTGAGAATCTTGCGCCGGAACCCCATGCAGCGCCAGAATCCGTGGGCTAACACCCACAGAAATGAGCCGAAATCGCCTGTTTCCACTTCCTTGGCCCATAAAATCCAACCAGGCCTAATCCAACCCCGCCGGGCAACATGGACCTCTTGCCGGGCCTCGTGCGGACCCCCTCGTATGGTTTTTCGAGAATCTTGCGCCGGAACCCCATGCAGCGCCAGAATCCGTGGGCTAACACCCACAGAAATGAGCCGAAATCGCCTGTTTCCACTTCCTTTGCCCATAAAATCAAACCAGGCCTCATCCAACCCCGCCGGGTAACATGGACCTCTTGCCGGGCCTCTTGCGGACCCCCTCGTATGACATTTTGAGAATCCTGCGCTGGAACCCCATGCAGCGCCAGAATCCGTGGGCTAACACCCACAGAAATGAGCCGAAATCGCCTGTTTCCACTTCCTTGGCCCATAAAATCCAACCAGGCCTCATCCAACCCCGCCGGGCAACATGGACCTCTTGCCGGGCCTCGTGCGGACCCCCTCGTATGATTTTTCGAGAATCTTGCGCCGGAACCCCATGCAGCGCCAGAATCCGTGGGCTAACACCCACAGAAATGAGCCGAAATCGCCTGTTTCCACTTCCTTGGCCCATAAAATCCAACCAGGCCTCATCTAACCCCGCCGGGCAACATGGAACTCTTGCCGGGCCTCGTGCGGACCCCCTCGTATGATTTTTCGAGAATCTTGCGCCGGAACCCCATGCAGCGCCAGAATCCGTGGGCTAACACCCACAGAAATGAGCCGAAATCGCCTGTTTCCACTTCCTTGGCCCATAAAATCAAACCAGGCCTCATCCAACCCCGCCGGGTAACATGGACCTCTTGCCGGGCCTCTTGCGGACCCCCTCGTATGACATTTTGAGAATCCTGCGCTGGAACCCCATGCAGCGCCAGAATCCGTGGGCTAACACCCACAGAAATGAGCCGAAATCGCCTGTTTCCACTTCCTTGGCCCATAAAATCCAACCAGGCCTCATCCAACCCCGCCGGGCAACATGGACCTCTTTCCGGGCCTCGTGCGGACCCCCTCGTATGATTTTTCGAGAATCTTGCGCCGGAACCCCATGCAGCGCCAGAATCCGTGGGCTAACACCCACAGAAATGAGCCGAAATCGCCTGTTTCCACTTCCTTGGCCCATAAAATCCAACCAGGCCTCATCCAACCCCGCCGGGCAACATGGACCTCTTACCGGGCCTCTTGCGGACCCCCTCGTATGATTTTTCGAGAATCTTGCACCGGAACCCCATGCAGCGCCAGAATCCGTGGGCTAACACCCACTGAAATGAGCCGAAATCGCCTGTTTCCACTTCCTTGGCCCATAAAATCCAACCAGGCCTCATCCAACCCCGCCGGGCAAAATGGACCTCTTGCCGGGCCTTGTGCGGACCCCCTCGTATGAGTTTTCGAGAATCTTGCGCCGGAACCCCATGCAGCGCCAGAATCCGTGGGCTAACACCCACAGAAATGAGCCGAAATCGCCCGTTTCCACTTCCTTGGCCCATAAAATCCAACCAGGCCTCATCCAACCCCGCCGGGAAACATGGACCTCTTGCCGGGCCTCATGCGGACCCCCTCGTATGATTTTTCGAGAATCTTGCGCCGGAACCCCATGCAGCGCCAGAATCCGTGGGCTAACACCCACAGAAATGAGCCGAAATCGCCTGTTTCCACTTCCTTGGCCCATAAAATCCAACCAGGCCTCATCCAACCCCGCCGGGCAACATGGACCTCTTGCCGGGCCTTGTGCGGACCCTCTCGTATCATTTTTCGAGAATCTTTCGCCGGAACCCCATGCAGCGCCAGAATCCATGGGCTAACACCCACAGAAATGAGACGAAATCGCCTGTTTCCACTTCCTTGGCCTATAAAATCCAACCAGGCCGCATCCAACCCCGCCATGCAATATGGACCTCTTGCCGGGCCTCGTGCGGACCCCTCGTATGATTTTTCAAGAATCTTGCGCCGGAACCCCATGCAGCGCCCGAATCCGTGGGCTAACACCCACAGAAATGAGCCGAAATCGCCTGTTTCCACTTCCTTGGCCCATAAAATCCAACCAGGCCTCATCCAATCTCGCCGGGAAACATGGACCTCTTGCCGGGCCTCGTGCGGACCCCCTCGTATGTTTTTTCGAGAATCTTGCGCCGGAACCCCATGCAGTGCCAGAATCCGTGGGCTAACACCCACAGAAATGAGCCGAAATCGCCTGTTTCCACTTCCTTGGCCCATAAAATCTAACCAGGCCTCATCCAACCCCGCCGGGCAACATGGACCTCTTGCCGGGCCTCTTGCGGACCCCCTCGTATGATATTTTGAGAATCTTGCGCCGGAACCCCATGCAGCGCCAGAATCCGTGGGCTAACACCCACAGAAATGAGCCGAAATCGCCTGTTTCCACTTCCTTGGCCCATAAAATCCAACCAGGCCTCATCCAACCCCGCCGGGCAACATGGACCTCTTACCGGGCCTCTTGCGGACCCCCTCGTATGATTTTTCGAGAATCTTGCACCGGAACCCCATGCAGCGCCAGAATCCGTGGGCTAACACCCACAGAAATGAGCCGAAATCGCCTGTTTCCACTTCCTTGGCCCATAAAATCCAACCAGGCCTCATCCAACCCCGCCGGGCAACATGGACCTCTTACCGGGCCTCTTGCGGACCCCCTCGTATGATTTTTCGAGAATCTTGCACCGGAACCCCATGCAGC
Organism: Solanum rostratum; assembly: GCA_029948455.1. Taxonomy (NCBI): domain Eukaryota; kingdom Viridiplantae; phylum Streptophyta; class Magnoliopsida; order Solanales; family Solanaceae; genus Solanum; species Solanum rostratum. Next base: position 352,044 of record CM057053.1, on the reverse strand, counting down.
GCCAGAATCCGTGGGCTAACACCCACAGAAATGAGCCGAAATCGCCTGTTTCCACTTCCTTGGCCCATAAAATCCAACCAGGCCTCATCCAACCCCGCCGGGCAACATGGACCTCTTGTCGGGCCTCGTGCGGACCCCCTCGTATGATTTTTCGAGAATCTTGCGCCGGAACCCCATGCAGCGCCAGAATCCGTGGGCTAACACCCATAGAAATGAGCCGAAATGGCCTGTTTCCACCTCCTTGGCCCATAAACTCCAACCAGGCCTCATCCAACCCCGCCGGGCAATATGGACCTCTTGCCGGGCCTCTTGCGGACCCCCTCGTATGATTTTTCGAGAATGTTGCGCCGGAACCCCATGCAGCGCCAGAATCCGTGGGCTAACACCCACAGAAATGAGCCGAAATCGCCTGTTTCCACTTCCTTGGCCCATAAAATCCAACCAGGCCTCATCCAACCCCGCCGGGTAACATGGACCTCTTGCCGGGCCTCTTGCGGACCCCCTCGTATGATATTTTGAGAATCTTGCGCCGGAACCCCATGCAGCGCCAGAATCCGTGGGCTAACACCCACAGAAATGAGCCGAAATCGCCTGTTTCCACTTCCTTGGCCCATAAAATCCAACCAGGCCTCATCTAACCCCGCCGGGCAACATGGAACTATTGCCGGGCCTCGTGCGGACCCCCTCGTATGATTTTTCGAGAATCTTGCGCCGGAACCCCATGCAGCGCCAGAATCCGTGGGCTAACACCCACAGAAATGAGCCGAAATCGCCTGTTTCCACTTCCTTGGCCCATAAAATCAAACCAGGCCTCATCCAACCCCGCCGGGTAACATGGACCTCTTGCCGGGCCTCTTGCGGACCCCCTCGTATGACATTTTGAGAATCCTGCGCTGGAACCCCATGCAGCGCCAGAATCCGTGGGCTAACACCCACAGAAATGAGCCGAAATCGCCTGTTTCCACTTCCTTGGCCCATAAAATCCAACCAAGCCTCATCCAACCCCGCCGGGCAACATGGACCTCTTGCCGGGCCTCGTGCGGACCCCCTCGTATGATTTTTCGAGAATCTTGCGCCGGAACCCCATGCAGCGCCAGAATCCGTGGGCTAACACCCACAGAAATGAGCCGAAATCGCCTGTTTCCACTTCCTTGGCCCATAAAATCCAACCAGGCCTCATCTAACCCCGCCGGGCAACATGGAACTCTTGCCGGGCCTCGTGCGGACCCCCTCGTATGATTTTTCGAGAATCTTGCGCCGGAACCCCATGCAGCGCCAGAATCCGTGGGCTAACACCCACAGAAATGAGCCGAAATCGCCTGTTTCCACTTCCTTGGCCCATAAAATCAAACCAGGCCTCATCCAACCCCGCCGGGTAACATGGACCTCTTGCCGGGCCTCTTGCAGACCCCCTCGTATGACATTTTGAGAATCCTGCGCTGGAACCCCATGCAGCGCCAGAATCCGTGGGCTAACACCCACAGAAATGAGCCGAAATCGCCTGTTTCCACTTCCTTGGCCCATAAAATCCAACCAGGCCTCATCCAACCCCGCCGGGCAACATGGACCTCTTGCCGGGCCTCGTGCGGACCCCCTCGTATGATTTTTCGAGAATCTTGCGCCGGAACCCCATGCAGCGCCAGAATCCGTGGGCTAACACCCACAGAAATGAGCCGAAATCGCCTGTTTCCACTTCCTTGGCCCATAAAATCCAACCAGGCCTCATCCAACCTCGCCGGGCAACATGGACCTCTTACCGGGCCTCTTGCGGACCCCCTCGTATGATTTTTCGAGAATCTTGCACCGGAACCCCATGCAGCGCCAGAATCCGTGGGCTAACACCCACAGAAATGAGCCGAAATCGCCTGTTTCCACTTCCTTGGCCCATAAAATCCAACCAGGCCTCATCCAACCCCGCCGGGCAACATGGACCTCTTGCTGGGCCTCGTGCGGACCCCCTCGTATGATTTTTTGAGAATCTTGCGCCGGAACCCCATGCAGCGCCAGAATCCGTGGGCTAACACCCACAGAAATGAGCCGAAATTGCCTGTTTCCAATTCCTTGGCCCATAAAATCCAACAAGGCCTCATCCAACCCCGCCGGGCAACATGGACCTCTTGTCGGGCCTCTTGCGGACCCCCTCATATGATTTTTCGAGAATCTTGCGCCGGAACCCCATGCAGCGCCAGAATCCGTGGGCTAACACCCACAGAAATGAGCCGAAATCGCCTGTTTCCACTTCCTTGGCCCATAAACTCCAACCAGGCCTCATCCAACCCCGCCGGGCAATATGGACCTCTTGTCGGGCCTCTTGCGGACCCCCTCGTATGATTTTTCGAGAATGTTGCGCCGGAACCCCAAGCAGCGCCAGAATCCGTGGGCTAACACCCACAGAAATGAGCCGAAATCGCCTGTTTCCACTTCCTTGGCCCATAAAATCCAACCAGGCCTCATCCGACCCCGCCGGGCAACATGAACCTCTTGCCGGGCCTCTTGCGGACCCCCTCGTATGATTTTTTGAGAATCTTGCGCCGGAACCCCATGCAGCGCCAGAATCCGTGGGCTAACACCCACAGAAATGAGCCAAAATCGCCTGTTACCACTTCCTTGGCCCATAAAATCCAACCAGGCCACATCCAACCCCGCCGGGCAACATGGACCTCTTGCCGGGCCTCTTGCGGACCCCCTCGTATGATTTTTCGAGAATCTTGTGCCGGAACCCCATGCAGCGCCAGAATCCGTGGGCTAACACCCACAGAAATGAGTCGAAATCGCCTGTTTCCACTTCCTTGGCCCATAAAATCCAACCAGGCCTCATCAAACCCCTCCGAGCAACATGGACCTCTTGCCGGGCCTCTTGCGGACCCCCTCGTATGATTTTTCGAGAATCTTGCGCTGGAACCCCATGCAGCGCCAGAATCCGTGGGCTAATACCCACAGAAATGAGCCGAAATCGCCTGTTTCCACTTTCTTGGCCCATTAAATCCAACCAGGCCTCATCCAACCCCGCCGGGCAACATGGACCTCTTGCCGGGCCTCGTGCGGACCCCATCGTATGATCTTTCGAGAATCTTGCGCCAGAACCCCATGCAGCGCCAGAATCCGTGGGCTAACACCCACAGAAATGAGCCGAAATCGCCTGTTTCCACTTCCTTGGCCCATAAAATCCAACCAGGCCTCATCCAACCCCGCCGGGCAAAATGGACCTCTTGCCGGGCCTCTTGCGGACCCCCTCGTATGATATTTCGAGAATCTTGCGCCGGATTCCCATGCAGCGCCAGAATCTAGGGGCTAACACCCACAGAAATGAGCCGAAATCGCCTGTTTCCACTTCCTTGGCCCATAAAATCCAACCAGGTCTCATCCAAACCCGCCGGGCAACATGGACCTCTTGTCGGGCCTCGTGCGGACCCCCTCGTATGATTTTTCGAGAATCTTGCGCCGGAACCCCATGCAGCGCCAGAATCCGTGGGCTAACACCCATAGAAATGAGCCGAAATCGCCTGTTTCCACTTCCTTGGCCCATAAAATCCAACCAGGCCTCATCCAACCCCGCCGGGTAACATGGACATCTTTCCGGGCCTCTTGCGGACCCCCTCGTATGATTTTTCGAGAATCTTGCGCCGGAACCCCATGCAGCGCCAGATTCCGTGGGCTAACACCCACAGAAATGAGCCGAAATCGCCTGTTTCCACTTCCTTGGCCCATAAAATCCAACCAGGCCTCATTCAACCCCGCCGGGCAACATGGACCTCTTGCCGGGCCTCTTGCGGACCCCCTCGTATGATTTTTCGAGAATCTTGCGCCGGAACCCCATGCAGCGCCAGACTCCGTGGGCTAACACCCACAGAAATGAGCCGAAATCGCCTGTTTCCACTTCCTTGGCCCATAAAATCCAACCAGGCCTCATCCAACCCCGCCGGGCAACATGGACCTCTTGCCGGGCCTCGTGCGGACCCCCTCGTATGATTTTTCGAGAATCTTGCGCCGGAACCCATGCAGCGCCAGAATCCGTGGGCTAACACCCACAGAAATGAGCCGAAATCGCCTGTTTCCACTTCCTTGGCCCATAAAATCCAACCAGGCCTCATCCAACCCCGCCGGGCAACATGGACCTCTTGCCGGGCGTCGTGCGAACCCCCTCGTATGATTTTTTTAGAATCTTGCGCCGGAACCCCATGCAGCGCCAGAATCCGTGGGCTAACACCTACAGAAATAAGCCGAAATCGCCTGTTTCCGCTTCCTTGGCCAATAAAATCCAACCAGGCCTCATCCAGCCCCGCCGAGCAACATGGACCTCTTGCCGGGCCTCGTGCGAACCCCCTCGTATGATTTTTCGAGAATCTTGCACCGGAACCCCATGCAGCGCCAGAATCCGTGGGCTAACACCCACAGAAATGAGCCGAAATCGCCTGTTTCCACTTCCTTGGCCCATAATATCAAACCAGGCCTCATCCAACCCCGCCGGGCAACATGGACCTCTTGCCGGACCTTTTGCGGACCCCCTCGTATGATTTTTCGAGAATCTTATGCCGGAACCCCATGCAGCGGCAGAATCCGTGGGCTAACACCCACAGAAATGAGCCGAAATCGCCTGTTTCCACTTCCTTGGCCCATAAAATCCAACCAGGCCTCATCCAACCCCGCCGGGCACCATGGACCTCTTGCCGGGCCTCTGGCGGACCCCCTCGTATGATTTTTTGAGAATCTTGCGCCGGAACCCCATGCAGCGCCAGAATCCGTGGGCTAACACCCACAGAAATGAGCCGAAATCGCCTGTTTCCACTTCCTTGGCCCATAAAATCCAACCAGGCCTCATCCAACCCCGCCGGGCAACATAGACCTCTTGCCGGGCCTCTTGCGGACCCCCTCGTATGAGTTTTCAAGAATCTTGCACCGGAACCCCATGCAGCGCCAGAATCCGTGGGCTAACACCCACAGAAATGAGCCGAAATCGCCTGTTTCCACTTCCTTGGCCCATAAAATACAACCAGGCCTCATCCAACCCCGCCGGGAAACATGGACCTCTTGCTGAGCATCGTGCGGACCCCCTTGTATGATTTTTCGTGAATCTTGCGCCGGAACCCCATGCAGCGCCAGAATCCGTGGGCTAACACCCACAGAAATGAGCCGAAATCGCCTGTTTCAACTTCCTTGGCCCATAAAATCCAACCAGGCCTCATCCAACCCCGCCGGGTAATATGGACCTCTTGCCGGGCCTCGTGCGGACCCCCCCGTATGATATTTCAAGAATCTTGCGCCGGAACCCCATGCAGCGCCAGAATCTGTGGGCTAACACCCACAGAAATGAGCCGAAATCGCCTGTATCCACTTCCTTGGCCCATAAAATCCAACCAGGCCTCATCTAACCTCGCTGGGCAACATGGACCTCTTGCCGGGACTCGTGCGGACCCCCTCGTATGATTTTTCGAGAATCTTGCGCCGGAACCCCATGCAGCGCCCGAATCCGTGGGCTAACACCCACAGAAATGAGCCGAAATCGCCCGTTTCCACTTCCTTGGCCCATAAAATCCAACCAGGCCTCATCCAACCCCGCCGGGCAACATGGACCTCTTGCCGGGCCTCGTGCGGACCCCCTCGTATGATTTTTCGAGAATCTAGCGCCGGAACCCCATGCAGCGCCAGAATCCGTGGGCTAACACCCACAGAAATGAGCCGAAATCGCCTGTTTCCACTTCCTTGGCCCATAAAATCCAACCAGGCCTCATCCAACCCCGCCGGGCAACATGGACCTCTTGCCGGGCCTCGTGCGGACCCCCTCGTATGATTTTTCGAGAATCTTGCGCCGGAACTCCATGCAGCGCCAGAATCCGTGGCCTAACACCCACAGAAATGAGCCGAAATCGCCTGTTTCCACTTCCTTGGCCCATAAAATCCAACCAGGCCTCATCCAACCCCGCCGGGCAACATGGACCTCTTGCCGGGCCTCTTTAGGACCCCCTCGTATGATTTTTCGAGAATCTTGCGCCGGAACCCCATGCAGCGCCAGAATCCGTGGGCTAACACCCACAGAAATGAGCCGAAATCGCCTGTTTCCACTTCCTTGGCCCATAAAATCCAACCAGGCCTCATCAATTGCTGGGCCTTGTGCGGACCCCCTCGTATGATTTTTCGAGAATCTTGCGCCGGAACCCCATGCAGTGCCAGAATCCGTGGGCGAACACCGACAGAAATGAGCCGAAATCGCCTGTTTCCACTTCCTTGGCCCATAAAATCCAACCAGGCCTCATCCAACCCCGCCGAGCAACATGGACCTCTTTCCGGGCCTCGTGCGGACCCCCTCGTATGATTTTTCGAGAATCTTGCGCCGGAACTCCATGCAGCGCCAGAATCCGTGGGCTAACACCCACAGAAATGAGCCGAAATCGCCTGTTTCCACTTCCTTGGCCCATAAAATCCAACCAGGCCTCATCCAACCCCGCCGGGCAACATGGACCTCTTGCCGGGCCTCTTTAGGACCCCCTCGTATGATTTTTCGAGAATTTTGCGCCGGAACCCCATGCAATGCCAGAATCCGTGGGCTAACACCCACAGAAATGAGCCGAAATCGCCTGTTTCCACTTCCTTGGCCCATAAAATCCAACCAGGCCTCATCCAACCCCGCCGGGAAACATGGACCTCTTGCCGAGCCTCGTGCGGACCCCCTTGTATGATTTTTCGTGAATCTTGCGCCGGAACCCCATGCAGCGCCAGAATCCGTGGGCTAACACCCACAGAAATGAGCCGAAATCGCCTGTTTCAACTTCCTTGGCCCATAAAATCCAACCAGGCCTCATCCAACCCCGACGGGCAACATGGACCTCTTGCCGGGCCTCGTGCGGACCCCCCCGTATGATATTTCGAGAATCTTGCGCCAGAACCCCATGCAGCGCCAGAATCTGTGGGCTAACACCTACAGAAATGAGCCGAAATCGCCTGTTTCCAATTCCTTGGCCCATAAAATCCAACCAGGCCTCATCTAACCTCGCTGGGCAACATGGACCTCTTGTCGGGCCTCGTGCGGACCCCCTCGTATGATTTTTTGAGAATCTTGAGCCGGAACCCCATGCAGCGCCAGAATCCGGGGGCTAACACCCACAAAAATGAGCCGAAATCGCCCGTTTCCACTTCCTTGGCCCATAAAATCCAACCAGGCCTCATCCAACCCCGCCGGGCAACATGGACCTCTTGCCGGGCCTCGTGCGGACCCCCTCGTATGATTTTTCGAGAATCTTGCGCCGGAACCCCATGCAGCGCCAGAATACGTGGGCTAACACCCACAGAAATGAGCCGAAATCGCCTGTTTCCACTTCCTTGGCCCATAAAATCCAACCAGGCCTCATCCAACCCCGCCGGGCAACATGGACCTCTTGCCGGGCCTCTTTGGGACCCCCTCGTATGATTTTTCGAGAATCTTGCGCCGGAACCCCATGCAGCGCAAAAATCCGTGGGCTAACACCCACAGAAATGAGCTGAAATCGCCTGTTTCCACTTCCTTGGCCCATAAAATCCAACCAGGCCTCATCCAACCCTGCCGGGCAACATGGACCTCTTGCCGGGCCTCTTGCGGACCCCCTCGTATGATTTTTTGAGAATCTGGCGCCAGAACCCCATGCAGCGCCAGAATCCGTTGGCTAACACCCACAGAAATGAGCCGAAATCGCCTGTTTCCACTTCCTTGGCCCATAAAATCCAACCAGGCCTCATCCAACCCCGCCGGGCAACATGGACCTCTTGCCGGGCCTCGTGCGGACCCCCTCGTATGATTTTTCGAGAATCTTGCGCCGGAACTCCATGCAGCGCCAGAATCCGTGGCCTAACACCCACAGAAATGAGCCGAAATCGCCTGTTTCCACTTCCTTGGCCCATAAAATCCAACCAGGCCTCATCCAACCCCGCCGGGCAACATGGACCTCTTGCCGGGCCTCTTTAGGACCCCCTCGTATGATTTTTCGAGAATCTTGCGCCGGAACCCCATGCAGCGCCAGAATCCGTGGGCTAACACCCACAGAAATGAGCCGAAATCGCCTGTTTCCACTTCCTTGGCCCATAAAATCCAACCAGGCCTCATCAATTGCTGGGCCTTGTGCGGACCCCCTGGTATGATTTTTCGAGAATCTTGCGCCGGAACCCCATGCAGTGCCAGAATCCGTGGGCGAACACCGACAGAAATGAGCTGAAATCGCCTGTTTCCACTTCCTTGGCCCATAAAATCCAACCAGGCCTCATCCAACCCCGCCGGGCAACATGGACCTCTTTCCGGGCCTCGTGCGGACCCCCTCGTATGATTTTTCGAGAATCTTGCGCCGGAACTCCATGCAGCGCCAGAATCCGTGGGCTAACACCCACAGAAATGAGCCGAAATCGCCTGTTTCCACTTACTTGGCCCATAAAATCCAACCAGGCCTCATCCAACCCCGCCGGGCAACATGGACCTCTTGCCGGGCCTCTTTAGGACCCCCTCGTATGATTTTTCGAGAATTTTGCGCCGGAACCCCATGCAATGCCAGAATCCGTGGGCTAACACCCACAGAAATGAGCCGAAATCGCCTGTTTCCACTTCCTTGGCCCATAAAATCCAACCAGGCCTCATCCAACCCCGCCGGGAAACATGGACCTCTTGCCGAGCCTCGTGCGGACCCCCTTGTATGATTTTTCGTGAATCTTGCGCCGGAACCCCATGCAGCGCCAGAATCCGTGGGCTAACACCCACAGAAATGAGCCGAAATCGCCTGTTTCAACTTCCTTGGCCCATAAAATCCAACCAGGCCTCATCCAACCCCGACGGGCAACATGGACCTCTTGCCGGGCCTCGTGCGGACCCCCCCGTATGATATTTCGAGAATCTTGCGCCGGAACCCCATGCAGCGCCAGAATCTGTGGGCTAACACCTACAGAAATGAGCCGAAATCGCCTGTTTCCAATTCCTTGGCCCATAAAATCCAACCAGGCCTCATCTAACCTCGCTGGGCAACATGGACCTCTTGCCGGGCCTCGTGCGGACCCCCTCGTATGATTTTTCGAGAATCTTGCGCCGGAACCCCATGCAGCGCCAGAATCCGGGGGCTAACACCCACAGAAATGAGCCGAAATCGCCCGTTTCCACTTCCTTGGCCCATAAAATCCAACCAGGCCTCATCCAACCCCGCCGGGCAACATGGACCTCTTGCCGGGCCTCGTGCGGACCCCCTCGTATGATTTTTCGAGAATCTTGCGCCGGAACCCCATGCAGCGCCAGAATCCGTGGGCTAACACCCACAGAAATGAGCCGAAATCGCCTGTTTCCACTTCCTTGGCCCATAAAATCCAACCAGGCCTCATCCAACCCCGCCGGGCAACATGGACCTCTTGCCGGGCCTCGTGCGGACCCCCTCGTATGATTTTTCGAGAATCTTGCGCCAGAACTCCATGCAGCGCCAGAATCCGTGGGCTAACACCCACAGAAATGAGCCGAAATCGCCTGTTTCCACTTCCTTGGCCCATAAAACCCAACCAGGCCTCATCCAACCCCGCCGGGCAACATGGACCTCTTGCCGGGCCTCTTTGGGACCCCCTCGTATGATTTTTCGAGAATCTTGCGCCGGAACCCCATGCTGTGCGAAAATCCGTGGGCTAACACCCACAGAAATGAGCTGAAATCGCCTGTTTCCACTTCCTTGGCCCATAAAATCCAACCAGGCCTCATCCAACCCTGCCGGGCAACATGGACCTCTTGCCGGGCCTCTTGCGGACCCCCTCGTATGATTTTTTGAGAATCTGGCGCCAGAACCCCATGCAGCGCCAGAATCCGTTGGCTAACACCCACAGAAATGAGCCGAAATCGCGTGTTTCCACTTCCTTGGCCCATAAAATCCAACCAGGCTCATCCAACCCCGCCGGGAAACATGGACCTCTTGCCGGGCCTCTTGCGGACCCCCTCGTATGATTTTTCGAGAATCTTGCACCGGAACTCCATGCAGCGCCAGAATCCGTGGGCTAACACCCACAGAAATGAGCCGAAATCGCCTGTTTCCACTTCCTTGGCCCATAAAATCCAACCAGGCCTCATCAATTGCTGGACCTCGTGCGGACCCCCTCGTATTATTTTTCGAGAATCTTGCGCCGGAACCCCATGAAGCGCCAGAATCCGTGGGCGAACACCGACAGAAATGAGCCGAAATCGCCTGTTTCCACTTCCTTGGCCCATAAAATCCAACCAGGCCTCATCCAACCCCGCCGGGCAACATGGACCTCTTTCCGGGCCTCGTGCAGACCCCCTCGTATGATTTTTCGAGAATCTTGCGCCGGAACCCCATGCAGCGCCAGAATCCGTGGGCTAACACCCACAGAAATGAGCTGAAATCGCCTGTTTCCACTTTCTTGGCCCATAAAATCCAACCAGGTCTCATCCAATCCCGCCGGGCAACATGGACCTCTTGCCGGGCCTCTTGCGGACCCCCTCGTATGACTTTTCGAGAATCTTGCGCCGGAACCCCATGCAGCGCCAGAATCCGTGGGCTAACACCCACAGAAATGAGCCAAAATCGCCTGTTTCCACTTCCTTAGCCCATAAAATCCAACCAGGCCTCATCCAACCCCGCCGGGCAAGATAGACCTCTTGCCGGGCCTCTTGCGGACCCCCTCGTATGATTTTTCGAGAATCTTGCGCCGGAACCCCATGCAGCGCCAGAATCCGTGGGCTAACACCCACAGAAATGAGCCGAAATCGCCTGTTTCCACTTCCTTAGCCCATAAAATCCAACCAGGCCTCATCCAACCCCGCCGGGCAAGATGGACCTCTTGCCGGGCCTCTTGCGGACCCCTTCGTATGATTTTTCGAGAATCTTGCGCCGGAACCCCATGCAGCGCCAGAATCCGTGGGCTAACACCCACAGAAATGAGTCGAAATCGCCTGTTTCCACTTCCATGGCCAATAAAATCCAACCAGGCCTTATCCAACCCCGCCGGGCAACATGGACCTCTTGCCGGGCCTCTTGCAGGCCTCCTCGTATGATTTTTCGAGAATCTTGCGCCGGAACCCCATGCAGCGCCAGAATCCGTGGGCTAACACCCACAGAAATGAGCCAAAATCGCCTGTTTCCACTTCCTTGGCCCATAAAATCCAACCAGGCCTCATCCAACCCCGCCAGGCAACATGGACCTCTTGCCGGGCCTCTTGCGGACCCCCTCGTATGATTTGTCGAGAATCTTGCGCCAGAACCCCATGCAGCGCCAGAATCCGTGGGCTAACACCCACCGAAATGAGCCGAAATCGCCTGTTTCCACTTCCTTGGCCCATAAAATCCAACCAGGCCTCATCCAACCCCGCCGTGCAACATGGACCTCTTGCCGGGCCTCTTGCGGACCCCCTCGTATGATTTTTCGAGAATCTTGCGTCGGAACCCCATGCAGCGCCAGAATCCGTGGGCTAACACCCACAAAAATGAGCCGAAATCGCCTGTTTCCACTTCCTTCGCCCATAAAATCCAACCAGGCCTCATCCAACCCCGCCGGGCAACATGGACCTCTTTCCGGGCCTCGTGCGGACCCCCTTGTATGATTTTTCGAGAATCTTGCGCCGAAACCCCATGCAGCGCCAGAATCCGTGGGCTAACACCCACAGAAATGAGCCGAAATCGCCTGTTTCCACTTCCTTGGCCCAAAAAATCCAACCAGGCCTCATCCAACCCCGCCGGGCAACATGGACCTCTTGCCGGGCCTCGTGCGGACCCCCTTGTATGATTTTTCGGGAATCTTGTGCCGGAACCCCATGCAGCGCCAGAATCCGTGGGCTAACACCCACAGAAATGAGCCAAAATCGCCTGTTTCCACTTCCTTGGCCCATAAAATCCAACCAGGCCTCATCCAACCCCGCCGGGCAACATGGACCTCTTGCCGGGCCTCTTGCGTACCCCCTCGTATGATTTTTCGAGAATCTTGCGCCGGAACCCCATGCAGCGCCAGAATCCGTGGGCTAACACCCACAGAAATGAGCCGAAATCGCCTGTTTCCACTTCCTTGGCCTATAAAATCCAACCAGGCCACATCCAACCCCGCCGGGCAACATGGACCTCTTGTCGGGCCTCTTGCGGACCCCCTTGTATGATTTTTCGAGAATCTTGTGCCGGAACCCCATGCAGCGCCAGAATCCGTGGGCTAACACCCACAGAAATGAGCCGAAATCACTTGTTTCCACTTCCTTGGCCCATAAAATCCAACCAGGCCTCATCCAACCCCGCCGGGCAACATAGACCTCTTGTCGGGCCTCGTGCGGACCCCCTCGTATGATTTTTCGAGAATCTTGCGCCGGAACCCCATGCAGCGCCAGAATCCGTGGGCTAACACCCACAGAATTGAGCCGAAATCGCCTGTTTCCACTTCCTTGGCCCATAAAATCCAACCAGGCCTCATCCAACCCCATCGGGCAACATGGACCTCTTGCCGGGCCTCGTGCGGACCCCTTCGTGTGATTTTTCGAGAATCTTGCGCCGGAACCCCATGCAGCGCCAGAATCCGTGGGCTAACACCCACAGAAATGAGCCGAAATCGCCTGTTTCCACTTCCTTGGCCCATAAAATCCAACCAAGCCTCATCCAACTCCGCCGGGCAACATGGAACTCTTGCCGGACCTCTTGCGGACCCCCTCGTATGATTTTTCAAGAATCTTGCGCCGGAACCCCATGCAGCGCCAGAATCCGTGGGCTAACACCCACAGAAATGAGCTGAAATCGCCTATTTCCACTTCCTTGGCCCATAAAATCCAACCAGGCCTCATCCAACCCCGCCGGGCAACATGGACCTCTTGCCGGGCCTCGTGCGGACCCCCTCTTATGATTTTTCGAGAATCTTGCGCCGGAACCCCATGCAGCGCCAGAATCCGTGGGCTAACACCCACAGAAATGAGCCGAAATCGCTTGTTTCCACTTTCTTGGCCCATAAAATCCAACCAGGCCTCATCCAACCCCGCCGGGCAACATGGACCTCTTGCCGCGCCTCTTGCGTACCCCCTCGTATGATTTTTCGAGAATCTTGCGCCGGAACCCCATGCAGCGCCAGAATCCGTGGGCTAACACCCACAGAAATGAGCCGAAATCGCCTGTTTCCACTTCCTTGGCCCTTAAAATCCAACCAGGCCTCATCCAACCCCGCCGGGCAACATGGACCTCTTTCCGGGCCTCGTGCGGACCCCCCGTATGATTTTTCGAGAATCTTGCGCCGGAACCCCATGCAGCGCCAGAATCCGTGGGCTAACACCCGAAGAAATGAGCCGAAATCGCCTGTTTCCACTTCCTTGGCCCATAAAATCCAACCAGGCCTCATCCAACCCCGCCGGGCAACATGGACCTCTTGCCGGGCCTCTTGCGGACCCCCTCATATGATTTTTTGAGGATCTTGCACCGGAACCCCATGCAACGCCAGAATCCTAGGGCTAACACCCACAGAAATGAGCCGAAATCGCCTGTTTCCACTTCCTTGGCGTATAAAATCCAACCAGGCCTCATCCGATTCCGTCGGGCAACATGGACCTCTTGTCGGGCCTCTTGCGGACCCCCTCGTATGATTTTTCGAGAATCTTGCGCCGGGACCCCATGCAGCGCCAGAATCCGTGGGCTAACACCCACAGAAATGAGCCGAAATCGCCTGTTTCCACTTCCTTGGCCCATAAAATCCAACCAGGCCTCATCCAACCCCGCCGGGCAACATGGACCTCTTGCCGGGCCTCTTGCGGACCCCCTCGTATGATTTTTCGAGAATCTTGCGCCGGAACCCCATGCAGCGCCAGAATCCGCGGGCTAACACCCACAGAAATGAGCCGAAATCGCCTGTTTCCACTTCCTTGGCCCATAAAATCCAACTAGGCCTCATCCAACGCCGCCGGGCAACATGGACCTCTTGCCGGGCCTCTTGCGGACCCCCTCGTATGATTTTTCGAGAATCTTGCGCCGGAACCCCATGCAGCGCCAGAATCAGTGGGCTAACACCCACAGAAATGAGCCGAAATCGCCTGTTTCCACTTCCTTGGCCCATAAAATCCAACCAGGCCTCATCCGACCCCGCCGGGCAACATGGACCTCTTGCCGGGCCTCGTGCGGACCCCCTCGTATGATTTTTCGAGAATCATGTGCCGGAACCCCATGCAGCGCCAGAATCCGTGGGCTAACACCCACAGAAATGAGCCGAAATCGCCTGTTTCCACTTCCTTAGCCCATAAAATCCAACCAGGCCTCATCCAACCCCGCCGGGCAACATGGACCTCTTGCCGGGCCTCGTGTGGACCCCCTCGTATGATTTTTCGAGAATCTTGAGCTGGAACCCCATGCAGCGCCAGAATCCGTGGGCTAACACCCACAGAAATGAGCCGAAATCGCCTGTTTCCACTTCCTTGGCCCATAAAATCCAACCAGGCCTCATCCAACCCCGCCGGGCAACATGGACCTCTTGCCGGGCCTCTTGCGGACCCCCTCGTATGATTTTTCGAGAATCTTGAGCTGGAACCCCATGCAGCGCCAGAATCCGTGGGCTAACACCCACAAAAATGAGCCGAAATCGCCTGTTTCCACTTCCTTCGCCCATAAAATCCAACCAGGCCTCATCCAACCCCGCCGGGCAACATGGACCTCTTTCCGGGCCTTGTGCGGACCCCCTCGTATGATTTTTCGAGAATCTTGTGCCGAAACCCCATGCAGCGCCAGAATCCGTGGGCTAACACCCACAGAAATGAGCCGAAATCGCCTGTTTCCACTTCCTTGGCCCAAAAAATCCAACCAGGCCTCATCCAACCCCGCCGGGCAACATGGACCTCTTGCCGGGCCTCGTGCGGACCCCCTTGTATGATTTTTCGGGAATCTTGTGCCGGAACCCCATGCAGCGCCAGAATCCGTGGGCTAACACCCACAGAAATGAGCCGAAATCGCCTGTTTCCACTTCCTTGGCCCATAAAATCCAACCAGGCCTCATCTTACCCCGCTGGGCAACATGGACCTCTTGTCGGGCCTCGTGTGGACCCCCTCGTATGATTTTTTGAAAATCTTGCGTCGGAACCCCATGCAGCGCCAGAATCCGTGGGCTAACACCCAAAGAAATGAGTCGAAATCGCCTGTTTCCACTTCCTTGGCCCATAAAATCCAACCAGGCCTCATCCAACCCCGCCGGGCAACATGGACCTCTTGCCGGGCCTCGTGCGGACCCCCTCGTATGATTTTTCGAGAATCTTGCGACGGAACATCATGCAGCGCCAGAATCCGTGGGCTAACACCCACAGAAATGAGCCGAAATCGCCTGTTTCCACTTCCTTGGCCCATAAAATCCAACCAGGCCTCATCCAACCCCGCCGAGAAACATGGACCTCTTTCCGGGCCTCTTGCGGACCCCCTCGTATGATTTTTCGAGAATCTTGCGCCGGAACCCCATGCAGCGCCTGAATCCGTGGGCTAACACCCACAGAAATAAGCCGAAATCGCCTGTTTCCACTTCCTTGACCCATAAAATCCAACCAGGCCTCATCCAACCCCGCCGGGCAACATGGACCTCTTGCCGGGCCTCGTGCGGACCCCCTCGTATGATTTTTCGAGAATCTTGTGGCTGAACCCCATGCAGCGCCAGAATCCGTGGGCTAACACCCACAGAAATGAGCCGAAATCGCCTGTTTCCACTTCCTTGGCCCATAAAATCCAACCATGCCTCATCCAACCTCGCCGGGCAACATGGACCTCTTGCCGGGCCTCGTGTGGACCCCCTCGTATGATTTTTCGAGAATCTAGGGCCGGAACCCCATGCAGCGCCAGAATCCGTGGGCTAACACCCACAGAAATGAGCCGAAATCGCCTGTTTCCACTTCCTTGGCCCATAAAATCCAACCAGGCCTCATCCAACCCTGCCGGGCAACATGGACCTCTTGCCGGGCCTCTTGCGGACCCCCTCGTATGATTTTTCGAGAATCTTGCGCAGGAACCCCATGCAGCGCCAGAATCCGTGGGCTAACACCCACAGAAATGAGCCGAAATCGCCTGTTTCCACTTCCTTGGCCCATAAAATCCAACCAGGCCTCGTCCAACCCCGCCGGGCAACATGGACCTCTTGCCGGGCCTCGTGCGGACCCCCTCGCATGATATTTCGAGAATCTTGCGCCAGAACCCCATGCAGCGCCAGAATCCGTGGGCTAACACCCACAGAAATGAGCCAAAATCGCCTGTTTCCACTTCCTTGGCCCATAAAGTCCAACCAGGCCTCATCCAACCCCGCCGGGCAACATGAACCTCTTGCCGGGCCTCGTGCGGACCCCCTCGTATGATTTTTCGAGAATCTTGCGCCGGAACTCCATGCAGCGCCAGAATCCGTGGGCTAACACCCACAGAAATGAGCCGAAATCACCTGTTTCCACTTCCTTGGCCCATAAAATCCAACCAGGCCTTATCCAACCCCGCCGGGCAACATGGACCTCTTGCCGGGCCTCGTGCAGACCCCCTCGTATGATTTTTCGAGAATCTTGAGCCGGAACCCCATGCAGCGCCAGAATCCGTGGGCTAACACCCACAGAAATGAGCCGAAATCGCCTGTTTCCACTTCCTTGTCCCATAAAATCCAACCAGGCCTCATCGAACCCCGCCGGGCAACATGGACCTCTTGCCGGGCCTCTTGCGGACCCCCTCGTATGATTTTTTGAGAATCTTGTGCCGGAACCCCATGCAGCGCCAGAATCCGTGGGCTAACACCCACAGAAATGAGCCGAAATCGCATGTTTCCACTTCCTTGGCCCATAAAATCCAACCAAGCCTCATCCAACCCCGCCGGGTAACATGGACCTCTTGCCGGGCCTCTTGCGGACCCCCTCGTATGAGTTTTAGAGAATCTTGCGTCGGAACCCCATGCAGCGCCAGAATCCGTGGGCTAACACCCACAGAAATGAGCCGAAATCGCCTGTTTCCACTTCCTTGGCCCATAAAATCCAACCAGGCCTCATCCAACCCCGCCGGGCAACATGGACCTCTTATTGGGCCTCTTGCGGACCCCCTCGTATGATTTTTCGAGAATCTTGGGCCGGAACCCCATGCAGCGCCAGAATCCGTGGGCTAACACCCACAGAAATGAGCCGAAATCGCCTGTTTCCACTTCCTTGTCCCATAAAATCCAACCAGGCCTCATCGAACCCCGCCGGGCAACATGGACCTCTTGCCGGGCCTCTTGCGGACCCCCTCGTATGATTTTTTGAGAATCTTGTGCCGGAACCCCATGCAGCGCCAGAATCCGTGGGCTAACACCCACAGAAATGAGCCGAAATCGCATGTTTCCACTTCCTTGGCCCATAAAATCCAACCAGGCCTCATCCAACCCCGCCGGGTAACATGGACCTCTTGCCGGGCCTCTTGCGGACCCCCTCGTATGAGTTTTAGAGAATCTTGCGTCGGAACCCCATGCAGCGCCAGAATCCGTGGGCTAACACCCACAGAAATGAGCCGAAATCGCCTGTTTCCACTTCCTTGGCCCATAAAATCCAACCAGGCCTCATCCAACCCCGCCGGGCAACATGGACCTCTTATCGGGCCTCTTGCGGACCCCCTCGTATGATTTTTCGAGAATCTTGCGCCGGAACCCCATGCAGCGCCAGAATCCGTGGGCTAACACCCACAGAAATGAGCCGAAATCGCCTGTTTCCACTTCCTTGGCCCATAAAATCCAACCAGGCCTCGTCCAACCCCGCCGGGCAACATGGACCTCTTGCCGGGCCTCGTGTGGACCCCCTCGTATGATTTTTCGAGAATCTTGCACCGGAACCCCATGCAGCTCCAGAATCCGTGGGCTAACACCCACAGAAATGAGCCGAAATCGCCTATTTCCACTTCCTGGGCCCATAAAATCCAACCAGGCCTCATCCAACCCCGCCGGGCAACATGGACCTCTTGCCGGGCCTCTTGCGGACCCCCTCGTATGATTTTTCGAGAATCTTGCGCCGGAACCCCATGCAGCGCCAGAATCCGTGGGCTAACACCCACAGAAATGAGCCGAAATCGCCTGTTTCCACTTCCTTGGCCCATAAAATCCAACCAGGCCTCATCCTACCCCGCCGGGCAACATGGACCTCTTGCCGGGCCTCGTGCGGACCCCCTCGTATGATTTTTCGAGAATCTTGCGCCGGAACCCCATGCAGCGCCAGAATCCGTGGGCTAACACCCACAGAAATGAGCCGAAATCGCCTGTTTCCACTTCCTTGGCCCATAAAATCCAACCAGGCCTCATCCAACCCCGCCGGGCAACATGGACCTCTTGCCGAGCCTCGCGCGGACCCCCTCGTATGCTTTTTCGAGAATCTTGCGCTGGATCCCCATGCAGCGCCAGAATCCGTGGGCTAACACCCACAGAATTGAGCCGAAATCGCCTATTTCCACTTCTTTGGCCCATAAAATCCAACCAGGCCTCATCCAACCCCGCCGGGCAACATAGACCTCTTGCCTGGCCTCGGGCGGACCACCTCGTATGATTTTTCGAGAATCTTGCGCCGGAACCGCATGCAGCGCCAGAATCCGTGGGCTAACACCCACAGAAATGAGTCGAAATCTCCTGTTTCCACTTCCCTTGCCCATAAAATCCAACCAGGCCTCATCCAAACCCGCTGGGCAACATGGACCTCTTGCCGGGCCTCGTGCGGACCCCCTCGTATGATTTTTCGAGAATCTTGCGCCGGAACCCCATGCAGCGCCAGAATCTGTGGGCTAACACCCACAGAAATGAGCAGAAATCGCCTGTTTCCACTTCCTTGGCCCATAAAATCCAACCAGGCCTCATCCAACCCCGCCGGGCAACATGGACCTCTTGCCGGGCCTTGTGCGGATCCCCTCGTATGATTTTTCGAGAATCTTACGCCGGAACCCCATGCAGCGCCAGAATCCGTGGGCTAACACCCACAGAAATGGGCCGAAATCGCCTGTTTCCACTTCCTTGGCCCATAAAATCCAACCAGGCCTCATCCAACCCCGCCGGGCAATATGGACCTCTTGCCGGGCCTCGTGCGGACCCCCTTGTATGATTTTTCGAGAATCTTGAGCCGGAACCCCATGCAGCGCCAGAATCCGTGGGCTAACACCCACAGAAATGAGCCGAAATCGCCTCTTTCCACTTCCTTGGCCCATAAAATCCAACCAGGCCTCATCCAACCCCGCCGGGCAACATGGACCTCTTGTCGGGCCTCGTGCGGACCCCCTCGTATGATTTTTCGAGAATCTTGCGCCGGAACCCCATGCAGCGCCAGAATCCGTGGGCTAACACCCACAGAAATGAGCCGAAATCGCCTGTTTCCACTTCCTTGGCCCATAAAATCCAACCAGGCCTCATCCAACCCCGCCGGGCAACATGGACCTCTTGCCAGGCCACGTGCGGACCCCCTCGTATGCTTTTTCGAGAATCTTGCGCTGGATCCCCATGCAGCGCCAGAATCCGTGGGCTAACACCCACAGAATTGAGCCGAAATCGCCTGTTTCCACTTCTTTGGCCCATAAAATCCAACCAGGCCTCATCCAACCCCGCCGGGCAACATGGACCTCTTGCCTGGCCTCGGGCGGACCCCCTCGTATGATTTTTCGAGAATCTTGCACCGGAACCGCATGCAGCGCCAGAATCCGTGGGCTAACACCCACAGAAATGAGCCGAAATCGCCTGTTTCCACTTCCTTGGCCCATAAAATCCAACCAGGCCTCATCCAAACCCGCTGGGCAACATGGACCTCTTGCCGGGCCTCGTGCGGACCCCCTCGTATGATTTTTCGAGAATCTTGCGCCGGAACCCCATGCAGCGCCAGAATCTGTGGGCTAACACCCACAGAAATGAGCAGAAATCGCCTGTTTCCACTTCCTTGGCCCATAAAATCCAACCAGGCGTCAGCCAACCCCGCCGGGAAACATGGACCTCTTGCCGGGCCTCGTGCGGACCCCCTCGTATGCTTTTTCGAGAATCTTGCGCTGGAACCCCATGCAGCGCCAGAATCCGTGGGCTAACACCCACAGAATTGAGCCGAAATCGCCTGTTTCCGCTTCCTTGGCCCATAAAATCCAACCAGGCCTCATCCAACCCCGCCGGGCAACATGGACCTCTTGCCGGGCCTCGTGCGGACCCCCTCGTATGATTTTTCGAGAATCTTGCGCCGGAACCCCATGCAGCGCCCGTATCCATGGGCTAACACCCACAGAAATGAGCCGAAATCACCTGTTTCC
Source organism: Solanum rostratum (assembly GCA_029948455.1). Lineage (NCBI taxonomy): Eukaryota > Viridiplantae > Streptophyta > Magnoliopsida > Solanales > Solanaceae > Solanum > Solanum rostratum. Next base: position 331,864 of record CM057053.1, on the reverse strand, counting down.
ACTTCCTTGGCCCATAAAATCCAACCAGGCCTTATCCAACCCCGCCGGGAAACATGGACCTCTTGTCGGGCCTCGTGCGGACCCCCTCGTATGATTTTTTGAGAATCTTGAGCCGGAACCCCATGCAGCGCCAGAATCCGTGGGCTAACACCCACAGAAATGAGCCGAAATCGCCTGTTTCCACTTCCTTGGCCCATAAAATCCAACCAGGCCTCATCCAACCCCGCCGGGCAACATGGACCTCTTGCCGGACCTCGTGCGGACCCTCTCGTATGATTTTTCGAGAATCTTGCGTCGGAACCCCATGCAGCGCCAGAATCCGTGGGCTAACACCCACAGAAATGAGCCGAAATCGCCTGTTTCAACTTTCTTGGCCCATAAAATCCAACCACGCGTCATCCAACCCCGCCGGGAAACATGGACCTCTTGCCGGGCCTCGTGCGGACCCCCTCGTATGCTTTTTCGAGAATCTTGCGTTGAACCCCATGCAGCGCCAGAATCCGTGGGCTAACACCCACAGAATTGAGCCGAAATCGCCTGTTTCCGCTTCCTTGGCCCATAAAATCCATCCAGGCCACATCCAACCCCGCCGGGAAACATGTACCTCTTGCCGGGCCTCGTGCGGACCCCCTCATATGATTTTTCGAGAATCTTGCACCGGAACCCCATGCAGCGCCATAATCCGTGGGCTAACACCCACAGAAATGAGCCGAAATCGCCTGTTTCCACTTCCTTGGCCCATAAAATCCAACCAGGCCTCATCCAACCCCGTCGGGCAACATGGACCTCTTGCCGGGCCTCGTGCGGACCCCCTCGTATGATTTTTTGAGAATCTTGCGCCGGAACCCCATGCAGCGCCAGAATCTGTGGGCTAACACCCACAGAAATGAGCCGAAATCGCCTGTTTCCACTTCCTTGGCCCATAAAATCCAACCAGGCCTCATCCAACCCCGTCGGGCAACATGGACCTCTTGCCGGGCCTCGTGCGGACCCCCTCGTATGATTTTTTGAGAATCTTGCGCCTGAACCCCATGCAGCACCAGAATCCGTGGGCTAACACCCACAGAAATGAGCCGAAATCGACTGTTTCCACTTCCTTGGCCCATAAAATCCAACCAGGCCTCATCCAACCCCGCCGAGAAACATGGACCTCTTGCCGGGCCTCGTGCGGACCCCCTCGTATGATTTTTCGAGAATCTTGCGCCGGAACCCCATGCAGCGCCAGAATCCGTGGGCTAACACCCACAGAAATGAGCCGAAATCGCCTGTTTCCACTTCCTTGGCCCATAAAATCCAACCAGGCCTCATCCAACCCCGCCGGGCAACATCGAACTCTTGCCGGGCCTCGTGCGGACCCCCTCGTATGATTTTTCGAGAATCTTGCGCCGGAACACCATGCAGCTCAAGAATCCGTGGGCTAACACCCACAGAAATGAGCCGAAATCGCCTGTTTCCACTTCCTTGGCCCATAAAATCCAACCAGGCCTCATCCAACCCCGCCGGGAAACATGGACCTCTTGCCGGGCCTCGTGCGGACCCCCTCGTATGATTTTTCGAGAATCTTGCGCCGGAACCCCATGCAGCGCCAGAATCCGCGGGCTAACACCCACAGAAATGAGCCGAAATCGCCTGTTTCCACTTCCTTGGCCCATAAAACCCAACCAGGCCTCATCCAACCCTGCGGCGCAACATGGACCTCTTGCCGGGCCTCTTGCGGACCCCCTTGTATGATTTTTTGAGAATCTTGCGCCGGAACCCCATGCAGCGCCAGAATCCGTGGGCTAACACCCACAGAAATGAGCCGAAATCGCCTGTTTCCTCTTCCTTGGCCCATAAAATCCAACCAGGCCTCATCCAACCCCGCCGGGCAACATGGACCTCTTGCCGGGCCTCGTGCGGACCCCCTCGTATGATTTTCTGAGAATCTTGCGCCGGAACCCCATGCAGCGCCAGAATCCGTGGGCTAACACCCACAGAAATGAGCCGAAATCGCCTGTTTCCACTTCCTTGGCCCATAAAATCCAACCAGGCCTCATCCAACCTCGCCGGGCAACATGGACCTTTTGCCGGGCCTCTTGCGGACCCCCTCGTATGATTTTTCGAGAATCTTGCGCCGGAACCCCATGCAGCGCTAGAATCCGTGGGCTAACACCCATAGAAATGAGCCGAAATCGCCTGTTTCCACTTCCTTGTCCCATAAAATCCAACCAGGCCTCATTCAACCCGGCGGGGCAACATGGACCTCTTGCCGGGCCTCTTGCAGACCCCCTCGTATGATTTTTCGAGAATCCTGCGCCGGAACCCCATGCAGCGCTAGAATCCGTGGGCTAACACCCACAGAAATGAGCCAAAATCACCTGTTTCCACTTCCTTGGCCCATAAAATCCAACCAGGCCTCATCCAACCCCGCCGGGCAACATGGACCTCTTGCCGGGCCTCATGCGGACCCCCACGTATGATTTATCGAGAATCTTGCGCCGGAACCCCATGCAGCGCCAGAATCCGTGGGCTAACACCCAAAGAAATGAGCCGAAATTGCCTGTTTCCACTTCCTTGGCCCATAAAATCCAACCAGGCCTCATCCAACCCCGCCGGGCAACATGGACCTCTTTCCGGGCCTTTTGCGGACCCCCTCGTATGACTTTTCGAGAATCTTGCGCCGGAACCCCATGCAGCGCCAGAATCCGTGGGCTAACAACCACAGAAATGAGCCGAAATCGCCTGTTTCCACTTCCTTGGCCCATAAAATCCAACCAGGCCTCATCCAACCCTGCCGGACAACATGGACCTCTTGCCGGGCCTCTTGCGGACCCCCTCGTATGATTTTTCGAGAATCTTGCGCCGGAACCCCATGCAGCGCCAGAATCCGTGGGCTAATACCCACAGAAATGAGCCGAAATCGCCTGTTTCCACTTCCTTGGCCCATAAAATCCATCCAGGCCTCATCCAACCCCGCCGGGCAATATGGACCTCTTTCCGGGCCTCTTGCGGACCCCGTCGTAAGATTTTTCGAGAATCTTGCGCCGGAATCCCATGCAGCGCCAGAATCCGTGGGCTAACACCCACAGAAATGAGCCGAAATCGCCTGTTTCCACTTCCTTGGCCCATAAAATCCAACCAGGCCTCATCCAAACCCGCCGGGAAATATGGACCTCTTGCCGGGCCTCGTGCGGACCCCCTCGTATGATTTTTCGAGAATCTTGCGCCGAACCCCATGCAGCGCCAGAATCCGTGGGCTAACACCCACAGAAATGAGCCGAAATCGCCTGTTTCCACTTCCTTGTCCCATAAAATCCAACCAGGCCTCATCCAACCCCGCCGGGCAACATGGACCTCTTGCCGGGCCTCTTGCGGACCCCCTCGTATGATTTTTCGAGAATCTTGCGCCGGAACCCCATGCAGCGCCAGAATCCGTGGGCTAACACCCACAGAAATGAGCCGAAATCGCCAGTTTCAACTTCCTTGGCCTCTAAAATCCAACAAGGCCTCATCCAACCCCGCCGGGCAACATGGACCTCTTGCCGGGCCTCTTGCGGACCCCCTCGTATGATTTCTCGAGAATCTTGCACCGGAACCCCATGCAGCGCCATAATTCGTGGGCTAACACCCACAGAAATGAGCCGAAATCGCCTGTTTCCACTTCCTTGGCCCATAAAATCCAACCAGGCCTCATCCAACCCCGCCGGGCAACATGGACCTCTTGCCGGGCCTCGTGCGGACCCCCTCGTATGATTTTTTGAGAATCTTGCGCCAGAACCCCATGCAGCGCCAGAATCCGTGGGCTAACACCCACAGAAATGAGCCGAAATCGCCTGTTTCCACTTCCTTGGCCCATAAAATCCAATCCAGGCCTCATCCAACCCCGCCGGGCAACATGGACCTCTTGCGGGGCCTCGTGCGGACCCCCTCGTATGATTTTTCGAGAATCATGCGCCGGAACCCCATGCAGCGCCAGAATCCGTGGGCTAACACCCACAGAAATGAGCCGAAATCGCCTGTTTCCACTTCCTTGGCCCATAAAATCCAACCAGGCCTCATCCAACCACGCCGGGCAACATTGGCCTCTTGCCGGGCCTCGTGCGGACCCCCTCGTATGATTTTTCGAGAATCATGCGCTGGAACCCCATGCAGCGCAAGAATCCGTGGGATAACACCCACAGAAATGAGCCGAAATTGACTGTTTCCACTTCCTTGGCCCATAAAATCCAACCAGGCCTCATCCAACCCCGCCGGGCAACATGGACCTCTTGCCGGGCCTAGTGCGGACCCCCTCGTATGATTTTTCAAGAATCTTGCGCCGGAACCCCATGTAGCGCCAGAAATCGCCTGTTTCCACTTCCTTGGCCCATAAAATCCAACCAGGCCTCATCCGACCCCGCCGGGCAACATGGACCTCTTGCCAGGCCTCTTGCGGACTCCCTCGTATGATTTTTCGAGAATCTTGCACCGGAACCCCATGCAGCGCCAGAATGCGTGGGCTAACACCCACAGAAATGAGCCGAAATCGCCTGTTTCCACTTCCTTGGCCCATAAAATCCAACTAGGCCTCATCCAACCTCGCCGGGCAACATGGACCTCTTGCCGGGCCTCTTGCAGACCCCCTCCTATGATTTTTCGAGAATCATGCGCCGGAACCCCATGCAGCGCCAGAATCCGTGGGCTAACACCCACAGAAATGAGCTGAAATCGCCTGTTTCCACTTCCTTGGCCCATAAAATTCAACCAGGCCTCATCCAACCCCGCCGGGCAACATGGACCTCTTGCCGGGCCTGGTGCGGACCCCCTCGTATGATTTTTCGAGAATCTTGCGCCGGAACCCCATGCAGCGCCAGAATCCGTGGGCTAACACCCACAGAAATGAGCCGAAATCGCCTATTTCCACTTCCTTGGCCCATAAAATCCAACCAGGCCTCATTCAACCCGGCGGGGCAACATGGACCTCTTGCCGGGCCTCTTGCAGACCCCCTCGTATGATTTTTCGAGAATCCTGCGCCGGAACCCCATGCAGCGCCAGAATCCGTGGGCTAACACCCACAGAAATGAGCCGAAATCGCCTGTTTCCGCTTCCTTGGCCCATAAAATCCAACCAGGCCTCATCCAACCCGGCTGGGCAACATGGACCTCTTGCCGGGCCTCGTGCGGACCCCCTCATATGATTTTTCGAGATCTTGCGCCGGAACCCCATGCAGCGCCAGAATCCGTGGGCTAACACCCACAGAAATGAGCCGAAATCGCCTGTTTCCACTTCCTTGGCCCATAAAATCCAACCAGGCCTCATCCAACCCCGCCAGGCAACATGGACCTCTTGCCGGGCCTCGTGCGGACCCCCCCGTATGATTTTTCAAGAATCTTGCGCCGGAACCCCATGCAGCGCCAGAATCCGTGGGCTAACACCCACAGAAATGAGCTGAAATCGCCTGTTTCCACTTCCTTGGCCCATAAAATCCAACCAGGCCTCATCCAACCCCGCTGGGCAACATGGACCTCTTGCCGGGCCTCTTGCGGACCCCCTCGTATGATTTTTCAAGATTCTTGCGCCGGAACCCCATGCAGCGCCAGAATCCGTGGGCTAACACCCACAGAAATGAGCCGAAATCGCCGGTTTCCACTTCCTTGGCCCATAAAATCCAACCAGGCCTCATCCAACCCCGCCGGGCAACATGGACCTCTTGCCGGGCCTCTTGCGAACCCCCTCGTAAGAGTTTTCGAGAATCTTGCACCGGAACCCCATGCAGCGCCAGAATCCGTGGGCTAACACCCACAGAAATGAGCCTAAATCGCCTATTTCCACTTCCTTGGCCCATAAAATCCAACCAGGCCTCAACCAACCCCGCCGGGCAACATGGACCTCTTGCCGGGCCTCTTGCGGACCCCCTCGTATGATTTTTCGAGAATCTTGCGCCGGAACCCCATGCAGCGCCAGAATCCGTGGCCTAACACCCACAGAAATGAGCCGAAATCGCCTGTTTCCACTTCCTTGGCCCATAAAATCCAACCAGGCCTCATCCAACCCCGCCGGGCAACATGGACCTCTTGCCGGGCCTCGTGCGGACCCCCTCGTATGATTTTCTGAGAATCTTGCGCCGGAACCCCATGCAGCGCCAGAATCCGTGGGCTAACACCCACAGAAATGAGCCGAAATCGCCTGTTTCCACTTCCTTGGCCCATAAAATCCAACCAGGCCTCATCCAACCTCGCCGGGCAACATGGACCTCTTGCCGGGCCTCTTGCGGACCCCCTCGTATGATTTTTCGAGAATCTTGCGCCGGAACCCAATGCAGTGCCAGAATCCGTGGGCTAACACCCACAGAAATGAGCCGAAATCGCCTGTTTCCACTTCCTTGGCCCATAAAATCCAACCAGGCCTCATTCAACCCGGCGGGGCAACATGGACCTCTTGCCGGGCCTCTTGCAGACCCCCTCGTATGATTTTTCGAGAATCCTGCGCCGGAACCCCATGCAGCGCCAGAATCCGTGGGCTAACACCCACAGAAATGAGCCGAAATCGCCTGTTTCCGCTTCCTTGGCCCATAAAATCCAACCAGGCCTCATCCAACCCGGCTGGGCAACATGGACCTCTTGCCGGGCCTCGTGCGGACCCCCTCGTATGATTTTTCGAGAATCTTGCGCCGGAACCCCATGCAGCGCCAGAATCCGTGGGCTAACACCCATAGAAATGAGCCGAAATCGCCTGTTTCCACATCCTTGGCCCATAAAATCCAACCAGGCCTCATTCAACCCGGCGGGGCAACATGGACCTCTTGCCGGGCCTCTTGCAGACCCCCTCGTATGATTTTTCGAGAATCTTGCGCCGGAACCCCATGCAGCGCCAGAATCCGTGGGCTAACACCCACAGAAATGAGCCGAAATCGCCTGTTTCCGCTTCCTTGGCCCATAAAATCCAACCAGGCCTCATCCAACCCGGCTGGGCAACATGGACCTCTTGCCGGGCCTCGTGCGGATCCCCTCGTATGATTTTTTGAGATCTTGCGCCGGAACCCCATGCAGCGCCAGAATCCGTGGGCTAACACCCACAGAAATGAGCCGAAATCGCCTGTTTCCACTTCCTTGGCCCATAAAATCCAACAAGGCCTCATCCAACCCCGCCAGGCAACATGGACCTCTTGCCGGGCCTCGTGCGGACCCCCCCGTATGATTTTTCAAGAAGCTTGCGCCGGAACCCCATGCAGCGCTAGAATCCGTGGGCTAACACCCACAGAAATGAGCTGAAATCGCCTGTTTCCACTTCCTTGGCCCATAAAATCCAACCAGGCCTCATCCAACCCCGCTGGGCAACATGGACCTCTTGCCGGGCCTCTTGCGGACCCCCTCGTATGATTTTTCAAGAATCTTGCGCCGGAACCCCATGCAGCGCCAGAATCCGTGGGCTAACACCCACAGAAATGAGCCGAAATCGCCTGTTTCCACTTCCTTGGCCCATAAAATCCAACCAGGCCTCATCCAACCCCGCCGGGCAACATGGACCTCTTCCCGGGCCTCGTGCGGACCCCCTCGTATGATTTTTTGAGAATCTTGCGCTGGAACCCCATGCAGCGCCAGAATCCGTGGGCTAACATCCACAGAAATGAGCAGAAATCGCCTGTTTCCACTTCCTTCGCCCATAAAATACAACCAGGCCTCATCCAACCCCGCCGGGCAACATGGACCTCTTGCCGGGCCTCTTGCGGACCCCCTCGTAAGATTTTTCGAGAATCTTGCACTGGAACCCCATGCAGCGCCAGAATCCGTGGGCTAACACCCACAGAAATGAGCCTAAATCGCCTGTTTCCACTTCCTTGGCCCATAAAATCCAACCAGGCCTCATCCAACCCCGCCGGGCAACATGGACCTCTTGCCGGGCCTCTTGCGGACCCCCTCGTATGATTTTTCGAGAATCTTGCGCCGGAACCCCATGCAGCGCCAGAATCCGTGGGCTAACACCCACAGAAATGAGCCGAAATCGCCTATTTCCACTTCCTTGGCCCATAAAATCCAACCAGGCCTCATCCAACACCGCCGGGCAACATGGACCTCTTGCCGGGCCTCGTGCGGACCCCCTCGTATGATTTTCTGAGAATCTTGCGCCGGAACCCCATGCAGCGCCAGAATCCGTGGGCTAACACCCACAAAAATGAGCCGAAATCGCCTGTTTCCACTTCCTTGGCCCATAAAATCCAACCAGGCCTCATCCAACCCCGCCGGGCAACATGGACCTCTTGCCGGGCCTCTTGCGGACCCCCTCGTATGATTTTTCGAGAATCTTGCACCGGAACCCCATGCAGCGCCAGAATCCGTGGGCTAACACCCACAGAAATGAGCCGAAATCGCCTGTTTCCACTTCCTTGGCCTCTAAAATCCAACCAGGCCTCATCCAACCCCGCCGGGCATTATCGACCTCTTGCCGGGCCTCTTGCGGACCCCCTCGTATGATTATTCAAGAATCTTGCGCCGGAACCCCATGCAGTGCTAGAATTCGTGGGCTAACACCCACAGAAATGAGCCGAAATCGCCTGTTTCCACTTTCTTGGCCCATAAAATCCAACCAGGCCTCATCCAACCCCGCCGGGCAACATGGACCTCTTGCCAGGCCTCGTGCGGACCCCCTCGTATGATTTTTCGAGAATCTTGCGCCGGAACCCCATGCAGCGCCAGAATCCGTGGGCTAACACCCATAGAAATGAGCCGAAATCGCCTGTTTCTACTTCCTTGGCCCAAAAATCCAACCAGGCCTCATCCGACCCCGCCGGGCAACATGGACCTCTTGCCAGGCCTCGTGCGGACCCCCTCGTATGATTTTTTTGATAATCTTGCGCCGGAACCCCATGCAGCGCCAGAATCCGTGGGCTAACACCCACAGAAATGAGCCAAAATCGCCTGTTTCCACTTCCTTGGCCCATAAAATCCAACCAGGCCTCATCCAACCCCGCCGGGCAACATGGACCTCTTGCCGGGCCTTGTGCAGACCCCCTTGTATGAGTTTTTGAGAATCTTGCGCCGGAACCCCATGCAGCGCAAGAATCCGTGGGATAACACCCACAGAAATGAGCTGAAATCGCCTGTTTCCACTTCCTTGGCCCATAAAATCCAACCAGGCCTCATCCAACCCCGCCGGGCAACATGGACCTCTTGCCGGGCCTCGTGCGGACCCCCTCGTATGATTTTTCGAGAATCATGCGCCGGAACCCCATGCAGCGCCAGAAATCGCCTGTTTCCACTTCCTTGGCCCATAAAATCCAACCAGGCCTCATCCAACCCCGCCGGGCAACATGGACCTCTTGCCGGGCATCTTGCGGACCCCCTCGTATGATTTTTTGAGAATCTTGCGCCGGAACCCCATGCAGCGCCAGAATCCGTGGGCTAACACCCACAGAAATGAGCCGAAATCGTCTGTTTCCACTTCCTTGGCCCATAAAATCCAACCAGGCCTCATCCAACCCCGCCGGGCAACATGGACCTCTTGCCAGGCCTCTTGCGGACCCCCTCGTATGATTTTTCGAGAATCTTGCGCCGGAACCCCATGCAGCGCCAGAATCCGTGGGCTAACACCCACAGAAATGAGCCGAAATCGCCTGTTTCCACTTCCTTGGCCTCTAAAATCCAACCAGGCCTCATCCAACCCCGCCGGGCATTATCGACCTCTTGCCGGGCCTCTTGCGGACCCCCTCGTATGATTTTTCAAGAATCTTGCGCAGGAACCCCATGCAGTGCCAGAATTCGTGGGCTAACACCCACAGAAATGAGCCGAAATCGCCTGTTTCCACTTCCTTGGCCCATAAAATCCAACCAGGCCTCATCCAACCCCGCCGGGCAACATGGACCTCTTGCCGGGCCTCGTGCGGACCCCCTCGTATGATTTTTCGAGAATCTTGCGCCGGAACCCCATGCAGCGCCAGAATCCGTGGGCTAACACCCACAGAAATGAGCCGAAATCGTCAGTTTCTACTTCCTTGGCCCATAAAATCCAACCAGGCCTCATCCGACCCCGCCGGGCAACATGGACCTCTTGCCAGGCCTCGTGCGGACCCCCTCGTATGATTTTTTGATAATCTTGCGCCGGAACCCCATGCAGCGCCAGAATCCGTGGGCTAACACCCACAGAAATGAGCCAAAATCGCCTGTTTCCACTTCCTTGGCCCATAAAATCCAACCAGGCCTCATCCAACCCCGCCGGGCGACACGGACCTCTTGCCGGGCCTCGTGCAGACCCCCTTGTATGAGTTTTTGAGAATCTTGCGCCGGAACCCCATGCAGCGCAAGAATCCGTGGGATAACACCCACAGAAATGAGCTGAAATCGCCTGTTTCCACTTCCTTGGCCCATAAAATCCAACCAGGCCTCATCCAACACCGCCAGGCAACATGGACCTCTTGCCGGGCCTCGTGCGGACCCCCTCGTATGATTTTTCGAGAATCATGCGCCGGAACCCCATGCAGCGCCAGAAATCGCCTGTTTCCACTTCCTTGGCCCATAAAATCCAACCAGGCCTCATCCAACCCCGCCGGGCAACATGGACCTCTTGCCGGGCCTCTTGCGGACCCCCTCGTATGATGTTTTGAGAATCTTGCGCCGGAACCACATGCAGCGCCAGAATCCGTGGGCTAACACCCACAGAAATGAGCCGAAATCGCCCGTTTCCACTTCCTTGGCCCATAAAATCCAACCAGGCCTCATCCAACCCCGCCGGGCAACATGGACCTCTTGGCGGGCCTCGTGCAGACCCCCTCGTATGATTTTTCGAGAATCTTGCGCCGGAACCCCATGCAACGCCAGAATCCGTGGGCTAACACCCACAGAAATGAGCCGAAATCGCCTGTTTCCACTTCCTTGGCCCATAAAATCCAACCAGGCCTCATCTAACCCCGCCGGGCAACATGGACCTCTTGCCGGGCCTCGTGCGGACCCCCTCGTATGATTTTTCGAGAATCTTGCGCCGAAACCCCATGCAGCGCCAGAATCCGTGGGCTAACACCCATAGAAATGAGCCGAAATCGCCTGTTTCCACTTCCTTGGCCCATAAAATCCAACCAGGCCTCATCCAACCCCGCCGGGCAACATGGACCTCTTGCCGGGCCTCGTGCGGACCCCCTCGTATGATTTTTCGAGAATCTTGCGCCAGAACCCCATGCAGCGCTAGAATCCATGGGCTAACACCCACAGAAATGAGCCGAAATCGCCTGTTTCCACTTCCTTGGCCCATAAAATCCAACCAGGCCTCATCCAACCCCGCCGGGCAACATGGACCTCTTGCCGGGCCTCGTGCGGACCCCCTCGTATGATTTTTTGAGAGTCTTGCGCCGGAACCACATGCAGCGCCAGAATCCATGGGCTAACACCCACAGAAATGAGCCGAAATCGCCTGTTTCCACTTCCTTGGCCCATAAAATCCAACCAGGCCTCATCCAACCCCGCCGGGCAACATGGACCTCTTGCCGGGCCTCGTGAGGACCCCCTCGTACGATGTTTTGAGAATTTTGCGCCGGAACCGCATGCAGCGCCAGAATCTGTGGGCTAACACCCACAGAAATGAGCCGAAATCGCCTGTTTCCACTTCCTTGGCCCATAAAATCCAACCAGGCCTCATCCAACCCCGCCGGGCAACATGGACCTCTTGTCGGGCCTCGTGCGGACCCCCTCGTATGATTTTTCGAGAATCTTGCGCCGGAACCCCATGCAGCGCCAGAATCCGTGGGCTAACACCCACAGAAATGAGCCGAAATCGCCTGTTTCCACTTCCTTGGCCCATAAAATCCAACCAGGCCTAATCCAACCCCACCGGGCAACATGGACCTCTTGCCGGGCCTCGTGCGGACCCCCTCGTATAATTTTTCGAGAATCTTGCGCCGGAACCCCATGCAGCGCCAGAATCCGTGGGCTATCACCCACAGAAATGAGACGAAATCGCCTGTTTCCACTTCCTTGGCCCATAAAATCCAACGAGGCCTCATCCAACCCCGCCGGGCAACATGGACCTCTTGCCGGGCCTCGTGCGGACCCCCTCGTATGAATTTTCAAGAATCTTGCGCCGGAACCCCATGCAGCGCCAGAATCCGTGGGCTAACACCCACAGAAATGAGCCGAAATCGCCTGTTTCCACTTCCTTGGCCCATAAAATCCAACCAGGCCTCATCCAACCCCGCCGGGCAACATGGACCTCTTGCCGGGCCTCTTGCGGACCCCCTCGTATGATTTTTTGAGAATCTTGCGCCGGAACCCCATGCAGCGCCAGAATCCGTGGGCTAACACCCACAGAAATGAGCCGAAATCGCCTGTTTCCACTTCCTTGGCCCATAAAATCCAACCAGGCCTCATCCAACCCCGCCGGGCAACATGGACCTCTTGACGGGCCTCGTGCGGACCCCCGCGTATGATTTTTCGAGAATCTTGCGCCGGAACCCCATGCAGCGCCATAATCCGTGGGCTAACACCCACAGAAATGAGCCGAAATCGCCTGTTTCCACTTCCTTGGCCCATAAAATCCAACCAGGACTCATCCAACCCCGCCGGGCAACATGGACCTCTTGCCGGGCCTCTTGCGGAACCCCTCGTATGATTTTTCGATAATCTTGCGCCGGAACCCCATGCAGCGCCAGAATCCGTGGGCTAACACCCACAGAAATGAGCCGAAATCGCCTGTTTCCACTTCCTTGGCCCATAAAATCCAACCATGCCTCATCCAACCCCGCCGGGCAATATGGACCTCTTGCCGGGCCTCGTGCGGACCCCCTCGTATGATGTTTTGAGAATTTTGCGCCGGAACCCCATGCAGCGCCAGAATCCGTGGGCTAACACCCACAGAAATGAGCCGAAATCGCCTGTTTCCACTTCCTTGGCCCATAAAATCCAACCAGGCCTCATCCAACCCCGCCGGGCAACATGGACCTCTTATCGGGCCTCGTGCGGACCCCCTCGTATGATTTTTCGAGAATCTTGCGCCGGAACCCCATGCAGCGCCAGAATCCGTGGGCTAACACCCACAGAAATGAGCCGAAATCGCCTGTTTCCAATTCCTTGGCCCATAAAATCCAACCAGGCCTCATCCAACCCCACCGGGAAACATGGACCTCTTGCCGGGCCTCGTGCGGACCCCCTCGTATGATTTTTCGAGAATCTTGCGCCGGAACCCCATGCAGCGCCAGAATCCGTGGGCTAACACCCACAGAAATGAGCTGAAATGGCCTGTTTCCACTTCCTTGGCCCATAAAATCCAACCAGGCCTCATCCAACCCCGCCGGGCAACATGGACCTCTTTCCGGGCCTCGTGCGGACCCCCTCGTATGATTTTTCGAGAATCTTGCGCCGGAACCCCATGCAGCGCCAGAATCCGTGGGCTAACACCCACAAAAATGAGCCGAAATCGCCTGTTTCCACTTCCTTGGCCCATAAAATCCAACCAGGCCTCATCCAACCCCGCCGGGCAACATGGACCTCTTGCCGGGCCTCGTGCGGACCCCCTCATATGATTTTTCGAGAATCTTGCGCCGGAACCCCATTAAGCGCCAGAATCCGTGGGCTAACACCCACAGAAATGAGCCGAAATCGCCTGTTTCCACTTCCTTGGCCAATAAAATCCAACCAGGCCTCATCCAACCCCGCCGGGAAACATGGACCTCTTGCCGGGCCTCGTGCGGACCCCCTCGTATGATTTTTCGAGAATCTTGCGCCGGAACCCCATGCAGCGCCAGAATCCGTGGGCTAACACCCACAGAAATGAGCCGAAATCGCCTGTTTCCACTTCCTTGGCCCATAAACTCCAACCAGGCCTCATCCAACCCCGCCGGGCAACATGGACCTCTTGCCGGGCCTCGTGCGGACCCCCTCGTATGATTTATCGAGAATCTTGCACCGGAACCCCATGCAGCGTTAGAATCCGTTGGGCTAACATCCACAGAAATGAGCCGAAATCGTCTGTTTCCACTTCCGTGGCCCATAAAATCCAACCAGGCCTCATCCAACCCCGTCGGGCAACATGGACCTCTTGCCGGGCCTCTTGCGGACCCCCTCGTATGATTTTTCGAGAATCTTGCGCCGGAACCCCATGCAGCGCCAGAATCCGTGGGCTAACACCCACGGAAATGAGCCGAAATCGCCTGTTTCCACTTCCTTGGCCTATAAAATCCAACCAGGCCTCATCCAACCCCGCCGGGCAACATGGACCTCTTGCCAGGCCTCGTGCGGACCCCCTCGTATGATTTTTCGAGAATCTTGCGCCGGAACCCCATGCAGCGCCAGAATCCGTGGGCTAACACCCACTGAAATGAGCCGAAATCGCCTGTTTCCACTTCCTTGGCCCATAAAATCCAACCAGGCCTCATCCAACCCCGCCGGGCAACATGGACCTCTTGCCGGGCCTCGTGCGGACCCCCTCGTATGATTTTTTGAGAATCTTGCGCCGGAACCCCATGCAGCGCCAGAATCCGTGTTCTAACACCCACAGAAATGAGCCGAAATCGCCTGTTTCCACTTCCTTGGCCCATAAAATCCAACCAGGCCTCATCCAACCCCGCCGGGCAACATGGACCTCTTGCCGGGCCTCGTGCGGACCCCCTCGTATGATTTTTCGAGAATCCTGCGCCGGAACCCCATGCAGCGCCAGAATCCGTGGGCTAACACCCACAGAAATGAGCCGAAATCGCCTGTTTCCACTTCCTTGGCCCATAAAATCCAACCAGGCCTCATCCAACCCCGCCGGGCAACATGGACCTCTTGCCGGGCCTCGTGCGGACCCCCTCGTATGATTTTTCGAGAATCTTGCGCCGGAACCCCATGCAGCGCCAGAATCCGTGGGCTAATACCCACAGAAATGAGCCGAAATCGCCTGTTTCCACTTCCTTGGCCCATAAAATCCAACCAGGCCTCATCCAACCCCGCCGGGCAACATGGACCTCTTGCCGGGCCTCTTGCGGACCCCCTCGTATGCTTTTTCGAGAATCTTGCGCCGGAACCCCATGCAGCGCCAGAATCCGTGGGCTAACACCCACAGAAATGAGCCGAAATCGCTTGTTTCCACTTCCTTGGCCCATAAAATCCAACCAGGCCTCATCAAACCCCGCCGGGCAACATGGACCTCTTGCCGGGCCTCTTGCGGACCCCCTTGTATGAGTTTTCAAAAATCTTGTGCCGGAACCCCATGCAGCGCCAGAATCCGTGGGCTAACACCCACAGAAATGAGCCGAAATCGCCTGTTTCCACTTCCTTGGCCAATAAAATCCAACCAGGCCTCATCCAACCCCGCCGGGAAACATGGACCTCTTGCCGGCCTCGTGCGGACCCCCTCGTATGATTTTCGAGAATCTTGCGCCGGAACCCCATGCAGCGCCAGAATCCGTGGGCTAACACCCACAGAAATGAGCCGAAATCGCCTGTTTCCACTTCTTTGGCCCATAAAATCCAACCAGGCCTCATCCAACCTCGCCGGGCAACATGGACCTCTAGCCGGGCCTCTTGCGGACCCCCTCGTATGATTTTTCGAGAATCTTGCGCCGGAACCCCATGCAGCGCCAGAATCCGTGGGCTAACACCCACAAAAAAGAGCCGAAATCGCTTGTTTCCACTTCCTTGGCCCATAAAATCCAACCAGGCCTCATCCAACCCTACCGGGCAACATGGACCTCTTGTCGGGCCTCTTGCGGACCCCCTCGTATGATTTTTCGAGAATCTTGCGCCGGAACCCCATGCAACGCCAGAATCCGTGGGCTAACACCCACAAAAATGAGCCGAAATCGCCTGTTTCCACTTCCTTGGCCCATAAAATCCAACCAGGCCTCATCCAACCCCGACGGGCAACATGGACCTCTTGCCGGGCCTCTTGCGGACCCCCTCGTATGATTTTCCGAGAATCTTGCGCCGGAACCCCATGCAGTGCCAGAATTCGTGGGCTAACACCCACAGAAATGAGCCGAAATCGCCTGTTTCCACTTCCTTGTCCCATAAAATCCAACCAGGCCTCATCCAACCCCGCCGGGCAACATGGACCTCTTGCCGGGCCTCGTGCGGACCCCCTCGTATGATTTTTCGGGAATCTTGCGCCGGAACCCCATGCAGCGCCAGAATCCGTGGGCTAACACCCACAGAAATGAGCCGAAATCGCCTGTTTCCACTTCCTTGGCCCATAAAATCCAACCAGGCCTCATCCAACCCCGCCGGGCAACATGGACCTCTTGGCGGGCCTCTTGCGGACCCCCTCGTATGAAGTTTGGAGAATCTTGCGCCGGAACCCCATGCAGCGCCAGAATCCGTGGGCTAACACCCACAGAAATGAGCCGAAATCGCCTGTTTCCACTTCCTTGGCCCATAAAATCCAACCAGGCCTCATCCAACCCCGCCGGGCAACATGGACCTCTTGCCGGGCCTCTTTCGGACCCCCTCGTATGAGTTTTCGAGAATCTTGCACCGGAACCCCATGCAGCGCCAGAATCCGTGGGCTAACACCCACAGAAATGAGCCGAAATCGCCTGTTTCCACTTCCTTGGCCCATAAAATCCAACCAGGCCTCATCCAACCCCGCCGGGCAACATGGACCTCTTGCCGGGCCTCGTGCGGACCCCCTCGTATGATATTTCGAGAATCTTGCGCCGGAACCCCATGCAGCGCCAGAATCCGTGGGCTAACACCCACAGAAATGAGCCGAAATCGCCTGTTTCCACTTCCTTGGCCCATAAAATCCAACCAGGCCTCATCCAACCCCGCCGGGCAACATGGACCTCTTGCCGGGCCTCTTGCGGACCCCCTCGTATGATTTTTCGAGAATCTTGCGCCGGAACCCCATGTAGCGCCAGAATCCGTGGGCTAACACCCACAGAAATGAGCTGAAATCGCCTGTTTCCACTTCCTTGGCCCATATAATCCAACCAGGCCTCATCCAACCCCGCCGGGCAACATGGACCTCTTGCCGGGCCTCTTGCGGACCCCATCGTATGATTTTTCGAGAATCTTGCGCCGGAACCCCATGCAGCGCCATAATCCGTGGGCTAACACCCACAGAAATGAGCCGAAATCGCCTGTTTCCACTTCCTTGGCCCATAAAATCCAACCAGGCCTCATCCAACCCCGCCGGGTAACATGGACCTCTTTCCGGGCCTCGTGCGGACCCCCTCGTATGATTTTTCGAGAATCTTGCGCCGGAACCCCATGCAGCGCCAGAATTCGTGGGCTAACACCCACAGAAATGAGCCGAAATCGCCTGTTTCCACTTCCTTGGCCTATAAAATCCAACCTGGCCTCATCCAACCCCGCCGGGCAACATGGACCTCTTGCCGGGCCTCTTGCGGACCCCCTCGTATGCTTTTTCGAGAATCTTGCGCCGGAACCCCATGCAGCGCCATAATCCGTGGGCTAACACCCACAGAAATGAGCCAAAATCGCCTGTTTCCATTTCCTTGGCCCATAAAATCCAACCAGGCCTCATCCAACACCGCCGGGCAACATGGACCTCTTGCCGAGCCTCGTGCGGACCCCGTCGTATGATTTTTCGTGAATCTTGCGCCGGAACCCCATGCAGCGCCAGAATCCGTGGGCTAACACCCACAGAAATGAGCCGAAATCGCCTGTTTCCACTTCCTTGGCCCATAAAATCCAACCAGGCCTCATCCAACCCCGCCGGGCAACATGGACCTCTTGCCGGGCCTCTTGCGGACCCCCTCGTATGATTTTTCGAGAATCTTGCTCCGGAACCCCATGCAACGCCATAATCCGTGGGCTAACACCCACAGAAATGAGCCGAAATCGCGTGTTTCCACTTCCTTGGCCTATAAATTCCAACCAGGCCTCATCCAACCCCGCCGGGCAACATGGACCTCTTGCCGGGCCTCTTGTGGACCCCCTCGTATGATGTTTCGAGAATCTTGCGCCGGAACCCCATGCAGCGCCAGAATCCGTGGGCTAACACCCACAGAAATGAGCCGAAATCGCCTGTTTCCACTTTCTTGGCCCATAAAATCCAACCAGGCCTCATCCAACCCCGCCGGGCAACATGGACCTCTTGCCGAGCCTCTTGCGGACCCCCTCGTATGATCTTTCGAGAATCTTGCGCCGGAACCCCATGCAGTGCCAGAATCCGTGGGCTAAAACCCACAGAAATGAGCCGAAATCGCTTGTTTCCACTTCCTTGGCCCATAAAATCTAACCAGGCCTCATCCAACCCCGCCGGGCAACATGGACCTCTTGCCGGGCCTCTTGCGGACCCCCTCGTATGATTTTTTGAGAATCTTGCGCCGGAACCCCATGCAGCGCCAGAATCCGTGGGCTAACACCCACAAAAATGAGCCGAAATCGCCTGTTTCCACTTCCTTGGCCCATAAAATCCAACCAGGCCTCATCCAACCCCTCCGGGCAACATGGACCTCTTGCCGGGCCTCGTGCGGACCCCCTGGTATGATTTTTCGAGAATCTTGCGCCGGAACCCCATGCAGCGCCAGAATCCGTGAGCTAACACCCACAGAAATGAGCCGAAATCGCCTGTTTCCACTTCCTTGGCCCATAAAATCCAACCAGACCTCATCCAACCCCGCCGGGCAACATGGACCTCTTGCCGGGCCTCTTGCGGACCCCCTCGTATGATTTTTCGAGAATCTTGCGCCGGAACCCCATGCAGCGCCAGAATCCGTGGGCTAACACCCACAGAAATGAGCCGAAATCGCCTGTTTCCACTTCCTTGGCCCATAAAATCCAACCAGGCCTCATCCAACCCCGCCGGGCAACATGGACCTCTTGCCGGGCCTCGTGCGGACCCCCTCGTATGATTTTTTGAGAATCTTGCGCCGGAACCCCATGCAGCGCCAGAATCCGTGGGCTAACACCCACAGAAATGAGCCGAAATCGCCTGTTTCCACTTCCTTGGCCCATAAAATCCAACCAGGCCTCATCCAACCCCGTCGGGCAACATGGACCTCTTGCCGGGCCTCTTGCGGACCCCCTCGTGTGATTTTTCGAGAATCTTGCGCCGGAACCCCATGCAGCGCCAGAATCCGTGGGCTAACACCCATAGAAATGAACCGAAATCGCCTGTTTCCACTTCCTTGGCCCATAAAATCCAACCAGGCCTCATCCAACCCCGCCGGGCAACATGGACCTCTTGCCGGGACTCTTGCGGACCCCCTCGTATAATTTTTCGAGAATCTTTCGCCGGAACCCCATGCAGCGCCAGAATCCGTGGGCTAACACCCACAGAAATGAGCCGAAATCGCCTGTTTCCACTTCCTTGGCCCATAAAATCCAACCAGGCCTCATCCAACCCCGCCGGGCAACATTGACCTCTTTTCGGGCCTCTTGCGGACACCCTCGTATGATGTTTCGAGAATCTTACGCCGGAACCCCATGCAGCGCCAGAATCCGTGGGCTAACACCCACAGAAATGAGCCAAAATCGCCTATTTCCACTTCCTTGGCCCATAAAATCCAACCAGGCCTCATCCAACCCCACCAACATGGACCTCTTGTCGGGCCTCTTGCGGACCCCCTCGTATGGTTTTTCGAGAATCTTGCGCCGGAACCCCATGCAGCGCCAGAATCCGTGGGCTAACACCCACAGAAATGAGCAAAAATCGCCTGTTTCCACTTCCTTGGCCCATAAAATCCAACCAGGCCTCATCCAACCCCGCCGGGGAACATAGACCTATTGCCGGGCCTCTTGCGGACCCCCTCGTATGATTTTTCGAGAATCTTGCACCGGAACCTCATGCAGCGCTAGAATCCGTGGGCTAACACCCACAGAAATGAGCCGAAATCACCTGTTCCACTTCCTTGGCCCATAAAATCCAACCAGGCCTCATCCAACCCCGCCGGGCAACATGGACCTCTTGCCGGGCCTCTTGCGGACCCCCGCGTATTATTTTTTCGAGAATCTTGCGCCGGAACCCCATGCAGCGCCAGAATCCGTGGGCTAACACCCACAGAAATGAGCCGAAATTGCCTATTTCCACTTCCTTGGCCCATAAAATCCAACCAGGCCTCATCCAACCCCGCCGGGCAACATGGACCTCTTGCCGGGCCTCTTGCGAACCCCCTCGTATGATTGTTTGAGAATATTGCGCCGGAACCCCATGCAGCGCCAGAATCCGTGGGCTAACACCCACAGAAATGAGCCGAAATCGCCTGTTTCCACTTCCTTGGCCCATAAAATCCAACCAGGCCTCATCCAACCCCGCCGGGCAACATGGAACTTTTTCCGGGCCTCTTGCGGACCCCCTCGTATGATTTTTTGAGAATCTTGCGCCGGAACCCCATGCAGCGCCAGAATCCGTGGGCTAACACCCACAGAAATGAGCCGAAATCGCCTGTTTCCACTTCCTTGGCCCATAAAATCCAACCAGGCCTCATCCAACCCCGCCGGGCAACATGGACCTCTTGCCGGGCCTCTTGCGGACCCCCTCGTATGATTTTTCGAGAATCTTGCGCCGGAACCTCATGCAGCACCAGAATCCGTGGGCTAACACCCACAGAAATGAGCCGAAATAACCTGTTTCCACTTCCTTGGCCCATAAAATCCAACCAGGCCTCATCCAACCCCGCCGGGCAACATTGACCTCTTGCCGGGCCTCTTGCGGACCCCCTCGTATGATGTTTCGAGAATCTTGCGCCGGAACCCCATGCAGCGCCAGAATCCGTGGGCTAACACCCACAGAAATGAGCCGAAATCGCCTGTTTCCACTTTCTTGGCCCATAAAATCCAACCAGGCCTCATCCAACCCCGCCGGGCAACATGGACCTCTTGCCGGGCCTCGTGCGGACCCCCTCGTATGATTGTTTGAGAATATTGCGCCGGAACCCCATGCAGCGCCAGAATCTGTGGGCTAACACCCACAGAAATGAGCCGAAATCGCCTGTTTCCACTTCCTTGGCCCATAAAATCCAACCAGGCCTCATCCAACCCCGCCGGGCAACGTAGACCTCTTGCCGGGCCTCTTGCGGACCCCCTCGTATGATTTTTCGAGAATCTTGCGCCAGAACCCCATGCAGCGCCAGAATCCGTGGGCTAACACCCACAGAAATGAGCCGAAATCGCCTGTTTCCACTTCCTTGGCCCATAAAATCTAACCAGGCCTCATCCAACCCCGCCGGGCAACATGGACCTCTTGCCGGGTCTCTTGCGGACCCCCTCGTATGATTTTTCTAGAATCTTGCGCCGGAACCTCATGCAGCGCCAGAATCCGTGGGCTAACACCCACAGAAATGAGCCGCAATCACCTGTTTCCACTTCCTTGGCCCATAAAATCCAACCAGGCCTCATCCAATCCCGCCGGGCAACATTGACCTCTTGCCGGGCCTCTTGCGGACCCCCTCGTATGATTTTTCGAGAATCTTGCGCCGGAACCCCATGCAGCGCCAGAATCCGTGGGCTAACACCCACAGAAATGAGCCGAAATAACCTGTTTCCACTTCCTTGGCCCATAAAATCCAACCAGGCCTCATCCAACCCCGCCGAGCAATATGGACCTCTTGCCGGGCCTCTTGCGTACCCCCTCGTTTGATTTTTCGAGAATCTTGCGCCGGAACCTCATGCAGCGCCAGAATCCGTGGGCTAACACCCACAGAAATGAGCCGCAATCACCTGTTTCAACTTCCTTGGCCCATAAAATCCAACCAGCCCTCATCCAACCCCGCCAGGCGACATGGACCTCTTGCCGGGCCTTGTGCGGACCCCCTCGTATGATTTTTCGAGAATCTTGCGCCGGAACCTCATGCAGCGCCAGAATCCGTGGGCTAACACCCACAGAAATGAGCCGAAATCGCCTGTTTCCACTTCCTTGGCCCATAAAATCCAACCAGGCCTCATCCAACCCCGCCGGGCAACATGGACCTCTTGCCGGGCCTCGTGCGGACCCCCTAGTATGATTTTTTGAGAATCTTGCGCCGGAACCCCATGCAGCGCCAGAATCCGTGGGCTAACACCCACAGAAATGAGCCGAAATCGCCTGTTTCCACTTCCTTGGCCCATAAAATCCAACCAGGCCTCATCCAACCCCGCCGGGCAACATGGACCTCTTGCCGGGCCTCGTACGGACCCCCTCATATGATTTTTCGAGAATCTTGCGCCGGAACCCCATGCAGCGCCGGAATCCGTGGGCTAACACCCACAGAAATGAGCCGAAATCGCCTGTTTCCACTTCCTTGGCCCATAAAATCCAACCAGGCCTCATCCAACCCCGCCGGGCAACATGGACCTCTTGCCGGGCCTCGTGCGGACCCCCTCGTATGATTTTTCGAGAATCTTGCGCCGGAACCCCATGCAGCGCCAGAATCCATGGGCTAACACTCACAGAAATGAGCCGAAATCGCCTGATTCCACTTCCTTGGCCCATAAAATCTAACCAGGCCTCATCCAACCCCGCCGGGCAACATGGACCTCTTGCCGGGCCTTTTGCGGAACCCCTCGTATGATTTTTCGAGAATCTTGCACCGGAACCCCATGCAGTGCCAGAATCCGTGGGCTAACACCCACAGAAATGAGCCGAAATCGCCTGTTTCCACTTCCTTGGCCCATAAAATCCAACATGGCCTCATCCAACCCCGCCGGGCAACATGGACCTCTTGCCGGGCCTCGTGCGGACCCCCTCGTATTATTTTTCGAGAATCTTGCGCCGGAACCCCATGCAGCGCCAGAATCCGTGGGCTAAAACCCACAAAAATGAGCCGAAATCGCCTGTTTCCACTTCCTTGGCCCTTAAAATCCAACCAGGCCTCATCCAACCCCGCCGGACAACATGGACCTCTTGCCGGGCCTCGTGCGGACCCCCTCGTATGAATTTTCGAGAATCTTGCGCCGGAACCCCATGCAGCGCCAGAATCCGTAGGCTTACACCCACAGAAATGAGCCGAAATCGCCTGTTTCCACTTCCTTGGCCCATAAATTCCAACCAGGCCTCATCCAACCCCGCCGGGCAACATGGACCTCTTGCCGGGCCTCTTGCGGACCCCGTCGTATGATTTTTCGAGAATCTTGCGCTGGAACCCCATGCAGCGCCAGAATCCGTGGGCTAACACCCACAGAAATGAGCCGAAATCGCCTGTTTCCACTTCCTTGGCCCATAAAATCCAACCAGGCCTCATCCGACCCCGCCGGGCAACATGGACCTCTTTCCGGGCCTCTTGCGGACCCCCTCGTATGATTTTTCGAGAATCTTGCGCTGGAACCCCATGCAGCGCCAGAATCCGTGGGCTAACACCCATAGAAATGAGACGAAATCGCCTGTTTCCACTTCCTTGGCCCATAAAATCCAACCAGGCCTCATCCAACCCCGCCGGGCAACATGGACCTCTTGCCGGGCCTCTTGCGGACCCCCTCGTATGATTTTTCGAGAATCTTGCGCCGGAACCCCATGCAGCGCCAGAATCCGTGGGCTAACACCCACAGAAATGAGCCAAAATCGCCTGTTTCCACTTCCTTGGCCCATAAAATCCAACCAGGCCTCATCCAACCCCGCCGGGCAACATGGACCTCTTTCCGGGCCTCTTGTGGACCCCCTCGTATGATTTTTCGAGAATCTTGCACCGGAACCCCATGCAGCGCCAGAATCCGTGGGCTAACACCTACAGAAATGAGCCGAAATCGCCCTTTTCCACTTCCTTGGCCCATAAAATCCAACCAGGCCTCATCCAACCCCACCAACATGGACCTCTTATCGGGCCTCTTGCGGACCCCCTCGTATGATTTTTCGAGAATCTTGCGCCGGAACCCCATGCTGCGCCAGAATCCGTGGGCTAACACCCACAGAAATGAGAAAAATCGCCTGTTTCCACTTCCTTGGCCCATAAAATCCAACCAGGCCTCATCCGACCCCGCCGGGGAACATAGACCTCTTGCCGGGCCTCTTGCGGACCCCCTCGTATGATTTTTCGAGAATCTTGCGCCGGAACCTCATGCAGCGCTAGAATCCGTGGGCTAACACCCACAGAAATGAGCCGAAATCACCTGTTCCACTTCCTTGGCCCATAAAATCCAACCAGGCCTCATCCAACCCCGCCGGGCAACATGGACCTCTTGCCGGGCCTCTTGCGGACCCCCGCGTATGATTTTTCGAGAATCTTGCGCCGGAACCCCATGCAGCGCCAGAATCCGTGGGCTAACACCCACAGAAATGAGCCGAAATCGCCTGTTTCCACTTCCTTGGCCCATAAAGTCCAACCAGGCCTCATCCAACCCCGCCGGGCAACATGGACCTCTTGCCGGGCCTCGTGCGGACCCCCTCGTATGATTGTTTGAGAATATTGCGCCGGAACCCCATGCAGCGCCAGAATCTGTGGGCTAACACCCACAGAAATGAGCCGAAATCGCCTGTTTCCACTTCCTTGGCCCATAAAATCCAACCAGGCCTCATCCAACCCCGCCGGGCAACGTAGACCTCTTGCCGGGCCTCTTGCGGACCCCCTCGTATGATTTTTCGAGAATCTTGCGCCAGAACCCCATGCAGCGCCAGAATCCGTGGGCTAACACCCACAGAAATGAGCCGAAATCGCCTGTTTCCACTTCCTTGGCCCATAAAATCTAACCAGGCCTCATCCAACCCCGCCGGGCAACATGGACCTCTTGCCGGGTCTCTTGCGGACCCCCTCGTATGATTTTTCTAGAATCTTGCGCCGGAACCTCATGCAGCGCCAGAATCCGTGGGCTAACACCCACAGAAATGAGCCGCAATCACCTGTTTCCACTTCCTTGGCCCATAAAATCCAACCAGGCCTCATCCAATCCCGCCGGGCAACATTGACCTCTTGCCGGGCCTCTTGCGGACCCCCTCGTATGATTTTTCGAGAATCTTGCGCCGGAACCCCATGCAGCGCCAGAATCCGTGGGCTAACACCCACAGAAATGAGCCGAAATAACCTGTTTCCACTTCCTTGGCCCATAAAATCCAACCAGGCCTCATCCAACCCCGCCGGGCAATATGGACCTCTTGCCGGGCCTCTTGCGTACCCCCTCGTATGATTTTTCGAGAATCTTGCGCCGGAACCTCATGCAGCGCCAGAATCCGTGGGCTAACACCCACAGAAATGAGCCGCAATCACCTGTTTCCACTTCCTTGGCCCATAAAATCCAACCAGGCCTCATCCAACCCCGCCAGGCGACATGGACCTCTTGCCGGGCCTTGTGCGGACCCCCTCGTATGATTTTTCGAGAATCTTGCGCCGGAACCTCATGCAGCGCCAGAATCCGTGGGCTAACACCCACAGAAACGAGCCGAAATCGCCTGTTTCCACTTCCTTGGCCCATAAAATCCAACCAGGCCTCATCCAACCCCGCCGGGCAACATGGACCTCTTGCCGGGCCTCGTGCGGACCCCCTCATATGATTTTTCGAGAATCTTGCGCCGGAACCCCATGCAGCGCCGGAATCCGTGGGCTAACACCCACAGAAATGAGCCGAAATCGCCTGTTTCCACTTCCTTGGCCCATAAAATCCAACCAGGCCTCATCCAACCCCGCCGGGCAACATGGACCTCTTGCCGGGCCTCGTGCGGACCCCCCCGTATGATTTTTCGAGAATCTTGCGCCGGAACCCCATGCAGCGCCAGAATCCATGGGCTAACACTCACAGAAATGAGCCGAAATCGCCTGATTCCACTTCCTTGGCCCATAAAATCCAACCAGGCCTCATCCAACCCCGCCGGGCAACATGGACCTCTTGCCGGGCCTTTTGCGGAACCCCTCGTATGATTTTTCGAGAATCTTGCACCGGAACCCCATGCAGTGCCAGAATCCGTGGGCTAACACCCACAGAAATGAGCCGAAATCGCCTGTTTCCACTTCCTTGGCCCATAAAATCCAACATGGCCTCATCCAACCCCGCCGGGCAACATGGACCTCTTGCCGGGCCTCGTGCGGACCCCCTCGTATTATTTTTCGAGAATCTTGCGCCGGAACCCCATGCAGCGCCAGAATCCGTGGGCTAAAACCCACAAAAATGAGCCGAAATCGCCTGTTTCCACTTCCTTGGCCCATAAAATCCAACCAGGCCTCATCCAACCCCGCCGGGAAACATAGACCTCTTGCCGGGCCTCTTGCGGACCCCCTCGTATGATTTTTCGAGAATCTTGCGCCGGAACCCCATGCAGCGCCAGAATCCGTGGGCTAACACCCACAGAAATGAGCCGAAATCGCCTGTTTCCACTTCCTTGGCCCTTAAAATCCAACCAGGCCTCATCCAACCCCGCCGGACAACATGGACCTCTTGCCGGGCCTCGTGCGGACCCCCTCGTATGAATTTTCGAGAATCTTGCGCCGGAACCCCATGCAGCGCCAGAATCCGTAGGCTTACACCCACAGAAATGAGCCGAAATCGCCTGTTTCCACTTTCTTGGCCCATAAATTCCAACCAGGCCTCATCCAACCCCGCCGGGCAACATGGACCTCTTGCCGGGCCTCTTGCGGACCCCGTCGTATGATTTTTCGAGAATCTTGCGCTGGAACCCCATGCAGCGCCAGAATCCGTGGGCTAACACCCACAGAAATGAGCCGAAATCGCCTGTTTCCACTTCCTTGGCCCATAAAATCCAACCAGGCCTCATCCGACCCCGCCGGGCAACATGGACCTCTTTCCGGGCCTCTTGCGGACCCCCTCGTATGATTTTTCGAGAATCTTGCGCTGGAACCCCATGCAGCGCCAGAATCCGTGGGCTAACACCCATAGAAATGAGACGAAATCGCCTGTTTCCACTTCCTTGGCCCATAAAATCCAACCAGGCCTCATCCAACCCCGCCGGGCAACATGGACCTCTTGCCGGGCCTCTTGCGGACCCCCTCGTATGAGTTTTCGAGAATCTTGCTCCGGAACCCCATGCAGCGCCAGAATCCGTGGGCTAACACCCACAGAAATGAGCCAAAATCGCCTGTTTCCACTTCCTTGGCCCATAAAATCCAACCAGGCCTCATCCAACCCCGCCGGGCAACATGGACCTCTTTCCGGGCCTCTTGTGGACCCCCTCGTATGATTTTTCGAGAATCTTGCACCGGAACCCCATGCAGCGCCAGAATCCGTGGGCTAACACCTACAGAAATGAGCCGAAATCGCCCTTTTCCACTTCCTTGGCCCATAAAATCCAACCAGGCCTCATCCAACCCCACCAACATGGACCTCTTATCGGGCCTCTTGCGGACCCCCTCGTATGATTTTTCGAGAATCTTGCGCCGGAACCCCATGCTGCGCCAGAATCCGTGGGCTAACACCCACAGAAATGAGCAAAAATCGCCTGTTTCCACTTCCTTGGCCCATAAAATCCAACCAGGCCTCATCCAACTCCGCCGGGGAACATAGACCTCTTGCCGGGCCTCTTGCGGACCCCCTCGTATGATTTTTCGAGAATCTTGCGCCGGAACCTCATGCAGCGCTAGAATCCGTGGGCTAACACCCACAGAAATGAGCCGAAATCACCTGTTCCACTTCCTTGGCCCATAAAATCCAACCAGGCCTCATCCAACCCTGCCGGGCAACATGGACCTCTTGCCGGGCCTCTTGCGGACCCCCGCGTATGATTTTTCGAGAATCTTGCGCCGGAACCCCATGCAGCGCCAGAATCCGTGGGCTAACACCCACAGAAATGAGCCGAAATTGCCTATTTCCACTTCCTTGGCCCATAAAATCCAACCAGGCCTCATCCAACCCCGCCGGGCAACATGGACCTCTTGCCGGGCCTCTTGCGGACCCCCTCGTATGATTTTTCGAGAATCTTGCGCCGGAACCCCATGCAGCGCCAGAATCCGTGGGCTAACACCCACAGAAATGAGTCGAAATCGCCTGTTTCCACTTCCTTGGCCCATAAAATCCAACCAGGCCTCATCCAACCCCGCCGGGCAACATGGAACTTTTTCCGGGCCTCTTGCGGACCCCCTCGTATGATTTTTTGAGAATCTTGCGCCGGAACCCCATGCAGCGCCAGAATCCGTGGGCTAACACCCACAGAAATGAGCAAAAATCGCCTGTTTCCACTTCCTTGGCCCATAAAATCCAACCAGGCCTCATCCAACCCCGCCGGGGAACATAGACCTCTTGCCGGGCCTCTTGCGGACCCCCTCGTATGATTTTTCGAGAATCTTGCGCCGGAACCTCATGCAGCGCTAGAATCCGTGGGCTAACACCCACAGAAATGAGCCGAAATCACCTGTTCCACTTCCTTGGCCCATAAAATCCAACCAGGCCTCATCCAACCCCGCCGGGCAACATGGACCTCTTGCCGGGCCTCTTGCGGACCCCCGCGTATGATTTTTCGAGAATCTTGCGCCGGAACCCCATGCAGCGCCAGAATCCGTGGGCTAACACCCACAGAAATGAGCCGAAATTGCCTATTTCCACTTCCTTGGCCCATAAAATCCAACCAATCCTCATCCAACCCCGCCGGGCAACATGGACCTCTTGCCGGGCCTCTTGCGGACCCCCTCGTATGATTTTTCGAGAATCTTGCGCCGGAACCCCATGCAGCGCCAGAATCCGTGGGCTAACACCCACAGAAATGAGCCGAAATCGCCTGTTTCCACTTCCTTGGCCCATAAAATCCAACTAGGCCTCATCCAACCCCGCCGGGCAACATGGACCTCTTGTCGGGCCTCGTGCGGACCCCCTCGTATGATTTTTTGAGAATCTTGCGCCGGAACGACATGCAGCGCCAGAATCCGTGGGCTAACACCCACAGAAATGAGCCGAAATCGCCTGTTTCCACTTCCTTGGCCCATAAAATCCAACCAGGCCTCATCCAACCACGCTGGGCAACATGGACCTCTTGTCGGGCCTCTTGCGGACCCCCTCGTACGATTTTTCGAAAATCTTGCCCCGGAACCCCATGCAGCGCCAGAATCCGTGGGCTAACACCCACAGAAATGAGCCGAAATCGCCTGTTTCCACTTCCTTGGCCCATAAAATCCAACCAGGCCTCATCCAACCCCGCCGGGCAACATGGACCTCTTGCCGGGCCTCTTGCAGACCCCCCACGTATGATTTTTTGAGAATCTTGCACCGGAACCCCATGCAGCGCCAGAATCCGTGGGTTAACACCCACATAAATGAGCCGAAATCGCCTGTTTCCACTTCCTTGGCCCATAAAATCCAACCAGGCCTCATCCAACCACGCCGGGCAACATGGACCTCTTGCCGGGCTTCGTGCGGACCCCCTCGTATGATTTTTCGAGAATCTTGCGCCGGAACCCCATGCAGCGCCAGAATCCATGGGCAACACCCACATAAATGAGCCGAAATCGCCTGTTTCCACTTCCTTGGCCCATAAAATCCAACCAGGCCTCATCCAACCCCGCCGGGCAACATGGACCTCTTGCCGGGCCTCTTTCGGACCCCCTCGTATGAGTTTTCGAGAATCTTGCGCCGGAACCCCATGCAGCGCCAGAATCCGTGGGCTAACACCCACAGAAATGAGCCAAAATCGCCTGTTTCCACTTCCTTGGCCCATAAAATCCTACCAGGCCTCATCCAACCCCGCCGGGCAACATGGACCTCTTGCCGGGCCTCGTGCAGACCCCCTCGTATGATTTTTCAAGAATCTTGCGCCGGAACCCCATGCAGCGCCAGAATCCGTGGGCAACACCCACATAAATGAGCCGAAATCGCCTGTTTCCACTTCCTTGGCCCATAAAATCCAACCAGGCCTCATCCAACCCCGCCGAGCAACATGGACCTCTTGCCGGGCCTCTTGCGGACCCCCTCGTATGATTTTTCGAGAATCTTGCACCGGAACCCCATGCAGCGCCAGAATCCGTGGGCTAACACCCACAGAAATGAGCCGAAATCGCCTGTTTCCACTTCCTTGGCCTATAAAATCCAACCAGGCCACATCCAACCCCGTCGGGCAACATGGACCTCTTGCCGGGCCTCATGCAGACCCCCTCCTATGATTTTTCGAGAATCTTGCGCCGGAAACCCATGCAGCGCCAGAATCCGTGGGCTAACACCCACAGAAATGAGCCGAAATCGCCTGTTTCCACTTCCTTGGCCCATTAAATCCAACCAGGCCTCATCCAACCCCGCCGGGCAACATGGACCTCTTGCCGGGCCTCTTGCGGACCCCCTCGTATGAGTTTTCGAGAATCTTGCGCCGGAACCCTATGCAGCGCCAGAATCTGTGGGCTAACACCCACAGAAATGAGCCGAAATCGCCTGTTTCCACTTCCTTGGCCCATAAAATCCAACCAGGCCTCATCCAACCCCGCCGGGCAACATGGACCTCTTGCCGGGCCTCTTCCGGACCCCCTCGTATGAGTTTTCGAGAATCTTGCGCCGGAACCCCATGCAGCGCCAGAATCCGTGGGCTAACACCCACAGAAATGAGCCAAAATCGCCTGTTTCCACTTCCTTGGCCCATAAAATCCTACCAGGCCTCATCCAACCCCGCCGGGCAACATGGACCTCTTGCCGGGCCTCTTGCGGACCCCCTCGTATGATTTTTTGAGAATCTTGCGCCGGAACCCCATGCAGCGCCAGAATCCGTGGGCTAACACCCACAGAAATGAGCCGAAATCGCCTGTTTCCACTTCCTTGGCCTATAAAATCCAACCAGGCCTCATCCAACCCCGCCGGGCAACATGGACCTCTTGCCGGGCCTCTTCCGGACCCCCTCGTATGAGTTTTCGAGAATCTTGCGCCGGAACCCCATGCAGCGCCAGAATCCGTGGGCTAACACCCACAGAAATGAGCCGAAATCGCCTGTTTCCACTTCCTTGGCCCATAAAATCCTACCAGGCCTCATCCAACCCCGCCGGGCAACATGGACCTCTTGCCGGGCCTCTTGCGGACCCCCTCGTATGATTTTTCGAGAATCTTGCGCCGGAACCCCATGCAGCGCCAGAATCCGTGGGCTAACACCCACAGAAATGAGCCGAAATCGCCTGTTTCCACTTCCTTGGCCCATAAAATCTAACCAGTCCTCATCCAACCCCGCCGGGCAACATGGACCTCTTGCCGGGCCTCGTGCAGACCCCCTCGTATGATTTTTCGAGAATCTTGCGCCGGAACCCCATGCAGCGCCAGAATCCATGGGCAACACCCACATAAATGAGCCGAAATCGCCTGTTTCCACTTCCTTGGCCCATAAAATCCAACCAGGCCTCATCCAACCCCGCCGGGCAACATGGACCTCTTGCCGGGCCTCTTGCGGACCCCCTCGTATGATTTTTCGAGAATATTGCGCCGGAACCCCATGCAGCGCCAGAATCCGTGGGATAACACCCACAGAAATGAGCCGAAATCGCCTGTTTCCACTTCCTTGGCCCATAAAATCAAACCAGGCCTCATCCAACCCCGCCGGGCAACATGAACCTCTTGCCGGGCTTCTTGCGGATCCCCTCGTATGATTTTTCGAGAATCTTGCGCCGGAACCCCATGCAGCGCCAGAATCCGTGGGCTAACACCCACAGAAATGAGCCGAAATCGCCTGTTTCCACTTCCTTGGCCCATAAAATCCAACCTGGCCTCATCCAACCCCGCCGGGCAACATGGACCTCTTGCCGGGCCTCTTGCGGACCCCCTCGTATAAGTTTTCGAGAATCTTGCGCCGGAACCCCATGCAGCGCCAGAATCCGTGGGCTAACACCCACAGAAATGAGCCGAAATCGCCTGTTTCCACTTCCTTGGCCCATAAAATCCAACAAGGCCTCATCCAACCCCGCCGGGCAACATGGACCTCTTGCCGGGCCTCTTCCGGACCCCCTCGTATGAGTTTTCGAGAATCTTGCGCCGGAACCCCATGCAGCGCCAGAATCCGTGGGCTAACACCCACAGAAATGAGCCGAAATCGCCTGTTTCCACTTCCTTGGCCCATAAAATCCAACCTGGCCTCATCCAACCCCGCCGGGCAACATGGACCTCTTGCCGGGCCTCTTGCGGACCCCCTCGTATAAGTTTTCGAGAATCTTGCGCCGGAACCCCATGCAGCGCCAGAATCCGTGGGCTAACACCCACAGAAATGAGCCGAAATCGCCTGTTTCCACTTCCTTGGCCCATAAAATCCAACAAGGCCTCATCCAACCCCGCCGGGCAACATGAACCTCTTGCCGGGCCTCTTCCGGACCCCCTCGTATGAGTTTTCGAGAATCTTGCGCCGGAACCCCATGCAGCGCCAGAATCCGTGGGCTAACACCCACAGAAATGAGCCGAAATCGCCTGTTTCCACTTCCTTGGCCCATAAAATCCAACCTGGCCTCATCCAACCCCGCCGGGCAACATGGACCTCTTGCCGGGCCTCTTGCGGACCCCCTCGTATGATTTTTCGAGAATCTTGCGCCGGAACCCCATGCAGCGCCAGAATCCGTGGGCTAACACCCACAGAAATGAGCCGAAATCGCCTGTTTCCACTTCCTTGGCCCATAAAATCTAACCAGTCCTCATCCAACCCCGCCGGGCAACATGGACCTCTTGCCGGGCCTCGTGCAGACCCCCTCGTATGATTTTTCGAGAATCTTGCGCCGGAACCCCATGCAGCGCCAGAATCCGTGGGCAACACCCACATAAATGAGCCGAAATCGCCTGTTTCCACTTCCTTGGCCCATAAAATCCAACCAGGCCTCATCCAACCCCGCCGGGCAACATGGACCTCTTGCCGGGCCTCTTGCGGACCCCCTCGTATGATATTTCGAGAATCTTGCGCCGGAAACCCATGCAGCGCCAGAATCCGTGGGCTAACACCCACAGAAATGAGCCGAAATCGCCTGTTTCCACTTCCTTGGCCCATAAAATCCAACCTGGCCTCATCCAACCCCGCCGGGCAACATGGACCTCTTGCCGGGCCTCTTGCGGACCCCCTCGTATAAGTTTTCGAGAATCTTGCGCCGGAACCCCATGCAGCGCCAGAATCCGTGGGCTAACACCCACAGAAATGAGCCGAAATCGCCTGTTTCCACTTCCTTGGCCCATAAAATCCAACCAGGCCTCATCCAACCCCGCCGGGCAACATGGACCTCTTGCCGGGCCTCTTCCGGACCCCCTCGTATGAGTTTTCGAGAATCTTGCGCTGGAACCCCATGCAGCGCCAGAATCCGTGGGCTAACACCCACAGAAATGAGCCAAAATCGCCTGTTTCCACTTCCTTGGCCCATAAAATCCTACCAGGCCTCATCCAACCCCGCCGGGCAACATGGACCTCTTGCCGGGCCTCTTGCGGACCCCCTCGTATGATTTTTCGAGAATCTTGCGCCGGAACCCCATGCAGCGCCAGAATCCGTGGGCTAACACCCATAGAAATGAGCCGAAATCGCCTGTTTCCACTTCCTTGGCCCATAAAATCCAACCAGGCCTCATCCAACCCCGCCGGGCAACATGGACCTCTTGCCGGGCCTCTTGCGGACCCCCTCGTGTGATTTTTCGAGAATCTTGCGCCGGAACCCCATGCAGCGCCAGAATCCGTGGGATAACACCCACAGAAATGAGCCGAAATCGCCTGTTTCCACTTCCTTGGCCCATAAAATCAAACCAGGCCTCATCCAACCCTGCCGGGCAACATGAACCTCTTGCCGGGCTTCTTGCGGATCCCCTCGTATGATTTTTCGAGAATCTTGCGCCGGAACCCCATGCAGCGCCAGAATCCGTGGGCTAACACCCACAGAAATGAGCCGAAATCGCCTGTTTCCACTTCCTTGGCCCATAAAATCCAACCTGGCCTCATCCAACCCCGCCGGGCAACATGGACCTCTTGCCGGGCCTCTTGCGGACCCCCTCGTATAAGTTTTCGAGAATCTTGCGCCGGAACCCCATGCAGCGCCAGAATCCGTGGGCTAACACCCACAGAAATGAGCCGAAATCGCCTGTTTCCACTTCCTTGGCCCATAAAATCTAACCAGTCCTCATCCAACCCCGCCGGGCAACATGGACCTCTTGCCGGGCCTCTTCCGGACCCCCTCGTATGAGTTTTTGAGAATCTTGCGCCGGAACCCCATGCAGCGCCAGAATCCGTGGGCTAACACCCACAGAAATGAGCCGAAATCGCCTGTTTCCACTTCCTTGGCCCATAAAATCCAACCTGGCCTCATCCAACCCCGCCGGGCAACATGGACCTCTTGCCGGGCCTCGTGCAGACCCCCTCGTATGATTTTTCAAGAATCTTGCGCCGGAACCCCATGCAGCGCCATAATCCGTGGGCAACACCCACATAAATGAGCCGAAATCGCCTGTTTCCACTTCCTTGGCCCATAAAATCCAACCAGGCCTCATCCAACCCCGCCGAGCAACATGGACCTCTTGCCGGGCCTCTTGCGGACCCCCTCGTATGATTTTTCGAGAATCTTGCGCCGGAACCCCATGCAGCGCCAGAATCCGTGGGCTAACACCCACAGAAATGAGCCGAAATCGCCTGTTTCCACTTCCTTGGCCCATAAAATCTAACCAGTCCTCATCCAACCCCGCCGGGCAACATGGACCTCTTGCCGGGCCTCGTGCAGACCCCCTCGTATGATT
The DNA here is from genome assembly GCA_029948455.1 of Solanum rostratum. Taxonomy (NCBI): domain Eukaryota; kingdom Viridiplantae; phylum Streptophyta; class Magnoliopsida; order Solanales; family Solanaceae; genus Solanum; species Solanum rostratum. The sequence continues at coordinate 297,493 of CM057053.1, read as the reverse complement.
TTTCGAGAATCTTGCGCCGGAACCCCATGCAGCGCCAGAATCCGTGGGCAACACCCACATAAATGAGCCGAAATCGCCTGTTTCCACTTCCTTGGCCCATAAAATCCAACCAGGCCTCATCCAACCCCGCCGGGCAACATGGACCTCTTGTCGGGCCTCTTGCGGACCCCCTCGTATGATATTTCGAGAATCTTGCGCCGGAAACCCATGCAGCGCCAGAATCCGTGGGCTAACACCCACAGAAATGAGCCGAAATCGCCTGTTTCCACTTCCTTGGCCCATAAAATCCAACCTGGCCTCATCCAACCCCGCCGGGCAACATGGACCTCTTGCCGGGCCTCTTGCGGACCCCCTCGTATAAGTTTTCGAGAATCTTGCGCCGGAACCCCATGCAGCGCCAGAATCCGTGGGCTAACACCCACAGAAATGAGCCGAAATCGCCTGTTTCCACTTCCTTGGCCCATAAAATCCAACCAGGCCTCATCCAACCCCGCCGGGCAACATGGACCTCTTGCCGGGCCTCTTCCGGACCCCCTCGTATGAGTTTTCGAGAATCTTGCGCTGGAACCCCATGCAGCGCCAGAATCCGTGGGCTAACACCCACAGAAATGAGCCAAAATCGCCTGTTTCCACTTCCTTGGCCCATAAAATCCTACCAGGCCTCATCCAACCCCGCCGGGCAACATGGACCTCTTGCCGGGCCTCTTGCGGACCCCCTCGTATGATTTTTCGAGAATCTTGCGCCGGAACCCCATGCAGCGCCAGAATCCGTGGGCTAACACCCATAGAAATGAGCCGAAATCGCCTGTTTCCACTTCCTTGGCCCATAAAATCCAACCAGGCCTCATCCAACCCCGCCGGGCAACATGGACCTCTTGCCGGGCCTCTTGCGGACCCCCTCGTGTGATTTTTTGAGAATCTTGCGCCGGAACCCCATGCAGCGCCAGAATCCGTGGGATAACACCCACAGAAATGAGCCGAAATCGCCTGTTTCCACTTCCTTGGCCCATAAAATCAAACCAGGCCTCATCCAACCCTGCCGGGCAACATGAACCTCTTGCCGGGCTTCTTGCGGATCCCCTCGTATGATTTTTCGAGAATCTTGCGCCGGAACCCCATGCAGCGCCAGAATCCGTGGGCTAACACCCACAGAAATGAGCCGAAATCGCCTGTTTCCACTTCCTTGGCCCATAAAATCCAACCTGGCCTCATCCAACCCCGCCGGGCAACATGGACCTCTTGCCGGGCCTCTTGCGGACCCCCTCGTATAAGTTTTCGAGAATCTTGCGCCGGAACCCCATGCAGCGCCAGAATCCGTGGGCTAACACCCACAGAAATGAGCCGAAATCGCCTGTTTCCACTTCCTTGGCCCATAAAATCTAACCAGTCCTCATCCAACCCCGCCGGGCAACATGGACCTCTTGCCGGGCCTCTTCCGGACCCCCTCGTATGAGTTTTTGAGAATCTTGCGCCGGAACCCCATGCAGCGCCAGAATCCGTGGGCTAACACCCACAGAAATGAGCCGAAATCGCCTGTTTCCACTTCCTTGGCCCATAAAATCCAACCTGGCCTCATCCAACCCCGCCGGGCAACATGGACCTCTTGCCGGGCCTCGTGCAGACCCGCTCGTATGATTTTTCAAGAATCTTGCACCGGAACACCATGCAGCGCCAGAATCCGTGGGCAACACCCACATAAATGAGCCGAAATCGCCTGTTTCCACTTCCTTGGCCCATAAAATCCAACCAGGCCTCATCCAACCCCGCCGAGCAAGATGGACCTCTTGCCGGGCCTCTTGCGGACCCCCTCGTATGATTTTTCGAGAATCTTGCGCCGGAACCCCATGCAGCGCCAGAATCCGTGGGCTAACACCCACAGAAATGAGCCGAAATCGCCTGTTTCCACTTCCTTGGCCTATAAAATCCAACCAGGCCACATCCAACCCCGTCGGGCAACATGGACCTCTTGCCGGGCCTCATGCAGACCCCCTCCTATGATTTTTCGAGAATCTTGCGCCGGAAACCCATGCAGCGCCAGAATCCGTGGGCTAACACCCACAGAAATGAGCCGAAATCGCCTGTTTCCACTTCCTTGGCCCATTAAATCCAACCAGGCCTCATCCAACCCCGCCGGGCAACATGGACCTCTTGCCGGGCCTCTTGCGGACCCCCTCGTATGAGTTTTCGAGAATCTTGCGCCGGAACCCTATGCAGCGCCAGAATCTGTGGGCTAACACCCACAGAAATGAGCCGAAATCGCCTGTTTCCACTTCCTTGGCCCATAAAATCCAACCAGGCCTCATCCAACCCCGCCGGGCAACATGGACCTCTTGCCGGGCCTCGTGCGGACCCCCTCGTATGAGTTTTCGAGAATCTTGCGCCGGAACCCCATGCAGCGCCAGAATCCGTGGGATAACACCCACAGAAATGAGCCGAAATCGCCTGTTTCCACTTCCTTGGCCCATAAAATCAAACCAGGCCTCATCCAACCCCGCCGGGCAACATGAACCTATTGCCGGGCTTCTTGCGGATCCCCTCGTATGATTTTTCGAGAATCTTGCGCCGGAACCCCATGCAGCGCCAGAATCCGTGGGCTAACACCCACAGAAATGAGCCGAAATCGCCTGTTTCCACTTCCTTGGCCCATAAAATCCAACCTGGCCTCATCCAACCCCGCCGGGCAACATGGACCTCTTGCCGGGCCTCTTGCGGACCCCCTCGTATAAGTTTTCGAGAATCTTGCGCCGGAACCCCATGCAGCGCCAGAATCCGTGGGCTAACACCCACAGAAATGAGCCGAAATCGCCTGTTTCCACTTCCTTGGCCCATAAAATCTAACCAGTCCTCATCCAACCCCGCCGGGCAACATGGACCTCTTGCCGGGCCTCTTCCGGACCCCCTCGTATGAGTTTTCGAGAATCTTGCGCCGGAACCCCATGCAGCGCCAGAATCCGTGGGCTAACACCCACAGAAATGAGCCGAAATCGCCTGTTTCCACTTCCTTGGCCCATAAAATCCAACCTGGCCTCATCCAACCCCGCCGGGCAACATGGACCTCTTGCCGGGCCTCTTGCGGACCCCCTCGTATAAGTTTTCGAGAATCTTGCGCCGGAACCCCATGCAGCGCCAGAATCCGTGGGCTAACACCCACAGAAATGAGCCGAAATCGCCTGTTTCCACTTCCTTGGCCCATAAAATCTAACCAGTCCTCATCCAACCCCGCCGGGCAACATGGACCTCTTGCCGGGCCTCGTACAGACCCCCTCGTATGATTTTTCAAGAATCTTGCGCCGGAACCCCATGCAGCGCCAGAATCCGTGGGCAACACCCACATAAATGAGCCGAAATCGCCTGTTTCCACTTCCTTGGCCCATAAAATCCAACCAGGCCTCATCCAACCCCGCCGAGCAACATGGACCTTTTGCCGGGCCTCTTGCGGACCCCCTCGTATGATTTTTCGAGAATCTTGCGCCGGAACCCCATGCAGCGCCAGAATCCGTGGGCTAACACCCACAGAAATGAGCCGAAATCGCCTGTTTCTACTTCCTTGGCCTATAAAATCCAACCAGGCCACATCCAACCCCGTCGGGCAACATGGACCTCTTGCCGGGCCTCATGCAGACCCCCTCCTATGATTTTTCGAGAATCTTGCGCCGGAAACCCATGCAGCGCCAGAATCCGTGGGCTAACACCCACAGAAATGAGCCGAAATCGCCTGTTTCCACTTCCTTGGCCCATTAAATCCAACCAGGCCTCATCCAACCCCGCCGGGCAACATGGACCTCTTGCCGGGCCTCTTGCGGACCCCCTCGTATGAGTTTTCGAGAATCTTGCGCCGGAACCCTATGCAGCGCCAGAATCTGTGGGCTAACACCCACAGAAATGAGCCGAAATCGCCTGTTTCCACTTCCTTGGCCCATAAAATCCAACCAGGCCTCATCCAACCCCGCCGGGCAACATGGACCTCTTGCCGGGCCTCGTGCGGACCCCCTCGTATGAGTTTTCGAGAATCTTGCGCCGGAACCCCATGCAGCGCCAGAATCCGTGGGATAACACCCACAGAAATGAGCCGAAATCGCCTGTTTCCACTTCCTTGGCCCATTAAATCCAACCAGGCCTCATCCAACCCCGCCGGGCAACATGGACCTCTTGCCGGGCCTCTTGCGGACCCCCTCGTATGAGTTTTCGAGAATCTTGCGCCGGAACCCTATGCAGCGCCAGAATCTGTGGGCTAACACCCACAGAAATGAGCCGAAATCGCCTGTTTCCACTTCCTTGGCCCATAAAATCCAACCAGGCCTCATCCAACCCCGCCGGGCAACATGGACCTCTTGCCGGGCCTCGTGCGGACCCCCTCGTATGAGTTTTCGAGAATCTTGCGCCGGAACCCCATGCAGCGCCAGAATCCGTGGGCTAACATCCACAGAAATGAGCCGAAATCGCCTGTTTCCACTTCCTTGGCCCATAAAATCCAACCAGGCCTCATCCAACCCCGCCGGGCAACATGGACCTCTTGCCGGGCCTCTTGCGGACCCCCTCGTATGATTTTTTGAGAATCTTGCGCCGGAACCCCATGCAGCGCCAGAATCCGTGGGCTAACACCCACAGAAATGAGCCGAAATCGCCAGTTTCCACTTCCTTGGCCCATAAAATCCAACCAGGCCTCATCCAACCCCGCCGGGAAACATGGACCTCTTGCCGGGCCTCTTGCGGACCCCCTCGTATGATTTTTCGAAAATCTTGCGCCGGAACCCCATGCAGCGCCAGAATCCGTGGGCTAACACCCACAGAAATGAGCCGAAATCGCCTGTTTCCACTTCCTTGGCCCATAAAATCCAACCAGGCCTCATCCAACCCCGCCGAGCAACATGGGCCTCTTGCCGGGCCTCTTGCGGACCCCCTCGTATGATTTTTCGAGAATCTTGCGCCGGAACCCCATGCAGCGCCAGAATCCGTGGGCTAACACCCACAGAAATGAGCCGAAATCGCCTGTTTCCACTTCCTTGGCCCATTAAATCCAACAAGGTCTCATCCAACCCCGCCGGGCAACATGGACCTCTTGCCGGGCCTCTTGCGGACCCCCTCGTATGAGTTTTCGAGAATCTTGCGCCGGAACCCTATGCAGCGCCAGAATCTGTGGGCTAACACCCACAGAAATGAGCCGAAATCGCCTGTTTCCACTTCCTTGGCCCATAAAATCCAACCAGGCCTCATCCAACCCCGCCGGGCAACATGGACCTCTTGCCGGGCCTCGTGCGGACCCCCTCGTATGAGTTTTCGAGAATCTTGCGCCGGAACCCCATGCAGCGCCAGAATTCGTGGGCTAACATCCACAGAAATGAGCCGAAATCACCTGTTTCCACTTCCTTGGCCCATAAAATCCAACCTGGCCTCATCCAACCCCGCCGGGCAACATGGACCTCTTGCCGGGCCTCTTCCGGACCCCCTCGTATGAGTTTTCGAGAATCTTGCGCCGGAACCCCATGCAGCGCCAGAATCCGTGGGCTAACACCCACAGAAATGAGCCGAAATCGCCTGTTTCCACTTCCTTGGCCCATAAAATCCAACCTGGCCTCATCCAACCCCGCCGGGCAACATGGACCTCTTGCCGGGCCTCTTACGGACCCCCTCGTATAAGTTTTCGAGAATCTTGCGCCGGAACCCCATGCAGCGCCAGAATCCGTGGGCTAACACCCACAGAAATGAGCCGAAATCGCCTGTTTCCACTTCCTTGGCCCATAAAATCCAACAAGGCCTCATCCAACCCCGCCGGGCAACATGAACCTCTTGCCGGGCCTCTTCCGGACCCCCTCGTATGAGTTTTCAAGAATCTTGCGCCGGAACCCCATGCAGCGCCAGAATCCGTGGGCTAACACCCACAGAAATGAGCCGAAATCGCCTGTTTCCACTTCCTTGGCCCATAAAATCCAACCTGGCCTCATCCAACCCCGCCGGGCAACATGGACCTCTTGCCGGGCCTCTTGCGGACCCCCTCGTATGATTTTTCGAGAATCTTGCGCCGGAACCCCATGCAGCGCCAGAATCCGTGGGCTAACACCCACAGAAATGAGCCGAAATCGCCTGTTTCCACTTCCTTGGCCCATAAAATCCAACCTGGCCTCATCCAACCCCGCCGGGCAACATGGACCTCTTGCCGGGCCTCTTGCGGACCCCCTCGTATGATTTTTCGAGAATCTTGCGCCGGAACCCCATGCAGCGCCAGAATCCGTGGGCTAACACCCACAGAAATGAGCCGAAATCGCCTGTTTCCACTTCCTTGGCCCATAAAATCTAACCAGTCCTCATCCAACCCCGCCGGGCAACATGGACCTCTTGCCGGGCCTCGTGCAGACCCCCTCGTATGATTTTTCGAGAATCTTGCGCCGGAACCCCATGCAGCGCCAGAATCCGTGGGCAACACCCACATAAATGAGCCGAAATCACCTGTTTCCACTTCCTTGGCCCATAAAATCCAACCAGGCCTCATCCAACCCCGCCGGGCAACATGGACCTCTTGCCGGGCCTCTTGCGGACCCCCTCGTATGATTTTTCGAGAATCTTGCGCCGGAACCCCATGCAGCGCCAGAATCCGTGGGCTAATACCCACAGAAATGAGCCGAAATCGCCTGTTTCCACTTCCTTGGCCCATAAAATCAAACCAGGCCTCATCCAACCCCGCCGGGCAACATGAACCTCTTGCCGGGCTTCTTGCGGATCCCCTCGTATGATTTTTCGAGAATCTTGCGCCGGAACCCCATGCAGCGCCAGAATCCGTGGGCTAACACCCACAGAAATGAGCCGAAATCGCCTGTTTCCACTTCCTTGGCCCATAAAATCCAACCTGGCCTCATCCAACCCCGCCGGGCAACATGGACCTCTTGCCGAGCCTCTTGCGGACCCCCTCGTATAAGTTTTCAAGAATCTTGCGCCGGAACCCCATGCAGCGCCAGAATCCGTGGGCTAACACCCACAGAAATGAGCCGAAATCGCCTGTTTCCACTTCCTTGGCCCATAAAATCTAACCAGTCCTCATCCAACCCCGCCGGGCAACATGGACCTCTTGCCGGGCCTCTTCCGGACCCCCTCGTATGAGTTTTCGAGAATCTTGCGCCGGAACCCCATGCAGCGCCAGAATCCGTGGGCTAACACCCACAGAAATGAGCCGAAATCGCCTGTTTCCACTTCCTTGGCCCATAAAATCCAACCTGGCCTCATCCAACCCCGCCGGGCAACATGGACCTCTTGCCGGGCCTCTTGCGGACCCCCTCGTATAAGTTTTCGAGAATCTTGCGCCGGAACCCCATGCAGCGCCAGAATCCGTGGGCTAACACCCACAGAAATGAGCCGAAATCGCCTGTTTCCACTTCCTTGGCCCATAAAATCCAACCAGGCCTCATCCAACCCCGCCGGGCAACATGGACCTCTTGCCGGGCCTCGTGCGGACCCCCTCGTATGAGTTTTCGAGAATCTTGCGCCGGAACCCCATGCAGCGCCAGAATCCGTGGGCTAACATCAACAGAAATGAGCCGAAATCGCCTGTTTCCACTTCCTTGGCCCATAAAATCCAACCAGGCCTCATCCAACCCCGCCGGGCAACATGGACCTCTTGCCGGGCCTCTTGCGGACGCCCTCGTATGATTTTTTGAGAATCTTGCGTCGGAACCCCATGCAGCGCCAGAATCCGTGGGCTAACACCCACAGAAATGAGCCGAAATCGCCAGTTTCCACTTCCTTGGCCCATAAAATCCAACCAGGCCTCATCCAACCCCGCCGGGAAACATGGACCTCTTGCCGGGCCTCTTTCGGACCCCCTCGTATGATTTTTCGAAAATCTTGCGCCGGAACCCCATGCAGCGCCAGAATCCGTGGGCTAACACCCACAGAAATGAGCCGAAATCGCCTGTTTCCACTTCCTTGGCCCATAAAATCCAACCAGGCCTCATCCAACCCCGCCGAGCAACATGGACCTCTTGCCGGGCCTCTTGCGGACCCCCTCGTATGATTTTTCGAGAATCTTGCGCCGGAACCCCATGCAGCGCCAGAATCCGTGGGCTAACACCCACAGAAATGAGCCAAAATCGCCTGTTTCCACTTCCTTGGCCTATAAAATCCAACCAGGCCACATCCAACCCCGTCGGGCAACATGGACCTCTTGCCGGGCCTCATGCAGACCCCCTCCTATGATTTTTCGAGAATCTTGCGCCGGAAACCCATGCAGCGCTAGAATCCGTGGGCTAACACCCACAGAAATGAGCCGAAATCGCCTGTTTCCACTTCCTTGGCCCATTAAATCCAACCAGGCCTCATCCAACCCCGCCGGGCAACATGGACCTCTTGCCGGGCCTCTAGCGGACCCCCTCGTATGAGTTTTCGAGAATCTTGCGCCGGAACCCTATGCAGCGCCAGAATCCGTGGGCTAACACCCACAGAAATAAGCCGAAATCGCCTGTTTCCACTTCCTTGGCCCATAAAATCTAACCAGTCCTCATCCAACCCCGCCGGGCAACATGGACCTCTTGCCGGGCCTCGTGCAGACCCCCTCGTATGAGTTTTCGAGAATCTTGCGCCGGAACCCCATGCAGCGCCAGAATCCGTGGGCTAACACCCACAGAAATGAGCCAAAATCGCCTGTTTCCACTTCCTTGGCCCATAAAATCCTACCAGGCCTCATCCAACCCCGCCGGGCAACATGGACCTCTTGCCGGGCCTCTTGCGGACCCCCTCGTATGATTTTTTGAGAATCTTGCGCCGGAACCCCATGCAGCGCCAGAATCCGTGGGCTAACACCCACAGAAATGAGCCGAAATCGCCTGTTTCCACTTCCTTGGCCCATAAAATCCAACCAGGCCTCATCCAACCCCGCCGGGCAACATGGACCTCTTGCCGGGCCTCTTGCGGACCCCCTCGTATGATTTTTCGAGAATCTTGCGCCGGAACCCCATGCAGCGCCAGAATCCGTGGGCTAACACCCACAGAAATGAGCCGAAATCGCCTGTTTCCACTTCCTTGGCCCATAAAATCAAACCAGGCCTCATCCAACCCCGCCGGGCAACATGAACCTCTTGCCGGGCTTCTTGCGGATCCCCTTGTATGATTTTTCGAGAATCTTGCGCCGGAACCCCATGCAGCGCCAGAATCCGTGGGCTAACACCCACAGAAATGAGCCGAAATCGCCTGTTTCCACTTCCTTGGCCCATAAAATCCAACAAGGCCTCATCCAACCCCGCCGGGCAACATGGACCTCTTGCCGGGCCTCTTCCGGACCCCCTCGTATGAGTTTTCGAGAATCTTGCGCCGGAACCCCATGCAGCGCTAGAATCCGTGGACTAACACCCACAGAAATGAGCCGAAATCGCCTGTTTCCACTTCCTTGGCCCATAAAATCCAACCTGGCCTCATCCAACCCCGCCGGGCAACATGGACCTCTTGCTGGGCCTCTTGCGGACCCCCTCGTATGAGTTTTCGAGAATCTTGCGCCGGAACCCCATGCAGCGCCAGAATCCGTGGGCTAACACCCACAGAAATGAGCCGAAATCGCCTGTTTCCACTTCCTTGGCCCATAAAATCTAACCAGTCCTCATCCAACCCCGCCGGGCAACATGGACCTCTTGCCGGGCCTCGTGCAGACCCCCTCGTATGATTTTTCGAGAATCTTGCGCCGGAACCCCATGCAGCGCCAGAATCCGTGGGCAACACCCACATAAATGAGCCGAAATCGCCTGTTTCCACTTCCTTGGCCCATAAAATCCAACCAGGCCTCATCCAACCCCGCCGAGCAACATGGACCTCTTGCCGGGCCTCTTGCGGACCCCCTCGTATGATTTTTCGAGAATCTTGCGCCGGAACCCCATGCAGCGCCAGAATCCGTGGGCTAACACCCACAGAAATGAGCCGAAATCGCCTGTTTCCACTTCCTTGGCCTATAAAATCCAACCAGGCCACATCCAACCCCGTCGGGCAACATGGACCTCTTGCCGGGCCTCATGCAGACCCCCTCCTATGATTTTTCGAGAATCTTGCGCCGGAAACCCATGCAGCGCCAGAATCCGTGGGCTAACACCCACAGAAATGAGCCGAAATCGCCTGTTTCCACTTCCTTGGCCCATTAAATCCAACCAGGCCTCATCCAACCCCGCCGGGAAACATGGACCTCTTGCCGGGCCTCTTGCGGACCCCCTCGTATGAGTTTTCGAGAATCTTGCGCCGGAACCCTATGCAGCGCCAGAATCCGTGGGCTAACACCCACAGAAATGAGCCGAAATCGCCTGTTTCCACTTCCTTGGCCCATAAAATCCAACCAGGCCTCATCCAACCCCGCCGGGCAACATGGACCTCTAGCCGGGCCTCTTGCGGACCCCCTCGTATGAGTTTTCGAGAATCTTGCGCCGGAACCCCATGCAGCGCTAGAATCCGTGGGCTAACACCCACAGAAATGACCCGAAATCGCCTGTTTCCACTTCCTTGGCCCATAAAATCCAACCAGGCCTCATCCAACCCCGCCGGGAAACATGGACCTCTTGCCGGGCCTATTGCGGACCCCCTCGTATGATTTTTCGAGAATCTTGCGCCGGAACCCCATGCAGCGCTAGAATCCGTGGGCTAACACCCACAGAAATGAGCCAAAATCGCCTGTTTCCACTTCCTTGGCCCATAAAATCCAACCTGGCCTCATCCAACCCTGCCGGGCAACATGGACCTCTTGCCGGGCCTCTTGCGAACCCCCTCGTATGCTTTTTCGAGAATCTTGCGCCGGAACCCCATGCAGCGCCAGAATCCGTGGGCTAACACCCACAGAAATGAGCCGAAATCGCCTGTTTCCACTTCCTTGGCCCATAAAATCCAACCAGGCCTCATCCAACCCCGCCGGGCAAGATGGACCTCTTGCCAAGCCTCTTGCGGACCCCCTCGTATGATTTTTCGAGAAACTTGCGCCGGAACCCCATGCAGCGCCAGAATCCGTGGTCTAACACCCACAGAATTGAGCCGAAATCGCCTGTTTCCACTTCCTTGGCCCATAAAATCCAACCAGGCCTCATCCAACCCCGCCGAGCAACATGGACCTCTTGCTGGGCCTCTTGCGGACCCCCTCGTATGAATTTTCGAGAATCTTGCGCCGGAACCCCATGCAGCGCCAGAATCCGTGGGCGAACACCCACAAAAATGAGCTGAAATCACCTGTTTCTATTTCCTTGGCCCAAAAAATCCAACCAGGCCTCATCCAACCCCGCCGGGCAACATGGACCTCTAGCCGGGCCTCTTGCGGACCCCCTCGTATGAGTTTTCGAGAATCTTGCGCCGGAACCCCATGCAGCGCTAGAATCCGTGGGCTAACACCCACAGAAATGACCCGAAATCGCCTGTTTCCACTTCCTTGGCCCATAAAATCCAACCAGGCCTCATCCAACCCCGCCGGGAAACATGGACCTCTTGCCGGGCCTCTTGCGGACCCCCTCGTATGATTTTTCGAGAATCTTGCGCCGGAACCCCATGCAGCGCTAGAATCCGTGGGCTAACACCCACAGAAATGAGCCAAAATCGCCTGTTTCCACTTCCTTGGCCCATAAAATCCAACCAGGCCTCATCCAACCCCGCTGGGCAACATAGACCTCTTGTCGGGCCTCTTACGGACCCCCTCGTATGATTTTTCGAGAATCTTGCGCCGGAACCCCATGCAGCGCCAGAATCCGTGGGCTAACACCCACAGAAATGAGCCGAAATCGCCTGTTTCCACTTCCTTGGCCCATAAAATCCAACCAGGCCTCATCCAACCCCGCCGGGCAACATGGACCTCTTGCCGGGCCTCGTGCGGACCCCCTCGTATGATATTTTGAGAATCTTGCGCCGGAACCCCCATGCAGCGCCAGAATCCGTGGGCTAACACCCACAGAAATGAGTCGAAATTGCCTGTTTCCACTTCCTTGGCCCATAAAATCCAACAAGGCCTGATCCAACCCCGTCGGGCAACATGGACCTCTTGTCGGGCCTCGTGCGGACCCGCTCGTATGATTTTTTGAGAATCTTGCGCCGGAACCCTATGCAGCGCCAGAATCCGTAGGCGAACACCCACAGAAATGAGCTGAAATCGCCTGTTTCTACTTCCTTGGCCCATAAAATCCAACCAGGCCTCATCCAACCCCGCCGGGCAACATGGACCTCTTGCCGGGCCTCTTGCGGACCCCCTCGTATGATTTTTCGAGAATCTTGCGCCGGAACCCCATGCAGCGCCAGAATCCGTGGGCTAACACCCACAAAAATGAGCCGAAATCGCCTGTTTCCACTTCCTTGGCCCATAAAATCCAACCAGGCCTCATCCAACCCCGCCGGGCAACATGGACCTCTTGGCGGGCCTCGTGCGGACCCCCTCGTATGATTTTTCGAGAATCTTGCGCCGGAACCCCATGCAGCGCCAGAATCCGTGGGCTAACACCCACAGAAATGAGCCGAAATCGCCTGTTTCCACTTCCTTGGCCCATAAAATCCAACCAGGCCTCATCCAACCCCGCCGGGCAACATGGACCTCTTGCCGGGCCTCGTGCGGACCCCCTCGTATGATTTTTCGAGAATCTTGTGCCGGAACCCCATGCAGCGCCAGAATCCGTGGGCTAACACCCACAGAAATGAGCCGAAATCGCCTGTTTCAACTTCCTTGGCCCATAAAATCCAACCAGGCCTCATCCAACCCCGCCGGGCAACATGGACCTCTTGCCGGGCCTCGTGCAGACCCCCTCGTATGATTTTTCGAGAATATTGCGCCGGAACCCCATGCAGCGCCAGAATCCGTGGGCTAACACCCACAGAAATGAGCCGAAATCGCCTGTTTCCACTTCCTTGGCTCATAAAATCCTACCAGGCCTCATCCAACCCCGCCGGGCTACATGGACCTCTTGCCGGGCCTCTTGCGGACCCCCTCGTATGACTTTTCGAGAATCTTGCGCCGGAACCCCATGCAGCACCAGAATCCGTGGGCTAACACCAACTGAAATGAGCCGAAATCGCCTGTTTCCACTTCCTTGGCCCATAAAATCCAACCAGGCCTCATCCAACCCCGCCGGGCAACATGGACCTCTTGCCGGGCCTCGTGCGGACCCCCTCGTATGATTTTTCGAGAATCTTGCACCGGAACCCCATGCAGCGCCAGAATCCGTAGGCTAACACCCACAGAAATGAGCCGAAATCGCCTGTTTCCACTTCCTTGGCCCATAAAATCCAACCAGGCCTCATCCAACCCCGCCGGGCTACATAGACCTCTTGCCGGGCCTCTTGCGGACCCCCTCGTATGACTTTTCGAGAATCTTGCGCCGGAACCCCATGCAGCGCCAGAATCCGTGGGCTAACACCCACAGAAATGAGCCGAAATCGCCTGTTTCCACTTCCTTGGCCATAATATCCAACCAGGCCTCATGCAACCCCGCCGGGCAACATGGACCTCTTGCCGGGCATCGTGCGGACCCCCTCGTATGATTTTTCGAGAATCTTGCGCCGGAACCCCATGCAGCGCTAGAATCCATGGGCTAACACCCACAGAAATGAGCCAAAATTGCCTGTTTCCACTTCCTTGGCCAATAAAATCCAACCAGGCCTCATCCAACCCCGCCGGGCAACATTGACCTCTTGCCGGGCCTCGTGCGGACCCCCTCTAATGATATTTCGAGAATCTTGCGCCGGAACCCCATGCAGCGCCAGAATTCGTGGGCTAACACCCACAGAAATGAGCCGAAATCGCCTGTTTCCACTTCCTTGGCCCATAAAATCCAACCAGGCCTCATCCAACCCCGCCGAGCAACATGGACCTCTTGCCGAGCCTCTTCCGGACCCCCTCGTATGAGTTTTCGAGAATCTTGCGCCGGAACCCAATGCAGCGCCAGAATCCGTGGGCTAACACCCACAGAAATGAGCCAAAATCGCCTGTTTCCACTTCCTTGGCCCATAAAATCCTACCAGGCCTCATCCAACCCCGCCGGGCAACATGGACCTCTTGCCGGGCCTCTTGCGGACCCCCTCGTATGATTTTTCGAGAATCTTGCGCCGAAACCCCATGCAGCGCCAGAATCCGTGGGCTAACACCCACAGAAATGAGCCGAAATCGCCTGTTTCCACTTCCTTGGCCCATAAAATCCAACCAGGCCTCATCCAACCCCGCCGGGCAACATGGACCTCTTGCCGGGCCTCTTGCGGACCCCCTCGTATGATTTTTCGAGAATCTTGCGCCGGAACCCCATGCAGCGCTAGAATCCGTGGGCTAACACCCACAGAAATGAGCCGAAATCGCCTGTTTCCACTTCCTTGGCCCATAAAATCCAACCAGGCCACATCCAACCCCGTCGGGCAACATGAACCTCTTGCCGGGCCTCGTGCAGACCCCCTCGTATGATTTTTCGAGAATCTTGCGCCGAAACCCCATGCAGCGCCAGAATCCGTGGGCTAACACCCACAGAAATGAGCGAAAATCGACTGTTTCTACTTCCTTGGCCCATAAAATCCAACCAGGCCTCATCCAACCCCGCCGGGCAATATGGACCTCTTGCCGGGCCTCGTGCGGACCCCCTCGTATGATTTTTCGAAAATCTTGCGCCGGAAACCCATGCAGCGCCAGAATCCGTGGGCTAACACCCACAGAAATGAGCCGAAATCGCCTGTTTCCACTTCCTTGGCCCATAAAATCCAACCAGGCCTCATCCAACCCCGCCGGGCAACATGGACCTCTTGCCGGGCCTCGTGCGGACCCCCTCGTATGATTTTTCGAGAATCTTGCGCCGGAACCCCATGCAGCGCCAGAATCCGTGGGCTAACACCCACAGAAATGAGCCGAAATCGCCTGTTTCCACTTCCTTGGCCCATAAAATCCAACCTGGCCTCATCCAACCCCGCCGGGCAACATGGACCTCTTGCCGGGCCTCGTGCGGATCCCCTCGTATAATTTTTCTAGAATCTTGCGCCGGAACCCCATGCAGCGCCAGAATCCGTGCGCTAACACACACAGAAATGAGCCGAAATCGCCTTTTTCCACTTCCTTGGCCCATAAAATCCAACCAGGCCTCATCCAACCCCGCCGGGCAACATGGACCTCTTGGGGGCCTCGTGCGGACCCCCTCGTATGATTTTTCGAGAATCTTGCGCCGGAAACCCATGCAGCGCCAGAATCCGTGGGCTAACACCCACAGAAATGAGCCGAAATCGCCTGTTTCCACTTCCTTGGCCCATAAAATCCAACCAGGCCTCATCCAACCCCGCCGGGCAACATGGACCTCTTGCTGGGCCTCGTGCGGACCCCCTCGTATGTTTTTTCGAGAATCTTGCGCCGGAACCCCATGCAGCGCCAGAATCCGTGGGCTAACACCCATAGAAATGAGCCGAAATCGCCTGTTTCCACTTCCTTGGCCCATAAAATCCAACCAGGCCTCATCCAACCCCGCCGGGCAACATGGACCTCTTGCCGGGCCTCTTGCGGACCCCCTCGTATGATATTTCGAGAATCTTGCGCCGGAACCCCATGCAGCGCCAGAATCCGTGGGCTAACACCCACAGAAATGAGCCGAAATCGCCTGTTTCCACTTCCTTGGCCCATAAAATCCAACCAGGCCTCATCCAACCCCGCCGGGCAACATGGACCTCTTTCCGGGCCTCTTGAGGACCCCCTCGTATGATTTTTTGAGAATCTTGCGCCGGAACCCCATGCAGCGCCAGAATCCGTGGGCTAACACCCACAGAAATGAGCCGAAATCGCCTGTTTCCACTTCCTTGGCCTATAAAATCCAACCAGGCCACATCCAACCCCGTCGGGCAACATGGACCTCTTGCCGGGCCTCATGCAGACTCCCTCGTATGATTTTTCGGGAATCTTGCGCCGGAAACCCATGCAGCGCCAGAATCTGTGGGCTAACACCCACAGAAATGAGCCGAAATCGCCTGTTTCCACTTCCTTGGCCCATTAAATCCAACCAGGGCTCATCCAACCCCGCCGGGCAACATGGACCTCTTGCCGGGCCTCTTGCGGACCCCCTCGTATGAGTTTTCGAGAATCTTGCGCCGGAACCCAATGCAGCGCCAGAATCCGTGGGCTAACACCCACAGAAATGAGCCGAAATCGCCTGTTTCCACTTCCTTGGCCAATAAAATCCAACCAGGCCTCATCCAACCCCGCCGGGCAACATGGACCTCTTGCCGGGCCTCGTGCGGACCCCCTCGTATGAGTTTTCGAGAATCTTGCGCCGGAACCCCATGCAGCGCCAGAATCCGTGGGCTAACACCCACAGAAATGAGCCAAAATCGCCTGTTTCCACTTCCTTGGCCCATAAAATCCAACCAGGCCTCATCCAACCCCGCCGGGCAACATGGACCTCTTGCCGGGCCTCTTGCGGACCCCCTCGTATGATTTTTCGAGAATCTTGCGCCGGAACCCCATGCAGCGCCAGAATCCGTGGGCTAACACCCACAGAAATGAGCCGAAATCGCCTGTTTCCACTTCCTTGGCCCATAAAATCCAACCAGGCCTCATCCAACCCCGTCGGGCAACATGGACCTCTTGCCGGGCCTCTTGCGGACCCCCTCGTATGATATTTCGAGAATCTTGCGTCGGAACCCCATGCAGCACCAGAATCCGTGGGCTAACACCCACAGAAATGAGCCGAAATCGCCTGTTTCCACTTCCTTGCCCCATAAAATCCAACCAGGCCTCATCCAACCCCGCCGGGCAACATGGACCTCTTTCCGGGCCTCTTGAGGACCCCCTCGTATGATTTTTTGAGAATCTTGCGCCGGAACCCCATGCAGCGCCAGAATCCGTGGGCTAACACCCACAGAAATGAGCCGAAATCGCCTGTTTCCACTTCCTTGGCCTATAAAATCCAACCAGGCCACATCCAACCCCGTCGGGCAACATGGACCTCTTGCCGGGCCTCATGCAGACCCCCTCGTATGATTTTTCGAGAATCTTGCGCCGGAAACCCATGCAGCGCCAGAATCCGTGGGCTAACACCCACAGAAATGAGCCGAAATCGCCTGTTTCCACTTCCTTGGCCCATTAAATCCAACCAGGGCTCATCCAACCCCGCCGGGCAACATGGACCTCTTGCCGGGCCTCTTGCGGACCCCCTCGTATGAGTTTTCGAGAATCTTGCGCCGGAACCCTATGCAGCGCCAGAATCCGTGGGTAACACCCACAGAAATGAGTCGAAATCGCCTGTTTCCACTTCCTTGGCCAATAAAATCCAACCAGGCCTCATCCAACCCCGCCGGGCAAAATGGACCTCTTGCCGGGCCTCGTGCGGACCCCCTCGTATGAGTTTTCGAGAATCTTGCGCCGGAACCCCATGCAGCGCCAGAATCCGTGGGCTAACACCCACAGAAATGAGCCAAAATCGCCTGTTTCCACTTCCTTGGCCCATAAAATCCAACCAGGCCTCATCCAACCCCGCCGGGCAACATGGACCTCTTGCCGGGCCTCTTGCGGACCCCCTCGTACGATTTTTTGAGAATCTTGCGCCGGAACCCCATGCAGCGCCAGAATCCGCGGGCTAACACCCACAGAAATGAGCCGAAATCGCCAGTTTCCACTTCCTTGGCCCATAAAATCCAACCAGGCCTCATCCAACCCCGCCGGAAAACATGGACCTCTTGCCGGGCCTCTTGCGGACCCCCTCGTATGATTTTTCGAAAATCTTGCGCCGGAACCCCATGCAGCGCTAGAATCCGTGGGCTAACACCCACAGAAATGAGCCGAAATCGCCTGTTTCCACTTCCTTGGCCCATAAAATCCAACCAGGCCTCATCCAACCCCGTCGGGCAACATGGACCTCTTACCGGGCCTCGTGCGGACCCCCTCGTATGATTTTTCGAGAATCTTGCGCCGGAACCCCATGCAGCGCCAGAATCCGTGGGCTAACACCCACAGAAATGAGCCGAAATCGCCTGTTTCCACTTCCTTGGCCCATAAAATCCAACCTGGCCTCATCCAACCCCGCCGGGCAACATGGACCTCTTGCCGGGCCTCTTGCGGACCCCCTCGTATGATTTTTCGAGAATCTTGCGCCGGAACCCTATGCAGCGCCAGAATCCGTGGGCTAACACCCACAGAAATGAGCCGAAATCGCCTGTTTCCACTTCCTTGGCCCATAAAATCCAACCAGGCCTCATCCAACCCCGCCGGGCAATATGGACCTCTTGCCGGGCCTCGTGCGGACCCCCTCGTATGATTTTTCGAAAATCTTGCGCCGGAAACCCATGCAGCGCCAGAATCCGTGGGCTAACACCCACAGAAATGAGCCGAAATCGCCTGTTTCCACTTCCTTGGCCCATAAAATCCAACCAGGCCTCATCCAACCCCGCCGGGCAACATGGACCTCTTGCCGGGCCTCGTGCGGACCCCCTCGTATGATTTTTCGAGAATCTTGCGCCGGAACCCCATGCAGCGCCAGAATCCGTGGGCTAACACCCACAGAAATGAGCCGAAATCGCCTGTTTCCACTTCCTTGGCCCATAAAATCCAACCAGGCCTCATCCAACCCCGCCGGGCAACATGGACCTCTTGCCGGGCCTCTTGCGGACCCCCTGGTATGATATTTCGAGAATCTTACGCCGGAACCCCATGCAGCGCCAGAATCCGTGGGCTAACACCCACAGAAATGAGCCGAAATCGCCTGTTTCCACTTCCTTGGCCCATAAAATCCAACCAGGCCTCATCCAACCCCGCCGGGCAACATGGACCTCTTTCCGGGCCTCTTGAGGACCCCCTCGTATGATTTTTTGAGAATCTTGCGCCGGAACCCCATGCAGCGCCAGAATCCGTGGGCTAACACCCACAGAAATGAGCCGAAATCGCCTGTTTCCACTTCCTTGGCCTATAAAATCCAACCAGTCCACATCCAACCCCGTCGGGCAACATGGACCTCTTGCCGGGCCTCGTGCGGACCCCCTCTTATGATTTTTCGAGAATCTTGCGCCGAAACCCCATGCAGCGCCAGAATCCGTGGGCTAACACCCATAGAAATGAGCCGAAATCGCCTGTTTCCACTTCCTTGGCCCATAAAATCCAACCAGGCCTCATCCAACCCCGCCGGGCATCATGGACCTCTTGCCGGGCCAATTGCGGACCCCCTCCTATGATTTTTCGAAAATCTTGTGCCGGAACCCCATGCAGCGCCAGAATCCGTGGGCTAGCACCCACAGAAATGAGCCGAAATTGCCTGTTTCCAGTTCCTTGGCCCATAAAATCCAACCAGGCCTCATCCAACCCCGTCGGGCAACATGGACCTCTTGTCGGGCCTCGTGCGGACCCCCTCGTATGATTTTTCGAGAATCTTGCGCCGGAACCCCATGCAGCGCCAGAATCCGTGGGGTAACACCCACAGAAACGAGCCGAAATCGCCTGTTTCCACTTCCTTGGCCCATAAAATCCAACCAGGCCTCATCCAACCCCGCCGGGCAACATGGACCTCTTGCCGGGCCTCGTGCGGACTCCCTCGTATGATTTTTCGAGAATCTTGCGCCGGAACCCCATGCAGCGCCAGAATCCGTGGGCTAACACCCACAGAAATGAGCCGAAATCGCCTGTTTCCACTTCCTTGGCCCATAAAATCCAACCTGGCCTCATCCAACCCCGCCGGGCAACATGGACCTCTTGCCGGGCCTCTTTAGGACCCCCTCGTATGATTTTTCGAGAATCTTGCGCCGGAACCCCATGCAGCGCCAGAATCCGTGGGCTAACACCCACAGAAATGAGCCGAAATCGCCTGTTTCCACTTCCTTGGCCCATAAAATCCAACCAGGCCTCATCTAACCCCGCCGGGCAACATGGACCTCTTGCCGGGCCTCGTGCGGACCCCCTCGTATGATTTTTCGAGAATCTTGCGCAGTAACCCCATGCTGCGCCAGAATCCGTGGGCTAACACCCATAGAAATGAGCCGAAATCGCCTGTTTCCACTTCCTTGGCCCATAAAATCCAACCAGGCCTCATCCAACCCCGCCGGGCAACATGGACCTCTTGACGGGCCTCGTGCGGACCCCCTCGTATGATTTTTCGAGAATCTTGCGCCGGAACCCCATGCAGCGCCAGAATCCGTGGGCTAACACCCACAGAAATGAGCCGAAGTCGCCTGTTTCCACTTCCTTGGCCCATAAAATCCAACCAGGCCTCATCCAACCCCGCCGGGCAACATGGACCTCTTGTCGGGCCTCTTGCGGACCCCCTCGTATGATTTTTCGAGAATCTTGCACCGGAACCCCATGCAGCGCCAGAATCCGTGGGCTAACACCCACAGAAATGAGCCGAAATCGCCTGTTTCAACTTCCTTGGCCCATAAAATCCAACCAGGCCTCATCCAACCCCGCCGGGAAACATGGACCTCTTTCCGGGCCTCGTGCGGACCCCCTCGTATGATTTTTCGAGAATCATGCGCCGGAACCCCATGTAGCGCCAGAATCCGTGGGCTAACACCCACAGAAATAAGCCGAAATCGCCTGTTTCCACTTCCTTGGCCCATAAAATCCAACCAGGCCTCATCCATCCCGCCGAGCAACATGGACCTCTTGCCGAGCCTCATGTGGACCCCCTGGTATGATTTTTCGAGAATCTTGCGCCGGAACCCCATGCAGCGCCAGAATCCGTGGGCTAACACCCACAGAAATGAGCCGAAATCGCCTGTTTCCACTTCCTTGGCCCATAAAATCCAACCAGGCCTCATCCAACCCCGCCGGGCAACATGGACCTCTTGCCGGGCCTCGTGCGGACCCCCTCGTATGATTTTTCGAGAATCTTGCGCCGGAAACCCATGCAGCGCCAGAATCCGTGGGCTAACACCCACAGAAATGAGCCGAAATCGCCTGTTTCCACTTCCTTGGCCCATAAAATCCAACCAGGCCTCATCCAACCCCGCCGGGCAACATGGACCTCTTGCCGGGCCTCGTGCGGACCCCCTCGTATGATTTTTCGAGAATCTTGCGCCGGAACCCCATGCAGCGCCAGAATCCGTGGGCTAACACCCACAGAAATGAGCCGAAATCGCCTGTTTCCACTTCCTTGGCCCATAAAATCCAACCAGGCCTCATCCAACCCCACCGGGCAACATGGACCTCTTGCCGGGCCTCTTGCGGACCCCCTCGTATGATATTTCGAGAATCTTGCGCCGGAACCCCATGCAGCGCCAGAATCCGTGGGCTAACACCCACAGAAATGAGCCGAAATCGCCTGTTTCCACTTCCTTGGCCCATAAAATCCAACCAGGCCTCATCCAACCCCGCCGGGCAACATGGACCTCTTTCCGGGCCTCTTGAGGACCCCCTCGTATGATTTTTTGAGAATCTTGCACCGGAACCCCATGCAGCGCCAGAATCCGTGGGCTAACACCCACAGAAATGAGCCGAAATCGCCTGTTTCCACTTCCTTGGCCTATAAAATCCAACCAGGCCACATCCAACCCCGTCGGGCAACATGGACCTCTTGCCGGGCCTCATGCAGACCCCCTCGTATGATTTTTCGAGAATCTTGCGCCGGAAACCCATGCAGCGCCAGAATCCGTGGGCTAACACCCACAGAAATGAGCCGAAATCGCCTGTTTCCACTTCCTTGGACCATTAAATCCAACCAGGGCTCATCCAACCCCGCAGGGCAACATGGACCTCTTGCCGGGCCTCTTGCGGACCCCCTCGTATGAGTTTTCGAGAATCTTGCGCCGGAACCCTATGCAGCGCCAGAATCCGTGGGCTAACACCCACAGAAATGAGCCGAAATCGCCTGTTTCCACTTCCTTGGCCAATAAAATCCAACCAGGCCTCATCCAACCCCGCCGGGCAACATGGACCTCTTGCCGGGCCTCGTGCGGACCCCCTCGTATGAGTTTTCGAGAATCTTGCGCCGGAACCCCATGCAGCGCCAGAATCCGTGGGCTAACACCCACAGAAATGAGCCGAAATCGCCAGTTTCCACTTCCTTGGCCCATAAAATCCAACCAGGCCTCATCCAACCCCGCCGGAAAACATGGACCTCTTGCCGGGCCTCTTGCGGACCCCCTCGTATGATTTTTCGAAAATCTTGCGCCGGAACCCCATGCAGCGCCAGAATCCGTGGGCTAACACCTACAGAAATGAGCCGAAATCGCCTGTTTCCACTTCCTTGGCCCATAAAATCCAACCAGGCCTCATCCAACCCCGTCGGGCAACATGGACCTCTTACCGGGCCTCGTGCGGACCCCCTCATATGATTTTTCGAGAATCTTGCGCCGGAACCCCATGCAGCGCCAGAATCCGTGGGCTAACACCCATAGAAACGAGCCGAAATCGCCTGTTTCCACTTCCTTGGCCCATAAAATCCAACCTGGCCTCATCCAACCCCGCCGGGCAACATGGACCTCTTGCCGGGCCTCGTGCGGACTCCCTCGTATGACTTTTTGAGAATCTTGCGCCGGAACCCCATGCAGCGCCAGAATCCGTGGGCTAACACCCACAGAAATGAGCCGAAATCGCCTGTTTCCACTTCCTTGGCCCATAAAATCCAACCTGGCCTCATCCAACCCCGCCAGGCAACATGGACCTCTTGCCGGGCCTCTTTAGGACCCCCTCGTATGATTTTTCGAGAATCTTGCGCCGGAACCCCATGCAGCGCCAGAATCCGTGGGCTAACACCCACAGAAATGAGCCGAAATCGCCTGTTTCCACTTCCTTGGCCCATAAAATCCAACCAGGCCTCATCTAACCCCGCCGGGCAACATGGACCTCTTGCCGGGCCTCGTGCGGACCCCCTCGTATGATTTTTCGAGAATCTTGCGCCGAAACCCCATGCAGCGCCAGAATCCGTGGGCTAACACCCATAGAAATGAGCCGAAATCGCCTGTTTCCACTTCCTTGGCCCATAAAATCCAACCAGGCCTCATCCAACCCCGCCGGGCAACATGGACCTCTTGCCGGGCCTCGTGCGGACCCCCTCGTATGATTTTTCGAGAATCTTGCGCCGGAACCCCATGCAGCGCCAGAATCCGTGGGCTAACACCCACAGAAATGAGCCGAAGTCGCCTGTTTCCACTTCCTTGGCCCATAAAATCCAACCAGGCCTCATCCAACCCCGCCGGGCAACATGGACCTCTTGTCGGGCCTCTTGCGGACCCCCTCGTATGATTTTTCGAGAATCTTGCGCCGGAACCCCATGCAGCGCCAGAATCCGTGGGCTAACACCCACAGAAATGAGCCGAAATCGCCTGTTTCAACTTCCTTGGCCCATAAAATCCAACTAGGCCTCATCCAACCCCGCCGGGCAACATGGACCTCTTTCCGGGCCTCGTGCGGACCCCCTCGTAAGATTTTTCGAGAATCATGCGCCGGAACCCCATGTAGCGCCAGAATCCGTGGGCTAACACCCACAGAAATAAGCCAAAATCGCCTGTTTCCACTTCCTTGGCCCATAAAATCCAACCAGGCCTCATCCAACCCCGCCGGGCAACATGGACCTCTTGCCGGGCCTCGTGTGGACCCCCTGGTATGATTTTTCGAGAATCTTGCGCCGGAACCCCATGCAGCGCCAGAATCCGTGGGCTAACACCCACAGAAATGAGCCGAAATCGCCTGTTTCCACTTCATTGGCCCATAAAATCCAACCAGGCCTCATCCAACCCCGCCGGGCAACATGGACCTCTTGCCGGGCCTCGTGCGGACCCCCTCGTATGATTTTTTGAGAATCTTGCGCCGGAACCCCATGCAGCGCTAGAATCCGTGGGCTAACACCCACAGAAATGAGTCGAAATCACCTGTTTCCACTTCCTTGGCCCATAAAATCCAACAAGGCCTCATCCAACCCCTCCGGGCAACATGGACCTCTTGCCGGGCCTCTTGCGGACCCCCTCGTATGATTTTTCGAGAATCTTGCGCCGGAAACCCATGCAGCGCCAGAATCCGTGGGCTAACACCCACAGCAATGAGCCGAAATCGCCTGTTTCCACTTCCTTGGCCCATAAAATCCAACCAGGCATCATCCAACCCCGCCGGGCAACATGGACCTCTTGCCGGGCCTCGTGCGGACCCCTCGTATGATTTTTCGAGAATCTTGCGCCGGAACCCCATGCAGCGCCAGAATCCGTGGGCTAACACCCACAGAAATGAGCCGAAATCGCCTGTTTCCACTTCCTTGGCCCATAAAATCCAACCAGGCCTCATCCAACCCCGCCGGGCAACATGGACCTCTTGCCGGGCCTCGTGCGGACCCCCTCGTATGATTTTTCGAGAATCTTGCGCCGGAACCCCATGCAGCGCCAGAATCCGTGGGCTAACACCCACAGAAATTCGCCGAAATCGCCTGTTTCCACTTCCTTGCCCCATAAAATCAAACCAGGCCTCATCCAACCCCGCCGGGCAACATGGACCTCTTGCCGGGCCTCGTGCGGACCCCCTCGTATGATTTTTCGAGAATCTTGCGCCGGAACCCCATGCAGCGCCAGAATCCGTGGGCTAACACCCACAGAAATGAGCCGAAATCACCTGTTTCCACTTCCTTGGCCCATAAAATCCAACAAGGCCTCATCCAACCCCTCCGGGCAACATGGACCTCTTGCCGGGCCTCTTGCGGACCCCCTCGTATGATTTTTCGAGAATCTTGCGCCGGAAACCCATGCAGCGCCAGAATCCGTGGGCTAACACCCACAGCAATGAGCCGAAATCGCCTGTTTCCACTTCCTTGGCCCATAAAATCCAACCAGGCATCATCCAACCCCGCGGGCAACATGGACCTCTTGCCGGGCCTCGTGCGGACCCCTCGTATGATTTTTCGAGAATCTTGCGCTGGAACCCCATGCAGCGCCAGAATCCGTGGGCTAACACCCACAAAAATGAGCCGAAATCGCTTGTTTCCACTTCCGTGGCCCATAAAATCCAACCAGGCCTCATCCAACCCCGCCGGGCAACATGGACCTCTTGCCGGGCCTCGTGCGGACCCCTCGTATGATTTTTCAACAATCTTGCGCCGGAACCCCATGCAGCACCAGAATCCGTGGGCTAACACCCACAGAAATGAGCCGAAATCGCCTGTTTCCACTTCCTTGGCCCATAAAATCCAACCCAGGCCTCATCCATCCCCGCCGGGCAACATGGACCTCTTGCCGGGCCTCGTGCGGACCCCCTCGTATGATTTTTCAAGAATCTTGCTCCGGAACCCCATGCAGCGCCAGAATCCGTGGGCTAACACCCATAGAAATGAGCCGAAATGGCCTGTTTCCACTTCCTTGGCCCATAAAATCCAACCAGGCCTCATCCAACCCCGCCGGGCAACATGGACCTCTTGCCAGGCCTCTTGCGGACCCCCTCGTATGATTTTTCGAGAATCTTGCGCCGAAACCTCATGTAGCGCTAGAATCTGTGGGCTAACACCCACAGAAATGAGCCGAAATCGCCTGTTTCCACTTCCTTGGCCCATAAAATCCAACCAGGCCTCATCCAACCCCGCCGGGCAACATGGACCTCTTGTCGGGCCTCGTGCGGACCCCCTCGTATGATTTTTCAAGAATCTTGCGCCGGAACCCCATGCAGCGCCAGAATCCGTGGGCTAACACCCACAGAAATGAGCCGAAATCGCCTGTTTCCACTTCCTTGGCCCATAAAATCCAACCAGGCCTCATCCAACCCCGCCGGGCAACATGGACCTCTTGCCAGGCCTCTTGCGGACCCCCTCGTATGATTTTTCGAGAATCTTGCGCCGAAACCCCATGTAGCGCTAGAATCCGTGGGCTAACACCCACAGAAATGAGCCGAAATCGCATTTTTCCACTTCCTTGGCCCATAAAATCCAACCAGGCCTCATCCAACCCTGCCGGGCAACATGGACCTCTTGCCGGGCCTCGTGCGGACCCCCTCGTATGATTTTTCGAGAATCTTGCGCTGGAACCCCATGCAGCGCCAGAATCCGTGGGCTAACACCCACAAAAATGAGCCGAAATCGCTTGTTTCCACTTCCTTGGCCCATAAAATCCAACCAGGCCTCATCCAACCCCGCCGGGCAACATGGACCTCTTGCCGGGCCTCGTGCGGACCCCTCGTATGATTTTTCAACAATCTTGCGCCGGAACCCCATGCAGCGCCAGAATCCGTGGGCTAACACCCACAGAAATGAGCCGAAATCGCCTGTTTCCACTTCCTTGGCCCATAAAATCCAACCAGGCCTCATCCATCCCCGCCGGGCGACATGGACCTCTTGCCGGGCCTCGTGCGGACCCCCTCGTATGATTTTTCGAGAATCTTGCTCCGGAACCCCATGCAGCGCCAGAATCCATGGGCTAACACCCATAGAAATGAGCCGAAATGGCCTGTTTCCAGTTCCTTCGCCCATAAAAACCAACCAGGCCTCATCCAACCCCGACGGGAAACATGGACCTCTTGCCGGGCCTCGTGCGGACCCCCTCGTATTATTTTTCGAGAATCTTGCGCCGGACCCCCATGCATCGCCAGAATCCGTGGGCTAACACCCACAGAAATGAGCTGAAATCGCCTGTTTCCACTTCCTTGGCCCATAAAATCCAACCAGGCCTCATCCAACCCCGCCAGGCAACATGGACCTCTTGCCGGGCCTCGTGCGGACCCCCTCGTATTATTTTTCGAGAATCTTGCGCCGGAACCCCATGCAGCGCCAGAATCCGTGGGCTAACACCCACAGAAATGAGCCGAAGTCGCCTGTTTCCACTTCCTTGGCCCATAAAATCCAACCAGGCCTCATCCAACCTCGCCAGGCAACATGGACCTCTTGCCGGGCCTCTTGCGGACCCCCTCGTATGATTTTTCGAGAATCTTGCGCCGGAACCCCATGCAGCGCCAGAATCCGTGGGCTAACACCCACAGAAATGAGCCGAAATCGCCTGTTTCAACATCCTTGGCCCATAAAAACCAACTAGGCCTCATCCAACCCCGCCGGACAACATGGACCTCTTGTCGGGCCTCGTGCGGACCCCCTCGTATGATTTTTCGAGAATCATGCGCCGGAACCCCATGTAGCGCCAGAATCCGTGGGCTAACACCCACAGAAATAAGCCGAAATCGCCTGTTTCCACTTCCTTGGCCCATAAAATCCAACCAGGCCTCATCCATCCCGCCGAGCAACATGGACCTCTTGCCGAGCTTCGTGTGGACCCCCTCGTATGATTTTTCGAGAATCTTACGCCGGAACCCCATGCAGCGCCAGAATCCGTGGGCTAACACCCACAGAAATGAGCCGAAATCGCTTGTTTCCACTTCCTTGGCCCATAAAATCCAACCAGGCCTCATCCAACCCCGCCGGGCAACATGGACCTCTTGCTGGGCCTCGTGCGGACCCCCTCGTATGATTTTTCGAGAATACTGCGCCGGAACCCCATGCAGCGCCAGAATCCGTGGGCTAACACCCACAGAAATGAGCCGAAATCACCTGTTTCCACTTCCTTGGCCCATAAAATCCAACAAGGCCTCATCCAACCCCTCCGGGCAACATGGACCTCTTGCCGGGCCTCTTGCGGACCCCCTCGTATGATTTTTCGAGAATCTTGCGCCGGAAACCCATGCAGCGCCAGAATCCGTGGGCTAACACCCACAGCAATGAGCCGAAATCGCCTGTTTCCACTTCCTTGGCTCATAAAATCCAACCAGGCATCATCCAACCCCGCCGGGCAACATGGACCTCTTGCCGGGCCTCGTGCGGACCCCCTCGTATGATTTTTCGAGAATCTTGCGCCGGAACCCCATGCAGCGCCAGAATCCGTGGGCTAACACCCACAGAAATGAGCCGAAATCGCCTGTTTCCACTTCCTTGGCCCATAAAATCCAACCAGGCCTCATCCAACCCCGCCGGGCAACATGGACCTCTTGCCGGGCCTCGTGCGGACCCCCTCGTATGATTTTTCGAGAATCTTGCGCCGGAACCCCATGCAGCGCCAGAATCCGTGGGCTAACACCCACAGAAATGAGCCGAAATCGCCTGTTTCCACTTCCTTGGCCCATAAAATCCAACCAGGCCTCATCCAACCCCGCCGGGCAACATGGACCTCTTGTCGGGCCTCGTGTGGACCCCCTCGTATGATTTTTCGAGAATCTTGCGCCGGAAACCCATGCAGCGCCAGAATCCGTGGGCTAACACCCACAGAAATGAGCCGAAATCGCCTGTTTCCACTTCCTTGGCCCATAAAATCCAACCAGGCCTCATCCAACCCCGCCGGGCAACATGGACCTCTTGCCAGGCCTCTTGCGGACCCCCTCGTATGATTTTTCGAGAATCATGCTCCGAAACCCCATGCAGCGCCAGAATCCGTGGGCTAACACCCACAGAAATGAGCAGAAATCGCATTTTTCCACTTCCTTGGCCCATAAAATCCAACCAGGCCTCATCCAACCCCGCCGGGCAACATGGACCTCTTGCCGGGCCTCGTGCGGACCCCCTCGTACGATTTTTCGAGAATCTTGCGCTGGAACCCCATGCAGCGCCAGAATCCGTGGGCTAACACCCACAAAAATGAGCCGAAATCGCCTGTTTCCACTTCCTTGGCCCATAAAATCCAACCAGGCCTCATCCAACCCCGCCGGGCAACATGGACCTCTTGCCGGGCCTCGTGCGGACCCCCTCGTATGATTTTTCGAGAATCTTGCGCCGGAACCCCATGCAGCGCCAGAATCCGTGGACTAACACCCACAGAAATGAGCCGAAATCGCCTGTTTCCAATTCCTTGGCCCATAAAATCCAACAAGGCCTCATCCAACCCCGCCGGGCAACATGGACCTCTTGCCGGGCCTCTTGCGGACCCCCTCGTATGATTTTTCGAGAATCTTGCGCCGGAACCCCATGCAGCGCCAGAATCCGTGGGCTAACACCCACAGAAATGAGCCGAAATCGCCTGTTTCCACTTCCTTGGCCCATAAAATCCAACCAGGCCTCATCCAACCCCGCCGGGCAACATGGACCTCTTGCCAGGCCTCTTGCGGACCCCCTCGTATGATTTTTTGAGAATCATGCGCCGAAACCCCATGCAGCGCCAGAATCCGTGGGCTAACACCCACAGAAATGAGCCGAAATCGCATTTTTCCACTTCCTTGGCCCATAAAATCCAACCAGGCCTCATCCAACCCCGCCGGGCAACATGGACCTCTTGCCGGGCCTCGTGCGGACCCCCTCGTACGATTTTCGAGAATCTTGCGCTGGAACCCCATGCAGCGCCAGAATCCGTGGGCTAACACCCACAAAAATGAGCCGAAATCGCCTGTTTCCACTTCCTTGGCCCATAAAATCCAACCAGGCCTCATCCAACCCCGCCGGGCAACATGGACCTCTTGCCGGGCCTCGTGCGGACCCCCTCGTATGATTTTTTGAGAATCTTGCGCCGGAACCCCATGCAGCGCCAGAATCCGTGGGCTAACACCCACAGAAATGAGCCGAAATCGCCTGTTTCCACTTCCTTGGCCCATAAAATCCAACAAAGCCTCATCCAACCCCGCCGGGCAACATGGACCTCTTGCCGGGCCTCGTGCGGACCCCCTCGTATGATTTTTCGAGAATCTTGCGCCGGAACCCCATGCAGCGCCAGAATCCGTGGGCTAACACCCACAGAAATGAGCCGAAATCGCCTGTTTCCACTTCCTTGGCCCATAAAATCCAACCAGGCCTCATCCAACCCCGCCGGGCAACATGGACCTCTTGCCGGGCCTCGTGCGGACCCCCTCGTATGATTTTTCGAGAATCTTGCGCCGAAACCCCATGCAGCGCCAGAATCCGTGGGCTAACACCCATAGAAATGAGCCGAAATCGCCTGTTTCCACTTCCTTGGCCCATAAAATCCAACCAGGCCTCATCCAACCCCGCCGGGCAACATGGACCTATTGTCGGGCCTCGTGCGGACCCCCTCGTATGAGTTTTCGAGAATCTTGCGCCGGAACCCCATGCAGCGCCAGAATCCGTGGGCTAACACCCACAGAAATGAGCCGAAATCGCCTGTTTCCACTTCCTTGGCCCATAAAATCCAACCAGGCCTCATCCAACCCCGCCGGGCAACATGGACCTCTTGCCGGGCCTCGTGCGGACCCCCTCGTATGATTTTTCGAGAATCTTGCGCCGGAACCCCATGCAGCGCCAGAATCCGTGGGCTAAGACCCACAGAAATGAGCCGAAATCGCCTGTTTCCACTTCCTTGGCCCATAAAATCCAACCAGGCCTCATCCAACCCCGCCGGGCAACATGGACCTCTTGTCGGGCCTCGTGCGGACCCCCTCGTATGATTTTTCGAGAATCTTGCGCCGGAACCCCATGCAGCGCCAGAATCCGTGGGATAACACCCACAGAAATGAGCCAAAATCGCCTGTTTCCACTTCCTTGGCCCATAAAATCCAACCAGGCCTCATCCAACCCCGCCGGGCAACATGGACCTCTTGCCGAGCCTCGTGCGGACCCCCTCGTATGATTTTTCGAGAATCTTGCGTCGGAACCCCATGCAGCGCCAGAATCCGTGGGATAACACCCATAGAAATGAGCCGAAATCGCCTGTTTCCACTTCCTTGGCCCATAAAATCCAACAAGGCCTCATCCAACCCCGCCGGGCCACATGGACCTCTTGCCGGGCCTCGCGCGGACCCCCTCGTATGAGTTTTCGAGAATCTTGCGCCGGAACCCCATGCAGCGCCAGAATCCGTGGGCTAACACCCACAGAAATGAGCCGAAATCGCCTGTTTCCACTTCCTTGGCCCATAAAATCCAACCAGGCCTCATCCAACCCCGCCGGGCAACATGGACCTCTTGCCGGGCCTCGTGCGGACCCCCTCGTATGATTTTTCGAGAATCTTGCGCCGGAACCCTATGCAGCGCCAGAATCCGTGGGCTAAGACCCACAGAAATGAGCCGAAATCGCCTGTTTCCACTTCCTTGGCCCATAAAATCCAACCAGGCCTCATCCAACCCCGCCGGGCAACATGGACCTCTTGTCGGGCCTCGTGCGGACCCCCTCGTATGATTTTTCGAGAATCTTGCGCCGGAACCCCATGCAGCGCCAGAATCCGTGGGATAACACCCACAGAAATGAGCCAAAATCGCCTGTTTCCACTTCCTTGGCCCATAAAATCCAACCAGGCCTCATCCAACCCCGCCGGGCAACATGGACCTCTTGCCGAGCCTCGTGCGGACCCCCTCGTATGATTTTTCGAGAATCTTGCGTCGGAACCCCATGCAGCGCCAGAATCCGTGGGATAACACCCATAGAAATGAGCCGAAATCGCCTGTTTCCACTTCCTTGGCCCATAAAATCCAACAAGGCCTCATCCAACCCCGCCGGGCAACATGGACCTCTTGCCGAGCCTCGTGCGGACCCCCTCGTATGATTTTTCGAGAATCTTGCGTCGGAACCCCATGCAGCGCCAGAATCCGTGGGCTAACACCCACAGAAATGAGCCGAAATCGCCTGTTTCCACTTCCTTGGCCCATAAAATCCAACAAGGCCTCATCCAACCCCGCCGGGCCACATGGACCTCTTGCCGGGCCTCGCGCGGACCCCCTCGTATGAGTTTTCGAGAATCTTGCGCCGGAACCCCATGCAGCGCCAGAATCCGTGGGCTAACACCCACAGAAATGAGCCGAAATCGCCTGTTTCCACTTCCTTGGCCCATAAAATCCAACCAGGCCTCATCCAACCCCGCCGGGCAACATGGACCTCTTGCCGGGCCTCGTGCGGACCCCCTCGTATGATTTTTCGAGAATCTTGCGCCGGAACCCTATGCAGCGCCAGAATCCGTGGGCTAAGACCCACAGAAATGAGCCGAAATCGCCTGTTTCCACTTCCTTGGCCCATAAAATCCAACCAGGCCTCATCCAACCCCGCCGGGCAACATGGACCTCTTGTCGGGCCTCGTGCGGACCCCCTCGTATGATTTTTCGAGAATCTTGCGCCGGAACCCCATGCAGCGCCAGAATCCGTGGGATAACACCCACAGAAATGAGCCAAAATCGCCTGTTTCCACTTCCTTGGCCCATAAAATCCAACCAGGCCTCATCCAACCCCGCCGGGCAACATGGACCTCTTGCCGAGCCTCGTGCGGACCCCCTCGTATGATTTTTCGAGAATCTTGCGTCGGAACCCCATGCAGCGCCAGAATCCGTGGGATAACACCCATAGAAATGAGCCGAAATCGCCTGTTTCCACTTCCTTGGCCCATAAAATCCAACAAGGCCTCATCCAACCCCGCCGGGCAACATGGACCTCTTGCCGAGCCTCGTGCGGACCCCCTCGTATGATTTTTCGAGAATCTTGCGTCGGAACCCCATGCAGCGCCAGAATCCGTGGGCTAACACCCACAGAAATGAGCCGAAATCGCCTGTTTCCACTTCCTTGGCCCATAAAATCCAACCAGGCCTCATCCAACCCCGCCGGGAAACATGGACCTCTTGCCGGGCCTCTTGCGGACCCCCTCGTATGATTTTTCGAGAATCTTGCGCCGGAACCCCATGCAGCGCTAGAATCCGTGGGCTAACACCCACAGAAATGAGCCGAAATCGCCTGTTTCCACTTCCTTGGCCCATAAAATCCAACCAGGCCTCATCCAACCCCGCCCGGCAACATGGACATCTTGCTGGGCCTCGTGCGGACCCCCTCGTATGATTTTTTGAGAATCTTGCGCCAGAACCCCATGCAGCGCCAGAATCCGTGGGCTAACACCCACAGAAATGAGCCGAAATCGCCTGTTTCCACTTCCTTGGCCCATAAAATCCAACCAGGCCTCATCCAACCCCACCGGGCAACATGGACCTCTTGCCGAGCCTCGTGCGGACCCCCTCGTATGATTTTTCGAGAATCTTGCGCCGGAACCCCATGCAGCGCCAGAATCCGTGGGCTAACACCCACAGAAATGAGCCGAAATCGCCTGTTTCCACTTCCTTGCCCATAAAATCCAACCAGGCCTCATCCAACCCCGCCGGGCAACATGGACCTCTTGCCGGGCCTCGTGCGGACCCCCTCGTATGATTTTTCAAAAATCTTGCGCCGGAACCCCATGCAGCGCCAGAATCCGTGGGCTAACACCCACAGAAATGAGCCGAAATCGCCTGTTTCCACTTCCTTGGCCCATAAAATCCAACCAGGCCTCATCCAACCCCGCCCGGCAACATGGACATCTTGCTAGGCCTCGTGCGGACCCCCTCGTATGATTTTTTGAGAATCTTGCGCCAGAACCCCATGCAGCGCCAGAATCCGTGGGCTAACACCCACAGAAATGAGCCGAAATCGCCTGTTTCCACTTCCTTGGCCCATAAAATCCAACCAGGCCTCATCCAACCCCACCGGGCAACATGGACCTCTTGCCGAGCCTCGTGCGGACCCCCTCGTATGATTTTTCGAGAATCTTGCGCCGGAACCCCATGCAGCGCCAGAATCCGTGGGCTAACACCCACAGAAATGAGCCGAAATCGCCTGTTTCCACTTCCTTGCCCATAAAATCCAACCAGGCCTCATCGAACCCCGCCGGGCAACATGGACCTCTTGCCGGGCCTCGTGCGGACCCCCTCGTATGATTTTTCAAAAATCTTGCGCCGAAACCCCATGCAGCGCCAGAATCCGTGGGCTAACACCCACAGAAATGAGCCGAAATCGCCTGTTTCCACTTCCTTGGCTCATAAAATCCAACCAGGCCTCATCCAACCCCGCCGGGCAACATGGACCTCTTGCCGGGCCTCTTGCGGACCCCCTCGTATGATTTTTCGAGAATCTTGCGCCGGAACCCCATGCAGCGCCAGAATCCGTGGGCTAACACCCACAGAAATGAGCCGAAATCGCCTGTTTCCACTTCCTTGGCCCATAAAATCCAACCAGGCCTCATCCAACCCCGCCGGGCAACATGGACCTCTTGCCGGGCCTCTTGCGGACCCCCTCGTATGATTTTTCGAGAATCTTGCGCCGGAACCCCATGCAGCGCCAGAATCCGTGGGCTAACACCCACAGAAATGAGCCGAAATCGCCTATTTCCACTTCCTTGGCCCATACAATCCAACCAGGCCTCATCCAACCCCGCCGGGCAACATGGACCTCTTGCCGGGCCTTTTTCAGACCCCCCCCCCCCCCCCCGTATGATTTTTCGAGAATCTTGCGCCAGAACACCATGCAGCGCTAGAATCCGTGGGCTAACACCCACAGAAATGAGTCGAAATCGCCTGTTTCCACTTCCTTGGCCCATAAAATCCAACCAGGCCTCATCCAACCCCGCCGGGCAACATGGACCTCTTGCCGGGCCTCGTGCGGACCCCCTCGTATGATTTTTCGAGAATCTTGCGCCGGAACCCTATGCAGCGCCAGAATCCGTGGGCTAACACCCACAGAAAGGAGTCGAAATCGCCTGTTTCCACTTCCTTGGCCCATAAAATCCAACCAGGCCTCATCAAACCCCGCCGGCCAACATGGACCTCTTGTCGGGCCTCTTGCGGACCCCCACGTATGATTTTTCGAGAATCTTGCGCCAGAACCCCATGCAGCGCCAGAATCCGTGGGCTAACACCCACAGAAATGAGCCGAAATCGCCTGTTTCCACTTCCTTGGACCATAAAATCCAACCAGGCCTCATCCAACCCCGCCGGTCAACATGGACCTCTTGCCGGGCCTTTTGCGGACCCCCCCGTATGATTTTTCGAGAATCTTGCGCCAGAACACCATGCAGCGCCAGAATCCGTGGGCTAACACCCACATAAATGAGCCGAAATCGCCTGTTTCCACTTCCTTGGCCCATAAAATCCAACCAGGCCTCATCCAACCCCGCCGGGCAACATGGACCTCTTTCCAGCCCTCGTGCGGACCCCCTCGTATGATTTTTCGAGAATCTTGCGCCGGAACCCTATGCAGCGCCAGAATCCGTGGGCTAACACCCACAGAAATGAGCCGAAATCGCCTGTTTCCACTTCCTTGGCCCATAAAATCCAACCAGGCCTCATCCAACCCCGCCGGGCACCATGAACCTCTTGTCGGGCCTCTTGCGGACCCCCTCGTATGATTTTTTGAGAAACTTGCGCCGGAACCCCACGCAGCGTCAGAATCCGTGGGCTAACACCCACAGAAATGAGCCAAAATCGCCTGTTTCCACTTACTTGGCCCATAAAATCCAACCAGGCCTCATCCAACCCCGCCGGGCACCTTGGACCTTTTGCCGGGCCGCTTGCGGACCCCCTCGTATGATTTTTCAAGAAACTTGCGCCGGAACCCCATGCAATGCCAGAATCCGTGGGCTAACACCCACAGAAATGAGCCGAAATCGCCTTTTTACACTTCCTTGGCCCATAAAATCCAACCAGGCCTCATCCAACCCCGCAAGGCACCATGGACCTCTTTCCGGGCCTCTTGCAGACCCCCTCGTATGATTTTTCGAGAAACTTGCACCGGAACCCTATGCAGCGCCAGAATCCGTGGGCTAACACCCACAGAAATGAGGCGAAATCGCCTATTTCCACTTCCTTGGACCATAAAATCCAACCAGGCCTCATCCAACCCCGCCGGGCACCATGGACCTCTTGCCGGGCCTCTTGCCGGGCCTCTTGCGGACCCCCTTGTACTCATTTTCGAGAACCTTGCGCCGGAACCCTATGCACCGCCAGAATCCGTGGACTAACACCCACAGAAATGAGCCGAAATCGCCTGTTTCCACTTCCTTGGCCCATAAATTCCAACAGGGCCTCATCCAACCCTGCCAGGCACCATGGACCTCTTGTCGGGCCTCTTGCGGACCCCCTCGTATGATATTTCGAGAAACTTGCGCAAGAACCCCATGCAGCACCAGAATCCGCGGGCTAACACCCACAGAAATGAGCCAAAATCGCCTATTTCCACTTCCTTGGCCCATAAAATCCAACCAGGCCTCATCCAACCCCGCCGGGCACTATGGACCTCTTGCCGGGCCTCTTGCGGACCCCCTTGTATGCATTTTCGAGAACCTTGCGCCGGAACCCCATGCAGCGCCAGAATCCGTGGACTAACACCCACAGAAATGAGCCGAAATCGCCTGTTTACACTTCCTTGGCCCATAAATTCCAACCAGGCCTCATCCAACCCCGCCAGGCACCATGGACCTCTTGCCGGGCCTCTTGCGGACCCCCTCGTATGATTTTTCGAGAAACTTGCACAAGAACCCCATGCAGCGCCAGAATCCGTGGGCTAACACCCTCAGAAATGAGCCAAAATCGCCTGTTTCCACTTCCTTGGCCCATAAAATCCAACCAGGCCTCATCCAACCCCGCCGGGCACCATGGACCTCTTGCCAGGCCTCTTGCAGACCCCCTCGTATGATTTTTCGAGAAACTTGCGACGGAACCCCATGCAGCGCCAGAATCCATGGGCTAACACCCATAGAAATGAGCCGAAATCGCCTGTTTCCACTTCCTTGGCCTATAAGATCCAACCAGGCCTCATCCAACCCCGCCGGGCACCATGGACCTCTTGCCGGGCCTCTTGCGGACCCCCTCGTATGAATTTTCGAGAAACTTGCGCCGGAACCCCATGCAGCGCCAGAATCCGTGGGCTAACACCCACAAAAATGAGCCGAAATCGCCTGTTTCCACTTCCTTGGCTCATATAATCCAACCAGGCCTCATCCAACCCCACAAGGCACCATGGACCTCTTGCCGGGCCTCTTGCAGACCCCCTCGTATGATTTTTCGATTAACTTGTGCCGGAACCCCATGCAGCGCCAGAATCCGTGGGCTAACACCCACAGAAATGAGCCGAAATCGCCTGTTTCCACTTCCTTGGCCCATAAAATCCAACCAGGCCTCATCCAACCCTTCCGGGCACCATGGACCTCTTGCTGGGCCTCTTGCGGACCCCCTCGTGTGATTTTTCGAGAAACTTGCACCAGAACCCCATGCAGCGCCAGAATCCGTGGGCTAACACCCACAGAAATGAGTCGAAATCGCCTGTTTCCACTTCCTTGGCTCATATAATCCAACCAGGCCTCATCCAACCCCACAAGGCACCATGGACCTCTTGTCGGGCCTCTTGCAGACCCCCTCGTATGATTTTTTGAGAAACTTGCACCGGAACCCCATGCAGCGCCAGAATCCGTGGGTTAACACCCACAGAAATGAGCCAAAATTGCTTGTTTCCACTTCCTTGGACCATAAAATCAAACCAGGCCTCATCCAACCCCGCTAGGCACCATAGACCTCTTGCCGGGCCTCTTGCGGACCCCCTCGTATGGTTTTTCGAGAAACTTGCGCCGGAACCCCATGCAGCGCCAGAATTCCGTGGGCTAACACCCACAAAAATGAGCCGAAATCGCCTGTTTCCACTTCCTTGGCCCATAATATCCAACCAGGCCTCATCCAACCCCACCGGGCACCTTGGACCTTTTGGAGGGCCGCTTGCGGACCCCTTCGTATGAGTTTTCGAGAAACTTGCGCCAGAACCCCATGCAGCGCCAGAATCCATGGGCTAACACCCACAAAAATGAGCCAATATCGCCTGTTTCCACTTCCTTGGCCCATAAAATCCAACCAGGCCTCATCCAACCCCGCCGGGCACCTTGGACCTTTTGCCGGGCCGTTTGCGGACCCCGTCGTATGAGTTTTCGAGAAACTTGCGCCGGAACCCCATGCAGCGCCAGAATCCGTGGGCTAACACCCACAGAAATGAGCCAAAATCGCCTATTTCCACTTCCTTGGCCCATAAAATCCAACCAGGCCTCATCCAACCCCGCCGGGCACCATGGACCTCTTGCCGGGCCTCTTGCGGACCCCCTCGTATGATTTTTGAGAAACTTGCGCCGGAACCCCATGCAGCGCCAGAATCCGTGGGCTAACACCCACAGAAATGAGCCGAAATCGCCTGTTTCCACTTCCTTGGCCCATAAAATCCAACTAGGCCTCATCCAACCCCGCCGGGCACCATGGACCTTTTGCCGGGCCTCTTGCGGACCCCCTCGTATGATTTTTCGAGAAACTTGCGCCGGAACCCCATGCAGCGCCAGAATCCGTGGGCTAACACCCAAAAAAATGAGCTGAAATTGCCTGTTTCCACTTCCTTGGCCCATAAAATCCAACCAGGCGTCATCCAACCCCGCCGGGCACCATGGACCTCTTGCCGGGCCTCTTGCGGACCCCCTCGTATGATGTTTCGAGAAACTTGCGTCGGAACCCCATGCAGCGCCAGAATCCGTGGGCTAACACCCACAGAAATGAGCAGAAATCGCCTGTTTCCACTTCCTTGGCCCATAAAATCCAACCAGGCCTCATCCAACCCCGCCGGGCACCATGGACCTCTTGCTGGGCCTCTCTCGGACCCCCTCGTATGATTATTCGAGAAACTTGCGCTGGAACCCCATGCAGCGCCAGAATCCATGGGCTAACACCCACAGAAATGAGCTGAAATCGCCTGTTTCCACTTCCTTGGCCCATAAAATCCAACCAGGCCTCATCCAACCCTACCGGGCACCATGGACCTCTTGTCGGGCCTCTTTCGTTCCCCCTCGTATAATTTTTCGAGAATCTTGCGCCGAAACCCCATGCAGCGCCCGAATCCGTGGGCTAACACCCACAGAAATGAGCCGAAATCGCCTGTTTCCACTTCCTTGGCCCATAAAATCCAACCAGGCCTCATCCAACCCCTCCGGGCACCATGGACCTCTTTCCGGGCCTCTTGCGGACCCCCTCGTATGATTTTTCGAGAAACTTGCGCCGGAACCCCATGCAGCGCCAGAATCCGTGGGCTAACACCCACAGAAATGAGCCGAAATCGCCTCTTTCCACTTCCTTGGCCCATAAAATCCAACTAGGCCTCATCCAACCCCGCCAGGCACCATGGACCTTTTGCCGGGCCTCTTGCGGACCCCCTCGTATGATTTTTCGAGAAACTTGCGTCGGAACCCCATACAGCGCCAGAATCCGTGGGCTAACGCCCACAAAAATGAGCCGAAATCGCCTGTTTCCACTTCCTTGGCCCATAAAATCCAACTAGGCCTCATCCAACCCTGCTGGGCACCATGGACCTTTTGCCGGGCCTCTTGCGGACCCCCTCGTATGATTTTTCGAGAAAGTTGCGTCGGAACCCCATGCAGCGCCAGAATCCGTGGGCTAACACCCACAAAAATGAGCCGAAATCGCTTGTTTCCACTTCCTTGGCCCATAAAATCCAACCAGGCGTCATCCAACCCCGCCGGGCACAATGGACCTCTTGCCGTGCCTCTTGCGGACCCCCTCGTATGATGTTTCGAGAAAGTTGCATCGGAACCCCATGCAGCGCCAGAATCCGTGGGCTAACACCCACAGAAATGAGCCGAAATCGCCTATTTCCACTTCCTTGGCCCATAAAATCCAACCAGGCTTCATCCAACCCCGCCGGGCACCATGGACCTCATGCTGGGCCTCTTGCGGACCCCCTCGTATGATTTTTCGAGAAACTTGCGCCGGAACCCCATGCAGCGCCAGAATCCGTGGGCTAACACCCACAGAAATGAGCTGAAATCGCCTATTTCCACTTCCTTGGCCCATAAAATCAAACCAGGCCTCATCCAACCCTGCCGGGCACCATGGACCTCTTGCTGGGCCTCTTGCGTTCCCCCTCGTATAATTTTTCGAGAAACTTGCGCCGAAACCCCATGCAGCGCCAGAATCCGTGGGCTAACACCCACAGAAATGAGCCGAAATCGCCTGTTTCCACTTCCTTGGCCCATAAAATCCAGCCAGGCCTCATCCTACCCCTCCGGGCACCATGGACCTCTTGCCGGGCCTCTTGCGGGCCCCCTCGTATGAGTTTTCGAGAAACTTGCGCCGGAACCCCATGCAGCGCCAGAATCCGTGGGCTAACACCCACAGAAATGAGCCGAAATCGCCTGTTTCCACTTCCTTGGCCCATATAATCCAACCAGGCCTCATCCAACCCCGCCGGGCACCATGGACCTTTTGCCAGGCCTCTTGCAGACCCCCTCGTATGATTTTTCGAGAAACTTGCGCCGGAACCCCA
Source organism: Solanum rostratum (assembly GCA_029948455.1). Taxonomy (NCBI): domain Eukaryota; kingdom Viridiplantae; phylum Streptophyta; class Magnoliopsida; order Solanales; family Solanaceae; genus Solanum; species Solanum rostratum. Next base: position 257,602 of record CM057053.1, on the reverse strand, counting down.
TGCAGTGACAGAATCCGTGGGCTAACACCCACAGATATGAGCCGAAATCGCCTGTTTCCAATTCCTTGGCCCATAAAATCCAACCAGGCCTCATCCAACCCTGCAAGGCACCATGGACCTCTTGCCGGGCCTCTTGCAGACCTCCTCGTATGATTTTTCGAGAAACTTGCGCCGGAACCCCATGCAGCGCCAGAATCCGTGGGCTAACACCCACAGAAATGAGCCGAAATCGCCTGTTTCCACTTCCTTGGCCCATAAAATCCAACCAGGCCTCATCCAACCCCACCGGGCACCATGGACCTTTTGCCGGGCCTCTTGCGGACCCCCTCGTATGATTTTTTGAGAAACTTGCGCCGGAATCCCATGCAGTGCCAGAATCCGTGGGCTAACACCCACAGATATGAGCCGAAATCGCCTGTTTCCAATTCCTTGGCCCATAAAATCCAACCAGGCCTCATCCAACCCTGCAAGGCACCATGCACCTCTTGCCAGGCCTCTTGCAGACCTCCTCGTATGATTTTTCGAGAAACTTGCGCCGGAACCCCATGCAGCGCTAGAATCCGTGGGCTAACACCGACAGAAATGAGCCGAAATCGCCTGTTTCCACTTCGTTGGCCCATAAAATCCAACCAGGCCTCATCCAACCACGCCGGGCACAATGGACCACTTTTCGGGCCTCTTGCGGACCCCCTCGTATGATTTTTCGAGAAACTTGCGCCGGAACCCCATGCAGCGCCAGAATCCGTGGGCTAACACCCACAGAAATGAGCCGAAATCGCCTGTTTCCACTTCCTTGGCCCATAAAATCAAACTAGGCCTCATCCAACCCCGCCGGGCACCATGGACCTTTTGCCGGGCCTCTTGCGGACCCCCTCGTATGATTTTTCGAGAAACTTGCGCCGGAACCCCATGCAGCGCCAGAATCCGTGGGCTGACACCCACAAAAATGAGCCAAAATTGCCTGTTTACACTTCCTTGGCCCATAAAATCCAATCAGGCGTCATCCAACCCCGCCGGGCACCATGGACCTCTTGCTGGGCCTTTCTCGGACCCCCTCGTATGATTATTCGAGAAACTTGCGCCGGAACCCCATGCAGCGCTAGAATCCGTGGGCTAACACTCACAGAAATGAGCCGAAATCGCCTGTTTCCACTTCCTTGGCCTATAAAATCCAACCAGGCCTCATCCAACCACGCCGGGCACCATGGACCTCTTTACGGGCCTCTTGCGGACCCCCTCATATTAGTTTTTGAGAAACTTGCGCCGGAACCCCATGCAGCGCCAGAATCCGTGGGCTAACACCCACAGAAATGAGCCGAAATCGCCTGTTTCCACTTCCTTGGCCCATAAAATCCAACCAGGCCTCATCCAACCCCGCCGGGCAACATGGACCTCTTGCCGGGCCTCTTGCGGACCCCCTCGTATGATTTTTCGAGAATCTTGCGCCGGAACCCCATGCAGTGCTAGAATCCGTGGGCTAACACCCACAGAAATGAGCCGAAATCCCCTGTTTCCACTTCCTTGGCCCATAAAATCCAACCAGGCCTCATCCAACCCCGCCGGGCAACATGGACCTCTTGCCCGGCCTCTTGCTGACCCCCTCGTATGATTTTTCGAGAATCTTGCGCCGAAACCCCATGCAGCTCCAGAATCCGTGGGCTAACACCCACAGAAATGAGCCGAAATCCCCTGTTTCCACTTCCTTGGCCCATAAAATCCAACCAGGCCTCATCCAACCCCGCCGAGCAACATGGACCTCTTGCCGGGCCTCTTGCGGACCCCCTCGTATGATTTTTCGAGAATCTTGCGCCGGAACCCCATGCAGCGCCAGAATCCGTGGGCTAACACCCACAGAAATGAGCCGAAATCGCCTGTTTCCACTTCCTTGGCCCATAAAATCCAACCAGGCCTCATCCAACCCCGTCGGGCAACATGGACCTCTCGTCGGGCCTCTTGTGGACCCCCTAGTATGATTTTTCGAGAATCTTGCGCCGGAACCCCATGCAGCGCCAAAATCCGTGGGCTAACACCCACAGAAATAAGCCGAAATCCCCTGTTTCACCTTCCTTGGCCCATAAAATCCAACCAGGCCTCATCCAACCCCGCCGGGCAATATGGACCTCTTATCGGGCCTCTTGCGGACCCCCTCGTGAGAATCTTGCGCCGGAACCCCATGCAGTGCCATAATCCATGGGCTAACACCCACAGAAATGAGCCGAAATCGCCTGTTTCCACTTCCTTGGTCCATAAAATCAAACCAGGCCTCATCCAACCCCGCCGGGCAACATGGACCTCTTGCCGGGCCTCTTGCGGACCACCTCGTATGATTTTTCGAGAATCTTGCGCCGGAACCCCATGCAGCGCCAGAATCCGTGGGCTAACACCCACAGAAATGAGCCGAAATCCCCTGTTTCCACTTCCTTGGCCCATGAAATTCAACCAGGCCTCATCCAACCCCGCCGGGCAACATGGACCTCTTGCGAGGCCTCTTGCGGACCCCCTCGTATGATTTTTCGAGAATCTTGCGCCGGAACCCTATGCAGCGCCAGAATCCGTTGGCTAACACCCACATAAATGAGCCGAAATCGCCTGTTTCCACTTCTTTGGCCCATAAAATCCAACCAGGCCTCATCCAACCCCGCCGGGCAACATGGACCTCTTGCCGGGCCTCTTGCGGACCCCCTCGTATGATTTTTCGAAAATCTTGCGCCGGAACCCCATGCAGCGCCAGAATCCGTGGGCTAACACCCACAGAAATGAGCCGAAATCCCTTGTTTCCACTTCCTTGGCCCATAAAATCCAACCAGGCCTCATCCAACCCCGCCGGGCAACATGGACCTCTTGCCGGGCCTCTTGGGGACCCCCTCGTATGATATTTCGAGAATCTTGCGCCGGAACCCCATGCAGCGCCAGAATCCGTGGGCTAACACCCACATAAATGAGCCGAAATCGCCTGTTTCCAATTCCTTGGCCCATAAAATCCAACCAGGCCTCTTCCAACCCCACCAGGCAACATGGACCACTTGCCGGGCCTCTTGCGGACCCCCTCGTATGATTTTTCGAGAATCTTGCGCCGGAACCCCATGCAGCGCCAGAATCCGCGGCTAACACCCACAGAAATGAGCCGAAATCGCCTGTTTCCACTTCCTTGGCCCATAAAATCAATCCAGGCCTAATCCAACCCCGCCGGGCAACATGGACCTCTTGCCGGGCCTCTTGCGGACCCCCTCATATGGGTTTTTGAGAAACTTGCGCCGGAACCCCATGCAGCGCCAGAATCCGTGGGCTAACACCCATAGAAATGAGCCGAAATCGCCTGTCTACACTTCCTTGGCCCATAAAATCCAACCAGGCCTCATCCAACCCCGCCGGGCAACATGGACCTCTTGCCGGGCCTCTTGCGGACCCCCTCGAATGATTTTTCGAGAATCTTGCGCCGGAACACCATGCAGCGCAAGAATCCGTGGGCTAACACCCACAGAAATGAGCCGAAATCCCCTGTTTGCACTTCCTTGGCCCATAAAATCCAACCAGGCCTCATCCAACCCCGCCGGGCAACATGGACCTCTTGCCGGGCCTCTTGCGGACCCCCTCGTATGATTTTTCGAGAATCTTGCGCCGGAACCCCATTCAGCGTTAGAATCCGTGGGCTAACACCCATAGAAATGAGCCGAAATCCCCTGTTTCCACTTCCTTGGCCCATAAAATCAAACCAGGCCTCATCAAACCCCGCCGGGCAACATGGACCTCTTGTCGGGCCTCTTGCGGACCCCCTCGAATGATTTTTCGAGAATCTTCCGCCGGAACCCCATGCAGCGCCAGAATCCGTGGGCTAACACCCACAGAAATGAGCCGAAATCGCCTGTTTCCACTTCCTTGGCCCATAAAATCCAACCAGGCCTCATCCAACCCCGCCGGGCAACATGGACCTCTCGCCGGGCCTCTTGCGGACTCCCTAGTATGATTTTTCGAGAATCTTACGCCGGAACCCCATGCAGCGCCAGAATCCGTGGGCTAACACCCACAGAAATGAGCCGAAATCGCCTGTTTCCACTTCCTTGGCCCATAAAATCCAACCAGGCCTCATCCAACCCCGCCGGGCAACATGGACCTCTCGCCGGGCCTCTTGCGGACCCCCTAGTATGATTTTTCGAGAATCTTGCGCCGGAACCCCATGCAGCGCCAGAATCCGTGGGCTAACACCCACAGAAATTAGCCGAAATCCCCTGTTTCACCTTCCTTAGCCCATAAAATCCAACCAGGCCTCATCCAACTTCGCTGGGCAACATGGACCTCTCATCGGTCCTCTTGTGGACCCCCTCGTATGATTTTTCGAGAATCTTGCGCCGGAACCCCCTGCAGCGCCAGAATCCGTGGGCTAACACCCACAGAAATGAGCCGAAATCCCCTGTTTGCACTTCCTTGGCCCATAAAATCCAACCAGGCCTCATCCAACCCCGCGGGGCAACATGGACCTCTTGCCGGGCCTCTTGCTGACCCCCTCGTATGATTTTTCGAGAATCTTGCGCCGGAACCCCATGCAGCGCCAGAATCCGTGGGCTAACACCCATAGAAATGAGCCGAAATCGCCTGTTTCCACTTCCTTGGCCCATAAAATCCAACCAGGCCTCATCCAACCCCGCCGGGAAACATGGACCTCTCGCCGGGCCTCTTGCGGACCCCCTCGTATGATTTTTCAAGAATCTTGCGTCGGAACCCCATGCAGCGCCAGAATCCGTGGGCTAACACCCACAGAAATGAGCCGAAATCCCTTGTTTCCACTTCCTTGGCCCATAAAATCCAACCAGGCCTCATCCAACCCCGCTGGGCAACATAGACCTCTCGTCGGGCCTCTTGTGGACCCCCTTGTATGATTTTTCGATAATCTTGCGCCGGAACCCCATGCAGCGCCAGAATTCGTGGGCTAACACCCACAGAAATGAGCCGAAATCGCCTGTTTCCACTTCCTTGGCCCATAAAATCCAACCAGGCCTCATCCAACCCCGCCGGGCAATATGGACCTCTTGCCGGGCCTCTTGAGGACCCCCTCGTATGATATTTCGAGAATCTTGCGCCGGAACCCCATGCAGCGCCAGAATCCGTGGGCTAACACCCACAGAAATGAGCCGAAATCGCCTGTTTCCACTTCCTTGGCCCATAAAATCCAACCAGGCCTCATCCAACCCCGCCGGGCAACATAGACCTCTTGCCGGGCCTCTTGCGGATAACCTCGTATGATTTTTCGAGAATCTTGCGCCGGAACCCCATGCAGCGCCAGAATCCGTGGGCTAACACCCACAGAAATAAGCCGAAATCCCCTGTTTCCACTTCCTTGGCCCATAAAATCCAACCAGGCCTCATCCAACCCCGCCGGGAAACATGAACCTCTTGCCGGGCCTCTTGCGGACCCCCTCGTATGATTTTTCGAGAATCTTGCGCCGGAACCCCATGCAGCGCCAGAATCCGTGGGCTAACACCCACAGAAATGAGCCGAAATCCCCTATTTCCACTATCTTGGCCCATAAAATCCAACCAGGCCTCATCCAACCCCGCTGGGCAATATGGACCTCTTGCCGGGCCTCTTGCGGACCCCCTCGTATGATTTTTCGATAATCTTGTGCCGGAACCCCATGCAGCGCCAGAATCTGTGGGCTAACACCCACAGAAATGAACCGAAATCGCCTGTTTCCACTTCCTTGGCCCATAAAATCCAACCAGGCCTCATCCAACCCCGCCAGGCAACATGGACCTCTCGCCGGGCCTCTTGCGGACCCCCTAGTATGATTTTTCGAGAATCTTGCGCCGGAACCCCATGCAGCGCCAGAATCCGTGGGCTAACACCCACAGAAATGAGCCGAAATCCCCTGTTTCACCTTCCTTAGCCCATAAAATCCAACATGGCCTCATCCAACCCCGTCGGGCAATATGGACCTCTTGCCGGGCCTCTTGCGGACCCCCTCGTATGATTTTTCGAGAATCTTGCACCGGAACCCCATGCAGCGCCAGAATCCGTGGGCTAACACCCACAGAAATGAGCCGAAATCGCCTGTTTCCACTTCCTTGGCCCATAAAATCAAACCAGGCCTCATCCAACCCCGCCGGGTAACATGGACCTCTTGCGGGGCCTCTTGCGGACCCCCTCGTATGATTTTTCGAGAATCTTGCGTCGGAACCTATGCAGCGCCAGAATCTGTGGGCTAACACCCACAGAAATGAGCCGAATCGCCTGTTTCCACTTCCTTGGCCCATAAATTCCAACCAGGCCTCATCCAACCATGCCGGGCAACATGGACCTCTTGCCGGGCCTTTTGCGGACCCCCTCGTATGATTTTTCAAGAATCTTGCGCCGGAACCCCATGCAGCGCCAGAATCCGTGGGCTAACACCCACAGAAATGAGCCGAAATCCCTTGTTTCCACTTCCTTGGCCCATAAAATCCAACCAGGCCTCATCCAACCCCGCTGGGCAACATGGACCTCTCGTCGGGCCTCTTGTGGACCCCCTAGTATGATTTTTCGATAATCTTGCACCGAAACCCCATGCAGCGCCAGAATCCGTGGGCTAACACCCACAGAAATGAGCCGAAATCGCCTGTTTCCACTTCCTTGGCCCATAAAATCCAACCAGGCCTCATCCAACCCCGCCGGGCAATATGGACCTCTTGCCGGGCCTCTTGCGGACCCCTCGTATGATTTTTCGAGAATCTTGCGCCGGAACCCCATGCAGCGCCAGAATCCGTCGGCTAACACCCACAGAAATGAGCCGAAATCGCCGGTTTCCACTTCCTTGGTCCAAAAAATCCAACCAGGCCTCATCCAACCCCGCCGGGCAACATGGACCTCTTGCCGGGCCTCTTGCGGATAACCTCGTATGATTTTTTGAGAATCCTGCGCCGGAACCCCATGCAGCGCCAGAATCCGTGGGCTAACACCCACAGAAATAAGCCGAAATCCCCTGTTTCCACTTCCTTGGCCCATAAAATCCAACCATGCCTCATCCAACCCCGCCGGGAAACATGAACCTCTTGCCGGGCCTCTTGCGGACCCCCTCGTATGATTTTTCGAGAATCTTGCGCCGGAACCCCATGCAGCGCCAGAATCCGTGGGCTAACACCCACAGAAATGAGCCGAAATCCCCTATTTCCACTATCTTGGCCCATAAAATCCAACCAGGCCTCATCCAACCCCGCTGGGCAATATGGACCTCTTGCCGGGCCTCTTGCGGACCCCCTCGTATGATTTTTCGAGATTCTTGCGCCGGAACCCCATGCAGCGCCAGAATCTGTGGGCTAACACCCACAGAAATGAACCGAAATCGCCTGTTTCCACTTCCTTGGCCCATAAAATCCAACCAGGCCTCATCCAACCCCGCCAGGCAACATGGACCTCTCGCCGGGCCTCTTGCGGACCCCCTAGTATGATTTTTCGAGAATCTTGCGCCGGAACCCCATGCAGCGCCAGAATCCGTGGGCTAACACCCACAGAAATGAGCCGAAATCCCCTGTTTCACCTTCCTTAGCCCATAAAATCCAACCAGGCCTCATCCAACCCCGTCGGGCAATATGGACCTCTTGCCGGGCCTCTTGCGGACCCCCTCGTATGATTTTTCGAGAATCTTGCACCGGAACCCCATGCAGCGCCAGAATCCGTGGGCTAACACCCACAGAAATGAGCCGAAATCGCCTGTTTCCACTTCCTTGGCCCATAAAATCAAACCAGGCCTCATCCAACCCCGCCGGGTAACATGGACCTCTTGCGGGGCCTCTTGCGGACCCCCTCGTATGATTTTTCGAGAATCTTGCGTCGGAACCTATGCAGCGCCAGAATCCGTGGGCTAACACCCACAGAAATGAGCCGAATCGCCTGTTTCCACTTCCTTGGCCCATAAATTCCAACCAGGCCTCATCCAACCATGCCGGGCAACATGGACCTCTTGCCGGGCCTTTTGCGGACCCCCTCGTATGATTTTTCAAGAATCTTGCGCAGGAACCCCATGCAGCGCCAGAATCCGTGGGCTAACACCCACAGAAATGAGCCGAAATCCCTTGTTTCCACTTCCTTGGCCCATAAAATCCAACCAGGCCTCATCCAACCCCGCTGGGCAACATGGACCTCTCGTCGGGCCTCTTGTGGACCCCCTAGTATGATTTTTCGATAATCTTGCGCCGAAACCCCATGCAGCGCCAGAATCCGTGGGCTAACACCCACAGAAATGAGCCGAAATCCCTTGTTTCCACTTCCTTGGCCCATAAAATCCAACCAGGCCTCATCCAACCCCGCCGGGCAATATGGACCTCTTGCCGGGCCTCTTGCGGACCCCTCGTATGATTTTTCGAGAATCTTGCGCCGGAACCCCATGCAGCGCCAGAATCCGTGGGCTAACACCCACAGAAATGAGCCGAAATCCCTTGTTTCCACTTCCTTGGCCCATAAAATCCAACCAGGCCTCATCCAACCCCGCCGGGCAATATGGACCTCTTGCCGGGCCTCTTGCGGACCCCTCGTATGATTTTTCGAGAATCTTGCGCCGGAACCCCATGCAGCGCCAGAATCCGTCGGCTAACACCCACAGAAATGAGCCGAAATCGCCGGTTTCCACTTCCTTGGCCCAAAAAATCCAACCAGGCCTCATCCAACCCCGCCGGGCAACATGGACCTCTTGCCGGGCCTCTTGCGGATAACCTCGTATGATTTTTTGAGAATCCTGCGCCGGAACCCCATGCAGCGCCAGAATCCGTGGGCTAACACCCACAAAAATAAGCCGAAATCCCCTGTTTCCACTTCCTTGGCCCATAAAATCCAACCAGGCCTCATCCAACCCCGCCGGGCAACATGGACCTCTTGCCGGGCCTCTTGCGGACCCCCTCGTATGATTTTTCGAGAATCTTGCGCCGGAACCCCATGCAGCGCCAGAATCCGTGGGCTAACACCCAAAGAAATGAGCCGAAATCCCCTGTTTCCACTATCTTGGCCCATAAAATCCAACCAGGCCTCATCCAACCCCGCCGGGCAACATGGACCTCTTGCCGGGCCTCTTGCAGACCCTCTTGTATGATTTTTCGAGAATCTTGCGCCGGTTGCCCATGCAGCGCCAGAATCCGTGGGCTAACACCCACAGAAATGAGCCGAAATCCCCTGTTTCCACTTCCTTGGCCCATAAAATCCAACCAGGCCTCATCCAACCCCGCCGGGCACCATGGACCTCTTGCCGGGCCTCTTGCGGACCCCCTCGTTTGATTTTTCGAGAAACCTACGCCGGAACCCCATGCCGCGCCAGAATCCGTGGGCTAACACCCACATAAATGAGCCAAAATCGCCTGTTTCCGCATCCTTGGCCCATTAAATACAACCAGGCCTCATCCAACCCCGCCGGGCACCATGGACCTCTTGTCGGGCCTCTTGCGGACCCCCTCATATGACTTTTGGAGAAACCTGCGCCGGAACCCCATGCAGCGCCAGAATCTGTGGGCGAACACCCACAGAAATGAGCCGAAATTGCCTGTTTCCACTTCCTTGGACCATAAAATCCAACCAGGCCTCATCCAACCCCTCCGGGCACCATGGACCTCTTGCCAGGCCTCTTGCAGACCCTCTCGTTTGATTTTTCGAGAAACTTGTGCCGGAACCTAATGCAGCACTAGAATCTGTTGGCTAACACCAACAGAAATGAGCCGAAATCGCCTGTTTCCACTTCGTTGGCCCATAAATTCCAACCAGGCCTCATCCAACCCCGCCGGGCACCATGGACCTCCTGCCGGGCCTCTTGCGGACCCCCTCGTATGAACTTTTAGGAAACTTGCGCTGGAACCCCATACAACGCCAGAATCTGTGGGCTAACACCCACAGAAATGAGCCCAAATTGCCTGTTTAGACTTCCTTGGCCCATAAAATCCAACCAGGCCTCATCCAACTCCGCGGGGACCCATGGACCTCTTGTCGCACCTCTTGTGGACACCCTCGTATGATTCTTCGAAAAAACTTGCGCCGAAACCCAATGCAGCGCCAAAATCCGTGGGTTAACACCCACAGAAATGAGCCGAAATCGCCTGTTTCTACTTCCTTGGCCCATAAAATCCAACCAGGCCTCATCCAACCCCTATGGGCACCATGGACCTCTTGCCGGGCCTCTTGCAGACCCCCTCGTATAATATTTCGAGAAACTTGCGCCGAAACCCCATGCAGCGCTAGAATCCGTGGGCTAACACCGACAGAAATGAGCCGAAATTGCCTATTTCCACTTCCTTGGCCCATAAAATCCAACCAGGCCTCATCCAACCCCGCCGGGCACCATGGACCACTTGTCGGGCCTCTTGCGAACCCCCTCGTATGAATTTTCGAGAAACTTGCGCCGGAACCCCATGCAGCGCCAGAATTCGTGGGCTAACACCCACAGAAATGAGCCGAAATCGCCTGTTTCCACTTTCTCTGCCCATAAAATCCAACTAGGCCTCATCCAACCCCGCGGGGACCCATGGACCACTTGCCATGCCTCTTGCGGACCCCCTCGTATGATGTTTCGGGAAACTTGCGCCGGAATCCCATGCAGCGCCTGAATCCGTGGACTAACTCCCACAGAAATGAGCCGAAATCGCCTGTTTCCACTTCCTTGGCCCATAAAATCCAACCAGGCCTCATCCAACCTCGCGGGGACCCATGGACCTCTTGTCGCGCCTCTTGCGGACCCCTTTGGCTAATTTTTTGGAAAACTTGCGCCGGAACCCCATGCAGCGCCAGAATCCGTGGGCTAACACCCACAGAAATGAGCCAAAATCGCCTGTTTCCACTTCATTGGCCCATAAAATCCAGCAAGGCCTCATCCAACCCCGTCGGGACCCATGTACCTCTTGTTGCGCCTCTTACGGACCCCCTCGCATGATTTTTCGGTAAACTTGCGCCGAAACCCCATGCGGCGCGCCAGAATTCGTGGGCAAACACCCACAGAATTGAGCCGAAATTGCCTATTTCCACTTCCTTGGCCAATAAAATCCAACCAGGCCTCATCCAACCCCGCCGGGACCCATGGACCTCTTGTCGCACCTCTTGCGGACCCCTCGTACGATTTTTCGGGAAACTTGCGCCAGAACCCCATGAAGCGCAAGAATCCGTTGGCTAACACCCACAGAAATGAGCCGAAATCGCCTGTTTCCACTTCCTTAGCCCATAAAATCCAACCAGGCCTCATCCAACCCCGCCGGGACCCATGGACCTCTTGTCGCGCCTCTTGCGGACCCCCTCGTATGATTTTTTGGGAAACTTGTGCTGGAACCCCATGTAGCGCCAGAATCCGTGGGATAATACCAACATAAATGAGCCGAAATCACCTGTTTCCACATCCTTGGCCCATAAATTCCAACCAGGCCTCATCCAACCCCGCGGGGACCCATGGACCTGTTGTCGCGCCTCTTGCGGACCCCCTCGTATGTGTTTTTGGGAAACTTGCACCGGAACCCCATGCATCGCAAGAATCCGTGGGCTAACACCCACAGAAATGAGCCAAAATCGCTTTTTTCCACTTCCTTGGCCCATAAACTCCAACCAGACCTCATCCAACCCCACCGGGATCCATGTACCTCTTGTCGCGCCTCTTGTGGACCCCCTCGGATGATATTTTTGGAAACTTGCGTCGGAACCCCATGCGGCGCCAGAATCCGTGGGCTAACACCCACAGAAATGAGCCGAAATCGCCTGTTTCCACTTCCTTGGCCCATAAAATCACGCAAGGCCTCATCTAACCCCGCCGGGACCCATGGCCCTCTTGTAGCGCCTCTTACGGACCCCCTCCTATGATTTTTTGGGAAACTTGTACCGAAACCCCATGCAGCGCCAGAATCCGTGGGCTAACACCCACAGAAATGAGCCGAAATCGCCTGTTTCCACTTCCTTGTCCCATAAAATCCAACCAGGCCTCATCCAACCCCGCCGGGACCCATGGACCTCTTGTCGCGCCTCTTGCGGACCCCCTCGTATGATTTTTCGGGAAACTTGCGCTGGAACCCCATGCAGCGCCAGAATCCGTGGTCTAATGTCACGCCCTAAGCCCCATTAAGGCGGACTGGCACCCATTGCCGACAAGGCTCGGGAGAACCAACATATAACTATACACCTGCTATGAACATTTAAGAGGTTTCCATACTCAATATGCTGTCAAAAGAAAGTAAACTGTACTAACAAACCAAAAGTAAATGCATAAGACTATGCCGTTGGAGCCACGATGTCTATAATACGCTATTTGACCACACTTTAATTTACATAGTCTACAAAGCCTCTAAGTAGGGAACAATATCCAAATGGGTCGGGACAGGCCCCGCCTCATGACCAACTATACAATACAAAATATAAGTTCTAAACACATAAGCCCCGAAGCAACCTGGAGCTTAGTAATAGCAGCTGAAAGTCCTGTACTCTTACTGGGGAGATCTAGTAGCTCCTGTACCTGTAGCATGAAATGCAGGTCCCCCGTAAGGGACGTCAGTACGAGATAATCTACTGAATATGTAAGGCAGGAAATACTGTACATGAAATAAGAACTCAGATGAAATCACATGCTGGTGTGTAAGGATGAAAAGACCACATTTAGTCATACTGTGGAATCATGTACTTTATGTCTTTTTATTTCTTTATCTTTACTGTATAATCTATGCACAATATATCATGTAAATGACCAGCTGATCAGTGGTAAATCTGTAATGGGATCGACCCTGGCTAGGTGATTCCTTCACCCCTCGGGCTACCACCCAAATGAGATCGACCCTGGCTAGGTGATTCTTCCACCCCTTGGGCTACCACTCATTTATAAGCAACTGTAAGTTATCTTTTATTTACTTTGAGATAGTTCTTTTGGTGGTCATAACCTTTAGAACTGTAGGAATATAGACATGTGACATATGAGCAACCATACAAGGTAATACCACAATGAAAAGAGAGATACACACTAATGAATCGTATCGGAGATTGAACAACACATAGACTTTGTTCGGTAAAAAGGAATTCATGTGCCTTCGGTATTCAAGTACATATGCAGGTTTGACAATGACTATGTATGGAGACATATGGACATGATAAAGGGTGGGGACACGGTTAGTAGCCATGTCGGAGTTTGTACGTGCCTTTATATGCTAAGGAAGATTATAGATTTCATGCCAAGTAATAGGAAATCAAGTTGCCTTACATACCTCACTGTACTATGTCGTTATTACCTCGGAGTAGTATCCTTTTCCTCCAAACACTTATCTACAACATATTAGGTGATAAAACTAGTGTTAGCAGCTAATAAACACGTCTTAGTAATCCAATTTCACCCAAAAATAATATCCGGACAGCAAGCTCGGAATTAGCACCCAACGAGTATTCTTTCAACATTTCCACTCCTAATCGTATTTTCTAACACACATTCCTATATACATGTAATATCCAGCTATGTTTAGTCCCATAACAGCATTACAACAACTCATATAATACAGCATACAACAACTCTACACAACACGTAAGTAGACAACGCAACATTGCGTCCTTCCGCTACATTTCGACGTCAACCATTCCAAATCCGTTCCAACCTCAACCAAACTGTCCTCAACATATTTACACACAATTACAGTCCTAAACCAGTCCATAAACAGTCCCTAAGTAGATGAAAAACATGAGACAACAATTCCCAAAAATAGTCCACAAATTCTTACTAATGACCGGAATTAAGACATCATTTAAGAACTTGTTTTTGCGGAAGATACAAGTGGTCCAGCAGCCTTCTTACATCATTACGGACCCAAGACTTCTTAAAAACATACATATTACTTCATAACTCAGCCAACCAACAAGATGAAAGTCTCTTATTTAACAAGAAAAGTGAACCACAAAATTGGAACACATGTTGTCCCAAAATTCCTGCACAATACAACCAACATACTCTTCATGTTTTTCATGGAAATATTACACCAAACCATGGGTATTTTTACTTACCTTAACCCTCAAATATTAGGTTCTCGTCAAGAACCCTAGAAGTGTGTCTTGGCTGCTTTAGAAAATGAGGAAAGAGCAAGAAGAAACTTAGAGAGAATCTGAAATTTGGCTTAAGAAAATGGCTAAAAGTTGCTGCTGGTTGCTCCCTTTTATAGGCCTCTTTTGGCCGACTTTCTTTTGGGGTTTTAGCCTTATTTTAATAAGTTTATGAGGCAGCAGCTTGGCCCTTTCATTTGGGCCTTATTGGGCTTCAAATGGGATGGGCTTTATTGCAAACATTTCTTCCCTAAGCCCACTTAGTTTGGGCTTTAGTTTTGAAATGGACTGTAATTGTAATTTGGCCCTTTTCTTATCCATCTTGGGCTGCAAATATTGTTCTTTTATGATGCCAAACCATGGGCCCAAATGACATCCTTAAATCGGGGTTTATTCTTTATCGGACTTGAACAAATTCGGTGTTGGGCCTTGTCTCCGTTTACCGAGCTTATTTAAGCTAAGCACGTAAGTGACTCACCTACTAGCTTCCTAAGTCCCACAAGCACCTCAATTATTTTACTTCATTTAAGGTCACACTCTCCTTAACTTGACCTAAAAATTATTTACACTCGGTCATCTTAAGCGTTAGACGTACATATAGCCCTTTAATCTAAAATTCACGCACTTTTAAAAATATGTGCGGATTTGACCCTGCCATATCATGTTTCATCTGCGTTGGACTAGTACATGTAAGTTTTGGGGTGTTACAGCTAACACCCACAGAAATGAGCCCAAATCACCTGTTTCCACTTCTTTGGCCCATAAATTCCAACCAGGCCTCATCCAACCCCGCCGGGACCCATGGACCTCTTATCGTGCCTCTTGCGGACCCCCTCGTATGAATTTTTGGAAAATTTGCGCCGGAACCCCATGCGGTGCCAGAATCCGTGGGCTAACACCCACCGAAATGAGCCGAAATCGCCTGTTTCCACTTCCTTGTCCCACAAAATCCAACCAGGCCTTATCCAACCCCTCCGAGACCTATGGACCTCTTGCCGCGCCTCTTGCGGACTCCCTCGTAGGATATTTCGAGAAATTTGCGCCGGAACCCCATGCGGCGCCAGAATTTGTGGGCTAACACCCAAAGAAATGAGCCGAAATCGCCTGTTTCCAATTCTTTGGCCCATAAAATCCAACCAGGCCTCATCCTACCCCGCCGGAACCCATGGAACTCTTGCCGCGCCTCTTGCAGACCCCCCGTATGATTTTTCGAGAAACTTGCGCCAGAATCCCATGCAGCGCCTGAAATCTGTGGGCTAACACCCACAGAAATGAGCCGAAATCGCCTGTTTCCACTTCCTTGGCCCATAAAATCCAACCAGGCCTCATCCAACCTCGCCGGGACCCATGGACCTCTTGCCGCGCCTCTTGCAGAATATGACTTTTCGAGAAACTTGCGCCGGAACCCCATGCAGCGCCAGAATCCGTGGGCTAACACCCACTGAAATGAGCCGAAATCGCCTGTTTCCATTTCCTTGGCCTAAAAAATCAAACCAGGCCTCATCCAACCCTGCCGGGACCCATGGACCTCTTTCCATGCCTTTTGTGGACCCCCTCGTATGATTTTTTGGGAAACTTGTGCCGGAACCCCATGCAGCGCCAGTATCTGTGGGCTAAGAACCACAGAAATGAGCCGAAATCGCCTGTTTTCACTTCCTTGGCCCATAAATTCCAACCAGGCCTTATCCAACCCTGCCGGGACCCATGGACCTCTTGTCGCTGCTCTTGTGGACCCCCTCGTATGATTTTTCGGGAAATTTGCGCCGGAATCCCATGCAGCGCCTGAATCCGTGGGCTAACACCCACAGAAATGAGCCGAAATCGCCTGTTTCCACTATCTTGGCCCATAAAATTCAACCAGGCCTCATCCAACCCCGCTGGGACCGATTGACCTCTTGCCGCGCCTCTTGCGGACCCCTTCGTATGATATTTTGGGAAACTTGCGCCGGAACCCCATGCAGCGCCAGAATCCGTGGGATAACACCCACAGAAATGAGCCGAAATCGCCTGTTTCCACTTCCTTGTCCCATAAAATCCAACCAGGCCTCATCCAACCCCGCCGGGACCACTAGACCTCTTGTCGCGCCTCTTGCGGACCCCCTCGTATGATTTTTCGAGAAACTTGCGCTAGAACCCCATGCAGCGCCAGAATCCGTGGGCTAACACCCACAGAAATGAGCTGAAATCGCCTGTTACCACTTCCTTGGCCCATAAAATCCAACAAGGCCTGATCCAAACCCGCCGGGACCCATGGACCTCTTGCTGCGACTCTTGCGGACCCCCTCATATGATTTTTCGAGAAACTTGCCGCGAAACCCCATGCAGTGCCAGAATCCGTGGGCTAACACCCACAGAAATGAGCCGAAATCGCTTGGTTCCACTTCCTTGGCCCATAAAATCCAACCAGGCCCCATCCAACCCCACCGGGACCCATGGACCTCTTGCCACGCCTCTTGCGGACCCCCTCGTATGATTTTTTGGCAAACTTGCGCCGGAACCCCATGCAGCGCCAGAATCCGTGGGCTAACACCTACAAAAATGAGCCGAAATCGCCTGTTTCCACTTCCTTGGCCCATAAAATCCAACCAGGCCTGATCCAACCTCGCTGGGACCCATGGACCTCTTACCGCGCTTCTTCAATTTTCTATTGAGAGGTAATAAACACTATATATATTATGATAAATAGAACCAATTTATTTATTTCCTGTGACTTGGTAACAAATGAAAAATATTTTTAATTATCAAAATGGTTGTACTAAATTTAGATTATGTATAAACAACATACAAAATTTACCCTTTTACGGTATACAATTTATAGACAAGTTTGATATGTGTTATTCGTACGAGATAACAAATTGAGTTGCACAAAAGCTGGCCGGAAAAAAAATTGGTAGGTAAGTTGTATATTCCATCTTCAATATCTGCTCTCACTTCTTCCCAAGGGCCAAGACCCCAAATTTCCCTCCAAGCCAAGAACCTAAAACCCTTAAAACCCTGCCCCCTTTTCTTATCTCCTGTACACTATCGTTTGCCCTCAATTTCCCATGAAATCATACCTACAAACAGTCTCTATGTGATGAAATTTTGAAGAATTTCATCCCAGTAGCCTAAAATACTCAACATTTACATGTTACCATTATCAAGAATGAAATCACTCTTTTCCCCAATACTGTCAAGACCCACCACCATGTTTGTATGCAGGAGATATGGGGCTCTTAGTACCTTCAAGAACCTTAATTCTGTTCAAACAATAAACCCCATGAGTAAAGTTTCCTCCTTTAGATGTTCCACTGTGCAAAACCATAAGCAAATTCGGATATTGAATAGTGAGGCATCGGGTTCTGGTTCTGGTGAGGTTCATGTGATTGTGGGTCCTATGTTTGCTGGAAAAACTACTACTCTTTTGAAGAGGATTAAGTCTGAAAGAAGCAATGGCAGGTTAGTTTTGTGTAATGAAATGCTGTGCATATTTAAAGTTCAAATCTTTTTATACTATTCATCTGTTGGAGTAGAATTATTGTGGTAGTTTCTGCTTCTTCCATTTTGGTTATCGCCTGTGTTTGGTTATCGCCTTATTTAGTTGTTGCTGCTGTTCTTTCTTCTGTATGTTGTGTACTGTTTCTCATTTCGCACTATTTCGTTGTTGTTACTGTTCTTTTAAGCCAAAGGTCTATCGGAAACAACCTGGGGTAGGGGTACGGTATGCGTACACTCTGCCTTCCCGATACTCCATATGTAGGGTTTACATGGGGTTTGTTGTCGTTGTTTTATATTGGAGTAGAAAGTGTGCCTCAACTGTTTTTTTGGGCCATCCTATAAATAAGACGGTATCTGTTTGGTTTCCTCTCATGAGGATTATCTACTTAGCTACTTACTTTATAGTGTCTTATACCTCCACAAACTTTGTAGAACGTTTGGCTAAATCCCAAGATTTTGATGCCCTATATAGACCTTAAAATGAAACATGGAAGATGATGTATTGAATCCAATGTTTGTTAGTGTATTTTTCTTGCCTCAGAATTTGTTTTGGTCAATAACTTAACAGTGGCTGGGAGAGAATGGTATGGTCTTCAGTAACATAACAAAGCATCTTTTCAGCAGTGTGTTGTCACGTTGTGCTATTTTTATCGAAGACCAACTTTCTGGGTGATGATTTATTTGATTGAATATAACTGTAATGATATCTTTTCATGAGTTTAAGAACATGGTTGGGCAAGAATTCTACATGAGAGTCCCGACAGTCATTTATATCATCTCCAGCGAGGGTATTCTTTTCTTAATCTGATTTCACACATGGCATTCAAATAAGCAACTTGTTGGCACTTAATTAAAACAAAAACGAGGTTGTTGCAGCACTAAATTCCATTGCTCCAAGGCACCAAGTGTCCTTTCTGCTATTCGGACCTGGTTTCTCTGCAGTTCTAGTTGTTAAAAGTTTTGGAATTCTGTTTTGTTACTCAACCTTTCATCTCTCGTTGAATGATTGTGCCATTCTTCTAAATTTGTTGTTCTTAAATCTGCTTTTTTCTGTTTCCTTTCCTTTCTTCCATGGGATGTTGAAATCTCCATGCTCTTTGGCTCGCTCATTTAGAGGAAGTAAAAGTTGGACCATGTTATTCTGATGACATTCGAATTGAAATCATGATTGGTAATATTCCCAGTTTTCAGGCCAATGGCGTAAAGAATTCTCTCTATCTGGATGAGACAATAAAAGGTCTCTGTTTCTCAGGAAGGGTGGCTGAAGCAGTTGGAATATTGTGCCGCTCTGGTGTACGGGTGGAGGCAGAAACTTATTCCCTGGTTTTGCAAGAGTGCATTTTCCGCCAAGCGTATAAGAAAGGGAAAAGAGTCCATTGGCAAATGATTGCTGTTGGCTTTGTTCCAAATGAATATCTGACTATTAAGTTGTTAATTTTGTATGCAAAAGCAGGAGACTTGGATACATCACACATTATATTTGATAAGTTGCAAATGAAAACCTTGGTTTCGTGGAACGTTATGATTGCTGGGTATGTGCAGAAGGGCATGGAGGAAGTAGGCCTGAGTCTGTACCATGATATGAAACAGAGAGATGTACTTCCAGATCAGTATACCTTTTCATCAGTCTTTAGAGCCTGTGCCTCTTTAGCTTTCCTGGTCCAGGGCAAGCAAGCACATGCATTGTTGATTAAAAGCCAAATTAGTGGAAATATTGTAGTTAATAGTGCGCTTATGGACATGTATTTCAAGTGTAGTTCTCCATCTGATGGCTATCTTGTGTTTAGTAAGTCCTTGGAAAGGAATGTGATAACATGGACTGCTCTGATATCAGGGTATGGACAAAATGGAAGAATAAAGGATGTTCTGGAATCATTTCATAGGATGATAGATGAAGGATATAGGCCAAACCATGTTACGTTTCTTGCAGTCCTTTCTGCTTGTAGCCATGGAGGTCTGGTAGATAGAGGTAAGGAGTATTTTTCATCCATGATAAGAGATTATGGGCTTCAACCAAGAGGAAAGCACTATGCAGCTATTGTGGATCTTCTAGGCCGTGCCGGAAGATTACAAGAGGCTCATGAGTTTGTCAAAAACTCACGTTGTGAGGAGCACCCAGTATTATGGGGCGCCTTACTTGGGGCTTGTAAGATTCATGGTGACATTGAGATGGTAAAACTTGCTGCTAAAAATTTCTTCGACTTGGAGCCTGAGAATGCAGGCAAATATGTTGTCTTGTCTAATGCTTATGCTTCTTTTGGTTTGTGGA
Source organism: Solanum rostratum (assembly GCA_029948455.1). NCBI lineage: Eukaryota > Viridiplantae > Streptophyta > Magnoliopsida > Solanales > Solanaceae > Solanum > Solanum rostratum. The sequence continues at coordinate 237,866 of CM057053.1, read as the reverse complement.
ACAATGTTGCGGAGATAAGGAGACTGATGAAGGACTCCGGAGTGAAAAAGGAGCCTGGTTATAGTATGATTGAGGTTCAAAGACAAGCACATTTCTTTTTTATGGAACATAATGCTCATGAACAGACTGCTGAGATATATAAATTGGTCAAAGATATGGCAGGTATCTTAAAAGATGCTGGCGATGTTCAAGATATACTGAGTTGACGGGAATGGACAAACGACAACATAGGTTGATTTGATTGAATCCTTAGTCACTTAGCTGCAAAGAGTCAAATTAAACAGGCAATTTGCTGTGTCTTGAAAAGTGCCATGCATGTCACACTGCAGCTGTATGCTCATATCCTTTTAAGCTATAAAAGTGGAAAAACTAACATTCAAACATAGAAAGAGAAACAGGCTTCAGCCTTTGTGCTACAAGTCGGGAATTCACTTTCCAGACCCAAGTTATGCTTTCCTGGAATATGTGATCTTTCGACAGAAATCTTCCGTGGAGATGCCCTTTGCCTTTGAATGTAAATATTGAATTGTGATCTCCCCACGGTTTCAACTGTTTTTGGCAAGCAGGGGTTTGCTATTTGCTCTATGAGGAACATGTAGGTGAAAAAACAGATAATTGCCTTATTACAAATTAATGTGATGGCCTTGGTCTTAATAAAATAAGTTTACCATAGAAAACATATTCTCTTAAGGTCATATTGGACTATATTGCTGTAACAGTGGAGTTGAGTAGTTCCCAATAAATGCTTAAAAAACCATACCTCATCATCATAATTTGAATTATAGCAAATGAGTTTATTTCTTCTGCGATACTGTATGCTAACCAATGCTGCCCATGGATTGATGACTTTTGGGCATTCTAGGAAATCTATTTGTAATTATTTTCTTATGCTATATTGCTATGTCTGGTGGTCAAGCAGATCATTCCATGCTGTTGCCAAAATAAATTTTGGGCAATGCATTTATGTTACAATTGTTGGTAGTGTTTGAAAAGATATTAGAATTCTGACCAACCTATGAATGTTACTCTGAATGTGACATAATTCTATCTACCTGGCACATCAAGCGTTGCAATTGTGTGAACAAGCATAAAGTTGGGTGGAAATTTATGTCTTCATATAGTGGAAACATTAATGATTACTTCTTGCCCCTCGGATAAATAAGTCCTTTTACCTTGTTGTGTTAGACTATGCAATCCTTATTTTTGTTGCATTTGCAGTTTGGATGGCTCTCTATCTTCACAACACACTTTTGTTGTCCTTTCTTATGCATCCTGTTGAACATAAAAATAAACTTGAGCATCAGTTCCTTCCCAGTTAAACTGCAATTTTGTGAGGATCAATCTCATGTAGCGAGCCACGAAGAGAAGTAGAACCAGCACATTATGTTTCCTTTTGTTCAGTTGATGGAATCATTTTGAAGGGTCCCATCTTGTGTGGAATGTGGATAATCATAGAATACATTTTGTTCTGACTTCTGAGACTGTTCCTATGAATATTTACTTCAAAATTTACTAAGTTACAAATTACCTTCAAGATTTCAAAAGTTAACAGAATTATGGACGTATAATTGGGATTCACAAAGCATGCAAACTTCTGAGATTTGAAGTGCTGCTTGAAGTTTGATGATCTTGATAGATATTTAAGGATTCCTGATGTTCTCATATCATCGTCTGATTTAGCTTCTGTGCTATTTCCCCTCCTGCAGAAGCGTAGCAATTATAAAATCAGACAAGGATACAAGATATGGGTTGGATTCCATTGTGACACATGATGGGGACAGGTTGCCTTGCTGGCCGTTAGCTAATCTATCATCATTCAAAGAGAGATGTGGTCCTGAAGCATACAGTAAGGTAACACTTCAACGGGAAGCTATTGAGATGTGAATATATTAGATGACTGTCATAGGACCTTCTCCACACATAGCCAGGGTGCTAGCAGCTTAGCTGTGTTAGTAACAGAAATTCTTCTCCAAAATATAGGGCAAAGAAGTCTATTTTTGAGTGTGTTTTTCCGAAATTTGTAAATTTGATGGGTTAGATTTTAATTCTGGAGAAGTTAGGGGCTCCACCCCTCCAAATCTACCCCTAGTTGTGAGGGGAAATTATATGATGATGAAGCACTCTGTTGTGAGTTGGTCACTGAACTTTCCTTGCTAGTATGCACTCTTTTGTGAGTTGGTCACTGAACTTTCTTTGCTAGTATGTACTCTTTATTAAGTTAGTCACTGAACTTTCTTTGCCAGTATCTAATAATACTGTATTATGACTTTTATCATTATTCAATTTTCTTTTTTGTATATGTGACTACTTGTTTTGTGACTGTTACGTGGTTTCAGTTAGAGGTCATTGGCATTGACGAAGCTCAGTTTTTTGAGGATCTATATGATTTCTGTAAGGAAGTTGCTGATCATGATGGCAAGATTGTGATAGTTGCTGGTTTAGATGGTGATTATTTAAGGTACTACTTCTTTTCGTCTCTGTGCGCTTGAATGTAATAATTGATACCTTTTTTATGTGAGAGAGATATTCTGCTTATTCTTCTGGATACTTCTTATGTACTGAATGTGATTGTCTGTTGCAAAAACTCATGAACTAAGCTGTATTGGATCATATTCTTGCAGGAGAAGCTTTGGTTCAGTGCTTGACGTGATACCAATTGCTGATTCCGTGACCAAACTTACTGCTCGATGTGAACTTTGTGGTGAACGTGCTTCTTTCACCTTGAGGAAGACAGAGGAGACGAGAACAGAATTGATTGCAGGAGCAGAAGTATATATGCCCGTTTGCCGCAAGCATTATGTGAGTGGACAAGTAGTCAAAGAGGCTGCTAGAAGTGTTCTGGAGTCCCACAAGGTTGAATGCAGCTCTATTTTGTAATATCTAAGCTCTAAGTACTTGTTAACAGGCCATTTGCTTAGAAATATTAACCAACTACTGTACTTCCAAGTTCCAAGTCTGTCAACTGGCCAAGCCTTTCTGCTGGTGTAATGTCGCTAATAGAATTATCGAGGTGCGAGCAAGCTGGCTCAAACTCCATAGTTGTATTAGAAAATACTTTCGAAAACTGTACGTTTAAGGGGATAATTAAGACTTTTCATAATTTAGGTGTGCATTTAACTGACCAATTCACCCTCATCATTCTCCTTTATTTATTTTAGCCCCTTGCAAGAATCAGTTTATCACAAGAATACTCATAAATCGCATTACCGGAAGCTTTATCACGTCTAAAGTACACACAAATCTTGCATCTACCTCGTGAAGATAGAAATGTTGTCGAAAGCATTTTTGAGCAGTATGCACTAGCTCATACTTTGGTTAAGTTTTATTGGATAAAACCAGATGAGTTCAAGCTTAAATGGAAAACAGAAACAACTATGAAACATCAAAAGTTCACAAAGGATGTACATAAATTTCACATGTCCAATAAGTTCTCTTGGCATTTCATTCTAATGTCTACTATACCAAGAAAAGATCAACTTTCTATTTCTCAATGTTATTACCAACAACAACAATGTAGCTACGATGAATCCATCTTTGATACCTTAAGTTGTTGCAAAATTAATATGGATAAAGTCTTCAATTTGAATGAAGTGCTCGCGCCAGACGCTTGACATCAATTAACCTTATGCCTTGTCGTGATCTACCTGAATATCAATTAAGATTCAGCGCGATAGAAAGACAAGAAAAAGAAAAAGGACATGACTAACTATGTTTAAGAAACTTACTCTCTGCATTCACATTGTCCTTGGATATCAAATTGGTCCCATTTTCTTGATTGTCACTTGAAAAAGAATTCAATGATCTTGCAAGATGTCTTATTTTATATAAAGGCATACTATTTGGACTCCTCTGTAATTTACACCTCCTTTCTTCAACTCCTATTCAATCACAATAGAAAAAATATGATCTTTTCAATGAAGGGAGTACTAAAATAGTATTATCAGTATTTTAAAAAGGTAAAAAGGACGACAATGTCCATGGGGCATGACAGTTAGAGTTATTGGGGTATCTATGCTGGTGGAAGATAGTAGGTATCAAGTGGAATAGTCGAGGCGCAAACAAAGTTGCCTCAGACACCAACTAACCAAAAATGTACTTATACTTTAGGTCGCTCGGACTATCCAAAATGTTGCTGTATTTTGGAGGATCTGACAACATTTTTGAGGAGTTCGAGCAAAGTTACCTTATAATAGTCGAGGTGCATCCACAAACACCACTGTGATAGTATGAGTTTATGTCTAAACTAAACAAAATGTACCTTGCTGCGATGCACTTGATGCATCAGTTGGTTCTTCTTGTGATTTACACAATTCAGGATGAAATGTAGCATCAGATAATTGAACCCCAAGTCCTGAAACAGGAAAAACTGCTTGATTCTCTTCTTCATTTGAGTATCCTGCAACGATCAGAGACGAATCCAGAATTTAAACTTTATGCGTTCAGAATTCTACAATGTGTTGATAAAGTACTAATAACAATGTTGTAAATAGTGAATTTCATGACACGATACACGGTTAACTCTGCCTCTAACCTGCACTAGTAGTACTGTCATAGTTTTGAGAATTTGAAAATGAAGAATTGTTCAACACTTTTTGTCTTCTCAATTGATAGTTTCTTCGACGTCTAGCTAAATGTTTTTCCCTCTCCTCATTGCTCATCGTTTGCCTTCTCAATCTATCACGAATTCTACGACGTTCTCTCTCTTTTTCTTTCTGTGCATTTCGCCAGTTCTTTACAACATGCCATTCTTTAGTATCACTCAACTCTTCAGTAGCCATTGAACCTAATATTCTTGAAGTTTTTGCTCCAGTCTTGCAACAGAAATTTGTATGCTTCAATCAGAACCAAATTGACAACAACAACATACTTAGTGTAATTCTGCAGATTGAGTCCCAAAACACATTTACCAAAAAATGTTTAAAATTGAAATAAAATGAATATGAAGGGGCGCATATCATGAGAGGTTATTTATAATAGACTATCGGCTATCAATAAGCTCTGAATAAAATAAACCCTATACACAAAAGACACAAATGCCAATACCCAATGGTAACACACCATGAGTAACCAAAAAAAGAAAAAAAAAAAAAGAATTACCTTTAACTTAAAGCAACAAGAACTATTTATCCATGTCCTTAATCAACCATAACACACAAATGTTCATCCATAAAAAACACAGAAAAAAATTAATTTTAATATCACCCTAATCACGAAAAATCCAAAAAGAAAAACACTACTTATTTATTTGAAAAAATCCCACAAAAAAGAAAAATAAAAAATTAATTCTTTATAGGGACTGAAAAATCTACCTGTGTGATGGTGACTGAGGGGGCGGATTTGTAAACTCAGATTCAAAGAATAGAAAACTGAGCTGTTTTTCTTTTTCCAATACAAAAATAATAAAATAAAATCTTTTTAAATGCTCCTTTTTAGTAATTGGTTAAATATTTGTCATTATAACAAATTAAAATTTGCCATCTGTACACAAAAGGAAGGAGAAAAGATCTGGTTTTTTCTTTCGAAATTTGGGGACTTTGATCCATTTGGCTTTGATTACTTAGTCCTTGTCCAAAATTTTGGATTTTGTAAAATTATATAAGAGGAATACCCCTATTAATTTGTCTTCTTAATTATTTGTACCATAAAAAATCATTAGGCTTTAGCATATCTGTTGTAACAATCACGCTTCAATTCCAAACAAGTTATAGTCGATAACATGCATTAATAATCTTTATTGACCATGTTGCGCTATTCAAGTACGTTTGAATCAAAATATTGTACAAAACAGAAACAAGAAGAGCATCCATAGATAAAGGGAAATGACAATAACCAGATATGGAGACATGGAGTCTATTTCAATTTCACTATATTCCTCCCTATGCTGGGATGTACAAACCTAAACATTTCATACTCAAAACTCTGTATATTATGAAACGAAAGTCGAGATCATAGAGCAAAAAATGTCATCTCCAGGCAGAAGAAGTTGCTAAAGCTCTATTTTTCCATCCAAGATAGAGTGCCCCTTGGCTTTCTGCAAATCGATAATTTGGGCTGTACTCCTTCAACATGTCCTTGATGGTCCCACCAACTGATGGACTCATTTGGCATGGGGTAAATCCAGCCATCATAAGTCTTAACCTCCACTTTCCGAAAAGTTCATGTCTTTCCACTCTGTCAGCCCCCTCACATGCTATTATGTTCACAACGTCTCGTGCCACACAATGCTCCTCTGCACTGATCCGCTCCTTGTCATCCCTAGGACGAGCTGCATCAATTGACTCGAACATTGCTGTATAGTAATCAAGAGTTTCACGGAATCTTGGAAGGAAAGGGGCGGTGTTGGTGTTGGATTCTTGTTCAACTAAGGTCACAATTTTGGGGGATAAACTTTTAACTAGTCTTAATAGGCGGTCTCGATGGTTGATAGTGCTTACACTCTCGTCTGGCATGTGGTGCAGCATATAAGGGAAGTTTACTGCCAGAGCTTCTCCATGTCTAACTCGAAGGTTCTCTAGTTGGACCTCGCAGCCTGATAGTGCAGCACCATGGAATTCAAAAGGCACTCCACATGACTTGGCAATGTTTGCTAGCCTTTCGCCCACTAGCTGGAGTCCTCCACCCCGTGCATAAGCTGATTCGGCATCATCAACACCTGTGATGCGGATAAATGGGGGTCCGCCAGGACGACGAGCAAGATCATGGAGGAGGAACATCCACTGACTTCCCTGTGCAATCTGAAAATCAATGATATGGATTCTGTTCTCATTCATCATGGCTTCCTTGATGACGACATTGGCAGACATATAAGCAAATTTGTAGTATGGGCACATGTTATAGATGACTTGCATGTAAGACAATAATTCTGAGCTAGTTGGTTCTTTGCACTTCAATTTTTTGTATATGATGCTTCCTGATGATAGTAGTCGTGCTCTAAGCCCTTCCAACACGTATGCACCCAACCGTTCCATAGGTTCCCCAGAGACTGACACCCGTTGCTCTAAAGTGTTCATAAGAACTTCAGCAGTTGAGATATCAGAATCTGACACTGCTTCAGCACAGGCATAAAGCAACTCTATCAAGTTCAAGCCAGGGGCCATGTCCAACACTCGGTTCCACCTTGTTGCATTAGACGGTTTTGAGACCACATCTATCAAGGAGCAACTGCAGCTATCGTCAGTATCAGATTCAGGCCCTAGTAATTTATTCTCCAGCTCCTGAAGCACAAGTCTCAAGTCAACATCATCAGTTCCTGAACACCCACTCAAAGGCGAACCACAAGTGTTATCAGAGGAGTGATAAAGATCAGACATGTATGACTGTGAACATTGAGGAGAGAAAGGACTCCTGTTGGAAGAGACGCTCACAGCAGGAGGTGAATCGTTGACAACACAGTCAGTTGCTGGGGACGAGTCCAGAGTGAAGAATTGTTCATCTTGTGCCTGAAAAGAGAATTGCATCCCTGAGCTGCGACTAACCTTGCAACTGTTCTTAAGAACATTGTAAGGGGCGTAATATTGCTCAACTTGCTGATTGTACAATCCGTGGACATTGCCAGACATCTGTGTTCTCTGGGATGCTTGCATCAGGAATATTCAAAATGATTCGGTAGAGTGATTTCAAGCAACCGCTTCTAAACCACGCACGAGAAAAATGAGATCAGCAAATCTCTCTTGACTAAAAGTAGTCACAACATCTCAAGGAACAGGGATTCTTTCAGCATCGTGTGACAATGTCAATTCGAAAGAACTAGAGAAGGATTTGCTACTACGATGATAACTAACGGAACCTGCCAAGAACGAAAATCACGATCAATATGCTGGAGGAATTAGCATTCAGGAAAGTGATAGTCATGATCTCAAGAGATTGCTACAAAAGATGCAGATTTGATAAGTCAAACCATATGATGATCAATAAATGATGCTCCTAAGCTAAACATAGATGGTTATGATTTCGTGGCTTAATTTTGCCATTGCTAAACTGAAGATTACTAAAGAATTGACTTACCAGAATTACAAGTTAGTATATACATCAATCTTCTAATAACTTGAGGAAACTAGGAAAATGAAAAAGCACAGAGACCTAAAACATACAAATCTTTGATGTACTAGAACACAACAGAGCTCCTATAAAAGAACAAACAAAAGAATAGACCTAAAAGACTTTAAAGACTAAACCTTTCCTCACAGCATGAATAAATTGAACACTAAAGAAAGTCACAAATTACAATCAAAGGACAAATCTTCTCAACCAACAACATAAAAATCAAAACTTTATACAAAAACAAATAGAAAAATCACTACTAATACCCCCACCCCCTCACCCACACACACACACAACAAAAAATTATACAAGAACACCTAGAAAAATCACTACTTATACTTCATGATGCGTATAAACTGAAAATTTCATCTTAAGATGCTTTCAATATCAACACCAATATCTTAAACCATAAACTACAAACAAAGTCAATAATTTGCATTAAGAACTCCTCAAGCCTAACCAAAACTCAAAAGGACAAAAGAAAGAGAAAGATATTGCAAATAATCTCTTACCTAACAACATAAAAATCAAAACTATCCAAAACACAATTTTATACTCTAATCACCCCCCAAAAAAGGGGAAAATCAGAAGGGAATTTCATATAAACAGAAGAGTATAATTAATCTTAAGATATTTTCAAGATCAACCCAAAACCTTTAAGCATAAACTAAACAAAGCCAAGAAATAACATTAAATAATGAAACTTAGTAGTACTAATTACCAAAGAATAAACAAAAAGAACAAACCTTGAGGATGTATTTTTGTTTTTTTATGATGAATTCAGACTGTTTTGTTCAAAGAGCCCTGTGATATCATTTGTTGAAAACAAAGAATGGAGTGGTAGGTACTCCTAATAAAGCCTTTATATAGTCAAAATACTTGAAAATTACATAAATAAAATGCCCTCATTTCTTGGGAATAACTTCCTCAAATGCCACTTCCATTAACACATGTAACCCCCAAAAAATTATTTTAATGGGACCATATGTGAGTCTATAAAAAATATTTTCTAGTTAAAAAAAGAATATTCTCTTCGCAGTGAAATTATTTGTTGACTTAACATGTTTTGACACGAGTAAAATCATATATTTCTATAATGATAATGATAATCTACTATGTTAAAACTAAGTGTTTTTTTTTTAAAGTTATTTCAAATAAGTGAAGTTTAAAAATTTAAAATAATAAGTAATTATTTTGAATTATTTCCTTTGGATTATCTTAATAATGTTCAATTTTCAAGAAATATCTAATAAATAGAAGTAATCTAGTAAATTATATTTTAAATTTATTGTTTTTTAAATAGATATAAAAATAATTAAAATTGAGAACTGTTTTGAAGTTGAAACAAATATACTTATAGATGACACCTAGTTCATTGAACTTTTTCAAGACATTAAAGATACATTCATTTACTGTATAGTAACATTTGTGTTTTAATTTAATGTTTACATTAAAAATTGATTAATGTAAGAAACGTGCCATTCATATATATATTTGTTAATTACTTAATCATGGTTGATTAGGTGATTTATTTTCTTAAGTTGACTCTAGCTAATTGATATGAAGTCAAATGGTTCAAATTAGAAGTTGCTAAAGATTAAGTTGCTTTTTATAATTCCAACTTAAATTGACTATAAACAATATGTTTTTGTCACATTAATTTTGACTTTGAAGTATTTGAAAGTAAATATCATGTAAAGAGTAAATGAAAATACTATCGATTTTAAATAAGGCAGAGTAGGATTAAGAAAAAACTATTATGAATAACTTTTGGATTTCTTGAACTTTTCTATAAACAAAAAAATATGTTACCAATCAATTTACACTAAAAATAAATCAAATATTTCCTCAAACAAGTACTAATAGATAAGATAAAAATTGTAAGAGTGGAGGAATAATACGCATTCAAAATATTTTGATTTTTTTAAAATTTTATATCTGAATTATAAGGTATGTAAAATATTTTACCTGAATTATTACTCAATCATCTGTCAAAACACATTTTAATCACCAATTATTCACCTTTTCTATCCGAAATATCGTCATTATCCAGGTAGAAATAATGAGCAACTAATAATAGGTGGTGATGATTCGGATAAAAAAATTCGTATATCTAATAATTCAGGTATAAAACTCGAAAAATCGGGATAATTTATGATTCAATATGTGTGAGTGGCAATTGAGTAAATAAGAGATGACCGAAGGGCAATGAATTGCGGGCCCAGAAGACCGCGTTTGGTTTGACATTCGTTTGTTCCTGGAAGGTGTCTAATATACTACATATTTACCATATGCTTTTAATTCCACAAAATTTATTATTCTTTTTTTTTTTTTGAGAAACATTACACTATTACTACATTTATAGATCAATTATTGCAAATTAAAACCTCTAAAACATTAATATAAAAAATATTTTTTCTTTTCTTCTTTTTTTGCGTCAATTGGGAGTTACATAAGGTTGACAATGGTGTAATATTCCGTACAAATTTAAAACTAGCTTGGAGAAAAAAATATTAATAAAAAAAGACGATCATAAATTAAATAATTATAAGTGATAAATTATTTCTAGAAGAACGATAAATTGTAGTAAATTAAAGTTTGATTTCGAGATAAGTTTTGCTTATTCTTTCTATGCTTGTAATTGTTGAAATTAATTTTTATCTATATAGCTCATGTTTTAGCCTTTTTTTCTCATATAAGTATTGAATTTTCAAAAAATTGCTCAATTAATTCATATTTGTATTATGTAGCGTCAATTAAAGGAGATAGCATTCTTTATCATAAAGTCTTTTAATTCACAAAGTTTAAATTCAACAATTAAGAGCAAATTTTATTTTTATTCATCTAGATTTTCACTATAATCTTGAGTAATTAAATGATGTCTTAGCCTATGTATACTTATCGAGAAGTAGCGTTTGAATAATTTTCTTTTCTTCTCTTTTTTCATTTTTATTCGTTGTCTGATATTCACTTTGAGATTCTAATAATTTAAATTTATATAAAAAAAATCTACTTCTTATTAAATTTGAAATTCAAAATATAAATTCAAAACCTTTTGTTAATTAATACTATTATAACTACGTGACACAAAATGAATAAATTAAAAAGATTCATCCATATTTGTGGATAAAAAGAGAGGAGTTCTTATCTTATCGTAAATGTTTAGACGGTGCACAAAAGTTGTGATTAATTTTTTTGTTAAAGTTGATATAATGATCGTGATTTATAAAGAAGCCAAGTTCAAGAAAGAATAAAACAAAAAGAGAATCTTTGCTTTATTTTTTTTGAAGTGTATATAATTTAGTCAGGAAAAAAATTAAGAAATATTATGCTCTGATCGAACTCATTATATCAGCTTTATTTAATGTGAGTCATTTTTTTTATGTAATTTGTGAACTTGAAATTTAAGTACGATTCTCGTTGTCATAAAAAAATTATGGTGTATCTAATTAAATATTTGATGAAAAATTAGGGAAACTAAACCACGTGCAAGAAAAAAGTGACTAGGGATTTACATTTAACTAGTGTAAGATTCTTTTATTTATTTTTTTTAAGAAAAAAGAAATTGATCTTGTTCATATTTTACTCACTTTTTTTTTTTCCAATTAATTCCTTTCGTCTCCAATTTGAATAAAATTAAATCATACAAATTAGATTTGCGTAGTTGGAAAAATAGAACGAAGGGAACAACCCACAAACAAACTCCTCCTTTCCCATTAACTTCCTTTTACTTTTACTTTTATTTATATAAACAAATATACGTACCACATGTAAATTAAATATTTTAATCTTAATAAAAACAAATAAGACCCTTTCTTTGTCTCGACTCTTATACCAATAAGTTCAATTTAACAAATAATTTCATGTAATTATCAAAGTTTAAGATGCATAATTTCATAAAAAGTAACTTTGGGTAACTTATTTGCATTATTGGTATCTATTAGATTGAAAAAGTATTGGGAAAGGTTACTAGACAGAATATGTCATAACTTTGTACCACCGACGATATGATCTTAGATAGAAAGGAGCGAAGGTCGTGTATTAGGGTAAAAGGTTAGAAAGATAATAAGGGGTAGGATGATGTCGGGCCTTATGTTTTAATAGGTTAGTAGTCTTGTCGTTTTATATTATGTTGTTATTGTCCGTCATTTATTTTGTTACTTTATTGTCTCTATATCTTTTCATTTGTTGTCCATTATAGTCGCTTCATATCTCGTATTTTCTGTTTTTGGGATGATATTTTTTTTGAGATGAAGGTCTTTTGGAAATAACATCTCTATCTCTATGAGGTAGTGCTAAGCTTATGAGATTTTCACCGGGGATGTTGTTGTTGTTAAAATTTATATTTTTAAATTTAAATTTTACTTTCCTTAGAAAAAATAATTCTAAATTGAGTATTTTATAAAAAAAAATATATATTAGGAAAGCTAAACCATTTGCAAGAAAAAGATGACTAGAAATTCAACTAGTGTATGATTAAAAAAGAACTGATTTTGTTCTATTAATTCCTTTTGTCTCCAATTTGAATAAAATTAAATTGTAAAACTTATAAGATTTGTGTAGTTGGAAAAAAGGACTAAAGGAACAACCAGACAAACTTAGCTTCTCCTTTTTCTTTCTCTTCACATTCATATATTTTTTAAGATTATCTTTTTGATATCTTTTTCTCAAAATTCATCAAATCTTCTGACGTTAAAAGTATATATATATATACTGTTAATTTGCATGGTTCTAGATTTCTATTTATATATTTTTTGTACCTACAAGATCGTTCTAGACTTAATATTGATAAAAATAAAAGTATATAATATTTGGCTAAAACACATAAATTAAACACATGCAAATCTATATGTAAGAAACAAAAATGTATAAGATAATGGAGTAAAACCATAATATTTTTTACTCACCAAGTAATTATTAGTATTATAGAATTTTTCATCTTACCTTTAAGAAATTAATAATTTACTCGTTATCTTGAATTTTTGAATTCGACTTTGACATGAAGGATCTAAAGAATGCATGTATCGTCTTCATGGACCCATCTAAATTTATCATCTATATAATCATATTACCATCTTAATGTTAAATTATAAGAATAATGAATCAATTAATATCAAGGTGTAGGATTTAATTTAATTTTCATTCTATTGTGGGTTCCATTTTGGCAAAAGAAAATTATTATCTCTTTCACCTTTATTTGTTATTCTTCCTTTTTGTGAACGTGCGGAACAATTCTCCTTTTTTTTTCTTTTGTAATTTTGAGTCTTCCCTTTTTTTACTTTTAAAGACCCTACAAGAATAATGAAATATTAAAAAACACAACTTGATGTGATATTCAACATCTAAGGATTGAAATTATCAAATAATATTACTTAACTAAATTAGAAAAAAATAATTCAGATTAATTATTTTCTTTTCAAATAAAACATGCTATGATGATTCATATCTTATTTAAAAATTATATTCATATTTTGATTAGTTCTATGTTAGGGGAGATTTTTAAATTGTAATATTCTCCAATTACACTTTCTTAAGAAATATTTTATATTGTGTTTAGACATAATATTATTGGTTATTACCTTTATGAGCTATAACTAAATTGTATTTGATATTCATCAACACGACTAATTAAAATTTGTATTGGGTATCACTATAGAGGAATGTGCACTTAAAAAGAACTTACCTTACAATCATCTAGTATTCGATACCTGCTAACGACCCAAATTTTTTTTCATCGTGACCCAAATTGCATGTTAAATCTTCTATAGCAAAAACAGAAATCAATTAAGATTTTTTTTTTAAAAAAAAAAAGGAAAGAAAGAAACATATTTGAAAAGTTTTCTTGGTAAAATCTTGAAATTTAGATGGGCCAGAACAAGCACAAAATCTTGGGTTAACCCGTTATGGATCAATACACATATGTGCCAGGCCCAACAAGGATCTGATTGTTGAGTATTATACTTAAAAAAGCATTTTCTGGTTGATTAATTGCAACTTAATCCTCTTGTTTTTTTCCTAACTTATCTTTGAATATACTTAATACTTTTCTTGAGCCGAGTTTCTATCAGAAATAACTTTTTCATTCACCAATTAGGCTGGAGTAAAGTCTGCATATGCCTCATGACTCTTATCCAAACCCCACTTATAAGATCATATCGGATATGTTATTGTTGTAGTCGTTGAAAAACCCACAAAAGAGAGGGGGGAGGGGTTGTTTATTTCAAAGCATTTGATAATCAATTTCTTAATTATTAGCTAAGATCATTAATTATTAAGTTAATTTGCTATGATAAAAAATCTCGATCCCTACATAAACATACATGATTTAAGTTGTTCATATTATACATATATACTCCTAAGAGAAATAACACTTGACAACATCTCCAAGACATTAAAAGCATACAAATCCCCTTTTTCTTTAAATTTTGGAGGGACTCGTTGGGGGCGCTAGAAGAGCTTGTTGAAGATATAATATTAGAAAATAAATAAAAATACATCTTCTCTAACAACTTAATCAAGCTTTCAGATAAAATGATCGCACACTTTATCAGTTGTCACATACAAAACTCTCTCTCGCCCTTTTCTTTTCTTTCAAAGATGAAGAGAAGTATCAACATCTGAATGTAAACCATCAAATCTGATCTTGGACGAGTTAGCAGGGTTACTAACTCGCGGCTTGTCCAAAGTTCGCGGATGAATTTCTGGCCAGAGGGAGAGAGAAAGTTGGGAAGATGACTCGAGATTTTGTGGGGAAGATAACTTGTTATTATTAAGTGGCTGGTAATGATGATGATGATCGTGATCAATATTATTGTGCGTAATAGAAGGATGATGATATTGATCATAACTATTTGATAGCATTTTCAAAAGCTCTTTCTCTTGTCTAATTTCCTTCACTCTTTCCAATTGTTTAAACCTTTCTTGCAACAAAGCAATAGAGGAACAAATGGCCATTCTTTTGTGTTAGAAACTAATAAGGAAAGATGGGAAATTATTTGGACGTGAGGATGAGTACATTTTAAGGTATGCATGGGTATTTATTTGGAAAGTGGGTAGGGATATTTTGGTCATTTGAGTAGTTGTTTTAGAGTGTAGTATATGATTCAAATGAAGAAATTGAAAAGAAGGGTGATGAAAGAAAGCATAAAGTCCAAAAGGAAAAAGATGTGAATCCAATCTAAGGAGTAATAGAAATTAATGTGAGGCCAAAGTGGGAGGTAAAGAGTAAATAGAAAAGTACAAAAAACAGATAGAAAGTAGCACATGGAATTGTGTGTTTGGAGGAATATTAATAGGTTGTGTTGATGTTCTGTCTACATTGTCCCCTTAAAAGGCCCCCCTTTAATTTGGGTGCTCATGATCAAACCTTTATAACCAACCCCCTCAATACATTCATCCACGAGAGTCTAATGTAAGCAGTATATTATTATAATAAATGCATGAAGAATTGATTTCTTAGCTTGCAAGTGACATATAGGTCATACAAACTCGATTTTATTGTTGTTCTCTCAAACCTTTACAATACAAAGTGTGTGTAATTTCTAGTCAATCACTCCACTCTATATGAAAAAGGAAAGGTAGAAGTATTATTTTCTTCTCTTTATGAAGCTTTTTTAGTTGTTGTTAATTTGGAAGGTAGTGTTTGGATAGAAGAGAGGGGACAAAACCAAAAAAGGACAATCATATAGAAGTGGGAATAATCTTACAAGATCATGATTCTTTGATTGAACTATGATACAATTTTTTTTTACAATAAAAAATATCTACCCCCAACATTCTCCTATTGAAAAAATACAAAACCAAACCAACATTCTTTACAGTGTTAATTAATTTGTCTTCAAGTCACTGGATTAGAGTGGCTTGCATAGATGAATGTTAATCACATAGAATGATATTTTTTCAAAAGTTCATTTTCTTGTTCAATAATCATGTTTGATATGACTCCATTTTCTTGGAGCCTTTTGGCCTTGAAGAAAGAGTTTCAAAAAGTGTATTAAGATAGACAACTATATGTGCATTATCTAATGTGTACAAAAAAATATTTACATAATTTTACATCTTGTTATATTATCTTTAGGAACTTACTGCTCTTCTAAAATATTGATAGCTGTTTCTTCTTGTTACTATTAGGAGTGAGTTTGTTTGTCATAAAAAATATAGAAGGTAGAACTAATAAAGATTTCTTTTACGATTCATCCCTAGCCCCATTCAAGAATTGCTTTTGATTCAATTCGCAAGAATCAATAGAAAAGTCGATACACCAGATTCGGCTTCATTACTGAAAGATCGCAGTACAAAGTGTATCCTCCCGATAGTAGAATTGATTGTGTCAATGCAGAGGAAATGAATACATTTACATACTATTAAATCTTGCAAGTGAACTACATAAAACGGAATCAAGATTGTGATGTTATTTGTTGAGTTAACTTAGGTTGGTCATAACAAAGGCCTTAATACCCTCTATAATTAATAATTGTATAGCATAAATGGACATCCCTTCAAATTTGTCAAGACACTTAAACCATAGTAATATGTTTCAATTAACCATCTAAATACATGATAAAATATTCTCATCTCTTCTTTTCAACAACTAAATAAATTGCTATTTCACGACAAAAGTGGTTCAATCATACATAAGCAAATGCTAAATAAGTGATTTCAGAGAGATCAAAAAGCAATTTGGTGGTGAGTGGAAGTCCAAAATCCAGAGTGATGAGATGGAGGAGGAGCGCACCAGAATAACACTTCACCATCACCAAACCCCTATATCTCCATTGGAAAATACAAATCAAAGGATCGATATTTCATGTACATAACTATCAATTTTCAACTACATTTAAGTGTACAACACCATGAGAGTTGTAACGTTTGTACCATTCAGTTTGTGGGAACTTGAGATGCTTGCGTGTGGTGTATGGCGCTAAAATTTTTGCCAGCTCTTACGTCATATGCTTATCTGGACGGTGAAAAGAGTATTCCTACACAAAATTACTATCATTATTTATTTAAAGGGATAGAATTGAAATCGAAATGAGAAGTCCATTGGTTGGAGTTAATTTTATTATTCAAATAGGACAATGAAATAACAATAATAAAGGTGGCTCTTGGAGAAGAATTGATAGTTATGTGGTCGTGGGGTCCGTTTGGATCATGGCTTCGATGTGATACAATATTTGATGGACATGCTTTTACAAAAAGCTTGATTTCTCCGAGATCACTTGCTTGTTAGTTTCTTATGCTAAGAAACAAGTGGTTAACCCCCATCTTCTCTTTTACTTGTATGGATAAAATGCATTAACAAGGACTTGCTGATAACAGCTGAAACTGTCAGCCTAATACCAACCAATTGTATCAGAATCTTGAACCGTTTTGAGGTGTCAAAATATTCACAGTAAGCACACCATCCACTGACAGAGTTGTACAAGATCTACTTATATGATGGATGACAAAACAATGTAAACTTTGGGAAATTTATATGCACTGAATTAACTTTGCACATAAAACACACTTGCAGATAAAAACACACAGAGAAACTCAGCTAACTAAGGAAGGGCATTCAGTGCTAATAGGTTATGTAGCTTAAAAAGTTGCTGCAAGTTTCGTCATCTATCTCAGCTGGACCAAGAATAGCCATATTATGGTACTTGAGTTAGGGGGCAAGTTCAATGTTCATTCTGCCCTTTCTTGCATCATCTTCATAATCAGCCGAAATGCCCAGCTTCCTCCTGATGGTGTTTCATTGCCACTGCTCAGGATCTCGGAAGCTTTACCCTCTAAATGTCAAGAAGAGAGCTTAGGTGACTGCCACTATAAAAGCTTCTATTCACCAGTTACATCATCTATTATCTCAGCTGGGTGAAGAAAAGCCATATTGCGGTCTTTGAGTCAGGGGCAAGTTCAATGTTCGTCCTGCCTTTTCTTGCATCATCTTCATAATCAGTTTATACCACCGCCTTCCGTCCCACACATCACCCATCTGTTTATGGACCTTCATTTTTCCCATCTTCCAAGTCATTCCTTATTCCAAAATCCACTTTGAAATCAGAAATCTTACAGATGTTCAGGAAAACATTTAGTTGACTCATGCATCTTGTAGTTGAATATTGTTTGTTATAACACAAGAACACCATCGACATCTCAAAACGGAAGTTGGAGTTTACCGGTAAAGCATACCATGAGCCCCGCATATCTGTACTTAGAGTCATTCTCAGACAAGGGCACAGCACTAGACATTTAAGTTTGTAAGAAAGTCATCCGTGAAAGCCTCCCTGAGAAGAAAAGAATAATAACAAGCAGGATCCTCATGAGATCTCAAAGATATACAATTTCATTTTTGGTCGTTTCAAGGGTATATTAGGATTTATTACATCTCAAATAAGTACAAATATTTTGACAGATATGCATGAAGGTACTTATCCATCATAGCAGTTAAGTCCTTACCATGATGTCTAGCTTTTTCAGAGCTCCTTCTGATGCAAGGGCCATAGATCCACAGTCCACCAAAAGCTTCCATTGAAGCTGCTGCATCTCATGCAATTTAATTTCTTCATTGCTAGAGCCCAAAGTATCAAAGAAGAACAGACAGCTGGATAAATCAAACAAAGATGGCAGTAAGATATCTTGTTATGCTCATAGAATTAGCATTCTAAGATAGAGAATGCCCATTCAAAAGTTGGCAGAGAATTTCCAAGATTATGTGGGTGAATTAACTTAGAGAAATAGTCAAGCATCAATCTTTTACGGAATTGCTGTAATTAAGAAAGGAGGCAAGACTATAAGAGGGACTATATAATCTGTTCTTTGATGTTCCATGCAACACTACATTGACCCTTTATTCGAGTAGTTTTTTCTTCGGCAAATTGCCCGAGGCCTATGCAAGTTTATAACTATCTGGGTCTGAATCCTCAGGATTGGTTTAGAGGCCCTGAGAAAAGCCAGCCAAATTCCTGAAGCTAAAAGGGTTAAAAACCTGCTTATACCTAGCTCTGTTCAATTACCTCCAATTTAGAAAACTCTAACAAGAGAAAGGTATCAGACTGTGATATTGAAGTCCTTATCTGAAGTATACTCAACTCAAATTTGACAAAAGAGTAGGTGTTATTAGTTAAATTAACCACAAAACACAGTATATCTGCTCGTACTTGAGTACAGCAACTCAAAGTTCAATCAAGTTGCTCGTACAATTAATCACTTACTTGTCCTTCAACCAATTTTTTCTTTTTTTATGGAGATAGAGAGGAAGATTCCTCTAATCACCTGAGCATAGGATGCTTAGTTCACTCTTTTACCACTCACAGCTATAAAAACTTAATAGCATGGGAACACTGGCAACTTTGGATAAATGTACGACAAAGGAAAAGGTTTTGCATACTTGTGCAATAAAAATACACCCATTAACCAGTAATATCTACGTATAGCACCTAAATAAAGGGTAACATCTTAAATGAAGAATAAAAGTTAGTTTACCAAAAAACAGAAGTAGCCCAAACAAGTCAGTTTAACAATGAAAGAAATATGATTTGTTGATATCAGTCTTCCCATAAAGTACAATTGTTTTTCTTTTTTGATACCGTGGTACCTAGGCCAGCTTGTCCTGGGCTCTCACCTTCCACCAGCAAGTACCAGCTTTATCCACCACAAAAACCTGAGACCCCATGGTGAGATCTTCAGTATCATTTTCACGCTCCCAGCCGATATATTCTCAGAAAGTAGGACACAAACTTTATGAACATGTATCATATGAGAATATATAGGATCATGCATCTAGCTAGGATTTTCCTTAAAAGCAAAGGCTATTCCAGGGTTAAATAGAAGACACCAGCCAACAAAAAAGAAATACCTGCACTTTATGTGGCTGACATGTCGTGAACAATTTCCTTCAATTCTTTCAAACTGCAACCTGGTGTTCTTTCTATTCCTCTATTTTTCATCTTCTCCTTTGTCTGAGCTACTTCATCCCAACGACCAGCTGCAGCATAGATGTTCACCAGCAATAAATAATGCCGAATATTCTTGGGGTCTTGATCAATCAACTTATTCACAATTTGTTCTCCTAAACTTATATCTTGTCCAAAGCGGGCTGAGCCAAGCAATTCAGACCACAATGAGGATTCCAGTGGAAAATTGCTATCCACTGGTATGTTCTTCAGTGTTTCTATGGCTTCTTGCATTAGGCCAACATTTGCCAAAAGATTAGCCATGCACCAGTAATGTGCAAAGCTGGGCTTTATATCAAACAAATCAATCATGTTGCCAAAGTGTTTTCTTCCTTCTGTTAACAGTCCATCACGGGCACAAGCGCATAATACTCCGACAAATGTGATTTCATCTGGAAGCACATGGTTCTTGACATGACTTTTTTCTGTACTTCCTAATCTACTACTCAGCAAGTGTGAATACAGATTAAGCCCATCTTTTGGGTTTCCATGAATGCAATACCCCAAGATCATTGCATTCCAACAGACTATGTTCTTGATCAATATCCGATCAAAAATTAAACGAGCAACTTCTGCTCTTCCGCATCTACTATACATATGGATTAAAGTTGTACTAACAATCAAATTCAAATCTTTAGATGCCTTAATTAGACACCCATGAACAGCTTTTCCTTCCTTCATCCGAGCTGACCTAGCACAAGCAGTAAGTGCAATGACTATCGTTGTATCATTCCCACTCAATCCCCTCTGTGCCATTTCTCGGAACAACTTTAGGCACTTCCCAGGGTTATTCAAATTCAAATACCCAGTCATCATGACATTCCACCCAACTAAATTCCACTCTGGCATCGCATCAAACAACTGTCGCGCAACGACTAATTCACCCACTTTTATATATCCATTCATAATACTGTTCCAAGACACAACATCCCTCTGGTGCATTTCATCGAATACCTTCCTAGCAAGATCAATAAAACCATAACAACTATAAAAATGCACTAAAGAATTCTGCACTTCCAAAACTCCATCAACACCATTTTTCACAACTTGTCCATGACACTTCTGACCCGAATCCAAACAACCCGTTTTAGCACAGGCACTCATGAGGGGTGGAAACGTAAAACTATTAGGCAAGAACCCATTTTTAAGCCTTTGGAAATAGAAAACTACAGTATTATCTGGCAAAGAACTACAAGCATAAGCTTTTATAACAGTATTAACTGAAAAAGTATCAGGAAAATGAATGCACCTAAATACCAATGCAGTATATTCAATATCACAATGTTGAGTACAGAGCTTCAAAAATCTGCACGAATATGAGGGGTTTTGTACTTGTAAAAGACCAGTTATTATCAAATGTGCTTGGATTTGAAAGAGCTCCTTCAAGCTTTGACATGAATCAAGAAATTCCAAAGCTTTGGATTGATAAGAAGCTGTTAACGAAGAATACCTATGGAATTTTTTTGTGGCAGAAAAATATGGGGTCAAGTGTTTGATGGAGATTCTTGCTGCCATTCATATATCTGTTTCAGATTTGAAGAAAGAAAGGATTTTTCTGCCATTAATGCTGCTCATTGTTGTTTTCTCTAGTGCACATGATGAACATTAATCACGAAATTATTCTTTCTTTGTCTGTTGATCAAATTTTTGGATCAAAATCAATGGATTTTAGCACCCAAAACTCCAAAAAAGAGAAAGTTGAAAGCTTTGTCAAATTTGGAGGTAGAGGGAAGGAGGATGAGTCGAGGCAGGAAGAACAAGGGCAGGGGATTCACTGAAAATTTTATTGTTGGGCTTGAAGGTAGAATTTGGGCTTTGCTACACTCCATTTTGATCCACAATATTTTGGGCCTTGCTATATATTTGCACAATTATTCAGATTTCAATTATTAAATTATTTTGTTTAGGTCTAAATCTTAAATTTGAATGTTTTTTTTCTTAATTATTATAAGAACTTAGCGAGTGTGAATATATGTGAATAGTTAAGATGTTTACTATAGCTATAATATTATCAAGATGTTACTCATTCAAGATTTTTGTAACAAAGGTATTTCACGACTTCTTCATCTGCTTTCAACTGTACATCTCATCTTTGCTTACCCCTATCAACTACCATCATCTACAGGGCAACAAGTATCAGTATTGTCAACGAATATCGTTATGTGTTGTTACTATCACTATGTACTACTATAATTCATCATAATTATGTTTTGAAACCACTAATTATCATAATATACCATCACCTTTTAACTATTATTATCAGACATCATCATCATTATCAACACTAATATGATAATAATCACCGCCAACTACTATCGTCGATCCCATTATTGACCAAAGTTAGCCATTGCCACCACTTACCACCATATTTCTTTTCTTAGTTTCTTTGTTGATCTAGTATTAAGCAATTACTATATATCCATGATTGTAATATGTGAAATGCTTGAAGGAGAATCAACCTATTACAATAGGCAAGTGGAAGACCTAGAGAGGGGAATTTGCCACCTTTTTAGCTTTATGTTTTCTTCTCTAGTCGGTGATCTTGATTCTTGTAAAGATTATATGCCTTATAGTCCATTGACAACTATGCCCCCATACACCAAATACAAATCCTATAAACATGAGGGCAAACTAGACAATTTGAAATATGATTGCATACACTTTTAAGTCACTAGACAACTATTTGCACATTCAAATTTCATAAATTGTAATGAGCGTGTCTAGTTCAAGATATTCACACACAAGATCAATGTCATTTGGATTGATAAAGATTCTAGTTGGTCTAGTTCAAGATATTCACACACAAGATCAATGTCATTTGGATTGATAAAGATTCTAGTTGGTCTTATTATCCTCTCAACTGTTCCCTTCAAATCTGGTAAGTATTTGGCTTTTCTTGTAGTAATAGTAATTGTGCAACTATCTTGACATGTTAATGACTAGATCTAACTAAGATTTTAATATAATTTGCCTAAAAACTATTAGATCTATTGCCCTGTTTAACTTGTCAAGACTTGTCAATGGGATCTAATAGTGTAGTTCCACAAAAGAATGAAAAAAAAAAGGCACACTTTAATATTATCTTTATTTAGAACAAGTTAGAGTGGACTATATAAATTCTTTGTATCGATCTGCTTTTTTTTTTTTGGACCGGGCCCTTCGATATATAGATAGTTAGAGTAAGAACCAAGGGTGGAGCCACGACAAAAAATTATATTAGGTTAAGATAATTTTTTGTGCATATATAGTAGGTATCGAAATGTCTGGTTCTTCAGATTTGAACCCCCTTAATAAAAATCTTTGCTCCACCACTAGTTAAAACCTATTTTTTTTGTTTGTTTTATCATTTGGTATTTGAAACCTATTAGTCCTTTTTTAAAGAGTGACATATATAATACTCTTTATTTAGAGTTGTTAAGTTAGAACCTAAGATCTGTGATTAAATGTTAAAAGTGCTCTTTGGTACATGTCTGTAGAGGGACAATTTCATGACTGGTGCATAGCTGATGAACAAACACCAGATGATGAGTTGGTGCAAGCCCTCAAATGGGCATGTGAAAATGGAGCAGATTGCACAAAAATACAAGAGAATCAACCATGTTACCTCCCAAATACTGTGAGAGAACATGCCTCTTTTGCATTCAATAGCTACTATCAAAACATGAAACAAAAAGGGGCTAGTTGCTACTTCAATTCTGCTGCTCTTTTAACTGCCCATGATCCAAGTAAGTTTAATTCCAACAAATTAATTACTAGTGTACACTCTCTCGCTTTTCGTTTCTCGAGATTTAAATGATAAACTAACATTGGAAAAATGTACATTTGTAATTGTATTGATATGAAAAAAATAGAAATTTATATTATTTTTCGTGTAGCTTCGAATCTGACTCTTGAGAAGGGCGAAATGATACTTATTTTGGGTCCATAGAGGGATTAACCATAAAATGATCTGTATATAGATTGTTACCCCAATTAGTTTTCAGGATATGTGACATATACATAAGTATCGTTTACTTTAGGTTCTATGCATTATATTGTAGGAGTCGTTACGGTTGTGATATGTATAATCGACTCCAACTTATTTACTATTGAGATGTTACTATTATTATATAATCAGTGATTAATTGATTCTAATGTGTAATAATATGTTGAAAAGAGAATTTATTTTTATTTATTTTTTTGTCATTTTCTATTGACAGGCCATGATGCTTGCAAGTTTGAGGTTATTCCTTGATCAGTCTTGTTTCCCAGAGTGAAATTAAATTTGTGTTTTTCCTTCGTTTGTCTATTTATATGTGAGAATTTTGGTTTGAGTATCCAATGTCATTCTTAATTTACCTCTCTCTTATTTTTCCTATTATTTCTTTTCCTTTGAATATCAAATTCTAAGTCTATTCGGTGTACGTATAATTAACAAATATTCTTTAGAGTTAGTCGAGATATTCCACAATTACGATTATAAAAAAAATCTCCAAATACATTGACACCTTTTATCTTACTAAGTTGTTATTTCGATCATCCCCAATATCCTAAGGAAAAAAATAATTGCCAATGAAAATATTAAATATTCTCAATCTCTAGAATTCCTTATAGTATTTTATATTTTTGCTAGAACGGCTAATGTACGTCATGGATATTTTAAAAAAAACGAAGAAAATCAGGTTGAATGAAATAACAAAGGAAATTTATTAGTTGAGGTTAATATTAATTAAGCTAATTTAGTGTTACCAAAACTTATTTTGATACATGACTTAGGCACATTTAACTTTCAAACAGAACATAATTTTTTTTCCTTTATGTAGGGAAATTATAATGTCCTAATATATGGGGTAAAAAATACAAACTTAAAATAACAAACCGATAATCAAATGGTTATAGATTTAAATATTTACAAGAAAGGAATATCATTTCGAGTAATTAAGGCTTAAATGTGCTTAATTAGATATCAAGGAGTAAAACTATAATTTATCAATAATGAAGGGATAAATAATTGACTATAGTGCAAAGACTCGCGATTAACAACGAAGAAAAAGATAATAATATGACAAGATGAGATGCACAAGAACTTATTGCTCTCACAAGACGCGATATATATCGATTTGAATCATATCTCAAAATAAATATTTTATTGGGTTGTCCAATTAATTGGCCAACATTTATGGTGTAACACGAACCATATGATCTATTGTATGTGTGAACAAAATTTGAGTCTAAAATGTGGGGATAAAAGCAGAAGATGAAGGGGGAAAAAAAGGATAAATTAGTATTCATACCTACAAGTAGTTATTAAATATTATTATTTATTTCATGAATAAGGTAAATGCATGATATTGAAATTTCCATTTTGTCTGACATAAATATTTATGTCCCAAACAATATGGGATTTTCTTATCAAGTGGACACATTTCCCAATTCCAACCTTTCAACTTTCAACTTTCAACTATACAATCATAAAAGAGGTATAATTTACAAAGAATATCAACACATTTTTTAACTTAAAATATATAGAATATGTCAAAAAAAACCCTCCGCATTATACTTTTTACTCCAACGTTTGTGCAACAAGCTAAGCTACGTACCATTTACAAATTAAAAGAAAATTATATATAACAGGAGGGAAGAAATAATACTTTAATATACTAAAATTATTAATTTCATAAATGTGTTACACATTATGTATACATGCCTAGCACATTAATTCTAGACAACTTATATGTAATATAGACAAATTTATAAGTTTGTCACTCAATATTCTGGTCAAGTATATTTTTTATAGCATTTAACCACGTTTTACTTCTTCACATATAAATATCGATTAACTCTATCTACTAAGTTTTGTTTTACAAATAAAAAAAATCATGATTAATTTTTTTAATCTTTTATCAATTTCTATAATCTTTTGCTATTTTATATTAATCACCGAGATAAAACATTAGAAATGACAACCAAAGAAATAAATGATGATCCAATAATAATAGCAAGATCTTAGCCTGTCGTTTGTTGCCTTGTGAAATTCAATGTTAAGTCAATTATTTTATTTTAAAAAATAATACTTTAAATGGCCAACTTGGTTAGAAGTGTAATAATTCAATTATTGTTGACCATTTTAAAATTATAAATTTACCCTCAGAACTCAAAACTAGCTTATTAGATGATGATCTCGCTCAAATTTGAGTTGATTATTGACCTGATAATTTATTAGCTTAATTTAAAAGATTCATGAAAAATTTAATTAAAGTAAATTTATATTTTTCGTAATATAATGAGCAACTTAGTCGAATATGGAAATCAAATCGATGGAAGATTAGTTTCTAATTTAAGCACTTTTGTTAGTGGAATGAAGTAGTTGTACCTGCTACTCAATTTACTTTTCCACATCACATTTTGAATCATATAAGTTCACATAGCTACTTGACCAACCTTTTTCTATCGAAATAAGTTATTAATTATATTGTTCGATCAATTAATTTATCAGCATGATTAAAATATATGTAATGTATGCATTATCAGTATATAGGTTATATATATATTATGAGTATAAGTATTTATACTATATACACACATACTAATTATACACTAAGTGCATAAAATGATTTATGTATCAGATTCATTCATCACACGGTTAGAAATTAATGATTAGCTCTATATTTTGTAAAGGAGGTTATCGAATGGTTTAAATTCATAGTTATCCTTTTTTTTTAATTTGAGCTTGAAAGTAATATTTGATAGAAATCAAATCTTAATCTTTTTCTTTTGAAAATTCACAAGTTTGGCAACCAATGGCCTACCACTTTCACTAAAGTAAAACATCAAGCGTGGTCTTCACTATGATTCACACACACATTATTATAAAATGGCACTTAGCTCTTAAATTAAAGATTTTATATTTAAGCCAGTATTTTATTTTTCGATTTCCATAGAAAATATATCAAAGACTGAGTGAAATAAATTGAAAAAACAGTGCATTATTTGTTCAATAGATTCTTTTTAAAAATAAAAAAAATAAATAACAAGAAGAATTTTTCTTTTAAAAAAAATAGACACCTTGTTGTGTCCCTTTTGGTATGCATGGAGATGAAATAATGGTGATCATAAATGCAGAAAATTTAAGGCAATTTCTGATCCTCATCTTGGGGCAAGTAAGTGTTGCCACTTCCCAGAAAAAATAGTATCAGTAGAGTCTCATTTAGGACGAAGAGTACTTACTGATCCCTCCCTTTTAAATTAATTTTTATTTTTGAATATTAATTTAAAGTTAAATTTATTTAGATAAATTTAATTATATTATATATTCAAAATATTACAAATTATATATTTATTTCATAAAAAATATATTAATTAAAATTCACAGCACGTTCGAGAATCAAAACATTAACAACTAAATTGTGGTGAATTGCTCCATTTATTACTTTTCTTTCCTATATGAAATTATTGCATTATTACGCATGAAAATTGAGGTGTTTTCCCCCTATTTGTATTTTGTACACGTGGAGCTTTTTCTGAGAGTGAGAGTAGGGTGGAGCTATGAGAGCTCAGAAAATATTTCAAATCTTTTTGACCAAAAATATAATTAAAATTATTGTATAAAAATATTAAATTTTTGTTAATTTCTTACTTTCATATTTTATTTTTTAATAAAATTTTTTGACACTACTACTAAGAGAGCTCATACTATACCCTTTCTAATATTTTATTGAATTCAAGTTGTATGTATTGATGATAAAAATACGATACTATTAATATTTTTAATATTATGAATAGATTTTAATTTGTAAGAGCAAGTTGATAAAATGAAAATTTTAGAGTTTAAGTGTAAATATCTATGGGATTATATTTCAACTTACTAAAATGAAAATTTTAGAGTTTAAGTGTTTATAAATAAAGAAAAATATTTTTTTTTATAGGAAAGACAAACGAAAGTACCATCAGAGACGAACAAAAAAATTGTATTACATAAATATAAAAAATTATTATTCACACGTATATATAATAAATTGTAAATACTCTTTACTTCACCGCTGTTAAATTAGGTACACTTGGCATTCTCACAGCCCTATAAAGGTGCAGCTAAGCCCCATCACCACAAACCTCATAATTAAATAATAAAAAAATATATTTTATTTCCAAATAATTAAAATGTTGCATTAAATATGTGAAGCACTATACAGTAGGAGTTTTTCCTATATAAATGCATGGTTCAACTTTTCTTGGAAAATTGCAATTCCCTTTTTCTTGTGTTTTCTCTAAGCTAATAATTAAAAAAAAAAAAAAGATGAGTTATTTGGGAATTGGAGTTAGTCCTGGAAATGTTGCAGTTTGTCATGGTAATAATTTGAAAGTAATTGATAGGAGAGTGAGAGTTACAGAACTTGTGTTAAGGTGTGTCATTTTTGGTTTGGCAATTGTTGCTGCTGTTCTCATTGGAACTGATAAACAAGTTAAACTTATTTTCTCTGTTGAGAAAATTGCTAAGTTCACTGATATGAGAGCTCTTGTGTAAGTTTTTTGCTTTCTCTTGTTTAATTTATTTAGTTTGTGTGTGGTACTCCTTTTGATTTCGACTAATTTAAATAAGTTTCGAATTCAGGATTTAAAGTTTTACTTAAAATAAAGTAGTAGATGATACTTCTTTCAAGTTTCGAACTCAATATTTTTTGTGTCTCAAAGTTTCACTTAAAAATTTTTTTTTTTTATTAATTGCTACTCTACTTTAAGTCTTGAACCTTAAAAGACCTTTGGTGTGGCTTGGAAGTTTTTTACTAGAAATTTAAACTCAAAACCTTTGATATGTCTACAAGTTTACTCTAATAACTTTTTTTTAATAAAGGTAAATTTGAGATATTTGGTCTTTTTAAATGTTTACTTGAAATAAAATGCTTTTTATAAACGATTGATTTTATTCAGGTTTTGAACTTTAAGATCTTTGTGTGTTTGGAAGTTCAACTTGAAATAAAGCCTTCTGTGCTAAAAGAGACTATTCAATTTTCGAACTCGAAATATTTAATTAAAGTATTATGATCTTTTTTACATATTTTACTTGAAATAAAATACGTACTAACGACTGATCTCATTCAAGTTTTGAACTCAAAACCTTGGTCTGTTTGGAATTTCAACTTGAAATAAAGCCTTCTCTACTAAAAGAAACTTTATTTGAGATATTTAATTAAAAGTTGATTTTACTTAATTTTTGGACCTGAGCCTTTTGGTCAAGGAGGGAGGAGCTCAAAACCTTTTGGTGGTGTTTATTTGGCTAAGTTTTTAAAGGTTAAAAAGTGAACTTTATGTATATTTGTGCAGGTTTTTAGTAGTTGCCAACGGATTAGCTGCTGCCTACTCGTTGGTGCAAGTTCTAAGATGCATTTTGAGCATGATTAGAGGAAGTGTTCTCTTCAATAAACCATTGGCTTGGGCTATTTTTTCTGGTGATCAGGTACAATTAAATCAAATGCTAGCAATTATGTTTTTTTTTTGTGTGTTTGATATGCATATTAAAGTTATTTCAAATTTATAATTGAAAAAGTCTATGTTAAGGATGACGTATTGGTTAGATTTTAAACTCGAGATCTCTCTCATGGCCCTTATCGATATCTTTTATTTAATTATTAAGAATTTTAAAAGTTCTTGGGAACCAGAGTAGTTGTAGCAATAATGACTTCTTCCAGAGCAAGGACTGCATAATAAATATTTTGTTTGTAATGGAATCATTAAATTCATCGTGACAGTTTCATAACTTATTAAATTTTCAAAAAGTGTCACAACTCACAACCCAAAAAGATGAAGTGACAATTAGCAAAATGTATGACCAATCTAATCATTTTAAAAACAACAGTTTTGGTCCAAATTCAACTAGTCAATACTTCATTGTCCCAATTAAACATAGATTTATTTGTGAAAAATTACTAAAATTTCAACAACAAAAAAATCAAAACTCAAACGGATAAAACAAATGGTCCACCTATATGATTTCTACCCCGACATTGCCCATATTATTGAAATGATTCGTCAATAAAGATTGAGTATCCTTTTATAATTCTTATTCCTATCGTGTTATGACATGACTTTCATATCATTAAATTCTGAATCCGAGATACTATTTTTCTTAAAATTGTCAGATGATGGCGTACTTGACAGTGACAGCGGTGGCGGCTGCGACACAATCAGCCATGTTTGCCAAACTAGGTCAACCAGAGTTACAATGGATGAAGATATGTGATATGTATGGGAAATTTTGTAACCAAGTTGGAGAAGGAATTGCAAGTTCTTTATTAGTGAGCCTTAGCATGATAATTCTCTCTGCCATTTCTGCTTTTAGTCTCTTTCGTTTGTATGGAAATAGTAAAGGAAAGGCCTAAGCAATATAATGAAATGTAACTTTGGTGGATTAACCATTTGGTCTTTTTTTTTCTTTTTCTTTTGGGTGGTTCTAATTTAAATAAAATAAATCAAAGACCAAAGTTGGTGAGATTGTCATAATGATATCATGTGATACTTGATCATATTTAGCTTTATCATTTCCTTAATCATATGGTATGTTAATTTACTTTTCTTGCTTTCATTGGTTGAGAAAAGATTAGTAAAAGTTATATTTTATTTATTGATTAAGATGTCTGAATTTGAATATACATCTTAATATTGAATATTAATACATAAATATAGAACGATTAATGTTTTCTCGATGATATATTTAATATACATTTTAATTATAAAATATAACTCAAGAAAATTATTTAGGATGTATGTAGTTGAGTAAAAATTAAGGGGTATTTGAAGGACAACATTAATATGTGATTGAGATATCAACATGGATGAATTGAACCTATAGTAATGTTGCTCTCCTTTCTTGTCCCATCCGGTCTTTAGTCAGGTAACCAAGAATCACAAAAATTTTCTTTTCATCCGGATTTTTCTTCTGAGATTGGTTTTCCCTCCGCTTTAAACGTCTTTTTTCCGCCTGTTTGAGGCACCTTCGTATGAAACTTCTGCATTGATATTGGCCATATTTTCAGTATACAAGGTCGTAAGGTGGTGGTTTTGATGGTGAAAGTGGTCGACCGTGGTGGTGATAGTTGTGAACTTATGACGATGCAGGTGATTGATAGTAGTCTCTAATGATAACAATGTGTTAGTAGTTGAAGATAGTGGGATTGTAGTTGAGAGTGTTGATGGTTGTGATGAACGATGGTATAGTTAGTGATAGTAATTGTGATTGATTGTAACAACGATTGACAATGATAGCTATATAAGGATGAAATCCGACAATTGTTGTGAATAAAGTAACGATAAAAAGTCATCTCACAAATCTCTCTTATGTAATAACTTTCAAAACTTTGTTCAAAAACAGAATAATTCAAATTAATTCAAGAGATTCGATAGAAATATAGGAGATGGTGCATAGTTGGAAGAAATATTTGTATCGTTTCAATTTTATCGGATGTTTATTCGAGTAGACAATTAGGTAGTGATTATGTGAATATGCAACTTAACTTATACTTTGTATTTTTGACTAAAACGTTGTTATTTGACATTGACTGGCCATATAATCTAAATTTGGTATCAAAGTATGAAAGCAATTAATGCTTAACCGAATCTTATTAGAGTTACAAAGCATTGAATGTTTTCCCTCTTTTGTTATTTTTGATTTCTACCAAATATAACGCACAAAATGATAAATTTTTCTTCTTAGGTTTTCTCAAATTCTTACAACCTTTGACGGTCATTGAAGAAAAGCAACAACAAAAAAAATGGTAAAAACGCTTCTTCTCCTTTTTTTTTCTAAGTTTTTTTTGGATCTACGTTGGATTTTCTTTTCCCATTTGTTGTAAATTTATGCTTTTTTACTTTTCGATTCGATTTGATTCAGTTCAGCTATATGAATTTTACATATCAGGGTTCATCGTGATTTGATTGTTTGTTGTCAAACTACCATTATCAATTCGTTTATTTGGATTTTTGAAGTACAATAATTTGTGTTTATTGAGACTTTTAGATAGAAGTATTCTTTATTCTTAATGAAATGCTTAGAAAGGGGCTTGGTTCTTTATTTTCGGACGGGGTGCTAAAGCTATAAGAGAAAATTGCCCTACCGATAAGCTACAGGATCCACAGAGAAGTAGGGATGTCGGATACTTATATCGACGAGAACTGATAGATACCCGACAAAATAATTAAGGCGCCTACAAGTTGCAAGTGTGCCCCAAATATTCACTACCTCAATTACTTTGTCTATCAAATTACTTGATTAATTTTTTAAATTTACAAGCAAATAGAAAGGTGAAACACCACATTTATCTTGAGAAAATAGTAGCTAGCCAGAAAGAAAAAGATTATTATTTGGTCTTGTATAATTTACTTTTTTTTTAATTTTGTTATTTTAAAGAAATTGGTGAGAATGATATAGTGATTTGTTCTCTTGGACTTAGTTGAGGCACTCACAAGATGATGTAGACAATATCATGAATTAAAAATGATAATAATTTGCTTTGTTGAAATGTGCGCAAGCTT
The DNA here is from genome assembly GCA_029948455.1 of Solanum rostratum. NCBI lineage: Eukaryota > Viridiplantae > Streptophyta > Magnoliopsida > Solanales > Solanaceae > Solanum > Solanum rostratum. The sequence goes on along the minus strand of CM057053.1, from coordinate 205,389 downwards.
GCTAGTCTGTACTATGATCGATTATAGAAAAATGATGATGATTTATTTTTTTTTCCTTCAAAATTTGTCAGACAACATCAAAAAGAGTTGCAGAGAGGAAAGTGGCTAAGTTTGAGAAGAACATAACAAGAAGAGGATTGAATCCTTTAACAGGAAAGAACAAAATGGAACCAGCACACATTGTTCTTGCACTCTTTGCTGTTTTGGTCGTTGGATCTTGTAAGCTCTTCTCTATAATAACGCTTCACTATAATGATAGGTTCTTTTGGAATCGATTTTTCATGTTATGTTACATTATATGTTCTCTATAACAACGTGCCGTTATAGCTTCTCTAATTACTATGATTTTCTACAACTTTCCCTTGTTGGCTTGTCAACCAATGTCAAAGTCATATGTTGTGTACATATAAATATACCGTCAAACCTCTCTATAGCAAATGTTCTTAGAATCATTTTTTCTTGTTATGTTACAAGTATGTTTTTTTATAATAGCATTATGCCATAGCAACCAACAAAATTCAGACATGATCCCCTTATAGAGAGTTTTGAATATTTCAATTATGCATGTATCTTGGGCCCGGAGCTAAAGGGAGGTAAAGGTATCAATTGAATCTCCTTTGTTGAAAAATCGTATGGCGTGAATAAAGCAAAAATAACTTTTGTTTTGATATATATGAGTTGTTTAATCACCTTGGTATAAGAAAAGATTTTAGTGAATGGGTAATAAAGGGCTCAGAAATTACTTTATGTCATAAGTTCAAATCCTATCGAATCTTGTATGAATTTCTGGCTCCGTCATCACTATTGTTCTCATTGAACTTACATGAACCTTTCACTTCCCATTAAATCGATCGATCCATGTAAATTATTTTTTTATGAACTCTTCATTTCTCAAATTGATGGGATAAATCATTTTTGGATTTGCAGTTATTTTCCAGGTTGTGAAGATGGCTATTAATGGTGGGAACATTGAAGATGGAAGCTCTTAAAATCTCCATAAGAATGCATCTTTTTACAATTAATAGTTAAGAGTTACATTTTCAAACAAACTCTAAATAAGTTTTGTTACAACATTCTCTCTTCTTGGTTGTGTTACTAAATTTGGCATTCTGATTTTAATACTTGTGATTTCTGATGAAACCATGGTCCAAGCAACTGCTTTTCAGCTTTTTGAAACCATAGATCATCTGTAGAAATTATGACGGTTCACCAATACAACAATATTTGCTTGAGCTGAGAGTCTACCCAAAACAACTACTCTACCTATGCAAAATAGGGATAAGGTTTGCGTGTACACCACCATTAGTGGAATTACACTGCATATGTTATTGTAGATTTGTTGAAATACAATCTTAAAAATGCAATATAACCCTCCAAATGTGCATCTTATTAACGGATCATACCAACAGAATGTATGCTGATTACATACTTGGTCTAGGCAGCTCAAGAAGATTGATTTACTGAAATACATCGAAAAGGAGAGAATGGAACGGGAATTGACACTAAGAGTTCACCAAGAATGTTGTCAACGAGCAAGCTATTGGATTTAAGGCTTTGTGGCCTTGAAGAAGCATTGTCAGGATTGAGGACAACTCAATAGAACTTATTGTGGACCTGCTTTCCATAAGTGCATTTGCTTTCATCAGACCTGCGAGCTACACGAGTTGCTTTGTTGCTTTTATTGGAACATTGGCGACATTCTGAACTTCTGGACAACTTCCTTGCACAGGAATTGTAGCCATCCTCATGATACACTTGAATATTGTTTTTAACCAAATCTTTAGCATCAGGAGAATTGAAGTCATCAAATTCCTGAAAGATAACATGTTAGACAATGGAACACGAGTCACCTTATTTATAAGATCAAAACGATGTGTCGAGAAGATATTTCAAAGCAATAGCAAAATCAGGAACCCCGCCAGAAAGGGCTTTCATGGGTCATGAGCTCTCACCTTGGACTTGGTCTTGGCATAATAAGGTGTTAAGCAGGGGTTTACATCCTTGAGAAACATGTCATCTGGACTACCGGGAATTGTGTGATCCTCAGAGCTGAATTCCTAATAGAAACAAAGAAACCTAATTACTCCCCTGAAGCAAATGCCTAACATGTACATTCATGTCACATTTCTTTTGAAAGGACGATAACTTGAGCAGAACAATTGCATAAAAGGATACTATCTAAACTTGTATCGATAATTTGTTCAGATTCACAACAAACTTCGTGTTGCATTAGAAAAATTGTGCACATTACATATTTAGATGCATTTACCAGAGAATTAGCTGCTTCTTCTTGATCATATTCTGGAGGGCTACCAAAAGAGTCATAGCTCCCTCTTAGAGCATATTTATCTGCTTTGACCTGTGAAAATGATAGTATCAGCCATTTTCTATAACAATCTAATGCTGATCTATTGATAAATTACCAAAGATATTTGTTTTATTACATCCAAAGCACACGGGAACCAAACCAACGGACTTGTCAAAATTGCAGTAGCAACTGAGCAGCATAATTATAAGAAGCAAAGATTGTTTTACACCTATTAGAAGGTAGACTACACAACAAACCATATCACTTCATGACATTATAAGCCAAAGAGCAGGTAAATGGGATTCCTTACCTTTGATTTACCTTACTGACTGGACAAGCAAAAACCCTTTTAAACAATTTATTCCTATAGGCTATATGGGTAACAAAATGATGCAAGATCACAACATATAGCTCCCTTCAAATCATTTATAAGAAACAAAGAAGTGATGGTTTGACTATCAACAGGATAAAGGAAAAATATGGAAAAAGCATATATCAACTAGATCCATAGAGTGTTTTTCCACATTTTCATCATGATGGAGAGCCAGCAGAAACCAAGAACGATACTGACTTTTTCATGTCATTGAGCCTTTGTGGTTCATCAGTGTGGTAGAAAATCATATTCTTTTCTGTAGTATCCTTATCGGACGTTTTAAGAGTTCATGAAGCATTGGAACAAGGAGATTCTCGTTCTCTTTGGCAGTAGATATTTGAAATTTCAAAGCACATCTGCAAACTCTAGTTTGGTGCAATTGTTATTGCATTTTGAAGATTAATAAATTTAGTGATATCAACAGAAAACATGACTGAGTTTAACTGGTTTTTGTTTATCATCAGTGATGGTGCAGCTTTCCAAAATACATGATAGATTGGATTTTGTGGTTTAGACAATAGAGAGACCCCCAACAAACAGTCCTAATGATTCATAAGAAGCAGATGGAAGACAATAATGACTTGTTACCTCAGCGAGATCTTCAGCTAGGCATTGTAGTTGCCCGGTAAGAGAAGTGACCTGCCTTTGAAGATTTGGTATAAGCTGCTTTGCCTGTTTGAGTTCTGAACCCTGCTTTTCCAAAAGATCCTGTACTTGAGAATTCGTAATATCTGGGAACAGTATGGAATTTTTCAGTGACTTAATCTCTTCCCTTTGCTTTAAGCACAAATCCTTAAGCTTCTCAACCTGTCAGTATTATGTGCAAATCAGAAAATGAAGCAAAGAGACAACATAAGTATCAATTATTTCATGTAACCTCAGAAGATTAACTGGATTCACGCTGAAAATTGCAGGGAGGAGAAAAAGGGACAACTTTGGATTGTTTGTTTCTCTGTTCAAACTCCAACACCACCCCCATAACATGGAAATTCGCAAAAAGAACAGGAATAAACATCATTAAAAAGTTAATCTACAACAACGACTTGTATAAACTAAATCCACATCATACAAACACATTCGATTAGAAATCAAGCACAATTCTGGCTCATCAATGAACAACTGATAATAACATTATTGTGACATCTTGATCAAGATAATTACATCATTCTTTTAGACTATCAACCATTTACACCAGATACATTTTAACAGCAAATGTGCCATCTTTAACTGGAAATATTTGTGCAAATTTACACCTTCATTATTCTTGAAAAAGCCCAAATCAAAAGATAAACTCTTCGACTGAAAAAAGACAAAATGTTTGCACCTTAACATAAAATGAAACCAAATTATTCAAAAGGCCACAACTTTTGAACAAATCCAAGAACAAGCTGTTGGTCGAACATTCCATTCAAGGTTAGTCTCCAATTATTAAGATGCACAGAGAAAGCTTCCCTCTACTATTGAGAGAAAGGGTTAAAATATCAAAAGTTTGACAGAATGCAAGATAAAACTATACATTATACAAATATAGCACCATTTCCCTTTTCTCTTCAAGCATCAACTAAAGTAACATACGCATATACTTGATTAGAAAACACGAATAACTCCAACTGATTGATAAACAACAAATGTGCCATCAAAAGCAATATCATCCCACATTTTGCAACAATAAAAATGCCATCTTGAACAAAATAATTGCAGCATTTTAAAGATTATAAACCTCCAACACCAAAGACATTGACTACTACTTTCACGAACTAAGTTATGATGCCAACATACACCTCAATGTTCTTAAAAATCCACATACCAAAAAACAATCTTTGAACTAAAAAGCCATAAAGTTTGCATCTTTGCCCAAAATTACCCAAATAATTCAGAAAGTCAGCTTTTAAACAAATCCCAAGCTGTTTATCAAAATATTTAAATCATAGTTAGCCTCCAAATATTAAGCTGCACAGAAAAAAGCTTCCTTTACAAATTATATGATGTACAGATGGAATACCTCTCGATTTTTCTCCTCAAGCATCAACTTCAGCTCAACAATCTGATCCTCCTGCTCCTTATTCATACTTAACAGCTCCCTCTCACTTCTAAGCACCATTCCTAATGTCCTCGTATTCCCCTTAACCTCTGTCAACGCCTTCTTGGCGCTTCCTTCCTCTTTTTTCACACCACCAGCAGCAGAAGAAGAACCTTTGAACAACTTCTTATGCAAAGAACTCAAACCACTTCCCCTTTTCGCTGTTTTCTTCAAATCTTCAGCTATAAAATCCACAGGAATAACCAATTTCAAATCACCCTTTTTCTGTTGCTTCATGGCAGATTTGTGTTCAACAAATTTCTTGACCATCGAGCTGAAATTGGACTGATGGGTAGTTTGAGTTATCCCATTTGAACCTTTCTTGGTTTTGATTAGAGCTGTGTTTTGGGTTTTTGATGTGAGGTCTGCAGAGGAAGAAGGGTCGGATTTTGTGGAAGATCTTGAAGAATCAAAAGATGTTTTAGCATAGCGAGATGATGGCTTGATTAAAGACATTGTTAGGGTTCTCAAAGTTTGATTTTTGGAGAAATTAAGGTTTGAATTTTAGGACAGAGAGAGCATTTTCTGGGATTGTGTGAGAGGGGTGAAGAAGAAGAAGATAGTTTGGCGCTGGATGAATTCAAATTTTTGGGAGCGTTTACACTTGGGAGATTTTTTAGAATTATTAACAAATTACGTACAATATTAAAAAAGAGCCTGGACTAAAATGTAAATTGAGAGATTACAAATTCAAACTTTTAACGGAAAAGGGTCAAAATTACCCTTGAACTATTCAAAATAGCTCACATATATCCTTTAACTATTTTTGGGATCAAAACTACCCTTGCCGTCTATGTTTTGGACCACAAATGCCCTTACACCGTTATCTTTGCCACATGGCAGTCCACGTAGATATCCACGTGGCAATAAAAGGGTCAAAATTACCCTGAAACTATTCAAAATAGCTCAAATATACCCTTCGACTATTTTTGAGATCAAAACTACCCTTGTCGTCTATGTTTTGGACCACAAATGCCCTTTTTTATAAAATAATAGTGAATAAAGAAATATATATATATATATTATTTAAGTAAATTTTATATACACAATTTATTAAAATTTTAAAATATATAGTTTGAATAAATTACATGAAAATTTTAAGATGTCTTTTAATTTAGTTCATGAGTAATAATTTTTTTTTTGGAATACCAAGACAACCCGCAGCTGCTACAGTCTACACTACAGGTGAGACATTGTCTACACCACTTCTTGTGGGTCATAATCTACATCACCGTGAGACATTGTCTACACCACCTTTGTGGGACACAGTTTACACTACAGTAGGACACTGTGTGCACTGGGTAAACCCTCCCCTGTGCAGTAGCCTGCAAATCGCTAGGGTTTTTGGCACATAAGTATTATTAAGCACTTTTTCTAATTAAAATGTCTGAAATATCCTTCAAGCTGTTAATATTATAAAAACTAAGTACTTTAATATTTTTTTGTCTAAAAAAATAAAATAAAGTAAAACAAATTTATATTTTAATTCAATATTAATATAAACTATATCAATATAAACTTATTATTTAAGTAAATTTTATATACACAATTTATTTTTAATTTCTAAAACAAATAGTTTGGATAGATCACATGAAAATTTTAAGATGTCTTTTAAATTTGTTCATGAGTAATAGTTATTATTTATCATTCACATCTTTTTCTACTATGACAAATTATTTATCCAAAAAATAGTGGAAAAAGTAGTGTGTGTGTGTATATATATATATGTGTGTATAATTTCTTTTTTCTATTTCGACAACGGTGTAAGGGCATTTATGGTCCAAAACATAGACAAGGGTAGGTTTGATCTCAAAAATAGTCGAAGGGCATATTTGAGCTATTTTGAATAGTTTCAGGGTAATTTTGACCCTTTTATTGCCACATGGATACGTGGACTGCGATGTGGCAAAGATAACGGTGTAAGGGCATTTGTGGTCCAAAATATAGACGGCAAGGATAGTTTTGATCCCAAAAATAGTTAAAGGATATGTGTGAGCTATTTTGAATAGTTCGAGAATAATAAGTGAGAAAACACTTGCTAATAAAAAAGGTATAATTGGACTTTGGACAAAAATTGATGGTATGTCTAATTTGTACAAAATTTCATGAGCAAGACATTTTTTCTTTTGTATTAAGTTTATTTTTAGTCAATCTAATTTAAGGTGATTCTATTTTAGGGATTATTTGCACTTTTACCCTTATTTTGCACTAGTCTTTGTAATAATATCGCACAAGTTTTGGTATAATGATTCGAAAGAGTTTGAGTTTGAGTTTGAGGAATTAAGTAGCAAAAGTATGGGTGTTTCAAAATTTACAATATTATCATAAACCTTGATAATAACCAAGCCAATGCAAAAATAATTGATTGTGCTTACAAGATTTAAAGTTTGAAGGGAAATTAAGCTTTTTAAATTGATTAAAAAAAAGAAAAATTACGCAATTGAGCAAATATTTAATACTAAATAATAAAATTGAGCAAACATTTAATATTAAATAATATAATGTTATATTATTACCTCTCATAACCCTTTTGACAATGTGGGCTTGAATTGACAGTCCTACGTGAAGAATGAATAATTGGGCCATGAAACCAATGTTGGTTGAGAAAAGCCCATTTCATAATATAAAAGAAAGAAGATAAGGTATAAATTGCAGAATTTGAAACAAACTAAAATCACAACCTTTCATTGCTCTTATCTCCAAAAATGAAACTTCAACTCCATTTTCAACAATCTAATCTTCCATTACTCATTCAACTCAAGCACAAATCAACCATTAAAAGCCCAAGATTTCCATATGGAAAAAGAGAAAATTATCAGGTAGCTGCACAAAAAAGAAGCATAGTGAAACCAATACCTCTGCAAATCTTGCCCAAGTCCAAGGAACTTTCAAGCACTGAAATTTCTGAGTCTGTTGAATTTTCAAGAACTGAGATTTCTAAGAAAAGATCAAATCTTTTGGTATTGGGAGCTGTATCTGTTGGTGTAGTGTTGTTTTTAATGGGATTTGATGATAAAAATCAGGCATTAGCTTTGGGTCCTGAAGGTCCATTAATGGAGGAATTTTGGGATAATATGAGGAGATATGGTCTTTATGCATTGTCAGTTAGTACTGGAGTTCTTTGGGCTGTTTTCCAGCCTATTTATGAACTTTTGAAGAACCCCATTTCTGCAATTTTAATCTTGACTATTATGGGAGGCAGTGTTTATATTGTTTCTCAAGTGGTGTCAGCTATGGTTGGTATTACTGATTTTAGTTATGATTATAGCTATTAAATTTGAGTTTTGATATGTATAAAGAGGGATTGTCCTTGTATATCTGTGTTTGAATTCAGTTAGTAATACATACTACCTCAAAACTTTTATTGTGTTGAAGTTTGTGTAGATTCTTGATAATTCAGTGTTTCGTGAGTGCAGTTTCAGTTTGATCTGCTTCCCTAATTACAGAAATCACATATTTTACAATCTAGATATAGAAGTGATCAAATTTGATTTTGTTTTAAAATTATGTTAGTCATGTTCAATAAGGATTCATATAGTCGACCACAACAACATGCAACTTTAGCAACTTTAAGAAATTCTAAATACAGCAGATGTCTTGAATTTGTCTCTGCATAATCAAGGTATGCATTTGGAATAGTAGTTGTTTGAAATTGAATTCTTAAAATATAGGCAACTATATTGTTATCTCCATTAGGAGCAAAGACACACACACACTACAATAGCCATTCAATTGTAAATCAAATCTTGCTGAAACAGAATTGTACTGAGAAATAGAAATAGATATTATTTGCATTGATGCCATTAAGATACTAACAAGACCATAGACAAGTTAAGACTACTAATATTAGGACTATTAAGAGATGTTAGTCCAAGAAAAGTTCCCAAAAGAAGCTAGATTTTTACAAACCATCTGATTTAGCATTGAACAGAAGAAACATCAAGCGGATACATACGAGAATTAGCATATGCGAAAGTGAGAGATTGTCCAGGAGTGAGAGGCTGGCCATCATTGACGAGGCAGTCGTTATAGTTTAGTCTTCTGAAAATCTTGGGATTAATGAGCCTTGCTGAACTGAACCAACCACAGCTCAAGTGAATATTGGAAATACTACAACTTTCTGAGTAACACAGGTTCTCAACTATTACAGTGAATGTTGGAATGCCACTAGGAAGTGGATCTGCAACACCTTGGTTCACATGAATGCTTTCTTTTGAACATGATGATCCTTCTCCTATTCTGTTGTCTGAGCCATCACCACCAGTACCATCATTGCCACCAGCAACATCACCAACACCGCCACCTACATTTCCATCATTGCCACCAGAAACATCGCCAACACCGCCACCTACATTGCCATAATTGCCAGTACCATCGCCACCTCCAACATCACCAAAATTGCCAATACCATCACCACCACCACCTGCATTGCCATCATTGCCACCAGAAACATCACCAACACCGCCACCTGCATTGCCATCATTGCCAGTACCATCACCACCACCAAAATCACCAAAACTGCCAGTACCATCACCACCACCAAAATCACCAAAATTGCCAGTACCATCACCAATATCTATTAAATGTTCCAAAAACAATGTTAGTCCCACAGGATTGACAAAGGGTACTAAGTCATAGTAGTAAGTACATAGCATCTAATCATTCATAATTTTCATTTTTCATTCTTTGAAACTGCATGCTAAGGTTGATCAATTGAACACCTTTTCCAGAGAATTATGCTGTGTATATACTAAAAAAAGCATTACCAGGCACAAGTAGTAACTTCCTACTAGGAGTGATTGTGTAGTTCAGCCTAGGAATAAGGGCTCTTCCTTGAATAGCACCACTTTCATCATGAACTAGTTCCAAAGCATGATTACTTTGAATAACTGCACCATCAAAGATAAACAACACTTGTTTCAAGATTCTCATGGACTTAAACTAAAATATGAAACAATCTAACAAAGACAATCTGATCCACTAAGCTTAACACATGGCTCTGAGATAGGTAATATACACAATCTTACCATGCATTTTTGTAATATAAGATAAACCATTAGAAATAATAAAAGTCCAAAAGATTTAACACCATCAAATGAAACAAAAACAATGATATATACTACAAGATAGTAGGCTATATACATGCATGCAACTAGATTAAATTTGCTAGTCAACCATAAAAGCCACTTTGCATGTGTGGGCAGCACTGTCTACATACCATTAAGTCTTACATATTCATGAAAATATCTTTATCACATGCACATAACTTAAATTTGGAGAGAAAAAATATTAATTTCAATGTTGCTTAGTTTACACTTTTTAAGTCAATGGTCTACTAGAAACAATTTATTTACCCCCTACAAATGTAGAAGGTAAATATGTATACAATATACGCTTATCAGATTCTATTTGTGAAATTACACTAAGGTGTTATTATTGTTATTGAAAGAAGGAAACAAGAGTGCAAATTATATGGTATACCAGAGAATGAGACAAGCAACCAAACCACATTAAACATGAAAAGGCTCTTCATTGTCATTCAATTTTTCAGCACTTGTACAACTGCAAAAAAAGAAAAATAAGAACCATTTGAGACATGAGATTGAATGAAAACTTGATATATACATTTTTAAACTAGAAAAAGAGTAGGAAAATAGAGAGATAAAAGTAGTACTCCTTATAAGAGTCCAAAATCAGGTTGAGGGTACTAAATGTATAGAGAAGTAGGAGAATTTATAGTGAAAAAAAGTTGATATATTAATGACAATATTGGTATAAGAACTAGTGGATTTATGGGCTTGTTCTAACACGTACTTGTCATTCAAAGGACCCATATATTTTATTTTATTTGAGTTGGAAAATTAAGAGGCAATTTATGTTTTACTCCCTCTGTTCACTATTTCACTTATTTATGTCAAATTTTATGAATCTTGACCAACATTTTAAGATATTTAATTTTTTCATTGTATTAATATGGGAAGGATTGCAACTTGTAGCATTTTTCGTATAGTTTTCAACCATCTATATTTTAGATTTTCAATATTAAATTTAGTTACTTCAATTTAGTTTTGAAGTTTAGTCAACTTGACCATAAAAAGCGGAACAATGACAAGTAAAAATGAACAGAAGGAGTATTTATCTATTTAATCTCTCCATTAAGTACTGCTCTATTTTTCAAAATGCTGAACTTCAGTTATAAGTATTTGGTATGGTATATAGTATACATTTTAAATTTTTTTGGTATTCAAAATATGATATTTGATATTTTGAAATAACATACCGAAATATTGAGTACTATATTGATGTCTGTGTACATATATATTATTAAGTACTACTCACAAATATGCAATCTAGTATTAGTAAAAACTAGATATTTAGAATTTGAAACTTTGATTACTATATTTTGGTTGAAATGTATTTTAAATGTAATTGATTAACAAAAGGAGTTGTTTGTACTTTCTTTTGAATATATATTTCTACGTACGTAATGTTAATATGATATAATTAGGAATTTTTTTTGAACTGTTGAAGTCATATTGCTCTATTGTACGAGTATATATTAGTCAAAATTGAACAAACTATGATATCGATTTACCATATCACAGTACATCGAAATCAAACTTTAGAATACCAAATAATACCACCTAATTAAATTAACACACCATACCATACCCACCCGTGGTTGTGATAGTGAGAGAGACACAAGGCTTGAAAGTTGAAAGCCCTCTTCTTGAAATGTGTTATAATTATTCATATCGAAGAGGTATATTAAATAGTAGCAGTTGTTCATGCGCCAATCAAATTCCTTTAAATGTCAAAATCACATCACCATTAGATAAAAAGCTAAATTTAAGTTTGAATTTAAAAAATATATATTCTGTTAAAAATGTGTTACCTTTGAAAGGTACTATGCACTTACCATCATTTTTAGTTATGATTATAGCTATTAAATTTGAGTTTTGATTATGTATAAAGAGGGATTTTCCTTGTATGTTTGTGCTTGAATTCAATTAATAATACATGCTACCTCAAATTTTTTAGTTTGGAAGTTTGTGTAGATTCTTGATAATTCAGTGTTTTGTGAGTGCAGTTTCACTTTGATCTGCTTCCCTAATTACAGAAATCACATATTGTTCAATCTAGATAGAAGTGATCAAATTAGATTTTATTTCAAAATTATGTTTGTGATGTGCCTATATGACAGTCAGGATTCATATAGTTGATCACAACAACAACTATAGCAAATTCTAAATGCAAAGAAGATTTCTTGAAGTCAAGTTGTCTCCTCATAATCAAGGTATGCATTTGGAACAGTTTTAACAAATTGAATTCTTCAAATATAGACCATGCATTATTGTTATCTCATTAGGAGCAAACACAAACACACACTACAATAGCCATTCAATTGTAAATGAAAATCTTGCTGAGACAGAATTGTACTAAGAAATAGAAATAGATATTATTTGCATTGATTCCATTAAGATACTTACAAAAGCATAGACAAGTTAAAGACTACTAACATTAAGAGATGTTACCCCAAGAAAAGAAGCTAGATCTGATTTAGCATTGAACAGAAGAAACATCCAGTGGATACTTATAAGTATTAGCATATACGAAAGTGAGAGTTTGTCCAGGAGTGAGAGGCTGTCCATCATTGACGAGGCAGTCGTTATAGTTTAGTCTTCTGAAAATCTTGGGATTGATGAGCTTCGCTGAACTGAACCAACCACAGCGCAAGTGAATGTTGGAAATAGCATTACGTGAGAAACTCAGGTTCTCGATTGTTACAGTGTATGTTGGAATGCCACTTCCAGGGAGTGGATCTGTAGCACCTTGGTTCACAAGAATGTTTTCTTTTGAACATGAATCTCCCGATATTCTATTGTGTGATCCATCACCAACATCTATTAAAATGTTCCAAAAACAATGTTAGTCCCACAGGATTGACAAAGTGTACTAAAACCATAGCATTTAATAATTCACAATTTTCTTCAACACTCTAGGAATGTGAATGTTGTCGTATATACTATAAAAAGTATTACCAGGCACAACTAGCAACTTCCTGTTAGGAGTCCTAGTGTGGGCTCTTTCTTGAAGATCACCACTTTCATCATGAACTAGATCCAAAGCATGATTACTGTGAATAACTGCAACATCAAAGATAAACAACACTTGTTTCAAGATTCTAATAAAAATTGAACCAAACTAAAAAAAAAGACAAACTTTTATTATGCATGGGTCTGAGAAAGGGATTGTATACAATCTTACCATACATTCTTGTTATATGAGATATACCATGACAAAATAAAATTCCAACACAATCAAATGAAACAAAAACAATCATATATACTACAAGTTTGTACGCTATATACATGCGTGCAAGTAGATTAAATTTGCTAGTCAACCTTAAGAGCCATTTTGCATGTATAGGCAGCACTATCTGCATACCATTAAGTATATACATTCATGAAATTTTCTTTATGACATGTAAAAGTTAAATTTAGCGGAACAAAATACTTTAGTGTTGCTTTAGTTGCACTTTTTTAAGTCGATAGTCTATTAGAAACAACTAATTTATTACTACAAATGTAGAAGTAAGGTATGTACACAATATATATATATACCCTTCCCAAATCCTATTTATGAAATAGGACTACCATGTTATTATTGTTATTGAAAGAAGAAGGAAACAAGAGTCCAAATTATATGGTATACCAGAGAATGAGACAAGCAACAAAACCACATAAGACACGAAAAGGCTCTTCATTGTCATTCAATTTTTCAGCACTTGTACAACTGCAAAAAAAAATAAAAATAAGAACCATGTGACACACAAGATTGAATGAAAACTTTAATAGATAAATTTTTGAACTAGTAAAAAGTAGGAAAATAAAGAGATAAAAGTAGTACTCGTTATAATAAGAGTCGAAAATTAAGTTGAGGATACTAAATGTATAGAGAGGTAGGAGAATTTATAGTGAAAAAAAAGTTGATATATTAATGATAATATTGGTATAAGAGCTAGTGGATTTATGGGCTATTGTCATTCAAAGGGTTCACATATACTCAAAGGGATCAAAAATTTAATTTTATTGCAGTTGGAAAATTAAGGGACAATATCTCTCCATTAAGTACTACTCTATTTTTTAAAATGTTGAACTTAATTTAGTATATCCAAAGCTAATATGATAAAATTGTTCTTTCGTTTATTATTTCTTTTTAAGAAAAAGTATATATTAATTTAATATTACTGAACAAGTAAAAATAGACGTAAGGTAATAGTTATAGTTGCCTCCAATTTCCAGTGACTAGGCTGTGACTATAGTGACCACCTTTCATTTCACAACCTGCTCCCTGTATAGTATATGTCAAGGAACTAATGAACTGCATTTAATTAATTAGTATTCCCTTATAATATAGGTGACAATGTTAAATTGTACACTAAAATTTAAAAGTTAAAAGATGATTTTTCTTCTGCTTTAAAATAACTTATAAATATTTGTATATTTATAAACAATTTTATTAATAAAAGATATAGAGAAATTACCGATAGAAAAATTGATGAGGTGTGGTTAGGGATGGCAATGATTTGGTATATACGGAATTATCATCTCATATAAAAAAATTTGATACTGTTATTTTATTATTAAGGTATATGGTATTCGATGCGGTATTTGATTTTTAGAAATGACATATCAAAATATTGAATACCATATCAAAGTATATAGTTCCATATGTATGTGTATTGAAATATATTTTAAACGTAATTATTTAATAAAAGGAGTTGTTTGTACTTTCTTTTGAATATATATTTTTACATGTGTAGTATGTTAATATGACATAACTAAGACTTTTTTTTAATTGTTGAAGCCATAATGCTCTATTATATGTACGATATATATTAGTCGAAACTGAACAAATTATGATTATAATATTTCATTGCACAAAATGTCAAGAACAACCTTTCAAATCGAACATCAAAATTTCAAATATCATACCATGTCGACCCCAAGTTGTGGTAGTAGGAGAGACTACCAGGCTTGAAACTGAAAGCCCTCTTCTTGAAAGGTGCTATAATTATTCATATCGAAGAGGTATATTAAATAGTATAGCCCAGTGTATTGAAATATATTTTAAACGTAATTGTTTTATAAAAGGAGTTATTTGTATTTTCAAAATATCAAATTGTCCCAATATGTACTATGTTTAGAGGATCATACACGCGTTAGACTCTCTGAATATGTAATTATATTTTTATAGATAATTAACATATGTCATCGATTTTTTAGATAGTCAAGTCCTTCTAAATGCATTACTTTTGAAAGATTTGATACATATAAGTTAACATTTTTAAGATACACACCATTAATATTTCTAGAAGTTGGATTCAATTAAAATATGCTACTTTGAGGATTTATCACGAATTTATCTATATTTAGGTGTTTTTATTCTGTTGATATTTTTGAAGAGTTAAACCTTTCAAAAATATATACATTATTTTTAAATTTTTGAAGAGTCAAATATTCTTGGGAATCAAACACGCATCCATTAATATTTTTTGAAAAATTTGAAAAATATAATTGTAAATGCACATTTCACACTTGCTCATAAAAAATCAATAAATTTAGTTATTCATAGTTTATTCAAGTGTCACTGTCTTTTCCATTTCATCTATAATATAATGCATTGATAGGGAGTAATAATTATACTCCATATGACTGTTATTTAATTTATTAAATGATATGTAGTGAATGCCAATTTGCACTTTGATAAGATAAGAAATGAATTATATGATTTCATTAATTAGTGGTGGGAAAGCCAACTAGTGAAGTATATATGGTAAGTATTCCTTCATTCTTAATAAGAGGTTTTAAGTTTGAGATTCCTTGGATATCGAGTCGCTTTTATTAGGGAGTGCTTTACTCTCCAATGTGTGACTTCTCTACGTAAATTTAAATTTAATTGAGCTTCAATATGAATAACACTCAGCGAGAAATAAAAAAAAGGAAGTACTAGTATGATATTCATACCTCTACTCCATTTCCTAGTTTCAATTTTTGAAAAATGTATTTAATCGTTTTGGTAAATAGATTTGACTGAGTTTATAAGTTAATTTTTATACTCCCTATATCCATCGATCTTTATTTGTTTGTATTCACTTGAAACACCTCTTAAAATAATAGATAAAAAGATAATTTATTTTAATTATATCACTCAATTATAAATCATTTAAATATTTTCGGATGCATAGTATATAATACTCTTATGGGTCCTTTAATTTATACGTCATTTTTACTACAAATAGATGATCCTTAATATATGTCATTTCATAAAATTAATTAGTACATAAATGACATTGTTCTTCCTATTTTACCCTTTGACAAGATATATTTCATCAATTAGAAGAATTAAAAAAATAATTAATGTACATTAAGTTAAGGGCAAAATAGTAAATTCATTTTTTTCAATGCAAGTGTCATCACAAAATGTGACATATAAAAGAAAACGAACGGAATAGTAACAAGGATCAATAAAAATGAAATAATAAATAATCACTTAAATTTTTAAATTAAATAATTATTTTTAATTTACTGGACAAGTAAAAATAACATAATGAGTAAATATTCAATTTATTTGTTTACTTAAGCATTTGGCAATTACCAAAAATACTTAAGTTCAAATTCTGAATTTTATGGCTATTTTTATTTCTAATCGACTAATAGTAATTGTCGACATATTCATTACCTTTCTATTCTAAACCAAATATAAGTATTACGTATAAAAGTTACGATATTTCATAAATAGTCATTTTAATCACTTTGACTGAAAAAATATTTATCGATTATTTGATTACTTATTATCAATTTCAACATTTATATTCAAATACACTATTTTCAATACTGAGTTTATGGGAAACGTTGTGAAATTTAATTCATTAACTCTGCAATTAAAGTAGCAGTTGGAGTCCAGAAAATTTAGTCACATCGAATAATGAACCCTACGCCTCATATTTTCAACTATATTATGATAATTAATACTTCAATTTAATTACTATTTGAGAACATTCTTAGTCATAAATACCATGTGAAATGGACAGTTCCTTTCACCCCTAGCCACAAGTCATCTTACGTGGATTCGATCCTTCAAGGTCTGTTAGAGCTCTCCTCCATTTGCTGAACTAAAAGTTTGACGTTTATAATCTCTTTATAATTACTATGGGCTACAGTAATCATTCAACAAAAAAATACTATTAATATATGTTTATGAGATTAGCGAGAGATTTTCGTTGTTTAGCAATATAAATCATTTTTGGTTCCTTTCAATTTTTTTAATTTGAACGTCATTCATATATGACTGAAATTCTGTCAATACTAACTATAAACACCATATATTAAATGGAAATGTAAATAATGAGAGATATTTTTATTTATTTATTGTAGTGAGAGGCCAAAAGGCAGAAAGTGAACACCATTTGGCAAAGCTGAACTGAAATTGGAGCTTAATTAATTGTGGTCACGAGTAAAGTCTGATATACACACATCTCCAAGGTCAAATATGGCTCTTGGATTTGTGTGATTTACAATAATAATTAACCTTTGAAGTTCAAAAAAAGAAACTCCTTTAAAGTTGTTGGTCGTGAACTTTTAACGTCATTTTATGAAAAGAATAAAATTTTATATTTTTTTATTTCAAAATAAGTGAATTATTAAGTTATATTACACGTATTAAGAAAATTTAATTATGTTTTTTTATTTTCATCTTTTTCAAGCTCCAAATACTCATTTAATGCCTCGTTTATTTTTAATACAAATTCAACCTTAGAAACTAAATTAATAAAGAGTAAAATTGAAGAAAAAAAATCAACATATCCTTTGAAAAATGAACAATTTACTTATTTTGAAATAGAGGGAAAATTTAATAAGTTTTGATTTTTGACTTTAGCTCATGAGACAAATGAAAGTCGAAAGTCCATAATTATTGCTCGTTTTCAAGATCATTGCATGTAATTTCCTGCTTGGGTTTAGGTTTGATCTACTTCATATTTTTTGGAAAAGACTTTGAATCTTTATATAAATAGTCGATTAAATTTTTTCGTTCATTTTCTTAGTTGATATATAAAAATCACATATGAATACAGACCATACATACTATATATTCATATATTATGATATTAAACATTATTACAAATAGTAGCGTCACAAGTTTCTAAAGTGAACCAAAACATTACAAGTTTAACATCGTCCCAAACATTCCTAACAACACATAAGTAAATGATTTTTTTCAAAACATGCTTGTTTGGTTCCATTTTTTCTAGAGAAGGTTGTGCAATATTATAAATTTAAAGTTGATTAGGCCATAAAAATGTACCAATTACAAATTTTCTTTTTTCCTCCAAAGTACCATTGAAATTCAAGAATCCATATTGGTTGAGAAGAATATCCAATTTCCATTCTTCCATCTTCTCATAATCTCCCTTCTTGTATCTTGGATAATGAAGTGGCATCTGAAATTTTTTTATTTTTTCCTCAATTTTTTGAACTTTGTCTTCACTTGAGTTGTTGCCATGTCCTAAAATTATAGTGCATGAAGATTGAAAAAATTGGCTCAAAGACATTTTTATTAGTCAGAAGTAATTTAATTTGAGCATAGATGATGAAATGATCAAAATTGAGATTATATAGACACGTGTATCATTAATTTCAGGGATATATAATAATATATTATTTGGGAACAATTAGAATCCCGTACGATACTCAAATGAATAAAATAAAAAAAGGCCATAGTTTAACAAGTAAAAGTACTCAATAATATACAAATATTGTTAATGATATTCGTAATCTTTACACTGATGATATACATATATAACTTAAAATTTATGAAAAAGTTTTATAGTATGCTATTTGAAGTTGATAATATTGTTACCTGGCGCATGAATGATTATAATATTTATTGGTTGTGTAAGGCTAGTCACTTTCTATTGAAGAAATGACAACAATATTTCAATTTTTATTTAATTGCGTGATGTTTGAAAAATATTCAATGATTGTTATTCCCAGTTGAGAACTTAAATAACAAGTTAAAATAAAAGAATTAGAGTATTGATTAACATAAATGATAAGATACTTGTTGATTAATTAATTTCATTTTTAAATGTTTTAGCTCGATGATTTAGAATTTTCTCGGATCAATAATTGAGTTAACATTTGAGAATTGCAAAATAAAAAAGAATGAAGAAAATTGTTTTCGAGTTATATTTGAACATGAATATAAATTACAGTGTTTTTTTAATTATGATTTTTTTTTTCTTATAATTTATGAACCTTTTAAATATGGTTTAAAATATCTTTTGCCAAACTGAAAATCTTATGACTGGACATCAAACATGGCTTATAATCTCTTTTGGCAAATTGAAAATCTTATAAGAAAATTTTAGATCATGATAGAAAATTTAGTAAATTATTACAAATATTAGACAATAAATGTAATATTTTGTCTGTAAAACTGAAAAATATCTGGACAAACACTAAAATGGGCCTCGATGGATTAAGCTATGGGCTGATTCTATTTGGGCTTTCAGGAAGAGTGGAATGGTTGGGCTGACTATAGAGCTAGTCCTAGGATTGGGGAAAATTTATCCAACTTTTTTCTTTATTAAAATTGAAAAAAAAAAAAAATTTCTCTCATTACTATAAGCTAGGATATATTGGGTAAAAGGTAATTGTAGAGGAGCTGAAAGCCACGTGAGCTAACGTGAATCAAGTATGAATTAGAGTTTTCCTCGATCAAACAGTTTGGCTCAAGTCACAGTTATCAATTATATCAACTACAACTTACACTTACAAATCATATTTTTCGACTTTAACTTGAATATCACAGTTATTAGCCGTAACTTGCAAATCACACTTATCAACCCCCAACTTACCTATTACATTTATAAAAGTTACTATTTAAAATCAAATATATTAACCCAATTCAACATTATCTATTGTGACTTACACTTTTAGATGTCAAAAGACACATATACACATCAAAACACCTACTACAACTTACTTATATTGGAGGAAAATGTAGCATTATTGCATTTATTCAACCAGAATAATTATCAACAAAAGAATAATTACTTTATTAGTGATAGAGAATACAGTAACATTTAAAATAAACAACAAAAATCATTAATTTCCAAGAGAATTTTGACTCCCTAACAAAGTTATACATGGATTATACTCCTCAAACTATTATTACTATGTGGGATAAATAATTATAAGATTGTAGGACAAAATGTATATCGATATGAGACAATATCTACAATTAACTAAATACCAAGTACATGTAATCCTAATTTTTATTTCGAAATTAATATTTTTATCTTGATTCACCTACTCAACAAAATTATCCAAATTTTATATATTAAAAAAAAAAAAAAACCTTTACAGCTTATTCTGTGACCACATTTGATGTCACTTTCATAAACATAAATTTTGCTTCCATTAAGATAAATGAATGTACTAACTTATAAAGTTAATCATATTAACTCCTTAATCAATTAATCCCCCTTTGAATATATTGAATCTTATTGCTAGTCTTTATTTTTTTAATTAAACACTTCAATCAACAAATACTTTGACTATTTAAGTACCACATATATATATATATTTGTCTTGTAATTCATTATTTTTATTCTAAGGTAAGTAGGCAAAAGGAGTCTTCCCTTTGTCGTCTTACCAAAATAAATCATGTATAATTAGAAAAATGCCATTATATATGGCAAGTGCCATCCAACTAGCACAAAGTTTCGTATACATTTTTTTTCCCTTTCATTTTTAGATTAAAAAAAAATTGGGCTATATTTTATTCTCTTCGAATCTCAATATTTACGAGATTGTATTAAATGTGTTGTTGTTATAATATTTTTCGATTAGATCATTTATACTTAAAAGCAAAGATGAGCTAGGGGGGTTAATCTTTCAATAAAAATTTTTGATTCCTTAAACTTGGAATATTTTTTTATTATTATTATACTTTTAAGCCACTTCTCATGTTTGAACCATTTCCCCCCCAATTTTTGTGCCATCAATGGCTCCTTTTCTTGGTGTTTTACCAATAAGTACTTGTTATTAAGTTCACCAAAACCCAATGTTTTAAGGAGTGTTTAACGCTCAAGCAATTGCTTAGTGTTAAGTAAGAGGTTTTATCAAAGAAAACATCATAGCTAATCCAATCCATACTTCTTTCTCGATCTACTTACCCTCACATCGTTTTTTAACCAATTTAAATTTACGCGATATAGAGCTCATAAAAAAAAAAATTAAACTCACGAGATTTTTCATTTTCAGAACTCAAAACTCGATATTTTAAAATTATGGGGCTGGCTATAGATATGAGACTTGGTCACCTACCATTCTTCTTCTGCTTAATCAAAACTTCACAAGGCAGATTCTCCATACAAGGGTAGGAAAACTTAGCTTTTTGTTCTCTAGCTAATACCAATTGTTTTACTTTGATTTGACTATATTTTTTAATTATAAAATGCCACCTAGCTAGCTCTCTCCATTTCTTATTTTTCTTTTTGGCTCTATATATAAAAAAAACAACCTTAAATGAATAATATTTCATAATAAAACCATATTATACATATATGTAATGATATTAATAATAGAAACGTTAAGAATGGGTCTACTAACTTCATTTTTAGTAATGGAGTTGTTTGTTAAAAACAAAAAAGAAATTATTGGAATATGTCAAAGCCACACTGAGGCGTAAAAATTTAACGTATAAGAGTTTGAGATTGTAATCCTTATAATTTACAAGATGATCCAAATTAATAATTGATACATATTCAATGAATTTTTTAAAATATAAAAAAATTTGGATCAAAGTTACTCGTCTAGTCAAATTCTAGCTTCGCCCCGACACACAACTTAGTGCTGAGCCGGCTATTAATTATTTGTTGTAATTTTGTAGGGAGTTTGCTTCATAGAAAAAGGACTCCATTTTTTGCGGCCAATTTTGCTTATAAGTAATGGAACTCTTTTAATTACCTTTCATTCTCCTACATACATATATATATATATAACCACTTTCTTTCCTTAAACGTCCTCAATATTTTTAACCACTATTAGTCTTATATATATATATGTTGTGTTAAATATTACTTGCACTAGCAAGCAGTTTGTGGAAAGAAAGAAAAAATAAACTCGAAAAATGGCAGGATTTGATGAATTTGAAGATGAACAACATTATTTTGATGGCCATCATACTGATCCTGTTATCTTTGAACTTAATAATTTGCACAACCAAATCAAAGGTAAATTTTTTTTTTTTTACTTGCGCTTGTGCACGCCTCGACTATGGAATTACTTTCAATTCTTAATTTTGGATATGTTTTTCAGATAAGGATAGAGAACTTGGAGCTGCACAAAGTGAAATAAAGGCTTTGAAAGCAACAGATGCTCTCAAAGACAAAGCACTTGAAGAGGTACTTTAATGAATAATTTCATGTATGATTATTAAACTTTATAATATGTAAGTTGTAACAATAAAATTAAATGTACTACAATATATAGTCGTAAATTACTCTTGTTATATATTAAAATAACTAAACTAAATCACTTTGATGGTTAAAATTACTTGATAATTCAATTCATTGTTTTTTCCATACAGCTTGGAAGTAAAGCTCAAAGACTGGAAGAAAAACTGAAAATAAGTGAAGATCTTCTTGAACAAAAGGTTTGTCATTTTATATATTGTTCTTAGTCTAGTTCAGAAAGTATTTATGTTGTTCAAACTCTTAAAAATGCCGACGGATGTGTATATCTGGCATGGGTACGACAAATAATTTTGGAGAGTCCGAGCAACAATATAGGTATCTACATACTAAAAAAGGTCCTAAATTGTTTTTGGTGCTGACCAAATATTGCAGAATCTTGATATCAAGAATCTCAGTGATGAGAAGAAAGACGCTCTTGCTGCACAATATGCTGCTGAATCAACTCTAAGAAGAGTGTATGCAGACCAAAAGGACGATGACTCGCCTCCTATCGAGTCCATTATTGCTCCTCTTGAAGCAGAGATTAAGATGTATAAGAACGAGGTATGACCGCATGTATATTCAGTCAAACCTCTATATAACAACTGTCCTTGAAACAACATTTTACTAAAACTAATGGAAAAGTTTTGTAGGACCGTTTTTCATGTTATGTTATATCTTATGTTCTCTATAACATCATTTTGCTAAAGTAGCCCAAAAACACTCGAACAAACAAAGTTGTTATAGAGAGATTTGACTGTGGTAAAATTCCGTTTTAGAAGTTTCTTCTTTGTTCTGTTTTGTGTTGCCATTAACTTGTAATTTTTTTTTTCAGATTGCAGCATTACAGGATGATATAAGGGCTTTGGAAAGACAAAACAAGTCAAAAGAAGCAGCATTGCTAGAAGCAGAAAGGATACTAAGAAGTGCTTTAGAAAGAGCTCTAATAGTTGAAGAAGTTCAGAATCAGAACTTTGAGCTGAGAAGACAAATTGAAATCTGTCAGGTATGAGTTATAAAACCAGAATATAACAAGTTGTGTTGCCCGACTCTTCAAAAATATCAATGGATTGTGCTGGATCTTCCGATAATAGTGCATTTTTGGAGGATCCGACACGAGTGCAACAATATTTTTGGAGAGTCCAACCAACATAGATAACAACTTAATAGATAGTATAAACATGAATTGCTCCTCATCTGCATGCAGGAGGAACACAAAATACTTGATAAGGCGAACCGTCAAAAGATTTTAGAAGTTGAAAGGCTCACCCAAACAATTAAAGAGCTTGAAGAGGCAATTCTTGCTGGAGGAGCAGCTGCTAACAAGATTCGCGACTGTCAAAGACAAATTTCTGAACTACAAGTAAAGAAAAGGCAAAATAATCCATTAAAGTCACAGAACTTAGTTACTCTTGATCAACTAATGGAGCTTTTCATGAACATGTAGGAGGAGAAGAGGACATTGGAAAGGGAACTAGCAAGACTCAAGATTTCAGCAAATCGAGTAGCAACAGTCGTGGCAAACGAGTGGAAAGATGAGAATGACAAAGTCATGCCTGTTAAACAATGGCTAGAAGAGAGAAAGCTTTTGCAGGTCAGTGGAACAATACAGTAATAAGTCTGATCAAATGAGTTATCATACTTAACTAGTCAATTTCTTTGAGTAATTTTGTGTATATTTGAATTGTAGGCAGAGATGCAACGACTAAGAGACAAGCTCGTGATATCAGAGAGAACTGCCAAGGCTGAAGCACAAATCAAAGTGAGATTTTGTGTTTACATAATACAGTTAAACGTCTCTATAAAAACATTGTTTGGTCAATGATATAGCTAAATGTTGTTACACAGAACATATAAAATGACGTAACATGAAAGATCGATTTCAAAAAAAACATGGTTGTTATAGAGAGGTGTGACTATATATCCTGACATTTTAGTATCTCATCTGTTGAACATATAGGACAAGCTAAAATTGAGGCTCAGGACTTTGGAAGAAGGGCTAAAGCAAGCAACAAGTGTCTCTGTCATTCCAAATGGATCGCCAAAACCGCAAAAGGCTAATCATTTATTTAGTATTTTGTCGACCAATGCTGGATTGAAAAAGAGATCAATGTCTCAACCAAGGGCGTCTACCATCAAAAAAAGTTCTGAGCAGCAAAGTTTAGAGAAAAAACCGGACAATGCTTCGAAAAAATCCAACAAGGAAGGCTCTGGAGATAGGCTGGTGAAGAAGAGCCTGTGGACTTCTCGAAATAAGGTTGTTGACAATGCTGAAAAGGAAAATGCAGAAATCAAAGAAAATTCTAACGGGTACATCTATAGCAACGAAATGACAGATACACAGAAAACCAAGAACAGGGATGGTGACAATGAAGAGAATAGGAACACTGGAAGCAACGAGAGCAATGATAACGATATGGTATCAGGATTTTTGTACGATAGGCTTCAGAAAGAGGTGCTGTGTTTGAGGAAATTCTGTGAGGCAAAAGACTCTGCTTTGAATGCTAAAGATGAAGAAATCAAGGTAAACTAGCATGCCGTTTCACCATCAAATACACAATAGAAATATCACAATTGCTTTGAATCTTTTTTCTTTTTATATTTTCCAGATGCTAATGAAGAAGATTGAGACATTAAACAAAGCCATGGAAGTTGAATCTAGGAAAATGAAGAAAGAATCAGCTATAAGAGAGAAGGATTCAGTAACAATGACGAAGACAGATGACAATGCGAGAAGCAGAAACTCATTAACAAGGTCTGCAACAGATGACAATGCAAGAAGCAGAAACTCATTAACAATGTCTGCTACAGATGACAATGCAAGAAGCAGAAACTCATTAACAAGGTCTGCGTTTCCTCTCTTCTTTTTTAAACTTTCAATGTTGACATCAAATCACTCATTCAAATATATTACTTCATTTTGTTCTGCAGCTCCATCAGGGTCAAAACATTTTGAAGAAGATACATTTGTTGGTAGAAAAAGATCGATCAGATTCCTTTGTTCATCAGTCTGATATATTCTTGGAAAACTTGTATATACAAAGTGCACTTGAGTTGAGTAGATACAGAATAAAGTTGTGATTAGTTTGTGATGTGAGGAACTAATTCAATCATATTTTGGCGGGTGATTCCATATTTCTCGTTGATTCGTTTTGCCTGTATCCTTCTTTGATAAGATGTAACTATTCGAATATCACATTACTCATACTAGAAAGTGCAATACATGTATTCAAGTTCCAGAAATTTGTATTATTTTTTCTGTTCATATAAAATGCTACAATCAAGAAATAGACATTTCACGTTTGGGCCTGTAATAAAGTAGAAAACAACGATAAAAGAAAGTGAAGTTTCATAATTCAATTCATGGATGGCAGGTAAAAATGGCCACCCTTCTTGATATCTCCTTTACAATAATAACAATGTCTTAAACTCAAATAAGTTGAGGTTGACTATATGAATCCTCACATGCTGATATTATGCAAAACAAAAGCAAAAATTGCTAGAAGCTCTCAACATAATGTGAGGATTCATTGTTAGTTGGCTAGTTTTACGTTGGCTATCAGCATACTGCCGCCTCTTTTATCTGGCTTGAGACAGGCAACAGGAGCTGCCCTCCGGTGGAGTTTCTTAATGTCACCTCTCTCCGAAAAAAACATTTTAGCATGATCCTTTTGTCCATGTACAAGGTTAGAGATCGGAAAAAAATGGTGCTGGTTTAACACCTACATGAAACATTCTTATGAACTTTCTCTAATAACTCTACAACTCTGGAATTGTATCTAAACATGGCCTCCATTTCTTAGTTCTTCTTCTTCTTCTCTTTCCCCAGTAGGATCGAATGTTTTTTCCAGATTGGAGATCTTTAAGATTGTTCATAAAGATCTCCAACTGTTCTTTCGTCAATACAATCTTGACTCTCTGACTCTTGCAATTATCACGGAGATAATAAACCTCCGCGGAAGTCAGCTTCTGGACTTGCTGGGAGCAAATGGCTGTTTTCTCCAGCAATTCATCTTTTTCCTCGAAACTCAGACCTCTTTCTTTCCGTATGTTAATGCAGTTCCCCATGATTTATTATTTGCATGTACATTAGGACAAATGAATAGCTGTTCTATATATACAGCTACTATAATATGTCCCAGACAAAGAAACGTGCAGGCAACCTTCATTTTTGGTCTAAAAAAGCATTTTACAGTGTGAAGCACCCTGCATTATTAATTAGTATTAAAGTATAACATGGAAGTCAAAACTCTTCAATTATTTAATCATCTAAGACTATCTTAAGGCACCGTCGGAGTTGAATATTGTTACTCCATTATTTCAGAAAGTCAAGAGAGGTGCATCATTCACTATACATTGCACCCAATGGGCCAGCACACAGTCAACTCCCTAAGCCGGTACCTAATTAAGACCAATGTACGGGTTCACCATTTTTAAGAAATTCATCAAAGATGTACAAAGAAATTGAATTTAAAACTCAGTTACTAACATTTGTTGTCGCAATCCTTGAATTTAGAACCATAAAGTTGATCAAATCCTGGCTCGGACTTTGCCTAAGATGACAAAAGAGGAAAATAATCACAAAGATCGAAGGTGATAGGACTCTTCCATTTATCATTTGAAGGATGTTCAGTATTCAGGGTCGAGCTGCTGAAAGCACTAACTTGTAACTAAGCAAGCTCAATGCGGCTTAATTATCTTGATGATGCATTCATCGGCCATAGCACTTACTGATGTGTGCATCAGAAGGCGAAGAATAGATAGTCGGGAAAGTCTCACAGAATATCAGGCTACCTCAAACTATAGTGCTGAAAATGGGAAGGTATAGCAAATGGAGAAACATTGGACCTTGTTTATGAGTTCAAGCCTAAGTATATATATCCATGACTAGACTCCTTGCTTGATTAAGTTAGTGAATAACAGAGCCAAAATGTTTAATAACAGAGCCAAAATGTTCATTAACGCTCACTACATTGTGACAACATATATCAAGGATACTTGAATTTTGTGGCTAAACTAGCTAGTAACAGGGAAAACGAAACACCATTACCAAATAAAGTTGAACATGCAATTACATGTAGTGACGTTCCTCAAATTCTTTTTCTATTGCTAATTGCAAGAGATACACTTGGATAGCTAGTAGCTACTGGACTCAAAATTCAGAACTCCCCATCTAGAAACAAGAGGTATCCTAACCAGTGAATAATCTACTAAAGGTACCTTTCAGATGTAAGAGTAACAAAATCTCTGTAGCACAAGAATCATCAAGGCCAGAGAGCAAAGAACCCTAAGCCACTGCTAAACAGCAACCACCTCTTCAGCACGTCTAGACTCCAACCATGATGTAGCTGCAACCTTTGTAGTCAAAAACCACCCAGCCTTATCAGGTGCCTCATGGAATGGAGCGTTTAATTCCTTAAGGTGCGACTCAAATACACCTGCCAGTCCTTTCTCGGAATATTTATGTTTTCCATGTCCCGTGTTGATTCCAAGCAATGATGGGAACTCTTCCCCATTTTCAAGTGCTTTGTTCAAGTCATTCATCCAGATGTGCAATGCTGTTAAAGCTGCCCCAAGTGAGAGGCTCTTCAAATGTAAAGACCATTGAGTTGCAGTTCGAGACATAATATCAGTGTAGATGTTGAGAGTTAGCCCAACATCTAACAACTCACAAGCTCTCTCCAACTGGTTAAGGTTGACACACATGTCAATCAAACAGTTACAGTAAGCTTTCCGAACATCTGTAGTTACAGAATCCAAAAGTTCAGCAGCATGGTTCTTAAAAGCCCCTTCTTCTTGAACTACGTCTTCATCCACCAGGAGTTTCACCATGTAACCAAGCTTCGGATTTGCCCTCTCAAGGCAGATAGTTAGCTTATGAAGGTCTTCCTTCGCTGTTTGTGTCAACACATTAAGAAGACAACCAGTAAACCGTTCATCTGCAGATAATCCCAATTCTGACAGCCTGTCGAACGTTCTTACGACATCATCTGTCCGACCTGCTTTTCCATAACACTGAATAAGCGAGGTCAAGACAAAGATATTCGGATCAAACCCTGCTTCCATCATCTCATTTAATGTGGATTCTGCCTCCGAGACCTTCCCACTACAAGAGTATATGGTGATTAGAGAAGAGTACGTCCAGCTGTCAGGTTGGCAAGTCTCTGAGGCCGAACCTTTCATCTCCTCAAAAATGTTAACGGCCTCATCCGTAAGTCCGACATCAGCACACATTGCCAAAAGTGTATTATATAGTACCACACTCAGCTCTAATCCCTTCTCCTTCATTTCTTTATAGATTTTAAGAGCATCTTCACTATAACGAGCCCTGCCATAAGCCCGAATGAGTGAAGCATAGGTACCCCAACTTGGTTGAAAACCATTGCTTAGCATTTCCCCATAGATGTTCTTTGCCTGCCATGGCCTCCTAGCTCTTCCCATAGCATCCAACAAACTGTTATACACAGTCATGTTAGGCTTTACACCGAGTGCTTTCATTTCCTCATACACATTCAAGCACCCATCAAAATTTCCTGCAGCCCCATAAATCCTAATCAGAGTCGCAAACGTTACAGCATCTATACGCCATTTCTCTGTCCTCGCACGATCATACAAATTCAATGCCATATCTACATTCCCAGCCTTACCGTAAGAATCAATCATCACAGAGTAGGTGACATCATCAGGTTCACACCCAAAAGATGGCAACTTCTCAAACCATTCTATAGCTTTTTCAGGCAAATTACACTGCCTAGCACAACTAATAATAGTCGAGAAGGTAACGTTATCAGGCTTTACCCCTCTCTCAAGCATTTCGTCAAACACCTTCTCTGCTCTATCAAAATCCTTATTTTTCCTCAAAACTTTCAACGTCACATTATATATAATCACCTCTTTGCTCAATTTCAACCTCTGTTGAAAATACTTCAAAGCAAGTAACGCAGTTTCAGCATTGGACATGTTATTCAAAGTGACTACAGCATCTTGCTCTACTAGTTTGTCACCCAAATCAGCCAAAACATTAAAGACATCTTCTTCTACGGGTTCACAAGAATCCAAAGACTCGGCCACTTTCACTAGAGAAGCATACCTGAAATCGTAAGACTTTCGCTTCAGCTCAGAAGCTCGGGGGCTTTTGGGGTTGACCCAAAGCTTGCTTTTTGAGGAAGAAACAGCTTTTCTATCCGGGTATTGAGAATTATTGGGATTTGAGACCTGGGATTGTTCTTGTAGTGAAACTCGGGTCGTTCGGATACAAGTTTCGGAGTGAAGTTTGAGGGGAAAAGTGAATTTCTGGGGAGAAGTGAAGCTGCAGAAGATGTTGGATTCATAGAGAGGAGATAGTTTAGACGCCATTTGCTTGGAGCAAAGCTTTAGCCTTAACGCCTTATCAACTATTGTTATTGAGAAAAATTGGAGAGGTGAATTTGATCAAAAGGATGAATAACATATTGCCCCTTACAAGTTTGGGATTTTGAACAACTTAACCCCCTAAACTTTTGAAATAGTTATTTGAAAACTATTTTCAAGTAAATGTGCATTTTTCATTTTTTTTATCGATAAATTTTGTTCTTTTAATATTCATATGAAGGATACCTATTTAAAAGTTTCTCAACTCAATCATAGATGATGAAATTATCAAACATTTAACTTTTTTGAACTCTGTCTATAACTCATTATAGGCCTGAAAAACAAAGAGAAGATGCGTACGAACGATATACTCAAAAGTAAAAAGAAGGAAAATAATTTAATAGAGGAACTCTTGAGCATTTGGCAAACTTAGATGTGAAGCCATATGATGAAAAACTACATTAACATTCAAAAACTTAAATATTTTTAATCGAACTTGTTTATTTTCTTTAAGTGATGCACAAATTAAAATTAGACAAATTTTCAATTTACATGGTAAAAAATTTGAGAAATTACACCACTAGTAAGGTTGAAAATTGGCATTTTATTAATCAAGGCGTTGCAGCAATTTGATTAACAACTTTTATTCAATTTTACAGCAATCCAAATTAATAGGAGGCCAGAGAATTGGGCCACCTTACATAATTGAGCAGCCTGTGGCATTTTCATCACTAAAGTACTGATCACACCTGCTCACATAACATCCCCTACCATACCCATAAGGCCCATAGCTATATCCATAGTAATCGTAACACGGGGGCGGTGGGACGGGTCTTCCGTACCACTGATAACATGGGCCCCCGGTATGCCCTTCGTAGCATTGTCCACAACAATATCCTGGTGGCGGTTGTGGGTATTCTTGAACTGGCATTGGCATCATACATACTGGCTCTGGTGCTGGCGGTGGAGCAACTGGTTGAGGCTTAGGAGGTTCTTTGGGCTTTTCAGGCTCTTTGGGCTTAGGTTTCTCAACTTCTTTCGGTTTTTCAGGCTCTTTAGGCTTTTCAATGACGACAACCTTAGGCTTCTCAGGCTCTTTGGGCTTCTCAATGACCTTAGGCTTTTCTGGTTCCTTGGGCTTTTCAGGCTCTTTGGGCTTTTCGGGAGGTTTGGGCTTTGGAGGCTCTTTGATTTCAATACTCTTGATTACTCCACATCCTTTGCTACACAATTTGTCTCGAAGTTTTTCAGGATCGCAGCAAACAACAGAGATTGTGACGGTATTGTTCTTCTCATCATATACTTGGTTTCTAATTTCTATTGCCCCAAAAAGATTTGGCACCACAAAAAAAAAAAGGAAAACAATTAAATTATTTCTTATTTCATATCACAATATTGAAGAATTCAATAAAAAGTAACTTACGAGGGAATTTAGAGAGAACTTTTTTGACCTTTTTGTAGCAGCTACAACATTGAAGATCAACCTTGAGTACCATGATGGTGGTCTGACAATTAAACAATAAACCAAAGTAAATTAAGGTGGGGTTATAAATTAGTAATTATAAGAACACAATTAATTAAAGAAAGAATCATGTACAAGAAGCATCTATCTGTTGGAATTTGTGTTTCTAATAAAAAAAAGTATTTTTCAATGAATTAGTGAATTCATACCTTATCACCACCGGCAGCCATGGTTGATAGTTGGAGAAAAATGAATTTTGTGTGAAGAAGAGAGTGTAGATTTAATGGAAAAATATTGTATGAAAGGAAGATGAAAAAGTCTTATGAAGGAAAAAATAAATAAAAAGAAGGAATAAAATAGGAACACGTCTTAAGTGGACGTTGAAATTCATGATATCATCAAAATTGGGATCCACTAGAATTGATGAGTATATATATATGTACTCTCACCTTCCATGTACTGCCTTTGATGCTCACATTTCACCTTCCCTTTCTTACAAAGCAAATATATATATTCTTTTGAGTTCTCTTCATATTGGTATTTTGGATCGATTATATTTGAATTGATGTATTATCGGGTTTATTTCTGAAATATAATTTATTTTTCATTTCCAAAAAGTGAATTGCTCAAAATTTAGAAGAATTGTCCGGATTTTTTTTAAATTATCTTTTTATTTTATATTTTTAGGAGAATAATAAAAAATAGCATTTTGTTTATGTTCCAAATTATTTTGTGAAGAGACGTGTCATATTCCAAAAATTCACTCTAAGGGAGGTACATTTCGAGTTCAGTGGAGTTAAATAGTTTTGGCCAAATTATGTATGTGTTAAAGAAATTTATCACTAAATATTATTATTATTTATGGAAAAATTAGTTGGGTTGGTGCATTATCCCCCACAGGTGCCTAACTCTATATATATGGGAGCCGTTCAATCTTTAATTTGTCATTCAATCTTACCTAATTTGTAATCATAAACCTTTTCCATAAATCTTTAAATGACTATAATTAAACTAAACATATATAGTTGACACATAAAAGAATGGACTAATTACAAAAGTTTTAAATGGGTTTGATGATTGTGTTGTGCAGATTAGTTTATGTGCATCTCGATTAATTTTATGAGATATATATGTTATCGTATCATTGCGTCTGTCCACTTAGGCTTGAACATATGGGAAAAAAGTCATATAGTACTTTTGTTTCCATCAAAATTCAAACTCGAGAATTCATGTCCGCTGAAATTTGAACCAAGGAACTCATGATTTTCAACTCACTAATAACTACTAGGTTACATCTTTGAATGCCTAACCCCATGACATGTTAATTTGATCATTTAGGATAGGCCAAAATTTCAAAAAGCAAATTCAGGATGTAAAATTTATGAATTCATTTTATATTAATCTCAAATTAGTATTTAATAATTATTGGTCTACAATTAAATATTTATAGATATGGATAGCGATGATATAGAAAAGTCAAAAGTCAGCATCATTAGTAATTAAAAAAGTGCCACTCTTTTGTTTTATTTTAGGTAGAAGTTTAATGTCAAGGTGGGTTGTGAGGGGACCAAAGTTAAACATCCATAAATCTATGACCATGGTTGGCTCATAACTTTATTAACCTTTAGCCAAATCATTTTGATTTTATGTGATGATGTTTGATTGATTATAAAGAATTAAAAAAATAATTTGTACGTTAAAATATGAATTGCATAATGAAATTAATTTTTTGAAGATTTTGAAAGTTTGTATAAAGATCTTGTACATGTGACCTCTAGAAGTTCTAAGACATTCACTCTGATAATTGTATCTCTTTATACACCTCCTTTGAGATACTAAATTCTTTTGTAGTATTATTTAAACGAGATAATAAAAAAGTAAAATGAAATATAAATATATTTATCTTTACTGTAGCACGATTGGCTAACCACCTAATATTCGAAATCATTGTCATTTTTGATATGATTGAAATGTTTCGTCGAGATTAATATCTTCGAAAATTATAAAATGCATCTAAATCGAAAAAGATGTAACATGTTGAGGATGTCATAATTTTGAAAGTGAATTACCATGGCCCAAACATAAGGTTTTGGGCTATTTTCCAGCAGCCATATGAGTAATGGCCCATGAAGTCAAGTGTCCATATACAAAAGCCCATAAAAGGTGTAATGAGAAATCTTACCCTATATCTATCTATTGTATCCCTTTATTTATTGGAAAAATTACGCGGATAAGCAAACATATACTAGTTAATTAGCTAACATAATTATAATTTGAATTAATATACGGCTTTGTGCGTGATTATACAAAAGTTGTGAGTGAATCAATTTGTATAGCGAAATATACAAATACTGCAAATTGTATTGCGAATTATATAAATGTTGTGCACTAATTGTATTGTGAAATATAAAAATTTTGAATTATATAGCGAATTATACAAATACTGCGCGAATTATACAAATGTTGTTTTCACTATAGTAACGAAATATAATTACTCAAACTATAGCTATTAAACATAATTAAGATATTTTTGAGTGGTTATACGGCCACTTTTCAAAATTCCCAAAAAATAGTGTTCAAATTCATATGAAAAGATGAGGGAAGCGAGACTGCGATGGTTTGGACATGTACAGAGAAGGAGTACTGATGCCCCTGTTAGAAGGTGTGAGAGATTAGATTTGGGAGCTATACGTAGGGGTAGAGGTAGACCAAAAAAGTATTGGGGGGAGGTGATTAGAAACGATATGGTGAAACTTGATCTCACCAAGGACATGACCTTAGATAGGAAGGAGTGGAGGTCGAGAATTAGAGTAGCAGGCTAATAGGGAGGATAGGAAGGAGTGGTAATTGTCTGTCTTTTATATGTTATTTATCTGCCTTTATATGTTTACTATCTTGTATATAGGTATTATTATGTGCTCTTCTCTTTTTGCCTGTGTATCGTATCTAGCGTGTTCTGCTGATGGGTTTTTGTGACGAGGGTTTCCAGGAAACAGCCTCTCTACCTATGTGGTAGTGGTAAGGTCTGCGTACATCTTACCCTCCCCAGACCCCACTTGTGGGATTTCACTGGGTATGTTGTTGTTGTTGTTGTTGTTGTAAATTCATATGAAAATATATTTATGATTATTATTATTGGAGTCAAAAAAGTCCCTTTTGTGTCCAACTTTTCATTAATATTTAGAATTATTAATTATAAAATGGCTTATAATTTTAAAGAAAAAACTTGAAGAATAATTTATGTTAGGAATTCATAACCCGACTCTCGTATTTTGAACCTCTCCACACAAAAGATAGCACAAAAATCTCTTACGTATAAATATATAAAAAAAAAATTATAAGAAATTTATAAAATTCATAATAAATTGATGAGAAAGTATATATCTATATTGGGAAAAAGCAGAAAGGTGAGGAATGCAGTGATAGTGGTTATCTTGTAGGCATCAAGTTGTGTACAACAACACAAATATCAATCACCTTCAAAACTCTTTTCCAAAACATTTTGAATTGTGCAGAAGGAGTTTTTGATTGTATCAAAGACCAGATAGCTAACAACATTTTATCACCACATATGTCACATCACACAAGGAGAAAATGAGTTTTGTAGAAAATTATTTGCATATATAGGAAATTTAAAGAGGAGACCTTTGATATATTCATCTAATAATTTAGAGATTTTATCCAAAAAGTGTTCTAATTCCCTTGGCTTTGATGGGTTCTCAAATATTCTTTCATAATTATTATTATTATGGTTAAACTTAAAATTGGCCAAAAATATTAGAGATAAATAAATTCAAAACTTTAAATTAGTGAAAGACAAATGATTATTGCATCCAATATTTATGTTTAGTATTCTAATTAATCCCCCATCCCCACCCACCCAAACAAACAAACAAAAAAGATGAGAAGTAAAATGCGTCATTTTATAATATAACTTTCACATGAAATATACAGACATAAAGCGTGTGTGAAAAAGCTTCTCCATTTAAAACAAAGATGGGAAATAATAGTAGTGACAATCCAAAAGATAAAATAATTAAATGGAAGATATAAAGTAAATTAATGACCTCAAATAATAGGATGCTGAATCAGCAAATTGGACCACTCTGTCTTTAAACCCCCTTCACCTCAAAATATTTCATTTTCGAAAATTAATTTAATTAATTTTTACGGATTAAATTAAATTAATATTTTAATATTCAAAAGTTATATATAAAAAATACTATATGTTACAATTCTTTTCATATTAATACAATAAAAAAATATTTTAAAATTTTGATATGAGTTGACGTAATTAAACTCTCAAAAAACAAAACGTGACAAATATTTTAGAACAAAAAATAACATATAATTTAAGAATTTTCAAGTCGGATTTTGCTGTTGTCAGCTTCTCTTCACCTCTCTACTTAAATGTCTTCCCCCCACTCCAGCAGTAAGACAATTAGAAGCATAGACTCATCAAATACTAGATTTTTGAAAGGGGGAGGAGAAGTTTTCATTTTCTTTGTAGAGAAAACATCAGCATTGTTTAAAGATGGGTGAGGTAAGTTTTTACACTCTGGTCGGAGGTCTATTCAAACTAATATTTTTATTTTTATATGATGAGAATAAAATTTATATATTCTTTAATTTATCCTTTTTAGATCTCACCTTATAAATTATACTCAATATGTATATGTTATTGTTGTTGTTATTATTGTATATTCACATGCATGTGAATCTTGAGTACAACATATGAGTTTATGAGAATAGAATATTGTCTAGATTCTATGTGTATGTATATTAAAAACTTTACCAAATATCGTATAAATTCAAATATTATTCGTATATTAACTTGAGGATGCTATAGCGATCTAATATCTATAGATTTGAAATTATGAATTCGACTCTTCTGTAAGCAAAGACAAGTGTTAGAATTTTGAGTTTTAAATTCTAAATTCAAGAAGAAGAAAAAAAGCTTATTGAATTCTGAATAAATTAGTTTCTTAGACACAAATTAAATACATGATCACAATCCATATTACAATACTCTAATGGTTTTTTTTTTTAGGAGAAAAAGGAAGAAGAAGAGGGTCAAGAGATAGTGCTAAAAGTTGATATACACTGTGAAGGCTGTGCTAGAAAAGTTGCTAGAGCCTTGAAAGGCCTTCAAGGTCCATATATTTTTCTGATTTATTAAAATCATCTATAAATTAAAGACTGTAGTCCAAAAAAGACATCAAACTTTATGTGTTAATTAGAACATTAAAATGTTGTTTTCGGATATAACTTTTTATGATTTGAGTTGTATGCACTAATATTGAAAAATATACTTATTAAATTGTAACGTTATCGATAGTTATCTTTTAAATGAAATGCAGGAGTAGATGAAATTATGATGAATTACGAGACGAGTATAGTGGTGGTAAAAGGCAAAAATGTAGATCCACTTCAAGTGTGTGAAAGGGTGGAAAGGAAAAGTGGTAGAGAAGTTGAACTTATTTCAGCTTTGCCTAAGCCATTTGAGGAAAATACAATGGAAGAAGAGATTAAGAAAGAAGAAGAGCCCAAAGAAGAGAAAAAAGAAGAGGTAATCAATTTAATTTACTTACTATTAATTAGTTAATTAAGTTAACCAAACTTGTGATCTAATCATCTCTCGTCTCATTATTTATTTATTTATTTGTGAATTTATACTACTAGATAGTGTGTCTATTAATCTTTTATTAATAATAAAGTAAAAATTCTCAACCAGGATAAGTACAAACAAAGGAGACTAAACCTTACCATACCAATTATAATGACCTTACCGTTACTAGAAAATAAAAAAAATTAGCGACGAACAAAATATTATAGCCGCACAATAAAAATTTTATACTAATTTCATTTAAATATGAATTAGCTAGAAATGACCAATAAATTTCATATTTTTCTAGTCGTGTGCCTTATCTCATTAATTTGTTACTTGTACATTATATTTATGAGTGAATGAGTTATTTACTTTTAGCTGACTAATCAAGATTGAGTCATATGAGCATGGGAATCTCACGCATGTTCAAACTTCTATTAGTAATTTCGTTAGTTTATTAATTCAATCCATCTAATTCAGCCATTTAAAAGTTAGATTAAGACTAAATATGTAGCTTAAAATGATCAAAAAAAAGCCTTGTAACAGAAAAAGAAAAAACTGTTGTTTGATACGCTATATAATCAAAATAATTTTTTTAATTATGTGTGTGATTAAAAGAAATGGAAAATAAAATTTAGTATGAATTTGACGGACTGAGTAATTAGTATCGTGATATGAATACGCCATATATATAGTAGAGGGTTCGATGCAATACTAGTTAGGTGTTTTGCGTGCGCGCATGCATAAAATTTTATATTAAAAGTTGATAAGTGAAAAAGTACTATTATAATTAGAGACATCAAGTATAAAAATTAAAAGTTTAAGTTCTTTACGACTCGGGCCAAAGAGGAACAATATCGCACCAAATTAATAGTGGACCGTTGGGTTGGTTTAGTTCCAGCACAATTAAGTAGAATTCATGTTTCTATACTTGCTGAGTTAATGTTTTGGATTGATTTTTTTTTTTTACTTGATAACTATGTTTACTTGATTAGATGAATCAATTAACATGTAAGTGTGATATATAATCTATATACATATTGGCAGCCTCCTCCAGAAATAACAGTTGTGTTGAACGTTCAAATGCATTGTGATGCTTGTGCTCAAATTCTGCAGAAACAAATCCGCAAAATCAAAGGTACAATATAAATAATTTATTCAGAATTCATAAACTCCAGATCTTAGCTTTGACTTTTAGTAATTCATTTGGGCTACATGTTAATTGTCAACTTTAATTTGATAATGTAGTGTAATGTATACAGGTGTAGAATGTGTTACAACAGACCTGGAAAAAAGTCAAGTAATTGTAAAAGGTGTCAACATTGATCCAGAAAAGCTAGCAAACGATGTATATAAGAGAAGTGGAAAAAAAGTTTCAGTTGTAAATAATATTACTCCTGTTGAAGAGAAAAAAGAAGAGGAAAAAGAAGAAAAGGGAGAAGATATTATGGAGAATTATATTTTGGCTCAAAAGTACAACAACAATGTGGAGTACTTTGCTAATTATTCCCCTGAAATTTTCAGTGATGATAATCCTCATGCTTGCTCTCTCATGTAACTCAAATTTCAGGCCAACTGATTGATTATATCTAATCTTCGATATTCGTATTATTAGGCTTTGATTACTATTAAGTTTTTTTTTCATTTTCAAATTAAAGCTCTAGTCAAAACCAATACCTTCAGACTTCAGTTAAGAAAGAAACAATCGACTTCACCATATTCTTTGGTGATTGTATTTATGTTACTTATAATAAACGTGATCAATTATTTGACAATTTTTCTTCTTTTTCTTTGCCATCTCATCATGGCTCATCTACAATATGTCCTTATTATAATGAAAAATACTTTCATTATTGCACTTGAAAAGTACCACAACCCTTTTGATGTAGGCTGTATAGCCCTTTTATCATTTCAGTTTTTCAGAGCCTAAGTTGTTGTCAAAGTTATAATCATATTCACATGCCCAAGATTTATTTGTTACTTTTTTGTAGGTTAGTGTAAAAGGAAAAGTCAACTTACTATGACAAAAACTTTCCTAGCGTTTGGCTATATTTTTCAAGTTTCCAAAATTGACTCAGACTAGTTTTTCAAAGGACTAATTAATTACTCATAAAATTTTTAATTTTTTTGAAATAAAATATATTTTCAAACATAATTTTAAAATTTAAAATCTAAGACCAAACGATATCTTTTTATTTTGGGATAAGTAAATATATTTTTGAGATATCGTTTTTTAGTTGGCTGTTTGTGTGGTTCTTGTCATTGATTAGTTGGTGTCAAATTGGAGAATATTTATTATTGTGCATATATATATGCTTGGATTCTTTGCTAGCCAAATACTATGTACCGTGTAGCTAATTATTTGAGATATATATGCTTTTTTTTTTTCCTTTTTTTAAGATGCTTTTTGTATTGTTCTAAATTTTTGTAGTAAAAGTTATTTCCCTTTTTCCTACTTAAAAATACAAAAAAGATGATTACTACCTTTTTTAAGATTCCAAAATTGCTCTTTCCAACTTGCAACATTTCCATTTGTCCCAATGTTGTTTGTAAAATACTCTCCATGTCCTATATTAATTAAATTTATAAGGAAATGAACACAAAAATATTCAAAGATAAAATTTACATCATACTTTTCACTATTGTTTTTTGTGAAATTATAAATATGTAATGTAATTATCTCTTAGAAAATATAAAATGTCAATAAATGAAAGAGCAAATATGAAAAAAGTTTCAAACATTCTTTTTGAACTTTGAACAATTCAACTATTTTGAACATTGAAAAAAGTCTCAAAAATTCAATTAATTTGAGATGGAGGGAGTATAAATTATTACAATATTCCCTCTATTTCAAAATAAGTGAATTGTTGGGGGATTTTTGAATTCTCAAAACAATTGAATTGTTCACTTTTCAAGGGATAATGTTGGAATTTTCTTTTCAATTTTGCCCTTCATTAGAGCTTCTAAGGTTTGAATTTTGTATTAGAAATAAATGATGCATTAAATGAGTGTTTGGAGTTTGGAAAGGGTAAAAATGAAAAAACGTAATTAAATTTTGTCTTTCTTTTTCTTAATACGTGTGATAT
This sequence comes from Solanum rostratum, assembly GCA_029948455.1. Lineage (NCBI taxonomy): Eukaryota > Viridiplantae > Streptophyta > Magnoliopsida > Solanales > Solanaceae > Solanum > Solanum rostratum. Next base: position 165,595 of record CM057053.1, on the reverse strand, counting down.
AGCCCAGTAATTCACTTATTTTGAAATTGAGGGAGTAATCTAGAAAAAAAATACACAATTTTATCTCTACTTTTATACAGATAAATAATTTAATTCTGATTGATTCTTAAATTATTTCTGATTGATTCTCGAAAATTCTTTCGTCTTTATTTAAAATTAGGACCGACAACGAATAGAAGAAGATGCTGGTGCCACGAAAAAAGGTGAAGTAAAAATATATCATCATTACTACATGAAAATTTGTTACACATTATATCCACTTTAATTTGTGTGCACTTAAAGCCAACTTATATAGATAGCTTTACTCAAAATTTTGTACTTTGTTGGCTCTTATATATATATTGGGCTTGTGGTCCTCAAGCTATTTCTAAATATTCACAAATCACAATACATTCTTCTGCTCAACTTGTCTTCTCTTCTCTTATTTTCAAAGGTTCCCTCATAAAGAGGAAGCAGAGCAACATAGCTTGGTTGGTTCATTATAATTTGAATAAAAGAAAATAATTTTATAAAGTGACAAAATTTTATCAAAAATTCTCTTAAGTTTCCCTTTGAAACTTGCATGTCCCCACAACTCCACATTGGTTCCAAATACATATGTATCTCCATTTCATGTTAAGGCCAGGGAAAGAAAGAATTTTAAAAAGATATATATGCCTTATCTCCTTGTTCCATAAGCTAGCTTGTCCCAAAATTATTAACTAGTCAAGTGTGTATATAAATTAATGGTTATGTATATGCATTTGCGTGATAGAGGAGCGATCTCAGGAATTATAAATTATGCTCAAATTATATTAAAATAATCATCACAGATATGGTGACTCGATCATAAAAGCTATATATGTTTGGACAAGTATTGTGCAATTATAGTGACTCACTAGCTAAGTATTATTTAGCAAATTCAGTTTATCCTCTTAAATATATATGTTTTGTATGTTCTAAAGTTATTAAATTAATATAACAATACCAATAACAAATGATCAAGATTTATCTTAATTAATTTTAGAAAGTCGAAGTCATTTTTAATGGAGCCTTCCGTGCCATTAGAGGAATTGTTAATTATTTCGAAACCTCCTTTCATTCTTTTGGTTTCCATTTGATTTTGTTTTACATATATGAGTCAATGCGACGTACGATTATTTTGATTAATTCTATTAGGAAAAATAATTTTTTTTTTTAATTTTATTGATCACTAAATTACAATCTTTTGTTTGTCGCCATCGAAAGACCAAAACTTTTAAAGAAAAGGTTCTTGGTTATTTTTTGTCACTCATTATTATTCTAGATTTATGGTAGTATAAGATGATTATATTTTGTGGAAATGCTAATGAATTCTTTTCCATTTCCTTCAAACACATGTGTGGAGGCAGAAATCACAATATATTCTGGACCACTTCCTCATATATGCTAAAAATATACGGGTACAAGCTGAATCCAGTAATTTTTTATCATAAATTATTTAAATTTGATCAATATTTTAATATAAAAAATCAAACTAACTCCAAAAAAGTTTATCACTTTTGAAAAACGAACCATGAAACTTAATTTGGAAATAGCACTCCTAAAACACGTCCCAATATATACATTACTGTGATGTCACGAAGTGAAACCAAAAAGAGTTACTAAACTGTTGTGTCATTTTCTATAAGAAGTTTTTAACAAACAAAATTCCAATTCCAGTTGTTATCCAATTCAGGACCCTTCCTACTCTTTTACTTACAAACTATAATACAATCTTCTTCTTCTTTGGTAGAAATTATATTACTAAGATATATCACCATCACGATTAATCATGGGTACGTACCCCACTAACAGTTGTACCTGCTGAGATAAATTGGATTTTCTTCATATTAATATAATTAGTTTTGTGTATCCTAATTTTCGTTTTAATAAGAAGCATTGTCTCTTTCAATTTGACATTATATATGTCATACAAATTTAAATTAATCGAGATTCAAAATAAATAAATTATGGAGAAGTGTACGCATATGTGCAAGGAACAGTGGAAATGCTGAAAAATCAACGCTAGTACTTTTCAGTGAATAAGTTTTAGTCCCACCACTAAATTTCAAATGACAGGCCCTTAGCCATCTTCCTGTCTTTATATCTACACTTGCAACCCCACCCCCACGGTCTTACTCTTTTTTTCCATGTTGCATTTAGTATTGACAGTGGACTCTTAATTAATTTGAATTTATATCAAATGATAACATCATTTAAGAGAAAAACCCTCATTGATAAGACTGTGCGATGTAAGATATGACCTCTAGGATCATATTCATGATCTCATCAATTAACTCGATCATGCATGAAGGCATAAGCGATGGGCTATATATGAATATTCATGTACTACCACTTGTTCATCCTAAAAAATTGAGAAAATTAATGACATAATAAGGATGGTTATTGGTTAAAGAACATATAAGGCTTTTGTTTTTGTGATAAACGCATTCGTTAGAAACAAAACATGTACAATAATAATATTCCGCATCCTAGCTAATTTGACATAAATGAAATATGAATTTGAAGTTTATTATTTACTTTATGCCAACATCATAAAGTCTAAATAAAAGTTACAAATTTCTTTAAATCCTACTTATATTATAGCTTCGCCTCAAACTTATAATAAAAATGCATCAAATATGTTCTTTTTATTGAATCTATGATCAGTAGCGAAATCACATATGTTATGTATTGAATTCTCCTAACTTATTAGTGTATTTATTTTTTTTACAAAAATGGATATTTCTTATGGTTAAAATGTTGACTCTTTATGGCTTATTATAAATCAACAAGCACACATGATGTTTTTTAATTGTAAAGTTCAAACAAGAAATGATAAATTAGTATAATGGTAGGCTAATGACAATTCTTTTTCCATTTTTAATATCTCAAACACTTGTAGTCCATTCTTTTTTCATTTTCCACTGTATCAAAACACTTGTAGTCCATTCAACAACAATAAAAGTACATAGTGGAGCACTATTTTCAGAAATCTACTCTTACGTGTCGAACATGAATGAATTTGTAACGTTATTTCCTATGCTTTTTTCTGTGCGAGTAAAACACGTGCTTCTCTTACACGTGTCATAACTAACGGCCAATACAACGTTGAAAACCCAGTTCATTAAATAAACTCCAATTAAATCATCAACGCCGTTCATTTCTCCGTCAGTTTACAGGTCGGATCAGATTCCTACGTGGAACTGTTAGTGGGGCCCAGATGGAGAACCACGTGTACAACGTAGTAGCTTTTTTGTCCGACCGGGTAAAGAGTGTGTCAGTACTGATATGGCACGTGAGAATCACGTGCTCGCCCAAGTCCCACTTTTCCCGATCTTTTTTCTTTATTTGTTTATATACCATTGAAAATGCTATTACTTTTCTCAAAAAGTCAAATTAAAATATTAATTGATAATCAAAAAGAAAAGAAGCAGCAGAATTAGTTCTTGGCTCATATAGGTGTGTTATCTACTCTTCGTTTCAGTTTTTCCTTTTATTGAAAAGTCTTCTTTTGGGGGTATAGAGCTTGTGTATTGAATAATCAAAGAATCTTTTGTACTCAATTCCTTTATTTGGGTGAGTCTCAATTGATATTTTGATCATATTCTTTACAAAATAAGTATATTTAAATGTGTAAGCGGATAAATATAGGTCGATCAAATTCTTTAAAAGATGTGCATATTTAAACGTGAGTTCAAAAGAGCGTCAATCGATATTTTGATTAGATTCCTTACAAAACATCCGCATTTAAACATGCGTGCGTGTGAGCATCGATCGATTTTTTGATCAGATTCCTTAAAAAACATGTGTGTTTAACCGAGCGTGCGGGTGAGCATCAGTCGATATTTTGATCAGATTTCTTAGAAAACGTGTATTTGAACATACATGCAGATGAGATCGCTCGATATTTTGACGAAATTCCTTGACACCTGTGTATTTCAGCATGCATGCAAGGAACATTAGTTGATATATCAGTCAGATTCATCAAAAAACGTGCGTATTTAAATGTGTGTGCGGGTGAATGTCGATCGATTTTTTGATCAAATTTCTCAAAAAGAAATGTGCACATTTAAACGCGCGTGCGGGTCTCCCTGCATGCGGCTGACGTCAGTGGCACAGCCACATTCATTTGAAGGGTGTCAACGACACCCCTTCGTTGAAAAACTATATTGTTTAGTTAGGTTAAAATATTTTCTTTATGTCTATATACATTATAAATTGACACTAATTTTACTTCTTTAAATTTTAATATTTCTTAAATAAAATTTTGACTCTGTCATTGACTAACGTCATTTAAAGTGATCTAATTTGATATTCATTCGCAAAATATATAAATTTTGAATATAAGGAAACTCTTAATAAAAAATCTTTCATGTTATGAATAAGAATTGGTAGGTTTCAGGACAACTAATGAGAAACGAAAGCAACTAACATTGAACAAATCTCTCTTTGTTTTTTTATATTATTATTATAGTAGTTCTTAGATTGAAGTTGTATTTGATTACAGCATAATTGAGCTAGCATGGGGATTAGGAATATGTTTATAATTGAGTGCTGTTTAATTATGATTACTTTTTGTGAGCCCTAGGTATGCAAGACCATCAGGAGGTACAGAAATTCTACAAACTTAAATTATTGTTGAACCCATAAAACATTCCCCCAAATAATACTATAATATCTTATAATATATTATATATATTGGATCTTTTATAAATGTTGTTCCAAGACAAAGACATTAAGGTCTCACAACTCAGAATCTTCCAAGAACATATTCATATACTTGTCGTAAATAATTGAATTCATTTAATTTGTCCTTTCAAATCACTGATTTGAGTCAATGGTCCTTTTTAACTTCATAGGAGACTTGAGTATTTTGAAAAAAATTACAATCGAAAGCAACAACATACCAATATAACTTCATAAATAGAGTTAAATAAAAAATGACATATATCTAACTTTATCCAATAGACACATACATCTTCATCTATTTTTAAAAATTACACTAATGTTTGGTTAGTGACTTAATTGAAAGCTGAACAAATAAGTTTTTAAAGTTACGTTAAAAAATAATTTTTAAAATTTTAAAATTATGTTTGAACATGCATTTTAGTTGAAACCAATAGAAAATTCTGATTCCTTCGTTTGTTATAAAAATTAAAAAGCAAAAATAATGTAATCAAGCAAACAGATAGTATATTCTTATACAAAGATACAATTTATAGCTATAGTTGAAGTTTTGTAGCTATAGTTAAGTTTTGTTGTTATTCTCTCTCGCCTTTCTCTCTCTCTACAATTTCTTGTAACATATACATTACATATGTTGTTGTTGTTGTTGTATATATAATTACATATGTATATCAGCGGCATATATACAACTATATATGATATATATATAATTTGTCTTTCTTCACTCTCTACCCTTTCGCTCGCCTCTCTCTTCCTTTATCCAATCTCACTTGTCAGATATACAAATATATACGTATATTAGTTACACATATACAATTATTTGATAGATATATACATACAATTTGACAAATATACCTATACAATTCGTCCCTCTCTCTCCTCTCTCGATCTCACCCGCCTCTCTCCTCCCCTCCAAGTCATATAGCCAAGGTAATTATGTAAAATATTACTAATTGACCATATTAAATTTCAGACTAATTAGACTATTTATGAAAATTCTCCAAATAAAAATAAAGGGTGTTTTAGTATTATAATTATAATATATAATAAATATATATATACTGTAACTAACTTTGTCTTCTTACAGGCTTTATATAACGACATCAAAGTACAGAGCCTTTGTCAGAGTATTAGCTCTTCAAAGTTCACACTTCCAATGTCTACAAAAACCTCAGTCCAACCACCACCACTCTCCACCGCCGCCGACGGCGGCAGAAAAAAACTTAATGGAGACACGACCTCCGACGACGACAGATGTCCGGTGGAGGAAGTAGCTCTAGTAGTGCCGGAAACCGACGACCCGAGTCTACCGGTAATGACATTCCGGGCATGGTTCCTCGGACTGTCCTCTTGCACCATCTTGATTTTCCTCAATACTTTCTTTATTTACAGAACTCAGCCATTAACAATTTCAGCTATTTTAATGCAAATTGCTGTTCTTCCAATTGGGAAATTTATGGCTGCTACACTTCCCAAGAGGAATTTTGCTCTTTTTGGGAGATGGGGTTCTTTTAGTTTGAATCCAGGGCCATTTAACATCAAAGAGCATGTTATTATTACTGTTATGGCGAATTGTGGAGTTTCAGTTGGAGGTGGTGATGCTTATTCAATTGGAGCTATTACTGTTATGAGAGCTTATTATAAACAGAGTGTCGGTTTCCTCTGTTCTCTTATTATTGTATTGACAACTCAGGTACTCTTTTAGCTTCTTTGATCTGAAGTTTATGGCTGTTTCCATTGAATTTTGTTTCTTGAATGGTTCGAACATTGACGAAGCTAGTATTTTCACTAAGTTGATTTGAAATATGAATGAGTAAACACACGAAGATAATAAACGTGGGTTCAACATTCTTTTTACATATATAAAAAGTAGTTCTAGTTATGTATAGCCAGTGTAATCTTTCGGTGAAGGGGTTCCGCCTGGCTTTGCAGCTAGTTTGAGGTAAGAGGGATAAGGTCCACGAATATCCTACCGGATAGCATTTTGTGGAAGTATATTGGATATGTTCTTGTTGCAAGCTTGAAGTGTTTGATTTAAGTTTGAGTTCGTCAGTAGAAAACAAAACAAAAAAGAGATAAGGGGAAAGCGTTGAAGTTAAGCATACTGTTTGAAACTTTAGTGCAAGTAGGCATTTGGACATAAAAACTGTGATATTTGAAGGGGAAGAAAAAGTAATATTCGAAAAAAAGTTGAGATATTTGGATATCGAGCTATATTTGGACATGCATTTAACTTGAAAAAAGGTTGAAATTTTGTGAGTGGAAGAAATAGAATTCACTTATAGAAATGATCAAGATCACTTTTTCCAACTTGAAACTCGTCTTCAAATTCTTTTTCCTCTCAAAATTAGCTCAATGTATGTAAAACAGTGTTTTGAATTATTTATTAATTGAAAAAAAGTGAAAATCTTATATGAAAAAAAAACAGGCTCAAATATCTCTGTCTTGAAGTTTCAATCTTTGTTCTTGTAATTTGAATTTCACGCATTTGGTATAGAGGAAAATTTTACACTTGGGAATCTTTTTTTGGATAATTTTCCAGATTTGGTTGCGTATGAATGTATTCAACATATATAAACATGAAGATGATAGTATTTGACGATAGTGTTTCATAGTTAAAGTAAGAATTTGATATTTGTAATGGTACGTGATACTCGTGAACAAACAAGAAAGTCCATTTTCGTGGAAATCCTTTCGTTTGAAGAAAACATCTAAAAAATGTTTTAGGGGAGAACATTTCCGTCAGAAATCTGGAAATAATTTAATTTGATAATTATGTATTTTGTGCAGATACTGGGGTATGGATGGGCGGGAATGTTGAGGAGATACCTAGTTGATCCTGTGGATATGTGGTGGCCGTCAAACCTTGCTCAAGTTTCTCTATTCAGGTTCGACTGATCTCTTTTGCAACTATGTTATGGCTGTCCTTTTGTCTAAACAAAATTTTGTTCCTTCAAAAAAAGAAGTGACCAAATCCCGCAATTTAAATGTCATTTTGTTGTTTGTGTTTTTATCTTTGTATATATGACTTTCTTATAACAGGGCACTTCATGAAAAGGAACCAAAAACAGGAAGCTTGACGAGGATGCGGTTTTTCCTAATATTTATGGCTGCAAGCTTTGCATACTACACTTTCCCAGGCTATCTATTTCCTATTTTGACCTTCTTCTCATGGGTCTGTTGGGCTTGGCCTCATAGTATCACAGCTCAACAAATTGGCTCGGGATATCATGGCCTCGGTGTGGGTGCTTTTACCCTTGATTGGGCTGGCATATCAGCTTATCATGGCAGTCCACTAGTGACACCGTGGTCCTCGATTCTAAATGTTGCTGTTGGATTTATCATGTTCATATACATCATTATTCCTGTATGTTACTGGAAGTACAATACTTTTGATGCTCAAAAGTTTCCTATCTTTTCAAATCAATTGTTCACAGCTAGCGGGCAAAAGTACGATACCACTAAAATCTTGACTCCACAATTCGATCTCAACATTGCTGCTTATGAAAAGTACAGCAAGCTCTACCTCAGTCCTTTGTTTGCCCTCTCAATCGGCTCTGGATTTGCAAGGTTTACAGCTACCCTCACACATGTTGCACTATTTCATGGCAGGTTAGCCTCTCATAAAGCTTTATATACTTGTATCTTGTCATTTTCTTTCTTAGAACTTGTCGCTTATTCTTGAAAAATGAAATGAGATTCGTTGAAGTTTGTCTAGAGTTATGTAAAGCAATTTAAATAGCATGGCTTCTTAAAGAGAGAAATAGGGGTTGATTTCTGAGATGGTCACTCATCTGATAGTTATTATTATCTCAAATAGTCACCCTTCTTCTCGATTCCAAATTTTCTCATCAAAGAAAATGACTTTCTGAGATGATTACACTAAAATTTGAGTGATCATATGAGAAATCAACCCGAGAAATAGCTTAAATAGATTTGTGAACTGACAATCTATTTCATTTCAACTCGGATAGTGATATTTGGAAGCAAAGTAGATCAGCTGTGAATAATGTCAAATTGGACATTCATGCAAAATTGATGAAGAGCTACAAGCAAGTCCCTCAGTGGTGGTTCCTTGTATTATTGGTAGGTAGCATAGCCCTATCACTTCTGATGTGTTTTGTGTGGAAAGAAGACGTGCAGCTGCCGTGGTGGGGCATGTTGTTTGCGTTTGGTCTTGCTTTTATTGTTACTCTCCCTATAGGAGTCATTCAAGCGACTACCAATCAGGTGATCAATGCTTTGTTTAATTTCCCATAATCTTGCCTCAGTTTTGACCTTACGAAAATTTGATTTGCTGACATAATAATTGTTACTGCATTGCAGCAACCTGGATATGACATAATTGCACAGTTCATAATTGGTTATATCCTCCCAGGAAAACCAATCGCGAACTTGCTTTTCAAAATATATGGCCGGACAAGTACTGTTCATGCTCTCTCCTTTTTAGCCGATCTTAAACTTGGTCACTACATGAAAATCCCTCCACGATGCATGTACACAGCTCAGGTTAGTAACTTCTTTCTCTGTTCGAACTAATAAAACGTTTGCAAGGATGTCATAGTTTCCAATTTATTTGTCACATTCCAGCTCGTCGGGACATTGGTTGCTGGTACAATCAACCTTGCTGTAGCATGGTGGATGCTAGGAAGCATAGAGAACATTTGTGATGTTGAGGCTCTTCATCCTGACAGCCCATGGACCTGTCCTAAATTCCGAGTGACCTTTGATGCATCTGTCATTTGGGGTCTGATTGGACCACAACGGTTATTTGGTCCCGGAGGATTATACAGGAACTTGGTATGGTTATTCCTCATAGGTGCATTGCTACCGGTGCCTATTTGGGTGTTAAGCAAAATGTTCCCGGAAAAGAAATGGATCCCATTGATCAACATACCTGTTATATCATATGGTTTCGCGGGAATGCCACCAGCCACACCAACAAATATCGCTAGTTGGCTTATAACGGGTATGATATTCAACTATTTCGTGTTCAAATACAGAAAAGAATGGTGGAAGAAATACAACTATGTTCTTTCAGCCGCGTTGGATGCTGGAACAGCTTTTATGGGTGTTTTATTGTTTTTCGCGTTGCAAAACGAAGGTAAAAACTTGAAATGGTGGGGAACAGAGTTAGATCATTGTCCCTTAGCAACTTGTCCAACAGCCCCTGGGATTATAGTGAAAGGATGTCCAGTTTTCAAGTAGGCCTAACAACACCAATGAATGGTTGATGTAATTTTGATAGTTTTTGGTATTGGTCGACTAATATATTTTGTTATGACAGTTTTCTAGTCTTATTTGCAGATGAGCATCATGCAAGACAAAATATTGTGATTAACTTTTCACTAAATTAAATTATTGTTAAGTATGTATTCAAGCATAAACTCCAAACTTATAATTTGGAACTACAACAACTTGTAATTTTTTGTTTACATTCATGTCGTCTTATCTTTTAAAGTTTTTTCCCTTTTTTCTTTTCTTTTTAAAAAAAAATAAAAATAAAAATGTACACTTAACGACGGGATTTGACAACACATGTTTTACTTTTTATATTCCCAGGTAGTCTTTTCTTTTACCTTTTTTTCATATTCCAAGGTGACCTTTTTTTGTTTCTCTTCAATCTGTTCTTTTTTTTTTAATTTCTAGTATTGTTTGAATTTTTTTCTCTCTTCTTAAATTCTCTTTTGATTTTATTGACAAATTTCTTTTTGCTTTTCGATTTCAACAATTTTACCAACACTATTACCAATCAAATAAAAAAAAATCAAGTTTGTCACCAACTATTCACCAAAAAACCAACGACATATATATTGTTATCAACAATTTTACCAACACTATTACTAGTATTGTAGGCAACAATTTTACCAACATTAACACCCAAATCATCCACTTTTTTTCAGCATATAATGTCCTTGTCTTTGGGGCTTTTCTCATGTATGGGAGAGACCAAGAACTTAATTAAGACCACTTTTTGTTCTTCTCTTTTTTGTTTTTTCGAGTTTTCCGCATGCATGAGAGAGACAAAGTGCATTAATTAAGACCTTTTTTTCTCTTTTTTTCCTTTGTTTCATTTTTTTTTTCTTTTACTTTCCCCATGTATTTATACTTTTGTTAAAAAAGTACTGATATTTGATTGTAAATAAAGTGTGTTCACACGTAATTTAATCTCTTGAATTGTATAGGAATATTTTTTTCCCTTTATTAAACTTGATTTTGGCCAACAAAGAAAGATAGTTGGTCAAAACCAACCCCACCAAAACCTCCCAAAATAAATACACTATGATTTATGATTTTGGTAATATTTAGAGAAAAAAATATTCTTAAATTTGATACAAATTATTAGGTACTAAAAACACTCTTCTACTTGACTAATTGAACTTAAATACATTCCTAATCTTATAACAAGAGTTAAATACACCTCTAACTTCTTGCAAAGTTAAGGAGTGTTTTTAACACTTGTGATAGATCGGGGGTGTATCTTAGTTTAGTTATTTAAGTAGAGGGATATTTTTAAAACTGTCAATAATCCGAAGATGAAGTTAATAACTTGCGCTAAGTTCAAAAATATTTTTAATACTTTTCTTTAATGTTTATTATTGAACTCAATTTCGGTCAACAAAGAAAGTATTAACGTAGATAGTGGGTCAAAACCAATCCCACCAAAAATTCCCATTTTGGTTATTATTTATTTTATATGATTTGTTCAACTAATAAATTCAGTCACAACTGTTTTGTAATTTGTTTTCTTTCCTTCCAATACCAATAAAATAGTTGACCAAAGTTACCATTAATGGTGGGGCTTGGCTTTATATCTTTACTAAATCTTGATTGTTTTCTATTACATTAACATATCAAGATAATCTAACCCAATTTTTATATTATCTTCACATTTTAAAAAATATCCACATGTTATACTCCATAAGACATATTGTATGTTATAATAGATAAAGTCAACTAGATATATCGTGTAGAGTTTCGATGATTATTTATTAAACTTTTGAGACTCGCTTAATTATTCCTTCTCCATCGTAAAAACAAGCCCCTAGAGAAATAATATTGCTTGTGTACCTATATAGGTGCTTATAAGATTAGGCTACCAACCCTGACGGTTAATCTTCCAACCTTTTTTATATACAATTGAGATATTATATTAGCTACCCTTTCCATATACTTTGTCTCTTCATTCATTCCATATATACACATCACATTAATTGATCATATTTAGAAACACAAGATTAAGGATGATCCAAGAAAGTATAGTGATATTATTCTCCTTATTTGTAATTGTGCCAATAAGTTGTGCACTTAATAATCCATTAATAGAACTTTCGAGCAGAGAAGAATTGGCAAAGATAGCTGGTTATGGTGAAGAAAAACTCTCTACTGTTTTCCTTCATGGCACTCTTCTTTGTGGTCACACTCCACATCCAGTTCAAGGTTTCTACTTTTTCTTCATCTTCAATTTTTTCTGTAAGTACGTTTGTTCCAAATTGATTATTATAGAAAGGTCTGACTGTGTTGACTTGATGATCAGGTGCATCAGTGGCGATGTTTTGTGGAAATAGTGGGTCAGGTCGGGTAAGGAGATCATCATGGGCCAAAAATATAACAGATGAAAGTGGAGAGTTCATAATAGATGTCCCTTCTCATCTCCATGCTAATATTCATCAATGTCATATTCAAATTCTTCATCTCCCAAAGGACCACTCACTTTGTCATCGTTCTTTTACAAAAAGTAAACCATTCACACTAACATCATCCAATACTGGCGTTCGCGTTTACACGACCCCAACAATTTATCTGACCCCTAAAGCTAGCTCATAAGCATACTCCACACCAAGATGAAGAAGAAGACACAATTCCATGAGATGGCGCTTTAGTCACAAGCATTGAGTTGTGCGCTTATGATTAAGTGTGTTGGTACTTTTGTGTGTATGTTATGTGATAAATCTTTTAATTATAATGTCAAAAAAGTGATTAGTAAATGTTATTTGCATGAAAGGAGGTGTAGAGGAAGGAAAATGATCAAATAATTTTACTTTTAAGGGATAAAGTGATATTTATCAAAAACGATTTTATATTCATGACTCTCACAAAGGTGTATATATATATAAATGTTATTATAGATTTTTGTTTTTTCAATATGTTAAAAGTCTCAATTGGAAAAGACTTTCAATATTGTACAAAGCCACTTGACATTATTCATGAAATCAATCATTGAAACCTAAACATTAGTGATTGCAGTAACCTTTGAGTAATGGAAAAGTCTGTTTCTCCCCCAAAAATGAAGAATTGTACAAAAAGAAAAGTGAGTACATAAAATGATGTGACCCTTTAAGGCCCACTGGACCCAATCCCATGAAACTAATCCATCATTGGGCCACCACTCTCTTGCTACTCTTTCTCCCATTAATTTGATTAGAACTATACAAATACAAATAATAAAAATTAATTATAAAAAAAAATTATGTGGATAAATAAATATGTTAGTCAATTAGCTAATATAGTTATAGTTTAAATTAATTATTGTTCGTGACAAACATCTAGTTGTAATTATAGTTTGAGTTTGTATAATTCGAGCGATTTATACAAATGATACGCGTGATTATACAAAAACTGTGCGTGAATCAAATTGTATAGTGAAATATACAAACACTGTAAATTGTACAACAAATTATAGAAACATTGAACGCAAATTGTATAGCGAAATATTCAAACGCTACACAAAAATTGAGAATTGTACAACAAATTATACACATGTATACAAATATTGCATGAATTATATAAACGTTGTTATAACTATAGTTACGAAATATAATTATCAAAATTATAGGTATAGAGCATAATTAACATATTCTTGAATGACTATATACGAAAATTTCTCAGTAAATTTATATGTCTTATTTATTTTTCATTTTTAAATTTTAATTTACTCGTGATATATTTAAAATCATAAAATTAAAAAATATCTTTTAACACATTCAACATATATATATTTTTTTTTAAGTGAAAGTCGGAGAAAGTATTGAAATGACTAATATCATTAGTCATAATAGCATATTGTGAAAAATACAAAAGCTAACATAGTTCCAAACTCGTTGGATTGCACAAAGTATCAATTTCACCTTTCGTTTTTCTTTTTCCCCTCTCTTACTACTATTATTTTCAATAATTATTATTTGCTGGTGTGTTCCTCACTTCACTCATCAGCACTCAGTCTAATCTCAAATCTAAATGGAAGGAGAAATCCAATTATTCTTTCCTTTGATTCATTCTCCATAAACATAATGCTTTTTTTTTTTACCAAAAACATTATTAAATGTCAATGTTAATTGTGATGTCATAAAGAGGTAGTGGGTAAACCGTGTTCATATAGTTGCACACACTTTTTTTTCCTTCACAAAAGGAATCTCTTTTTTGTAGATTCCGAGTAGGTTCTTTTCTGGGTTTTGTTTAAAAAATACAAAACTTTAATGGGGAATGTTAATGGAAGAGAAGAAATTGGCCAATCTGGTGTTGGGGTTCAAGAAACTATGGATGCTCGAGATGGTGAGTTTATGGGTCAATCTCCACCTTCAAGTCCCAGGGCTTCTCAGACTCCATTGATGTTCCGACCTCAGGTTAGTTCTTGACAAGAAAGAAAGAAAAAGTGAAAGGGGTGTGTTTTTTTCTTTTCTTTTTGGCTGATTGTTGTATTGGGTTGTTTGTTTGGATGTAAAGTTTTGATCTTTTGGATGATTTGTGTAGATTTAGGTTGGAGAGATTTGTTATTTGAGGTTAATGGTTAGATCTAAAGAAAGGCTATTGCTTGAACAATTTTGATCTTTTATGGGGAATTATCAAATTTGTTTTGTGATCAGTAATATAAGCTATAGTGATTGTTGCCTCACATAGTGGAATTCAGAATTTGAAGAGTTTAACAGCAATATTCAGATTGTCTGAAAATTGGCAAGTGCTGCCTTTTGTATGTATTGGAGGGTGATGGAAAAATATAGGGCCCAAAGATGGGGAGAAATTGGCTTTAGGGAATTCTTGTTAAGCACTAATAGCAAGAAAGGTTACATATATGTATGTAGTGTTTATTACTCATCAGAAATTGGCTCAGGATGTTGATCTTCTTATAGGACGGGGGGTTCTCTTTTGAGAGGGAATACGTGAATTTGTTTGTTTTGAAATGTTTTGCCCCAGATGCCCGTGGTCCCTTTACAAAGACCCGAGGAGTTGCATATTCCTAACCCTTCATGGATGCAAGCTACCTCAGGGTACGAAGACTTGAATGATGAGCAAGGAGTTCCCACACTGATATCATGGACCTATGATGGCAAAGAAGTTGCCGTGGAGGGTTCATGGGATAATTGGAAATCAAGGTTTGTAAGCTTGATTTTATTCATCCATGTTTTACATAGAAAAATAAAGTTCTCAACTTTTTGGGCTTCAAGTTTGTAAGTTGACTCGGAAAAATTAAAATTCTGTCTCAGGAACCCTTTGCAAAGATCTGGGAAAGATTTCACCATTTTGAAGGTGTTTCCTTCTGGAGTTTACCAGTATAGGTTTATAGTTGATGGACAATGGAGGTGTTCCCCTGACTTGCCATGCATCCAGGATGAAGCAGGGAATACTTACAATATTTTGGATGTGAAGGTACATTTGTCATCTCATAATTATCTCCATCCAGTTTCTCTCAAGGATTCTATTGAATTCCAGGCCTAGTGTATATGGTATTTTCCTATTGTAAGGATCAAAGCACGTATAGAAGAAACCGGATGTCCAATAGGGATTAGCTAACACAATACATACACTGTCAAAATTTAAGTACATACTGTGAGCCTTTGAGATTGTCCATATAAGTCCTCGGTTTATTTGCCTATGTGAACATAAATATGAGTCAGATTAACTACCTTGTCAAACCAAGAAGAGTACAATCTTTATTTGTTATGCAACTGCAAGATATTAGTTTTTGAAATGAAGTTTTGGCTTGTGAACAGTGAACACTGTAAGGGAGTTGAGTTACAACTATGTGAGTCCATTTTCTAATGAGTGTTTCTTTGATTCATCCACTGCAAGTTCTTCTATTTCCCTCATTTTCTTCTCTACTGTCTATCCACAGCACTAGCAATTGTGCTTCATGCGGGCAAGCAAAATTGCCACAACTTTTCTCTTTATTTTTATAAATGCATTTACTCCACTTCTCATCAGAAGCATACAAGATTCAGTCATCAATAAATTTTAATCACCTTACATACTATTTTTCTGCTGTTAACTTTCACAGACACTACATAGTTTCTTGAAACTCATGTGGACTCAGCAAAGAGTTGTTACTATAGAGATTAGGCTAAGATTTAAAGAAACTCTAGTTTTAGTTTCAAAAAAAAAAAAAAAATCAGAATTTAGAGAACCTCGGGTTTTATATTACTCTTATCTTGAGTATTGAAATGAAACTGACCCAGCCTAACTACTATTTTGTTATCAAAATGTAGTTACTGTTGTACCAATTTTAGAGGGAAAAAGGAAGAAAGCAAATACAGTGTTGCTGCTGCCGGAACTTTGACTTATGAATGCCTCATGTGCATCCTACTTAGCACCTGCTTCCCATCCCCAAGCTATTGCTACTCAAAAATGGTTGCAGAAAAGAAAATGCTACCAAACTTAAGATACTAAATTTGAGTTTATGAATAGTTCTTATAAACATACTGCATATATAGCAGAGAAGAAGTATGAAAGTAATAGGTGAAAATTTAGTTTGATATAGAAAATATCACGTCAAATTTAAATATGATTAGGGTGATTAAATTCTTGAAATTTGTGAAAACTATGTTTATATAACAAAATGTGAAGTCTTCTTTGTCTCTATCTCAGTTGCTTAACTATTAACCTTGAAAAAAAACTACCTAGGCAGATTAGATGATTGTTAAAGATCAAAAGAGTTGCAATTTGTTCGTCGTGTGTGACCATATTAGCATAGATGGCTGGTCTGGAAGTAGTTTCTATTTTCATTGGACCATGTTCATAATACTGTCTCTAATGATCACAGTGTTAACTCTTTCATTCCTGTTGCCAATTGATTCCATTCGCTTTGCAAAAGTCACTAGTTGACTAAGGTTGTGGTTGATTAAAAACTTGTTCTGTTTGATGCATAATACAGGATTATGTACCAGAAGATATCGAAAGCATTTCTGGTTTTGAACCTCCTCAGTCCCCAGATTCCAGCTACAGTAACTTGCAACTTGGACCAGAGGACTATGCCAAGGAGCCACCTTTTGTGCCGCCTCATCTACAGATGACTTTGCTTAACGTTCCATCATCTCACATGGAAATTCCACCTCCTTTGTCGAGACCTCAACATGTGGTACTTAACCACCTATACATGCAGAAGGGAAAGAGTAGCCCGTCTGTGGTAGCACTCGGTTCAACTAATCGATTCCTGTCCAAATATGTGACAGTGGTACTTTACAAGTCCATACAGAGGTGAACGCTCCCAACACCCGTCTGGATGATACATCTTTTTGATAACTTAAATCTGGTGACGAATGATTAGAAGTCTCAACTCATGGCCACTCGACAGAAGTAGCAGAGGAATGCGTCGACATACTGTCAATTTATCTGTAATCACTTATACTTGTGCCTCTTATTCGCAGTTACAACGTGTAATGTCACATGAAAAATAACACAGTTGAAAGAGAGAAACTGTGCTTATTGTACTTTGAGTTGTGCTTGAATCTAGAGTTTAGTGGATAGGATAGGATTGGATGTTTCAGTTTTTGAATGGAATCCATGAACCATAATCTATTGTTTTCCTTCTCAATTTGAATGGAAATTTTGTCTCTAGTTTTATTGGCATGATAATAAGAGCAATTGAAGTGGAGAACAGTGTTGTGGAAACAAATCAAATGGATGGATTGCTCATTTTTAACTTAGTGATAATAGTATTTGTAAGCATATATTAATTGAGCTCCTAGACACATTTATATATAGTTCACTAGCCAATTAGCTTATTGTCCTAATACACCATCAAAATAAATTGAAGTAGACAAATTCATAATTTTAAATATACTAACCATCTGACACGTAATAAAAAAAAGATCAATTTTTTTTAGAAAAGAAAAAGAAAAAGAATTCGCTAATTCGGTGATTCCTTTCCCTTTTACCCCATTTTACTTTGCTTTTACCAGCCCCTCCATTTCCCTTCCGCCGCCGCTTATATTATTTTTTTAATTTTTACCTCTCTAATGGAACCTCTCACCGACGGCGACGGACATCCATCAAACGACATCGCTTCTTTCGCTGACAACCTTGCTCCTTTTCCTGAATCCACTAACGTAGTTTACGACAATCCATCTGCCGTTATTCCTCCGCCGGAAATCCACCACCTTCCGGTTTCCCCTGTCCGTAAACTCCGTCCAGTGCGTTTCGGAAACGGCAGAAACTATATCGATATGGTGGACAGCAACTGTGACATTGACGAAGCTTTGATGACATGCGCCAGTGATTTAGGGTTTTTGAGTCAGTTTTCTGCTCAAAATGCGTCGACAGAGTGTGGATTTGTTGATTCATTGGCCGAGAATGGCGTCGCCAGGGGCTCCGACGCGGAGATTTCGGCAGTTCAGCAAATGAAGTCGGAGTTTGATGCTGATTGCTTGAACTTGATCTCGCAAACTCGTATTTTGGAGGCTGAATTTAGGTAATCTTTTTGTAATAATAATAGCGGCATGCCTTATTATGCTGTTTGATATTTATGGGATTAGATTATATGAGCGGAAGTCTTCATTTAGTGGTAATTAGCTATTTAAATATTCATTTTGAGCTTATATGATTCTTAATTCCAATTGTTTTTGTAACTAATTCGTAATTATATTCAGTGCTTTTGTCATAAAGCTTAAAGTGCTTTTGTAAAAAAAAAAAATTAGCTTTTTGAAACTTATTTTAGAATTAGTTCAAAACCTTTGACCTTAGAAATGGTTCATACTTTTTCTTTCTTTACATTTTATTTACACCTTAGAAGTCATTTTAATTTGATAATCTACGAAGTACTGACTTACGGTTAGGGGTATCAAATCTACATTATTTAGTGAATTACTGGTTCATCTCTTAGTCGAGGTTCTATTAGAAATAACCTGTCTACCTCTGTGGAGACACTCTACCTAGAACTTACTTTGTGGGACTATATTGGGTATGTAGTTGTTGTGGTTGATGGCATATAGGGGAAAGAAAGCGGCTAATAAGGTCTTGAATTTGTACGGTTGGTTACTTTGGGATTAATGGTTGCCTGTGCTTCAAAAGTACTGCCAAGGTCTAATTTTTCATGCCAGCAACATACTCCAACATAGTTCTGATGGATAATGTTACCTATAGTAATCCAGATATACTTGCATGACAATGGTTTATTCGAATAACAAAGATTTTCTAGGAAGGACTGGTTTCTTACAAAATTCTAAAGATATCAAAGAATTTGCAATGTTATGTTGCAAGAATCTGTGGGCATTCCAAGCTATAACTTTCTTTTATTATTATGTGAGAAACCTGATACAATTGGCATTTACCCTGATGCAGCTCATCTTCAGATGATAGTAAATCATCCGAGGCCATTGAAGAGCATTTAAATAAGAAGAGAAAGAGAGAAACACGGAAGAGTCTTAAATTATATCTTGAAGACATGGTAAAGAGGCTGATGGACAAGCAAGAGCAGATGCACAAACAATTAATAGAGATGATAGAGAAGAAAGAAAAGGAGAGAATCATCCGGGAAGAAGCTTGGAAGCAGCAAGAGGTAGAAAGGGCAAAGCGGGATGGAGAATTGAGAGCTGAAGAGACGTCTAGAAACTTGGCTCTTATTGCTTTCCTTGAGAATCTGTTAGGTGAAGAGTTCCAAATTCCAAAATCATCAGAAGTAACAAGTCAAGTTAAAGATGAAGGTGAAGTTCATGGTCAAGAAGCTGATGTTAGATCTGATCCATGTAATAGGAGATGGCCGAAATCTGAAGTACAAGCCCTTGTATCAGTTCGGACTTCTTTAGATCACAAGTTTCTTAAAGGAGCTAAAGGATCTGTGTGGGAAGAGGTAGCGGATGGATTAGCTAAGATGGGTTACATTCGGACATCAAAAAAGTGTAAAGAAAAATGGGAGAACATTAACAAGTACTACAAAAGGACAATTGACAGTGGTAAGACACGTCCAAGAAACTACAGATCGTGCCCCTATTTCCATGAATTGGATACACTTTACAAAAACGGACTGCTTAACCAAGGTGCTGGAAATTGTGTGAAGATTGAGACAGAAAACAAGAATGTGGATTCGGAAGAGTAAATATTGCCCATGTCCTGTTCCTTGATATTTCTTACTGCCCCATCCATGGTGAAGGATGTGCTTCTCTGATGGAGTACATAAGAGGATCGATCAGGCTCTCCAAATACTTTGGTTGAACTTCACCTTGACAAACCAACACCATGGACTTGTCGATGCAGTAATGTCACAATAGGTGTAAGCATATCTGTATTGACGTTCTTCGAAATGTCTTCGAGGGAATTGTGGATTCTTGTACTAGTTTGCCTGTTCTTGCATGCATTTTGGTAACAAGAGTCCTCCATTGTAGTTTATATAAATTTTAGTAAGATACGGCTGGACCCTAGACATTCAAATCGTTGCTTATTGTTAGAATGAAATATTGGCAATCGTCCAAGTACTATAGCTCTTTGATTTTGCCCTTCAATTTCACTATCACTTTTACTTCCATTGCTCGAATAAACATGGTTTATTAGAATGTCAAAAAACAGCCTACTTTATCATTAAAACATATACAGGAAATTAGGTCTAACTAAATTTAGAATATGTATGTCCTAGTCAAGCTCCCATGCAAAAATCTCTCGGATTTTTATAAGCATATAATTGAAAATATCTATTTATAAAAGAAATAGAGATATATTTGATTTATCAATGTGGTGTCATACGATATTGCAATATCTTATTTTTAAATTATGATTTGTTCATTTAGAATGACTATATAAGAATTGAAATTTTTAAAAAAGTTTTATTTATGAAAAAAAAGTTATACCTTGAAATATTCAATCAAACAATTTTATTTATTAATAATAGGGTTAAGCGGGCCGGGGCAACCCATTGTGCCGTACAAAGCAGAAAGAAAGAGGAACATCACATCCATTTCAATTTGAAGAACAACAAACAGATTAGCTTGCTCCATTGTCAGCCATGGAGAATGCGGTTCAAGAGGTAATTATTTATGTAACAATAGAGAGTGTGTAAATGATTTTTCTTTGTTTATAGGGTTTGTTCATTGCAGATAGTGGCGAAGCAAGTGTTGACGGTGGCAAAAGCGGTGGAGGACAAGCTTGATGAAGAGATTGAAGCCTTAGATCGGTTAGATCTTGATGATTTGGAGGTGTTGAGGGAACGTAGATTGCAACAGATGAAGAAAATGGCTGAAAAACGCAAGCGTTGGATTTCTCTTGGACATGGTGAATACTCCGAGATCCACGCTGAAAAGGACTTTTTCTCTGTTGTTAAGGCTAGTGAGCGCGTTGTTTGCCATTTCTACCGTGATAATTGGCCTTGCAAGGTAATTGAACAGAACGCTGTTCATTTTGATGATCGTTTTTTTGGGAAAGGGTAATTTTTTTATTTTTGATTGCAGGTGATGGACAAGCATTTGAGCATACTTGCAAAACAGCATATAGAGACACGTTTTGTGAAAATTAATGCAGAGAAAAGCCCATACTTGGCTGAGAAGCTAAGAATTGTTGTTCTTCCAACCCTTGCCCTCGTCAAAAATGCTAAAGTCGATGACTACGTGGTATAGATACATATATTTGTGTCCAGAAACTTCTCTTTTTTACTTGGTTCTTGATCAATTCTGATAATCGCCATTATCTAGGTTGGATTTGATGAGCTAGGAGGCACGGATGAGTTTAGCACCGAGGAACTTGAAGAGAGGTTAGCTAAAACTGAAGTTATTGTTTTTGAGGGCGAATCGTCAAGAATTCTATCAAAATCCAAAGCTCAGTCCACCAAGAGTGTCCGGCAGAGTTCAAATCCTGACTCGTCCGACTCAGAGTAATAGCTTGTTTATGTATTCCCTTCTAATACTAAAATATAATGAAGAATTGAAATAGTTTGGGCATTTACACCAAACTTTTCTGTAAGCTATTATTGCTTTCATGTAATTTTGGGGGTCTCATGCTACATTTTATTTGTGCCTCACACAAATTTTCTCTTTGTTCTTTAAATTTTGTATTGTTTATCACTTGTTTCCATGATGTTTTCAACAGCTAAAACACTCTTAGTATTATTTTTAACAAATATGTTGAAATTTACTGTCTATAATTTGTTGTGAGTCGTCAGTTTTAGCAGATTCTATTCTGCATTAGGCTTTATCCTGTTTGCTTGACAAAGTTTTTTCTTTTATAGCTTGAGAAGTGTTCATTCATTTCCCCCCTAACCAAAACCAATCTCGCTTCCAGACTGGTTATGCGTATTGTTCGCAAGATCATTATGAACAATCCCAAAAAAATTAGGGTCAAAAGATTCTGATTAACCATATTTTTAAAAATTTATTGATTAGTAAGAAAAAATTAAGAACTGGTCAAAATTCTCTAAACCAGCTGATGATCGATCACAAGGAAATACATGAGGAAATTGTCGATTAGATACTGGATTTTCTTCTTCAGGCTCCACTGCTATATCATAAGAACAGGTAGAGTTCATTTTGGGGTGAAACATTTGTTAATTGAGAATGTGTTTGGAATCCATGTCGTTGTGTCGCCAACTATAAATGCATTTTTGAGAGATACGTATTGTGGTTTCAACATGGTGAGCTCTCCAAGACGTGAGCAAATCATTGCATCACTACACGCACATGGTTTTACTCCTACTTTTAAGTTAACTGATCTCCCATCTCTCAATTGAAATGAAGCAATTCATACAAGTGCAAGCAAGTGATCAAAATGGATATCATGCAAAAAATTTATGCAAGTTCAGGCCCAACCATGTTTTAACTTGATGTGGTTCTGGCTTTGGCTTGCAGACGTATTAAGGAACATATATCCATGACATTAGAGATATTATAAGGTAAAGTTAAAATAGCATGAACTACGCATAGTTTCAAGCAATTAAAAGGACTAAAGACGAGCCCACACAGCAAAACAGGTTAAATTTCGTCTAGTAGCTTCTTTCTGCTCCTGGTTTTAAAGATTTAAGTACATGGACCCAATCTACAGCTAATTTTACAGCACCTACATAAGGTTACAGGTACGCTTAAATGGATGCAAAGCACCCGACATCAAAATCAAAAGAGGGTACCTTGGTTCTATGGGTATTGCAACAGATGTCGGGTGCAAATAGAGTATGAAAAGATGAGTAAAACAGTAACTAGATCTAGTCTACTTATACTATTAATGTACAATGTAACATGCACTCCCTATTACAAAGGGGTTTACTGCCGCGGTGCTGCTGGCGTCGTCTGCTGATGGGCCTGTCCATAGAATCCAATGCCAGGAGGTCGGTAAAATCCACTGTTGGCAGGCTGCTGCTGGGATTGTGGCTGCTGAGTCTGCAGTTGCTGCTGCTGTGCTTGCTGGGGTGGTGGAGGCGGCGGCCTCAGTCCCATTGAAATTTGAGAAGACACGGTTTGCTGAAGGCCTGCACTATATCCATATGGCATCACCCCCATCATCATAGCTGCAGATTGAACTAATGGACTTGCGGGCGGATTTGCTTGATGCAAAGGTGGTGGAGGAGGAGGTGGTGGAAATGGAGCTTGTATCTGGTTTGACTGGGACACAGATTGCAAGCCTGAGGATGGGACAAGAGGCATGCTAGTAATCAATTGTTGTGATGAAGTTAAGTAGGTAGAGCTACCCCTTTCAGAACTGTTCATATCAGAAAAAGTCATTGGCTTATCTAACTTGAGCCGCTTCTCTGGGGATGCAAAAGGCAAGCTAGAAGTGAAGCCAGTTGATTTCAATCCACTGCTCAGTGACGCAGCTTCTTCAGCAACAAGGGATGAAAGAACAGAGGTTAACATTTGAGCAGAAGATGTTGACGCAGCAAGTTTTGCAGCAACAGCTGCTGCTGCCGACCTTTTGCTTTCCTCTTCATTAGTTTTGGAATTTGTGAAAGATGTCACAGGATTTGGTGGTGGAGGCAGAGGAGATATGTTCGTTAACTGCACCGAAGGGGGGGTTGGTTCAGTTGTTCTAGTGACTTCCATTGGAAGAATACCAGTATTCAATGGTGGAGCAGCAACACTGGGAGATGTCAGCCTCCGTCTCACATTTTTTGCTAGTTCGATCTGACCACGCGCAACCTGCACATCAACCAGCTATCCAGTGATTACATTTTTGGTGATACCAGGAAAAAATCTTTTAAGAATCAAGGAACAAAGTAACACATTTACATAAGCCAACAAATGATTAAATTTTTGCAGAGGATCAAAATTCATGGTAAAAACTGAAGATATGGCAGGCAGTCTTAAAGCTACTTTGAATCAAACTGGCTAAATGAAATCTATGTCGATTAAGAATTGGAAGGCACTGCTCATTAGACAAGCCCTGCATGCTATGCATCTCTGGTATTCTTGAGAAACCAAAAAACTTCAAAATTAAGAACTCAAATATGCCCAGCTTAAAAATCTCAAAAAAAGAAGTGCACAGCTTAAACTAAAGAAAGAGAGACATACACCTATCACATAAAATGTGGAAGCAAATGATGCACAATCATGCTGTGATGTATTGCAATTCCACCAAACACTAAGGGTTATCTAGGACTGTCAAAATGAGCCCAAATATAGAAGAATCCTCCCATAACTTTATGGTTAGATCCAAGATAATTTAATATCGAGGCACCTTTCAACCCAGTTCAACTAAACCCATTTTTAACTAATCCTGAGTTGAGCCCATTTTAATCCCTGTTCCCAACCCGTCTCTTTAAAGTTCAAATCTATATTCTACTACTGTCCATCGCTTTTCTATGTTACGAGAGCTAGCATATATGTTAAATTTCTCGTAAAGGAACCAAATTTAGAGTTGGGTGGTGAGTTTGTGATTGTAATCGCATATTGTAACTCAATTGTTTAAACTAGAAGGAAAATTCAAAGAGAAGAATCATTTTTTGCCATTTTCATATGTAATTTTTGGAGTTGTTTCTTAATATCCGATTATTAATAACACAATAGCTTTTTGATCAGATGATTTGACCATACGTAAAGTGCTTAAAGGAATATCAGTCTCGAAGGATTTCTGTCATGTGAACACTGCTTAATAGATTAAGCGGATTAAATTGGCAAGTCATGACCCAACCCGGCTTTTAGCACAATTTAACCCACCCGATTTAGCCCAAAGTAAATTTGGGTGGGTCATGGCCCAACCCGACTTTTCAATTTAAGCTCTCCAATTTCAACCCACCAGCCCATTTGACACCCCTAGGAGCATGTACTACAAAGTGGCTCAATACCAATGCCAAACATCCAGAAAAATGTCATCAGCATAATCAAAGGTGGAAAGCGCAAAAAAGCTCGAGTCCACTGGGGCTTTAAGCGCAAAGCACAAATAAAGCATGGGCTTTAATGGGAAAAAAGCACAACAGGAGAAATACAAATATCTATGTTCAGTTCAAGACTAATAATTATTAACATGAAAAAATATATGCCCAAAGTAATTGAAAAAATATTATTATAAAGGGAAATATCAATTGTTTAGTGCCGCCACTTATTAAGAAGAGGCTCGTTAGCAAGGAAAACTCAACACGTTTTGAGCCTCACTTCAAGGCTTAGCACTACCTCATGGAGGTAGAGAGGTTTCAGAAAGACCATCAAGTGCGGCAAATCCAAAAAGAAGAAAATAATGGAGAAAACACTAAAGGAAAGCAGTGCAAAGCCTACAAGAAAGAACAAGAACAACAAAAATAGTATGATAATCGAAACACAATAAACAAAAAAAGATGATAGATATCAAAAGCAAGAACTACAATAGTATAGCTAGTACAACGACATGCCACCAACAAGCCTATACTCTAGAAAAGCAAGACAATGCTCCACTAGTTACTAAAGTCCAATCCTAATACGCATCCTCCACAACCTCCTATCTAAAGGCATGTCTTCGGTAACTTGAAGTTGTGTCTTGTCATGACTAATCACCCATCTCCAACACTTCTTCAGCCTAACTCTACCTATTTTTACGTACTATAACCAACCTCGCGGAAATCCTTAAAAACATAAAAGTGAAAAAGACTATCACCCATTCATAGCAACTATAAAATATTTAAGTCCAAATAGACTCGAACATACAGAACCACCGTCTTCCTCCGATTGTTCTTCAAACAGCAGGAATTCTGATACGCAAATAAGAAGCGGGAAACCTATAAAAATCGAGAGGATAACAATGGACACTAAATAAGAATCTAAAGGTACAATACATCCATTTGGCTGGTTGCGAGGAAAAACAAACAAGTCTATGCATCTTGCCTTTTCCCAAACTTCTTTCCTCAAGAATTTCACATTGGATGAGTCCAAAAACAGCTCTATATCTGACTGTTCTTCAACTCAAAGCAAACAAACCAATTTGCTCAACGCTGAAGTATACTAAATATTCAATAATTCCAACAACTGATAATGCACTAATTCTGTAAGTGCAAAGAGGCATATACACACATCAATTATCCACACCTCTTCGTGATTTTCTGTCCCTTTTTCGCATGAGTGGATAAAATATAAGGAGATAGAACAACATACCAAGGGTAATCCCATAAGTGAAGTTTGGGGATAAAAAGATATGTGCAATAAAAGATTGGGATAAAGTCTACCTGCATCCCACCGCGTAATAACTCTAGCTTAGATTCCTGAAAAAGCAAGAACCGTTAGGGTTGATATGAGTGTTAAGATAGAAATGCAAACATAGGAAAATAAAGGCACTGAACGTTGCTACTGGCTGATAGCAGGATCTGAAACGCAGTCATGTAATTTTTGCATAATTCTTCTTTGCTATATACACTTTATCAAATACTCCCTCTGTCCCAGTTTATAAGGCACCCTTTCCTTTTTGATCCGTCCCAAAAAGAATGTCACCTTACTCTAATTGGAAACAATTTAACTTGGAAATTCCCTTTTTACCCTTAATGAAATGATTCTCAATCACAGCCACACAAATATCTACGAATGATTTTAGACCACAAGTTTCAAAAATCTTTCCTTAAAACACCGTGTCAGTTCAAACGGTGCCACCTAAAATGGGAAGGCGGGAGTGTAAGATAAATGATAGAAGGTCCAGAAGAAATTAAGATAATCCTAGTGATAGGAGTTAACAAAAACGGTACTTGATCTTGAAGTGCATCCTTCAGCTGAGAAATCAAGGTAATTCTTAAAGATTCAGCATTCTCAAGGTGGTTGATGCATTGCTGAAGTATGTTTTCTTGTTCTAGAATTTTATCCAACAATTCAGAGCCCTGGAGATTTCCTGAGCAAAAGTCAGCAGAAAACACAGCATCAAAAGTTTTAAAAGGAAGAAGTACTTAGTTCAAGAAAAACTTCTAACTCAAATGTAGCAACAAGTAATAGCAAGAAAGAGAAACTACCGCAGTGATGAAGTTTTGATTATGCCGTGCAAGTACACACAAAAACCAGGATTAATCTTTCGTATGACTTTAAACTCTAATGGCTTTGTCAATTCATCTATAAATCTTACAAAACCCAACCCGCTTTTTGTTATTCATAACACTATATTCCACCTTAAAATCCAGCTATAGTTGATGAATTTTCTTGCTAACTCTGAACCTGTCTCTCCATGCTCTTTCTTCATATTTTGCCATCTGGTCAAACTCACATTTTAAACCTTGTTCTATCAACCAATTCATCATCAGTAAGATTTCCCTGTTCTGTATCTTATCCATCTGTAAAACTTGATCCAGTAATTGTCTTCTTTTTCCAAACTATCATAGTTCTCCAAATTCCTGTCCTCCTTTAACCACCAGCAATTTTTAGGTTTTTTGGATACTTGTCACCCCTAACCGAGAACAGATATCAACTAACTCTTTCCACAAAGGTTAGGACAAACAAAATAAGTCACCTAGTTTCTTTTAGCTCTACGGGGATTTAAGCCTGAGATCTCATAGTTCTCAATCCACTACTGACCAATAGGCCAGTACTGAACAATTCCATACATGCAGTTGTTCTCCAACGGCAAAATAGACAACATACAAAAAGGTAAAGCAACCCCACTGAAATCCATCTCTTGAAAGCTAATGGTCTTTGGTGCCTGTGCCTATGATTTTTATGATTGATAAATTTATTTTTCAGATTCAAAACTCGAAGAATAATAAGTTCATTCTTCTACCTTTCTCCACTTATATACCAAATTTGGTTTCCCAGCAGGATTTTAATTCATGGCCATGTGCCTGCCAGGTTGCCACACATCCCACACCAATCTTTGAATCAAAACCCTGAGGTTGATGCATTCATCTATCTTGATGACCTTGTACCGTCAGACCTCTCTATAACCGTCATCCTCTATAACAATATTTCACTAAAGCAGCCAAGTATCTTTTGGAACCAATTTTCATGCTATGTTATATTATATGTTCTCTATTACAAAATTTTGCTATAACAACCAAAAAATATCCCAACAAATGACCGCATTCTAGAGAGGTTTGATTACATCACTTTTACTTCCCAGGGGTTCCCTTTTCAAGGAAGCAAACTCACTAAAGAGGGAGAACATTCTGGACTGTTTGCATGTTCAGTTTGATTAATTAGTTGATAAATACTTAAATCTTAACAAGCTTTTTATTTTTCTACCCCTCCCTAGGAGCTTCCATCTTTTTGCTCCTCTCAAAATCTCTAGATTGGAAATGGAAAGCGATTACCATCCGAGCGAACCCCTCTTATGTAAATATTAACAACCTAATAATAAATAGTGTAGATTAAATGTCCCATGTTACCACTTGCTAAAAAACACATAATACAAAGGTATGTGCACTAGACATACACAATTTTCATATTTATAACATGGAAGTGCTCAAGATCCAACTCTCCCGGATCTTATGACATCTCATTCACTTGCTACATTCATTCTAGCTTAAGGGAGACGACTCTGTGTTATGACCTAACCAAAAATTAGCAACGTGATCTCCAAGAGGTAGAAAAAAACTTGCAGCAGTTGATCAAAAGTATTGATTACATCAAAGAGCAAAAAGTTGTTGATTAAGAATTTCTAGGCAAGTGCTCATAAATCACTTATAAGGAGACAAAGACTCTTGGCAGATAAATCTTTTTTTTATGATGGTGATAGTCTGGGCCAGCTTGCGGGCAACTCAATTATTGCCCCAATTACCTACTACCTTCCACAAACACAAGTACCGAGTAATTTTGCCAACAAAGGTCAAAGGAAAAAATGATCTAGTGTTTATTCCTTCACTAGGATTTGAACCTAAGACCGGGTAGTTCTCCTCCCACTTTATTGACCAGTAGGCCACACCCTTTGGTGCTAAATCATATTTTAACCAGAAAGTTGTGTCAAAGAATAAACGGTTATAGAGCTGGCATACAGGACAGATATTCCTTGCAACAACAATGAAATTGAAAATCTTGTGCCAAAAATGCAAGTGATCTCCACTATAACTAAGCAATGACACAAAATGGATATGCACCATCTATTTAAGAGACAGAAAAGATTGAGGTATTCTTCATTTTACTCTATTCCAGCAGCCAATTACTCTCTTACCTTGGGACGGAAGGTTTCCAATATCATTCTCCATTTCCCCGACACGGAAAACAGCATCTTTACACTTGTTCAAAGCATCTTCCTCATTCACATTTTCATCATGAACTAGTTGGAATGCTGTTACAATTTTTTCTGGAATACAGCCAACAGCCAATTTCTGATGTTGAAATTAATAAAACATTCAGATCACCTGTACAATAATCATGATAACAAACCCTGCGAGAATTTTGAACAGAAGATTTTAATTTGATACTCACAATCCTTACTGAGTGAGCATCCTTCTTCACAATTTTGATAGGATTTGAGCTCTTCCCATTACTTACTGATGGAACAGGACTCTTGCCCAACACTTCGTCTTTGAGATTCTGACCTCTGGATCCAAAAACTTTTCTCTCTTCCCATATATCAACCTGACAATGCCCGAAAAAGAAAAACAAACCAAATCAGATAGTGCACGGAATAAGTAAAAAAGTTATATGGCTTCGGGGGACAGTAAACTTAAAACCTACACCAAAGTTTAAAAATCAACAAAGAAAATAGAGAGACATTTCTAACTTAATGTAACTGCCGAAATTAAGCAGTAGGAGGTCAACTTTTTCATCCCTTAGGGGTGAGCTCCAATTCAAGCACCAACACACTAAGGTGTGTCTTCCATCGCCATGAGGTCCAGCTTCTAGACAAACCTTTAGGAGGCGCTCAATGATGTGAAACAGAAAGGCATTCTCAAAGCATTCTGGTAGAGTACGACACCGTTCTAACTTGCGGATTTCCCCAGTGTAACAAGAATTCTAGTGAAGTTCAAAGAGAATCGGTGGATGTTCTTTGTTTTAGGATGATGAGCATAGAACACAAAGTTGAAAACTCATGGAAAAAAATGTCAAGATGTAAAGATTCGATGTTGTAGAGCTAAAATCATAAATAGCAGGGAATGTGGACCACACAAAATAGTGGACTGCAATATCCGAGGTGGCAGAAAAATGTTGACCAAGAAATGCTATGTTGACCGGAGCTATTTGGAAGCTTCAGAGGTGGATTCTGAAGATTAGGATTTTGTGGTCAACGAAATACTATGTTGACCACACTTTAAGAACATAGTTTTACAGGGAGCACATGAAGGTTGAATTTGAAAAGCCCTGACCACAGGTCCACGCTTTTAGAGCTATTGTTCATTATCTCTGGCTTGGAACAAAGGCTTGGGAGAGGTTTTCAACCTACCCACCATGGACTGAAGATTGGAGCTACATTTTTTTTTATAACATTGGTGTCCAGGCCAGCAAGATCATAGCTCCACTTTGAAAGTTCTTTAGTGCATTTATCTCCTAACAAAGGAAGAAGGAGGTCAAAAAGATGGTGTATGCAAAGTTCATAAGTAGTAAGGACAAGGAGGAAGGGCGGGCATACATGGAAAGCTATAAGATGGCATGGAAGGAGGTTAAGTTAGCACTTACGAGGGCAAAAATGGCAGCTTTTAAACGGTTGTATGTAAAATTAGAGACCAAAGACAGGGATAAGAAGTTGTGCGTGCAAGCCAGGGCGAGAGAGAGGAGGATCTATGGCTTGGATCAAGTGAAGTGCATCAAAGACGAGAACATGAAAGTACTGGAGAGGAATGCTTATTAGGTGGAGATGGCAGTCGTACTTCAACAAACTCTTGAATGAAAAGGGGGATAGGGACATTGAGCTGGGAGATTTGGAGAACTCCGAGAAGCATCGCAATTTTGGCTAACTGTAGGTGCACCAATTTTGTACCTAAGGATCCGGGGGAGATCTCTCTTTTTTTAGATAATTTGTGAAGGTCATAGGTGATAGATCTCTTGGTGGTCCTATACTTTTGATGTAATTAGTACATGAGTACACTATTGGTGTAACTCTTTTGTTTATAATACCAGTTAACTTTATTATAAAAAAAAAAAACCAATGGAACTTTGGAAGAGTGCAGGCAGGGAAGGTATGGGTATAGCGTGGTTGACTAGACTATTTAATGTCTTTTTTAAGGCAAATTTAAAAAAGTACAGGTGAAGTACAATGTTCCATTGTACATGAACAAGGGTGACATTCAGAGTTGCAACAACTACAGGGTTATCAAGCTGCTAAGACACTATAAATGTTAGAAAGAAGGCAGTACATATAAGGTTGAAAATGATTCCCAATCATATGCTCTTCTTAAATCTAACATTGTTATCTTTTAAGTTATTTCATGCTTGCACATTAACATCTATTGACCAACCCAACTCCTCCACTAGTTATTTCTCTAAAATCATAGATTTGCTTGACACACATGATAATGTTTGTTCAGGCTAAGAGAAGAGGCAAGATGTTCGTAATTATTATTACCACGAGAAATAATTGTTAGTTGACTTATTTTTATAACAAAGTTTTGGCCAAGCTTAAGTCACTGTCATTTACCTAAGTTTGAACTTGAGAGGTAGAAACTAAAGTTGGATTTAGATTAATCAACAAAGATTCTGGGTTAATTGAGAGATTAATTTAATATAGACTAATTCATCAAGGTTGGAGATAGACCAATTTATTCTTGTAGACATAATTGGGTGAACTTTATGTTCCTAGTTGAATTCATGAGAAATGAGAATCAAATAAGATAGTCCCAGTAATTATTGGGAAAAATTAATGGGTAACTAAGAATCCCATCGGTTATTGGGAGACACAAATGGGTAACCGAAATTCAAAGCTAATATCATTGACTTAAAGCATAATTAGAGAGGTTGGCAAATGCATTTAGTGGAGTTTGAGTTTGAGATAATATGTTCCAAATTCCTTTGCCCCCGTTACTTGAGGCCCGTTCCTTGTGACCCAAGGCAGACCTACCATTAGGGTAGGGGTTAAAGGACCCCTATAACTTCCAGAAAAAAAAATTCTCTCTCTCATGCGCTACTAGACACCCTAATACACAAAGGTTAAAAGGGGTCACCGGTCAATATGGCTCCTTTGCTCTCACTTAGGTTCAATGATCTAGGTTCAATTCCTGACGGCAGCTATCTTTTTTGTTTTGTCAGCATAACAGAAAAAAGAATACGCCCCCAACCCCACTCACGCTAGAAATCAAAATCAAGTAATTCTTTCTCATTCACAAAGCTCAACAGGCTTTTCATTTGGAATAATACGAGAAATCTAATTCTTAAAAAACAAGTCATTGCTCCAATTCCAAACCCAACTTCTCTCTCCCGAACCCCATCAGTTCAAAGGGACGGCCGCCACCACTGGGCAGTTTTGCTGGTGAGATCAAAATATATTGGTGCCCATCAACGCTCAAATCCTAGGTCCACCTCTGCTTGTGACAACCATTGATCACTTTTGTTTGCTTTCTTAGTTGGTTTTTTTCCTCTGAAAGGTAACATATTATAAACAAAAATAAACCTGCTGGAAAAATCTGCAGGTTTCCACCTGCTGGAAAAATCTGCAGGTTTCCATACTTACAAGGGGATTATGGGGCAGATCCTGTAAACCTATAACAAAAACTTCCAAAGATCGTAAAACATCCATAAATGAATCTAGATCATCCATGTATTCCTGTTCATACCAAAGATAAAATAACACAATGCAATTCAGTTTCATCTTCCAAATAGCACTGTACTTGTCTTCAAAATATCTCTGACTCCTTTCTCTCCACACTGTCATCAAATACAAGGACAATTTTCTATCTCTTCCTGACCAGAAAAGGCTACCATAATTGTCCCAATTTCTTGAACATGTACTATTCTCTCTGGCATAACCCAGCTCATTCCTTTCATGTTAATGAATAACCTCCATAACTGAGTCATGATGTTGGAAAGCAGGAAGAGGTGATTACTTGTCTGTGCCTCTTCACCTCACAAATAACACCTTGAGGCTAGCTAAATCCTCTTCTGTAAAGGTTATGCTGAGTCAACACTGCATGTTCTGTTGGGAGCCTGACAAAGCAAGCAACTTTAAGAGAATCTTCACTTTCCAAGTTAGTTTATTTATACTTAAAATAGGTGTTAATTTAAATCCAACATATATGGCATTTAGGAGGTGATGATTCCTTAGCTACCTAGTTGTCTTATACATTGTTCCCTGCGGGATTCGACCCCAACGCATGTCGAGTATTATATTTGCAAATGACAATTGCTTAGTTCCTTTTTAGGACATAGTTGGGCGTTATGATCCAATTCCCACAGAACAAATATATACATGTATGTGTGCGCGCACAATTTATGCTTTTGGGGATGATATACTTGAGCCAAGGGTCTTCCGAAAACAGCCTCTCTATCTCTATGAGGTAGTGGTGAGGTTTGCATACACTCTACCCTCTCCAGGCCCCACTTGTAGGATTTCACTAGGTATGTTATTTATATATATTTATATAGAAAGATATAGATATAAATAATAGATGAAGAAAAAGAAGCTTCAAGCTAACTGATGCACAAGTTGATTTCTCAATTGCCAGTAAGCCACAGCTTAACAGCATACAAGTACACCTGCCAGAAAGCAGAAAGGGGATTACCAGTCTAGAAGCCACTTTCTTCCCATTATCATCACCAGTTTCATAAACCTGCTTCAGAGACGCAGGAAGAACCTTCCAGAACTCATTAACAAACTCACTGCCCCTGCGCCGACTGTTTTGGAGAATATCATTGGCTAAGTACAGAAATGAAACACGTTGCTCCCGCTGCGCAGATTTGAACGATTTATCCCATGTTTCAACAATCTGCTTGGCTTTCTTGCGATATGAAATGCACCATCGTGATAAAGCTGATAATATGTTAGGGAAATTGTAAAAAAAAGTTGATACAAACACTCTAAAATTAGCACTCCATAATAAAGTTCCATGAAGACAACAAGAGCAGCGTTTCAGCCACAAGTACCAAAACAGACTACATTAGTAACATAAAGGATATTCTGAAAGAAATAATACTTCCTCCAATTACAATACCTTTGCATTGGGTTGGTCGTTGAATAATATTTTCCCGGATAGATAGAAGTTAGGTTATTTTTACAACATAAGATATAGTCAAAAGAAAATGGTGCCCATCGGGTTCAGAAAAAATACATTGGCTCTAACTTAACCACAAAAGTTAGTTGACGTGAGGACTGTGTAACAATTTAAGGAGACAATCATAGATTCCCTCAATCAACGTGGGGCACTTAACATTTTCCCCATGCCCAAGGCTGAACATTTAAAGCGTTAATATAGCATGGGGGCCCAATTTTGGGCTAACCAAGAATTGAAACCAGTGTGTCTCTACTACCAGGTTTGGAAAATGAATTTTTAAAATCAGCTCATGAGAGAATATCGCTTAGGACCATATAAGGAGACAATAATTGTTATGGCTCACAAAGGAATATTGCTAACAATTGGAAGCTCAACACAGATGGAAACTTCGTGCCTCTAATCAACAAAGCTGGAGCCGGAGGAATTGTTAGGAATAGAAATGGAGACATGCTTATGGTTTTTGCGTATGACACCCAATTCTACACTAACAATTACAGTGAAGCCCAAGCTGAGCTAATTGGTATTAGTTGGTGCTGTAACCAACACTTTCTAGGGATTGAAGTGGAACTTGATTCGATGCTCATTGTTCGGATGCTGTAAGGACAGATTCAAGTGTCATGGAGACACCAAAAGATCATTGCAGACATCCAAAAGAAGATGCATCAGAGAAACATTGCTACAAAGAAAGTAATGAGATTGTGGATGCTCTAGCTAAGAATGCTACTACCATACAGGAGCAAAAGATATTTCTGGATGAAAATGAACTCCCTTCAGAGGGCAAATTGCTTCCCCCCGCATCCCCTTGTAACTAGAGGTAAGTCCGTAAGTTTGATCCCTTTCCTGTATTCTTTTGCTTAAATAATACACAAGGTAGTGTCGGGGCCAAACCCACCACCGCCACGGGAGGTGAAAGCCTGGGTGGATGGTTTCTATCCAAAAAAAAAAACCTCATTCCTTCAATCAATATTAACAATTGACTCTTCTCGGATGATCTTTTCTTTTTTTTTCTTAATCAGTAAATAATAAGGTTAAGTACTTCGAATTCTGCTATAAATTAACAAAATTTAGAGACACATGTCCTCTAGTTTTAGAATACCACACTAAGAGAAATGAGAGGAGAACAAAAATATTTTTTATTACAACTTCTGCTGAAGTATCGATAGGATCTCATAACTTAATCATGAATGATTGTTTATATCTATAACATCACACCTTGACAAATCAGGAGAGAAGTAGGGTAAATGGACAATACTACCGGACATGAGACGAGAAAAATTAATATACCTACATGGCTTTCTCAATTCACAACCTAACCAGATTTATTGTATTATAATAGCAAAAATTGCAAAGCAATGCAAGAAAATTGTATGATTTCAAGAGCATTTCTACTACTTCCAAGTAGAAAAATAAATACTTACCTTCTTTCTCTATATTAGACAAGAGCCCTTACTGCTAGCTGTTAACAATCAATCATCAAGAAGGTGCATTCGCACATTAATTCCAGACAATGATGATGAGGACATATAGAAACCAGAAAATTGACCTACGAAATTGTGGGTAATCCCTCCAGAGTGTCATATCATAAACAAAACAGACACTCTCAGCAACTTCCAAAAGTTTGTACAAAGAAAAGTAGGGCAAGGCAAAAGGGATCTTATTTTCCATCGCAAATAATGGCATATGATCAATTAGGTAGCATGTCATAAGAAATGCATCTGCTAGAACTAAAAGGGAACATTTTGGTGAAGTTAGAGGGTTTGTACAGTACCAATTAAGTGATCAACTTTAATATTTACTTTCTAAAATAATTTACCTGCCCAAAATTATATAGCATTTAGCATATTTGAAATGAAAAGACAAAAAGCAAAACACTAATAACGGCACGTTGACCTTGTCAATTGAAGTGTGTTATTCTCTTCAACACGTCCACTCATGTGCAAGCCTGATCAATCTAGTATGTGGAAATTCTTTTTGAAAAGGGATGGTAATGAGACTTGAAAAGGACCTCTACTTGTCCTGATACCATGCTAAAGTTGGTTGACTAAATTATCTAAAAGCTTAAACTGTCAGAGAGTGCACACATCTATGTATTTGATATGCCTTCAACCGTAAAATAGTTGATTTTATTATAAACATGAAGTTTAGCTAATATTAATCTTTTCTTAAAAAATATCTCAAATACCAAAAACAATTAAATGTGGAAATTAAGCAATATTAAAAAATTACATTTAGAATAAGATGTGTTTTAGGAAATATTATGTTCAAGAAAAAAGATATAATTTATAGAATGTACAAGAGAAGTATATATATGTATGTATGTATATATACACACACACACACATATATATATGTATATATCAGTTATCTCTTTTCAGATACAATATGGCGAGGAGCAAACAAGAGCTCTTTTCAGCAGTACTGAATCTCATTTTTGTGAAGTACCACTAAGATGGAATTACTTATGTACAATAAAGCCAAAAAAGTTCACGAGCTAAGGGTAGTTTTTGACAAGAGAAAGGTCTCTAAAATTATCTCAATGTAGAGGGGATTATAAATGTGATTATTT
The DNA here is from genome assembly GCA_029948455.1 of Solanum rostratum. NCBI lineage: Eukaryota > Viridiplantae > Streptophyta > Magnoliopsida > Solanales > Solanaceae > Solanum > Solanum rostratum. The sequence goes on along the minus strand of CM057053.1, from coordinate 128,648 downwards.
ACACTAAAGAAAGAAAAAGAAATAGTTGCTGCAAAAGCTCAAGCTGTAAAGTCAAGGAGAGCATTGATATAAGGATTTAAGTGCTAACAACATTGCCATATTAAAAATGGAAATGGGAAGACCATCCCCTGCTATCAAATCAGATCCCAAATTAGTCAGATGAATTCTGTCCCAAAAAATAACCAAACAATATATGCATGAACTATAATCTTCACAAACAAAAAGGATACATTCTATGCTTTGTTGTGAACTGTTAAGCTTAGACAACTTTTCTGCCAATTGCTGGCCATCAAAAGCATCATCACCCATCTTCCAGATTAAGTAATCCTTGGGTTATTAATACCTGCAAATACCAGATAAACCTTTTTTTGATAAATGGCAACAGACAAAAACAAGATCAACATGAAAAATATGAATTAGGGAATTGATTTTACGAAGAATATTATCAACGAGAGCAGGCTCCGACAATCGACAATTAGGAAACCAAGAAATCATACCAATTTTAAAGATAAAAACCAAAGGAAAGTCACACCCAACCTTCAAATTGAAGATAAAATCATGAGATGCATATCCCTCCCTGATTAAAAAAAAAAAAGCATATCCCACATTTAAGGGCTAGCCATCTCTTCAATCAATGTTATCAAAGACATCCATTGAGTCAAACGTTCGACATCCTCCCAGTATTTTCTTTCACCTTACAATTTCTGTTATGGTAAGAAAGAATCTGTACTCATAAGCGTCAAGTTTCCTCAAAGCGTACACCTTTTTTTTTAGTTTTCACCTTACAATTTATGTTACGGTAAGAAAGAATTAATAAGGAGTGGCGAAAGGGGTGGAAAACAGATGAGCTAAAATTATGGTGTCATTTGTACAGGTCATTACAAAAATAATGCATGTATTAGCTTTATATATTTCTAATACCTTGTTTGGTTCAGTTTTTCAACCTATGTAGCCAACACTCTATTCAGCGTTGAGGTATGTTTAACGAACACATGAAAATTCATAGCTTTTTTTTTTAGAATTCTAATACATGAAAATTCGTGGCCTTAATAACGCAGAGGGTTTTAATGTATGCATTAGCATGACTAAACACAATTGCCTCTCAACCTATTCCACATCCTTTCCACCATATTTATGGGGAGTTTTTTTTGGGATAACAATTGTAAAATATTACCATACAACTGGGGAAACGAGTACAAAACAGAGAGACCCTATTTCTGGGATCCGCATATAGGCCTCCTACATCAAAAAACTAAATATTACCATACAACTGGGGAAACAAGTACAAAACAGAGTGACCCTATTTCTAGGATCCGCATATAGGCCTCCTACCATCAAAAAGACTAACTACATAATAGATGCTAAATGAAAGAACTACATTTCTGCACTTCTTTGAATGCAAAAGAAATTATGCAATGCATGTTACTTTTAATACACCAAAAACCGAACATTACAATAGAAATAATCTTAATATAACTAACAAAACCATTACTTATACACTAAATTGCAACTTTATCAACAAAAAAACTATTCAACAATATTCTTATACATCCTACCAAATGAACCTTGTGCTTTTAGGGTATGGAGTGTGGAGGAATGTAATGGAAGAGGCGGGAATCTTTTAAGGACAACATTTCCTTAAAAGGTTGGGTTGGAAGTAGAGTTGGATTTTGGTTTGGGGGATTGGGTGCTAAGTATGACTTACGGATTTTATATAAGGTCTCCTGGCAAAGAGCTTTTTCTATATAGCAACATAGGGGTACATAAAGGGATAGGACTTTAAAATTTGAGGTTCAAGAGGAATTTCCAAGACTAGTGATCGACCTTCAGAGATTCCTTCACAAGCAATGTGAGTTCGTCGACAGATCCGATGCTTTGAGTTGGGAAATAACAAGGTATTCTCTGTCAAGTCCTTTTATGAGGACTTCTGGTCAAGGAGGAGGATAGCTTCCCATATGATTTGGTATGGATTCTTAAGAAGCTGGGGAAAGTGTGTTTCTTCACATGATTAGCCGCTAGAGGGGTCTATATGACATCAGAAAATTTGAGGAAACGAATGATTGTTGACATAAGTTGGTATTTCTTATGCAAGATAGCAAGTGAGGGCATGGATCATATTTTACTAAAATTAACAATTTAGCCATGAGATTATGTTGGGATATCTTTAGTTGATTTCGCGCTTTTTTGGGTGTTGGCAAGATCTATGAAGAAGTTGTACAACAGGACGAGTGGAGCTAGGACAGGTGTGGACTAGTGGTCAATTGAGCCGTAGAGAACCCTGAAGTCTCAATGTAAATCCCAATGAACATAAAACCACTAGGTGATTTTTCTAATCTATCCTAGCCTAGGTAGACAAAGTTATCTAGTCCCTACCGTTGGTAGGAGGTGGCAAGTTCCTGTAGCATTAATCGAGGCGAAGACAAGCTTTGCCGAATAAAGAAGTATTCTCCAATTCCTTTTTTTTGGGGGGTGCACAGTGTCACTCCTAAGTGTATAGAGCATTAGGTGGTTCTCGGAGAGAACCATATTTTGTGTTTCTCCTTCTTTTGGTACACCTCTCTGATTCTATTATCAACCAAATCTTTTACTAGATAAAAAAGAATAGCCAAACAAACAGTGTCTTCATAAAAAAAAACGCTAGAAAGAAATGCCATTTTCATAAGGAATTTCAATTTGCAAACAAGTGAACAACAACAACCTCAGCTACGCCTAAATACCAAGCAAGGGCTATATGAATCCTACTATTTCACTCCATTTAAATCATCTCAGATAGAGTATTAATATACTATAAAAACAGCCAAATCATCACTTTTCTCAAGTATAGTAAAAATCATTCTTCTCCTTTTACCAAGGGCCGCGCAACCCTCAAACCACTGAAGCAATGGCTTTAGGCCCAAAAAAAAAGAATAAACCCCCCAAGTTCAGTTCGCTCAAATAGGAAAACATACATGAAGAAATAACAATAATAAATTCGACCGATTAAACGAACAACCAAGAGCAGATGAAGGAGATACATACATGAAAGAGACAACCAGATCTGATGAAGGCGTTGTAAAATGTTGGTATCAATTATCTGTATAACCCCAATTGCAAATTGTCTGTATAACCCCAATAGCACACTTGAAAGAACCCTAAGGGCCTCTTTGGAAAGCACTACAAGCTATTTACTTCTTCATTTCTTTCTTTTATTATTTTTATTTTGTTATTTTTAATTATTTTATTTTTATCATTTTAATATTTTTATCAAATTTTGAAATCATCAATCTTTTTTACTCCACTTCCGCCTCAATACCCCTACCAGCCCCTCACTCCCATCAGTCCCCGCCTCCAAACGGGAAAAAATTAAAATTATCTTTTAAACAACAATAACAACAACATACAAAAATTTTACAAGTGGGGTTTGGAGAGGATAAAATGTACGCAGATCTTACCACTGTCACATAAAGATAGAAAGGTTGTTTTCGGAAAATTCTCATCTCAAAAATCGAGCCCTGTAAGTAGAAGATACTTAGATATGAAAAAAAAGGAAAAAGAAAAGGGAAAAAAAGGAAAACGACTAATAATAGAAAAGCAAATGATAGTATGTATATACGATAAAAGTATCAAATATAAGATGGATAATGACAACACATGATATAAAGACGCGACTAATCCTACTGACCTATGATATCACACGACCATACATCTACCCTACCCCCTACTAGCCTATTAGCCTTCTACCATAATACGCGACCTCCACTCCTTTCTATCTAAGGTTATGTCCTCGGTGAGATGAAGTTTCGTCATATCTTGTTTGATCACCTCCCCCAAATACTTTTTCGGTCTACCTCTATCCCTCCGTATACTGTCACGCCTCGAGAGGATACCCTTAGCGTGGCCGGCACTCAGAAACCATTGCTGGTCTCCGAACGAACCACTTGGCTCAATCATTCAGTCATCAACAACAACGGAAAACTCAGTTTATATACAAAGAACATTCTAGTATGCTCATCAATTAAAAAATCAATAAAATAATGGTACAAACTGACAATCCACATCAATTCAATATTGTGAAAATAGTTTGAATAGTACAAGTCTTCAAAAATAAAACTTCAACTCTAATCAATCACTGTTTATAAAGCACCTATCTCTAAACATCTCGATGGTACCAATGACAGATTTATGACTACCACAAATAAAAAATGATAGTACTAAACTCAAAGCAAGAGAGACATAAATGGTATTCTCTGAATGTAGGGCATGACTCACCAATCAGTTCATAGGGATAAGATCCTCAACGAAACGTCCATCGATGATTTCTAATACCTATCTCTACATCATGAAAAGAGCAGGCCCAAATGGTTGTCAGTGCGGGCATGTACGAGTATGTAAAATAGCTAAAAAGGAAAGGACATAATAAAAATACTCAAATCAAGTGAGTCAACTCAACTCAGTAAAATATACAAGTTTAAGAATAAAGTTATGCTTTGAAAATAGGCTCAAGTGCAATTCAACTAAATCAGTTATGCATAATCGGGGAGTTTCTCTAACCGATAACAGTCCCACCACTAAAGTTGGTGATGCACAACGAAGGTGACGTCATTGTCACGCCGATCCAATACTTGCCAAGGTAAGGACGCTCGACTTTCTCTTCGATGCACAATCACTGTCCATCTTTTTGGGACAAGAGTTGCTCGAATTAACGGCACAACTATCCTAAGTCAGAAACGTAGTTATGGGGTTTGAGATAATTATACTTTTATACAACTTGGTGCTTAATACTACTCCGAAAACATTCTCTTTAGGTCACATTCAAACTTATCTCAATCATCAAATCTTTCCTTTTACTTTCAAAATACTCGCTCAAAACATCATGTGCTTTCATTTAAAACATGCATCAAAAGTCATTCACATCCCATCAAGACTCTTTCTCAAATCATTATTTATGCTAAAAAAAACTCATGTTTATGCAAACCTAGTAAAATATATTCAAATTAGTTGTGTTGATTCTCAATCCAAATATTCTAATTATTGAAAGGTGGAAAATAATCTTGTTTTATTTTTATTTTGTTGATTGATAATAATTTTGAACTCGAGTTTGAGAATGCTTCTAGTCATGTAAACACCTCTCCACCCCACCCCCACCCCCAATTGTATACTTATATTGAATCAAGGATAAATTATCATTTATATTATATATAAATATAAATATAAAATTTCATACAATTAGTGTTAATAGAATTTGTTTGAGAAGTAACTTCTTTTTTAAATATCTAACAACCATACTGTCTGATCAATCTTCCAAAAAGTAATTTCAAAATACAACTTGAAGTTGTATATCAAATTTGCAAAAGAAAATAAAAATTATATTTTCACTTTTACTGTATTTTTATTTTAAATTGCCTTAAAAATTTTTTTTATAATAGTAACCTCAATTAAATTATATTATGTGTTTAAATGTATTTCATATATTTTTTTTTAGTAAACAAGTATGTTCTAGCATCCAAAAATTATTTACAAGAACAAAACCAGATATTACTCATCTTCAAAAATTTCAAATATAAATATTTGTAATATACAGTATGTACTAGCTCGTATATCATGTATATAATATATGACATTGTGTGATTACTTATTTTGGGATATCTTTTTTTTAATATTTGACTGTACGTACTTTCGAGTAAATTAATTAAGTTGGGTGACTTTATAAGTTTCTTAAAATTGTGGCGTATAAATTATTTTTAGAAAAAGTATATTCAAATGTTAAATATTTTCACAAAAAAGTACATAAAACATAGTCTTAACTCCACTTTAATTTTAAAACATTCAAATAAAGTGAATACTAGTTAATTTTAATGGCCAAACGCACACTCAATCATAACTTTCCAGTGAATATGCTAGATTTTTGTTATTGAATATCATATTTCATTTGTAAATTTTCTAAATAAATGATCTGTGTCATGTAATTTTAAACTTGATTCAATCAATAAATTTACCAATAAAAAATTGATCAAAAGCTAATTAGCATATCCAATTACTGACAAATACGAAACTCCCCTTTGAGTTGAATCTAATGTGCATTAATAAGTTACAATTCAAATAGAGCAATATAAACTTAAGATGATTTCTAATCCTTTTTCTTTTCTCTTCCTTGAAATTCGGATATGTCAATAGTAATATATAAAGCGCAAGTATTTCTCTTTATACTATCATCAAATTTTTATTCGCAATCACTCAAAATTTAATCCAATAAAAATGTTAGATTTTATATAGTACGTGTCAATCAAATAAAAAAAATATACTAATATCAGAAATATGAAAAATATACCAAAAAAATTATTTTTTTAAATGTTTAAGTAACTTAATGGTGCATCGATATTCATTTGTTTCCTTCGTACAACATTGCCCACACACTGTAATGTAAAATAAAAAAATAATCACAAAGTAATTTCTTTTTCTAATCTCTCTTGCTCAAACTCAAGTATCAAAAACAATTTCAATTGCCTTTCACAACTATATCATCCCATTTACTCCATATATATATGAGATTGCATGGAAGTAACTTTATTCATCAGATTTGGAAGCATAGGATAGATAAATCCAAATGATGACCATTGCAACAGGAAAAACAAGGAGGATAAGGAAAGAAGGTGGATAAAGTGGACCCATAAACAATGGTGAAATTAAAAGACAAATCACCATGACTAGCATCACCAATATTGAACCAATTCCCCATTCACATTGCTCCATTTTAATTCTTTTGTTACTTTCAAACAAGGCAGATATATGAATGTACGAGACAATGACAAATGTATTGTGCTTTATATACATGTGTAGTTTTTGATAGTGTTGTTTCACAAAAGACGTGACGATTAGCTTTAAATTGCTACATGCCGCTTAATTTTTTATTTTTTTACCTTTTTTTCTGGATAAAGTAAAAAAAGAAAAATTTTATATAGCAACTTAGGATAAATATTAACGATTTTTCTAAAATAAGATAGCAATTATAAAGCACATATATAGTTAATATTTTATTATGCATATGTGGTTAATAATTAATGTCAATCATCTAATAAGGATAATGATTAAACAAAATATCACGTATAAACATTTAACTTGTAAATAAATATTTCAAATATAATTGATAGTGTTAGTGTGAAAGTCATATTGATGGTATACAAATGAAATTTTGTATGTTTTACTTTTTAATATAATGATGTGATTACATATTAACTTAGGAATTTACATTAATGACACGCACAAAAAAAAAACACTAGTTATATACTAAAATTGTTAAAATGTGAGACTTAATAATCTCTCAACATACTTAATGTTGGATTTGAATAATGAAGAATTCAAGATGGAGGGAAATAAAAAATTTATTTTGCTTTTGCCCAAAGGGACTTTGTCCCTAATTGGTGAATGGAGATGAAGAACATTTATGTTGAAAAGGGATGGGGTTAGAATCTTTTTTCAACAAAATGTGCAACTTTGACAGAATTTATGGGGGAGTTTTGGAACTATAAACTGTTGATAAAGTGAAATTAAATGACCAAATGGCTGATCAATCACAGTTATGTAGTCTCCGATCCGGTCAATGCTCATCTGCCCAACTGTGAAAGCTTATTCCTCCCGGCGAATGTCTTCTCCTCGTTTATTACGCCCACCTCTCTCCTTCTCTTAAATACTTGCGATTTTCGAAACGCTCTTTTCTTTTTGGTTCACTTATTTACTTAATTAAAAAATAATATATTTTTTAACTTTTTTTAGCCTTAATAAAATGATTCTCAACTACACAAATATCTAAGAATATTTTTTGTTTAAATGAGCTTATTGCTTATAGCTTTTGACTTATTTTGGTCAGTTTATAAGCACTTTTTTAATTTACCAAACACTCTCAAAATATTTTGACATAAAAATATTTAAAATAAGTCAATCCAAACAGACTTTTAGACCATAAATTTCAAAAGTCTTTTTTTCGTTAAACATCGTGCTAAGTCAAAAATTGCCACATAAAAAAATTTAAGATAATAATTAAATATTCAAATACTATGTATGGTAAAAAATTTGCATAGTTTGACTGTTAAACTAAAAATCATGACAACCACCGTAAAGAAAGAATAGAAGAAGTATTAAATAAATATTACAGCTATATATATAAATGGGGGCACTTATCACTTGCCAATAGCCCCCATACACACACACTCTCACTCTATATATATCTGGAGAGCTCCAGGAGAGGGAGATGGATAATAATAGTAAACATGTTAATGTTGGTGGTTCAGGAAATAGAGGTTTTCATGGTTATGGCGTATTCCCTCAACCAACCCCTCCTCGACCTGGTACGATTAATTCTCTTTTACTTTTTAAAATAATGCACTATACGCTACCAACTCTCATTATCTTACTTGAGCCACAGTCTTTCTATATAGCTTCACAAGGTAATACATATTATTTTTTCAGATTTCACTTATGAAATTGTAATTATCTGGGCAATGCTTTTGTTAATTTGGGCTATGTAATGAATTTCATTCGTCATTTATTCCTCTGATCATATGTTTTTCATTATCTTTTTTTTTTTTTAGTTTGTGTGTATATATACACATATGGAATCTTGAATTAAGAGAAATGGTGATAGACACCGCGCGCGGCCATTCCTCTTCTTCTTAAAGACAAAATTAAGGGAAACAAGTGTCATGCATGCAATCTTTTAACCTATAGCTATCTCCTCTCTACCCCTTTTCTACACGTGTACCTCTCCCACTCCAAAAGTACATATATATATATATATATACATGTTTGATTTGTAACATATTATTAATTTCGAGATAAGTTATCCCACAATATATATAATAGGATAACTTATTCTATCACTAAGACAAAAATGGTGTGATAAATAGTTCAATGATTACTTTATAACTCCAACCAAACATGAGATAAAATAATCTTACGTGTTGTTCCGGGACTATTATAACTTATACCTCACACCAAAGGACCCTTTATTACTTTAATTGTTTGAAAAGAGAGACAGACAAATTAAAAAAACTACACAAATAAAAGCCTTTATTTTTGGCAAATATAAATGGAGTATAAGTGGTACTTGCTATATATCCCATGCTAAATTAACTTAAGTAAATTTAATTTTATTCCAATATTCACAATACTATGATAAATGTGAGGGAATATAATACATACAGACAAAATAAGATGTTACATGACTAGATATGAAGCGTTTTCTTTGTTACATCAATTCGTCTGTATTCACCATCTCTTTTGTCGAAATAATATGTATGTACTTTTCTAGATGCTGTTTACCGGGTGCGCCAAGAGGTTCATCTGTGCGCCGTTAGTTTTGTAATTTCTTCGAAAGTTACTTGCAGTAGTTAATTAGTGCTAGCCAATGTGACTTTAATAATGTTTAATTAGACGAAGGTTTGATGATATGTACATATACTTTCACTTTTTCATTTGACTCTGATGCAAATTTGTTGTTGTGTGGAAATTAAGCTATGGGAGTGCCTGCTCATCCCAACCAACAGGCAGAAGATTCTGAATGCACCATTCGGGAGCAAGACCGGTTCATGCCAATAGCAAACGTGATAAGAATCATGCGCAGGATCCTTCCTCCCCATGCCAAGATATCCGATGACTCCAAAGAGACAATACAAGAATGTGTGTCTGAGTTCATAAGCTTTGTAACAGGTGAAGCCAATGAGCGTTGCCAATGTGAGCAACGCAAGACCATCACAGCTGAAGACATTCTTTGGGCAATGAGCAAGCTTGGGTTTGATGACTACATTGAACCCTTGACTTTGTACTTGCATCGTTATCGTGAGTTTGATGGTGGCGACCGTGGATCCTTGAGAGGGGAGCCTCTGATGTTGAAGCGCCAAATGGTTGATCCAGCCTATCACATGTTGCCTCCTAATTTTCCAATGGCTCATCACCATGCAAGTTACTTTGTGTATCCACCTCCAATGGGCAACGGTGCTTACCTGCAGGGGGATGGAAGCACTTCTCAGTGTGCAGTGGTGGAAAGTGACGACGTTGAGTCTCCTACAGAGGAGGGTCAGGAGTGATCAGTTTCATTGCTGAAGGAATTAATTAAGCTGTTGTTGAAACTTCAAGAGCAGTGAAGAACGTGGACCGCCCCTTCTTTTTATCTCTTACCTAATCTAGGAGAGTTCTTTGCAAAGTTTAGGAATGTTTATTTTGAACCAAGTGAGCCAAATGTGGTCTCTCCAATTGGCTATTTGTACATAATGCTGCTTGTCTATTTTGAGAATTCCGTGGTTGCTTGTGACTTGTTCATATTTTGATGCAAAATCCTTGAAACCAATCTACACCTTCAGGCCTTAATTTTCTATAATGGATTACACAGCACAGGAAGAACACTTGGCTAGGACAGACTATTTTAGTCAAATCTACCAGAAAAAAAAAACCCCTCATCCATCTATTTGCCGTCTCAAGTTTGTTGAAGCATATAACACGACAAAACTATCCTTTCCAACATGCTTGTGTACCCAAAAAGATGAGAAACAACACGAGAAAGAAACAAAGTCGTATAGTGCAAAAAGAAAATTAAAGCCAAGCATGTTGTCAATAAGGCAAATTACACTATAATTGCCGTCTCTCTAGGACAGCTCAGAAGAATGACATCAACGACTATCCTGGTAGGATCTAAATCATCTAATGGAAGCTTTTGAAACTTCAACTCTCAATACACTGTCTTTTAAACTCATGATCATCTTTCTCTTCAGTTTCTTCTTCCAGTACAGTATCATGTACTTTAATCTCACGGTCATCTTTCCCTTCCGTATCTTCTTCCCGTTCAATATCATTATCACCCTCACATCTTTTCCTCTGTGGTATCACTTCAAAGAATGAAGTTTTCCAGTCTCCTGTCTCCAAGTATTTCAGAAGTATCTCTACCACTTGATTGACTGTAAGGACCTGCACAAGAACTATACATGTTAGACAAATAGTGTTTTCAAAAGTTTCTACACAGACCATATAGTTAACTGGTCACTAACAATTTATTGGTAAAGAAAAGAGAATCTATTATTGACCATATAACCATTCTAACAACAAAAAATTAGAGCATTTAGACTTTCCATGTGTTGCCACCAATCATATGTTCTCTCAAGATGCAAGAGCCCCATGATACACCTAACCTTTATCTGCACTCTATTGAAGAGCCCCATGACTTGAGCATAGTGTTCAGTTCTTTGATTTGAAATATTTGGGTTTCAGAGTTCTTATTGGCATGATATAGACAACTTTAAGGATGCACATCTAGACACCTCAACTTGTCTCCACTTTGTCAATTGAACACTCCAACTTACAAAATGATTCTCTAGACATCTCCAAATTTTATGTGTCACATCAGCATTAGGTGTCTACGAGACACAATGAAGATGAATTGAAGTGTCTAGATGTGCATTCTCAAAGTAAAGTTGGAGGGTTTAGTTGACAGTTGAAGCCAAGTAAAGGTGTCTATCTATGTATTATGCTTCTTAATTAATGTTAAATTAGAGGTGTAATAACTTCAATTAGTTTGTTCTTTTTGTTGGAAATTTTATACATGCATGGAAAAAAAAAATTTAAACTCATAAGCCAGAAACAATTCAATATGGTACATATCTCAATTTTCAAGTAAAGGAGAGATGTAATGTTTTTATTATATCATTTTTACACTAATCATTTGGTTTCTGACTTTTTATGTTACAGAGTGATGATTTGAAGTACAAAGCAGGAGAGAGACTATTGATTAAGATGAGCAAAATTAGCTGACAAATGGCTCTTGGCCTGTTTAGATACCCTTTCCAACATATTCTATTACAGGTTCAAAACTGCTCGACCTATATTATGAATGGGATGGGTAAAATAGGTTGAGAGTGGACTGATTGTGGGGTGGGGCACACAAACATGAGTTAAATTTGCTACCACTAGTTGTGCCAAAAAGCTACAAGATTCACTATTCATGCATCCGCATAGTGGCTTCAAATTTCAATGATACGCTACTGGATCACTCATGTTGCTACTATTAAAACAACTTCTCGGACAAAATATATGCTCAAAATGATGAACCAAAATATTATTAGAAAGAAAAATGATGCCAGTAAATACACATAAGATAATTAGAGGTCCAACATCTTTGAGATATTGATCAAGGTAATATCTTTCAGTGGTGCATATTGAAGGAAACACGAACAAGATTCCTTTGGCTTCAAGATAAACCTCAATAGCTATAGTCTCTCGGACTAGTATGTATGTCCTATGATCTCTTGGTGCCTCTTGAATAATTTAATCCTGAACTCTCAGATCTAGGAAGTTTCAACCACTATGAAATACTCGCAACAACTTGAAACTAACAGTTTATACATGCTAGTGACGTGTCTTTTACCTCGAAATACATTCATATGTTAAGCAATTTGAAGATTTTAACGGTATGGAGCCCCTAACATAGTACTCTAGAAAACTATGAGCCAATAATCCAATCTGCTGTTAGCACCTGATGCAGATGCAGCCCATGATGGCGGGCTATTATCCCAACAACGTCACTACTGATCATATTCAACAGTTCCTGGATGAGAACAAATCGCTAATTCTGAAGATTGTGGAGAGCCAGAACTCTGGGAAACTAAGTGAATGTGCAGAGTCCCAAGCTAAACGTCAGAGAAATCTTATGTATCTTGCAGCTATTGCTGATTCACAGCCCCAGCCTACTTGTATGCATTCACAGTTATCTTCTGGTGGGATGATGCAGGGAGGGGCACATTAGCTGCAACAACAACAAGCTCAGCAACTAACGAAACAATCGCTTACGGCTGCAGCAAGATCCTCCTCAATGCTCTATGGACAACAACAACAACAGCCATTATCATCATTGCAACAACAACAAGCAGCCTGTCATAGCCATCAGCTCGGAATTAGCAGCTCTGATGGCGGAAGCAGTGGTGCACTTCACAAGCTACAAAGCGAAAACACTCATAGTGCTACCATTTCACTTGGTGGTGATGATGGTGCTGGAGGTTTCCCCGACTTTAGCAGAGGACTAGGCAGTGAAAACAAGCTGGAAATGGGAAGTTCTATGTCTGATCAAGGACGGGGTGGGAGCTCGAGTGGTCATGCTGGTGATGGAAGTGAGAATCTTTACTTGAAATCTTTTGAAGATGGGAATTAAGTTTATGTATGTTAAGGTAAGGATTAGAAGCTTTCCTTTTTTTAACTTATCAGTTAAGGATTTTGAACTTAAAACAAGAACACTTAAGGATTTTGTTATCTAATGTGATGGGAAAAAAAATCCAATCTGCTGTTATTGACATGCTTTAACAAGAGAGGTCAGAGTCAAAGTACCCAACTTTATATAATCTGGGGGGCAAAAAAAAGAAAGCATAGCATTTCATTGATGTCCTGCAGAGACAAGCAAAGCATTTAAAGAAAGTTCATATAGCAAGTCACGAAACAGTCTTTAGATTTTCTTCCAGTATACACACAGGGAGCAGTCTCTTTAGAGTTCAGGTTCAAGACATATCGAGAGCCTTACTAGCCAATGCTGTTTTTTCAGGGAACTAACTGAGGCACATGGAGTAGCAGCACACCTTTAATAAAAGTCTTAACCAGCAAAACTAATTGTCAAGCATAAAGAAAGTTGCAAGCACTCAGATATTACCTCATTAACATAGTTTACCGTGCAGGGTCTCAAGGCAACATACAGAAGTAGCTCAATGATTCACAATACTTAACATACCTGGGAACTAGACATCTTTAGGTAAGTTCCTATTGGGAGTTTTGCTGTTTGAATCCCTTGGTCCTCCGCTTTTTTCATGGTTAGCCCTTTCCACCGATTCCTATCCACCAACCCACCAATGATATATATATGCTTCGGATCAAGGACGTCTAGAGTTGTTTCCGAGTCTGCAGTGAGATATACAAGGCGTTCCTTCTGATCTTGGAATGCTTCAATATATGGCCGATTCTCCTTTTCAATTAACCACTTGTCAAATCCTGGTAGTCTCTGCAACTGATCTTGCATTTCTCCTCGACAGCCGGTCAACCAAAGGTGAGCAGGACAACTACATCTTCCATTCACCGCATAACAGTACATGATCTGCCATAAGTCCAATAGCTTTAGCTTGTTAGCTTCAAACATGCAAGATAAAAGTGCATTTGTAAAGCAGCAAGAAACGAGAAGAATTAGTTCAAGATTCAGCTTCATGCCATTAGTATTCAAGTATTCTGCAACTGTCACAGAAATCCTATATATTAAATCAGCTAAATGATATTGGCATAAAAATAGTGACTTTAGGCTTCTAGCATCGGAAGTATTTTATGTGAAAAGGCAGCATTTCACCAAAAATGTGAATAGTACAAAATTCAGTCATATGGAGACAATTGACAAATAGAAACTAACCCAGAACAGAAGAAAAAGAAACCTGTTGAACGAGGCTATGAAGCTCGCTGGAATTCATGAGGTGATCAAACTCGAGATCAACAACTAGATTTTGGCCATTTTCTTTCGCTTTAGTGAGCCTCTGCATCTTCTTTCCTTTTTCTTGGGAGCGTTGGTCCATTCTCTCTTTCCTCAAGCACTTCCTCGACTCTATCAACTGTTGCTTCTCCTCTTCGGTGGCGCCGGCCAGCTTCTCTTCCCATTCCTTACGCTTGCGCTCCCCTTCTCTCTTCTTCTGCTCTTTCATCAATGCCTTTTTCTCAGCCTTTTTGGCCTCGTATCGTTGCTGCTTTAACAGTTTCTTCTGTGCGTTCTTCGACAGCGGTGGACATGGCTGCTGCTGCTGTTCGACTGGGACTTCCACTTCTTCCTCAGCTGCCATTGTTTTCCCTTCGAGAAAGAAATTATTCGCTTAACCTTGGGGCTTTAGCGCACAGGAGGGGCTCTGGAACTTTGGGCCTCCACTGTTGCACTCCTGCCCGGCCCTCAAATTTCTTTTTGTAATTTTATTTTAAGGAAACTACATAACTATTTTTACTTTTAATAAATAATAAAAATATGACTAGTTTGAACTCACTTCGCTTGATATAAAAAGTTCCAAGTAATTAGTTGTTATAAAGAGAGGCAAAATGAAAAGACATACAAAATATGATCATTACTTATTTGAAAGAATAATTTTATCATTTTTTATATATTTAACTTGCATATCAAAAAACTCTTTAGTGCATAGATGAAACTATTTACTAATAATTTTTTTTACATATCCTATGTAATTCAAAAGTAATTTTGAGAGGATAGATATACGTAGACTTTTATGAAATAGAGATATATGTTATTTTTGATAAAAACTCAAGTACAAAAATGATGTTTGAAATAATTTTCTTAACAATATTATATAATAAAAAACAAATTATATGGAGCAATACGTACAAGAGAATGAAAAAGATACCTCCTCATAGGCTCATTCACTCAACTATTCTTCACACACCTAAATTATCTTAGTCTCGCTCTTCTCATCTCATCCTTTATTAAGGCTATCATACAAGCATAACCCAAAAGTGATTTTGAGTAATGAATATGTGTGGACCTTTATGAAATAATGATACATGTTTTTTTAAAAATAAAAGTCAACAAAGATGGAAGTATAAACATACTAGGTGTAATAAAATTAAGAATGAGGTTATTGGGGAGAAGGTAGGGGTGACCTTTGTGGCAGACAAGATGAGAGAAACGAGATTGAGATGATTTGGGCATGTGCACAGGAGGAATATCGACGTTCATGTTGGGAGGTGCGAGAGATTGAATTTAGGGGTTACATAAAGGGGTAGAGGCAGATTGAAAAAGTATTGGAGGGAGGTGAATAGACAGGATATGGATGTAGTTTCATATCGACAAGGACATGACCCAAGATAAAAAGAAATGAAAGTCGTATATTAGTGTAAAAGTTTAATAGATAGTGATGATAACAATATAACATTATAAGATATTAATTATACGAAGTAACATATTAAAAAAAGTAAGAAAGCATAACACTAATAAAAATATGCAAGAAATTTGCTATGAAAATCAACATGACACAACCTCTATAATAGGGGTGGGTCCGCAAAACCAAAAACCGAAAACCGAACGAAAAATACCAAAAAAAATCGCACCGTAAAAAACCGAAACCGAACACAAAAAACCGAACCGAACCGATTTTGTGCGGTTTCGGTTTTGGTTTTCTAAAACCGAATCGAACCGTTAAAAATCGATTTTGCTATACTACGTCGTTTATACTTTATAGGCTACATGGCTAAGAAGGAAAGTCTTTCTTGTTGCACGAAAGAGACATAGATTTGAAGCTTCCAAGAAGAAGTCTTTTGGCTACTGTCACCTGCAAATAATTGATACTTCAAGGAGTATTTGATAATCGTTTGATAATTTCTTTTGGCTACACACAATTGACTTGAGCCTTCCAAGGAGTGTTTGATATTTGTTTTTCTAGAACATATGTTTGCAATTTTCTTGGTGATAATTGTAGTTCTTATATTGTGATAATTGTACTAATCCAAGCTTTACTCTTTACCAATTGTTTAACATATCTATACAATGATATGTCTTTACCCAACATATTATTTTACTTTAAAAAATTATTTTTAAAAACCAAAAAATCGAAAAAAATCGAAGATTGAACCGAAAAAAACCGAATCGAAAAATCAATTGTTTATTTTTTTTTAGGCAAAACCAAACCGAATCGAACCGAACCGCCAAATTACCTTTCATTTTGTCTTTGATTTTAGACAAAAATTAAACCGTAAAAATCGAACTCACCCCTACTCTATAGAGTAATAGAGGATGATGTGCCTGGCTTTGCTTCTCTCGATCCCCACCCACCTCCTCGAAAACTAATTTTATAAAATATTTTAAAATTAATATCCAAATTGGAAGTTTAGTGTAAGATATGGAAATAGGGGTAACTAGAAGGACAGGAAAAGAAAGAAACTTAAGGAGTAAATCTGGAGATAAATATGTGCTCAAGTCAAGAGCTCGTTTGTGTTGGCTTTCTTTTCTTTCAACTTAATAGTATTTCCTTTCTCTCTCTTGTCGAAACAAAAAGCCTACCTGCACCTCCGGAGCTAAATGTCCTAAAACTCTCTGCTGCTTCAGAAAACGACAGAAACCATGGCTTCCAAGCTCCAACTTCAGCTCAAGGAGCTCGGATCCAAGCTTGAAAACCCTCCAACTAGTAAAGACTCTCTTATCAAACTCTTAAAGGTGCGTTAACAAACTTCTTTAATTCTTCGAAACTAACTTGTTTTTTCAATTGTTTACATTGAATGCACTGCTTCCACCTGTGTTTTGCTTTTTTGCTTTAGATAGTATTTACTGACTTCAAGCTCATGCAGTCTTGCTCGTTATTTCAGTTGAATTAGGGTTCGTTGTACAAATTCCTCTTCCCCCCTTCCAAAATTGGGTAAAATTGGATAAAGCTTTCTGCTTTTCGTTTTTCTATTGGATATAATGTGAAATTTGGGTCTTTTTTAAAGCTACCTTTCTATTTCCCGACCATTATGTATGTTGCTTTTCGGTTTCTAGTGCAATACCATTCCTTTTAACCATTCTCCACGGTTTATTGTCTTTTTCATTTCCTTAATTTAGGGAAAAATTCCTTAAAGTTTTTCCCTTACGTGAATGAAGAAACTGAAGAATCCAACTATAAAGCTTTGGATTTTAGGTTGCTGATGAGTTTCCTTTGCAGAATTAAAGCTTTAATGAGTTTCATTGGCTTCTCCCTCCTTTCTTAGGAATATACAAGCATGTGTATACACTATGCTGGAGAACTTTTTTACTTCATACTCCATGCTGGATGAATACCTATATATTATCTACTTCGTTTATTTTCTTTTTGTGTGTAAACAATGATCTCTTTTTATAGTTTGCATCTGATGCATACACAAGGCTGTAGGAGGTTTGTATACCGAAATGCTGGAATCATTTTGTCATCCTGGTATACTACCACTAGGACAGACACATCCCAATGTAGTTTGGTTTTAACTTCAAGCCAAAATAAGGCATCTTAGTTCGAATTAGGAACTGCTTCATTTCAACCAGCTCACTGATGAGAAAATGCTCATATCCTCTACGAGGAAAGAATCTATGACTTTTTTTAAGGGGAACTTTGCGATTGACAATTTGTAAAGGATCCAGAGCACCTTCTTCTACAGTTGTTAATTGATTCGTTCTTAAAATAAAAATTGATGATGGGAAACCATGCAGCTATTGGCACTTACACCGCACCATAAACAGAGAATCTTAGCTTTCTCTAGCAACTTAATACAGAGAAGAAGTGTTATGCCATGTTGCTAGTCTCTCAAAATCTCCTGATTTTAGTGCTAACAATAATTTGAAGTAAAATCCTGTTGCTTGAGAAGTATCTGGTTTTGAACAAAGCAGCTCTTGCTAAATATGTGGATCTCTTAGAAGAAGGATGCATTTTATGGCTACTGTACAAAGAGTTCATCTGGATGGGCTCAGTGTGATGGAAATTGTAATTTCAGGATGTTCTGATAGAAAATGTCCAGTCTTCGGTGAGGGTTTGGTTAATAGCAGTTAAAATCAATCAATCTACTAAGCTCAATCCTAAACTACTGGGATCTGCCTTTTGAATCCTCTGAATGTTATGGGGTCAATCTTTCTTGATCTAGCACACTAGGCAGTCTACCACCCTTAGACTCAGCCCTAACCTTTTCCCCTCGATCTAGTTCAACACTTAGACAATCATACGAAAATAAACAACACAAGGCACGTACAAGAATCACTTCTCAACTTTGTATTCAAACTCGTGCCACAAAGATGTATACCATATTTTTTTGTATAAGTAGAGATCTTTAAATTTCACAGTTAACCCTGCATGGATATACAAGTCTCTTACCATGATAATTCCTGCAAGCACCATTCTTATCTAAGTGTAGCATCAACAGTCAAACTTACTTCCGATTAGTAGCGGTTAAGGAATAACATCAAAAGTTTACTTGACTTAAAGTAGGTTGTAATGGTGTATATGTACCTATCAGTGCAGTGGTGGTGCTAATCCAGTTAATGGGATCTAAAGCTGATAATTACCAAATCTGTCCTGCAAGTTTCAGCGTCTCCTTTGTTTCATTAGGGATCTTCTAAAGCAAAATAGCAAAGGAAAGTTGTACGTTGGGCATGGTTTATGGTCAATTTGGTCAATATATTTGCTTGGATTGCTTTTAGAGTAGATCGGCCTCTTTAATTTTCTGTTTGCTATGGCCTTCTTTGTTATTTCTTTCCCGGTGTACGATGCTTCCTTTTGGAGCTTGATTAATCCCGATTCATGTATGGAAATTCTACTTTGGGAATAAAGCTCTCCCTATCAGAGGTGGATCCACTTTTTGTGCTTGAACCGAGGCCTCTGGTTAAGGATAGGAGAAGGATAGGAGTACATAGAGATAGTAATTCTGTTTGGTATGTCCTTACTTTCCACTTTTGTGGATGTTGACTGGCAAAGTTACATTGCTTGATTAATGCGTGCTTATGGATGCATGACTGACTTGACCAAGTACAACAAGCACAATAAAGTGACTCTTTCTTGATCCTTAAATAGGGTGACACTCTTAATTCTTGCAAATTGAAAAGGTGAATAAATCTCATCTTCATTTTCATTTTCTTCCATTTCAGATATTCTATCCCTTGAGTGATTAATTAAGCCAGAAGATATAAACTTCCGCTGCATGCATAAAAAATGAGACTTCTTTAAAACCTTTTTCTGATGGATTTCTTAAACCTTTTTTACACTCATTATATAATTGAAATTTTATCCTGATCTATAAAGGAATTAGAAAAAGAAATTAATAAAAAAAATAAAAAAATATAATTGAAATTTTAGTTATGTCTTTAAAATAGTAATAGTACTTTTAGAAGATATGAAGCTGATATTGGCAGTCTAACACAGTGCCTGCAAGTACAGCCAGTTGTAATGGCACATTGCATTTAAATTTCGATCAGGAACTTGCTCACCTGACATCAACAGAGACATGTTAATGTTTATCTTTAATGCTTCAACTGATGTCCGTCCAATTCTATGTGCTTTCTCATTTACTTTTCTGAAGTTTGCTTTTGCTTTACATCAATTAATCAACTAGCTAATTGCCTGCTATGAGTGTCATTTTCTGATAATTGAAATCCACCATTTTTTTGCGCTTTGAACCTTCTTAGTCTTAACATTTTGTACACTTTGCTTGCTGCAACTTTTCTAGTTATATGTCTTTTTGAACACCGTACCAATGGTTAAACGACATCAAAGTGATACTCTGATTATCATTTTATTTCAACTTTGAGCTAACTGTAGTTGACTGTTTTTGTTGTGGTATTCAGTCTCTTGAGAAAGTGTCAATGAGCAAATCAACTTTCTGAGGTTTTGTCTGCTTTTAGGGACATTCTAGTGTTTGCTTCTTTTGGTCAGTTGCAACTTGGTGTGTGCTTGTAATTGGTGGTTGTTGTCATTTGGTCTCTGGCTCTCTGCATCTTTTTCTGGAATCTTGTATTGGGCACTTCACTTGAGTGCTATTCCTTGTAAACCCTCTATGGATCCTCTCCAATTAAAAAGTCTTGAGCTCTATGTATCCAACACATTTTTCTTCCTTTTTTCCGGATAGCCCTCGGTTCAATTTTTAATATGATCTTACTTGGTTTAAGTTGTTTTCTTTTTGTACCATTGCCGACAAGGGTTTTACTTGGTACTTCTAAAAAGGATACTGGATAATTGTCTATTGCATATGAGCTTTAAAGAGGTGGTTTTTTATTCTCAAACTGCTTTTGTAACCTCCTGTTCGTTTTAAGGTTTGTGTTAGCGCACACTTGAGATTCTGTTATGTGCTTGACCTTTCCGTTGCAGTACTATTTGATTGAATTTGTTACAAACTCTGTATTATTGGCTTTTTCACAAGCAGCAAGGTTCAGCATATCTGTCTGAGTTGGAGCAGTCGCCGCCAAAAGCTATGTTGGAGGCCATGCAGCCCTTGCAAGCTGCTATAGTTAAACCAGAACTCCTAAAGCATCAAGATAGGGAGGTTAAGCTTCTTGTTGCCACCTGTATCTGTGAGATAACAAGAATTACTGCACCTGAAGCACCATATAGTGATGATGTTCTAAAGGTAATAAAAATATAATGATAGAGACTCGATGTCACATTTATGTGCCCTTGATTTTCCCATGGAGCAACTAAAAGCTTGTTTTGTGCTTTGGTTCGAGTCAGGACATCTTCCATTTGATTGTGAGCACTTTCAGTGGCTTAGGTGATATAAATAGTCCATCCTTCGGAAGAAGAGTTGTCATCTTAGAAACTCTAGCAAGGTATAGATCATGTGTTGTAATGCTGGATCTCGAGTGTGATGATCTTATCAATGAAATGTTCCAGACATTTCTCAATGTTGTCAGGTGAGCTTTATCTTGTATTAAAGGTCTTGTCTGTAAACATTGTTGCAGACATATCATCTACTAGTGCTGTTGCATTCTCTTGCCTTTCTGAAGAATTTAGTGGCCAGAAGTTTTAATTCCTTATTCTGTCTAAAAGAAAATGTTAGGAATTTCTGGTCTTTGATGACATTTAGTAACTTATTCAGTTAGGTAAGTAAACATTATCCTCTTAGAGCTCATGTATTCACACAGTATTGTAATAATCAGGGAACATACATTAAACTATGGGACTCTAGGAGAGACACCTATTCTTCTATATAAATAGGGATCTCATTGGTGCATCAAAAAGGAAAAAAAAAGCTGTTTCGGATGTACAAAGTCAATTTCAACCCGTCTAAATGTTCTCTCTCTTCTCATACTACGCACATAAGGGTCAAAGGGGCAACCTCCCATGCCCTTGGTCTTCTTTCCTGCTTTAAAGTATCCAGCTATGCGACTCCTCTCTTATTGTACCAGGTATCACCCAATGTGAGCTGAAATAGTTCAAACCAACCCATCACAGACCTGATGCCACCTTGCGATGCAGATGAAATTTAATAACTTTTTGATATGCTGAATAAATGTTAATGCTGTCATTTAGTCAACTTGGGGCTAATATTCTCCACGATATGATCAGCCATCTCTTCTGAAATGTACTCTATTAGCTTATGTTTGTTCCAATCTCCTCTAGCTATGAATTCTCTCACTTCAATAATTTTTGCCTCCCAATTATGTTACAATTGTTTGATCAATTTCTTCGAGTCACTTTGCTTTGTGAAAGCCACAGTGAACTCTTTTTTTTTGGTTATGGGCAATGGTTAAAGCGCGCGCGCCCCCCCCCCCCCCCCCCCCCCCCCCCCCATCTCTAAGCTAGTGTTGCTTGGACTCTTCAAGAATGTCATTGGGTGTTGAATCCTCCAAAAGTAGTGCATTTTTGGAGGACCCAACACTAGTGCGGCTGCATTTTTTGGAGAGTCCGAGCAACATAGTTTCTAAGTGTTTCTCATCCATATGATAAAATCATTCATCATGATGAAGTTATGAAAATATATGTAGTGAAATGAAACTTTATCTCAAAATTTAAAAGTTGTAGCTACTGTTGTTCCTGAATTTTTGTTGCTTCGCCTCCCTCTCTAATTCAATTATTTCCTGTCTTGTATACCATGTATGCAGGGACGAGCATCAAGATAGTATCCTAACATCAATGCAAACTATTATGGTTGTTCTCATAGAAGAGAGTGAAGATATCCGGGAGGATCTTTTATATATCATTTTGTCGGTTCTTGGTCGTCATAAGAAAGTAAGTGTTTGTGTTGTATGAAGAAATATCATAAGTTTTTTCTTTTTGTTTGGATGCTTTGTCCTGAAGAACTGGGTTTTAACGCTTTCTGTCAGGATGTTTCAATAGCCGGAAGGGGGCTTGCTATGAAGGTGATAGAGCAGTGTTCAGGAAAACTGGAACCCAGCATAAAGCAGTTTCTTGTATCTTCAATGTCTGGAGACAGCAGGCCAACAACATTTGAAATTGACTACCATGAAGTCATTTATGATATTTACCGTTATGCTCCTCAGATCTTATCAGGAGTTGTTCCCTACATCACAGGAGAATTACTGGTGCATTAATTTCTTCTTCCCATCTCTGTTATTTGGATTATTTATTTTCTAACAAAAATCATGTTAATCTGTGCTTTAGTTTTCAAACATGTCTTGACAACAGATTTTCGATTGTTGAAATTTACTAGCCTTAGTTGTTCTCTCTTCTTTGCCTGGTTGGCCCTTTAAGGTAGCTGGTGTAGTTTAATGGAATTTTTTCATTAGTTTATTTGCTAATAGAATATGAAGATGTCAGTCTTGAAGTTGTTGACCAACTCCAGATATGTTACTAGAGTCATTTTGTCTTTGTTTATATTGGAAATCTTTCTTCCCTTTCTTACTTCTGACGACTAATGCACAAGCTTGAATGTGACAGACAGATCAGTTGGATGTACGATTAAAAGCTGTGCACTTAGTTGGGGATCTTTTTGCTCTGTCGGAATCTGCTATCTCTGAGGCATTTCAACCAATTTTCTTGGAATTTTTGAAGAGACTTACTGATAGAGTTGTTGAGGTCAGAATGTCTGTCCTTGAACATGTCAAGCGATGTCTGCTGTCAAATCCATTTAGACAAGAAGCACCTCAGATCATCTGTAAGAATATTGGAAATCCTTCCTTCCTTTATATTTATGCATTCAATTGGTAATCTAATGTAAACATGTTCCAGCTGCTCTCCGGGACCGGCTGTTGGATTATGATCAAAATGTGCGGAAACAAGTTGTTGTCGTGCTTTGCGATGCTGCGTGTAATGCCCTTACATCCATGAAGGTCGATACAATTAAGCTGGTAGCAGAACGGATTCGGGATAAATCTGTATGTCACATGTCTAGTTTAGGAGTCTAGTCGGCAATTTGTACATTCTTACTCCATCATCTAATAGCTGTATGGTCTTTTGTATTCAGCTTCTTGTTAAAAGATACACACTGGAGAGGCTGGCTGATATATACAGAATCTATTGCTTAAACTCTTCCAGTGACTCAGTTGAAGACGGCGACTATGATTGGATCCCTGGGAGGATTTTAAGATGTTTTTATGACAAAGATTTCAGGTAACCTGCCTTGAATTGTTTTTTACGGAACGATAAATTATGATTTTCGTAAGTGAAAGATGGATCAATTATATCCGTAGCTAGATGATAAGGAATCTACTGGAAACACAAACCCCAAGTTATACTGTAGTTCCTGAAGTTGGGACTCTGCATTCATAACTTGTTGCTCTAGGTATACCTTAAATTAGAGTTTTGGAATCCGAAACTGCAACACAGAAATTATACTTTTTTAACCCGGTTTCATCTATCAAACACTCATTTAATATATTATTTCTACTGTTTTTTCTACAGATCAGATATCGTTGAGCACATTCTATGCTCATCCTTGTTCCCTAATGAATTCTCAGTCAAGGATAAAGTTAAAAACTGGGTTAAGGTTTTCTCGAGTTTTGACAAAGTTGAGGTTAGAGCACTTGAGAAGCTGCTGGAGCAGAAACAAAGGTTTGTCATGAATGCTCGATCTTGATGTCAGGTGTCCCTGGATGTTGTTTGTGTCTTCTTTATTCCTCTCACCTTTCTAGTACAACCTGAACTACGTATTCAATAAGTTTTTGATGGTGCTGCAGGTTGCAGCAAGAGATGAGGAGGTACCTTTCTTTAAGGCAGATGCACCAGGTTTGCAACTCTTTCACTCTTTGTTCCGGAACATAAAAGGCTAAATGTGAACTACAAGGCTAACAGAACTTCAATGTAAATAATTTCAGGATGGCGATGCCACTGAGATTCAAAAAAAAGTTGGATTTTGCTTCCGTATCATGTCTCGTTGTTTTACTGATCCTGGAAAGGCTGAAGAGAGCTTTCAGATTCTCGATCAGTTAAAAGATGCTAATGTATGGAGGATATTAACCGTTCTCCTCGATCCAAGTAGCAACTCTATTCGAGCTTCTAGTTCTCGGGTAAGGAGAATACCTAGTTTTGGATATAATGTAGAGTTCTCATTTGTTTTGTCTACTGATATATTAAGCCGCTGAAATGCTAGGTATGCATGAGTACATGACAGTTTTCTTATGATGTTTTTCTTGGTCAGGATGAATTGCTGAAGATCCTTGGTGAGAAGCATCGGCTCTATGACTTTCTGGGCACACTTTCTTTGAAGTGCTCATATATACTTTTCAACAAGGAGCATGTAAAAGAAATTCTCCAGGAGACTAACATACAGAAATCTGCTGGAAGCACTGATTTGATTCTGTCTTGCACACATCTTCTTGTGGTAAGTTAGTTCTAACTTGCTTCTTCTACATAAATGCATTTTTCTTATCCTCATGTTTGCTTGCTAGACTTTATTTTAACCTATAAAGGAGAGAATTCAAATGGAAGGCATTTTTTGGTTAAGCGTTGGATGCCCAAAATGGGTTATATTGATAGGCATGCCTTATAGGCTATATTCTGGTAAATTGTAGTTGGTAATAGTGGTGCCTTGGAGGCATCTATGATTGTCTTGCTTGCAGAACTATCCCATCTTCAAGAGTCGGCCTAAATTATTGTGCCCTTTAAATTTTGAGCCACTTAATGCATTGCTACCACTAGATGTCACTACAAAAGTGTCATCTCTGATTTAACCAATTCCATGTTTTTAAGAATGAATTTAAATTGTCCGAGTTTTAGCATAATTTCCTTTTCTGTCTCTTCCTTCAATAAATGTCTTTCTTTGACGAACATTGCAGATTCTTGCACGTTTCTGTCCATTTCTGCTTAGTGGAATCGAGGAAGATTTGATACATCTGCTTGAAGATGATAATGAGATAATTAAAGAAGGTGTCTTGCATGTTTTGGCAAAGGCTGGTGCAGCCGTCCGAGAAAAATTGGGAGATTCTTCAAGGTTCACATTTGAAGCTTTTATGCTTTGGTGTTAGTTCCTTTCTGTGATATACTGAAACGTTATGCTTGCAACTTACAGGTCATTAGACCTTATGCTTGAGAGGATTTGCTTGGAGGGAAGCCGGAGGCAGGCCAAGTATGCTATACATGCGCTTGCATCAATAATGAAGGATGACGGGCTCAAGTCACTTTCTGTTCTATATAAGGTAGGTCATAATCTCACTATACCCATATAAATCACTGCGTATTGATTTATCCTCTCTTGAGGTTTATCTTCATCATATGTTGGTGAAATATTTGGGGATTACATTACCTGTGTAATGTGCAGAGACTTGTTGATATGCTAGATGAGAAGTCACATTTACCTGCTGTACTGCAATCTCTTGGATGTATTGCACAGACTGCTATGCCAGTCTTTGAGACAAGGGAGAAAGAGATTGAAAAGTTCATAAAGAAAAACATATTGGAGCTTAATCATGTATGCCTTCTTGAACTAATGCCAAATTTTGTGACATTGTTGACCTCCTCATTTAGCATTCATCTAAACGCAAACGGTTCTTTTCAGACATCTGAAGATAAAGCCAAAGAAGGTTGGGATGACCGAAGTGAGATCTGTGCAATGAAGGTCGGATTTCACTGTTTGGTTATCTCCATTACTATTTTCAGAATTATGACTATTTTCCAAAGGATAAATTGGCATTTTCATTCAATATTGATATACAGATATTTGGAATAAAGACACTGGTCAAAAGCTATTTACCGGTGAAGGATGCCAACCTTAGGTTGGGGATTGATGACTTGTTGGGAATCCTGAAAAACATACTCTCTTTTGGGGAGATCTCAATGCAAATTAAGTCAAGGTACTGCTACTATGCAGGAATTACCACTTTTGTGGATTGTGGCAATAGATGGATGTGTTTTGGATAGTTTGTTTCAAGTCTTTCTTTCTATGGGAGAGTTGGCTTCTCTTTCTCTTATCTTTGGCAATTTGCAGTTCTGTTGATAAGGCCCATTTAAGACTTGCTGCAGCAAAAGCTATGCTTCGTCTATCAAAGCACTGGGACCACAAGATTCCTGTGGATGTCTTTTACCTTACTCTCGGGACATCAGAGGTGAAGTTTCTACCACCTACAATACCTTAAATAGCTGTTATAGCCCCCCCATGTCTCACCTACACAGCAATTTTCAGCAATTGCTTTCTTAAGACAAAATTGTATGAATAATCATTTTTTTAATTGTTAATGCTACTAGGCCAGTTTCCCCCAAGTAAGGAAGTTATTCCTCAACAAAGTCCATCAATACCTGAAGGATCGTTATTTGGACCCAAAGTATACTTGTGCCCTCATACTTGGCTTGCAGTTTCAGCAGCCAGATTTTGAAGAGGTATGAATTGTGATTGCTGTACTGGCATGGTTTTCCAGGTAACGTGTTTATACTCATATGTTAATGACTTTGTTATCTTTTATTGACAGATCAAGAGCAACTTAAGTGATGTTATCCAGATCTATCAGCAGGGGAAAGCACGCCAACTTTCTGCTCAATCTGAAGCTGTTACCCCAGTTCCTTATCCAGAATATATTCTACCATACTTGGTCCATGCCCTTGTTCATCATTCTTCATTTCCTAACTTTGATGAATGCAAGGATGTTAAAGCATTTGAACCTACTTATAGGTACAAGTGTTTCCTGGCCTTACTGCTGGTTGCATGTATAGTAGTTTAAAGAGCTCGAGGCTGCCTCACAATGCATTTCACCGACTCCCCACTCCGAACCCATTATTCTCACGATTATCAGCCTGCATATCTTTAGATGCTGATCTAAGTTATTTGATTTTCACTGCATAAGCAAGATTACTTGCATAATATAGGCTAGCATAGCAAACCCCCTCTTTTAGTCAGCTCTTTGTACTTTGCATACTGAAATAGTACGTTGTGGACTCCATTTTAAGTGTAGTATTTGCTGTAACTTGGGTGGGGTTATGGCCGTTGGTGGTGTATTGGATTTTATATTTTTCTTTTGGGGAGGAAAGGCAGTGTGTACAAGTTGTTTGCCTGCATAACATAGATTACCATAGGATTTTGTTTTCTCTTCATCAGTCGCTCTATGAAAGTCTTGTTGAAAGAATACATATGGATTCATCTAAATGTCGTTCTTGTTGTAACTTATCCCACGAAAAGGTGTTGCTTGGATATTACCTTTTTTCTTGTGGGTGGGGAGGGAGTGTATGCTAGTTGTTTATTTGAAGAATTGGTTGGACCAACCAGCTGTACCTGTATCTGTTATAACTTGGAAAGAAGGTGCATTATGTCACCAACTACTTCTGAATAATCATTTTCTCGTTCTGTTAATCCTCATGGCTGAATGGCTAAAATACTTTGCCTGTTGCTAAAGAAGGGTGCTTGTCATCTACTCTGGATGTTTAGCTCCTTGATTGTTGAGCTTATGTCTATGGTTTGACTAGGTTTCTTTTTCCATTTCCTTGTACGTTTTCTACTTTTAATTCTCTATTCTGTCTTAATGAGATCTCATCATTTTTGATAAGGTAATGAGAGTGCTGATAGTTACATCCAGAAAGATCAAGCTAAACACTATTACTTCACAGGTTGAATTATGACTTGATGAAATCTAACATGGCTTCAGGAATATTTACAACAACCTTGCTGTTCCAAAAGTAAAAGTATACATTTTAACAAAAAGACCAAGTGTAGAAACCTTGTTGTCTTAAAAAAATTATGGAGTTCCTTCGTCTCTAGATAATTTGCCAGATTAGCCTGCTGTTGGTAGGTAATTCCACATTTTGAGGGGTGTTTTTCTTATTCCAGCACTTCTCCAGCTTTACAAAAGCTGTGAGGTAGTCTTTGGCATTACCCATTCGAGATTCATCATACTAGATCATATTCTGAATCTACGAGGCCTCTTTACAGTGTAAAAAAGACGGTTTGTGTCTTCATACAGCCACATCTGTTGCAAATATCATGTCTCTTCTTTGTAGATTATGTCGTGTTGGGCAGGTTTTCTTAGCCACAAGCCATGTGAAACAGTTGATCTACATCTTGTAAGGTGCACAAGTCTTTTACATTTGTCTTCAGGGCCAATGGGGTATGAGGGGACTGGTAGGAGGCCTATTCAACAAGCAGTGGCAAGACTTTACCGTGAATCTACCTTCCCTTCTCCATTCCAAAACATTTTATCTTCCTTGTTATGTGTCATCAGTGGAGTTCCAAGTTGTTGGAGTGATTGGAAGACACTTCCAAGTTCCTAGACTCCATTCATTGCAATTCTATCTAAATAGTATGTTTGACCCCTGACTAGACTTACATTCAGCAACTGTAGCATTGGTGTTGAACATGCTTAGATAAATAGAATGTTCCTTAGTTCTTCTAATGAGGACATATTGTTGTTGATATGTGTCTCCTTTTTGGTACCTTCTTGGTACTCTCTAACAAAATCATTTTACTTCCTCCTTCCATTTTATGTTGCACCGATTGACTTGACATGGTGTTTAAGGAAAAAAGGTAGACTTTTGAAATTTGTGGTTTTAAACAATTCTTAGAAATTTGTGTGGTTGTAAATCATTTCATTAAGAGTAAAAGGAGAATTTTTGAAGTTAAATTGTTTCTAATTATAGTAAGGTGACCTTTTTTTGGGGACGGACTAAAAAGGAAAGGGTGCCACATAAATGGGATGGGGGGAGTACTATTTTCGGACACGATCCAAAACGTGTTTACATATTTTACATTTTTAATAAGCTCATTGTAATGTCTATGAGTAAGGAGTTTTTTGCAACCCTGGAGTACTATTTTCAGGCAGGATCCAAAACGTGTTTACATATTTTGCATTTTTAATTAGCTCATTGTAATGTCTATGAGTAAGGAGTTTTTTGCAACCCTAAGCATACTCTAGGGATGGGCACGTATGGAGTCTCCAACATTGGATCCGTTAGTGGCATGATGTCTTTTTAAATAAGTACCCAAAACCCTTTTTATGAAGTCAGTTGTATTGTAATTAGCTTGTTTGGCATTATATGTCGTCTGTGTGCAAGTTTTGGTAATGTAGGTACATTGTGATCAGTAACATTCATGTAGATTCAGTTGTTGCATCTGGGGAAATCCTTGTTCTCAAAGTTCTATTTTTTGTTGAATATATTTGAACGTTTTGTTTCAGGCAATTGTACATTTTCCTCTCAATGTTGGTGCATGGAGATGAAGAGGGCAAATCTGAAGGTGGTAATAGTAGAGAGAAGGAAAGCATTTCAATGATTAAGTCTATCCTTTACAGTATAAAACATTCAGAAGATGCAGTAGATTCCACAAAATCAAAGGTAAGGAAGGAAAGCTGACACTTGTTTAAATGTGTCAATGTCTTTCGTT
The DNA here is from genome assembly GCA_029948455.1 of Solanum rostratum. Lineage (NCBI taxonomy): Eukaryota > Viridiplantae > Streptophyta > Magnoliopsida > Solanales > Solanaceae > Solanum > Solanum rostratum. The sequence goes on along the minus strand of CM057053.1, from coordinate 98,429 downwards.
CTACTCTTCCACCTTCTATCACTTGGTGCCAGTGGAATATATGCACAAATGAAGCAACGACAAGTGTGGACAGCTAATAATTGAGATTATCCTGCTATTTGATTGAATAAATACTTTTGCAGAACTCATATGCTGTCTCAGACCTTGCCCTGGCGATTACAAATCGGTTAGTTCCTAACCAGGATGATCTTAAGGAGTTGAAAGCATCAGTATCACTACCTCCATCACTTTACAAACAACATGAGAAGAATAAAGAGAGAGACCAGTCCCTGGTATGCCATGTTAGATGCTGCTTATCGTTTGTGTCATAGACCTTCATATTTCATTATAACTATATTTCACAGGCGGAATGGCTGGAAATGTGAGATTCATCAGTAGTGTTAGGCTTTGTTTAGAAATGGTATATCTTTCTATATTTTTTATGAAGGTAATTTTATCACTGTTTTGTACCAAGAAGGTACTGCAGAAGTACAAAAGACTAAAACATGGCCCCAGCAACAGTTGTTTATAACATTAAGGCATCCAAAAAATCCAAAAGAAATTATGTATTTCCCAGCGTATTTCTCCTACACCAACAGTACAAATTTTGTATGCATCTTTACTTCACAGCGACAGTATGATGTTTTTTTACTTCAAAGCATCTATTGTTTCTTTCTATCCAAATTGTCCACATAATACAAGATGGGGTCAAAACATGATCCTAGCAACAGTTACATCACAAGGCATCCACATGAAGGAATTGTGTGTGTTTATATAATGATGAATTTTATGTATCACTTCAGAAGAAGTGTTGGATTCACTACTCCGAGTAAATTTTCTCTTTCTTCCTTATCTTCTCCAGACTCTTGCTTTCTATGCAAAATTTCAACCTGTTGCCTGTTGGTAGAACTCCTGCTGCCTTCTTTTACAATGACTGTGTCTTTCTTGTTCCTAAATTTACTCTCTTTCTTCTTCTTCACAAAATTCTGTTGGCAGTGGGCCTTTCAAATGTTACTTTCTTTTTTGTTTGTCTATGTTGTTATTTAACCTGCATTCGCCAAGGATATTCTGATTACATTCTGCACACCTTCAGGTTGATTTTACAAAAAAAGTCAATTTCTGTGTGAATGAAATCCTTTTTCTTATCAGGGTGTGAATGAACTTCTGTATGTATCCGACGATTGGATGATCTTGATCTGTGAAAAAAATTAGGCTGCCTATTGAGACTTGGTTAATTCTTACCACCAAAATAAAGTTTCGAGACTTGGTTAATTCTTACCACCAACATGAAGTCTCCTTTAATTCTATATTGCCAAAATAACATGCACATTCCTCTTGCACATAAAATATCTTATTGACCCGTGCTTTCCCAAGTCACAGTCCTTTCACATCTCCTACTGTTCGATTCTGCCTGCCTCATTTCTGGTACCCCACTGCCTCTGTGTTAACTAAAGCCCTGCGGTCTGCAGTCCTTGTTTTCACCAACATTGACTGTGTTATACTTCCATTGTTTTCACCACCGTTGATCGCGTGTATTCTCTTAGGGAAGCACTTAAGAGCTGATGGGAGGCCATTGTGTTGGCCAGAGTTTCATATCAAAAGAAAAAAAGAGGGTTCTGGAGGTCATTTGTCTTTCCTAAAGTCGACGTCGGGTTTTCTTCTTGGGTGAAAATGACAGGGAGAGAAGTCCGCGAAGAATGAGCAAGTGGGGTGGTTGGTTGGGGTGGAGGAGATTTTGTTACAGGGGAGTAGGAGAGGAGGGCTAACATGGATGGGGAAGTGGAGTGGGGTGGGAATGGACCTTGCTAGATAGGAAAGCATGGAGGGCATGGATCAGGGTAGAGGGTTAGTAGGAAGTAGAGCATTTTCTCTGCAGGGGTAGAGCAGGGTTCCAGTCCAGAGCATATGCATGTTCCCTTACCTGATTTATTACTATTATGCGAGCATTGCCTTATGCTTCAATGTTGTTTCTACTGATGTTCCTTTCACTTTGTCTATCCTTAATATTTTACTGTCAGCACTTTCCATTCTTCAATATCTTCATTTTAGGTTTTTACTCTTGCTTCTTTCTCAATTATTTGGAAAATGAATTTCTTGATTCAAGGGTCTATTGGAAACCAACTCTTTACGTCTCAAAGGTAGGGGTAAGGTCTATGTACATTCACTCTCCCAAAACCCACTTGTGGGAATCTATATGTTCTCGTATTATACTTACTAATTTCGTTTCAGAATGATGCGTATTTTCTGAAGAAGATTTATCTAGTTTCAATGAGTTTTCCTTGTGTTTTAAATATCCATTCCTCAAAATATCATGGGAGATGATAGCATCTACGTAATTGTTCTTTTAAAAAATAGTATCTTTCTTCAACGGATGAAAGTTTTTGATAGGAAGGTAATTTTCATTGATATGCACCTAGAAGGATGCTATATGTACAGGAAAAATGGACTCTGATCCTCCCAATCCTGCAGAGAGCTCAAGAAGTCCACAAAAATATTTACAACATTCCAACTTTCAAATTACACCATACTTTTTATCTTTGTGTTTGTTTCGTCTATAGTTGTCTCTGGACTTTTCTTCCTAACAACGTAAAATGCATGATGTTCACCTTCTGTGATTTGACAGGTTGAAATTAAGACATGGTTGGCTGATGAGAGCATCATGGTTCACTTTGAATCAATTAAGTTTGAAACGAATGGAACAGTAAGTGTTGGTACTAACAATTTCTTTTTGCCAGTGATAAAACCAGTTGACTGATTGTTGTTCTTCCACTTGCTTTTCACCAGCTGAAGTCAGAAACCACTGAAGACGAAGCCATGAAAGACAGTGAAACTGAAGGAAATGAGGTGCCTTTGGGAAAAATAATGCAACGGCTTAAAGCTAGATCTAAGATGCGGAAAGAGGTGAAGGACGATTCTTCACCTGCTGAGGTGAGAACTGAAAATGATGTTGACATCTTGAAAGTGGTGAGGGAAATAGATTCAAATAATGTTGTTGATGATAATAAGTTGGATGCAAGCAATGGCCATGAATCTACAGTCAAAACTAAAGCCAGCAATAAACGTCAGAAAAGAAAAACAGGAACTGATATTTCTGTACCAAAAGGTGCAAAGCGACAAAGGTCATCTTCTTCTTCCGTCCATAAACTCTCCTCGAAACTCAAGGATTCTATTGAAAATGAGGAGGAGCTTCAATCCATGTCAGAAGATAATTCCTCAGAAGAAAATGTTTTTGAACCTGAAGAGTCGGACCTTTTAACATCATCTATCAGGAAGAAAACAAGCCTCCCACCTAAACAAAAGCGTAAAGCTACTGATAAGAATCATGATCACACTCATAAAGTTGGATTGGACAGCCGTGAATCGAAAGTAAGATTTTTTAATAGTAGAATGATTACAAGCTAGATATATAAGTTCCTCTTTTTGAGTTCACCTTGTTTGTTTGCTCCTGCAGAAGACTAAAGGAAACACAGAAGCAGTTAATGCACACGTGCAAGGTAATAACAAGTCAGGATCTCACAAGAAACAGAAGAAGAAAAGTGTAGCTGGACTGGCCAAGGTAAGTCTTCCCATCTGTATAGTCGCTGCTTTATTTTACTACCCACTCAGGGACATTTTTCTGAGTGAATCTTATACCTGTTCCTCTGTCATGAAAAGTAATGTGTTGTGTATTTCTTTACATGGTAGTGATAAGATTTAATTGTTGGATGATAAACAAGTTTACGTACCATTTGGTTATTTGTGCTGGTTCCTTGCTAAATTCTATGGTCCAACTTCTAGGACTAACTACTGAAGGGGATCTATTCTATCATTTGTAACTCAATTTGTTTGGTTTGCAAAACATTTGACAAAACATTGTTAGTTCTGTTATATTCCCTTTGATGAATGCGGTTTGAATTTCTTTATTACCTTTGATCCCCTTGTAACTCCACATAAATGTGATAGTGCATTTTCCCTACACTCTATGGGAACTTAGTTTTTTTCTTTGATCTCCTTGCAAATTTTACTGTTAGCTCCTGGTAAAAGAAGAGGTTCACTGCAAAGATGAGTAATGGCTTGCTCCTTTGTCTTAGGAGAAAGCTAAATAAATATAGCCATCAGATAGTTGATGAAGAAACTGCCATAATTTGGAGGATCTTAGTCATGTTATAAATACTCATATATGATTATGGATTTATCCATTCTAGAAATGAGAACACTTTATATTAAGGATTAAGGAAAATGAGTATTGGACCAGTTTTACATGGTTGCGTTCTAGCACAGTGGTACTTGGAGTGTCTATAGAACTGGCTATGTTAAGTTTTTTTGCTGTGCGGTGAGAAAATTATTCCATCATTTGGTGTGGCATAAAATGTAGCTGTTCCTTTTCTTAGGAGGGTTTGAGAGTGCGGATTACATAGCACGAACAACACCAACTGGGCTATTCTTTCTTTGTTCTTCAAAGGATAATCAAGTTAGACTTGGAGTTAAACATCACATATGATTGTCAAGCTAAAAATCTGGTTTATTGTCTAATTTTTTTTATTTTTTTTTTGGGAACAATCAGCTTTATTGACAGCCAGTCCGTGGACAATCATATTCATAAATTGGTTGCGGAGAATCTGTAGAATGCTGGAAAATGAGAAAAGTTTCAACCCCCCCCCCCCCCCCCCCCCCCCAACAAAAGAATAAAATCCCAAATTTTGGAAGTAAAGCCTGTTTGAATTGGCTTACTTTAGGTGCTTTTTAGGCAGAATAGCTTTTAAGCAATCTTATAGTTTTTGGGTGAATTAAAAGAAGTACTTATAAGAACACGTTTTTAAGCTAAAAATCATAAGTTATAATTTCCAACTTATGGCTTATAAATCATGATCCAAAAACCAATCCAAACAAGCTCTTAGGCTCCTCTTCGCCACAATTCTTGGATTCATTCTTGGGATCTTCTTCCATGAGAAGCATCTTCTTGATTTTCTATTGAAGCCCGTCAACCTTTAATGGAAGTATGTCATTGTGGTTGCTATCAGAAAACCAAAGGAGTTATTTTGCCAAGTGTCTTTTTTCTTTTCAATCACATAGTGACTTAGAGTGGTACCTTCATCTCTGTCTTGAAATTTCCCCTTTTATTTAATGCTATTTTCAGCCTAGTAATGAACTTTCTCAGATGCGGTTGTAGAAAGCATGTCAGGAGGAAGGCAGAATGTTTAGACTTATTCGTAAAGCTATTTGTTGCACGTAATTGTAGAAGTATCACTGCGCCTTGTGAGTATTAGCTTTCTCAGTGCTGTTGTGAAAATGCCCTTAGTAGGAGAGCACAGAATGTTTAGGCTGACTCTGTATGCTTGCGTTGCTACTACATCATATAAATATCAACATTTGTTCTAGTCTTGTTATTCTCTTCACCAAATGGCTTATTGTCTGTGATTCTTCCCAATGGTGTATTATTTAGGTTATCTGTATGACCAATTGAGTTGTTTTTTTATTTAATATCATTAACATTTATTAAAGAAGTTGGTTTAGGTATAGTTTTGCAACTCTTGTGCTGTTTTATACCTCTTTTTCTACATTCTAATCCAAAAGGCTCATGTCTTCAATATTTGCATATTTTCTGAACGTATTATTTGTTAATGCTTTTGACCTGGTTTTCTCTAGTGCACATCAAAGGATGATACAACTCCCAATGTGGACTTGATTGGTTGCAGAATAAAAGTTTGGTGGCCCATGGATAAGAAGTAAGTTTCTCTTAACTTTAGAGGAGCAAATGTTCTTTCTAGTTCTTTCAAGCTATGTTCTGCTTCAGCTATCTTGGAGATTGTTCCTTTTTTAGTCTTTCCTTGCATGGTTAAAGTTTAAACTTCCTTTTATGCTGATTTGTCAACAAACTCGTTGATTACCTTGGAGCAATATTCGTATTTATGTTTATATGTATTCCTAACACATCATGGTCATCATTGTTGCTTCTTTCTCATATCTGCTTTATTCTTTTGCTGAGCTTCTGTTGATTGTCTTGCATTACTATTGCAGTCATTGGTCATGGGGATGGTGTCTAGTTGTCTGCATTTTCTTCTTTAATCTTTACTATGACTGTGGTCTTATATTTTGGTTGATGTGGTCCTCAAGATTATTAGGTTAGAGCACTAACTCCAAGTATTTGACAGATTCTATGAAGGCGTTGTCAAGTCTTTTGACACTCAAAAAAGCAAACACGTTGTAAGATGCATTTCCAGTACATTAATTTTTTTATTACTAAAGTTAACGAACTTCAGCAATTCGTTTAATATATGTCAACTTCTGTTGATTCTTTGCTATGATTTGTTATTAAATGTACCAAAGGTGCTATATGATGACGGCGATGTAGAAGTCCTCCGATTGGAAAAGGAGTGTTGGGAGCTTCTTGGTGGTGTGCAGAAGCCTGCGAAGGTATGCTTTTCCTTTTAGTGTTACTTCATCGTTGCAATCTTTTTATTTTTATTCCTGCAGTGAACCAATGCATTTTGGCTTTTCCTGATTGCATTTGAACACAATTTACAGGGTTCAAATTCCAAAAGGGTTTCAGGCTACAAGAAAGTGTAAGTGATTCATTTTCTGTAGTAGTTATGGGTTTTTTTTAAATTATTTTTCGTGATTATCACCGTTCCTTCTCTTCTTCTGATATGTTCTGGGGATTCTGTTTTATATGGTACTTGAAATTGAGTACTGTATTCTTGAGTGTTTGAAATGTGTTGATGGTACTTCCGTTGTTGAATGCTGTGGATATCATACCTCAGGTTGCAAAGTTCTTCTCCCTATTGACGTAGATGGGTTGGTATCATGAGTATTTCCGCCTTTGTTGTTCCAGACTATTATTAAGTGTTGACGACTAACTTAATTCTTTTCTAGTCTTGAACTTTTAATGCCTTTCATGAAAGAACTTTTAACTTTGCACACTGTGGCTCCTTTTATGTTTCATGCATTATGATGTTACCTTTCTAAAAAAAAGGTTTTATGCATTATGCAAATAGGCTGTGGGGAATTAGTGGAATCTTCATTTGTTTTATGTCTTCTGGCGCCTTGTGTATTTGCATTATAGAGGAATTATAAGTATCTTTAACCTCCATCTTCATTTAATGACTGCAGATCTGGAGAGAGGAAAAATAAAACTCTTGATGCCTCCAGGCAAAAGAAGGAGACAGATAAGATGTGAGCTTGATTCTCTAACTTGATTGCACATAGTTTGTGTGTGTATGTCCTATTTGCCTTATGCATTTTGTTTTGCTGACAGGTCTCCATTATCGCAAGTACGAGGGAAGAGAACTCCAAGGAAGAATTTGAAGTATGGACAAAAAGGTCCAACAAAATCTTCTTTGAGCAAAAGAGGCCTGCTTTTAGGCAAGCCGTTGACAACCTCAAAGTCCAAGGCGGGCAATTTAAGCTCAGGTAAGGTTCTTGTGATTCTCTGTTGCTTTCAATTTCTGGATTTATTCTTCTTCTTGTCATTCTAGTTAATTGCATCATTTGCTTCTTGCTATATTCTTTTATGCAAAGGTCCACAAATGAAAGTGGAGAGTGTGGGGGGGGGGGGGGGGGGGGGAAGAGGGGGAGAGAGAGAGTGCGCATGTTGTATACCCTGATGTGAAAATTGTAAAAAAAAAAAAAAAAAAAAGAGGAACCATCAGAGTGATGGAATGTTGATTGGGCAGATGAGTGGCATTTGATGATTTTAAATGCAGCAATGCAGTCTTTTTCTTTAAAGAAAGAACAATAACCTCATTCGGATCTGAAAGTTCCTCCAGATTTAGAGTACTTTTCTAAGTTAATTTTGTTACCCAAAGTTGCCACTTCCTCCTTAGTGAACTGACCGTAGAAAGTGGAAATTCTTTCCGTTGTGGTCTTCAGATAAACATTTTGAACGAGTGGGATACTTTAAGTGGCAATATATCTTTCAAGATAGTGGATGGGAGTAAGGTTAGTTTTTGAGGGGCACAACAACTGGTGTAGAGACAGCTGTTTAGTAAATTAAGGACTTTCTATTTCTTTTGGAACTTGAACTCTGAATCTTATGAGAAAGTGTTAGACGATAGGTTAAAATTTTGCAAGTTATTGCAAATGTTAGATGACAATCTAATGTTTTGTTAGTAAAGCTTACATGAGGAAATAAGATATCGGAGTCTAACCTTCTCCCTAGAATTTTCTGAAGGCGATATTTGCACAACTTTATACATAGAGACAAAAGTAAATGTGGCCAAAAGGGACAATTTTAGGGATTGTGCAATAATTTGTTCTTGTGCCACTATTATTCAAAAGTAGGAGTAAAATAAAAACTTTTTATCTCTAATTTTCAATTTAGAGTATGAAAAGAGATTCCCATCTGATCACTGTCTTTTAGTTTCTCATGATACCAGAAATAGCGTTAATAGTTATAAATTTGTAATCTAAAAAAATTTGAATGGATTGAGGATAACCATGGAACTCGTGTTGCATTTAACACAGTTAAATCTACACTGGCATCTGTTCCTGCTCCTGTGTTAATTTACTTGATGTTCTTAAATTTACTTGTCCCATTCCACTGGATTCCTTCCCCAGCTGTGTTCTTCCATATGATCTATTTTCACATCTTGACTATTACTTATTACAAAATCAAATTTGGAATATTCTCACGTAATATCAGAACTTCCGTTATGTCTTAATTGTTGCATTAGTTTGACAGTCTCCCCGTTATGCTATTCATGATCTCCCTTAACTTTCTAATCTGACATTTGGCTTTACTAGGTGAATCAGAAAGTGAGCAGAAAGAGAGTACACGTGGGAGTTTGTCTGAACACGAACTGTCTGACAAGGATGACATATCATACTCTGATGGGAAACCACGTGCTGATGCTGATAGGTCAAGTGGTATGGAAGAGTCTGAAGAAGAAGAATATCCCGTGGAAAATAAAGACGAGGATGAACCTGGCACCCCTCAGGATTCTGGTGGATCAGACCAGGCGATTTATTCTTCACTTGAGAAACCACATGCAGACGTATCTACAGAGAAGTCGGATGATGATGAAAGATCAGATTCTCATGGGAGTGTTGGCGATGATGCAGACAGTCATTCAACTGATCGAGGTGACTCTGAAAGTAACTCGGCTGCTAAATCTGACGAAGAATTATCTGACGATGAGCTACTCGTAATGCCTTTTCTTATTCACTATTTTGTTGGAACTTAAATTTCTTGATGAATGATAATTTAGTAATAAATTGTTGCCCTGCGCAGAGCACGTGGAAACAACGAGCAGGGAAATCGGCTGGAGGGAAGTAAACTAGCAGAAAAGACCATCATATGATCATGAATAGTGATTTTGTAGAAATGCAGCATCCAGGAGAGCATGTGGCATCAAGCTGAATACTGTCATCCTAAGAAGCTTGCTGCAAGAAGATGCATGATACTATTAACAGTGACAATTAATAAGTTTATGAAGTACAGTTTACCACATAGAAAATGGTAGGGCACAGGTTTATTGAAAAGGTAGGGAGCAAGGACAAGAATGTGCATTCCCACAGTTTGTGTAGTTGGGGTCTAGAGGTAAGATATGAGTCAAATAGCAGTTCTCTTAGGCATTGTACATCTCTAGCGTAGTAAGTTGGCATTAACTTGCCCAACTAACCGATCCTGTGTTGCAGCTCGGTTTTTGTTGTAGTCTTGTGTCTTCATTTTGTATATTTTGTTGTTCTAGAGTAGTAACAGAATTGCGTCTGTTGTAGTTTCTCCCTCCTTTTATAAGATCCGTGGATTCTTGTGGACTGTAGATTTTTAAGCATTTGTGGTGTATGGAATCAGTAACATTAGCACGCTTTCACTTATCTGTTTTTTTTTGGCTTCTGAATCTCAACATTTGTGAATGAAGTGTTTCTTTTGAGTTTGTTACTTGAACTATTAGATATTCGCTTTTTAATTTAAACGACAACCAACTATTTATGGAAACACATGTCAACTGTAAAAAATAGTTGACGTGTTCTGATATGGTGATCATTCCAATGTACAATAATCAATTCTTCTTACATAAAAGTCACTTTGCATTGCTTCGATCATCACTTTGGCGGACTTTATAACTCTCAAAAAGTGATGTCAGTCCTAGTTGATTTGTTTGAAAATTGAACGAGAAGTAATTCAAAGATGAATTGTGAGTTTTACCTACTCGATTGGAATGGGTGGTATTTCGTCAATCAATGTACTATTTCACCTAGAAATCCAGATGAAAGATCATATAATATAGTGTCTTGACCGGTAAAATTTAAGATTATATAGATAGTAAATACGTAATGGGAGTAATAATTAAGTATCCTAAAATAAAATAAATAAATAGGAAAGCGCGTGATAGAATAATCCTAATTTCAAATCCATAATATGTGATTTAGTTGAGTAGAAATTTTTTGGTCCATCTTGCCTCGTTCAACGCAAGAGAAGAGAAGAGTCAACAGTTGCTGGGTCTAATTGACGTAAGTTTAAAGATATATGTGTTTCCTCTTGTCAGTATCTGCTAGGGTTATTGTACATATATTCTTCTCAGCTTTTGCTCATTTCGTTTTCCCCCCAAAAATTTGCTGCTTTAATGGAGTAGTATATTTTTTCAATCAAATTTCAGCGAGTATGGGAGGAGAGCTAAAAGTGATGGTTGTACAAGGCAGACGTTTGGTCGTTCGGGATTTCAAGAGCAGTGATCCTTATGTCATTCTCAACCTGGGTAATCAGGTAACAAACATATATGGATCTTTATTTATATAATTTCCAAACATCAAAATTCATTCTCTATTTTTGTTGTATTAGACTGCAAAAACCAAGGTCATAAATAGCTGCCTTAATCCTGTTTGGAATCAAGAATTTCATTTTTCCATTTCAGAACATGCTCAGGTTCTCAAATTGGTAAGTCTTTTTAAGCCAATCAAATTCATTTACTTTATATTCTGTGTCATACATTTTGAATGAATCTGTACATACCATTCATTAACAACTCAAAAATAATTTTTAAGAAGTATTACTGGATCCTATATGTTTCACTGGGGGAAATGACCATACATATTAATTCTAAATAAAACGCCAAGGACGATAATCTGATAATTGTTGATGCATGAGAGACCACAAGCTTAATCTTTACACCTGACCGGCAAAAGCCCACAGAAATGGAGAAAGAAGCTAATAAAGAGAACCTGAAATGAAATAATCAAAAGAGGAAAATCTAAATTGAAGTGAGTGGTAAGCAGTGTTTTGGATGGCGAAAGACGACAAGGGTCTGCCTTGCCACAAGGCGAGGCGAGTGGCAAGGTGCCGCCTTTTTGAAGTACGGCATCAATTAATACCAAAAAATTAAAATATTTAATTGCATATATAAATTATCAAAATCTTAATCTCAATAACATTAGTAAATATTTTAATTCAAAAACTAAAAATAATTAGTAGATACTACAAGTCTAGAACTTGAATGGAAAAAAAACAAAAGTCAAAATAGTGAGAAAAACAACAGAGGTAGAAGTAACTGTGTGGTCTGAAGAAGAAGAAGTAAAAAAACACAAGAAGAAGAAATCTCAAGAAGAAAAGAAGAAGAAGAAAGAAAGTAATACGTACGGGTTGGACTTTGGAGTCTCCTGAAAAGTTTGGCTGGTTGCGGGAGAAAGTCTAGTCGGCTCACTTGGTTGGAGACTTGGAGTCGAAGTCTAAGTGTAAGAGTGCAATTGTGCAAATTTGGAAAGAAAATAAAATTATCTTTTAACTTTTAAAACCCTAAATTGGTCCCTTTTTTTAAGAAAAGACCAAAGGCAATGCCTTTCTTGCCTTTCTTGCCTCTCACCTTTGTCGCCATTGTTGCTATGACGTCGTCTTTTGAAGATCGTCTCGCCATGAAGCTAAAAGGCAATGAAGGGTCTCCTCGCATCGCTTCTCGCCATTGGCGACAAGGCGATTGCCTTTCACAACACTGGTGGTAAGAGAAAGGCCTTACTTGGAAATAGCACTACCCAAACGTCCATATTTTGCAATTTGGACAAGATTTTAATACAATAAGTTGGTCCTGTGTAGTCTTTCTCCAATGTACACACTGCCACTTGAGAGTTTAATATCATGACCTGGCAACTTCTATTCTCAAGAGAAGGAACCTCTCTGTATAGTATCAAGGCATATGATAGCTTTCATGTTGAGGGAAGTGATATTTAAGCTGTCCTTTTGCTGCTGAGGTGTTATATGCTAGTAGCTCTGTAGACAAAAGCTATATTTCGTGAATTTGTGGATGTTGATCAAGGTGTATATCTGGTTATTAAGTTACTCGGACTCGGGTGCGGGTGTTCGATACGGGTGTAGATCTAGAGGTCGGATCCTTCATGATCTAATTTTTAAGATTCGGGAATATGGATACGGGTGTGGGGATTTGCCTAAAAATAATTATAATATCTAAAAATAAAATGATTAAACCAAAATTATGAGATATTATATAGAGAACTTGAGGAAAATCCTGGAAGAAGATTAAAGGAAAAGGAGTGACACAGAAATTTCAATATAAAGTATTCCATTTTCTTCAGTTTCACGATAGCTTTTGTATTGATTATAGAAATCATTAAAACTGTCCATACTTTTCCCATCGATTGGTCAAAGTACTAGAAATTGGTTGACCAAATCGGCCATGGATCCCACGCCCATGTCGTGTCGACATGGGTGCGGCACCAAAAGTGAAGAGTCCGAGCAACTTAGTATGGTTAAGCAGCCATATATATTATTCTTTATAGGAATTTGCCTTGGGATTTTCCGTGCTCAAGAATGACACCACAATATCGAGTTACCAAGGAAATATGATGCTTTGAAGTAATTTAATAGGAGTTAATCATGCGTTTGAATGCACAAATACTAAAAGCAACAAAGGACTTTTTTAAGGACATTAATTTCGTTAGTTTTTGAGGGGTGGTCACTATCAGTTGGTTTGGGAGTTCCTCCTTGTTAGTCCATGAGCTTATTGAACTGTGTGAAAGATAATATAAAGGAAAATTCCTGAATGGGTGAAAAGTAGTGATTAGGCAAATCACTTAGGAATAGGTAAAAATTATCTTACCCATTTTTTAATGTAATTTTTCCACTTTCAAGTGATGTGATAGTGCAGATAATATGATGAAACTAAGCTGATGAAACAAATAGAAAAACAATTAAAACAGCGGGAGGAGGGGGCTTTACAGGATATTGGGAGAAGAATGTATCAAATCGTCTCTTTTAGCTTATTGTTCGAACAGGTCTTTAGGTTATCCACCATATGTTTAGAGCATTTTGTGGAACTTGCTGTGACTGAGCTTCAGTTGCTCCACTATTCCTGCTTTGTAGTGGGCGGGCATGTGCGCGCACAGTTTTTCATTTCTATGCTTCTATGATGATATTTACATGTATGTTAAAGATAAACTTAGATATAAGAGAAATACTGTTCTATGCCAAAAAGAAAAGAAAAAACATTTTCACTAGATTTTTCTAACGCCTTGTTTTCAGGGTTGTATATTTACTACCTGAAATGGGATCATTTCAATTCCTGAGTAGCCATTTCAAAATTTTATATGTTAAGTTCTTACAGCTTGTGAAATTTCAATTGTGACAGCAAGTGTTTGATAAAGACCACTTCAAGGCCGATGACAAAATGGGAAATGCTCATCTCAGCCTTCAGCCTTTAGTTGCTTCTGCTAGATTGAGAAAGATTCTTGGGGTTACTGCTGAAGGAACAACACTGAGGAAGGTTATCCCAGAGAGTGATAACTGTCTAGCAGCGGATAGCAGTATTAATTGGGTGAATGGTGAGGTTGTGCAAGACGTCTGGTTGAGGCTTTGTGATGTGGACTCTGGGGATATAGAACTGAAGATCAAATTGATCGATCTTCCTTCTGAAGCTTCCTCTAAGTAAGAAGGAGATAGATCTAGGATTGATTTGGGCTGTAGAATTTACTTCCCTGTTGCAGGTGGAAAAGTATGTTGAAGATTTAGCATGTGCATGTGATGTGTCCAGTAGGAGAGCCAGCACTTAGTTGTATCTCAAATGTATCATATATTCATAATGGTGTGTAATTGTGCTCCAGTTAAATCCTTATTGGAACATTGCTTCTCCTAGTCCTTTTCAATAGCCAACTGCAGCGAGCTGATGGATTATCATACTATTGCTATGTGATATCGTTCAAGTTATCACAATAGGGTTTGCTATTCTATAATTTTTTGGTGAAGCGCATCATCATTTTGATTGGTGTCATCTAAAAGAAGTTGTATGCATTAAAGCTGAGAAAAGTATTGTTACCTAGAGATCAACTATACTATATTTTTCCCAAAAGTAGCAGGAGCTAGTAACTTTGAAATTAAAAGAGAAAGGAATTCAAGTGTTTACGCTAAGACTCAAAAATCTTCTATACTTTTTTTAAATTTCGTATCAAGGCAAAATCAAACAAAAGATTAAAAAGTTAATGGAGTATTATTTTAAATAATTTTAAAAAAAATAAAAATAGACAAGTTATTGCTACAATTTTTTTATTCATGTGTATTCTACCGGAATTGCTTAATTTAAGGACATTTTTTTGTTTCTAAATATTTGACTTGGGTTTAATGTACCTTCCAAAATTCATACCATCTAAAAAGAAAATATACACCTTGGACCTCACATCTGTCTCTTTTGCGGCCATTTCTGCCTCAACAACCATTTGTATGGTTTTTGCACTTATTCCGCAAACACCATTCTTGGAAAGGAACAACTTCACAAAGAGTGAAACAAAAAAATTTAAGGAAAAAAAAGTTGCATATTCTGCCATTGCATTGCATGATGCAATAAAAAAAACTTTTTAGATATATGAACCTATAGCTTCTTCCTCCTAACCATCTCTGTCTTTTGTGATTCTTCTTTTTCTTACCCCTGAGTATCCCTATTTATTCTTTATCATTTGCTTCAGGGGGGAAAAGAAGATGCAGCTTTGAGTTTATACAACATTCACCTTCCATATATAAGTAACAAACACAAAGACATCTTGATATCATTGAGATACATATGATAAAACGTTAATTAGTAATAAGGGCTATCAGCGCGCAGGAGAAATATAACATAATGTTGAGAAACCGTAAGCAAAATGGGGGTTCTCCAAGATGCACATCCTCTCCAACGAGGAGTCCATCGGGTTCTCCAAGAATAATAGTAACTCGAAGCATAGGTGGTTCTCCTACAAATCATCATGAGGTGGGAGAGATTGACACTAGATCACCTTTTCAATCTGTCAAAGCTGCTGTTACTTTGTTTGGCGAAGCTGGCACTGCTGCTACTTCTGGTTGCTCCCCAAAAAAGGCTAATAAGCCTATCAACACATTTAAGAAATCAAAAACTGCTGAAGAGGTATGTTTGTTAGATCAGTTCAATATTAACTTCGACTTGATTAATATGTGTGTGTATATATAAAGATGGTGCAGGAGAAGGAGAGTCAGCTTAACTTGGCCCTCAGAGAAGTCGACAGTTTCAAACAACAGATAAGAAGCACTGAGACTACAAAAGGACATGCTGTCCGTGAGCTCCAAAATGCCAAGACTACTTTGCAAGAGCTCACAAGCCAACTCCAAACATTATACAAATCAAAGCAAGCAGCTCTTCAAGAAACCCAAGTTGCAAATGCACGAGCCACACAACTACAACTTACTGTTGCAGATGCCATGCAATCTCTTAGAAAAGCTAAGGAAGAAGCAATATTCCACTCGCATCTACAGGAAACTAATAAGGGGATTCAAGTCTTACAAGAACAACTCAACAAAGTCCGTGCCTCCGATCTGGATGCTTTTACCAAAGCAACTTCACAGCTTCGACTTATTAAAAACACATTTCAAGATATTGTGGCAGAAGAAAGATCGTTAAGAAGCATGGTGGATTCCCTTCAAGCAGAATTAGATATCTTGAAGGGCCGTAATTCTCAACTTAAAGATAAGGCAGATGAAGCAGAAGCCCTTGCTGAGAACTTGCGGTTAGATCTTGATAACAACAAGCCAAATGGAGATGCAATCCAACAGTTAACTTGCGAGGCTGTTCAGTTTCTAAAGGAGGCAGAGGAGATGAAGAAGAAGGTGGAATCACTCAAACAAGAAGCTGTCACAACTCGAGCTGCAGCCAAGGAAGCTGAGGAAAGACTGAAACTTGCACTAAAAGAGGTTGAAGAGGCGAAAGCTGCAGAGGCACTTGCAAATGATCAGATTCACATAACAGAGGATGGAAAGATCAAATTGGCTGTTGAGAAATATGAAGCTTTCAGCAAAAAAGTCGAAGAAATCAGAAATGAAGCTGACACAAAAGTTGCAGCTGCCATGGCTCAAGTAGAAGACATCACTGCCAATGAAAAGGAACTTCTCATGAAGGTGGAGGCAGGTCTAAAAGAGAAGCAGGACATGGAAGCTGCAATCAAGGAAGCTTTGAAGGCGACAGAGATGGCTGAGGCAGCCAAAAAGGCTGTTGAGGGACAACTGCGGAAAAAAGCATCAAGAAAACGAAGCTGGAGGTTCTTCTAAGGGCAAAAGAAGAAACAGAGTTTTGTGATCATCCATATGATAATTCTTTATTTTATTAACAACTCTAAGCTTTAATAAATATGGCAAAGGGAGCACCAAGTGGTTGCTTGAAAGATTAAAAAAAGCAAACTTCCTGCTCTACCATATGGGAAGTTTGTTCTTTCTTTTCCTGTTTTATGCTGCCTGCATTTCTGTTGCTTTCACCAATGTTTGCACTATGTATAAAATGACTTTAAAGCTCTTTGTTGCTTCATTAATTAGTAGAATGATGTCTATTCGCTAAACTAACTCTGAAATTCCCATTATTCTACCAAAGACAAACTGCTGCATATTATCAAACCAGCTTTCAGGAATATGCTGGACATTATTTATATCATCATGTCAATCCATTAAAGGGTCAACATCAGTGATGGATAAAAAGTATTATTAATACATGTGATAACGAATAAGAGCTCGAGCAACATATACCTCTATGTACATCTAACATAACAATAATAAATGTCAATAAATATACTAGGTAAGTTATCTTGAAAATGCACCTCGTGCAACTATAACATATAAAATTTGAGTAAAGCTTCTAATTAGGAGGAGGACCTCTGCTATACTGCTCGAGCTATTAATATTATACTTCCATGAGATCCAGAATTGTCAACCGGTAAGGTGCATAATGACCTAACTCTTATTATAGAATGTTATTGGACCTCAACTTTCTATGCTCGACGATCATTGATATTAAGGTCATCCAGTGATTGAGCAAGCCCATTTTGCTTTCCAAACTTCTGAAATTCTGATGCCAACGTCTGAACAAATTCAGTCCCCTCGGTGACAGCATCAGGAAAATCCACATGGACGGAGCCCTGTTTAACAGGCCGAACAGGTCTACGATGCAATGCCTGCTGCTTTATGTAATCATAAAGTTGCTGGTGGAATGGATGTTCCAAGGAATAACAATTTTCATTCGAGCTGCCTGAGTATCTGGAAGATCCAGAACCTTCTCTCCGGCAAAAATGGGGCAGCGACGAATAGTCCATGATCTACACGAGTTAATAGACCAGACAGGGTTAGATCTCTCAACAACTCTTCAAATGAACAACACAAAATATTGATAATTTTCCCAACAGATCAGTGAGACCAGAAGTTGTTTATCCAAGTGGCACACTCATAATCATGAAGTCATGCCAGACTATCAGGCAGTTACATTTTTCCTAGTTACAAGTTACAAGCATCGCTTGTTTCTCTAAACTGGTGTTTGGATGGGCATAACTTTTTTTAGTAACATGGAGGCCCAAATAATTGTTTTCTTTTTTTAGTTCTCCACACGTTTTTATAATAAAAAATTTACTACATCCTCATAGAAGATAAAGAAAATGACAACAATTGTAGAAGAACTGCTACCTTCAATAGATCATCCTGTCCACAACCTGATAAAACTTGAACCTTTTTCCTGGTTCTCTCCTGCAGAAGAGATTTGACTACCTAATGAATTCATATGTTACAACAAATTAGTACATTGTCATTCACAATTGATAAAAGAGTAACAAAAAGGAAAAGGAGAGAAAATTGTATAAATAAGAGACAAACCTTCCAACAAGCTGAAAAGATATAGGGAGCATTCACAATGTAGTATGCAACTACCTTCTCCGGGTAATTTAGGTCATCAATGGAGGAAATTATAGTCAACAGCTGTATGATAGCAAAAACATTCAGTTAGTATATTTTTTCTCCAAATATTACAAGAACAGTTCCAAGGTAATTCTCGAATAAAGATGTGCATTAGTTTATATGGTTAAACAAAGACAAAAGTCTTGCAATTACAAATTCTTCTACATAAGAAATATCTTTGTTCGTTGCACTAAGCGAAGAGTGGAAAGGAAAAAAAAAAAGCTACTCCATAAAACTAAGGGCTTCTACATCACAATCAAAATCTTCCAATTTAACGAATCAAATAATACTGTGTTAAGTCCCATATTGGTTGACGAAATGGGTGTGGTCCCTTACAGGGTACCCGTCATGAACTTACTTCTGGGATTGAATTAGGCCAAAAGACCATTTCTTGACATGTTATCAAAGCCACATTCGTCGATCCCTGTTGTTGTGTTTCTCAATGTTGGCTCTCATACTATATTATCCACATTCTAGTTTTCGAACCTAAGTGTGTTGAGTGTTAGTCCCATACTGAATGAGGTAACAGGTTGTGGTTCTAAGATGATTTTGGGTAAGCCTCCCTCATGAGCTAGCTTATGGGATTGAGTTAGACCCGAAGTCTATTACATCATATTTTGAAAGAACCCAACAAAACGATATTAGAACTCTTGACAGAATATACCTTTATTTGATTTAGAGCTGAAAGTTTCAAGCCGGTCATATCTAAAATCTTCAGAGATTTGCTGATATGTTTCCCATACTTCTTAGTTGCAGCAGGCTGTGACAGATGACCCATCTTAGTAAAATGTAAGGGATTAAAGCATGCACACATATATGCAAAGGAAAGTGATTTATGAATCCTTTGTACCAGAATCACGCGATCGCGATATTCATTAATCTGAATGTGTGATTGCACATAATAATGGACCTGGGATGAAGAACTCAAGTTACTACTATATTAGCAGAACAATAATTAAAATGTGAAAGCAATAATTAAAACATGGAAAATGGAAGAGTTCAATCACTCAAACTTCCCTCCTCAGGATGAAACAAATAAGGAAAAATGCTGAGAACTAAATAACCAAAGCCAAGGAAAATGTATAACAGGGGGCATATTAAGCAGACGTTTCCAGTGCATGTTCATGAGGTAACAATCAGTTACACCGGATACTACAGACATTCTGGGGGTATGATTGAAAGATCAAAGGTCTACAATTACAACTAATTGATGTATATAACAGGCATTCTATTTGCAATTTTACTTTCCCTTCATCTCTAACCTCTGATAAGTAGAGGCAAAGTAAAGGAACATTGTTCAAATACTAATCGATTATGAAATAATAACAGGTTTAGCAGTTTCATATCTATATATATGCAAACTGTTTGCAAAAATGTATTGCTGTTGGACTTGACAAAAAAAAGCATCCGTCATATATGGATGGAATTCTTGTTTTTTGCCTTTCTAATGCAATTTAATTACTTCACCCAAAAAAAAATCTTGTTTTTTGCCTTTGAAACTTATCCAATCAGTAGACCTCCATTATCCACAAATCAAACATCCATTACTTGACAACAAGTTCTTGAATAGGTAAATGCACATGAAATCTTATAGACTTGAGGGAAGATAAGAATCTTAACAACCCTTACAGATGCTTTATCATATGTGCTGAGTCCTGCACCAAAAGCGAATACTGGAAGACCCTGAAAAAAGAGGGAAATAGAGTTCTCAAATAGTTATATGAAGTCCATAGGAGCATCAATAGCAAAAGATAGCTATAATGAGTGTCATGGCTATAATGAGTGTCATGACATTATTTCATGAATGGGTACCTCTCTTGTGTAACCTGGCATCCCTATGAGTTGAGAATCACGAATTGCTCTGTAAAGTTCAATAGGAATGATAGGTTTCTGCGACAACAATTACAAACGAATCACGTTAGATAGTAATTTGCAAAGTAGCCAAGTTACATTCGAGTTCAACTATACTAAGAATATACTAGTATAAAATACAATTTATAACCTCAGCCAAGGGGTCTATCAAAACAACCTCTTTACCTCCTCGAGGTAGGGTTAAGGTTCGCTTAAACTCTACCCTCTCCAAATCACATTTGTGCGATTAAATTGGCATGTTGTTGATAAAATAATTCTTTTGTTAAAAAATGTACACAGTATAAATACAACCAGTCCAAGTGTGTGCCCACACTCTTAAGGAAACCCACACCTAAAGTCTTCTAAGGTTTGTCTAATTTCACATTATTTTTTAGAGCAAAAAATCTTACAGAACAACATTTATCATAGCCACAGTGTTAGCTCCTATAAGAAGTAAAAACCACACTTGATATAGAGAGAAACCGCTAAAACTGATTGTTATAATAGTAATTGTTGAGGAATGACAAAAGTCCCACATTGGTGGATAATGAGATGGGTGGACTCTTTATAAGGCTTGGGCAATCCACCTTCCTTTGAGCTAGCTTTTGGGGTGTGAGTTAGGCCCAAGACCTAATTTTACATGGTATCAGAGCAGGACCTATCTCACCCAATGTTGGGCCCCCGAATTGTCCACGCACTAGATGCTACTAGGCGTGACGTGGGGTGTTGAGGAATGACAAAAGTCCCACATTGGTGGATAATGAGATGGGTGGACTCTTTATAAGGCTTGGGCAATCCTCCTTCCTTTGAGCTAGCTTTTGGGGTGTGAGTTAGGCCCAAGACCTAATTTTACAGTAATAACAAACTTCAATAATACTCACCGCTAAAATATCGTCTATCTCATTTTGGACCCTCCATGTCAAAGAATCAACCAACTGAAACATTTGGAAAAGGAAGTATCAGATACCCCTGATCTTTTAATAGCCCATACATGGAAGGCAAAAATATTTAAATGTTAAATGTAGGTTTTGACCATTTTATGGGCATTTGCAACATTTCCCTCTCTCGCTGTTAGGAACCGCAGATATGTATCCCTTGGACAGCCTTGATGAACATTCTGCAAAGTATAGAGGAAAAGATCATTTGAACCATTCATTATAATACACAGTCTCGCATAGATCCAAACTTGAAAATGAATGACCAATCTAGTTTCAATTGATTTTATCATTCACTTGTAAGTTTCAACTGAACTAAGAATTTAAGTTGCTCAGTACTCTCCAAAAATATTGCTGCACCCATGTCGGATCCTTAAAAAATACACTATTTTTTGGAGGACCCGACACGTACTCATCGATATTTCTGAAGAGTCCGCGCAACATAGCTGAGAATAGTCTCAGGCAATGACAGCTATTGTCATACTCATCTACAGCTCTTTGCCTGGGCAACCATGCTTCAGGAAATTTACAATCACAAAAAGTACCAATGTGAAACATCTTATAACATTCTATTTGGATATTATAAATTTTGTAGGACTAATTTAGTTGCTAATACTCTGGCAATGCAATATTCAGAATAGTCTAGTCTAGAAACTTGAGTGAATGCTCTTAGAAGATCAATTTTGAAAAGAGAATTCATTGCTTTCGCCAAATAAGATATAAGAAAACTAAAAAAAAAAGAAACTTTTATCCAATGAGTGAGCTTTAATACTAAGAAAATTTTTTAGTAGTTTCGTTCACTTTAGTCCTTTCCCCAAAACCAAATGTAAATGTCACAGCAGAATTTACTTAGGCTGTATGAAGAAAATATAAGGAAATGTGCAAATATGTCATAGTTGAAATTCTTCATTCATTTGACTTTTCATAGGTAACATCCCAGAACCAATTTAACAATTATAATTAGAGAGAGGATGAGTACTCTGAAGCAATCATTTTAGGGAAGGAAATGATTGTCCTTTACTTCACTCTACTTGCTTTCTAAAACAACTCTCTCTTATTGATTTAAGGTTGTCACTTAATCAGAGTCAACATAAATGGAAAGGACAAGAATAATGAATGAAGAATTCCAATAATACATGACAGATTTTTGTTTAAGTAGAAGAAGGAAGTAGCAGAACCTGAAAAGTAGTTTTGAGTGCTTCATCAACTGCAATGAAAGAATGAATGGGGAAATTAGCAAAATGATGATGATGATGTTCACATCGAGACGAAGATGTGTGTGTGTACCTTGCTCCATTAAAGCTTCAAACTGGCTGATGGCTTCTTCTGAAATCACACACATGGCAGAGGAGGGAGATGTACAATACTGTTTTTCAAGTGAATAAAGAAGAACAAAAGTAAGTAAAGGTCTAGATTCAAGTTCAACAAAGGTATGCTTTTACTTTTCTCTCTTTCAACCTTTATTTACTTTTTCTTTTTTCCCCAACCGACAGACGCTTCATCAATGAATTATTTTTTATGAGAATACTCAACCAACGTGACGCTATGCTTAATTACATGCCTCTTTCCTCTTTCTTCTTTCCTCAACCTCCAATTCAAATACACCTGCACCTCTATTTTTATTTTTATTTTTAAATAACTAGATTTAAACTACTTTTTTCTCAATATCTTTATTTTTCATGTGGTGGTGATAGAATTTTAAAAATAAATTAATTTTTTATATATTTTAAATTATTGAGATATATTGTATTTTTTATATGATTTCAATTTACAAAGTACTGAATTTCTAAAAAGACCCTCGGCTTTTCCTATTTTAGAATCGGGAGGACTTTTTTTCTTTTACACATGGTTATTATGTATTGTTTCATAATGTATTCTATTTTGTTGTATTGTTTTAATGAATACAATGTTTGAATAAATTGTATTACTAACAATTGAAGGATATGTGATAGATATCATGAAAAGATAGATTAAATGATAAATTAGAATTATTAAATAATAAATAAAGTAAAAAATGAGAAGATATTATTAAAGTAATGACACAATCACACCAAATCGTTCATTACATAAATAGATCTTTTCGTTGTTACCTAACAATGGATTTAAAACATACAATACGATAAAATCTAAGTAACAATCAAAATAAACATTGTATTAAACTAACAATACAGTAGGTGATAACCATCCAAACAAGGGGTTAGAAATCTAGATTCTCTTTTTGTTATAAAATTTATGAATATTGTTAGCCAATTAATGCAACTGTAGTTAATTTCATAAACTTATGTTAAATTTAGATTACTTGAAGTTTTTAATTTAAATTTTTAATTTGAACTCCTCACTTTTTAAATTTTGAATTTGTAGATTTAGATTTTTGTCATTGTTAATTCGAAGAATGATCTAAAATATTATTAAACTATAGAATTTAGTATAAAAATATCCTATGCTAATCTTCTCACTCCCTAATATCCTAACATCAACGGCTCTAAGTTGTTTTAACTTTTAGTGGTCCACTTCAAAAAGAAATTAAATTTATCTATTATGTGCACGTACGTTCTTATTAGCTATTGCTAAATATTTAAAACTTAAATCAACCTAATAATTCATATCCGCCAGCAGCCACGCCTAAAAGTAGTTCCTTTTCTTCATCCATTTTTTTTTGTGGTTTAAAAATCTTTTCTTTTAATATTGAATTCTCTCTCTATATATTTCTTGAGCTTTAACAATTATGACTGCTTCATGAAATCCCATAAGAAGATTGAGGTAAAAAAAGATATCCAATTAAAATCAAATTTAACAACAACAATAATAACATACCCAGTGAAATTAAAATAAAATTCAACTGCATAATTTTAACAAATAAAGGGATAAAGTTTCTACCAAAAGATTCATTCTTTGACTTCAATGAGTTGAAATTTTGAACTTTTATTCTCAAATGTTCAAACTTTCTACCATTTTAACAAGTCTTTTTTTCTCTATCAATTTTGTCTTTGATCATCATTTCTATTAAAGTATTTAATATTTATAATGCTTGAAACATAGTAATATGTTCTTTTTATTTTGAGATCGTAAATATTCATGAGTTATTCTTTTTATGTGAATTAACACGGTAAAAATAAAAAAGACGGATATTGTTATGTCTCATGCGTTGATTAGAAAAGCTTGAAAGTATTTAATAGAATTTATCTTGATTTTTCTAGTGAATCAAAAAAATACTTGATTGAATGTATGTGTAGATGATTTTACATCAATCTCTTCTCTATTTCTAGTGCCCTCTATTCTTGTTGACATGTATTTGTTATTCCAAATTATCTTTCACTCTAGATGTGTATAACAAGTTATTACATATTTCTAAGTTCTATTATCCTGAATTTTTATAATTCAAAAAGTTTGAGTGATGTTTATTTGCAACATTATACACGAGCTAAAATAATTGTGGTTAAAAGGTATAATGACATATCAACTAAGCATCACTTCATTCAAGCATGCTTATGGACTGTTGATAATTGTTCTATCTATGAAACATTGTTTGGTTGGATGATTATTGATGGAGGATCTTTCGCCCATTAAGGATTGAAGAGCTATTTTAAGATTATGACTCTATGATAATAAGGGATAGGGAATTTTCTATTTTTTGTGAGAGTACTACCTGACACCTAGGTGGACTAGAGGCGAATACCTGTTTCCTAAAACTATGTGCCACCAAAGGTGAAAGGAGATTAGAGGTGAATACCCAAATTCTCAAAGAGGTGAGTATTCGAAATATGAAGACTTTTAAGGTTAGTACCTGAGTCTAAGAACTAGGGATGAGTACCTGGTTCACACAATCAATTAGTGGATCCACTTAGGCTTCCCCTCGGCAAGTAGCTTTCCACTCTCTCCAGCATAGGGACAACATTGGGACTCCATGGATTAGCTCACATAATTTCATGTCAGTTATGGTTTCTCCCACTTATGATCTATGATTTTTCACATATGATTATGACTCTCTTTATGAATTAAAAAGTTTGCTACAACTTATGAACTTACAAGTTTTCAAGATTTTCTTCTTTGACTTGCGATTATCCATGCATTTTACAAGCTTTTCCTAAGAATTCATTATAATTTTTTTTAATGATATTGGTCTTGCTCATGATTCAGTAGGTGTTAGGATTGGCTTATTTTTTTGGCTTTTGACTGTTAAGTACTTTTTAAGTTTTGAAAGTGTTTGGATAACACAAAAAGTATCCAAAATTACTTTTTTAAAGCTGAAAAAGTAAAAAGAAAATCAAAAATCAAAAGTAGGGGATCCTCAACTTATGGCTTTTAACTTAAAAGCCACTTTAAAAAACTCAATCCAAACACCTCCTTACTACTATAATTAAATGATTTGCTTATCATGCTTTCTATACTGGTTTTTGTATCCTTGCTTGAAGTCGTGCATTGCATTGCTCACATACTTAGGGTTCGTTTGGTAAAGTGTATAAGAATAATATTAAATAAAGTCTATTAATAATACTTGCGTTAGTAATACATGTATTAGTTATGCTTGTATTAACTGTAGATAGAATATTTTTATGCACTGTTTGGTTTGACGCATTAAAAATAACATGCATTATATTAAAAAATTTATTTACAAACACACCCTCCTCATTTATGGTGAAAAGGGTGTAAAAAGGTTTTTGAAGAGCTACTGGATCTTTAATCATATTAATGCATGCATTAAAATCATTGCATTACTAATACCTACAAATCTATGAAATTAGTAATACACTCCCTAATACACATTAAATCCTTGAGACTATTTCTTTCCTTTTTTTGAGGGTGAGCTAGGAACTTGTCCATAGCCCCCGCCTATGTAAGTACAGTAGTGGCATGTCTAGACTAGAAAAAAATGTGTAAGTCCGTTTGATTGGGCCTAAACTTTATCTTTATTTTAGACCCTATCTTGAGATTTGCCTATTATTTCGCTTCCTATTGATGATTTACTTGCCTTATGTATGCTTGATATGCTAAGATGACTTGATTAAGATTTATTCGAGAATTCTAATCATCGTGTCACATTTAAGCCTAGTTTGGATGGTATCACATGTTTAGATGAAAATTTTAATTCCTATCATAATTACAAAATCTGAAAACTTCAATTCTTATCACATGCAATCAAAGTTAAGCACACAAAATAAAATAATCACTGTGATCCCTTTGTCATTGCAAGAAAAATTAAGCATGCGTGTTATTATTTATATTCTTTGTATAGAAATATTGGTAGGTGATAATAAGGACAGCTTATGGACATAATTAAGATTGATATTGTATTAGATGTGGCATATCAAAATGATGTGACATATGCTCATCAAACTATGATTGTTGAGTTAGAATATAGTGTAGAATATCCTAATACTTAATAGAAAATGTTTTAATAATAAAAATAACTGCCAAATGAAATAAAAAAGGAAGAAAAGAATATACAAAAAACAAGTATGAGGAATAAGAAATCACCGCAACAAATTTGCAATTAGAATTCACAAAAAGCTCATTCGATTGATTTTTTAAAAAAATAATAAGTTGTTACTGCAAACTTCAAAAACTATAACAACGGATAAATTGAAGAGTTTAGTAGTATTTTACATTTATGGTTTTAAGAGAAAATTATTGCCATTAATTTTTGAAGAAAATCATGATTAAAATTGTGAATTTTGATTGGGAAGAAAATAAGCGAAAAGCATAAAAAAATATAGACGAGTGATATAAATAATAAATACATATCTTAAATATAATATGAGTGATATAAATAATAAATACATATCTTAAATATAATGTGAGTTTGTGATTTACGAAAATAATTTCTTTTTTTTATCATTAGAATTCTTTTTTGGATTTATTTAAGGAGTTGGGCACTGCTCTTAAACAATACATGTCTTTTCCCTTCACACTATTCTCACATCTGCAGTGGTTCTGATACGACTAAGGTGAAGGGGAGGAAAATATTAATATCATAAAACTCGACTGTGGATGAGTTACCTATATCAAAAGATTATATATCTTTGTCGAAATTCCCCAAAATTGAAGGCACGCAAAAGGTGAAACATTAGTAAGTCCCTTTGCACCGACTTGTAGTAATTGGAAAAATAGATTTAAAATTATAGAAATCGATAGTTTCTAATAGTGTTCTTGTTGTTCTGTTGTTTCTTAATTTATTTGATTTCTAGTCTTGCACGAATCTATCATTCGTGATACATCATTTATATTTAAATGTTTGTATCGCCTTGGTAAAATGACCTATATGCAGTTTGAATTCGGTTTGCATTTTAAACGATGCACAGGGTTGTTGTGAGTTTAGTTATCCATTGCTTCATTTCTAAATGGTAGTAAGCGCTAGGACACAAACAACCTTAGAGTTTGTTTGGAAAGCTACCTAGTAATTAGAATTGCTTAGGACAGTAATTATCACTCTAGTAAGTACGCAGCCTAATAATTACTATGTCCTATTTGTTTGCCGCAATGCAATTATACTGTAATTACAAGTGTATTGATTGATTGAACAAGTTCAATTACAAGGTTGTATAAAATTTTAAAATAAAAGTTAAGTATCTAAACTTAAAAGTTTATATTAGACAAATAAGGATATTTCTAAACAACATTAAATTAAATGTTTTAAGAGATATATTTTCTTTTAAAAATATATTAATTAGTAAACATATATTCTTAACTAATATTGTAAACAAATTAATTTATATTTTTTAAACTAGTAGATATTAATCAAATTGATCATAAAAACTAAAAATACGAACATATGAAATGCAATGTTTGATAAAAAAAATATAAATATTATAATATAATGTCATAGAAAAATTATTAAATATTTGACAAAACAATAATTTATCAGATCTAACTAAAAAATAAATGGCTTGTAATGTAAAATATCAAGTCATATACTACTCACACAAATGAAATTAAAAATATAACATAAGTTCTAAATTTAAAATAAAAAAATTTAGCATAGTAATCTTATATCAAATTTCAACATAACATATATAAATATGATTTAAAGAAAAACGTAAGTTTATAACTTTATTCAACAACAAATTCAATCTTAATTTAAAAATTAGAATACCAATAAAATTATGTAATTAAAAAAATAAATATAGAAGAAATGAAAGATAATGTAAAAAATTACAATGAAATCATGTGACATAAAGGTTGAGAACGAGAAAGAAATAAAAAATAAAATATATTTTTATAAAAATTAAAATGATAGAAATAAAAAGAATTTAGAATAATCAGAAATAAAAAATAAAAAAAAAATAAAACAAATAAATTAACCAAATCCAATTAGCAGGTGATTTTCAAACAGGCTAGGGTTCTTTCAAGTGTGCTATTGGGGTTATACAGACAATGTGCTATTGGGGTTATACAGATAATTGATACCAACATTTTACAACGCATCTGGTTCTCTTTAATGTATGTACCTCCTTCATCTGCTCCTGGTTGTTCGTTTAATTGGTCGAATTTATTATTGTTATTTCTTTATGTATGTTTTCGTATTTGAGCGAACTGAACTTTGGGGGGGGGGTTGTTGATTCATTTATTTTTTTGGCTCAAAGCCATTGCTTCAGTGGCTTTAGGGTTGAGCCACCCTTATTGATGATTAAAAAGTCTTGTAAGAAATTACGTTGATGATTAAGAAGTCTTGTAAGAAATTACTGTTTTCTGCTGATTCGAGTTTTTCTCTTTTCGCTTTTTTACTTTTGTCGAATGATCACTCTTGTATGGAATTATTATTAGTTTAACTTAATTTTAGAG
This sequence comes from Solanum rostratum, assembly GCA_029948455.1. Classification (NCBI taxonomy): domain Eukaryota; kingdom Viridiplantae; phylum Streptophyta; class Magnoliopsida; order Solanales; family Solanaceae; genus Solanum; species Solanum rostratum. The sequence continues at coordinate 69,755 of CM057053.1, read as the reverse complement.
TATTTAATTCTTGCAATATTCTCATACCTATGGCCTGTTATGCATTATATTATTAGATTTTACTGCCATACTGTTAGTTGTTGGAACTCCATTTTTTTTGAAACTAACTCCATTATCAATTTCATTATAACTAAAAATTAAGGCATTTAATGTATTTTGCATTTCAGTTCAAGCTGCGAAAAAATTAGCATCTTGGTGGAACTCTTAAAAGAACATCATCTTTGTGGAAGCAGTCTTTATGGGATCCCCAAGGGCTGAATCTGTGCGGTAAAAGTAGAGGCCTTGACAGAAAGAGGAAGCAGGTCTGAGTGAAGACAATTATGGCCTTGGTAGAAGCAGATAAAGTAGAGCCTCTTGCAGTTCTAGATAAGGATGAGGAAGTTGAATTTGTCTGGGGTAGAAAGAGAGGTATTGGTGGTAAGAGAAAGGAGGTGCAGTTTTATGAATCTTTTACCTATGATGGTGTGGAATATGCTCTATATGACTGTGTATACATGCACAAGGAAGGTGAACTTCCTTACATTGGTAAGATCATAAAGATATGGGAAAATCCAGACAAGTCTAGGAAGATAAAGATCCACTGGTTTTTTCGGTCTACAGAGATCTTGTATCACCTGAAAGATGTAAAGGTAGCTGAGAATGAAGTATTTATTGCCTCTGGTGAAGGCACTGGGTTGGCCAATGTTAATCCTTTGGTGAGTGTCATAAAGCTTCTTTATCTCATTGCCTTTCTTTCTGTCTGCTTTTTACCTTATATTAAAGTAAGAATTAACTATGTAGAGTTACTTAAACCATATTGTTTTATGTATAGCATAAACTATCTTTTAACCAACTGCTTATGGTTAAAGGAGTCCAATTTATGCCCAATCTAATCCAATATATATCTATCTATTGTCCACCTCGTCAATGTTTGTAAAACTCACTTAGTTCTTGTGGTTGTGGAGACCCTTCTGCTTATTTCTTCTTGGTTTCGGTGAATCTTCAAGGGAAGACGGGCTTTGTATTGAGATGATACAACACAAATTGACTTGAAACATATGTTATTATTGCTATCTTTCTAACCTACATAGTGGTTAATGTGGTGGAAGATGAACAATCAGAAGGAAGTCCGAGAAGATTTGTTACTAGCTGATGATGACAAAGCAAATGAACCTGCAACAATAAGTTCTTCTCTATGAAGTTTCTCTAAATTGAGAGATGGTAGAAGCTAGCACATTGATCTCTCCTATATTCCTGCTGAATGCCAATTCTGTCCCTCCTTGTTGCCCATCTGGCTTTTATGAAGTTTATCCTCTTCATTGAGAGGCTACCTCTGTCTAAATGATTTTTCGTTTGGGTAACTAATGATAAGGGGAATGGGTGTTGGTTTGGATAGGCATGGGGGTTTTGAAAGTGAAATGTAGTATGAAAGGAATAACTTTTTGAGAAACAAGTTCCCTCTTTTGCATGATTAGTGCAAAAGCATCAGTAGGAAATCTTTGTTGAAAGTATGGGAGTAAAGAAAATGAATGAAGGGGAAATATAAGGGGGGAAAAGAAATTTAGAAAGAAAGGCGGGCAAGGGGTCTGATTAGATTTGGGAACAAACACAAGAATTCAATCGATTCCTCTTTGTTATAAGATCTACGGGAGCTTTTCATTTTACCATAAGGGTGGATCTGATCAGGTTTAGGAACAAACTTACAAACAAGAATTCAATTAAGTTCTCTTTGTTGAGATCTTGCAGGAAATCTATTTTTTTGGCCACAAGGGCGTTGAAGGTTTTGGTAAGCACCTATGCAGCTATGCTATAATGAACTCCTTCAAAATGAGCGTGTACGTCAATTATTCTAACATGGACGACATTTTAAGTGTAGCACCTTCTCATCTTCCACTCTTCAAATTTGTAGGTCTTCACCATCACAAAAAAAATTGTCTCCTCCTTTTTCTTGAAACTGGTACGTTTGAATTCTTCCTCTTTCTTCACCATTGCAAACCTATAATTTCACATAAACCTATTCAAACTCCTCTTCTCATTTTTCCCCACCATTACAAACCCAAAAAATTCAAACAACTAGCAAATCCAAACTATTATTTTGTGATTAAAGCAACCTGTCTCAAATTTCAAATCATCCATTTTCTAGTAGTGTTTTTTTTCTTGTTGTGTGCTCTCCCATCTCTTGAATTGATGAATGCCTATCCCAATGTCAGAAGAGAAGTAGAAGATTTTCAGGGTCAACAATTGTGGAAGATAAATGAGATGGACTAGGACTAAAGGAATGGTTTTTTAATTTTGGGTTAGAAAATGACTTTACCATGAACGGTGTTCAGAGCTTCTTTTCTTGAGGGTCAACATTGATGAGCGATGAGGTCGATTCTCTGTTAGGATTGTTTCAAAACATTGAAGTTTATTTGGATAATTGTTCCAGTATATCTCAATCTTTCTGCAAGTTCCAATTTAGAAGACTGGAATTGGCCATTATAAAACAAAATAATGGCCAACAAAACTAATCCTTCATTGAAGTCTATTTTTATGAGCATTAGACCAAGCAAAGAGTCTAATTACTAACTTCCTTACCGGTGAAACTTCTATGAGACCACAACGTGGATGAATAATTGATTGTGTGAGTTCAGGGGAGAAAAACGTCAGCAAGTTGAGTTAGCTTGTTTTTTCCTATTAAATCTTTTTTTATATGCATTCTTTATTGTTGTTCATGTTAATCTTGTTAGCTCATGGCACAAAGACCACGCCTCCCGCTTGCTATTATAAAAGTTAACTATAGAGTCGTAATCATACAATTGCAAGTAGATAATTTCTTGTGAAGTCACATAAATGCTTTTCATTTTCGTTTGGACATCATAAGTAGAACTCTTAATCTTATCTATTTATGTTCATAATATCAAAATATTTTGAAGAAGTTGACCAAGCCACCAAGAGTAGTGGTGATTAGGCTTTTATTTTTAATTATTGAAAGAGAAACGGAGGCTGAAATATATTGAATGACATGAACAAAACAATTTGGAATCTTTCATGCTTCTAATATGCCTGATTTGCACGTGCTTTTACCACATCAACAATCTTAAAAGGCAAGTATGTATGTTCAATGGCTAGAGGTACTTATATGTGGGGTTTTGCATCTTTTGAACATCTTTTTATAATATTTCACTTCATAAAGGTACTTATCATGTGTAGTTTTAACAAGTAAAGGCGGTTAACCGAACCTACTGTTGGAAGGGTGTTAAACTGGAGCATGTTATTAAAATAAGGTGTTATCATAAAAAAGTACTTATCATGTGCAGTTTTAACAAGTAAAGGCGGTTAACTGAACCTGGTATCAGAAGGGTGTTAAACTGGAACATGTTATTAAAAAAAGGTGTTAGCGGTTGCCTTCTAAAAATGTGCAAGTTAGAGTGTTAATTTGTATATTGAACCTTTTTAATTCGTTGAGTTTTATTGTAATCCCCAAGGCATTTTTCTGAAATCCCCTTGTGACTCATTAATGGACTAGTAGGATTTGAAGATATGTAACTTTTCATATAGACATGGCTTGTGTTGGTAGAATGATGTCTTGTGAAGGTAGATTAGCAACACACCCAGTGAAATCCCACAAGTAGGGTTGGGTTGGTGTTGAAAGGGAGATTGTGGAGTAAGTTTTATTCTTGTCTAAAACATTTGGGGTCAGCTTTATGAATTTTCATTGTTGGTCTCCCTTCATTTAAGCTCTCTCCAATCCTATAGTATATGAAATGGAATAAAAAACAATAAAAGTTCTTTGAATTTTCTACTAGTAATGGCATATAAACTTCTTGAGACGAGGGTTCTCAGGAAACAATCTCTCTACCTCCATGAGGTAGTGGTAAGGTATGCATATATTCTACGCTCCCCATACCCCACTTGTGGGATTCCATTGGGTATGTTGTTGTTGTTGTTATAATGGCATATAAACGTCTAACATGATTAAAAGACAACCAAAAGTTTCTTCCTTCTAATTTGTATTCATGGATCAAGGTTCATTCATATTCACAACAAGCGACTCTTGGTCCATTGGTAAGAAACCATGTTGTCATTACATCCTATTTTGGCGAGGTTTGCATGGATATTTTGAGATTGTAGGTTTTTCTGAGACAATCCCCTGGTGATGGATGTGGGGATGAAGAGGGAGGGGAAGAAGACTTTGTATAAGCAAGGAGTGAATGCGGTGGCTTGACCCTCGTTTGATCCTAGGAGATGGGGGAGAAGTTAGAGGCGATGGAGGCACGTGGAAGTTGAGATGCGAACAACATGCGGGATAAGACAACCAGGTGCATTAGGAAAGCAACTAGAGAGATGGTGGGGGTTTCGAGGGGCAAGTTTTGTGGCCATCGAGGGAATTGGTGGTGGAATGCGGACGTTCAGGGTAAAGTGGAAGCAAAGAAGGTTGCTTATGCTAAGTTGGTGAGGAGCAAAGAAGAGGAGGAGAGGCGAACAAACACAATTAGGTATATGTAGACAAAAAAGGATGTGAAGTTAGCAGTCATGATGGCAAAAACGACAGCCTTCAAACGCTTGTATGTCGAGCTCAACTTGCATGATATGCTCCGTTATGTGTTTGTTTGGAAACTCAAAGAGTGAGATTCTGGCATTTTGTAAATTTTCACTCCGAAAGTGTTCTTTTAAGTCGAGACAACCCATCATCTTAGATCAGAGAGTTGGTGTCTCTTTCAAATCTCTTCTAAAATGGCCAACTACACATCTTGCTAATAACCCACTCTCAATGTATCATCAACTTGTTCTCCAAAAATTTTGTTGTTGCATGTAATGACCATAACGTCCTTTTGAGCATTTGATAGTTTTGATAATAGCTGCATCTGAAGTTTTGGGGTGAGTCGTTTTCAAAATGTTTGTAAGAAATGGACTTTGTCTTAATGCTCTGTTGGTCTTTAAAGTAGTGTCCTGCCACTCAGTGTAGGCTGCAACTATTGCTAAAATAATGTCTTTATTGTCTCCTGGTACTGAGACAATAGTGATAAATCTGCCATGTCTGTTGCTTTCCCTTGAGCAAATGGAATGTTGCTTCTTGGCCTTACACCTTCTCTACTGCATTCCATTGTCTCTGGACTCTTTCTGAAGAACATAGCAAATTTGTTTCTTGACCCTGCGCATAGCGGGAGCTTTAGTGCACCGGGCATGCCCTAATTTTGCCATTGAAGGTGGATCTATGCAGCAGGTTATGGCTTTGTTCCACCTAATCAAACCAAAGTTCCAACCTTGAAATCTTGTGATTTCATAAGAATAAAACCTTGCATTACATTTTGCTTTCCTTATTATAGAAAGTCTGCAAATCCATGGGATGAAAAGGTGTAGAATGAGGAACAGGAAGAGAGGAAAAAGTAAGGGGAAAGAATTTTTTCCCAGCTTACACAGTGAGTGAAAACTGAGCTAACCAGACAACAAACTTCAGGTAGGTTGTGGAATATGGAATTATCAAAAGTGGGTGGAGGATTATGAGTATTAAAATTCTGTTTGGCTAGCTGTATGCAAAGGAACACTATACGCAACAAATATAGCTTGAAGAGAGAGAGCGCGCGCGCTCTCATAATTCAATAGTTATGTTGGTACACATGCTTAGGAAGTTCGTTAGTTATTGAGATATAAGAGGAGCCTTTAAGATCAAAAGATAGGTGAATTTTCAAAACTTGGTCCCGTATACTATACAAGTTATTTTTGGAAACAAAAGATCTACGATACAAAATATGTTTGAATGCACCACATGCTACATTGAGTTTGTGGAGACAGGGGGAGTAGCAATGGCTTGTTTGCAATTAAGTTATGGTACTAATGGTTGTTATTTATGCAATAGTGAATGTAAAGAACTTGAGAAAGAGGAGAGACTTGGATTTGTTGGTGCATCATGGCTAGTCATTTCAGGTGAAGATTTAGATGCTTTCTCGCAACAATTCTGGGTGGTTTATACATCTTAGTAAAGGATGCATTGTATACTTGAGCCTTTAGAAGGAACAAGAGAAGACCAAAGGCATGGGATGTTGATGATATGAAAGGGGAAAAGTAGGAGGGAATTTTAAGGGGTTAATAATGACAAGTGAACTTGAAGAATGTCCTTCTATTTCTAATTTTATACTTTGGTGCTCCCATGATGACTATTTGTGTAGAACATTGGACTTCATTTGTTGGGGACATATTTTTCATAGGTTTTACTTGTAAAGGTAAATCTTGTATAAGGTTCCCCTTCATCAATAAAAATATTTACTTTATCATAAAGTAGTTGCATTATGAAACATGATAGAGGTACTTTACTGAGCTAATATAATAAATGCAAATGACACTACTCACAATTATGGAACAATATTATTGGAAAACTATACACAATGACAAGGAAATTAATGTCTAATTTCGGGGGCTAAAGAGGTAACATAGGTGGACGAAAAATGGGGTCCTGGTGAAATGGAGAAACAACAACAACATACCCAGTGGAATCCCACAAGCCTGGTGAAATGGAGAAGTCTTTAGAAAATTGTGAGTCAAGAAGGTTGCTTATACGATGTTAGTGAAAACATAATAAGGAGAAGTATAAGCATACGAACAAGGAGAAGTATAAGTTGATGAAGAGGGAGGCATGCTAGCGATTGCAACGGCTAAAATGGTAGCTTTTGAGCACTTGTATGAAGAGCTGAGGCAAAGGCGAGGAGAAGTTGTATAGGCTCACCAAGGCGAGGGAGTAGAGGGCTTATGACCTGTACCAGGTGAAGTGCATCAAGGACGAGAATGAGAAATGTTGGTAGAAGAGGCATATATTCGGCAGAGATGACAAACATTTTCCACAAGCTACATTAGCTCTTGAATGGGGTGGGGACAAGAATATTGTGTTAGGGAAGCTTGAACATTCCACATCGTCGGGATTTTGGGTTCTACAGGTGCATAAAGTTTGCAGAGCTTCTGAGGGCAATTTTTTGGAAGTGGAAGAACGATCATCCTTGTCAAAATTTGGAAGAACACATGCTAAGTATGTATTTAGTGGCCAAATGGGTTGGTTAATGTCATTTTTAGGACAACTTAATTGCCAGAGTAGTGGAGATAGAGTATAATAATCTTGTTGTACAAGATTAAAGGGGATATTCAAAATTGTAATAACTAATAGGATATCAACTACCAAGCCACAATATGAAAGATTAAGAGAAGATAGTCGAGATGAGGATGTGAATGCCGAGAATCGATTCATATTCATGTCGGGACAATCAATTATAGAAGTCATTCATCTTGTAAGGAGATTGTTGACTTTATATAGGGATATAAAGTGACCTATACATAATGTTCGTTGTCTTATAAAGACATGCTATAAAGTTTCTAGGGAGGTTTTATGGAGATGTTAGGAGTTTAGATATGTACATGCTACTTACAATAAGGCAATTAAGGGCGTGCGATAGAGCCAAGACCTAGGTATGCATAGTGGGGGTGACTTAGGACACTTCTCGATCATGATGGGCTTGTCTTAAGGATCAACCCATATTTTGTTTCTATTTCCCTTAGTGATGAATGAATTGACATGTTCAAGGGGAGGTGCTGTGGTGTATGCTATCCGCAGCTGGCTGTATTGGTCAACTAGATTGATGATGATGTTGCCATTGTATCAAATGCAGGGTGTGTAAAATGGAGACTCACATCTAGGCATTATGTGATGAGAATGTGTCCACAAGGCTTAGGGGTAAGATTTACGGAGTTATCGTTGTGGTTCACTTTCATATTTTCCATGGTCTATATCATGGCAATTATAGCAGTCCTGCTGGTAAGAACTATATTATTAATTGAGATAGAGTGTTGGCCAGTCAAATACGCATACTTTTAGAAGATGAAGGTAGTGAGGGTGAGAATGCTCTATCTGATGGGTGTATGGACATTAGGGGAGAGAGAATTAAGAATAAAGTATATGGGAAAAGGTGGGAGTAGCCTTCATGGCATACAAGATGATGGAAGCGAGGCTAAGATTGTTTGGGCATGTGAAGTGGAGGTGGTCAGATGTAACACTAAGGTGGTGTGAGAGGTTAGTAAAGGTAGATGGAGGCTGAAGAAAAATTGGAGAAATGTTTGTTAGGACATGACACATCTTCAGCTTAATGAGGACATGATACTAGATAAGAAGCTATCAAGATTGAGGATTAGCATAGAAGAGTATTAGGGAAAGGATGGGGGTTAGTTTTCTCTTCTCATATTCTCCTTCTTTAGTAGTATTATTTAGTACTTGCATCGTATCTTATTCTTCAATTTACTACTTCATGTTGCTTAATTTGCTTTGTCTTTCTATTTTGTTATTATTATTTTTCTTCCAATCTTGTTTTGATTGCACTTCTTTTGAGCTGATCGTCCTTTTGGAAAAATCTCTTCGTCTCACAAAGGTAGGTTAAAGTTGCGTGTATCCTTCCCTCCCTGGACCCACTTATGGGACTACATTAGGTATGGTGTTGTTGTACTACAAGTCAGGTGGTGGTGCTTATATGAATGGTCGTGAGGAGATGTAAGTCACTTAGCAATAATTGCCACGTCTCTACTTAGATGTGGTAGACAATGCTGAAGTTTGGATTACTTGGTCAATGTTGAAAATACTGAATGATGTGATGCATAGCTGGGCTTTCATCACAAGATGAATGAATTATAGGGCATGTCATGTAGCTAATATGGAGTAATGTTGCTCCCCCATGTTTGCAATTGAGTCCTTTTCTGTTTACATTTTTTGGAGTACAGGTAACTGTCCAATGGGCAGTAAGGATTGGTTATTGTTTTGTAGACACATTACACCTAGACTCATGTAACTTTGCATACAACTACTCTGTGTGGTAGTACTTTCTCTCCTCAGTTTTTAAATAAAATATGTGCCTTCATCAAAAGATAAGCTCTCATTGATCTAAAAAATGGCAGTCAAAATGGCATCTATGTTTTTTCTGACGGCGTTCAGCCTGCTTGGGCACACCTCGAATTTTCCACTAGTTGCTTGCTATTTTCTATTAGTATAGGTACTAGATAACTTTACCCACCAAGGTGGGTCGAGTGAATTATGAATCGTATTTGTTCTGTTTGGTTGTCTTGTATAGTAGACTCTGTTTCTAAATGAGTCTGTCCCTGTCTGAGTTTGCATATAGTTGTTGTCAATATCACGTGCTTAATGTTGTAATTTATAAAATGCCTGTCATTAGTGAATGCTTCTTCGTAACTGTAAGAGAGTTGGCTGCTTTACTTCTTGTCGATTAACTTGACCAGGAAGCGATTGCTGGCAAATGCAATGTTATCTGCATTTCAGAGGACGACAGAAATCCGCAACCATCAGATGAAGAAGTTAAAATGGCTGACTATGTTTTCTACCGTGCTTTTGATGTCGGAAATTGTACAATTTTGGATAAGATGGTTGACAAAGTTGGTGGGCTGGATGGTATGTGCCTCAGCTCCCTGGGTGTCCTCTCTTTGTGGTGTCACTATAGTATAAGTTTCATTTTAATGGAATAATATAAAGTTGCTTAGAATAATCTCTTATGCAAATTTGTTTATATTTTGGTACAGTCAAGTACGTTTTTAACAGGAAAGAGAGTGAAAAGGCCAGTCATATTCTCAAACTTGCTTCTGACAAGAAAGATGACAAAAGTGCCATGGAATATCGAGCTAATGGGGAGTCCTTTGCGCAAAAACCACAGAATCATCTTGGAACTGCCAAAGTGAGTCATTTACTTGGAAAAAGTGATGTAGATGGACAAAGTACTTTGGTTAGACAAGATGCCTTACAGAGAGATACAAATGTTTCACGTGTTAATCAGGAAACTGCTAAGAAAGGGAAGTCTGTCCCTGGTGAGAAACACTCACATGATTTGGGAGTTGCAAAAGCTGCTTATAAATCAAGTCATTTAGTGGGAAGAAGTGATGGAGATGTGCGAAGTACACCAATTAGAGAGGATGCCTTACATGGAGATGCAAATGATTCTCACATTGGGAAGCAATCAACAGTGAAAGGAAATGCCGCGCCGGTGCTGGTTGCTAACAGAAAAATAGCCACTACAGTTGTTCACAACCAAAATACTTTAAGTGAAGAATATGCACTGTGCACAGCTGAGAATGATAAAGAAGTTAATAAGCTTTCAATAGAACTCGTAGAAGCTGGGGAAAGAGGAAAACCTTCGAAGGATCTTGGCATTTTGGACGATAGGCCTTCAAAACGAATAAAAGTAAATGGTTCTGTGATACTATCAGAGGACAAGGTTGGGGACAGTGTACAGAAGTCCACCGTTTGCAGAAGTGACAAAGAGGTTACGGGAACAGGTGCTACTCCTTCTGAAGAAAGAAAGAAATCTGGAGATAGTAAGCTTTGTGGTGTATTGGACAAGAACATGCAGAACAGAAAAGATGGTGCTGCCTTGGACATCAGACCTCCAAAGAAGGCAAACATGGACTCTCTTAAAGTAAAAGAGGATGGAGATAGAAGTAACATGTCGACAGGTAAGCCCGTTGACAATATAGGCAAGTTGCCTAAATTATCTGCTGGAATATCCCCCAAGGAAGTTGAGAGAATGGGAGGCAAGAACTTCATAATCACTCGAAGACCCGTTGCAGTAAGTTTTGCCTCGAGCAATGTCATTTTCTTGTTAAGTTTAATTTGTTGCTAGATAAAATCGTGCAAATTCTGTTCTACTTAACCTTTTGTGAATCCGGTGTTGCTAGTTTGATAAACAACTAAAATCTTTTCCTTTGATGATACAATGATGGTATTACATGGAGTTACTTTTCATACCATTGAGAAGTTTTTGGACCAACTTCTCTTTGACTGCCGTCTAGCATATTAAGACATACCGAAATCTCTTGAGTTGAAGCAAGACAACTTTACAAAATAAGGTTCCTTTTATATATATCGCTGTGTTATTAAAAGCGCTCGCTTCAGCGCAGGTCCAATGCTTAAACTAGTTGAAGCGAGGAGCACCAGAAAAAGCATACGCTTCTGCTTTTGAAGCGTGAAGCGTGCTTCTTGTTGAAGCGACAAAAGCCTTGCTTAAGAATGAGAGTAGTTCAAATTCTGACTATATTAAAAAAATTAGCTTTAGTTTATAGTTGCAATTGAATTGTGTCTTGAAAATGATAACTTATGTTAATTGCGTTACATTGCTAACATAAGCACAACAAGTTCGATACAAGCTTCGTAGGTTCTAAAAATTTGCAGAGTTGAATCATATTGAACTTGAGAAACTGATTTGAGGCGGAGGCAACGATTATAACGAGGATGAATCAGTGTTATCATTCAGAGATTGACTTTTTGAGACGTTTGCAAGTGAAATGACAGTTCCTTTTGATATGAAAAGGTTAGTCTCAGACTTAATATCCGAGGAGAAAACCTCCTTGGTCCCCAAATGGGGTTCCACGTGGACTGATCATATGACGCTTTCTGTCCAAATAGCATGCACAGTGTCATTTTTATTAGAGAGATGGGCATTTTTTTTGCAAAATTTTAAGGGAGGGGTACTTTTGAACCAAAATTTAACCAAGGGGTATTTTCGCTCCATTTTTGATAGTTCGAGGGTATTTTTGACCCTTTTTCATTTCTGTTTGAGGGGTATTTTTGAGCCAAAAATTTAATTGAGGGGTATTTTTGAGTCAAAACCTAATGGAGGGGTATTTTTGCTCCAATTCGATTAGTTCAGGGTATTTTTGATTCTTTTCCCTAGTTGAAATAGTAGGATGAATTATCTGTATAAAAAATAATAAAATAGCTGTCCATGGGAAGTCAAAGCTGAATATGTCATGTGATAATAGGAAAACACCAAAAGAACATGGATCAAGCATTGCATATTTGTAGTCGAACTTTTTAAAAAAATGGTACTATCTTTGTCTCATTTTATGTGACACTTCCTTTTTTAGTCTGTCTTAAGAAGAAGATGCTTTTCTCCTTTTGGAAGCTATTAATCTTAACATCCATATTTAACCATTAACGGCAACTTGTTGGGACCCACATAGTATGTAAGTTCATTCTTTTTTTAAGGAGTGAATAAGAAGACATAAGTAATACTCATAACCATTCCTTGTCATACAAGTCATGGAGGGACTCAACAATGTGATCAAGAATGCAAGCAGTGAAGGGTGGCTGAGAGGTTTTGAAGTTGCTAGAGATGGAAGGAAAAGTCTAGGGATCCCTCATCTACAATATGTACATGATACACTGGTCTTTTGTGATGCTAAGGAGACTACCTTAAAATACTGGTATTGATTCTAGTTATTTTTGAAGGTATGTTTAGGCTACATGTCAATTGGAGGAAAAACTTCCCGTATCTGGTAAATGAGGCACTAAACATGGAAATTTTGAAGTCAATACTTGGAGGTGAAGTGGGTGTCCTCCAAACCATATACTTGGGTATTTCTTTGGGGGCAAACTCCAAGTCTATGGAAATCTGGGATGGGGTGATTGAGAAGTGTGAGAAGAGGCTAGCAAGATGGAAGTCTCAGTACTACCTTTCACTAGGGGGAAGACCAACTCGAATTAATTCTGTGCTTGATGCACTTCCAACATATATGATGCCATTATTTCCTGTCCTAATAGGAATCATCAATAGGCTTAACATTAGGAGAAAATTTTTGTGGCAAGTGAACAAGGAAAAGATAGGGCAACACATAGAGCCTGTTTGGATTGGCTTATTTTAAGTGCTTTTAAGCCAAAATAGTTCTTAAGCACTTTTGGAGTGCCTGGATAAATTAAAAAGTGCTTACAAGCATACTATTTAAGCTAAAATGATAAAAATAAGTCAAAAGCTAAAAGTCAAGCCAAACAGGCTCTTAGACAAATTGAAAACTGTGACTGAAAAGAGAATCGGGGGTGTGGGGATAACATGAAGAACCAGAGCAAAGCTTTGAGGATGAAGTGGCTTTGGAAGTACTCAAATGATCATCTGAATCTGTGGGGCTTCAGTCATAAAGGAAAAATATGAAGAGAGTGATAGTTGGATGACAAAGGAGTTTACCACCCCTTATGATCTTAGCTTATGGAAATCCATAGAGAACTTTGGAATGAAGTCAAACCAAACACCAAGATCAAAGTGGTAGATGACATAAAAACTAGATTCTGGAAGGATGATTGGCATGCAGAAGGAAATCTGGAGACTCTTCTCTGACATCCACGGTTTAGTTCTTCAGCAACTAAGTATTCCTCAAGGGTGGAATTTTGTATTTAGATGACACCTCAAGGACTGGAAAATTCCAGGAGTAGCAAAATTTTTTAGAGGCATTGATTAGTTTGGTGGTCTGGAAACAGAGCAGACAGATTGCAGGGGTTGCGAAACAGTAAAGGGATATTTTTAAGCAGGTGCAGCATACTGAAAGCTGAACCATCAAAATCTGTAGTTACTCAAATGGCCTTGGAGACATATCCCCTACAAGGTGTCTTGCTTTGTGTGGTTACTGGTGACACAAGAGAATTTAATGAAGAGGGGAAGTCCACTATGCTCCAGATGTTTTTTCTGTGGGAAAATTGCAGAAACAGTCAATCATTTATTCATCCAATGCGAAGTCACTGGCCAGTTGGAATTTATTTCTGAGACTTAAAAAACATCTCCTGGTCCATGCCTGGGAGAATCTCAGAGGCTCTATATAACTGGGAATAAGCAGGGACACAAGCAAAAAACAGAAGTAATTGGAGAATTGTCCCTGCCATTATTTGGTGGATAATATGGAAAGAGGGGTACCTTGAGTTTTTGAAAATAGAGAGTGTGGTAGGCAACAAGTCAAATTGGATTGCATTTTGACTTAGTGTTCTCTCTATCATTGATGTCTTAGACTCATTATAGGGATAAGTCAGTATTATTAGAGTTCCTTATGTAAATTTGATTTTCGGTGTAACCTATGTATTTCACTGGGTATGTTGTTGTAGTAGTACAATCTTTGTATTGTTCTATAGAAAAAGAAACAATTACCATTTAAAAAAAAGGAGAAAAAATCCTCATAAACCATTCGCTTAAAAGGATAATTTTGGTACTTTGACATATTATCTTGTTTACATGTCAAATGTCTTCTTTACTTATAATTTGTACCTAGTCAAACACCTTCACATAAAATGAACAAAGTCTTAATATCATTAGATTTCTATTATTAGATGTCTATTCGGAGCTTTCTACAAAGATGGTAGTTCATTGTTACTCAATTTACTTGCACCGTAATCACCGCCACCACCATTATCGACTATTATCATCCCAACCGCCATTTTCAACCGCAACTGTTGTTGCTGCTAATCACCACATGTCGTTGTCACCACTATTAGCCACATTTTACATCCATCACTGCCAATCACCTATATCAGTCACTACTATATGTCGCCGACCTCCATTATCATCTACCACCACCATTAGCTATCACTATCATCCTCCACAATTATCAATTGTTAAAGTCAACCACCATAGTTAACTACTACTAGTAGCCACCATTACCACTAATTATTACCTACAACCAATCCCACCAGCCAACATATTCCCCAATCACCTTAAATTGTCATATTATTTTTTAAAAATAATTTATTTACATAGAGCGTGTTTGACTATGTTTATGAGCTGGTCAAACTAGCTTATAGGTACTTTTTAGCTTATCGACACTTTTGGTAAACAAGAAAACGCTAATAAGCCAAAACTAACCAAAAGCTATAAGCTGGCCATCCTTAACTGGTGGCTCTTTAGCTTATATGCACTTTCGGTTCGATCAGGTGTTTATTACTCCTTAATAAGTTTCTTTAATTTTCAAAATATCTTTTCCAAAACAAAACTTCTAACTTCCATTTCACTTCGCATTACACAAATACTTAAAAATTTAAATTGTTTGCTAAAACAGTTCAAGGGTATCTTAGTCCTTCTAACAAAAAGAACAACTTAGCGACCCATTTTTACCAAACTTATCAATGGCTTATTGACAATTTCAGCATTCCAAACAAAATTAAGGAACTTAGTCATTCTAAAAAAAACAACTTATCGACCCATTTTTACCCAACATATCAATGGCTTATTGACAATTTCAGCATTTCTATCCAAACAAGTAATTGCTACAACAACAACAACAACATACCAAGTGGAATCCCACAAGTGGGATCTGAGGAGGGTAGAATGTACGGAGACCTTACCGCTATCTCATAGAAGTAGAGAGGCTGTTTCCTGGGAACCCTCGTCTCAAAAACCCATAAGCAGAATAAGCTAGATATGACAAAAAAGAAAGGAAAGGGAACACGACTATTAACAAAAAGCACATGTCAATATATAACACACATTCGACAGGTAATGACAACACATGATATAAAACACGCCTACTCCTGCTACCTTACTATACCTCAAGGCCAAACATCCACCTAACCGTACCAACTAATTAGCCTGCTACTCTAATTCGTGACCTCCACTCCTTTCTATCTAAGATCATGTCCTCGGTGAGATCTAGTTTCGCCATATCTTGTTTGCTTACTTCCCCCCAATACTTCTTCGGTCTACCTCTACCCCTTCGTGTAACTCCCAAAACGAACCTCTTGCACCTCCTAACAGAGCATCGGTACTCCGTCTCTGCACATGTCCAAACCATCGAAGTCTCGCTTCCCTCATCTTATCAGCCACCGGGGCCACCTCTAGCTTTTCCCGAATGGTTTCATTCCTAATCTTATCCCTCCTTGTGTGACCACACATCCATCTCAACATCCTCATCTCTACGACATGCATCTTCTGAACATGTGCATTTTTATTGGCCAACACTCTATCCCATACAGCAAAGATGGTCTAACCACCATTCTGTAAAGTTTACCTTTGAGTTTAGGTGGTATCTTCTTGTCACACAATACTCCAGAGGCAAGCCTCCATTTAGTCCATGCTGCTCCAATACGATATGTGACATCATCATCGATATCACCACTACTCTGGATGATGGACCCTAGATATTTAAAGTTTTCCCTCTTGGGGATAGGTTGAGTGGCCAACTTCACGTCAATGTTTGCTTCATCCCTCACAACACTGAATTACACTCCAAGTATTTTGTTTTGGTCCTACTCAGTTTGAATCCTTTGGACTCCAAAGCGTGTCTCTAATCCTCCAACCTATCATTAACTTTAGTCCGAGTCTCATCAATCAGTACTATGTCATCTGCAAATAGCATACACCATGGGATCTCCTCCTGGATAGATCGTGTCAGCTCATCCATCACTAAGGCAAACAGGATAGGGCTCAACACAGATTCTTGATGGAGTCCCATCTCAACAGGAAAATACTCTGAGTCTCCTCCCACCGTTCTTATCCGAGTTTTGACTTTGTCGTACATGTCCTTAATCGCCCTGATATATGCCATTGAGATACCTTTCACCTCTAGACACCTACATAGGACTTCCCTTGGAACTTTGTCATAGGCCTTCTCGAGATCAATGAACACCATGGTTCTTTCTTTCCCTATATTTCTCCACTAATGTCCGAACAAGATGAATTGCTTCAGTAGTCGACCGCTCCGGCATTAATCCAAACTGATTCTCCGAAATAGACACTATTCTTCTCACCCTCATCTCCACCACTCTCTCCCAAACCTTCATAGTGTGACTTAACAACTTGATTTATAAAATAAGTTTTAGTACTTAAAGTGCTTTTAAACACTCCAGTCTTATCAACCATTTATAATTAGTTTAATCCATTCGGGAAAAAAACTAGCATATTCAGATGTGTATTTCCTGTGTGGTAGTGGTAAGGTCTGCGTACATCTTACCCTCCCCAGACCCCGCTTGTGGGATTTCACTGGGTATGTTGTTGTTGTATATTCAGATGTGTATTTAGATTTAATTTAGTAATTAGATTAATTTAGTTTTGAATTTTATATTTCTTTATTAAATAAAGAAAAATTTTGCAAATTAAAATGTTGAAAAAAACTATCTTTATTATTTAGTATTCAAATCTTAATGCAACATTTTCATATTCGGATGTGTTTTTAGATTCATACATCTTAATCTTAATTCACATCTTAATATTCGATGTGCATTTATATTCAGTTGTCTTAATATTAATAAAAGCTAATGAGGTTGTCAGAACATCTTTATCTCAATAGTGAAATGAACAAGGTGTTGTTTTGCGTTCGCTTTGCACCATCTCATGACCTCTTTCCTTCACCTAGGTTGTTGCAAATAACAATTAAGCTCGTTAAATTGAGAATTTAGATGAGGCAGCTTGGAAATTTTATTCCATATATTAAGAGTGCAAAATCTTTCCAGAAGAAAAGAAATAGAATTGGAGGTAAGAGACTAAAAGTAAGAATCAATGGTCTAACATTAGCTACTAGAGGATGATATTAATTATTCATTACGCTAGCATACTTATCTATATTGGATCTATGTTTCCACTTAATCAGGATTCGGGTATGAACTATTCAATTATCAGTCTACTATGTGCATTTGTTTCCTTTACAACCACTTATTAGCCCTTGGTAGGTTTGAATTATTGAGATCATTTACACTTGATATTCTTAACTCGCTTAAAAATCTATAGCCAAAAAATAGATGTTTGCCTATAGTCATGTGAATGTAACCTCTTACAACCACACCAGTGGCGGAGCTACATTGTAATTAGGGGGTTTGGACGAACCTCCTTCGGCGAAAAATTATACTATTTATATAAGGTAAAAATATTTTTTTGTGTATATATAATAGATGTCGGATCTCCTTTTGTTAATTCGTGTGTATACTTCTTAAAATTTTGAACCCTCTTAAAGAAAATCCTGGCTCCACACTATTTTTCACCATGACTAACCATCAAAGCATGGCTACCTCCTCAATTGTTGACCGCTACCACTAAGCACTTGAACGATTGACCACCACCACTAGAACCAACCACCAACCATCTCCACCACTAGCCTTAACGCACAACTGCCAACCGTATGTGCTACTAGCCTTTATGCACAACTACCACAACCTTCTATCACACAATTATTTTGTATTTCAAGACATTGGGTGAAAGCGAACATTAGAAATTTGCTTCCTGTTGAGTATGACAACTACTACAAATCAGTTCCAAATAAGCTGAGGTCGACTATATTAATCCGAACAGCTTCATTTAAGCTCAACTCATGTCATCATTGTACCAAATAAAATAAAAGTTAAATATAGTTTAATATATGTGTAGATAAAATAACAATAAGAATAATAGTATTAGACGTTTCTATCAAGTCTAAAACCTGTTCCCAAATGTAGATATCACCTTATTGATTCTGGGGATTTTTAGCTAGATTTGCATTGAGCTCAAGGATTTCTAGGCCCTTCAAGATAACACTTTCATGCACCATAATTTCAAACCTATGGATCGGTGTATTAATAGGATGACCCAAGACATGGTCTCACCATCTTGAGCGACCTTTTATTTTATCCTAAATATGTGCTACTTTCATCTTTTGGCAAATGTGATCATATTTTTGAACTTATCTAATTTTGTATTATCGCACATCCATCTTATCATCCATATCTCTACAAAATTCATCTTGTGAATTTGTTAAAACTTAAGCCGCCCAACATTCATTTTACTGTATTTCATTTTCAGCTTATAGTTATTCAATAGAATTTATCTTTACATTGGTAGACATCCCTCTACGAAGGTTTGGGAGAGAGTGGTGGAGACGAGGGTGAGAAGAATAGTGTCTATTTCGGAAAACCAGTTTGGATTCATGCTAGGGCGGTTGACTACTGAAGCAATTCATCTTGTCCGGAGATTAGTGCAAAAGTATAGGGAAAGAAAGGACCTTTATATGGTGTTCATTGATCTCGAGAAGGCCTATGAAAAAGTTCTAAGGGATGTCCTATGGAGGTGTCTAGAGGTGAAAGGTGTCCCAATGGCATATAGGGCGATTAAGGATATGTACGACGGAGCCAAAACTCGGGTAAGAACGGTGGGGGAGACTCAAAGTATTTTCCTGTTGAGATGGGATTCCATCAAGGATCTGTGTTGAGTCCTTTCCTGTTTTCCCTAGTGATGGATGAGCTGACGCGATATATCCAGGAGGAGGTTCCATGGTGTATGCTATTTGCAGATGACATAGTACTGATTGATGAGACTTGGGCTAGAGTTAATGATAGGTTGGAGGCTTGGAGACACACGCCTTGGAGTCCAAAGGATTCAAACTGAGCAGGACCAAAACAGAATACTTGGAGTGTAATTCAGTGTTGCGAGGGATGAAACAGACATTGATGTGAAGCTGGCCACTCAACCTATCCCCAAGAGGGAAAACTTTAAATATCTAAGGTCCATCATCCAGAGTAGTGGTGATATCGACGATGATGTCACACATCGTATTGGGGCAGCTTGGACTAAATGGAGGCTTGCCTTGGGAGTGTTGTGTGACAAGAAGATACCACCTAAACTCAAAGGTAAGTTTTACAGAATGTTGGTTAGACCACCTTTGCTGTACGGGGTGGAGTGTTGGCCAATAAAGAATGGACATGTTTAGAAGATGCATGTCGCAGAGATGAGGATGTTGAGATGGATGTGTGATCACACAAGGAGGGATAAGATTAAGAATGAGATCACTCGGGAGAAGTTAGAGGTGGCACCGGTGGCTGATAAGATGAGGGAAGCGAGACTGCGATGGACATGTGCAGAGACAAAATATCGATGCGCCTGTTACGAGGTGCGAGAGATTGGTTTTTGGAGCTACACGAAGGGGTAGAGGTAGACCGAAGAAGTATTGGGGGAGGTGATCAGACAAGATATGGCGAATCTGGATCTCACTGAGGACATGACCTTAGATAGAAAGGAGTGGAGGTCGCGAATTAGAGTAGCAGGCTGATTGGTTTGTAGGGTTAGGTGGATGGGTGACCTCGAGGTTTAGTGAGGTAGCAGGGGTAGGCGTGATTGATGTCACTATCTGTCGTATGGGTGTTGAATTTATCATATTTACATATTGACATGTGCTTTTCGTAAATAGTCGCTCTTTTTGTTACTATTTCTATTTCTATTTCTCCTTTTGTTCCCTCTCCTTCCTTTTGCCATATCTAGTTTATTCTGCTTATGGGTTGTTGAGTCGAGGGTTCCCAGGGAACAACCTCTCTACTTCTATATATGAAGTAGTGGTAAGGTCTGCGTGCATTCTACCCTCCCCAAACCCCACTTGTGGAATTCAACTAGGTATGTTGTTGTTTATTGGTAGACATCCCTCTGTCACATAACATCGCGGTAACTTTTTTTCCATTTTTACTTATCCTTCATAGCTAAGCTTTTGTGGGACACACTTATTGTTTCGTCAATTAAAACAATACCATTCGTGAGTGACATATACCATGTTATCTCATTTTATTTTGTGTTGGTTAGCTTATCCATAACCTAAGGGTAAACTTGCTTCCTTTGGAGTGCTCGTCTTGACGTGGTTGTGCCCTTTTGGGCTGGTTAGGCTCATTCTATGTCGATGTCAATGAGGAAGGCGGAAGGAGAGCCTAGGCATAATTGGTAAAGTTGTTGCCATATGACCAGGAAGTCACAAATTCAAGCCGTTGAAACAAACTCTTGGAGAAATGCAAGGTAAGGCTACATACAATAGGCCCTTGTGATCTGGCCTTTCCATGAACCCCGCACATAGAGGGATCGTTACTGCACCAAGCTGCAAAAATACAAGTTAAGGCTACATATAGTAGACCCTTGTGGTCCGGCCCTTTCATGGAACCCGCACATAGAGGGATCTTTAATTTAATGCACCAAGCTGCCCTTTCTTATGTTTCTAGGAACTGCTTGCTGGCTAGACCATTCACTTAAACAATTTAATAAAAATTAGACACCATCGCAGCATCGCTTTCTCAAAGTTTTACTTTGAAATGTGATCCATATTCTATTATATGGGAGTAGGATAAGTTCTACTGTGTTTAGTTCAGCCTAGTGTGTATTTTACTGTTGAATCTTAAAGCAGACTACAAGTATTGTAGATCAAATAATTCATGATGTGTTAGCTGTAGTTGAGTCCTTTCTCAAAAGCAGAAAAGTTGATGTATGGTAAAGAATGCCACTAGAATTAATCTTGTCCTCATCTCAAGAGGTCATTCCAAATCAGTTCATGCAGACCAGAATGCACAGTCATCATCTCAGGATTCTTATTGGTTTCGGAGATATAAAAGAGATGCAAAATTTAAGTAATTATGGAGAGTTAAGATTTTTCTTTTATATTCCTGTATGACTCATAATTTTGTAACCAACTAGTTAGTGGTTGATTATGTTTTTCCAATGATGGGAAAAAATGGATGTTTCCTCAAAAAATATGTGGTTTTTTCCCTTTTATCTTTTTTTTGGGCGGTCAAAGAAATGGATTAACTTGCTGCTATCTGGTGTATGTGATTTGTTTATAATGTCATCATCCTTTTTTCTACTCTTGATTTTTTGGTATGATTATTTTTTTCGAGATCTGATTTTTAATTCGGATTCGTGTAATCTGTTGTGAGATGATATTAGATTATTGATATGGTACGGTGGAAATTTATGCTTCTTCTCTCCATCTTGGCTGCAAATCACTTGGTTTTGCTTACGATCTTTTTTTAATTTAAGTATCAAACTGATGTATCCCACTTTCTTGTTTATTATAGGAATCGAGCAAGTGGTTCAAGGCACCTGTAAGTGTTCCTATCCTTGGTCCTATATTACTTAGTTGATTAAGTAACTGTCTCATATGCTGATTATTTCTAGGAGACATGTAACTCCATATATGTTTTTTTCTTAGATTCCTGCTACTATATGTTGTTCTATGTTCTTCAATTATAGTATTACTTTGTTGTTATCATTGTTTTTTTTAAAAGAATGCTTTGTCATGCTATCTTTAGTAATTTTGTCATGATTTCTTCACTTTCGTTATTTCTTTTCTCAAACTACATGGATATGCTTTTCCTTGATCTGAGGACTTATTGGAGAAAACCTCCCTACTGACCGCTACATGTAGGGATAAGGTCTGGTACACGCTGCTCTTTCCAGACTCCACATATGAAATTGCACTGGATATGTTGTTGTATGTAGCTTGTCTCAAGTCATAAATATAGGTGAAATCTTTTGAACAGATGACATCTTGTGACCTACTTCAGCTTTAGAATTATAACTTTGTTCTTGGAGTGATTCATTTAATCAAGTTCTTCAATCTTATGATGTCATGACCTAGTTGATTAAAGATCAAGTTTGATGGCTTATCTGTTGCTCGACAAGGAGGAGAGACCGCAAAAGGCGTTGTCATGGAAGAAGTGTTACCTCCACGAAACTGCTTGAGCTATCTTTGAATCCTAGTTCATTGTTTGGCCTGTTCTTTTATTACTAAAGAAATACAAGTCAACAATAATGGTGAACATTTATCCTTAGGCTAGGACACTTAATTGTATAACGACTTGGAGTATACTTATTTACACCTTAGTTTTCCTAGTTATTCAAGAATTCTGTTCTCGGTTACAACATTTACTAATTAGTTTCTTATTTATGTATGCATAAAAGTTATTGTGAATTCAATGTATAAGACTTTGAAGTTTGTTTTCATGGGCTGAATTGAAAATTTATGTGATTTTGCTTTTTATTTTTTAGTTGTTGAATGTAATGCTACTCCACGTCGAGTTGACTGCAACTTAACAATTAGAAGTTACCATCGCGTCTGGAGCTAACTTAACAATCCCATGTGTTAGAGCTGCATTTCACACATTAGAGTTGGCTTGTGGGACATTTCCTACATTATGATTACTGCCTTAACAAAGTGCTCATTCTTTCGGATTATATAATTGTTTTTTTCTAGATGAATTCTTATATCCTTTTCGTGTTTAATAAGATGTGATAATTTTCATTGTCCTTCTTTCGTCTCATATTTAGCCATGGGAGGAGGTGATGCAAACATCAAATGAGCAAGGAACCCTTATCTTACTAGAAAACTTGAATCCTGAATATACATCAGGAGAGGTGGAGGTAATACACTATTACTTGCCAATTAACTTCTCATAATATCTAGTTTGACTTTTTGTGATTTTTCGTGTGTGATATATCATGCTTGCATTGGGGATAAAGTGTCATGCTTTAAGTTTTTTCTAAAAGTTGTGAGACGGAAGAGAAAATAAGAGGAACTATGGAGATTTAAAGTTGTTAAAAGGAGATACGATGGACTGAAAATCCTATGCCTGAAATGCCCTCTTATCTTGGAATCAATGCGCTAGGAGTCCTTTAGTTTTATAAAAAGTTAATTCGTCATTAGATTATCTAGAGAACTATTAATGCTAGATAAACGTATTTTTTTTAATATTTAATTGAAATTGGCTTTATTAAGGTGACATGGACATTGAGCATTCATATAGCCAATCACTTTGGTTGATAATGTTATTTTGTTGGACTTTAAACTCATTTCCGTGTTTGCATTTGAGGTCCCTGAGGTTGAGAATGAGTCTAATAGGTCGATTTTTTGATTTTCCTGCTTGTTGCCAAATCTATATTAAATTGACAAATTTGCCTTCCCCTTTTTGTAAGTTGTAGAAAGGAAGAGCGACCGAGCCAGATGAGATGTCGGTGGATTTTTGGAAGGATGCAAGCGAGGCGTATTATGGATTGACTAACTGAGTTATTTAATGTCATGTATAGGACGACTAAAATGCTAGAGGAATGAGGTGGAGTATGATGGTTCAATTATATAAGGATAATGGTGATATTCAGAATTGCTACAACTATAAGGGTATCAAACTACTAAGCCATACTATGGAAGTTTGGGAGAGGGTTGAGATGAGGATGAGGAGGTGTGTGTTTATTTTTGAGAACTAATTTTGATTCATGCCGAGGTGACCAACAATAAAACCCGTCACATCTTGTATGGAAGGTGTTAGAACAATATAGGGATAAGAAGAGAGCCTTATACGTGGTGTTCATTGTCCTGGAAAAGGCTTAAGCTAAAGTCCATAGGGGAGGTCCTTAGGAGATGGAGATTTTTCGACTCTAGTGGTATACCTGTGACTTAGCATTTAAGGATAAGGTACAATGGAGCTAAGATCAGGTTAGAACAGTGGGTGCTGACTCAGAGCACTTCTTGGTTGTGTTGGGGTTGCTCCAAGGATCATCCTTTAGCTCATTCCTATTTGCCATGGTATTGGACAAATTGACATGGCATATCTAACGAAAAGTGCCATGGCGTATGACATAATGTTGATTGATGAGACACGAGTTAAAGTTAATGGCAGGTTGGAAGTTTGGAAATAAGCTCAAAAGTCTGAAGATTTCAGGTTTAGTAGGATTAAAACAAAGTTCCTAGGCTGTCAGCTCAGTGATGTAATGATTTATGCAGAGGTGGAAATGAAGTATCTTGGGTCAATAATTCAAGGATAGGGGGAAATTGATGATGATGTCACACATTGTACTGGAGTGGGGTGGGTGAAACGGAGGCTCACCTTTGGGACACTATGCAATAAGAATGTGTTTCCAAGGCTTAAAGGTAAGTTTTATAGAGTGGTGGAAGACCAACATTGTTGGACGAGATAGAGTGTGCCAGTAAAGAACGCCCATATTTAGACTTTAGAATTTGGAAATAGCAAATGGATGTGTGGGTATACTAGGAGAGATATAAAGCTAGTATAGATATATTAGAAATGAGGTTATACGGGATAAGATGGGAGTGGCCTCTGTGGCGGACAATTTGGAAAGCGAGGTTGAGATGGTTTCGAGGTAGTGAAAAGGAGGTGCGTGAATGTGCCGGTAAGAAGGTGTGTGAGGTTGGTTGTTGTAGGAGTTAAGAGAGGTGGAAGTAAACCAAAAAAAGGCGGGGAGAAGTGATTAGCTAGGATATGACAACTGATGACATGACCCTAGATAAGAAGATTTGGAAGTAAAGTTTAGGATAGAAGTTAGTAGGTAGCCAAGTGTATCCTACTTTATGTAGGAAAGGTAGGGAACTAGCCTTCTCCCCTCCTATTCTCCTTATTGGTGTTATTTAGTAGTGGTGTGGTCTCTCTGTTGCTTAATTTACTTTGTTTCTTGTTATTTTGTTAGATTTTTCTTGTAATCCTTCTTCTTAAATATTTCTTTTGAGTCGTGGGTCTATCGCAAAGAACCTCCCTACCCCACAAAGGTAGGGGTAAGGTCTATGTAAATTCTATCCTCCTTAGACCCCACTTGTGGGATTACAATGGGTATGTTGTTTTTTCTTTTTTTGTTCATTTTGTCTTGTCGGAGAGCTAGAGAATAAAAAGAGCATAAAATATCAGCTTTCCAGATTCATTCAATTTCTTCTTCATCTGCAAACTGTCTTAATCCAACTGACCGTCATACTGTCATCCTCCATGTCCTTTGTGAGTATGTATCCTTCTGGCCACCTTACTGTCATCATCCTTGCCCTTTGCACTAATCTTGTCATTATGAATGAAGAAGAGTCGTATAAGTCCCTTACAATTGAAGGTGAAGTAACCGTAACCGGTACAATCATAGAAAGGCCTTATTGTTTGGTCTCTCAAATATAATAACATCATTGATGATTTTTTTGTTGAGAAAGTTTAAAATGATGACGGAGAGAAGCACATATTTTGATTCCACGAATGAAGGCCAAAAGTCCAGAGAAGGACCATGTCAGAGTTGACTGTGATCTTGGTTGTTTGTTGAGTCAAAAGTTTCTTTTAGGGATTAGCTTGAGATGTGTTGTTCTGGTAGCAGCAGCTGAAGGAAGAAACACCCCAGTAGAAAAGTGAAGTAGCGAGACCCATTCTTGTGTTTGCTTGAGAAAAAATCCTGGCATGAGCTAACCGAGAGGTTTTCTTGTCATTTTGTGATCTTAAACTAGAGACTTATGGCATATTTATTTTTCATGCCCACCGTCAAAAGAGTTCGAGGCTGAATGAAAAGCTTATTTACATAAATAAGAAGGGCTCCCTTCTTTTCACTACAGTGAGATGCATGCAAAACACAACTCTATAGGGCTATTCTTTTCCATGACATTATGATGTGACCTAGCGAATTTTATCTTGGTCTCTCCTACTTTATCTCTTATTGCGTGATTCGGCTGGAGGAGCTTGCAGCATTTAACTGAATAAATATTTGAGCTTTAGCTCATCCTTCTATGGTTCGACATAAATTGTCTCATTATTAGACATATTAATTCTGACCAATAAAGTTGTCAAAAAGAAAAAAAGAGGTTAATTCCAATCCACACGTCATAATTTTTGAAATTGAAGGCTTGATAGCTGATGGTTTGAATTGAATTTCTTGTGAAGTTCTCCCAGATGTTACTTTTAAATCCTAGTCACCCTTTATATTGATACTAACCTTTTTATCTCTTGCCAAAAGAGGAAAAAAGGTGGGTAACTGCTGTATTGATATTCATTTCATGTCTTACTACATTGTGTTGTCGAAGGCGTAAAACATTGAAAAGCAGCAAAGTTTGCTGGGAGTTGAAGCATAAACCACAATGAAAGCATGAGTTTTAATGGATAAATGAGCTCCCACTGAAATATATATTTGTGTTTGTGTGCAGTCGTGTGTTATGCATGAAAAAAATATCAATAAGCATGCATTGATTCAAAGGGAATATCAGAAATATATTGTGGGAATCTTAGAACCACAAATTTGGGGAATCTTAGTAGCTTTGTCCAGTTCAGCATCACGAACTTTTTTTTCCTTGCATTAATGCCAAAGATGTCGCCAGTGCTACGGGCTTTGGTTTATGTAGATAGGAAATGATGAATATGGTTGTGACGGTCTACTCGTTGCCAATGCAGAAGGATGCCGACGAAAAGAATGGAACACTGTTTCTCTGTGTTGGATGCGTTTCACACTCAAATTCAAATATGTCTCATTTCCCCTTACCCTACCCCAATTTAAAATATACACAATTTTTTTGTACCCCAAATCTTGAAAGTCTTTTTCCGTAGACTTCGTGTCGAGGCACACTATGTCAAACAAATTAAAATGGATGGAGCACATTTTTAATTTCTTATTCCGATTCATTGAAACTTGATTGGTAATGTTTTTTTAATTATTAAATATATCACTTAACGAAATAAAATTATCTCTAGTGATGCTCTATTTAAGATAGAGCTCATAGGCAATGATGCTCTTACTTTAGTGCCATGGGTGAGACGAATCACCAACTTGGCAGTCATGTAGCCTTAGGGATTGAGCATACTTTAAGTGTGCCTTTAACAACATTGTCCGTTGCCCTCCATTCTATTATCCGCGAGGATTTTCCATTTTCTGGACTGGTGCTCCTACCATAGCTTGGAGTTCCCATGATGAGGCGGGGAAATGTTAAGGGGAACTTATGGGTTATCTTGTGAAAGAAAATGATTGTAATATGTACTATGCTCATAACATGCATTTTCCCACTGTCTGTTGTCCTCAGTTTCCTATCTATCTGGTCTTATCCTTTTTATTAGCACTAACTGTTTGCTGGGAGGAGGCTGGCTTGTATTCTGTAACTTTTGCATGTCTGTCTTATTTGTACTGACAATTGTGTTGATTATGTTACAGGATATTATCTGGCATGCATGTAGGGAAAACTGCACAGCCAAAATGGTTCAGCGCACTGCTTTCTCTAGTCTGTACTCTGGTATGTTTTCAAGTGTCAATCTTTCTGTCTAGAAGCTTCCACTAGTTATCTTATAGGAATGCCTCTTTTTGTCTCTGACAATCATATATAAGTTTATGGTTTCTTCATTCACCCTTTCTATGGAAGTCTGGACAGCTTATTGTCGAAGAAACTGTGCTTTATTTATGGTCATGGATAAGTCCTTTAAATTTGTGTTTGACACTATTTCTTGCAATGTGGTAGGTAGAGCGTTAGTTGCATTCAAAACAAGAGAAGCAGCAGAAAGGGTCAGTAAGAAGTTGGCTGATGGATGCTTAATGGTGTCAAATCAGAGGTATTTATATTCAAGGTTGTTTTAGCAATAAATATTGAACATGCTTGAGTGTCTATATGAATTGTAGGATGAGGATTCAAAGTGGTTTGTTTGCTTAGTTAGATTGGTTAGAATAACACAAGCTCTTCAAAATTATTTGGCAAAGGTGCTTCCTAAATGCTTCCACATGGTACTGTATGGTACTTATGAAAATGTAGCAGACTTGTATTGGTTTTAGATGATTTGTGAAATATCGAGTTCCAAACACATTTTCCTGGGAACACCAATGTAGATTTCGTTTTCCCTTTATTGTGTAAACTGAAGTCAGTACATGACACAAAATATACAGATTATTCTGATCATTTGATTCTCTTGTGGGTTGTTGAAACATTAAGAGTTGGATGTCCATATCTACTATTCTGGCTGGTGGTGGTGGTGGGGGTTTGCGGCGAGCTAGAATGATCCTCTTTTGGGTTGTTGAACATCAAGATTCAAGGGTTTGACTTAATAAGACATGGTCAATATCTTCTAATCTGGCTGGTAGGATGGGGTTTTGCGACGAACTGGACATTTCTTGTGATGTCTTGCACAAAAGAGATTGATATTGGTTTGGACTTTCCTTAATATTACTTGACTTTCCTGCTTTCTGTTATTTATTCGTCTTCTTTTTTTTTTCCTGGTCTCCCTGTCCCCTTCTTTTAGACTTGCTGGTTATCATAGACAATATTTCGTGCCCAGCGAAGCAGCTGCGTATGAAATGTTTACTGTTGATATTGCTTTTCTGTCATGTGCTATCGTATGGTGAAAGACCTCGGGAAGGTTTCTACTTTATCATTACAAAAACTTAGAGAAGTTGTTGAGGATGATTGGTATGTTCTATCATTTTTTGTATATACATCAGTGTCTTTTTGTTCTTACCTTAGCTTACTTTCTTTTCTGGAGAAATTAGGATATAGATATAAGAATTTTGAGGTGTTATTACATGTTTGGACAAATACCTAGATAGCCCTTTCAAGTTAGTACGATTTGTCAGTTAGACACTCCAACTTAAGTGATTACCATTTGAAGACCTCTATTTAGAGAAGTGTGTTTTGTGAACACTTGTGTCCACAAGACAAAATAAGTGAAACACACATGTTGGTAACATGTCAAATGAACCAATCATTGAACGACACCTGATATTTTTTTAATGATGATAGTCTTCAGGCTAGCTTGCACACACCTCGACTAATTTCACTGGGTTATTCTATCTACCAACGCTTAGGTAGATGGGAAAATTCACAAAGCATTTTTTTCACTTGTGAAGATGTTTGTCGGGATATTAACTTGAAACTTTATGGTTCTCCCTACTTTGTTGGGAAAATTCACAAAGCATTTTTTTCACTTGTGAAGATGTTTGTCGGGATATTAACTTGAAACTTTATGGTTCTCCCTACTTTGTTGATTACTAGGCCACACCCTTGGATTTAGGAGTTATACGGAGGGGTACAACTGAAGAAGTATTGGGGGGAGGTGATCAGACAAGATATGGTGAAACTCGATCTCACCGAGGACATGACCTTAGATAGGAGGAGTGGGGGTCGCGAATTAGAGTAACAGATTAATAGGTTAGTAGGGTTAGGTTGATGTCTGGCTGTGGGGTATAGTAGGGTAGTAGGTTTAGTCGTGCCTTTATATCTTGTGTTGCCATTATCCGTCTTATATATGCTAATTTTACCGTATTTGCATACCATCATGTGTTTTTAGCTATTAGTTGCTCTTTCTGTTTTCTTTTCTTTCCTTCCCTGTCTTTCATATCTAGTTTATTCTGCTTATAAGTTTTTGAGACGAGGTTTGATTTTCTTTTAAAAGTATTGACTCTTTTCAAGATAGAACTTATGGGTAATGAGGCGCACACTTTAGTGCCTTACCTACACAGAAGCCAGCCTAAGTGATGCGTAGTGACTGAACCTCTCTCAGCGTTGGTTCTTAAGTGCGCTCAATTGAGCCTTATGCCAACTTTGATATAGTGAAGTGTTAATTTATGTTATGTTGAACCATTTTGAGTGAGAACATTTAGGGAAAGTTGAGAATTTCATGGGGAAAGATAATGATGAATTGGTGATAGCTGGTCAGGTTCCTTTCCCCTCTCTCAAATATATATATATATAGGATGATCAATGGTCAAGTTATTAGGTGTGTACTTTTTGAGTGAACCTGATACGGCAATGTGTAATACTTAACATTTTTGGGTGGGATGATCCCTGTTGCATAAAAGCTTCTTTAATGCACAGGCCGCTCGTTGCAAGCTTTGTAACTCTACCTAAAATGGAAGGAAACACTCCATTTGCTGGGCATCTATGTGTTGACAAATTAAGACTACAATTGCAGCGGGAATTGGTCAGTCTCTCTCTCATCCTTTGTATATCCTCACCTGAAGAAAGGACTTCCTTACCGTGTTCATTCATGTTAATCTAGCCTAATAAAATCATCTTTGTTATTCAGAAAGAAGCAGTTTCTACTTCTCACTGTTCTCAGCCCAACACCATAGAGCATGAAATGGGCATGGAGTGGCGCTTACTGCATTCAAGATCTGGCAGCTGGTGGAATCGGCTATATAAGGTCTGGAATTAGTTTGTGGTTGTCCAAGTTTGGATCAGCATTGCTCTTGTATTTTACACAATATTCTGATAGTCTTCTTTAATTATTTGTTCTAGCAACAAAATGAGGAACTAAGAAAAACAGTGTCAGAACTCAAGAGAAAATGAGAAGCAAGCTGCAGTGTTGTACATAGTGTACTTGTGGTTAGTATACATTCCTGTCACGTGATATGTTGTACTTATCTTATTCTTTTATTGAGGGATTTGTGAATTATTTATAGCATAGGATATACAAAATGTTATGGAGGTTGCAATATATGAATGTTGAAGGTTGTCACATCATGATGGCACCATTTCAAACATTATGTTATCTGAATAATATCTGCATATGAAGAGAAGGGGCAGTGTTTGTCTATGAAACAAGCATACCAGATGAAAGTGGTTGGTCTTTGCACAATAAAATGTGGTGACAACAGTGGCAAGCTAGACTTTTGATTCAAGGGGTTCAAAATTTGAAGAATTAGACACATGAACTTGCCAAAGGGGGGTTCGATATCTACTATTTGCACTTAAGCAATTATTTTAAGTGTTTAACCATGTATAAATAGTATAATTTTTCGCCGAAGAATTCGGATGAGCTCCCTAACCAATAGGTGGCTCTGTCCCTGGTGACCGAAACACTGAAGTACTCTGTTGTAAAAATGGATTCTTCAGTGATTATGGGCTAAGAGTGGCATCAATATGTAGGATTTGCTGTTTGTAGGAAGGAGAATGTCGAAAGGGAATTCATGGTTTATACTAAAGATTTATGTTGCCACTTTTTAACTCGTCTCTCGTGCATAAGATAGGCATTGCACTAATTTTCTTTTTCCCGTTCATATCTGAGCATTGTTAATGTACTCCCTCTGTCCCATTTTATGTGACATTCTTTTCTTTTTGGTCCGTCCCAAAAAGAATGTCACCTTACTCTAATTGGAAATAATTTAACCTTAAAATTCCCTTTTTACCCTTAATGAAATGATTCTTAACCACACAAATATCTCAGAATGATTTTAGACCACAAGTTTCTAAAGTCTTCATTTTTTTCTTAAACACCGTGCTAAGTCAAAGGGTGCCACATATAAAATGGGATGGAGGGAGTATTATTTTTTTGACTTTGCTCAGAACTGGATTGTCAATATAGAAGGTAGTATTTTAATAAAGCTGTCATAGAAGTAACATTAACTTTACAATCTTGTCCCCAAATAAAAAACATAGTGCTGTTTTTTCTTTTGTTGATGAATGTTGTGGAGAATTACATTAGATAAAGCAATGCACTGTACTACTGTTTTTCACGGGTTTATGTTTGATCTAAACCATATTAATGTTTCTTTTCTTTTTTTCTTATTAGTTGTTTTTTATGTTTGAAAGTTCAGATCTCTGAGTTCTTGGACCTGACTTCTGGTAATGGTGTTATTCCAATAAGTTCCATTGGAGTTATGCAAGATTTTTGTTCGATTGACACATCTGGGGGTTAGGATCTCTCTCTACTTTATTTAACCTTAAAGCTGTATTCTGTGCAAGGGCTCTTTCCTTTTACACCAAAGATGGAGTGAAATTATCTAGTTCCATTAAATGCTATTTAAGTGAGGATAGGAACTATTACTCCTAGCATTTCATGATGTGGTCTATCATGTGGTAGAAATACTATATTGAAGTGAGAGAAAAGACCCTTCCTCCTAGCTTTTCATGGATCATCCACAAAGCAGCTCTTTGTTTTGGTTGTCTTTTGGGTACTTTGATTCTATTTTCAGCACATCGGAGTTGTCAGGGTCCGCCAATTTCCCTGACTGCGCGCGCAACCGGATCCGACAGATAGCACCGGAATTGTATATAAGACTTAGTCTTTGTGAATATTCTAGACTAGGGGCCTATTTGTAAATAGGGAAGGACTAATGTGTAAATATGAGGGACTTGTAGCATAAATTTTATTTGCACTTAGGCCCTTCTTGGCTAGTATAAATAGAGGGCCTCATTTTCATTTCCAACCATCCTGGAATCACTTGTAAAGCATTCTCTTGAAAGCTAATACAAGTTTCCTTCCTCCAGTTCTAAAGTTTTCTTTAGTTCCAAAGTTTTCTTATCTTGAGTTCCCTTAGTGGTCCTCTTGAAAGGCTTACTAGTATTTGCTAAGTTCAAGCAAATCGACTAGTGCCGCACGGTTTTAGCTAAAGCTCTAAGGCCGTGACAAAGTGGTATCAGAGCGGGTCTAAGGGAAGCTATGGCAACAGTAGGAAGTTCGGATACCGTCACCACCAACGTCCTGGTGGATGTTGGGAAGAAGCGCAAGGGGAAGAAGGGCTCCAAGAGGGCGGATGAGGTGCCGCCCGAGTCAGCACCCAGCGAGGTCCTGACGACCCAGGCCTTGTCGGCCACGGAGATGAGCGATGACGATCGAGGTGAGGAACCTGTCGACGTCTCGCTCGACATGGGCTGGGTCCGAAAGGCCGTCGCTGCCGGCGAAGCGATGGAGTTCCTAGGCCAACGGGTGACCAACCTCGATGGTCAGTTCAAGACCTTAGAGGAATTCACCCTCGAGGAGAGTGACAACCTCCGAAAGGAGTTGGACGGTCGACGGACAACGGAGTGCGAGCTGAAGGAGACCATCACCTCCTTAGAGTTCCGTCTTATGGACGCACTCACCGAAATAAAGGCCATGAAGGCCAATATGGAGGCCATGAGTGCGAAAATAAGGGATCTCGAAGGAGGTGTAGCCGAAGGGAGGATTACTGCGCCAACGGTCGATAGGGAGGATAGGATCGACGCTCCTAAGCCGCCCGTCTTCCGTGGCACCCGTGATGCACAGGAGGTGGAGACCTTCTTGTGGCATCTGGAGAACTACTTCAGGTGCAACAAGATAAGGTCCGAGCAGACAAAGGTTAACACGGCCATACTCTACTTGACTGAGATGGCCATGTTATGGTGGAAACGCAAGGAAGCAGAGATCGGACGTGGGCAGTGCGCCATTGACACTTGGGATCAGTTCAAGGCCGAGTTCAAGAAGGCCTTCTTCCCAAGTAACGTCGTCTATGAGGCCAAACGGAGGTTCCGAGAATTGAAGCAGACCGGCACCATCCGAGCCTACGTGAAGGAGTTCACGGCGCTCACCCTCCAAATACCCAACCTCACAGATGAGGATATGATGTTCCACTTCATGGATGGCTTACAGGGTTGGGCCAGGACGGAGCTTGAGCGGAGACACGTGACCACACTAGACGACGCCATCGCCCAGGCGGAGTCTCTGACAGACTCTCGGCACGACAGGCGAGACAGGGACCGAGGGGAAAGCTCGGGAGGTAGTCATGACCAAGGTGGGGGAGACAATGGCAAAGGCAAGGACTGGCAGCCACACCCCAAGCATCATGATACCCACAAGCCGGATAACAGGAGGGTCGGTCGTCAGGGCAGCGGAGAGGGCAAGACACAGCCCGAAAAAGAATTTAAGTGTTACGTATGCGGAGACCCGCATAGCTATAAGAAGTGCCCTCAACTGAAGAGTCTTGGTGCCATACTACGGGAATGGAAGGGGCAGAAGGCGCAGGAAGAGGCACCCAAATCAGGGGAGGAGTCAGACGAAGCACGAGTAGGTGTGATTGGGCTATGCGGAGCAATCACAAAGCTGCAAGAAAAGCCGAAGGAGCGTGGTGCGCAGTACGTGGACATCATCCTCAATGGAAGGCCCGCTCGTGCGATGGTCGACACAGGCGCAAAGGTTAACATAGTGACTAAGTCTGCGGCAACCAAGTTGGGGCTTAAACATAACCCGAGCAATGCGCGACTTAGGTCAGTCAATGCGCCGATAACTCCCGTGTGTGGAATTGCTCAGGAAGTCGACATAGTGCTGGGAGAGTGGCATGGAAAGGCCAACTTCCACGTAGCACAGATAGATCTCTTTGACATAATCCTTGGGCAGGAGTTCTTTCGGAAATGCCATGCGGTGATAGACCCCTACCTCCAACAACTCTTAGTCATGGAGCAGGGAGGTTCCTGCATGGTACCCTCAGTCGGGATGCCCAAGTCAGAGGGACTAGCTCAAATATCAGCCCTACAGCTCTTGGAAGAGGTTAAGGGAAGGCCACCAGTATCATGCTCTACGCACGCTGGAAGAAAAGGTCGTCGGAGGAGGAACCGTCGAAGGAAACTAAACAGGGACAGGGACGACCAAAAGCACCAGTGTTCCTCGGGCGCTGAAAGGGGCGAACTCCAGCAGAAACCACGCAGGGACAACACAGAGGTATGTGGCAATCCAAAGGTGGAGACTGGGAGTACCAACAACAACATTGCGCCGAGGACGTCGCGACATTAGGTGGGGAGAGTGTGACGACCCGCCACCATTTTCGCACAAGAAAACGAGATCCGGGGCGTTCGGGTGCGTGGAAGACTCCGGGTTAGTGTAGATAGTTCAAGAACTGTGTAGTCTTCTCTAGAATAAAGTGGAGGAGCACGTGCAGCATCTGAAGAAAGTCTTCCAAGTCTTGAGGGAAAATGAGCTGTATGTCAAGCGGGAGAAGTGCGAGTTTGCCCACCCGAGGTGCACTTCCTGGGGCATGTTATCAGCCAGGGCCAGCTGCGCATGGATCAAGCCAAGGTACGAGCAATTCAAGATTGGGAGGTTCCCTCCAAAGTGACTGAGCTACGATCGTTCCTTGGACTTGCAAACTACTACCGGCGGTTAATCAGTGGTTATTCGGCAATGACCACACCCCTGACCGAGTTATTAAAGAAGAACAAGCCGTGGGTTTGGGGTCCAGACTGCCAAGAGGCATTCGAGAACCTGAAGGCCTCTATCTCGGAGGAGCCAGTGCTTGCATTGCTAGATTTTAGCAAACCCTTCGAGGTACACACCGATGCCTCTGATTATGCCATTGGGGGTGTCCTGATGCAGGAGAAGCACCCCATAGCTTTCGAGAGCCGGAAGCTAAATGAAGCTGAGCGGCGGTACACAGTGCAGGAGAAAGAGATGACCGCCATCGTTCATTGCCTGCGGACCTGGAGGCACTATCTCCTTGGGTCCAAATTCGTAGTCAAAGCGGATAACGTGGCCACCTGCTACTTCCTGACACAGAAGAAGCTTACGCCGAAACAAGCTAAGTGGCAGGATTTCTTGGCAGAATTTGATTACACGCTCGAGTATAAGCCAGGCAAAGACAATGTCGTGGCGGATGCATTAAGCCGGAAAGCCGCGCTGGCCGCCATCACTACGGCCCAAAGTGATGTGCGGGAGGAGATTAAAATGGGCCTGCAGCACGATACAGAAGCCAAGCAGCTCATGGAGTTGGCTTCCCGAGGCAAGACCCGACGCTTTTGGCTCGAAGACGGGCTCTTGCTCACGACTGGACGGAGAGTCTACGTGCCCCGATACGAAAATCTGAGGCGACGGATCATGAAGGAGGGGCACGACACTTTATGGGCCGGACATCCGGGAATGCGCCGCACCAGAGCGCTCATCGAGGCAAACTATTACTGGCCACGCATGCGAGACGATATTGAGCGGTACGTACAGACTTGTCTCGTGTGCCAGCAGGACAAAGTGGAGCATAGGGCACCTGGAGGACTTTTGGAGCCACTCCCACCTGCCGAGCGTCCTTGGGAGAGCATCACTATGGATTTCATCACAAGTCTTCCAAAGTCCGACGGGTATGGCACTATCATGGTCGTGGTAGACCGGTTTTCAAAGTATGCCAGTTTCATGCCTGCCACGGCCGGGTGCACTGTCAAGGAAGCTGCCCACCTCTTCTTCCAGAACGTGGTAAAATATTGGGGGCTGCCGAGGCATATTATTAGCGACAGGGACCCTCGCTTCACAGGGACCTTCTGGAGGGAGCTCTTTGATATTCTTGGCACGGAGCTTCATTTCTCCACCAGCTTCCACCCACAGACCGATGGCCAAACTGCGAGAGTAAATGCCTTACTAGAGTGCTACTTAAGGCACTTCGTGAGCGCACACCAACGAGATTGGGCCAAGTTGCTCGATGTGGCCCAATTCTCCTATAACTTACAAAAAAGTGAGGCTAGTGGGAGGACACCCTTTGAATTAGCCACGGGACAGCAGCCTCAAACTCCCCATTCCTTGCCGGCCGCATTCGAAGGTAAAAGCTTGGGAGCATACCATTTGGCCAAAGGGTTCGAGGAGCAACTGGATACCGCTAAGTCCTACTTAGACAAGGCGGCCAAACGGATGAAGAAGTTTGCTGACAGAAGGCGCCGCTCGACAGACTACCGAGTTGGGGACTTAGTCTTGGTGAAATTCAACCCGAGGTAGTTCAAGGCCATGCGAGGCTTGAGCCAAAGCTTGGTGCGAAAGTACGAGGGGCCATTCCGAATTCTTGCCAAGGTAGGCAAGATATCATACCGACTGGAGCTTCCGCCGACCTTGAGGGTGCATCCCGTCTTCCATGCCAGCGTCCTCAAGCCGTACCATGAAGACAAGGAAGATCCGAGCCGAGGGCATTCTGACCGGGCACCCTTGAACATCGTCGCTTCGCACGACCGAGACATCGAGGCCATCATAGATTTCCAAGCTAAGCAGAGACGAGGCCACCCTGCCATAGCCATGTTCCTGGTACACTGGAAGGGGCAGTCACCCGAAGAGGCTACATGGGAGAGGTACGAGGACTTGTGGCAATTTAGGGACAAAGTGCAGGAGTTCCTCAGGCATCAGCACTGCGCCGCGGTCGTCGCAGAATCAGGTGGGGGAGAGTGTCAGGGTCCGCCAATTT
Source organism: Solanum rostratum (assembly GCA_029948455.1). Taxonomy (NCBI): domain Eukaryota; kingdom Viridiplantae; phylum Streptophyta; class Magnoliopsida; order Solanales; family Solanaceae; genus Solanum; species Solanum rostratum. The sequence continues at coordinate 32,643 of CM057053.1, read as the reverse complement.
CCCTGACTGCGCGCGCAACCGGATCCGACAGATAGCACCGGAATTGTATATAAGACTTAGTCTTTGTGAATATTCTAGACTAGGGGCCTATTTGTAAATAGGGAAGGACTAATGTGTAAATATGAGGGACTTGTAGCATAAATTTTATTTGCACTAAGGCCCTTCTTGGCTAGTATAAATAGAGGGCCTCATTTTCATTTCCAACCATCCTGGAATCACTTGTAAAGCATTCTCTTGAAAGCTAATACAAGTTTCCTTCCTCTAGTTCTAAAGTTTTCTTTAGTTCCAAAGTTTTCTTATCTTGAGTTCCCTTAGTGGTCCTCTTGAAAGGCTTACTAGTATTTGCTAAGTTCAAGCAAATCGACTAGTGCCGCACGGTTTTAGCTAAAGCTCTAAGGCCGTGACAGGAGTCCTGTGTACTCTCCATCCCAGGGATTAGGTCTAATGGTAAGAATACAACATGTGATGTATGGGTTAGGCATTCTTTATGAGTTTGAACCTTGTTGCAGTCAGAAGCTTGGTATTTAAGTGGAGAAGGGTAAAGGGGTGGTCCTATTACGAGTTTCGTGCAATTGTGCTTACTGACCCCTGGAGATTTCCTGGTTATCAAAGTAAGGCCTTGTGTTTTTTGCCATTAACTTGTCCTTGAAGGATTGCGATTAACTAGTATTACTTTCAAATTGTCGGCATGAGATGCACTAAATCTATTTACCATTATTTGTTACATGCATTTAAATGACTATTGTTGTGTGATGCATGTTTACATGCTGCTCAACTTGCTTACAACCATGTGGTCATGCCAAGCACGAAAACTTAGCTGGAATAGATGATGATGTGCTTGGCAGTTGGATAAAAGTACCAAATATCTAACTGATTTGGTGATTTTTGCTTGACAGGTTCGGAATAGATGACTACTTAACACTCAGTCCTCCAAGCGTCTTGGCAATTTTTGGATGTACCCTCCTACTACCTTCCTTCATTGGGGACCCCAGAGTAATTGGTTAATGTCAATGTCACATAGTTTAGCTTGCAGCGATATGCATATTATTATCAGAATTTTTGCTCCATGAATCGCTCTGACATAGTCTTTTGTCCAAAATATCTTTTAGAAATTGAAAATAGAATCTCTAATCTTTGGTTCTGAAATAGGATCGACAAATGGAACTAAACATGTGAATGAGCAGTGGATTCATATGTTTATTGCTAAAATCTTGGGCAAATGGTATTTTAGTTTGAACATGCATGTAATATCTAAGGGAAATGATTAAACTATTTTTCCTCCGCTGGCCAAACGTGGATACAAATTTAGGAAAATCAACAATACACAATCTGGGGTTTTACGATCTGGAGGGCAAGAAAACGAAGTTGGTCATGTAGAATATTGCTTTTCACGCTGTTTTCAGTGGACTTATAAATTTATGTTAGTCAATAGTTCCATCAGCTTTTTGAGCACGGGTAGGATAAATCTGTGTTTCATAACCTTGTAATGCGAAAGAAGGGATGTCTGTCACAGGTCACTATGATAGTCGTGAATTAGATGAACGTTATTGACCCCTAAGTATGTCCGTCCTAACATACTCCACATTCGGCTATGGTTTCAGTGTTTTTGAATTGCTCTGACTGCATTAAAATAAAACGATGCACTGTGCTCGGGGTAGAAACATCAAGTATTAGCTTCATTCTCTCTAAGTATGGCAATTAACCCCTCCTCAATCTGTTGCCCAAAAGGAACAACTACTCTCACACTTGGCGATTCAAAAAAGAGGTTTTGCATGAGAAAATTTGTTACTACTTTAATTCGTTTATTAATTTTGTAGTATATTTCAAAATAGAGCATTTCTCGTCTTTTGATAACCTTTTTATTTTTTAATTTTTATATATATTTTACTTATCTTTGATTTAAAATTACAAGATTTAAATTTTTTATTTTTTTTTAAAATTTCATGTCACATCAAAATAGGACGATCCAATTGAAGCAAAGAGGGTGATTTTCCTTGGTGGTTGAATTTTATTAAGAAGGAAGTGACTAAAAAAATTGTCTTCTTAACCCATTTATTTGTAAAATTTATATGTTGTATAAAATAAATTCGAAAAGTAACTTATTAAATTCTCTTGATTGCATCCTCCCTTTCATCCTCTATTCATTTCTACATTTTCCTACCCCTTATTAAACAAATTAAAATTTTGACTTTCCCTTACCCTAATTAGACCAGACCAAAGATATATAGTTGTTGATGTCTCAGGTAGCTAACAATTTTATGTAGTTCATACAGTACTATTTTTAGAAGAACTTTTAATTTTTAAAAATCATTTCTTTTTTCAATTAGAAGTGGCAAGATGTGATTGTGATCATGCTTAATGTTGCAAGTTCAGTAATTTTTTTAAAAATTATTTTAGAATGCAAATAATATTTTTTCTAATCGTGTATTGTACATTCATATGAAAATACTTGGGCTTGCAATATTTGTATATGTTTTATCCTTATGATTAGAGAGAAAAAAGTAATACAGGATATTATATTATGTTTAATATTTAGAATTAAACATGAAATTAATTTTGATTATCTTCTTTAACATCCACGAAAAATAGTCGAAATCGCATGATTCCTGTTTCGAAACCCATAAAATGCTCTTGGATGTCGTTCGACACTACCATGCCTACTGCGACTTTTGGCAGGCTTTTTACGGATGGGTACCTGAAATTTTTCAGGAAAATGGGTCCAGAGCCCTGTAACCTCCATAATTCGTGGGTTAACAATGATGAAAAACTGTCGAAATCGCCTAATCCCTATGCAGGAGCCCATAAAATGCTACTAGGCGTCGTCTAGCGCCACTGGGCCTCATGGACTTTTGGAGGGCTTTGTTACGGACGGGTTGGTATTATTTCTCGGGGAAAAATGAGCCAGGTAGCCTGATGTCACCCAAGTTACACCTCCTTTTTGAGGATAAAGCGGTCATTGACAAGAAATAGAACCTAACCAAGGTTGGTATAATCCAAGGGAATACGTAGACTTAAGAGAATTCAATTAATGTGATTTGCGTGACTAACCAACTTACTTCCCTAGAAGGAGGGGTTTGCTATAATCGGTAGAGAAGTAAACTTAGCTAACACAAGAGTTAAATCAATATGGGAAGAAACTTTGGGAAACTTGCACCGGAACCCCATGTAGCGCCAGAATTCGTGGGCTAACACCCACAGAAATGAGCCGAAATCGCCTGTTTCCACTTCCTTGGCCCATAAAATCTAACCAGGCTCCACCAACCCCCCTGGGCCCCATGGGCCTCTTGCCGGGCCTCTTGTGGATTCCCTCTTATGATTTTTTAGGAAACTTGCGCCGGACCCCCATGCAGCGCTAGAATCCGTGGGCTAACACACACAGTAATGAGCCGAAATCGCCTGTTTCCACTTCCTTGGCCCATAAAATCCAACCAGGCCTCATCCAACCCCGTCGGGCCCCATGGGCCTCTTGCCGGGCCTCTTGCAGACTCATATGATTTTTCAGGAAACTTGCGCATGGCCCCCATGCAGCGCCAGAATCCGTGGGCTAACACCCACAGAAATGAGCCGAAATCGCTTGTTTCCACTTTCTTGGCCCATAAAATCCAACTAGGCCTCAATCGACCCCACCGGGCCCCATGGGCCTCTTGCGGACCCCATCGTATGAGTTTTCGGGAAACTTGCACCGGAACCCCATGCAGCGCCAGAATCCGTGGGCTAACACCCACAGAAATGAGCCGAAATCGCCTGTTTCCACTTCCTTGGCCCATAAAATCCAACCAGGCCTCCATCAACCCTGCCGGGCCCTATGGGCCTCCTGCGGACCCCCTCGTATGGTTTTTCGGGAAACTTGTGCCGGAACCCCATGCAGCGCCAAAATCCATGGGCTAACACCCACAAAAATGAGCCAAAATCGCCTGTTTCCACTGTCGTGGCCCATAAAATCCAACCAGGCCTCCGCCAACCCTGCCGGGCCCTAAGGGCCTCCTGCGGACCCCTTCGTATGGTTTTTTGAGAAACTTGCGCCGGACCCCCATGCAGCGCCAGAATCCGTGGGCTAACACCCACAGAAATGAGCCGAAATCGCGTGTTTCCACTTCCTTGGCCCATAAAATCCAACCAGGCCTCCACCAACCCCGCTGGGCCCCACAGGCCTCTTGCGGCCCCCTCGTATGATTTTTTAGGAAACTTGCGCCGGACCCCATGCAGCGCCAGAATCCGTTGGCTAACACCCACATAAATGAGCTGAAATCGCGTGTTTCCACTTCCTTGGCCCGTAAAATCCAACCAGGCCTCCACCAGCCCTGCCGGGCCCTATGGGCCTTTGCCGGGCCTCTTGCGGACCCCCTCGTATGATTTTTCAGGAAACCTGCACCGGAACCCCATGCAACGCCAGAATCCGTGGGTCAACATTTAAAGAAATGAGCCGAAATCGCCTGTTTCCACTTCCTTGGCCCATAAAATCCAACCAGGCCTCCATCAACCCTGCCGGGCCCTATGGGCCTCTTGCGGACCCCGTCGTATGAGTTTTCGGGAAACTTGCACCGGAACCCCATGCAGCGCCAGAATCCGTGGGCTAACACCCACAGAAATGAGCCGAAATCGAGTGTTTCCACTTCCTTGGCCCAAAGAATCAAACCAGGCATCCACCGACCCCGCCGGCCCCTACAGGCCTCTTGCCGGGCCTCTTACGGACTCCCTCGTATGATTTTTTGGGAAACTTCGCCAGATTCCCATGCAGCGCCAAAATCCATGGGCTAACACCCACAGAAAAGAACCGAAATCGCCTGTTTCCACTTCCTTGGCCAATGAAATCCAACCAGGCCTCATCCAACCCCGTCGGGAACCATGGACCTCTTGCCGGGCTTCTTGCGGACCCCCTCATATGAATTTTTGAGAAATTTGCGCAGGAATCCCATGCAGCGCCAGAATCCGTGGCTAACACCCACAGAAATGAGCCGAAATCGCCTGTTTCCACTTTCTTGGCCCATAAAATCCAACCAGACCTCATCCAACCCCGCCGGGCACCATAGTCCTCTTGCCGGGCCTCTTGCAGACCCCCTCGTACGACATTTCAAGAAACTTGCGCCGGAACCCCATGCAGCGCCAGAATCCGTGGGCTAACACCTACAGAAATGAGCCGAAATCGCCCGTTTCTACTTCCTGGGCCCATAAAATCCAACCAGGCCTCATCCAACCCTGCTGGGACCAATGGACCTCTTACCGGGCCTCTTGCGGACCCCCTCGTATACTTTTTTCGAGAAACTTGCACCGGAACCCCATGCAGCGCCAGAATCTGTGGGCTAACACCCACAGAAATGAGTCGAAATCGCCTGTTTCCACTTCCTTGGCCCATAAAATCCCCAGGCCTCATCCAACCCCGCCGGAAACCATGGACCTCTTGCCGGGCCTCTTGTGGATCCCCCGCGTATGATTTTTCGAGAAACTTGCGCCGGAAACCCATGCAGCGCCAGAATCTGTGGGCTAGCACCCATTGAAATGAGCCGAAATCGCCTGTTTCCACTTCCTTGGCCCACAAAATCCAACCAGGCCTCATCCAACCCCGCCGGGCACCATGGACCTTGTGCCGAGCGTCTTGCGGACCTCCTCGTATCATGTTTTGAGAAACTTGCGCCGGAACCCCATGCATCGCCAGAATCCGTGGGCTAACACCTACATAAATGAGCCGAAATCGCTTGTTTCCACTTCCTTGGCCCAAAAAATCCAACCAGTCCTCATCCAACCCCGCCGAGTATCATGGACCTCTTGCCGGGCCTCTTGCGGACTCCCTCGTATGATTTTTCAAGAAACTTGCACCGGAGCCCCATGCAGCGCCAGAATCCGTGGGCTAACACCCATAGAAATGAGCCGAAATCGCCTGTTTCCACTTCCATGGCCCATAAAATCCAACCAGGCCTCATCCAACCCCGCCGGGCACCATGGACCTCTTGCCGTGCCTCTTGCAGACCCCCTCGTATGACATTTCAAGAAACTTGCGGCGAAACCCCATGCAGTGCCAGAGTCCGTGGGCTAACACCCACAGAAATGAGCCGAAATCGCCTGTTTCCACTTCCTGGGCCCATAAAATCCAACCAGGCCTCACCCAACCCCGCCGGGACCAATGGACCTCTTGCCGGGCCTCTTGCGGACCCCCTCGTATGGTTTTTCGAGAAACTTTCGCCGGAACCCCATGCAGCGCCAGAATCTGTGGGCTAACACCCACAGAAATGAGTCGAAATCGCTTATTTTCACTTCCTTGGCCCACAAAATCCAACCAGGCCTCATCCAACCCCGCCAAGAACCATGGACCTCTTGCCGAGCCTCTTGCGGACCCCCGCATATGAATTTTCGAGAAACTTGCGCCGGAACCCCATGCAACGCCAGAATCTGTGGGCTAACACCCATTGAAATGAGCCGAAATCGCCTGTTTCCACTTCCTTGGCCCACAAAATCCAACCAGGCCTCATCCAACCCCACCGGGCACCATGGACCTCTTGCCGGGCCTCTTGCGGACCCCCTCGTAGGATATTTTGAGAAACTTGCGCCGGAACCCCATGCAGCGCCAGAATCTGTGGGCTAACACCCATAGAAATGAGCCGAAATCGCCTATTTCCACTTCCTTGGCCCATAAAATCAACCCAGGCCTCATCCAACCCCGCCGGGCACCATGGACCTCTTGCCGGGCCTTTTGCGGACCGCCTCGTATGATTTTTCGAGAAACTTGCGCCGGAACCCCATGCAGCGTCAGAATCCGTGGGCTAACACCCACAGAAATGAGCCGAAATTGCCTGTTTCCACTTCTTTTGCCCATAAAATCCAACCTGGCCTCATCCAACCCCGCCGGGCACCATGGATCTCTTGTCGGGCCTCTTGTGGACCCCCTCGTATGATATTTCAAGAAACTTGCGCCGGAACCCCATGCAGCGCCAGAATCCGTGGGCTAACACCCACAGAAATGAGCCGAAATCACCTATTTCCACTTCCTTGGCCCATAAAATCCAACCAGGCCTCATTCAACCCCGCCGGGCACCATGGACCTCTTGCCATGCCTCTGGCGGACCCCCTCGTATGATATTTCGAGAAACTTGCGCCGGAACCCCATGCAGCGCCGAAATCCGTGGGCTAACACCCATAGAAATGAGCCGAAATCGCCTGTTTCCACTTCCTTAGCCCATAAAATCCAACAAGGCCTCATCCAACCCCGCCGGGCACCATGGTCCTCTTGTCAGGCCTCTTGCGGACCCCCTCGTATGAGTTTTCGAGAAACTTTCGCAGGAACCCTATGCAGCGCCAGAATCCGTGGGCTAACACCCACATAAATGAGCCGGCTGCATGGGGTTCCGCCGCAGGTTTCTCGAAAACTCATACGAGGGGGTCCGCAAGAGGCCCCAAAAGAGGTTCATGGTGCCCGGCGGGGTTGGATGAGGCCTGGTTGGATTTTATGGGCCAAGGAAGTGGAATCATGCGATTTCAGCTCATTTCTGTGGGTGTTAGCCCACGGATTCTGGCGCTGCATGGGGTTCCGGTGCACTTTTCTCGAAAAATCATACGAGGTGGTCCGCAAGAGGCCCGGCAAGAGGTCCATGGTGCCCGACGGCATTGGATGAGGCCTGGTTGGATTTTATGGGCCAAGGAAGTGGAAACAGGCGATTTCGGCTCATTTCTGTGGGTGTTAGCCCACGGATTCTGGCGCTGCATGGGGTTCCGACGCAAGTTTCTCGAAAAATCATACGGGGGGTCCGCAAGAGGCCCGGCAAGAGGGTGGGGTTGGATGAGGCCTGGTTGGATTTTATGATCCAAGGAAGTGGAAACAGGCGATTTCGGCTCATTTCTGTGGGTGTTAGCCCACAGATTCTGGCGCTGCATGGCGTTCCGGCGCAAGTTTCTCGAAAACATATACGAGGGGGTCCGCAAGAGGCCCGGCAAGAGGTCCATGGTGCCCGGCTGGGTTGGATGAGGCCTTGTTGGATTTTATGGGCCAAGGAAGTGGAAACAGGCGATTTCGGCTCATTTCTGTGGGTGTTAGCCCATGGATTCTGGCGCTGCATGGGGTTCCGGCTCAAGTTTCTCAAAATATCATACGAGGGGGTCCGTAAGAGGCCCGGCAAGAGGTCCACGGTGCCCGGCGGGGTTGGATGAGGCCTGGTTGGATTTTATGGTCCAAGGAAGTGGAAACAGGCGATTTCGGCTCATTTATGTGGGTGTTAGCCCACGGATTCTGGCGCTGCATGGGGTTCCACCGCAAGTTTCTCGAAAACTCATACGAGGGGGTCCGCAAGAGGCCCGGCAAGAGGTCCATGGTGCCCGGCGGGGTTGGATGAGGCATGGTTGGATTTTATGGGCCAAGGAAGTGGAAACAGGCGATTTCGGCTCATTTCTGTGGGTGTTAGCCCACGGATTCTGGGGCTGCATGGGGTTCCGGCGCAAGTTTCTCGAAAAATCATACGAGGGGGTCCGCAAGAGGCCCGGCAAGAGGTCCATGGTGCCCGGCGGGGTTGGATGAGGCCTGGTTGGATTTTATGGGCCAAGGAAGTGGAAACAGGCGATTTCGGCTCATTTCTGTGGGTGTTAGCCCACGGATTCTGGCGCTGTATGGGGTTCCGGTGCAAGTTTTTCGAAAACTCATACGAGGGGATCCGCAAGAGGCCCGGAAAGAGGTCCATGGTGCCCGGCGGGGTTGGATGAGGCCTGGTTGGATTTTATGGGCCTAGGAAGTGGAAACAGGCGCTTTCGGCTCATTTCTGTGGGTGTTAGCCCACGGATTCTGGCGCAGCATGGGTTTCCGGTGCACGTTTCTCGAAAAATCATACGAGGGGTCCGCAAGAGGCCCGGCAAGAGGTCCATGGTGCCCAGCGGGGTTGGATGAGGCCGGGTTGGATTTTATGGGCCAAGGAAGTGGAAACAGGCGATTTCGGCTCATTTCTGTGGGTGTTAGCCCACGGATTCTGGCGCTGTATGGGGTTCCGGTGCAAGTTTCTCGAAAAATCATACGAGGGGGTCCGCAAAAGGCCCGGCAAGAGGCCCATGGTGCCCGGAGGGGTTGGATGAGGCCTGGTTGGATTTTATTTGCCAAGGAAGTGGAAACAGGCGATTTCGGCTCATTTCTGCGAGTGTTAGCCCATGGATTCTGGCGCTGCATGGGGTTCCGGCGCAAGTTTTCTCGAAATATCATACGAGGTGGTCCGTAAGAGGCCCGGAAAGAGGTCCATGGTGCCCGGCGGGGTTAGATGAGGCCTGGTTGGATTTTATGGTCCAAGGAAGTGGAAACAGGCAATTTCGGCTCATTTCTGTGGGTGTTAGCCCACGGATTCTGGCGCTGCATGGGATTCCGCCGCAAGTTTCTCGAAAACTCATACGAGGGGGTCCGCAAGAGGCCCGGCAAGAGGGCGGGGTTGGATGAGGCCTTGTTGGATTTTATGGGCCAAGGAAGTGGAAACAGGCGATTTCGGCTCATTTCTGTGGAGGTTAGCCCACAGATTCTGGCGCTGCATGGCGTTCCGACGCAAGTTTCTCGAAAACATATACGAGGGGGTCCGCAAGAGGCCCGGAAAGAGGTCCATGGTGCCCGGCTGGGTTGGATGAGGCCTTGTTGGATTTTATGGGCCAAGGAAGTGGAAACGGGCGATTTCGGCTCATTTCTGTGGGTGTTAGCCCACGGATTCTGGCGCTGCATGGGTTTCCGGCTCAAGTTTCTCGAAAAATCATACGAGGGGGTCCGTAAGAGGCCCGGCAAGAGGTCCACGGTGCCCGGCGGGGTTGGATGAGGCCTGGTTGGATTTAATGGTCCAAGGAAGTGGAAACAGGCGATTTCGGCTCATTTATGTGGGTGTTAGCCCACGGATTCTAGCGCTGCATGGGGTTCCACCGCAAGTTTCTCGAAAACTCATACGAGGGGGTCCGCAAAAGGCCCGGCAAGAGGTCCATGGTGCCCGGCGGGGTTGGATGAGGCCTGGTTGGATTTTATGGGCTAAGGAAGTGGAAACAGGCGATTTCGGCTCATTTCTGTGGGTGTTAGCCCACGGTTTCTGGGGCTGCATGGGGTTCCGGCGCAAGTTTCTCGAAAAATCATACGAGGGGGTCCGCAAGAGGCCCGGCAAGAGGTCCATGGTGCCCGGCAGGGTTGGATGAGGCCTGGTTGGATTTTATGGGCCAAGGAAGTGGAAACAGGCGATTTCGGCTCATTTCTGTGGGTGTTAGCCCACGGATTCTGGCGCTGTATGGGGTTCCGGTGCAAGTTTCTTGAAAACTCATACGAGGGGGTTCGCAAGAGGCCCGGCAAGAGGTCCATGGTGCCCGGCGGGGTTGGATGAGGCCTGGTTGGATTTTATGGGCCTAGGAAGTGGAAACAGGCGATTTCGGCTCATTTCTGTGGGAGTTAGCCCACGGATTCTGGCGCAGCATGGGGTTCCGGCACAAGTTTCTCGAAAAATCATACGAGGGGGTCCGCAAGAGGCCCGATAAGAGGTCCAGGTGCCCGGCGGGGTTAGATGAGGCCTGGTTGGATTTTATGGGCCAAGGAAGTGGAAACAGGCGATTTCGGCTCATTTCTGTGGGTGTTAGCCCACGGATTCTGGCGCTGCATGGGGTTCCGGCGCAAGTTTCTCGAAAAATCATACGAGGGGGTCCGCAAGAGGCCCGGCAAGAGGTCCATGGTGCCCGGAGGGGTTAGATGAGGCCTGGTTGGATTTTATTTGCCAAGGAAGTGGAAACAGGCGATTTCGGCTCATTTCTGCGAGTGTTAGCCCACGGATTCTGGCGCTGCATGGGGTTCCGGCACAAGTTTCTCGAAATATCATACGAGGTGGTCCGCAAGAGGCCCGGCAAGAGGTCCATGGTGCCCGGCGGGGTTAGATGAGGCCTGGTTGGATTTTATGATCCAAGGAAGTGGAAACAAGCGATTTCGGCTCATTTCTGTGGGTGTTAGCCCACAGATTCTGGCGCTGCATGGGGTTCCGGCGCAAGTTTCTAGAAAACTCATACGAGGGGGTCCGCATGAGGCCCGGGAAGAGGTCCATGGTGCCCGGCGGGGTTGGATGAGGCCTGGTTGGATTTTATGGGCCAAGGAAGTGGAAACAGGCGATTTCGGCTCATTTCTGTGGGTGTTACCCCACGGATTCTGGCGCTGCATAGGGTTCCGGCGCAAGTTTCTCGAAAAATCATACGAGGGGGTCCGCAAGAGGCCCAGCAGAGGTCCATGGTGCCCGGCGGGGTTTGATGAGGCCTGGTTGGATTTTATGGTCCAAGGAAGTGGAAACAGGCGATTTCGGCTCATTTCTGTGGGTGTTAGCCCACGGATTCTGGCGCTGCATGGGATTCCGACGCAAGTTTCTCGAAAAATCATACGAGGGGGTCCGCAAGAGGCCCGGCAAGAGGTCCATGGTGCCCGGCGGGGTTGGATGAGGCCTGGTTAGATTTTATGGGCCAAGGAAGTGGAAATAGGCGATTTCGGCTCATTTCTGTGGGTGTTAGCCCAAGGATTCTGGCGCTGCATGGGTTTCCGGCACAAGTTTCTCAAAACATCATACGAGGGGGTTCGCAAGAGGCCCGGCAAGAGGTCCATGGTGCTCGGCGGGGTTGGATGAGGCCTGGTTGGATTTTATGGGCCAAGGAAGTGGAAACATGCGATTTCTGCTCATTTCTGTGGGTGTTAGCCCACGAATTCTGGCGCTGAATGGGGTTCCGGCACAAGTTTCTTGAAAACTCATACGATGGGGTCCGCAAGAGGCCCGGCAAGAGGTCCATGGTTCCCGGCGGGGTTAGATGAGGCCGGGTTGGATTTTATGGGCCAAGGAAGTGGTAACACGCTATTTCGGCTCATTTCTGTGGGTGTTAGCCCACGGATTCTGGCGCTGCATGGGGTTCCGGCGCAAGTTTCTAGAAAAGTCATACGAGGGGGTCCGCAAGAGGCCTGAAAGAGGTCCATGATGCCCGGCGGGGTTGGATGAGGCTTGGTTGGAATTTATGGGCCAAGGAAGTGGAAACAGGCGATTTCGGCTAATTTTTGTGGGTGTCAGCCCACGGATTTTGGCGCAGCATGAGGTTCCGGCGCAAGTTTCTCGAAAACTCATACGAGGGGGTCCGCAAGAGGCTCGGCAAGAGGTCCATGGTGCCCGGCGGGGTTGGATGAGGCCTGGTTTGATTTTATGGGCCAAGGAAGTGGAAACAGGCGATTTTGGCTCATTTCTGTGGGTGTTAGCCCACGGGTTCTGGCGCTGCATTGGATTTCGGCGCAAGTTTCTCGAAAAATCATACGAGGGGGTCCGCAAGAGGCTTGGAAAGAGGTCCATGGTGCTCGGCGGGGTTGGTTGAGACCTGGTTGGATTTTATGGGCCAAGGAAGTGGAAACAGGCAATTTCGACTCATTTCTGTGGGTGTTAGCCCACGGATTCATGCGCTGCATGGGGTTCCGGCGCAAGTTTCTCAAAACCTCATACGAGGGGGTTCGCAAGAGGCCCGGCAAGAGGTCCATGGTGCCCGGCGGGGTTGGATGAGGCCTAGTTGGATTTTATGGGCCAAGGAAGTGGAAACAGGCGATTTCGGCTCATTTCTGTGGGTGTTAGCCCACGGATTCTGGCGCTGCATGGGGTTCCGGCGCAAGTTTCTCAAAAATTCATATGAGAGGGTCCGCAAGAGGCGGGGCAAGAGGTCCATGGTGCCCGGCGGGGTTGGATGAGGCCTGGTTGGATTTTATGGGCCAAGGAAGTGGAAACAGGCGATTTCGGCTCATTTCTGTGGGTGTTAGCCCACCGATTCTGGCGCTGCATGGGGTTCCGACGTAAGTTTCTTGAAAAATCATACGAGGGAGTCCGCAAGAGGCCAGGCAAGAGGTCCATGGTGCCCGGCGGGGTTGGATGAGGCTTGGTTGGATTTTATGGGCCAAGGAAGTGGAAACAAGCGATTTCGGCTCATTTCTGTGGGTGTTAGCCCACGGGTTCTGGCGCTGCATGGGGTTCCGACGCAAGTTTCTCGAAAATTCATACGAGAGGGTCCGCAAGAGGCCCGGCAAGAGGTCCATGGTGCCCGGCGGGGTTGGATGAGGCCTGGTTGGATTTTATGTGACAAGGAAGTGGAAACAGGCGATTTCGGCTCATTTCTGTGGGTGTTAGCCCACGGATTCTGGCGCTGCATGGGGTTCCGGCGCAAGATTCTCAAAAAATCATACGAGGGGGTCCGCAAGAGGCCCGGCAAGAGTTCCATGTTGCCCGGCGGGGTTGGATGAGGCCTGGTTGGATTTTATGGGCCTAGGAAGTGGAAACAGGCGCTTTCGGCTCATTTCTGCGAGTGTTAGCCCATGGATTCTGGCGCTGCATGGGGTTCCGGCGCAAGTTTCTCGAAATATCATACGAGGTGGTCCGTAAGAGGCCCGGAAAGAGGTCCATGGTGCCCGGCGGGGTTAGATGAGGCCTGGTTGGATTTTATGGTCCAAGGAAGTGGAAACAGGCAATTTCGGCTCATTTCTGTGGGTGTTAGCCCACGGATTCTGGCGCTGCATGGGATTCCGCCGCAAGTTTCTCGAAAACTCATACGAGGGGGTCCGCAAGAGGCCCGGCAAGAGGGCGGGGTTAGATGAGGCCTTGTTGGATTTTATGGGCCAAGGAAGTGGAAACAGGCGATTTCGGCTCATTTCTGTGGGTGTTAGCCCACAGATTCTGGCGCTGCATGGCGTTCCGACGCAAGTTTCTCGAAAACATATACGAGGGGGTCCGCAAGAGGCCCGGAAAGAGGTCCATGGTGCCCGGCTGGGTTGGATGAGGCCTTGTTGGATTTTATGGGCCAAGGAAGTGGAAACGGGCGATTTCGGCTCATTTCTGTGGGTGTTAGCCCACGGTTTCTGGGGCTGCATGGGGTTCCGGCGCAAGTTTCTCGAAAAATCATACGAGGGGGTCCGCAAGAGGCCCGGCAAGAGGTCCATGGTGCCCGGCAGGGTTGGATGAGGCCTGGTTGGATTTTATGGGCCAAGGAAGTGGAAACAGGCGATTTCGGCTCATTTCTGTGGGTGTTAGCCCACGGATTCTGGCGCTGTATGGGGTTCCGGTGCAAGTTTCTTGAAAACTCATACGAGGGGGTTCGCAAGAGGCCCGGAAAGAGGTCCATGGTGCCCGGCGGGGTTGGATGAGGCCTGGTTGGATTTTATGGGCCTAGGAAGTGGAAACAGGCGATTTCGGCTCATTTCTGTGGGAGTTAGCCCACGGATTTTGGCGCAGCATGGGGTTCCGGCACAAGTTTCTCGAAAAATCATACGAGGGGGTCCGCAAGAGGCCCGACAAGAGGTCCATGGTGCCCGGAGGGGTTGGATGAGGCCTGGTTGGATTTTATGGGCCAAGGAAGTGGAAACAGGCGATTTCAGCTCATTTCTGTGGGTGTTAGCCCACGGATTCTGGCGCTGCATGGGGTTCCGGCGCAAGTTTCTCAAAAAATCATACGAGGGGGTCCGCAAGAGGCCCGGCAAGAGGTCCATGGTGCCCGGAGGGGTTGGATGAGGCCTGGTTGGATTTTATTTGCCAAGGAAGTGGAAACAGGCGATTTCGGCTCATTTCTGCGAGTGTTAGCCCACGGATTCTGGCGCTGCATGGGGTTCCGGCACAAGTTTCTCGAAATATCATACGAGGTGGTCCGCAAGAGGCCCGGCAAGAGGTCCATGGTGCCCGGCGGGGTTAGATGAGGCCTGGTTGGATTTTATGATCCAAGGAAGTGGAAACAGGCAATTTTGGCTCATTTCTGTGGGTGTTAGCCCACGGATTCTGGCGCTGCATGGGGTTCCGCCGCAAGTTTTTCGAAAACTCATACGAGGGGATCCGCAAGAGGCCCGGCAAGAGGGCAGGGTTGGATGAGGCCTTGTTGGATTTTATGGGCCAAGGAAGTGGAAACAGGCGATTTCGGCTCATTTCTGTGGGTGTTAGCCCACAGATTCTGGCGCTGCATGGGGTTCCGGCGCAAGTTTCTCGAAAACTCATACGAGGGGGTCCGCATGAGGCCCGGGAAGAGGTCCATGGTGCCCGGCGGGGTTGGATGAGGCCTGGTTGGATTTTATGGGCCATGGAAGTGGAAACAGGCGATTTCGGCTCATTTCTGTGGGTGTTAGCCCACGGATTCTGGCGCTGCATGGGGTTCCGGCGCAAGTTTCTCGAAAAATCATACGAGGGGGTCCGCAAGAGGCCCAGCAGAGGTCCATGGTGCCCGGCGGGGTTTGATGAGGCCTGGTTGGATTTTATGGTCCAAGGAAGTGGAAACAGGCGATTTCGGCTCATTTCTGTGGGTGTTAGCCCACGGATTCTGGCGCTGCATGGGATTCCGACGCAAGTTTCTCGAAAAATCATACGAGGGGGTCCGCAAGAGGCCCGGCAAGAGGTCCATGGTGCCCGGCGGGGTTGGATGAGGCCTGGTTAGATTTTATGGGCCAAGGAAGTGGAAATAGGCGATTTCGGCTCATTTCTGTGGGTGTTAGCCCAAGGATTCTGGCGCTGCATGGGTTTCCGGCACAAGTTTCTCAAAACATCATACGAGGGGGTTCACAAGAGGCCCGGCAAGAGGTCCATGGTGCTCGGCGGGGTTGGATGAGGCCTGGTTGGATTTTATGGGCCAAGGAAGTGGAAACAGGCGATTTCTGCTCATTTCTGTGGGTGTTAGCCCACGAATTCTGGCGCTGAATGGGGTTCCGGCACAAGTTTCTTGAAAACTCATACGATGGGGTCCGCAAGAGGCCCGGCAAGAGGTCCATGGTGCCCGGCGGGGTTAGATGAGGCCGGGTTGGATTTTATGGGCCAAGGAAGTGGTAACACGCTATTTCAGCTCATTTCTGTGGGTGTTAGCCCACGGATTCTGGCGCTGCATGGGGTTCCGGCGCAAGTTTCTAGAAAAGTCATACGAGGGGGTCCGCAAGAGGCCTGAAAGAGGTCCATGATGCCCGGCGGGGTTGGATGAGGCTTGGTTGGAATTTATGGGCCAAGGAAGTGGAAACAGGCGATTTCGGCTAATTTTTGTGGGTGTCAGCCCACGGATTTTGGCGCAGCATGAGGTTCCGGCGCAAGTTTCTCGAAAACTCATACGAGGGGGTCCGCAAGAGGCTCGGCAAGAGGTCCATGGTGCCCGGCGGGGTTGGATGAGGCCTGGTTGGATTTTATGGGCCAAGGAAGTGGAAACAGGCGATTTTGGCTCATTTCTGTGGGTGTTAGCCCACGGGTTCTGGCGCTGCATTGGATTTCGGCGCAAGTTTCTCGAAAAATCATACGAGGGGGTCCGCAAGAGGCCTGGAAAGAGGTCCATGGTGCTCGGCGGGGTTGGTTGAGACCTGGTTGGATTTTATGGGCCAAGGAAGTGGAAACAGGCAATTTCGACTCATTTCTGTGGGTGTTAGCCCACGGATTCATGCGCTGCATGGGGTTCCGGCGCAAGTTTCTCAAAACCTCATACGAGGGGGTTCGCAAGAGGCCCGGCAAGAGGTCCATGGTGCCCGGCGGGGTTGGATGAGGCCTAGTTGGATTTTATGGGCCAAGGAAGTGGAAACAGGCGATTTCGGCTCATTTCTGTGGGTGTTAGCCCACGGATTCTGGCGCTGCATGGGGTTCCGGCGCAAGTTTCTCAAAAATTCATATGAGAGGGTCCGCAAGAGGCGGGGAAAGAGGTCCATGGTGCCCGGCGGGGTTGGATGAGGCCTGGTTGGATTTTATGGGCCAAGGAAGTGGAAACAGGCGATTTCGGCTCATTTCTGTGGGTGTTAGCCCACCGATTCTGGCGCTGCATGGGGTTCCGACGTAAGTTTCTTGAAAAATCATACGAGGGAGTCCGCAAGAGGCCAGGCAAGAGGTCCATGGTGCCCGGCGGGGTTGGATGAGGCTTGGTTGGATTTTATGGGCCAAGGAAGTGGAAACAAGCGATTTCGGCTCATTTCTGTGGGTGTTAGCCCACGGGTTCTGGCGCTGCATGGGGTTCCGACGCAAGTTTCTCGAAAATTCATACGAGAGGGTCCGCAAGAGGCCCGGCAAGAGGTCCATGGTGCCCGGCGGGGTTGGATGAGGCCTGGTTGGATTTTATGTGACAAGGAAGTGGAAACAGGTGATTTCGGCTCATTTCTGTGGGTGTTAGCCCACGGATTCTGGCGCTGCATGGGTTTCCGGCGCAAGTTTCTCGAAAATTCATACGAGGGGGTCCGCAAAAGGCCCGGCAAGAGGTCCATGGTGCCCGGCGGGGTTGGATGAGGCCTGGTTGGATTTTATGGGCCAAGGAAGCGGAAACAGGCGATTTCGGCCCATTTCTGTGGGAGTTAGCCCACGGATTCTGGCGCTGCATGGAGTTCCGGTGCAAGTTTCTTGAAAAATCATACGAGGGGGTCCGCAAGAGGCCCTGAAAGAGGTCCATTGTGCCCGGCGGGGTTGGATGAGGCCTGGTTGGATTTTATGGGCCAAGGAAGTGGAAACAGGCGATTTTGGCTCATTTCTGTGGGTGTTAGCCCACGGATTCTGGCGCTGCATGGGGTTCCGGCGCAAGTTTCTCGAAAAAGCATACAAGGGGGTCCGCAAGAGGCCCAACAAGAGTTCCATGGTGCCCGGCGGGGTTGGATGAGGCTTGGTTGGATTTTATGGGCCAAGGAAGTGAAAACAGGCGATTTCGGCTCATTTCTGTGGGTGTTAGCCCACGGATTCTGGCGCTGCATGGGGTTCCGGCGCAAGTTTCTCAAAAAATCATATGGGGGGGTCCGCAAGAGGCGGGGCAAGAGGTCCATGGTGCCCGGCGGGGTTGGATGAGGCCTGGTTGGATTTTATGGGCCAAGGAAGTGGACACAGGCGATTTCAGCTCATTTCTGTGGGTGTTAGCCCACGGATTCTAGCGCTGCATGGGGTTCCGGCGCAAGTTTCTCGAAAAATCATACGATGGGGTCCGAAAGAGGCCCGGCAAGAGGTCCATGGTGCCCGGCGGGGTTAGATGAGGCCGGGTTGGATTTTATGGGCCAAGGAAGTGGAAACACGCGATTTCGGCTCATTTCTGTGGGTGTTAGCCCACGTATTCTGGCGCTGCATGGGGTTTCGGCGCAAGTTTCTAGAAACATCATACGAGGGGGTCCGCAAGAGGCCTGAAAGAGGTCCATGGTGCCCGGCGGGGTTGGATGAGGCTTGGTTGGAATTTATGGGCCAAGGAAGTGGAAACAGGCGATTTTGGCTCATTTCTGTGGGTGTCAGCCCACGGATTCTGGCGCTGCATGGGGTTCCGGCGCAAGTTTCTGGAAAACTCATACGAGGGGGTCCGCAAGAGGCCCGGCAAGGGGTCCATGGTGCCCGGCGGGGTTGGATGAGGCTTGGTTGGATTTTATGGGCCAAGGAAGTGGAAACAGGCGATTTTGGCTCATTTCTGTGGGTGTTAGCCCACAGATTCTGGCGCTGCATGGGATTCCGGCGCAAGTTTCTCGAAAAATCATACGAGGGGGTCCGCAAGAGGCTTGGATAGAGATCCATGGTGCTCGGCGGGGTTGGGTGAGGCCTGGTTGGAATTTATGGGCCAAGGAAGTGGAAACAGGCAATTTCGGCTCATTTCTGTGGGTGTTAGCCCATGGATTCTGGCACTGCATGGGGTTCCGGTGCAAGTTTCTCGAAAAATCATACGAGGGGGTTCGCAAAAGGCCCGGCAAGAGGTCCATGGTGCCCGGCGGGGTTGGATGAGGCCTAGTTGGATTTTATGGGGCAAGGAAGTGGAAACAAGCGATTTCGGCTCATTTCTGTGGGTGTTAGCCCACGGATTCTGGCGCCGCATAGGGTTCCGGCGTAAGTTTCTCAAAAAATCATATGAGGGGGTCCGCAAGAGGCGGGGCAAGAGGTCCATGGTGCCCGGCGGGGTTGGATGAGGCCTGGTTGGATTTTATGGGCCAAGGAAGTGGAAATAGGCGATTTCGGCTCATTTCTGTGGGTGTTAGCCCACGGATTCTGGCGCTGCATGGGGTTCTGGCGCAAGTTTCTCGAAAAATCATACGAGGTGGTCCGAGAGAGGCCCGACAAGAGGTCCATGGTGATCGACGGGGTTGGATGAGGCCTGGTTGGATCTTATGGGCCAAGGAAGTGGAAACAGGCAATTTCGACTCATTTCTGTGGGTGTTAGCCCACGGATTCTGGCGCTGCATGGGGTTCCGGTGCAAGTTTCTAAAAAGCTCATACGAGGGGGTCCGCAATGGGCCCGGCAAGAGGTCCATGGCGCCCGGCGGGGTTGGATGAGGCTTGGTTGGATCTTATGGGCCAAGGAAGTGGAAACAGGCGATTTCGGCTCATTTCTGTGGGTGTTAGCCCATGGATTCTGGCGCTGCATGGGGTTCTGGCGCAAGTTTCTCGAAAATTCATACGAGGGGGTCCACAAGAGGCCCGGCAAGAGGTCCGTGGTGCCCGGCGGGGTTGGATGAGTCCTGGTTGGATTTTATGGGCCAAGGAAGTGGAAACAGACGTTTTCGACTCATTTCTGTGGGTGTTAGCCCACGGATTCTGGCGCTGCATGGGGTTCCGGCGCAAGTCTCTCAAAAATTCATACGAGGGGGTCCGTAAAAGGCCCAGCAAGAGGTCCATGGTGCCCGGCGGGGTTGGATGAGGCCTGGTTGGATTTTATGGGCTAAGGAAGTAGAAACAGGCGATTTTGGCTCATTTCTACGGGTGTTTTAGCCCACGGATTCTGGCGCTGCACGGAGTTCCGGCACAAGTTTCTCGAAATATCCTACGAGGGGGTCCGCAAGAGGCCCTGCAAGAGGTCCATGGTGCCCGGCTGGGTTGGATGTGGCCTGGTTGGATTTTATGGTCCAAGGAAGTGGAAACAGGCGATTTCGGCTCATTTCTGTGGGTGTTAGCCCACGGATTCTGGCGCTGCATGGTGTTCCGACGCAAGATTCTCGAAAAATCATACGAGGGGGTCCGCAAGAGGCCCGGCAAGAGGTCCATGTTGCCCGGCGGGGTTGGATGAGGCCTGGTTGGATTTTATGGGCCAAGGAAGTGGAAACAGGCGATTTCGGCTCATTTCTGTCAGTGTAAGCCCACGGATTCTGGCGCTTCATGGGGTTCCGGCGCAAGATTCTCGAAATATCATACGAGGGGGTCCGCACGAGGCCCGACAAGAGGTCCATGTTGCCTGGCGGGGTTGGATGAGGCCTGGTTGGATTTTATGGGACAAGGAAGTGGAAACAGGCGATTTCGGGTCATTTCTGTGGGTGTTAGCCCACGGATTCTGGCGCTGCATGGGGTTCCGGCGCAAGATTCTCGAAAAATCATACGAGGGGGTCCGCACGAGGCCCGGCAAGAGGTCCATGTTGCTCGGCGGGGTTGGATGAGGCCTGGTTGGATTTTATGGGCCAAGGAAGTGGAAACAGGCGATTTCGGCTCATTTCTGTGGGTGTTAGCCCACGGATTCTGGCGCTGCATGGGGTTCCGGCGCAAGATTCTCGAAAAATCATACGAGGGGGTCCGCAAGAGGCCCGGAAAGAGGTCCATGTTGCCCGGCGGGGTTTGATGAGGCCTGGTTGGATTTTAAGGGCCAAGGAAGTGGAAACAGGCGATTTCGGCTCATTTCTGTGGGTGTTAGCCCACGGATTCTGGCGCTGCATGGGGTTCCGACGCTAGATTCTCGAAAAATCATACGAGGGGGTCCGCAAGAGGCCCGGCAAGAGGTCCATGTTGCCCGGCGCGGTTGGATGAGGCCTGGTTAGATTTTATGGGCCAAGGAAGTGGAAACAGGCGATTTCGGCTCATTTCTGTGGGTTTTAGCCCACGGATTCTGGCGCTGCATGGGGTCCCGGCGCAAGATTCTCGAAAAATCATACGAGGGGGTCCGCACGAGGCCCGGCAAGAGGTCCATGTTGCCCGGCGGGGTTGGATGAGGCCTGGTTGGATTTTATGGGCCAAGGAAGTGGAAACAGGCGATTTTGGCTCATTTCTGTGGGTGTTAGCCCACGGATTCTGGCGCTGCATGGGGTTTCGGCGCAAGATTCTCGAAATATCCTACGAGGGGGTCCGCACGAGGGCCCGGCAAGAGGTCCATGTTGCCCGGCGGGGTTGGATGAGGCCTGGTTGGATTTTATGGGCCAAGGAAGTGGAAACAGGCGATTTCGGCTCATTTCTGTGGGTGTTAGCCCACGGATTCTGGCGCTGCATGGGGTTCCGGCGCAAGATTCTCGAAAAATCATACGAGGGGGTCCGCACGAGGCCCGGCAAGAGGTCCATGTTGCTCGGCGGGGTTGGATGAGGCCTGGTTGGATTTTATGGGCCAAGGAAGTGGAAACAGGCGATTTCGGCTCATTTCTGTGGGTGTTAGCCCACGGATTCTGGCGCTGCATGGGGTTCCGGCGCAAGATTCTCGAAAAATCATACGAGGGGGTCCGCAAGAGGCCCGGAAAGAGGTCCATGTTGCCCGGCGGGGTTTGATGAGGCCTGGTTGGATTTTAAGGGCCAAGGAAGTGGAAACAGGCGATTTCGGCTCATTTCTGTGGGTGTTAGCCCACGGATTCTGGCGCTGCATGGGGTTCCGACGCTAGATTCTCGAAAAATCATACGAGGGGGTCCGCAAGAGGCCCGGCAAGAGGTCCATGTTGCCCGGCGCGGTTGGATGAGGCCTGGTTAGATTTTATGGGCCAAGGAAGTGGAAACAGGCGATTTCGGCTCATTTCTGTGGGTTTTAGCCCACGGATTCTGGCGCTGCATGGGGTCCCGGCGCAAGATTCTCGAAAAATCATACGAGGGGGTCCGCACGAGGCCCGGCAAGAGGTCCATGTTGCCCGGCGGGGTTGGATGAGGCCTGGTTGGATTTTATGGGCCAAGGAAGTGGAAATAGGCGATTTTGGCTCATTTCTGTGGGTGTTAGCCCACGGATTCTGGCGCTGCATGGGGTTTCGGCGCAAGATTCTCGAAATATCCTACGAGGGGGTCCGCACGAGGGCCCGGCAAGAGGTCCATGTTGCCCGGCGGGGTTGGATGAGGCCTGGTTGGATTTTATGGGCCAAGGAAGTGGAAACAGGCGATTTCGGCTCATTTCTGTGGGTGTTAGCCCACGGATTCTGGCGCTGCATGGGGTTCCGGCGCAAGATTCTCAAAAAATCATACGAGGGGGTCCGCAAGAGGCCTGGAAAGCGGTCCATGGTGCCCGACGGGGTTGGATGAGGCATGGTTAGATTTTATGGGCCAAGGAAGTGGAAATAGGCGATTTCAGCTCATTTCTGTGGGTGTTAGCCCACGGATTCTGGCGCTGCATGGGGTTCCGGTGCAAGTTTCTCGAAACCTCATACGAGGGGGTCCGCAAGAGGCCCGGCAAGAGGTCCATGGTGTCTGGCGGGGTTGGATAAGGCCTAGTTGGATTTTATGGGCCAAGGAAGTGGAAACAGGCGATTTCGGCTCATTTTTGTGGGTGTTAGCCCATGGATTCTGGCGCTGCATGGGGTTCTGGCGCAAGTTTCTCGAAAATTCATACGAGGGGGTCCACAAGAGGCCCGGCAAGAGGTCCGTGGTGCCCGGCGGGGTTGGATGAGTCCTGGTTGGATTTTATGGGCCAAGGAAGTGGAAACAGGCGATTTCGGCTCATTTCTGTGGGTGTTAGCCCACGGATTCTGGCGCTGCATGGGGTTCCGGCGCAAGATTCTCGAAAAATCATACGAGGGGGTCCGCACGAGGCCCGGCAAGAGGTCCATGTTGCTCGGCGGGGTTGGATGAGGCCTGGTTGGATTTTATGGGCCAAGGAAGTGGAAACAGGCGATTTCGGCTCATTTCTGTGGGTGTTAGCCCACGGATTCTGGCGCTGCATGGGGTTCCGGCGCAAGATTCTCGAAAAATCATACGAGGGGGTCCGCAAGAGGCCCGGAAAGAGGTCCATGTTGCCCGGCGGGGTTTGATGAGGCCTGGTTGGATTTTAAGGGCCAAGGAAGTGGAAACAGGCGATTTCGGCTCATTTCTGTGGGTTTTAGCCCACGGATTCTGGCGCTGCATGGGGTCCCGGCGCAAGATTCTCGAAAAATCATACGAGGGGGTCCGCACG
Organism: Solanum rostratum; assembly: GCA_029948455.1. Taxonomy (NCBI): domain Eukaryota; kingdom Viridiplantae; phylum Streptophyta; class Magnoliopsida; order Solanales; family Solanaceae; genus Solanum; species Solanum rostratum. Next base: position 9,666 of record CM057053.1, on the reverse strand, counting down.
AGGCCCGGCAAGAGGTCCATGTTGCCCGGCGGGGTTGGATGAGGCCTGGTTGGATTTTATGGGCCAAGGAAGTGGAAACAGGCGATTTTGGCTCATTTCTGTGGGTGTTAGCCCACGGATTCTGGCGCTGCATGGGGTTTCGGCGCAAGATTCTCGAAATATCCTACGAGGGGGTCCGCAAGAGGCCCGACAAGAGGTCCATGTTGCCTGGCGGGGTTGGATGAGGCCTGGTTGGATTTTATGGGACAAGGAAGTGGAAACAGGCGATTTCGGGTCATTTCTGTGGGTGTTAGCCCACGGATTCTGGCGCTGCATGGGGTTCCGGCGCAAGATTCTCGAAAAATCATACGAGGGGGTCCGCACGAGGCCCGGCAAGAGGTCCATGTTGCTCGGCGGGGTTGGATGAGGCCTGGTTGGATTTTATGGGCCAAGGAAGTGGAAACAGGCGATTTCGGCTCATTTCTGTGGGTGTTAGCCCACGGATTCTGGCGCTGCATGGGGTTCCAGCGCAAGATTCTCGAAAAATCATACGAGGGGGTCCGCAAGAGGCCCGGAAAGAGGTCCATGTTGCCCGGCGGGGTTTGATGAGGCCTGGTTGGATTTTAAGGGCCAAGGAAGTGGAAACAGGCGATTTCGGCTCATTTCTGTGGGTGTTAGCCCACGGATTATGGCGCTGCATGGGGTTCCGACGCTAGATTCTCGAAAAATCATACGAGGGGGTCCGCAAGAGGCCCGGCAAGAGGTCCATGTTGCCCGGCGCGGTTGGATGAGGCCTGGTTAGATTTTATGGGCCAAGGAAGTGGAAACCGGCGATTTCGGCTCATTTCTGTGGGTTTTAGCCCACGGATTCTGGCGCTGCATGGGGTCCCGGCGCAAGATTCTCGAAAAATCATACGAGGGGGTCCGCACGAGGCCCGGCAAGAGGTCCATGTTGCCCGGCGGGGTTGGATGAGGCCTGGTTGGATTTTATGGGCCAAGGAAGTGGAAACAGGCGATTTTGGCTCATTTCTGTGGGTGTTAGCCCACGGATTCTGGCGCTGCATGGGGTTTCGGCGCAAGATTCTCGAAATATCCTACGAGGGGGTCCGCACGAGGGCCCGGCAAGAGGTCCATGTTGCCCGGCGGGGTTGGATGAGGCCTGGTTGGATTTTATGGGCCAAGGAAGTGGAAACAGGCGATTTCGGCTCATTTCTGTGGGTGTTAGCCCACGGATTCTGGCGCTGCATGGGGTTCCGGCGCAAGATTCTCGAAAGATCATACGAGGGGGTTTGCACGAGGCCCGGCAAGAGGTCCATGTTGCCCGGCGGGGTTGGATGAGGCCTGGTTGGATTTTATGGGCCAAGGAAGTGGAAACAGGCGATTTCGGCTCATTTCTGTGGGTGTTAGCCCACGGATTCTGGCGCTGCATGGGGTTCCGGCGCAAGATTCTCGAAAAATCATACGAGGGGGTCCGCAAGAGGCCCGGCAAGAGGTCCATGTTGCCCGGCGGGGTTGGATAAGGCCTGGTTGGATTTTATGGGCAAAGGAAGTGGAAACAGGCGATTTCGGCTCATTTCTGTGGGTGTTAGCCCACGGATTCTGGCGCTGCATGGGGTTCCAGTGCAAGATTCTCGAAAAATCATACGAGGGGGGTCCGCACGAGGCCCGGCAAGAGGTCCATGTTACCCGGCGGGGTTGGATGAGGCCTGGTTGGATTTTATTGGCCAAGGAAGTGGAAACAGGCGATTTCGGCTCATTTCTGTGGGTGTTAGCCCACGGATTCTGGCGCTGCATGGGGTTTCGGCGCAAGATTCTCGAAATATCATACGAGGGGGTCCGCACGAGGCCCGGGAAGAGGTCCATTTTGCCTGGCGGGGTTGGATGAGTCCTGGTTGGATTTTATAGGCCAAGGAAGTGGAAACAGGCGATTTCGGCTCATTTCTTTGGGTGTTAGCCCACGGATTCTGGCGCTGCATGGGGTTCCGGCGCACGATTCTCAAACACTCATACGAGGGGGTCCGCACGAGGCCCGGCAAGAGGTCCATGTTGCCCGGCGGGGTTGGATGAGGCCTGGTTGGATTTTATGGGCCAAGGAAGTGGAAACAGGTGATTTCGGCTCATTTCTGTGGGTGTTAGCCCACGGATTCTGGCGCTGCATGGGGTTCCGGCGCAAGATTCTCAAAAAATCATACGAGGGGGTCCGCACGAGGCCCGGCAAGAGGTCCATGTTGCCCGGCGGGGTTGGATGAGGCCTGGTTGGATTTTATGGGCCAAGGAAGTGGAAACAGGCGATTTCGGCTCATTTCTGTGGGTGTTAGCCCACGGATTCTGGGGCTGCATGGGGTTCCAGCGCAAGATTCTCGAAAAATCATACGAGGGGGTCCGCAAGAGACCCGGCAAGAGGTCCACGGTTCCCGGCGGGGTTGGATGAGGCCTGGTTGGATTTTATGGGCCAAGGAAGTGGAAATAGGCGATTTCGGCTCATTTCTGTGGGTGTTAGCCCACGGATTCTGGCGCTGCATGGGGTTCCAGCGCAAGTTTCTCGAAATATCATACGAGGGGGTCCGCAAGAGGCCCGGCAAGAGGTCCATGGTGCCCGGCGGGGTTGGATGAGGCCTGGTTGGATTTTATGGGCCAAGGAAATGGAAACAGGCGATTTCGGCTTATTTCTGTGGGTGTTAGCCCACGGATTCTAGCGCTGCATGGGATTCCGGTGCAAATTTCTCAAAAAATAATACGAGGGGGTCCGCAAGAGGCCCGACAAGAGGTCCATGGTGCCCGGCGGGGTTGGATGAGGCCTGGTTGGATTTTATGGGCCAAGGAAGTGGAAACAGGCGATTTCGGCACATTTCTGTGGGAGTTAGCCCACGGATTCTGGCGCTGCATGGGGTTCCGGCACAAGTTTCTCAAAAAATTATACGAGGGGGTCCGCAAGAGGCCCGGAAAGAGGTCCATGGTGCCCGGCGGGGTTGAATGAGGCCTGGTTTGATTTTATGAGCCAAGGAAGTGGAAACATGCGATTTCGGCTCATTTCTGTGTGTGTTAGCCCACGGATTCTGGCACTGCATGGGGTTCCGGCGCAAGTTTCTCGAAAAATCATACGAGGGGGTCCGCAAGAGGTCCATGGTGCCCGGCGGGGTTGGATGAGGCCTGGTTTGATTTTATGGGTCAAGGAAGTGGAAACAGGCAATTTCGGCTCATTTCTGTGGGTGTTAGTCCACGGATTCTGGCATTGCATGGGGTTCCGGTGCAAGTTTCTCGAAATATCATACGAGGGGGTCTGCAAGAGGACCAGCAAGAGGTCCTGGTGCCCGGCAGGGTTGGATGAGGCCTGGTTGGATTTTATGGGCCAAGGAAGTGGAAACAGGCGATTGCGGCTCATTTCTGTGGGTGTTAGCCCACGGATTCTGGCGCTGCATGGGGTTCCGGCGCAAATTTCTCGAAAAATCATACGAGGGGGTCTGCAAGAGGCCCGGCAAGAGGTCCATGGTGCCCAGCGGGGTTGGATGATGCCTGGTTCGAATTTATGGGCCAAGGAAGTGGAAACATGCAATTTCGGCTCATTTCTGTGGGTGTTAGCCCACGGATTCTGGCGCTGCATGGGGTTCCGGCGCAAGTTTCTCGAAAAATCATACGAGGGGGTCCGCAAGAGGCCCGGCAAGAGGTCCATGGTGCCCGGCGGGGTTGGATGATGCCTGGTTCGATTTTATGGGCAAGGAAGTGGAAACAGGCGATTTCAGCTCATTTCTGTGGGTGTTAGCCCACGGATTCTTGCGCTGCATGGGGTTCCGGCGCAAGTTTCTCGAAAACTCATACGAGGGGGTCCGTTAGAGGCCCGGCAAGAGGTCCATGGTTCCCGGAGGGGTTGGATGAGGCCTGGTTTGATTTTATGGGCCAAGGAAGTGGAAACAGGCGATTTCGGCTCATTTCTGTGGGTGTTAGCCAACGGATCCTGGCGCTGCATGGGGTTCCGGCGCAAGTTTCTCGAAAAATCATACGAGAGGGTTCGCAAGAGGCCTGGCAAGAGGTCCATGGTGCCCGGCGGGGTTGGATGATGCCTGGTTCGATTTTATGGGCCAAGGAAGTGGAAACATGCAATTTCGGCTCATTTCTGTGGGTGTTAGCCCACGGATTCTGGCGCTGCATGGGGTTCCGGCGCAAGTTTCTCAAAAAATCATACGAGGGGGTCCGCAAGAGGCCCGGCAAGAGGTCCATGGTGTCTGGCGGGGTTGGATAAGGCCTAGTTGGATTTTATGGGCCAAGGAAGTGGAAACAGGCGATTTCGGCTCATTTTTGTGGGTGTTAGCCCACGGATTCTGGCGCTGCATGGGGTTCCGGCGCAAGTTTCTCAAAAACTCACACAAGGGGGTCCGCAAGAGGCCCGGCAAGAGGTCCATGGTGCCCGGCGGGGTTGGATGAGGCCTGGTTGGATTGTATGGGCCAAGGAAGTGGAAACAGGCGATTTCGGCTCATTTCTGTGGGTGTTAGCCCACGGATTCTGGCGCTGCATGGGGTTCCGGCGCAGGTTTCTCGAAAAAACATACGAGGTGGTCCGCAAGAGGGCCGGCAAGAGGTCCATGGTTCCCGGCGGGGTTGGATGAGGCCTGGTTGGATTTTATGGGCCAAGGAAGTGAAGACAGGCGATTTCGGCTCATTTCTGTGGGTGTTAGCCCACGGATTCTGGCACTACATGGGGGTTCCGGCCCAAGTTTCTTTAAACATCATACGAGGCGGTCTGCAAGAGGCCTGGCAAGAGGTCCATGGTGCCTGGCGGGGTTGGATGAGGCCTGGTTGGATTTTATGGTCCAAGGAAGTGGAAACAGGCAATTTCGGCTCATTTCTGTGGGTGTTAGCCCACGGATTCTGGCGTTGCATGGGGTTCCGGCGCAAGTTTCTCAAATAATCATACGAGGGGGTCCAAAAGAGGCCCGACAAGAGGTCCATGGTTCCCGGCGGGGTTGGATGAGGCCTGGTTGGATTTTATGAGCCAAGAAAATGGAAACAGGCGATTTCAGCTCATTTCTATGGGTGTTATCCCACGGATTCTAGCGCTGCATGGGGTTCCGGTGCAAGTTTCTTGAAAATGCATACGAGGGGGTCAACAAGAGGCCCGGCAAGAGGTCCATGGTGCCGGGCGGGGTTGGATGAGGCCTGGTTAGATTTTATGGGCCAAGGAAGTGGAAACAGGCAATTGCGGCTCATTTCTGTGGGTGTTAGCCCACGGATTCTGGTGCTCCATGGGATTCCGGAGCAAGTTTCTCGAAAAATCATACGAGGGGGTCCACAAGAGGCCCAGCAAAAGGTCCATGGTACCCGGCGGGGTTGGAGGAGGGCTGGTTGGAATTTATGGGCCAAGGAAGTGGAAACAGGCGATTTCGGCTCATTTCTGTGGGTGTTAGCCCACGGATTCTGGCGCTGCATGGGGTTCCGGCGCAAGTTTCTCGAAATATCATATGAGGGGGTCCGCAAGAGGACCAGCAAGAGGTCTATGGTGCCCGGCAGGGTTGGATGAGGCCTGGTTGGATTTTATGGGCCAAGGAAGTGGAAACAGGCGATTTCGGCTCATTTCTGTGGGTTTTAGCCCACGGATTCTGGCGCTGCATGGGGTCCCGGCGCAAGATTCTCGAAAAATCATACGAGGGGGTCCGCACGAGGCCCGGCAAGAGGTCCATGTTGCCCGGCGGGGTTGGATGAGGCCTGGTTGGATTTTATGGGCCAAGGAAGTGGAAACAGGCGATTTTGGCTTATTTCTGTGGGTGTTAGCCCACCGATTCTGGCGCTGCATGGGGTTCCAGTGGAAGTTTCTCGAAAAATCATACAAGGGGATCCGCAAGAGGCCTGGCAAGAGGTCCATGGTGCCCGGCGGGGTTGGATGAGGCCTGGTTGGATTTTATGGGCCAAGGAATTGGAAAAAGGCGATATCGGCTTATTTCTGTGGGTGTTAGCCCACGGATTCTGGCGCTGCATGGGTTCCGGCGCAAGTTTCTCGAAAAATCATATGAGGGGGTCCGCAAGAGGCCTGGAAAGAGTCCATGGTGCCCGACGGGGTTGGATGAGGCCTGGTTGGATTATATGGGCCAAGGAAGTGGAAATAGGCGATTTCGGCTCATTTCTGTGGGTGTTAGCCCACGAATTCTGGCGCTGCATAGGGTTCCGGCGGAAGTTTCTCGAAAAATCATACGAGGGGGTCCGCAAGAGGCCCGGCAAGAGGTCCATGGTGCCCGGCGGGGTTGGATGAGGCCTGGTTGGATTTTATGGGCCAAGGAATTGGAAACAGGCGATTTCGGCTCATTTCTATGGGTGTTAGCCCACGGATTCTGGCGCTGCATGGGTTCTGGCGCAAGTTTCTTGAAAAATCATACGAGGGGGTCCGCAAGAGGCCCGGCAAGAGATCCATGGTTCCCGGCGAGGTTGGATGAGGCCTGGTTGGATTTTATGGGCCAAGGAAGTGGAAACATGCCATTTCGGCTCATTTCTGTGGGTGTTAGCCCACGGATTCTGGCGCTGCATGGGGTTCCGGCGCAAGTTTCTCGAAATATCATACGAGGGGGTCCGCAAGTGGCCCGGCAAGAGGTCCATGGTGCCCGGAGGGGTTGGATGAGGCCTGGTTTGAATTTATGGGCCAAGGAAGTGGAAACAGGCGATTTCGGCTCATTTTTATGGGTGTAGCCCACGTATTCTGGCGCTGCATGGGGTTCCGGCGCAAGTTTCTCGAAAAATCATACGAGGGTGTCCGTAAGAGGCCCGGCAAGAGGTCCATGGTGCCCGGCGTGGTTGGATGAGGCCTGGTTGGATTTTATGGGCAAAGGAAGTGAAAATAGGCGATTTCGGCTCATTTCTGTGGGTGTTAGCCCACGGATTCTGGCGCTGCATGGGGTTCCGGCGCAAGTTTCTCGAAATATCATATGAGGGGGTGCGCAAGAGGCCCGGCAAGAGATCCATGGTGCCCGGCGGGGTTGGATGAGGCCTGGTTGGATTTTATGGGCCAAGAAAGTTGAAACAGGCGTTTTCGGCTCATATTTGTGGGTGTTAGCCCACGGATTCTGGCGTTGCACGGGGTTCTGGCGCAAGTTTCTCGAAAAGTCATACGAGCGGGTCCATGGTGCCCGGCGGGGTTGGATGAGGCCTGGTTGGATTTTTTGGGCCAAGGAAGTGGAAACAGGCGATTTAGGCTCATTTATGTGGGTGTTAGCCCACGAATTCTGGCACTGCATGGGGTTCCGGCGCAAGTTTCTCGAAAATTTATACGAGGGGGTCCGCTAGAGACCCGGCAAGAGGTCCACGGTTCCCGGCGGGGTTGGATGAGGCCTGGTTGGATTTTATGGGCCAAGGAAGTGGAAATAGGCAATTTCGGCTCATTTCTGTGGGTGTTAGCCCACGGATTCTGGCGCTGCATGGGGTTCCGGCGCAAGTTTCTCGAAATATCATACGAGGGGGTCCGCAAGAGGCCCGGCAAGAGGTCCATGGTGCCCGGCGGGGTTGGATGAGGCCTGGTTGGATTTTATGGGCCAAGGAAATGGAAACAGGCGATTTCGGCTTATTTCTGTGGGTGTTAGCCCACGGATTCTAGCGCTGCATGGGATTCCGGTGCAAGTTTCTCAAAAAATAATACGAGGGGGTCCGCAAGAGGCCCGGCAAGAGGTCCATGGTGCCCGGCGGGGTTGGATGAGGCCTGGTTGGATTTTATGGGCCAAGGAAGTGGAAACAGGCGATTTCGGCTCATTTCTGTGTGTGTTAGCCCACGGATTCTGGCACTGCATGGGGTTCCGGCGCAAGTTTCTCGAAAAATCATACGAGGGGGTCCGCAAGAGGTCCATGGTGCCCGGCGGGGTTGGATGAGGCCTGGTTTGATTTTATGGGTCAAGGAAGTGGAAACAGGCAATTTCGGCTCATTTCTTTGGGTGTTAGTCCACGGATTCTGGCATTGCATGGGGTTCCGGCGCAAGTTTCTCGAAATATCATACAAGGGGGTCTGCAAGAGGACCAGCAAGAGGTCCTGGTGCCCGGCAGGGTTGGATGAGGCCTGGTTGGATTTTATGGGCCAAGGAAGTGGAAACAGGCGATTGCGGCTCATTTCTGTGGGTGTTAGCCCACGGATTCTGGCGCTGCATGGGGTTCCGGCGGAAGTTTCTCGAAAAATCATACGAGGGGATCCGCAAGAGGCCTGGCAAGAGGTCCATGGTTCCCGGAGGGGTTGGATGAGGCCTGGTTGGATTTTATGGGCCAAGGAAGTGGAAACAGGCGATTTCGGCTCATTTCTGTGGGTGTTAGCCAACGGATCCTGGCGCTGCATGGGGTTCCGGCGCAAGTTTCTCGAAAAATCATACGAGAGGGTTCGCAAGAGGCCCGGCAAGAGGTCCATGGTGCCCGGCGGGGTTGGATGATGCCTGGTTCGATTTTATGGGCCAAGGAAGTGGAAACAGGCGATTTCGGCTCATTTCTGTGGGTGTTAGCCCACAGATTCTGGCGCTGCATGGGGTTCCGGTGCAAGTTTCTCGAAAAATCATACGAGGGGGTCCGCAAGAGGCCTGGAAAGAGGTCCATGGTGCCCGACGGGGTTGGATGAGGCATGGTTAGATTTTATGGGCCAAGGAAGTGGAAATAGGCGATTTCAGCTCATTTCTGTGGGTGTTAGCCCACGGATTCTGGCGCTGCATGGGGTTCCGGTGCAAGTTTCTCGAAACCTCATACGAGGGGGTCCGCAAGAGGCCCGGCAAGAGGTCCATGGTGTCTGGCGGGGTTGGATAAGGCCTAGTTGGATTTTATGGGCCAAGGAAGTGGAAACAGGCGATTTCGACTCATTTTTGTGGGTGTTAGCCCACGGATTCTGGCGCTGCATGGGGTTCCGGCGTAAGTTTCTCAAAAACTCATACAAGGGGGTCCGCAAGAGGCCCGGCAAGAGGTCCATGGTGCCCGGCGGGGTTGGATGAGGCCTGGTTGGATTGTATGGGCCAAGGAAGTGGAAACAGGCGATTTCGGCTCATTTCTGTGGGTGTTAGCCCACGGATTCTGGCGCTGCATGGGGTTCCGGCGCAAGTTTCACGAACAATCATACGAGGGGGTCCTCAAGAGGCCCGGCAAGAGGTCCATGGAGCCCGGCGGTGTTGGATGAGGCCTGGTTGGATTTTATGGGCCAAGGAAGTTGAAACATGCGATTTCGACTCATTTCTGTGGGTGTTAGCCCACGGATTCAGGCGTTGCATGGGGTTCCGGCGCAGGTTTCTCGAAAAAACATACGAGGGGGTCCGCAAGAGGCCCGGCAAGAGGTCCATGGTTCCCGGCGGGGTTGGATGAGGCCTGGTTGGATTTTATGGGCCATGGAAGTGAAAACATGCGATTTCGGCTCATTTATTTGGGTGTTAGCCCACGGATTCTGGCGCTACATGGGGTTCCGGCGCAAGTTTGTCGAAAGATCATACGAGGCGGTCCGCAAGAGGCCCGGCAAGATGTCCATGGTGCCCGGCGGGGTTGGATGACGCCTGGTTGAATTTTATTGTCCAAGGAAGTGGAAACAGGCGATTTCGGCTCATTTCTGAGGGTGTTAGCCCACGGATTCTGGCGCTGCATGGGGTTCCGGTGCAAGTTTCTCAAATAATCATACGCGGGGGTCCGCAATAGGCCCGGCAAGAGGTCCATGGTGCCCGGCGGGGTTGGATGAGGCCTGGTTGGATTTTATGGGCCAAGGAA